>JADNRZ010000006.1:1287549-2575098 GCA_015501605.1 Panaeolus papilionaceus | reverse complement strand
CATATATCAAGTTTCACCAAGTCACACTCAGGCTATGCAGGGAAGTCCATATATCAAGTTTCAAGTTATACGCAAGGTCACAACTGACTTGTAAAGTGTTCGCAAGAGGTTTATCTGATAAGATAAGTCGCACATGAGGCAAGGCACAAGTTATATGAGGTTTATCTGATAAGATCGTCAACAGCATCTTGATTACATAAGCAAAACACCGCAGGATCAAGGTCCGGACATATAGTCACAAGTTGAAGTGTTTATCTTCCGACTTTGTCATTCCGGGTCGTCAGGAACACCTTCTATGCTTTACTAAGTTTGGCCTAGCCAATTTCGCAGGATTTGAGAACACCAAGTTCATTGCCACCTGGAATGAGGAAATAATGTGCTTTAATCTGCTTTGCTAAGTTGCGCTGACTTGGTTTGCCAGCAGAAGATCCATATAGTCAAAGCCTTGTGCGTGACCTGAGATATTCAGCAGAACGCACCAAGTTAGATGGTCACATGATACTCAAGTCGCACATCACATGATAAGCTTACCTTGCGCATATTCAGCAGAACGCACCAAGTTAGATGGTCACATGATACTCAAGTCGCACATCACATGATAAGCTTACCTTGCGCATATTCAGCAGAACGCACCAAGTTAGATGGTCACATGATACTCAAGTCGCACATCACATGATAAGCTTACCTTGCGCATATTCAGCAGAACGCACCAAGTTAGATGGACTTCCCATGACATTGCAAGTCAAGTCACTGCCTTGCGCATCACCAAGTCACACACACAACACACCACACAAACCCAAGGATCGCTTTAGCGAAAGGCCTGCTTTAGCAGGCCTGCAGCATGGCACTTTGATATCATACAAGTCTCACATCATCACACAAGTCACAGGGAAGTCCATATATCAAGTTTCGAAGAATATTGCATCAGCACAAGTCACAGGGAAGTCCATACATCATCGCATCATCACAAGTCACACTCAGGCTGCACAGGGAAGTCCATACATCAAGTTTCATCATCGCATCATCACAAGTCACACTCAGGCTATGCAGGGAAGTCCATATATCAAGTTTCAAGTTATACGCAAGGTCACAACTGACTTGTAAAGTGTTCGCAAGAGGTTTATCTGATAAGATAAGTCGCACATGAGGCAAGGCACAAGTTATATGAGGTTTATCTGATAAGATCGTCAACAGCATCTTGATTACATAAGCAAAACACCGCAGGATCAAGGTCCGGACATATAGTCACAAGTTGAAGTGTTTATCTTCCGACTTTGTCATTCCGGGTCGTCAGGAACACCTTCTATGCTTTACTAAGTTTGGCCTAGCCAATTTCGCAGGATTTGAGAACACCAAGTTCATTGCCACCTGGAATGAGGAAATAATGTGCTTTAATCTGCTTTGCTAAGTTGCGCTGACTTGGTTTGCCAGCAGAAGATCCATATAGTCAAAGCCTTGTGCGTGACCTGAGATATTCAGCAGAACGCACCAAGTTAGATGGTCACATGATACTCAAGTCGCACATCACATGATAAGCTTACCTTGCGCATATTCAGCAGAACGCACCAAGTTAGATGGTCACATGATACTCAAGTCGCACATCACATGATAAGCTTACCTTGCGCATATTCAGCAGAACGCACCAAGTTAGATGGTCACATGATACTCAAGTCGCACATCACATGATAAGCTTACCTTGCGCATATTCAGCAGAACGCACCAAGTTAGATGGACTTCCCATGACATTGCAAGTCAAGTCACTGCCTTGCGCATCACCAAGTCACACACACAACACACCACACAAACCCAAGGATCGCTTTAGCGAAAGGCCTGCTTTAGCAGGCCTGCAGCATGGCACTTTGATATCATACAAGTCTCACATCATCACACAAGTCACAGGGAAGTCCATATATCAAGTTTCGAAGAATATTGCATCAGCACAAGTCACAGGGAAGTCCATACATCATCGCATCATCACAAGTCACACTCAGGCTGCACAGGGAAGTCCATACATCAAGTTTCATCATCGCATCATCACAAGTCACACTCAGGCTATGCAGGGAAGTCCATATATCAAGTTTCAAGTTATACGCAAGGTCACAACTGACTTGTAAAGTGTTCGCAAGAGGTTTATCTGATAAGATAAGTCGCACATGAGGCAAGGCACAAGTTATATGAGGTTTATCTGATAAGATCGTCAACAGCATCTTGATTACATAAGCAAAACACCGCAGGATCAAGGTCCGGACATATAGTCACAAGTTGAAGTGTTTATCTTCCGACTTTGTCATTCCGGGTCGTCAGGAACACCTTCTATGCTTTACTAAGTTTGGCCTAGCCAATTTCGCAGGATTTGAGAACACCAAGTTCATTGCCACCTGGAATGAGGAAATAATGTGCTTTAATCTGCTTTGCTAAGTTGCGCTGACTTGGTTTGCCAGCAGAAGATCCATATAGTCAAAGCCTTGTGCGTGACCTGAGATATTCAGCAGAACGCACCAAGTTAGATGGTCACATGATACTCAAGTCGCACATCACATGATAAGCTTACCTTGCGCATATTCAGCAGAACGCACCAAGTTAGATGGTCACATGATACTCAAGTCGCACATCACATGATAAGCTTACCTTGCGCATATTCAGCAGAACGCACCAAGTTAGATGGTCACATGATACTCAAGTCGCACATCACATGATAAGCTTACCTTGCGCATATTCAGCAGAACGCACCAAGTTAGATGGACTTCCCATGACATTGCAAGTCAAGTCACTGCCTTGCGCATCACCAAGTCACACACACAACACACCACACAAACCCAAGGATCGCTTTAGCGAAAGGCCTGCTTTAGCAGGCCTGCAGCATGGCACTTTGATATCATACAAGTCTCACATCATCACACAAGTCACAGGGAAGTCCATATATCAAGTTTCGAAGAATATTGCATCAGCACAAGTCACAGGGAAGTCCATACATCATCGCATCATCACAAGTCACACTCAGGCTGCACAGGGAAGTCCATACATCAAGTTTCATCATCGCATCATCACAAGTCACACTCAGGCTATGCAGGGAAGTCCATATATCAAGTTTCAAGTTATACGCAAGGTCACAACTGACTTGTAAAGTGTTCGCAAGAGGTTTATCTGATAAGATAAGTCGCACATGAGGCAAGGCACAAGTTATATGAGGTTTATCTGATAAGATCGTCAACAGCATCTTGATTACATAAGCAAAACACCGCAGGATCAAGGTCCGGACATATAGTCACAAGTTGAAGTGTTTATCTTCCGACTTTGTCATTCCGGGTCGTCAGGAACACCTTCTATGCTTTACTAAGTTTGGCCTAGCCAATTTCGCAGGATTTGAGAACACCAAGTTCATTGCCACCTGGAATGAGGAAATAATGTGCTTTAGGAATGCTCGTTCGAGTGTTTCTTCTTCAACGGCCATTCGAGAGGCTTGAGTTGTTCGAATCTTCGCTCTGGTCGACTCTGTGTGTCTGGTAACGTCGGGAGGTTGTGGTGATGATGCTGGAGACGGTGTATAGCGTCTGGGAGCGGGGAAGCGTGCTGCTGGATTGTTGAGGAGCTTATAGTCGGTGTTGTTGCTTCGAGGTCGTAGGGATCGTTCAGGAGGTTCTGTAGCTGGTGTTTCTGGGGTAGATGTTGAAGGTTTCGAAGGTGGTGAAGGTGGCGTGTCTGGAATAGATTCAGTCTCCCCCTCAGACCGCATACCTGAGCCGTTCTCCCCCTCAGCCATGATACCTGGTACTTCTGTTATCTCCAACTCCCCCGGCTCGTCATTTTCGTTGAATGCGAAGTTTCGACTGACTTTAACGTTTCGTTTTGAGGGGTCATAGTAGCGAATCGATTTCGAACCGTCCATAAAACCCATGAGCTTCATTTTGTACGATTTTGGTGCGAGTTTCGAGTGTTGTGATTCGTCAAGTACCCAGACGTCGGATCCGAACTCCCTGAGGTGTGAGATGTTGGGTTTGCGTCCAGTCCAGGCTTCGCAAGGTGTCTTGTCGTTAAGAGCTCGAGTTGGGGCACGGTTTCGAAGGTAAGCAGCGTGTGCAACAGCTTCGTCCCAAAGGAAGAAAGGCAAGTCTTTCGCTATGAGCATAGCCCGTGCAAGTTCCAGTAACGTTCGGTTGAATCGTTCTGCGACGCCGTTTTGTGAGGGTGAATAAGGAGCTGTGGGTTCGATTTCGATGCCTTCTGAGCGTGCCAGCGCTTTCAGCTTCTCGTTAATGAGTTCTGTGCCGTTGTCGAAGCGCATGAATCGAGGGGTGCGTCCCTGTCGCCGTAAGATGGTCAAGTGATCCTTGATCCTGTCGAATGCTTCAGCTTTGTTGTGGAGAAATAAAACGGTAACGTAGCGGGTGTTGTCATCCGTGAATGAAACAAAATACTTGAAGTGTCCAACTGATACCTTATCCGCTGGTCCCCAAACGTCTCCCATAAACCGCTCTCCCGGTTTGTCGGAGCGATGCTGAGCTTCCTGTGGGTATGGCTTGCGTGATTGCTTGGCTTGGATACAAGCTTCGCAGCTGTGTGGTGGTAACGATGCCTCGTCGATAGCCAATCCATCAACCAAATTCTCCCGAGTCAAGCGCTCCAGGGATGAAATGGAGATGTGACCATAACGGCGGTGCCACTGCTCCCAAGTGGGCTTCGGGATCCTCGCTAGGTTTGCTGTTTCCTGTAACGGTAACTCCGCCCTTGCCCTCAGCTTGTACAACCCTTCTCCCTTCTCCGGTAGCTCCCCTATCCCTATAACCTTCCCAGCCTTATCCTTCATGATCGCCTTTCCGCCTCCCTCCGTTACGGTTCCTCCAGCGCGATCCAATCGGGAAGTCGAGAGTAGACAGTTTGGTGCTTCAGGCACGTGCAAAACATTTGACAGCCGATGACGAATAACTGACCCATTTACATCGAAGTTGACACAGATCGTTCCACAGCCGTGTGCGATAGCTGGTGATGGACCAATACCGGAAATGCTGGTGGAGTTGAGTGGGGTGTATGAAATGAAGGCGTCCCGTGCAGTGCAAATGTGAGAGGTGGTTCCTGAATCAAGATACCAGTCGTATTTGGATGAGCTTCGAGGTGAGTTGCTGAATGCCGTGTGAGGTTGAACCATGTATGCTGTTTCGTTGAGGCTGTGTCCAGTTTTGGTGGCTTGATTTGATCGGTGAGGTCCTCGGCGCTTATTCTTCGGCCCCTGTCCTTCCCGTCCTCCACCCTTTGACCAGCACTCGCTCTTCACATGTCCCTTCTTCCGGCAATTAAAACATTCCTTCTCTCCATCCCTATCTCCTGCTCCACCTCGCCCCTTTCGTCCCATCAAGGTTGTTCCTGCAGTCTCCACTGATCTTCCCTTCCTTCTACGGTCTTCTTCAATCAACAGCGCCACTAACTCGAAGGATGTGATCGTCGGTTTGTTGTTGCTGGAGCCGAGATAGGATTGGGTGTAGGGATCCCAGGATTCGGGTAAGGAGGTGATAATAATCATGACGAGGTCGGAATCGGGGATTAGGTTGCCCATGGAATGGAGTTGGGTTTGGAGCTTTCGAAGGTGAGTAACGTGCTCGATCATATCAAACCCTTCTTGGGCTTCAGCTCGAAATAACGCACGGCGCGTGGCCAATAGACCAATGGCTCCCTTCGGTTCCTTCACCTGCTGCAACCTACTCCACATCTCTCTCGCGGTCTCTGCACCTGCGATGTGAATCATCTCTCCATCTCCCACGGCAAGCTCAATCCTCGTTCGAGCTTTAGCATCCTCGGTCAACCATACCTTCCTCTCATCCGGTTTCTCTGATCCTGGTAACTTGTGGTCCTCCGTGAGGTATTTCTCCAGTCCGAGGTCGCGTAGGATGGCTTGCATTCGTTGCTTCCATGGCATCCAATTGTCGGCCTTCAGTAATTCGATCCGGTAACCGCCTCCTGAGCTTGTCATTTCGTCAGGCATAGTCTCGGCTTGGCGTTGGGGTTAGGTGGTGTAAAACGGGCTTGGGATTTGTGTTGGGTAGACGTGAGAAAAGGTAAAGTGGATGTAATGGTGAAGGTTTAGAGCTCGGGGCCCATAACCTATTGTGAACAGAGGTATGAGATTAGAATAGAATGATAGATGGTATTCGCCTTCGTGTATCTAGGCTTATATACAAGTGCCGGAATAACTATGTAGCGTGAATTGTAACTACATTACCAAGAGCCTCGGGGACAAGTCAATTATCTGTAATATAAGAATGAAATGTATAATATAAAAATGGAATAAGTAAGCGCCGAGCTGAGGCGCGTCAGCGGGAATCTCGTCAACAGTCACAGGTTTGGTCTATTCATCATCGAATTTATCGGCGAGGACGAAGCCGTTTGGTGTTACCCAGATAAGATAAGATTCGGACACTACGTCCGATTCTCACAGAATTGGATCTTGACACGTCAGTTCTTTCTTCCCCCCACCACCATCATCGCCTCACTCAACCTCACACTCTGCCCTTGGTACCGTTCCTCATCCGCTGGACACCTTGCACTTGAACCATCCATAGACTCGGTAGCGGTGATATTTCCCGTTTATATTTAGGAGTAAGAGGACCTGATGCTCATGGCCTCCTCATGTACTGTATCTCGTGAGTTTTGCGATTCATCATTCACATTTGCACTAACTGATACGTCGTCTTCGCAGGTGTAAATTTACTAGCTGCTGATATCAATACATTTTTATCTTGCTTTTCTCCCGTTGGATGTTCAGTCAAGTTGTGAGGCTCCCTCTTAGGATCCTCAGATTTTGCGCACCTATGAGCTACCGACAGGATCGCCAACCGTCCCATATTCCTCTTCAGCGCAAACATGAAAACCATCCCATCTTCGCGTGCCTTCAATACTAACACCAGTCTCTTCAATCAATTCGTGTTATGACTTCGCTCCTTCGCTGCTGTCCCTCTCAGTGCTCGCGCTAAAGCTAAATTTATTTCCCTGTGTATCCATACACCACCGTGACCCACCCTTGATGTCTCTTCCAGGGTATCACGTCGCTTCTCTCTTCTTCATCTCTACAGTCTTTTTTTGCATCCAGCATCCCAATTCTTGAAACTAGGCTCAGTATGTACCGACTTGGTGCTCTCCTTTACCCTAAGGTCGACCATCTTGTCATGTTTCGGCCGCCGCTCCAAAGCAGAACGAGGTCACCCAATCGACTCCCTGCTTATACGCGACGACCCTCAAGTGCGTCAGCCTCGCCGTGTCTACCCCTTTTACTTACCTATTTTTTTTAGCCATTAGACCAACGACTCCCGGAACATGTGTACCGGCAATGCTCAGTGGTTCAATTGGTATATGCGCGAGTTTTGTTTCATTTGGGACTCATCGTCTGCCGGTTTATTCCCCACCATACTCTCAGCTCAACCTCCACCACGTCATTGTTCAAGCGCGTCCTCTTTCAGTCACATCTCTCAGAGTCGACAAGGTATTCAGAACGTTAGCAGGATGGTGATGAAAAGGTTGCGCGCGTACATATTTTCAATATCGCAGTCACTTTCGTGATTTCTGTCATCCCTTCGTTTCCCATCGTCTTGCTCAGAAATCATAAGCTTCCATCTTGATCGCGTCATGTGCCGAGTACCCTATTTTCCTCCTCCGAGGCTACACGCCATCCCGCCTGATTTCCCTCATGTCTATTGGTGTTTACACATATTGATGACTCTTTCTTTCTGGGACAATCCAGGCGCGGACTCTATCCATGCTCGCTATATTCGCAATCACCATTGCCTTCTCATGGATTCGCCCATCGGACTTCATTTATGTGGTGCATCTCCATTCACTCATCCTCCCTTTCCCCTCATTCCGATCATTCCTCCTTTCAGTGTCATTCTTGTTCATTTGCTCTGTGATCCGTGTAGATGGTTTTGGATCTTCCCTCGTGTGTTGGTCCGGCCAAAACGTAGCCAGTGCTCCTCCCTCCCCTTCGTTTCCGACACCTTCGCTCATCACCCAGCTATGACTATCATCGCTTCAACCATCACACCCGCCGTGGACAAAAACACATTCACGATCCTTAACCACAACGGCTTCACAAAAGGTAATTAGACACCCACCGGACCTTGTCGCACTCTGACCGAATTTTAATCCCACTGCCATACTGCTCCCGTTGACCATCGCGATTCGCGACATTGAACTGGACTTGGGAATAAACCAGCATCGCCCAAACCGTGTTCATCTACCGGACAGGTTCTCAACTCCGAGTCATATGTGTGAGACCTCATCGAAGGAATACAAGTACTGACCTCATTGTCTATTCAGGTTTACGCTCACGTCTTCGTATCAACGCTCTCATGCGTCGACATCCACATTTCAGACGTTCACTTGATTCGCGAATCGCTGCATGTTATCCTCGCTTTTTACCCGGATATAGAGTATGTCCTCCGCATTTCAGCTGCATCTCTAACTGTCTCCTGCGTTGCAACTCAGCATTGATGTGATCCGTAGCTTGAGACTGAAGATTAAATTTGGAAATCGCGATCAAGCGTCAGGGGTTGGAGGTCAGGAATAGGTGAGGGGAAGACAGTTCAGGTCACGTAGAGGTAAATGTAGTTTGTATCGACCCCCTTTCTTTTGGTGTCCTACTTGTTGGTTCTTTCGATTGCTATGGTCAAACCAGCGTTTGTGATCCTTGAGCAAGACCTTCGACCATATTCTAACCGTCCCCTCCTCCATCCTGATGGTATCCCAATCACTTTCAACCTGGAGTAATTTGATTCGTACCACTTTCCAACAGGTACACTGGCGTTCAATTAAGTGTTTCGCATCATTCTTTCATAACATCATCATGTCAGATGTGGTACTTCTTCACGCATTCGCTCCTTTTTTTTAGGGACGACATTCTGTGCTTCTCTTATGCACAGTGAGGTCATTCATTAAAACTCGTGTTATATTTTTCGTAGACACTACTTGAATTATATGAGGGTATATGGTTGGCAGAATTTACGACGACGTGAAGAAGATACTGGGAAACAAGGACAAGACACGACTTTGATGAGACAGTATGAAGCAATATGAAAAGACGTACAGATATGGGTAACCGGAGAGACGGGACAGTGTGACGCGAATGAGGTCATTCGTGAGCTCTGGAGATAACCATATCGATGAATGCTGTGACTATGACGAATGTTCAAGGTGAGGGTTTGAAGAGCGGTCACGAGGGGTTCTGCGATGAACTTGGGGCAAAGGTGAAGTGTGCGAGGACGAGAAGAGGTTAGTAGAGGGCTCAGGGGGAGTTGAATACAACCATAGAGGCACCTTACCTCTTGTTTAAGTCGGCGGGAACGCCCTCAAATCGGCCTCACTATTAGCCTCCGTGCCTACCAACCCTGAGTAAACTCATACACAAGCTGCAACACTCTAAGCCAATACTCATCCTGCCCAACGTCGTCCTCTGCACCATACGTCTTCGCCACTTTGGGCATATTCTCGTCCACATTCATCTCATCATTCATCTCATCATCTGCATCCCCATCCGCTACTGGTCGTGCCTTCATTGGGCGGTTGTTCTTTGAGTCCCTGCCTATCTCCTCCGGCGCAACCTCCTTATAATCGGGTTTGAGATTTCTTATTGTCCCCTTATCTCCACCTCTTCATCCGCGTTTCTGAACTGCGGGCTGCGTTTTGTGTAAGGCGTCCCAGTTCGCGCCTTCGGAGGCAGGTTGGGGTTGGATGTGAGCCCGAGGCTGAGTCCAAGTGTGTGGAATATTCTTCTCTGTTGAGTTTTATACGAGCTAGAGGATTAAGAGGAGAGAGGAGGAAAGCCTTTCTGCACCTGGTTTATATTCAGCATCGATGCAAGGCATATCTGTTTATTTGTATAATAGTTGAGTAACTATATTGGTGTTTTCAAACGCCAACACGTTGTAACGTTCACTCTGGTCGGTTGTAATGGCTAGATAATAGTATTAGCGTGTTATTCTTTCTCTATTTTCCATACTGCGATCAGGGCGCTGATAGCAGGTGTGGATGTTTCTAATGGTGAGTTCCGTCGTGAATGTTGTTGTCGCAGTTCACTGTCATCACACCCAGACGTCAACTAGTCTCATCTTTCTACCGTCGCTCCAGTTCTTCCTCCTTCGTCAACACCCCATTCCATGTACTGCGACCCAATCACTTTGCTCACGCACATCATCCATTTACTTATCGTTGTCCTTTGAACTCGAGACAGCGTATGTGCCGTATACTCCCCTCCCCGTTTGCTTTCGCACATTTACCTCCTCCAAGTTTCTCCCTACCTGATTTGAATCTGGGCACGGAGTTTATCAGAGGTGTGATTTGCCGCACAAGTCCCAAATCCGGTATGTTCCTTGCATTCAATTAATCAAATCCGACATTGCCTCACCCTGGAGTCAACTAGATTCATATCTTCATCGTCGTAGAGTCGTGCGGTCCCTTTCATAAATCTCCCACTGTCGTCGTTCCCCACCATCACCCTCTCTAAGGTGTTCCATCCTTCACCGCTCAACCACTAGACTCACATCACTGTCATTCACACTATTCCCCTCGATTCCATCCCCGTCTTCCCTTCTTGTTCATATATGTGCATTTCCTTCCTCTGCTTAAGTTGCTCTACCTGGTAGAAGGACATGAAATTGTTCAACTAAGATGGTACAAGGTATGCTCATGTTCTCCAACCATCGCTAACGGTTTAATACTTCGATTGGCGACATCTGGCTGTCCGGTCCTCTTGCTTCATCAACTCGACCACTTTTTCCTTTATACCCCACGATCGGTGCCACTCCGTTAACTCACACTTCACTCCTGAACCACACCCATTCGTACGTTCACCCTGGCCTTCAATACCCGAGAGAGCATTTTTGGCTGATAGTTTAGGAACAATAAGTCGGACGGTTGGAGGATATGAGCAAAATTGAGGAATGGTGACGATGACGTCTTGCGGTGAGGGTTTGAAGCCGATTATAATGATAGAGGGGAGGGGGTGAAGCTGCATGAAGGTAAAGGCGAAAGGGCGTGAAAACGACATACAAGCAAACGGACGAGCGGACGGGTGAAGAGCAAATGTTGAAAGAGTGTAAGAGAGTGAACGAGGATTCAACCCCACCACCTGCAATACTCTTCCCGCCAACCTTCTCAATCTATAACGTCAGTGCTTTACTCACAAAGTCGAACATGACACAGCCTAACTCAGCCAGACTCGACTTGACTCGACTTACCATGTTACAATCGGCTTCGTCTTCAGCACTGGTGTAGCGTTGGGTTTGGGCGAGCTGTAGCTGTATGTTTCGCGGGGGTGCCACTAGGTGGCCGTGTTGGTCTGCTCTATGACCACATTCGTCCTGTGCTGTCATACATGTCTGCATTTCCGGCTGTTTCTTCGTTCTTCACACTCATTGTCGGCGCAGTATCGAAGCACAAGAAAGAGTAAGACTCGGAGGACCCGGATTAAGTCATAGTCAGAGGTTACTGGAGTTCATCTTCTGTAATACAAATCCTGCATTCACTAGGCGGTGTTCGTGTCTTGGAACGACACCAACACCCAACTGTTGACCTGCTTGTGGGTCTATGTTTTCTCCCTTCTTCTTCTCATTGACTTCTTACAACTTATTCAAGGCAAAGGAGTAAATAGATTTCGACAGTTCTGTTAAAGTATGCAACACGATCAACCGGTGCACGATTACAAGTTAGAATGAGAAATGGTTTAGACAAAGACAATAACAAAATAGTTGTTTGGAAAGAAGATGGAAGTAAAACCAGTGAGCACGATCGAAGCAATACAAAATCAAAGCAATAACACAAATCAAAAACAAGGAGACACAGATGTGAACATGCAAGAAGCAGACCAATGAAAAGTAAAACACGGCGCACGGAATTGATGAGGATACACGCTACAAGCTGCTGTGAGCACAACCATGCAAGCAATTCAGCGAGTCAACTCACCTTCACCTCTAATCATTGTTCTTCTTGAAGCACTTCCTTCCACGACGTTTTGTGGCCTGGATCAAGCGGCGAAGTAATCCCTTTAGAACCAGCATGCGGGATGGGTTGAGTTGAACGAGGCTCGTAGGCGAAAGTTGAGGAGTGGGTTCACGACGAGTAGAAAGACGCACAGCATCAGTCTCCGATTCAGTGTGGAGGTTGTCAGGGGTTGTAGTGGTGATGTGAAGGGGTGCCTCCTCTGGGAGCTGTGATGCGGTGGCAGGAATGACATCAACCTGGAGAATGGTCATACATTGATTACTTGAACTGGCTATGGCGACAGCAGCAGCTGACTCGTTAGCTGGGAGAGATTCAGGGAAGGTTGGGGATGGAGTGTGGTGCATTGCCCGAATCGAAGCTTGAAGACGCTGATGAGCCTCTTCAAAACCTTTCGGAACACTGCTGAAGTTGGCCATCTGTGCGATGAACTTGGAGAGCGTCTCGAGGTTTTCCCTCTGGTTCCGCTCAAGGATGGCCCTGAGGTCTGCATTGCTGTGCGCTTCAGGTTGGGCCAATTCAGAGTCGATCATTTGTTTTGCCTGAAGGGCACCCTCGATGCGCTCGTGTAGATCATGGTAGAGATTGGAGGATGCTGAGGATATGGGCTGGGAAAATGCATCTGCAAGATCACGCGTATCATCCAGGATTTCCAATGCCGAGTTTCTGGTATTCATAAATCGAGTTATGGCTACCTGATACCCTCCAAAAAGGTCCTAACAAAATAAAGTCAATATCACCAGACAGACCACAGACAAAGCTCAATACTTGCCTTGCAAATTTGATCTCTCAGTTGAGCAAAGTTGGACTCTCCTCGCATTTGAGTGCGTTTATTGTGCAATGTGTCCCACATGGTGGTGACGAATGTCACTGAACGAAGATCACGATTAGGCTCCAGGAACTGCTTGAGCATTTCGATGGTCCTGCGCCGACTTCCTGGCAGTCGAGTTTCCGAGATTGGGGTCAAGTAGAATATTCCGCGAAGATATCTAAAACTGAAAGTAGGAATTAATGCAACTGAACACGCAAATCAGAGGAATCATCTTACCCATCGTCATTCATCCGCTTTCTAACCATTTCCAGAATTTCCAGCTCTGAGATCTTCGAGTCTGAAAATCCGGGGGTATCAAGCAGATACACGGGATTGCCATAAACAGTCAGATTTACAACCTTGTAAGCATTCACAGTGTGTGTATATCCCGCCAGTTGATCTTTAGAGATCGAAAGTTTCTGAGATTCGCCTGCCAGCGCTTCGATGAACTTGACATGCATACCCAAATATTCAGCTTCATTGTATCACAATAAGACAGGTGATCTTTGACTTACGGAGCTTTTCCCGGCGCCTGTGGGTCCCATGATACTGTATTAATTCGTTCATTGAATACATGTTGGGCCATAATTACTTTTACAAATCACACATACAGATGTAGTCGCGGGTATGGGTCGCGGGGGATGCGACCAATGACAGGTTCAATCGAGACATCACCAATGATTTTAAGGTGATTGAAATTGGGCAAATGCATGACAAGAATACCAGGGGATAAGTGAAACTTGGAAAGTGTAGGTGGTCCTGACTGGATGAGACGATGGGCGTAGGAGGCAAGGTGTGGTCGACAGTTGCATGCAAGTCAGACGCGAGGCAGTTGCCCGAATTATCTCGCTTCCCTGATCGTCCATATCTTATCTTACGACAACATTTATTTTAGTGTTTATATTTCTAGAACTCTTCATCTGAAATAACGCAATGATAATGCTGTTCCTTATCGTCACAGTTTTGGTCGATCCATCATCTAAATTTCGAAGAGGATGGGCACATTTTGTGTTAGCAAGATAAGATAAGATTCGTACACGGGGTCCGATTCTCACAGAATTGTGCATTGACACGTCAATTCTTTTCTCCCTTTCCCCCATCATCACACCACCCCATCCAACCTCTCGCTCTGCTCTTGGTCCCGTTCCTCATCCGCGGGACACCTTTGCACCTGAACCATTTGTAGAGTCTCTGGTAGCGATATTTTCAGTTGAGATTGGGCAGTAGTGCTCATGAATTCCTTACATTACCTCGTGAGTTCAGCTGTTCTATCATGAACGATCGCATCCACTGACTAACACGTCGCCTTATCAGGTGTAGAAAATGCTTTTTCTATAATTAATACATCCATCGCTCTTATTTCTCCCTCTTATCATCAAGTCATGAGTTTCATTGCGAGGATTCCGAGATTTCATACACCCATGAGCCAACGACAGGATTGCCAACCGCTCCGTATTCCTCTCCATCACGACCATGAGGCCATCGACGCCTCCACATTCCATTCTCACTGACGCCATTCACTCCAACCAGTTTCTTTCGTGTTTGGCTTTACACCATTGTTCGCCTCTGCCGCTCTCGATGCTTGGACTAACAACCAATTCCAATCCCCCGCGCAACTGGACAACCACCGTGACTCATCTCTTCTCTCGCTTTCTCCTCTGCATTCATTGCTTGCATCCAATATCTCATTTCTTGAACCTACACTGAGTACGTACCGACGATGCGCTCTTCTTTACACCAATAACATTCTCCTCCTTATTTTCTGACTGATCTGTTGCGCATCCTCCACAGTATATCTTTATCACACGTCTTCCGTTTCCACCTTACACAACATCTCTCAAGCGCGACTGCCCTCTGCTTTACTCACGCCTCACTCACGCCTCTTACAGCTCCTCTCCACGCGTTCACTGCAATCACCCTGTCCCATCATCCGCGTGCGTCATCGGTACTTCCCTTGAATTTCATTTTCTGTGCCATATCCTGTAGCGACTCACTTCAAGTTCCCTGCTATCCCCTTGTAATGTCGAAGTCCGCTACACTGTGTCGACCCTCACACACACAGTACACATCGCCGTCTCGTCATTAGAACTGGGATAGACGTTTTCATGCTGGTATCATCACCTTTGGCCTAGATATATGCGTCCCATTTGACGTCGTTTTGCTACAGATTTTACGTATACTCCTCACTACACTCTCGTGCTACTTATTCCATTGTTCATCCAATCCTCGACTCCCTGTCTTCCTCGGGCGACGCCCTCCAGTCCCATCATCGTCGAATAACTTCACCGTTTCACTCCTCGGACGCTGGAAATTTAGGCTTTTCTTTCACTAGGTGCGATGTTCGGTTTCTATAATGTTGTACCCTTGTCCTTTTATCCCTCTCGTTGATCAGATGCACTGTTGTCCATTCTCACTCAGGGCATAGGTCGAGGTATTGATTGTAACAGTGTATCTATAACTAATACAATGTACCATGAGGTATTGAAGTGAAGGTATGAACAGGGATCCTCTCAAGCTAACAGGCGACCCACTTGCCCAACGGACCACGCAAACCAACCCAGCACATCATGCTCCAACTCAATATTTCCTCACCTTTGCGGCAGCTCACGCTCATCACCCTTGTTCGTAATCTGAGATTTGAATTCACCCATTCTTCCCTATAGCTTCATTTGCCTTCTTCGCATCTTTGAGAAGTATGAAGCTCGCCTGCTGTTTCCACACGCACAGCGACCTACGAGCATCGGCATTGAAATGTCATCGCATTGCTTCCGGGACCGCAAAGCCTTCGTTTCTATAATGTGTTAGAGAGTCTTTATGAGGGAGAGACGAGGAAAAGCAGAAAGGAACGAAATAGTATACAGCGCGATGAACAAAAAGCGAGGCATATTAGGTACAAGATGAAAAGTTGTGGTCCGATTGTTGAGGGGAACAGTGACGAGCATGAAAAGAGCGACGCGTTAAGGGATGCAATCAATTGACGACACCACAATTAAAACAGACAAGGTCAGGTTGTGAAGCCAGGAAGACGAAGAAAGAATACGCACCACGCGACGCGATGCAAAGCCTCCCAATTAATCTCGGAAACCCGCCAGATACCTTATCAGGATTTGGACTGACAAGGCCCTTGATGGACCTGATCACCCTCGGTTGCACTCCTGCTTAGACTGAGAAACCCTGAAAATATTCCACAGTGATTGATCAATCGTACCACCCCCGATTATGGCCCTACTCGTCCTAATCAGGCTTACAACCCGCTGAATTACCCATTGATTTATGGCATTGAGCTCACCAGCAGCTGGTCCCATGGCGTCGCCGATGCCTCGCTAGGCCGAAGTACACAGACCGCAGAAAGCACTGCGTAGTATACTACATAGAGTCCGTAATAGTCTGATAGAGGGTATCTCAAATGATATTGACAACGTTGGAATGATATGTTATGTTGATATACGGTGTGAAATACAAACAAAAGATCAATATGAATGGGAGGGCTGATGTATGGGAGTGTCGGGGAATAATGGGTGAGGGTGGGCGATGGTAATGTATGCGAGGGCGAAGTGTATGGAGCGAACAGACAATTCAATGCCGGTAGCGAAAGAAAAAGATATTGAGCATGAATAAGCACTTTGAGCGATGACAAACCCGCTATGGTAAGTGTAGATAATGAAATGAAATACAAATAGATGGAGGGAGATGTGATTGTGCGGTTGGTGTGAGGGAGGGTTAGTAAGCGCTCCTGAGTCCTTGCAAATTGAAGGTCGTGGAATCTGCGAGAGCTGAGGGTAAATCGGAGGTTGCACGTGAAACGACAAAATACGACAAAAACACGACGAAATATGAGGGGGATATGACGATGACAACAGAAGATAAAGCTGCAACAACTGGGGACAAACTAGGGCGAAAACAAATCTATTCTCTGTTCAGCCTTTGCTCAACGCACGTCACGCAAGCGACTCATCCTCGTGCCTTACCTCCACCTCTGATTTCGCTTTCATTCGTGTTCATTTCTCGTGCAGCATCTCCGAAACGACACCCTCTTTTTTTGTCAGTCCGTTCCTCCTCATCGGCGTCATTGCGTCATTCCCACACATAGCGTACAGATTGCTCATGATATCAATATATGCGTACTCATTCGCCTCTTTTCGCAACAGGTTTCGCTTACACCATGCTCAATACTACATGGATGCCATTCGTACGACCCTCTGCTTTTTGCCTTTCTCGCGCGATGCCCTCCAATCACGTCAACGTGGAGTGGGACCCCTTTCCCTCTGAGTACGTGATGTTGAACCTTCATGATCACTTGTGTAGCAAATGTGGTAATCATTCGCTCAAATTTCAACACATTGGACATCACATGTGGTGATGATGGGACGTTTTCTTCTACAGTGCCATTCATGTTTGTGTGGTTTGAGATCACTTTTGTAGCAGCTGAAGTATCTGTTTGGGATTCATAATTAACACAAATGAACACGATGTTTGCACCGATATTGATGTGAGGACATGAAATCATTGAAATGACGACTGGGATCAAGGAGAGAAGTGCGGAGGTGTGTAAGAGCGATACCAAGCGTACCCATGTCGAGGCGAGTTCTGAAATGTTCACCACAAGTAGTCAACATGATCTGGCAAGCTTGATGAGGAGCGTTCTACGTTGAAAAGTATGCTCTGGATCCAGAACCGGGAAAATACTCCACAGACCACATACACCAACCCAACGGGCCACTGGCAACCTTTACTTCATGAATCTCGTCCGCATCCTCCTCCTCATTCATTTTGGTCGCTTTTACCTCATCGCATTCTCCACTCATCATGGTATCCATGCTCATCTTTGCTACCTGTGCGTTCATCAGCGGGTTGCTCATATAGTCATCGATCATATCGATCATTGACTCCATACTCTACTGTCTGGTGCACCCTTACGTTTCGAATTGGGTTGTGCCTTCGCTTTCACCCTTTTACTCTATAGCCATTGTCCTTCTGGCTTCATTTCGTTGTGTCGGTTTTGGATGTGACCTCGAAGCGGGGTCTGCGGACACGAAGTCTTTTTCTTTGTGGTGTCTCAGATGGGAGAGAGCAGAATGTGGAGAGACTTGGAGGAAAGAGTGCGCAGCGCAATGGGAGAGAACGGGGCAATATGTACGATATAAGAGGTTGGTGACGAGAATGAACGGAGCGACATGGAGAGGGATGGAAGGAAATGGAACAAATAAAAATGGGCATGTAAACACTGGGTATGTGTGTATGGGGTGATGGATGAAGAAAGAATACCCACCACACAACGCGAAGCAAATTCTGAGCGAAACGTCTGCACAGCGGACAGGGGCTGGGAGAGATTTCGGCAGTTGATGTGGCTGTGCACTCTCACACGTCACGCGTCAAATTGTTATGCTTGTTTCTCTTCCCCCACCATCCTCCCAGCCCAACTGTCAGCCCATCGGTGTCCAAGCGTGTCATCTTTCGCTCATCTCTCTCAGACTCAACCAGTTATTCAGAACCTGGCTCTCTTCGCGTTTTTGGGACGAGTTTCAGCAGGATGGAAACAGGGAGGGTACCCATCTGTGAGCTGTGCTATTTTGTCGTTGAAAAACTATTCTGACCTTTTATTTAATCAGGTGTAATTATTAGACAGTTATATGGGATCCATATGTTGCAAAGTTCTGCGCGATTAACCCCTTCGTCGTCGTTTTGACCCTGTTCTGTCAAACCCTCCTTACCCATGTTCTCACTCAGAAATCACGAGGATCTCTCCTCGTCAATGCTGGTTCATTGTGATCTCGCTGCCCTTTTCCCCATAACCTTTGCTTTCTACTTCCTTGATTATATCAGTAGAGGTCGGTATTCGTCCTTCCCAGAGTGTTCAATTCACACCAGGCTCCGATGTTCCCCGTCTATACACGCTATATGCGTAATCTCTGTCTCACCGAGTCCTCAGAATTAACACTGTGGTGTTCAATCCCTCCCTTTCGATAACTGCAGCCTTCATTGTTCAAAAATGCTCGTTTCCTCTACCCTTCCATATCCTCCCCGCTTCGTCGTCGCTGTGTGCCTGTCCACTGCTCATTCTTCACGCCCTTGGATCGTGCACCTCGCTTGGGATTGGCGTTCGTCCAAGAAATGTATGTACATACTCGTAAGTGCGCTCGTTCTCTTCGCTTGTGTTTTCGTTTGCATTTGAGGATCAGGACCTCTCTATGTCGCCCTGCTCCTCTTTATTTCCTCGTCCCCTCTCTCATCCAAACCGAGATTTTCCGTTGCTTTACATCTTCTCTGCACATCCACCACACACACTGTCAAACACACTCAACCTCGATCCTTAACCACTAAACGCGCACCCTACACTTGCACTCGACATCCTCCCTGAGGCTCTCTTCTATAGTACATACGACATGACTCTTCAACAACGTCTTCGGTCTCATTCACTCGCACCCCTCGTCGTGAATGTGAGAGACAACAGAGACACGTCAGGTTCACTTGGACTATTCCACTGGCATTTTGGTACACTTTGTTTCATTTAAGTAGTAAATGCTCTCCTACAGCTCAGCGGTAGCCTGCTAATGCCAACGTACTCGCCTAATCACCGCCCTCATACCACCACCAATCACGAATCAGCCCCTTGAACATTATCCCATCCCCATCCCTCGCTCGCAGCTCTGCCCACTGGAACGACCATCCACTTTTCTGTTAGGTCAACCCGGTACGAGGATACCTCGATATGCGTCGCTTTCAACCCACCTCTGTCATTACTCCTGAGCAACGGTAGCTCATGTTCGTTGCGGTTGTAGCTTACGAAGATAGGTCAGGAGTTGGGATTGTAAGGTGAGAAGGAGGCACCGTATGTCGCCATTATTCGTCCATATCAGTTCGTCATGAAAAATAAGAACGTTCTTCGTAATATTAGTCTGCATGCATCCTCGTTTTTCCCCTTCCTCTTCAATGGCATACGTCGTCAACCTAGACCTGGGGTACATCACCTGACATTTAGTCGCCTGAAATGACATTATGGTCCTGAAGCAATTTCTTCCTTCTTCATCCATGCACCTCACTCATCGCAACCTAACATCAATACGTCTGGTCTTCTCGTCGCCCGGTTTTTCTTTCAACAATCACCCTTCCTTCGTACCCATCGGACATTCACAATTCTAGCCACTTTTTAAGTCATCTGCCAGGACCACGTCCATCGACTGTGATATACATGTACAGACTAAAACACATGAAGGATGAGTACCAGCGAGAAGGCAGGTTATCTACGCAATATCAAGGGGGTAATGAGATTCAGAGCAGGCAGTGGTGGTGTGTTATTGTGTGTCCGCGGGGAGGTACTTCGTATGCCGATAGCTGGCTTGTGATTACAATGAATGGAAAGAATCGGGCACTTTGAGCTCTTCTGAGACGAGAGATAGTGCGATACACTAATAACGAGGTCGCCCGCAATTGGATCAAGTGCGACAGTAGTGTTGAGAGTGGGTGGAGCTCATCCTCAGTCGTGTGGCACAGTTTCCCTCCAACGAATTCGTATATCGCATCTTGTCACTTATACTCAGACTGTCATTCCTTCCTCTCACCTTCTTCTGCGCATACTTCATGCTCCTTCGGCGAAAGAGTCTAACCCATATGTGGATTAAGACCTCGTCGACTCAGCCCAATATAAAAGATGCCATAAGCGAGAGTCTAAGCAGACAGTACGACCATAAATTGTTAACTCAGATTGTTTTCTGCGATTCAGTATTATTCCAAATGACAAGTCTCGTCACTGTGTTTTGTTTACAAGGGCAATGAGCTCTCAGGGCATTGAATGCCAGAATGACATTACTGGTATTAAGGTCTGTTCTTGTACCCACTTGTGCCACACAACGCGCCTGTAGTTTGGCAGGGGGTGCTGCTCCCAGAGATCAACCCTAGTTAGCAGATGCAGACGAAATGTAAAATTGGAACACAGACTTCAAAGTGAACAGCGACAAACATAAGCAAGAAAAATACAAGTACAAGCAGCTATATCAACGAGGAGTACCCTTGAAGAGAGGCCTAACAATACGAACAAAACAGCGCCGGGAAGTGTTCATAAAATGGTAAGGACACTAAGACGAAATGAGAAGTGGAATGAGTAAAAAGGTGTTATTAGAGTGACATCCGAGCATTGAGCACCGCAGATGGCAGAATGGGAAACTGAGAATCACTAGGACAAAAATGAAAAAAAGGAGGCAAGAGACACAGATGGAAACATACATACCTCATTCGCCATGCTCTGATACTTCAACACCATGACGCTTCGGGATTCTGAACAACGACTGAGCGAGACCTTTGATAACAAGGACCCTTGTGGAACTGTCCGAATCACGGTTGGCCGGAATATCAGCCTCGTGTTTCCATTGCCAGTACAGCCGTTTATACTTGCTGTCAGAAGGTGTCGTGTTGGCTGCAATTGACTTGCGGAGACACTGAGCAGCATGCCTGTATCCAGGTGGCGGTCGCCCGAAGTTGACCAACTGTGCTATGAACTTGGTGAGCGTCTCATGGTTCTCCCTCTGGTTCTGCTCAAGGATGGCCCTGAGGTCTGCGTTGCTGTGTGCTTCAGGTTGGGCCAATTCAGACTCAATCATTTGTTTTGCCTGAAGGGCACCCTCGATGCGCTGGTGTAGATCCTGGTAGAGATTGGGGAATGCTGAGGATATGGGCTCGGAAAATGCATCTGCATGAAAATAACCATAACGAAAACTATCCAGGATTTCCAATGCCGAGTTCCTGGTATTCATAAATCGAGTTATGGATACCTCATTCCTTCCAAAAAAGTCCTAAGGAGACAAAGTCAATATCACCAGACAGACCACAGACAAAGCTCAATACTTGCCTTGCAAATTTGATCTCTCAGTTGAGCAAAGTTAGACTCTGCTCGCGTTCGAGTGCATTCATTGTGCAATGTGTCCCACATGGTGGTGATGAATGTCACTGAACGAAGATTGCCAGTAGGTGCCAGGAACTGCTTGAGCATTTCGATGGTCCTGCGCCGACTTCCTGGCAGTCGAGTTTCCGAGATTGGGGTCAAATATAATATTCTGTGAAGATAATCTAAACTAAAAGTAAAAATTAATGGAACTGAACACGCAAATCAGAGGAATCATCTTACCCATTGTCATTCATCCACTTTCTAACCATTTCCATAATTTCCAGCTCTGAGATCTTCGAGTCTGAAAATCCAGGGGTATCGACCAGATACAAGGGACAGCCACCATGAGTCACATTTACAACCCGGTAGGTGTTCACAGTCTGTGTATACCCCGCCAGTTGATCCTTGGAGATGAAAAGTTGCTGAGATTCGCCCGCAAATGCTTCGATGAACTAGAGATGCATGTCAAAATTTCAGCTTCATGGCACCAGGCAACAGGTAATCGTTGACTTACGGAGCTTTTCCCAGCACCTGTGGGTCCAATGATACTGTATTAATTCGTTCATTGAATACATGTTGGGCCATAATTACTTTTACAAATCACACGTACAGATATAGTAGCGGGTACGGGTTGCGGGGGATGCGACCAATGACAGGTTCGATCGAGATATCACCGGTGATTTTAAGCCGTTTGGGTTCAGGAAAATTCATGACAAGAGTACCAGGGGATAAGAGAGACTTGGAAAGTGTAGGTGGTCCTGACTGGATGAGACGATGAGCGTAGGACGCAAGGTGTGGTCGGCAGTTGCATGCATGTCGGACGTCAGGCAGGTGCCCGCATTATCTCGCTTCCCTGATTATCCATATCTTATCAGACAAAGATCCTTATTTTGCTGTTTATACTTCCGAACATCTTCTTCTAAAATGATGCATTGGTAATTCTGTTTCTTATCGTCACAGGTTTGGTCAATTCATCATCTAAATTTCGACAAGGATGAACCCATTTTGTGTTAGCGATATAAGATAAGATTCGTACACGAGGTCCGGTTCACACAGAATTGTTCACTGACACGTCATTCTTCCTTTTCCCCCACCATCACCGCCCCATCCAACCTCTCGCTCTGCTCTTGGTCCCGTCCCTCATCCGCTGGACGCCTTTGCAGGTGAGTTGAGTCTCTGGTAGCGATATTTTCGGTTGAAATTGGGCAGTAGTGCTCATGAATTTCTTACATTACCTCGTGAGTTCAGCTGTTTCATCATGAACGATCGCATCCACTGACTTAAGCGTCACCTTATCAGGTGTAGAAATGTCTTTTCTAGATTTAATACATCCATCTCTTTTATTTCTCCTCCTTATCCTCAAGTCATGAATTTCATGGTGAGGATTCCCAGATTTTATACACCCATGGGCCAACGACAGGATTGCCAACCGTCTCATATTCCTCTTCATCACGAGCATGAGGCCATCGACGCCTTCAGGTTCCATTCACACTGACGCCATCCTTTCAACCAGTTTGCTTCGTGCTCGGCTTTGCACCATTATTCGCCTCTGCCGCTCTCGACGCTTGGACCAACAACTAATGCCAATCCCCATCGCCGCCGGACAGCCACCATCACTCATCTCTTCTCTCGCTTTCTTCTCTACAGTCATCGCTTGCATCCAACATTTCATTTCTTGAATCTGCACTGAGTATGACCGACTTTGTGCTCTCCTTTACACCAGGGACATTCTCTTCGTACTTGTACCCTCCTCTCAAGTATATCTATATCACACGTCTTCCGTTAACGACTCTCAAGTACCCTCTGCTTTACTCGTGCGTCACTCACCCCCCTCACAGCTCTTCTTCACGCGTTCACTGCAATCACCCTGTCCCATCATCTGCGTGCGTCATCGGTACTCCTCGTTCAGCTTCCCTTCATGCTCATTTTCTGTGCCATATCCTGTAGCAACTCTCTTTAAGTTCTCTGCCGTCCCCTTCTAATGTAGACATCGCTACACTGCGTCGACCCTCACATATAGAGTACACATCGCCGTCTCCTCATTAGAACTGGGATAGATGTTTTCACCCTTGTATTATCACCATTGGCCTAGATATATGCGTCCTATTTGACGTCGTTTTGCTACCAATTTTACGTACACTCCTCACTACACCATTCATATAATCCTTGACTCCCTGCCTTCCTTACGCGACGCCCTCCGGGCCCATCATGGTTTATTCACTTCACCGCTTCACTCCTCGTATGCTGAAATTTGGGTTCACTGGGGACGACTTATGTTCGGTTTCTCTAACGTCGTACCCCCATCCTTTATCCCTCGTTGATCAGATGCCGTGTTGTCCATTCTCACTCAGGGCATAGATCGAAGTTTCGATTGTAACAGGGCATCGATAACCAATATAATGTACGATGAGGTACCGAAGTGAGGCTATGAACAGGGATCCTCTCAACCCGACAGACGACCCACTAGCCCGACGGACCACCCAAACCAACCCAGCGCATCATGCCCCAACTCAATATTTTCTCACCTTCTCGGCAGCTTACCCTCACCATCCTTCTCCCCGGTAGCTTCATTTTGCCCAAAAGGTCCTTCGTGTCGTTGAGAAGTACGAAGTACGAGCTCTCCTGCTGTTTCCGCACGCACGGCGCCTGATGAAGCATCGGTGTTGAAATGTCATCCTGCTGCTCCCGAGATTGCAAAGGCTTCGTTTCCATAATGTGTTAGAGAATCTTTATGAGGGAGAGACGAGGAAAAGCGGAAAGGAAAGAAATGGTATACAGCGCGATGAACAAAAGCGGGGGATATTAGGTACTAGATGAAAAGTTGTGGTCCAATCGCTAAGGTGTAGCAGTGACGAGCATGGAAAGAGCGACACGTTAAGGGATGAAACAAATTGACAGCATTCCAATTAAAACAGACAAGATCGGGATGTGAACTCAGGAAGACGAAGAAAGAATACACACCACGCGACGCGATGCAAAGCCTCAGTCACATCTCGCTCATATACTCAGCACTTTGGAATGTCTGGGAGGCGGATAGGGGCGGGAGGAGATTTGGGGTGTTTATGTGGCTGTGCACTCCCAAACAAATGTGGGCAAGCCGTGACGTCAGTTCTTGATTCCTTTCGCCCACCTAGACTGGTGACCATCCCTCGCGAGGCGCGAGGGCCTCGTAGAGGGACTGGCGAACCGGGGTTTCCCGGCCTGATGTTTTTCTTACGATCGAGAATGCCATCAATTTCCTTTTTCGTTTCGTCCAAATATAGAGAGCGACTCATCAATGTGCGTGCGTGTGTGATTTGAGTGAGCGCGCGCATGCACCCTGGAATCTAAAATAGCTGCACAGTGAGAATTGAGTGTATCTAAAGCGTAGCTAAGAGTCACTAACAACTTATCACCCACCATGTACAATCATTACAACTTAGGTCGTCCACAAGAACCCGATCCAGGCGAAAATCCCCCTCCAAATGCTCCAGACATTCCACCTGGACGTGATATCTTTCCCTTACAGACAAAAATATGTTATCCTAAAATGATGAGCGACGACAGCACAGCCCTTTATGAACGAATTCGCGTACACGCCACCATTCAGGGGAATTGCAAGAACTCTCTTCATTAATCGCAACTGATTTCAATCCATAACATGATTGAAAGTCACTCGCTTGTGTCGATTGCAATCGTTTCAGGGGAGAAATAACCAAAGTAATGGTGTGCTTCGAAAGATCTTGATAAAGTGCATCAAGTACCACAGGGAGGGTCTTCCCACTGCCTGTTCCAGCAGATACAAGCACATCTTTCCTATGGAAACACTCTGCTATCATCTTACCTTCAACTGCATTTCTCGAGGGACTTGGCTTTTAGACGACACGATCCAACAGATCAGGCTAATACGCAGGCAGAAGATCTTCTCCGATAAGGAAAGGGTGTTGAGAAATTCGTGAGGAAGCCGTTCGGTTGGTAAGTTCTGCGTTGCTAGGGCTTGGATCTCAGAATCAGAGGCATTTCGGACTGATTCAAGCTCTTTCTGTGTGGCTGATGTGAGGAGGCTCATGATAGAATGTAATGAAGATTGGTAAATTGTGAAATAACGCTTCAGCGTCCTCAAATATGTGTTAAAGTCTCTCTGCGCGCGACCAGGCGCATCCTAATTAACACGTCATTCTAAAAATAACTCGAATTACTTTAAAAAGTCGAAACCAAAAAGGAAATTGATGGCATCATGGGCCCTTTCTCGATCTTAAGAAAAACATCAGGCCGGAAAAACCCGCTTTCCAGGCCCTCGCGCCTCGCGAGGGAACTGTCACAGGTCTATCGCCCACCATCCTCTCAGCCCATCCTCCCTGTATTTGTTCAAGCTCGTCGGCTCTCGCTCACGATTCTCGGACTGAGCTGTATACTCGGGAAATGGGTCTCGTCGTGTTCCTTGGACGAATTTAGCTAGGTGGTAGTGGAGAGGGTAAACACGGGCATGAGATTGGAACTAGCCATAGTATCTGCGAGTCTCGCTGTTTTGTCGCTCAAAGAGAATATTCACCAACCTTTGGACTATTTACGTCTCTTTTTTAGGTATTTTGATAGAATTTATTTTGTTTTCACCACTGGGTGATGTGCTTTCCGCCGAATTACGCGTCTTCAACCCAGTCGTCTTCGTACTCAAACCTGGACCAACTCTGTGGTTATATAAGAGACGTTTCTGTACAAATCTCCGTCACTCATCTTTCTTAGCGAGCTGGAGGACTCACTGGTGGGATAGTCACAACAGATATGTCTTTTGGTCATTGTACAGGCCGTTTCTTTTCTCTTCTCGTTATCCATCATCCAATTTGACTATCCGGGTTCCCAAGATCAAACCCACCTTCTCCGTCAATGCCAAAGTGTTCAACAAAGAACCATGTCGCCGTCCATTTCCACCCAAATCACCTCATTTTCTGCTGGGCAAATCACACATGCTGCCTATTCTTTCCCCGACCAGGCGGTTTGAATCACCGGGCTAGCCCTGGGTTTCCCTGTGGTTGGTTCCATAACGAGCCCTGTATTCAACTTCATACTCACTTTATACAACCAAGGCTCTCTATTCACGCCTCTTCCTTTCCATTGGCCCACTTCACCTTTGTTCGGTAGGTTGGTATCGGCGTCATTTCAAGCAATATATATCCATATTGGTGAGCAACCTTCCTTTCTATCGTTGTTTCCTGCATGTTTCTTGTCTGTTGTCGTACCGCCTACGGTATATGGTATAAAACCAAACAAATGATGAGGGTAGGCAGAGGTGATGTGTATGCGAGGGCGAAATGCACGGAGCCGGTAGGTGCTTCGATGCCTGTGGTCGGTTGGTAGTGTAACGAGTGACAAACAAATGAATCTAGCGCTTCGAGCGCTTCTGAGACGAACGATACGAGCTGTGGACTGATAACGAGGTCGACTGTGACCTTAAACTGGATGTCCGGAGTCCACTGTGACTCGGATACTGACTGATACGAAGGTGAGGTGCAAATAACCTGATTTATTTCGTAGTTTTAGTACATCTTTTATACTACAAATTGTGGATACTGTGGAATAATAGAATGAAGAAGATAAACCAATAGAAATTTGTATATTACAGAGGAGAGAGGGGTTGCATAACGAAGTGGAGAATAACATACAGAAGAAAATGAAGATAAAATTATTAGATTCCTACCAACTGCGCATCCCGAACCAAGTGGTGCGTGGAATGAAGCGGGCGTTTATCGTGTTCTTGGCGCTTATGTGAGTTATGGAGAGGTTCGTATTCGTTTGTTATCGTTATGGAGCGTTTTTCATGGGGTAAACCGTGCAGAGCGCGACACTGTTTGCTCAAATGCGAGAGCCAAGTTGTAGCGGGCTTCCACGGTTCGTTTTCATTTCTGTATCTTCGCTCATTACTCACGCCTCATTATTTCTCACCTCAGGTCGTCAGCCACGCCGTTGACTCATGCACGCCCTTTCCCATTAAGCATCCACAATCCTTAACCATGAGCGTCAGCACCCCAACGCGTCGTAGTCTGGACAAGTTTCATTGCTAATCTTACTACCGCACAGCTTCCATCGACTCAACGCGCTATCACTAAAAGAATAACGCCAACGCCAATGTCCACCCCTGAACCAGCAGAGTTTTCCAACTTTCGTATCGTCGTCCATTCGACAGCTTTAATTCTCGCTTTAAACCCGCATATACCGCCGCCGGATTTCAGTATCGCCGTCCTATCTCGACCGTCGTGAGGATAAAGTCAGGGGATCGTGATGAAGGGCGAGGGCGAGGTGGACCTGGAGATAGTTAGAGTGAGTGCATCTTCGATTTACCGCATTATTCCTTGTCTCCGTCTCGTCTTCGTTGGCGTGGTTGGTTGTAACAGTTTGCCCCTTCGTCCTGGATGAAAATTTGTCATGGACAATTGAGCGTGTCTTTCGACCATGCTCTGCCGTCACTCCGAGTCCAACGGCACCCACGACGGCACGGAAATTCATCCATTCTTCGAGATACATTCACATACCAACGCTCGATTTTGGCGAGAGGAACTACATTGATCGTCATGACCACTATCCATGCTTCTGGATTAACGACGAATTTGCCAAGGTTGAGTGTTCAACGACGAGGGATGGATTCGGGGTCGTGGATAATTTAAGTGAAGGATTGGCAAGTTCTTCGTTTACAAAGCTACGACGCGATATGCTGCTCTGCACCTGTAGGCTGTTTAGGGTCTGAATACTCTTGATCTTCATCGCTTAATATGCCATACTTCTTTGATGGGTTATGAGCTCGTACAGGAACGGAGTGAAACACGAACATGTTGCCAAGTCATATTATCTGGATTACCAATGGTCAAACTCACTGTCAGGAACTCCAACTTTGTTCTTCACTCCAGTGTGTCGAACTGCACCCTACCAAGGGCTGATGCGTTGAATAAACCCTTCAGCATCCCGGCAATTTGATTCACGCGAGGAATAAATATATCTGAATTGATTGTCATGAAGTCCGACAGTAGAGGTTGTGGAGATGCTTTCTACCTCGAGACGGCCTTGTTCTCGATGAATAAATGCGTCTTTGGCGTTGATGCTTTTGATTAGGAGCATTTACTCAATGTGAAGATATGATCATCACCTTTCCTTATTACTTCGTCTAACGGTGCTTCTACTTGGAAGGCGACTTCAAGGCGATTGGTAGGTCAGGGGATGCATATCTCCATGATCATTGATATTCACGTAGACCGGCATGTTGAGAAAGTTGGCAATTCAACGCATCTAGACGCGCTAATTTGCTCTGTCGTATTCTGGTGTTCCAACTCTCAGTAGACTCAAGACGAGGTGATATACATGAGAACGCGACGAGCACGCACATGCTGATAGATATTTTTGCCAGAGTTGCCAGCTATCTTGATTGATTCTCAGATTCCTCAGTATGCCGCACCGTCGCCGATAAATGTATCATTGTTCTGTCTCTAATTTTGGACGAAGATGATATTCCCTTAATCTAATCAGTTTAAATGGGGCATTGGAAAACGATAGTCCATTTATACGAAAAAAGACACAATGAGCTATGACTTGAATCGGAGCGATGGAGATAGAAAAGATTGGACATGAACACAGACTGACTACAGAAACAAACACTCGGCAAGGTAGCGAAGTATATAGTGGAAGAGGCGATGTTAAATGTGAAATGAAGTAAAATGTTGTAAACGAGCAAAAATTGCATGTATAGACATCAGGAATGGAGTGAATGAAACAACAAATTTCTAGCAATGACATGCGACAAGCGAGTGCTGGTGGCAGGCCGACATCAGACTGAGGCACGCGAAATAAAATATGAATGAATGAATGAAAGATCGGAAAATACATTGAAATATTGAACAAACCTGCAAGCTCAGGCCCTGCTCTTGAACCATTTGCTGCCACGATGCTTTGCAGCATTGAGTAAGCGGCGAAGAAGACCGTTGAGGGCGAGCTTCCCTTGAGTGGAAGATGAGTGCTCCGGCGCCGGGTGTGGCTCCTCGGCGGGGATGTCTCGTTCCTGTGCCCATAGTTGGGATATCTCCAGATACTCAGGGTCTCCTGGAAAATCAGGGTGTTCTGGAAAACAGTGAGCAGCTGAAAATGAGGGCTCCGGCTCTGGGACCGGCTCCTCAAGGATTTCTGGTTCCTGTACCCATTGTTGGAATATCTCCGCACGCTGAGGGTCCTCCGGAGTCAGTTGTGCTGCAATTTCTTTGCGAAGATGCTGAGCTGCTCGATGATATCCAAAGGGCAGTGGTTTAAAGTCAATCAACTGGCTAATGAACTTGGAGAGCGTCTCATGGTTCTCCCTCTGGTTCTGCTCAAGGATGGCCCTGAGGTCTGTGTTGCAGTGTGCTTCAGGTTGGGCCAATTCAGAGTCGATCATTTGTTTTGCCTGAAGGGCACCTTCGATGCGCTGGTGTAGATCCTGGTAGAGATTGGGGAATACTGAGGATATGGGCTCGGAAAATGCATCTGCAGGAATATGAAGAAAACCATCCAGCATTTCCAATGCCGAGTTCCTGGTATTCATAAATCGAGTTATGGATACCTCATTCCTTCCAAAAAAGTCCTAAGGAGACAAAGTCAATATCACCAGACAGACCACAGACAAAGCTCAATACTTGCCTTGCAAATTTGATCTCTCAGTTGAGCAAAGTTAGACTCTGCTCGCGTTCGAGTGCATTCATTGTGCAATGTGTCCCACATGGTGGTGACGAACATCACTGCAGGAAGATCGCCATTAGCTGCCAGCAACTGCTTGAGCATTTCGATGGTCCTGCGCCGACTTCCTGGCAGTCGAGTTTCCGAGATTGGGGTCAAATATAATATTCTGTCGATAAAAGTGAAACTAAAATTACAAATGAATGGAATTAAATATGCAAAGTCGAAGGAACGATCTTACCCACTGTCATTCATCCACTTTCTAACCATATCCATAATTTCCACCTCCGAGATCTTCGAGTCTGAAAATCCAGGGGTATCAAGCAGATACACTTGACGGCTATAATGATGCACATTTACAACCTTGTAAGCATTCAAAGTCTGTGTATACCCTGCCAGTTGATCTTTAGAGATCGAAAGCTGCTGAGATTCGCCCGCCAGTGCTTCGATGAACTTGAGATACATGTCAAGATATTCAGCTTCATTGTTTCTCCAGGTGACAGGTAATCGTTTACTTACTGAGCTTTTCCCGGCGCCTGTGGGTCCCATGATACTGTATTGTATCGTTTATTAAATACTTGTTGGGCCATAATTACTTTTAAAAATCACACATACAGATATAGGTACGGGAACGGGTCGCGGGGGATGCGACCAGTGACAGGTTCGATCGAGATATCACCAGTGACTTCAAGCCCTTCAAGTTCAGAAAAATTCATGACAAGTGTACTAGGGGGTAAGGGAGACTTGCAAAGTGTAGGCGGTCCTGACTGGATGAGACGATGAGCGTAGGACGCAAGGTGTGATTGGCAGTTGCATGCATGTCGGACGTCAGGCAGGTGCCCGCATTATCTCGCTTCCCTGATTATCCATATCTTATCACACAAAGATCCTTATTTTGGTGTTTATACTTCCAAACCTCTTCTCCTAAAATGATGCACTGGTAATTCTGTTCCCTATCGTCCCAGGTTTGGTGGATTCATCATTAAATTTCGACGAGGATGAACCCATTTGGTGTTACCCAGATAAGATAAGATTCGTACACGAGGTCCGGTTCACACAGAATTGTGCACCGACACGTCAATTCTTTCTTCCTTTTCCCCCATCATCACCGCCCCATCCAACCTCTCGCTCTGTTCTTGGTCCCGTCCCTCATCCGCTGGACGCCTTTGCAGGCGAACCAACCGTTGAGTCTCTGATAGCTTCGAGATTGGGGAGTAGTGCTCATGAATTTCTTACATTACCTGGTGAGTTTGGCTGTTCTATCATGAACGATCGCATCCACTGACTTATGCGTCTCCTTATCAGGTGTAGAAAATGTTTTTTCTATAATCAATACATCCATCGCTCTTATTTCTCCCTCTTATCTTCAAGTCATGAGTTTCGTTGTGAGGATTCCAAGATTTTATACACCCACGGGCCAACGACAGCATTGCCAACCGTCTCATATTCCTCTTCATCACGACCATGAGGTCATCGACACTTTCACGTTCCATTCCCACTGACACCATTCCCTCCAACCAGTTTGCTTTGTGCTCTGCTTTACACCATTATTCACCTCCGCCGCTCTCGACGCTTGGACCAACAACCAATTCGAATCCCTCGCGCGGCCGGACAACCACCCTGACTCATCTCTTCTCTCGCTTTCTTCTCTGCAGTCATTGCTTGCATCTAATATCTCATTTCTTGAACCTAGACTGAGTATGACCGACTTTGCGCTCTCCTTCACGCCAAGACCACACTCCTCGTTACTTTCGGACCAATCTGTTGTGCACTCCATTAAAGTGTATCTATGTCACACATCTACCGTTTCCACCTCCCATAATGACTCTCAAGCGCGACTACCCTCTGCTTTACTCGCACCTCACTCACCTCCCTCACAGCTCTTCTTCACGCGTTCACTGCAATCACCCTTGCCCATCATCTGCATGTGTCATCGGTACTCCTCGTTCAGCTTCCCTTCATGCTCATTTTCTGCGCCATATCCTGTAGCGACTCTCTTCAAGTTCTCTGCCGTCCCCTTCTAATGTAGATATTGCTACACTGCGACGACCCTCACACATACAGTACACATCGCCGTCGCATTAGTACTGGGATCGATGTTTTCACACTTCTATCATCACCTTCAGCCTAGATGTATGCGTCCTATTTGACGTCGTTTTGCTAGAGATTTTGCGTACGCTCCTCACTACACCCTCAGCGCTGCATATCCCATCGTTCATCTAATCCTCGACTCCCTGTCTTCCTCGGGCGGCGCCCTCCGGTCCCATCATCATTGAATCAATTCACCGTTTCACTCCTTGTACGCTGGAGATTTGGGTGTTTCTTTCACTCAGTGCAATTTATGTTCGGTTTCTATAATGTTGTACCCTCGTCCTTTTATCCCTCTGGTTGATCAGATGAACGGTTGTCCATTATCACTCAGGGCATAGACCGAAGTTTTGATTGTAACAGTGTATCGATAACCAATACAATGTACGATGAGGTACCGAAGTGAAGCTATGCACAGGGATCCTCTCAACCCGACAGACGACCCACTAGCCCGACGGACCACGCAAACCAACCCGGCGTATCATGCCCCCACTCAATATTTCCTCACGTTTTCGGCAGCTCACCCTCACCATCCTTCTCCGTAACCCGAGGTTTGAATTCACCTCTTCTTCTTCATTTTGCCCAAAAGGTCCTTCGCGTTTTTGAGAAGTACAAAGTACGAGCTCGCCTGCTGTTTCCACACACACGGTGCTTGATGAAGCGTCGGTGTTGAAATGGCATCCCACTGCTTCCGAGACTTCAAAGGCTTCGTTTCTATAATGCGTTAGAGTATCTTTCTGAGGGCGAGACGAGGACATCAGCAAACTGTCCATTCACATTTGAGGTTTCGTGCGTTTTTTAGGATTTTTTGGTTTTTAAAAACCTCTAAACTCAGAAAACCATTTAAACTCTTAAAACCTACCACATAAATCAATAGCAGGTAATTTTAGCGATTTTGTATTGAATATGACTACTTTAGCGACTAGATTTTAATTATACTGCCCATTTTGCCTGTAATTTAGATTTATTTTGTAGATATTTTTTATGAGTTTTCCGAGTTTTCTAGAGATTTTAGGGGTTTTGACTTAGATTAAAATATTTAGGCTAGAGATGGTTTTTAGAAAAACATACATGGGTTTTTAGGTTTCGGGTTTTTACGGTTTTTTCTATTTCTAAGCGGTTTTCAGTATTTTAAAAACCGAAAAATGTGAATGGACGAGTTCCTGATGGAAAAGCGGAAAGGAAAGAAGTGGTATACAGCGCGATGAACAAAAAGCGGGGGATATTAGGTACAAGATGAAAAGTTGTGGTCCAATTGTTGAGGGGAACAGTGACGAGCATGAAAAGAGCGACGCGTTAAGGGATGCAATCAATTGACGACACCACAATTAAAACAGACAAGGTCAGGTTGTGAAGCCAGGAAGACGAAGAAAGAATACGCACCACGCGACGCGATGCAAAGCCTCCCAATTAATCTCGGAAACCCGCCAGATACCTTATCAGGATTTGGGCTGACAAGGCCCTTGATGGACCTGATCACCCTCGGTTGCACTCCTGCTTAGACTGAGAAACCCTGAAAATATTCCACAGTGATTGATCAATCGTACCACCCCCGATTATGGCCCTACTCGTCCTAATCAGGCTTACAACCCGCTGAATTACCCATTGATTTATGGCATTGAGCTCACCAGCAGCTGGTCCCATGAGCATCAGGAACTCGTCCATTCACATTTTTCGGTTTTTAAAATACTGAAAACCGCTTAGAAATAGAAAAAACCGTAAAAACCCGAAACCTAAAAACCCATGTATGTTTTTCTAAAAACCATCTCTAGCCTAAATATTTTAATCTAAGTCAAAACCCCTAAAATCTCTAGAAAACTCGGAAAACTCATAAAAAATATCTACAAAATAAATCTAAATTACAGGCAAAATGGGCAGTATAATTAAAATCTAGTCGCTAAAGTAGTCATATTCAATACAAAATCGCTAAAATTACCTGCTATTGATTTATGTGGTAGGTTTTAAGAGTTTAAATGGTTTTCTGAGTTTAGAGGTTTTTAAAAACCAAAAAATCCTAAAAAACGCACGAAACCTCAAATGTGAATGGACAGTTTGCTGATGATGGCGTCGCCGATGCCTCGCTAGGCCGAAGTACATGTCGGAAAAATCACGATCTGCATATATACCCTTGCGGTCGCTGACGGGTTTATAGGTGAGGATCAGCCTACTTGAACTCACAGATAAGTGGTGTATTAGTGTGTGTACGTGAGCGTTAGAGCCTAACTGGGAGATACACCATTATCAATTCGGCCTAGAATACCTATCAGCCCTGAATACATCTCAATAGGAAGCTGAAACTCATGATATAACATTTACTGTTGGTATAACCAACCAGTCATATCAACACTACCCATCACAAATACTCCGTCTCATTTGGTGTAATACCATATGGCTGTGATGTGCAAAATACAGAAAACCATGCATGCATCTTGTTTTTGCATGGTCAAGGTCAAATTTTGAGGAATAATTGTGTATATTATGTGTAGATCACCATACGTCGGAAAATCGTTATTTGCATATATGGCCTTGCAGTCGCTGATGAGAAGTAAAATCTTCAATGTCCCGTTAGAACATGTTTGCTGAGAGACCGAAAACCCAACTTCGGGGGCCCCACTGGGCCCCAACGCTGGCTCCACTGCTCCATTTTCTTCCCGAGCATTGCGTCAGTCCAGCGAATATCAAGGACATATAAAGCGACGTTAATCAAGGCATTGGGTTCCTCAGCACTTTTTCGCCTAAGTTCGCTAACCTTCATCTCTCAGTCTCCCTTTGAGTCCACGGTAAGTGGGTTATCTTTGACTCAGACTCTAACATACTAGGGATACAATCTCTTCATTCTCCTATTGACACTTCTTTATCTCTTCCCTCCTCGCATGCAGCGTCGCCAGCATGTAATACTCCCTCGCATCTAAGCAAAGTGGCCTTGAAGTTTTGATGCAGGTAGGTGAGCAAGGGCACGAACACCTGTCACCTGATGGATTTAACCTCCTCGTACTAGTTAGTTATATTGTCACTCTCTTATGTTATAGCAGAAGAGATATCGTAGTATTATCTTGTAAATATAAAATTGGTTGTAATTGCAATATTTGAATCCAGAGCCTATATTTGAACTGCCCATTGATATCAGCACCAAAGGCAATGAAGTAGAAGCAACCATAGATCGAGATCAGCTGTATGCCTGGTCACTCAATATTCAGGTGGATGAGCGTGTACACTCTATATAGGCTCTGACTTATGCCAGTCCACTCTATCACCCACCGAAATCACGATATAGGTGTGTGCGGCATATGGATGAGCATTACCCCGGCTTCACTCTATAAGTAATATGGGTTGTTTACTCTTTATAGGCTCTGACTTACGCAGACACACTAGCCGAAATCCTGATGGACTGATACACCTCTATAGACACAGTATACACATGGATACTTTTTTTTTTATTTTTCCGACACACAGACCGCAGAAAGCACTGCGTAGTATACTACATAGAGTCCGTAATAGTCAGATAGAGGGTATCTCAAATGATATTGACAACGTTGGAGTGATATGTTATGTTGATATACGGTGTGAAATACAAACAAAAGATCAATATGAATGGGAGGGCTGATGTATGGGAGTGTCGGGGAATAATGGGTGAGGGTGGGCGATGGTAATGTATGCGAGGGCGAAGTGTATGGAGCGAACAGACAATTCAATGCCGGTAGCGAAAGAAAAAGATATTGAGCATGAATAAGCACTTTGAGCGATGACAAACCCGCTATGGTAAGTGTAGATAATGAAATGAAATACAAATAGATGGAGGGAGATGTGATTGTGCGGTTGGTGTGAGGGAGGGAGGGTTGGTAAGCGCTCCTGAGTCCTTGCAAATTGAAGGTCGTGGAATCTGCAAGAGCTGAGGGTAAATCGGAGGGTGCATGTGAAACGACAAAATACGACAAAAACAAGACGAAATACGAGGGGGATATGACGATGATAACGGAAGATAAGGCTGCAACATGACACTGGGGACGAACTAGGGCGAAAACAAATCTATTGTCTGTTCAGCCTTTGCTCAACGCACGTCACGCAAGCGACTCATCCTCGTGCCTTACGTCCACCTCTGATTTCGCTTTCATTCGTGTTCATTTCTCGTGCAGCATCTCCGAAACCACACCCTCTTTTTTTGTCAGTCTGTTCCTCCTCATCGGCGTCGTTGCGTCATCCCTACACATAGCGTACGGATTGCTCATGATATCAATATATGCGTACTCATTCGCCTCTTTTCGCAACAGGTTTCGCTTACACCATGCTCAATACTACATGGATGCCGAAGTTTTATCAATGAAAAGCCAGGAGGGTAACTCGAGGCGTTGCCTGTGCCAAAACTCTTTGTGGGCATTAAAACGAGTACACAGGGAAGATGAACACGTTGCAAACTCACCTGCGCCAGCATGGTCATATTCTGACTCGTTGAATGGTGTAGCTTTCTACTTAGCAGGACGCAACACAGCCTGGATAGTGGACTCGCCTGATCTTGTCTAGTTCTACTCCATAGATATCACTCTGCTTCAATGCATACTCCTAACAATCCGACTGTATACCAATCTCTGAAGTTCATCTCTTGACATAACCCTGGGCCGTCAGTTGCAGCTTTGATGACGGCGAATTCATATGGTCGCCCGACGTATTCATGTTTTATTCAATAGCATCCTAGCTCACAAGTTTCAACGGATTATGAAATCCACTATTCTAGTGTGCCATCCGACTATTCTTGTGGTCCTAAATCATCTCAAAACTTTATAATCACCCGCGAACGCGCCATATGATATTGACGCGTTATTGACCAGTGTTTGTTTTTCCTGATTTACTGTCCCAATTGGGCACATCAAGGTTGCAGTGTCTCCACCTCCTTCCTCGCGTGCATCGTCACCAGATACGGCTCTGTTTTCCTCAAGCTACCTTCCAGAGCGAAAATTGTGCATTTCCTGCATAAATCATGTGCTCTTGTCCGAATTTGGGGTACCTTTAGCAGCGGAGGACATGATTGGACGTGGCGGTGAGTCCTCGTTTTCTGGGGACCGTTCTTCATAAGTTCGCCAATGTATTTTTTTAATTTTTTTTTGTCCTTATTCATGATATCTTGTAAATTCGCAGAAATATATCCGTCCTATGAAGGGTCTGAATCCTGGCGTCGCTCCTTTGCTTAGTTTAGAATGGCTTCTCGGTCACGGTAACTTGTTGAGCGGTTGAGCATGTGATTGTTTCGTCTGTTACTGGGTAAACAGCATCCACCATTGCTCGGTGCTTAATAACCCGCGCCGTCCCCAGAATCGCATCTTTATTCATACCTCCACCCTCCCATTATCATCTCCACCATGTCTCTTCAAACCGGAAAAGCTGCTCTCTATGAGAAGCACCCAGACGACGTTGTCATCGTCTCTGCTGTCCGCTCTGCTATCACCAAGGTACGTGTCGGCTTCATCTCACCCAGCGCCCATATCAAACTCGTTTTCACAGGGCAAAAGGGGTGGATTCAAAGACACCCGTCCCGAGGTTATCCTCTCGCATGTCCTCCGCGCCTCATACACCAAGATCAACCTCGACCCCAAGCTCATTGAGGACATCTCTGTCGGCAACGTTCTCCCACCAGCAGGTGGCGCCTCAGCAGCACGCATGGCCGCTCTTTACGCTGGCATCCCCGTCGAGTCAAGCTTCAACACCGTCAACAGGCAGTGCTCGTCTGGTTTGACTGCGATCAGCCAAATCGCCAATGAGATTAGGTCAAGGCAGATTGATATTGGCATTGGTGAGTGGTCGTTTTGTGTTCATGTTCTATTTTGGGGATGTTGGGGCACGGTAGTGGATCAGGGTGGGACTCACGTCTCATTTCCCTCCCATTTCCCGCTCATTCATTGAATGAAGAGCCTTACCTGGCACCCTGCTCCTTCCTCCCCCCATCCCACTCCACGCCAAACACCGTACTAAACACCCTCTTTTCTCAGGTGCCGGTGTCGAGTCCATGACGTTTGGCTATGGTGCAGGCGCAGCTCCTGAGTTCGCAGATGAGCTCCTCGAGAACAAGGATGCCGAGGACTGCCTCCTCCCCATGGGTATCACCTCTGAAAACGTCGCCAAGGAGTACGTCATCACTCGCACCGTCCAGGACGCTTTCGCTGCAAAATCTTTCCAGAAGGCTGCTGCTGCTAACAAGGCCGGCAAGTTCAAGGCTGAGATTGTCCCCATCAAGACCAAGATCGTTGACCCCAAGACGGAGAAGGAGGATGAGATTGTTGTGGACCAGGATGATGGTATTAGGGATGGTGTTACTCCTGAAAGCTTGGCTAAGCTCAGGCCTGCTTTCGCGAAGGATGGTGCTACCCATGCTGGTGAGTTCTCCTTCCTTGCCCTATTCATTTTCTCTCCGCCTTCGCCTCTGCCTTTCTTTTCTTCTTTTTTTTTTTCATTCATTCTTCATTTTTTCCTCCTATACGCCCATTTTTACGCGTGTACCCAACACGCGTCCTTATTCTCCCCTTATCCCCTTCTTTCTACGCGTGTATCCTCAGTTTTTCACGCTCTTTCCTATCTTATCACTTCCTTTTTTCTTGTTTACGCCCCTGAATATACAAGAAGTTCATCTTCACGTCGACTATTACCTCGACGTTATTATTTTGAAAATTTCAATCCCCTCTTCATGTGTATTCCAACTGCTTTCATTTTTAACTCATCCAACAACGACGAGCATTTCTATTTCCCCTTCTTTCCTCTTCCCTTCATCTTTGCTTCATTATCTTCATAAACCTTGACTTTCGCATGTTTATCCCCTATTCTTTATTTATTATCCCCACATTCTCGCTTCCTTTGTCCTTTCCCATACACGCGTCCTTTTACTTTCCTCCTTGATCCCTTAACTCAAGCTAACTCATTCACCCAGGTAACGCCTCTCAAGTCTCTGATGGTGCCGCCGCCGTTGTCCTCGCCCGCCGCTCCGTCGCCCAACGCCTCGGCCTCCCCATCGTCGGCAAATACGTCAACTCCGCTACCATTGGTGTCGCTCCCCGCGTCATGGGTATCGGCCCTGCCTTCGCCATCCCCCGTGTCCTCCAAGTCACCGGTCTCACCCTCTCCGACATTGACTTTTTCGAGATCAACGAGGCGTTTGCGAGTCAGGCTGTGATGAGCGTTGAGCATTTGAAGATCCCATATGAGAAAGTGAACATTAATGGAGGTGCTATTGCGATTGGCCATCCACTTGGATGTACCGGAGCACGACAGGTTGCCACGGGTATGCAGGTCGCGAGGCAGACGGGAGGAAGGGTCTTTGTGACGAGTATGTGTATTGGAAGTGGGATGGGGATGGCTGCTGTTTTTGTTAGCGAGCATTAGGATTCTGAGGATGTCGTGAGGAGGGGAGTAGTGTAGATAAAATTAATGCATGTCTTGTTGAATACCGTGTAGATATATTTATGGATGCTTTTCACGTTTTCTTTTATTTTGGAGTGATTTTGGAGATGTTATCGAGTTGAGGTGTTTGAACAATCGTTGAGAACTTGGGAGTCGGAGAGGATGGAGGGACTCTAGGTTCGTGTTGGGTTTACTCCTTGAACAACTGGGCTCGAGCCTCTGGTGAAATAAATTAGAGACGTCGCTGTAGAATAGTATTGATCTGACCGTGTGCTTTGAGTCTGCGTGAACTAATCACTAGGGGTGCCCCCATCCTTCGAGCCCTAATTGGTCGTTCGCTTATCTTCATGCTACGGATCGTTGAGTTATCAATGGGACCCGCCGTTCACGTCCAGTTTGGATAACGAGGATTTCCGTCCCATTTTTCCTTGTCTCGCCCCTTGGCTGCCATCCTCAGCCACCACGTTCAACCTCTCAACTTACTCCACTACCCGCCCAACTCGCTGGTAACGCCAATATATACACCAAATCAGATCATCATGCGACGAGCCGAGTAGAGGTATGTCTTTTTTCTCCTTGAGGACGAATGATTCTAGCAGTGGTGAAGTTACACAGGTGTTCTTGAATCCTAAATGCCGGATGTATGCACAAACCTTCTCTTGTCATCCTGCAGGTGCTTACCTCTCAAGAGGGGCAAGGGCATTGATACCAAGTTGGAGATCGTTTAATGGCGGGAGGAGAATGGAGAATGGAGAATGTGGTGTCTGAAAGTTATAGATAATGAATGGGCCGCCGTTGCAAGCGCACTTCAGATATCTCTTCTCAAACATCACCTTCAGCAAAGACTCTCCATCTTGCTCAGTACCCCGTCGTACTATTTGATTCCAACGTCATTTCTTTTGGTACCCTGGACAATATCATGTGCGAAAAACTCCAGCACCTGCACCAACTCTCTGCGACACCGATGGCGTCCAACAACTTGAACCAAGGGTATATAGAATCGGTGCCTACCACCACGGTAGAGCTATGGCGAGTTCATTATCACCAACAGCCTCTCAGTGGCGACACATCATCATTCAGTTTCGCCCAACTACACTGGAGACAGCTACGCTTTGTCTCAGTCCCTTTGCTGCTCAAGGGTTTTGACTCTCCGGTGCGGGCTCCGATGGGATCAGTTATGTGTATTTTAAGAGCAGGTTCCCGGTCCAGATTCCCGGAACGCTGTCGCAGTGCCCAAAACCACTCTTAGAAGACATCGAAGGCGCATCATTTAGTCACTACGGCCCAGACCACCATTATCTAAATCGCTCAGAGCAATTTTAAAGGACTTGGAGCGTGATACCAGTCCGTGCACTAGTACAAATAGATGCGAAGGAAAATTCAAACAAGGTGCTATGACAACTCACTCGCTAACCGCCAACAACTGGAACTCGGTTTTGGTATAAACACTGAGAGACTACCACAGAAGGCGGATGCCTGGCGCAGCGGGATGCGTTGAACCATCCGATACGTCTATAGACCAGGGCCGAGGTGTTGTTCGGGCTAAGTGACATCCTGTGGGCAGACTTTGCAGCACTTGACCTGGGATCGGGGTGTGGGCAGCAAGGTCAACCGGGTTGACATCCTGACCGCTTTCCGGGGCCTCCATCACCAGTGGTTCCAACATATCCAAACATCGTGCCAGTACTACCTGTTTCCCTCGGTGCTGAGGCAATGTAGACTTTTCAAAGCAGACTTTAACAACACCTAAACAAGAAAAAAAAAGGACGAAAGAACAACATGAATTCAGTGAGTGCAATCTCAAACATAGTTGGTGTTGCATACCTGACTTGAAATTCACGCGCCCCGGCCTCTGAGGACCAAGATGCGGTACTATGAATTTTATTTCACCATGAGCTAACTCCGTTACCGCTCGTAGGACGATGAGATTACTGGAAAACGAAAAATTGATTTCCCAAGGGTCGAACAGGGTGAAGAGGTAATGTGCGCGTTGATCATGTCTGCGGAGAGAGTGGAGATTGTGTAGAGATTGCAGTAGACTGTGGTCAATGAGACCATCGTTTTCGAGCTGTGAGAGTATGTGGTTTTTCGATATCGAACAAACTAGAGGGAGAGCCCAGGGCCGCAGCCTGCTTGTAGGTTGCTTGAGATCGTAGCCATATGAGAATGACGCTGGGTCGTCGCTAGGCATGATGCGAAACCGAAGCTGACCAGAAATACGTGGCCTGTCAGGCTGCTGGTGGTAGTATAAAAACCCTCTGGTTCCTCTCGGAAAGCAGGTACTTCCTGATTTTGATACCCCATTCGAACCGTAACGTATTTGAAATTTTCCATTTGCTGTGTGAATTATAGGTTGAAATAATTCGGATAAGTCCAAAGCTGCTTGTTGGAGGGCTACCAGACTGGCTGGGTCTAGCGTAACAACTCGGCGATCACATGGAGGACGGCCAACGCGACGGCTGGACATTATTGATTCAAAGCGGATTTGTCCAAGTACCGTCCGGGTAGTTAATTTCCGCACATTAAGCGCATTAGTTGGTGACCAGAGTTTCATCTTGTCCAAGAGAGTTGTGAATGAGGTGATGGGTAGGGTTGGTGGTCAAGGTGATGGTGGTTACTGAACAAAGTCAGAACGAGAGACGGACGCGACGCGACTTGTCACGTTGTTGGACAGTGTTAGCGGCAATGAGTGTGTGGTGTCACGGCCTGACTACCTACCTTACGGATACAAGTACACTGTTCGTCAATGGTAATGGTAAACGTTATGATAATTGCAAGCCTGTAGCGTATTGTATGCAATTTTCACCACGGACTATATATTCTGAGGTAGGATTTTGTTGCTTGAAGGCACCAGTTTATCAGGACATTTTACAGAGATGCTGGGTGGTCTAAGTTACACCCGATCACCCGAACGGAGCTTAAGCTCCGAACGTATAATTAAAGGTGAGAGTAAAGCCCTCGAAAGTGATGGTTATCCATTTATCGGCACAGAATGGCGCCGGGGCCTCGTGTACAACACGTTCACGACTGTCTGAGCAAATACTAGTATCATTCATAGTTAATTGCTTCCAGACGCAGTGGGGGCGATCGTGGCGTGTGCATCGCATTCAGGCTGTCCATAGTCATATACTCTGTGTCCCGTCTTGCATAAAGTCAGTTCAAAACCCCAGCACGCGATTCGTACCTTTGATTCATGCCAAATCACCCAAGATACAAGAAACGACTCCGTATTCAAGGTCTCCCGGCCGTCATTAAGTTAGACATTGGTTCGGCAATCCCACCATCAGCAGTCGTGATTGTGTACGTGTTTGTTCCTGTCCCTTCCACCAAGAGACTTTCTGAGATTTCAGTTGTTGGTTGTAGGATGATGGGATCGACAGGCTCTGGAAAGAGTTCAGTATGTAGTTACTTACAACCTCTATAGAGTCTTGTTGACATCACTACCACGTTTTTCCACAGTTCATCGATTCGCTTGCGATCAACCAGTCCCTCAATATCGCCAAGGACTGTCTGGAAGGTGTAACTCAGGAAGTCACCCCATATCTACTTGGAAACGCTATTTCTGGGAAAGGAGTTCCGATTGTTCTTGTCGACACTCCAGGGTTCTCGGATTCGAGGCTATCTGAGATGAGAATTGTGAGCATGGTTCAGAATTGGATGCGAAGGTACGTTGAAAAACTCATTACTACAGCACCAACTTAAACAAAAGGTTAACTGATCTACCACTATAAAGTGTTTCATTGACGGAGATTAGCACAATACTGTATTTTGATCGTATTACGGATCTACGTATGTCGGGAAACAGATGGAAGACAATGCGGATCTTCAAGGCGCTAATAGGCCGTGATGTGGCGAGTCGGGTTATGCTGGTCACGACCATGTGGAATCTGCTTTGGAACGATCGTCAAGTGGCCAATGCAAACAGGCGACTCCGCAATCTTGAACGCACATATTGGAAGGTAAGCTACCACCCCGCCTGATATCTGTCGCGCTATTTCAGCTCTTAATCTCTCCATAGGACTTTATTCAGGAGGGACTTGTGGTCGAGAAATTCCGTTATACACCACAATCCGCGCTATGCGTCATCAACAAATGTTTGAACCTGCCGCCCGCCTGGCTTCCTTTTGCCTTTCAAAAGCCCATAAAGTCGGGTAAGCAGCCTGGCTATATGAAGCTACTCCAAGATCGCCTCGGGGAGTGCATTACCACAGCTCAGGAAAGGTTATGCACGATCGACGAAGAGTTCAAGGACAAGTCGGTGACAAACAGCTGGAGAGTCGCCAAGCAGCTGCGACGAGATGAGAAAGCATTACGAAGGTTACTTTTACAGTTTTACGAGGAGCTGGAATTGGTCACTGAGGGCGATGGTCACACAAATCTCTTGCGGGTACACACACTTCCATCGAGTTCAGGGAATACATATGTCGTAGTCAAGACGTGGTTTACACCGCCAATTGGGTCACATATAGAAAACACCTGCGAATTTTAGCTGATGTCAGGGTTTAGCACAGTCTGGTACTGAGCTGATCAGCACCTGTGTTCAGCTGCGAAATTCCACTATGATAACAGGGTGCCATCAATGTCGTGCCCAGGGTGTTATCTCACACACTGGGTCCAGTTTAAGCTTAATTTGGAAACCCTGGCATAGAGCTAGAAAATTGAGCAGTTTATCATAGAGGGAGCCCATTCATATGCGTAGCATTTGTTTTCCATAATTTTTATATTTTATATTGATGGCCAACGATATTAAGTCTGTGCGTAACTAGTTCTGAACCGTGAAGTTGTTAGAGTCAATTCAAACTCAGCAATTGAAAGTCCGAACATCCACTTACGTCGCAGTTCTGTGTGCAAGTTCATCTTCTCTCCTCTTGCCATGTCACATCCCTTGTTCAAGTTCTTGAATGTTTGTTACTTAACTTCAGTTCTTTCTTTGGATATTCTTTTACTGCCTGTCTTGCACTATGTCTGAAGTCATTATTATGGATGCTCTACGTGTAATCTCTTTGGCTGTTGCCCAATTTCTGGTAAACCTTCTGTCTGTGGCTTGCTGGTCAAATTGTTGGTCTTTCGCTAGTGCTGGATGAAATCACCCTGGATGATTTTTCTCTGTCCAATACCTTGGTCCTTTCTGGCAGCTGTCTGGGCTATCTACTCACACTTTCTCTGCTAAACTCGTTCCATGCCTTCTCTAGTGTTGTCTACTTGTCCACTTTGTCATGAATTATTTGTCTAATTGTGATCGTGATTTTCTGTCATTATTCTCATGTTGTTACCAGTGTACCAGAAAATACAAAAATCTTTTGCATTACTTTTTGAACATGAATTGAGAGCGGTGGAGCTGAAGCAACAATAAAAATAAAAACAGTAATTAAAATGCAAATTTAAATATTTTATTACAGGTGGCGATGGTCATGCTGGCCCCAGGTGCATCTCACAGCTGTCCCCATGTCGAGCTGGAACCACTACAGTTACAGTTAGAATTCAAGCTGTAGACAGCTAGATCCCATACAGTTTTGATACGGCAGCAACCCATCACCTATGTGACGATTTCAGCTGCGTGACAGCTGGAACCAGTTTGGCGGTGTACACGTCAGGTTTCAAAGTTGTCAGGGGTAGACTTGTAGTGTCACTTCGTGCGGCCCCAGTAGGCTATTGGCATTAATTATTCTGGCGCTGAGCGTTATTCGAGATATCAAGCTACCAATGTATAAAGGGCCACAGTCCCTACTATGTTAATCCTGTTTCCTGTGCTGCCATTTCCAGGCGCTCATTATACCTCCAAATTTGAATTCCATAGTAAATGCTCATGCTCGGACTGCAAGCTCAGAGATAGTGCAACGCAGTCACCGCGGGATTGAATTCTGGCCATGTAATTGTCTGGGCGTTTGAATAAGAAATGAAAAAGAATCTCCTGGCATTCGCCGCTGCCCGTTCCTCCTCTTGTCATCGCACGCTCCACACTTCGCTGAGTCGAGTTGATCAGGCTCGATGTGGGTCCGAGTCAGTCCACCTTACTGCAGGAGCGGAGTGCAATGAGAGGGAGCTGACTGTGAGTTTTGAACTGATCGGAGGTGGAGAACATGAAATTAAGAGTGAGTAATGGGAGTTAAAGGGAACGCGGGCGTTTCGAATAGGAAGCATATTTACGGAATAGGAGTTGTTCCCTATAAGGAACGGGGAGTCTCCAAGTGCGATGGTAGAGAGAGGAGTGCAGGTGAGGAAAATAAAGTGAAATAAACTTGCTAATCCTAAGCCCCGATCCCTGTCGCGATTCCGTTCTTGAGGTCTCGATTGTTGTTCTGGGGTTTTGAGGGGTTGCGCGTGGTGGAGATGGTGAAGGAAATGAACAGGGGCGTTCCTAATTGGGCTGTTAGGAGTCGCGCGTGCGTTATGTGCTGATGCACAGTTGAACGCGCGCTGCGTGATTAGTGGTCCGAGCGTTGAGCTCGTTCCGTAGGGAGAGATTATTTGAGATAAAATAAATGAAGATAAAGAGTGACAAGTGTTAGTCTCCATGCGCGACTCAAGTATGTATTCCACACCGGTTTATCTCCTTGATACTCCAGGGATTTCAGACACGAAGATTTCTGAAATGTAAATCACGAATATGGTTTGAAGATGGCAGAGGAAGTGTGAGTAAGTTAATCCTAGTAGCGCCGTTTCTTGTGCAGGCCATTCAACGTTCATAGGATGACCTGTTCACGTGACCAAGAAGGCGGATCTGTGCAAGCACAGTATCCTTCCACTCAAGGTATTTCATTCCTTTGTTCTCTGCTGAGAAACCATATTGAAGCACAGCCCTTGCTCAGGAATTTCTTGATGACGGTGCAACGGTTACACGATTTACGAACACCAAAAACTCAGCACTTGACATCATGCATCCCAACACACGCTATCTTACTGAGTTCTCTGATCCCTCTCTTTTTCTTTCCAGTTTGCCCAACAGCAAGGCCTCCCTTCAGTCACCGATTGTATTTGGAACCATGAATCTACACGTGAAGCCGTCCCAAGCAACACTTTGTCACTCTCCATGGGTATATTAATGTCAGGTCTGACACATGCGTCATCCGCAAGCCGCAATTATTCATGCATTCAATTTCGTGAAGCCTCTTGATCATATCTAGACATGTAATATGTAGCTTAGGTTGGGAATCCCTCCTGCACCCTTCAAAGTCGAAATAAAACCGTAAAACTGAGAGTCATAAATTAATCACAGCAATCATGGAATGAAATGTTATTTGGTTGTCGATCCCTAATGACACCTCGATCGTTCGCATGGCGTGTTGCAACATTTGTACCTCACAGTCAGGCACACGTGCAATCCTCCTCACGTATATATTTCAACCAAACATAGTCGAAAGTGCGAAGTGTTGCCGTCTCTCCCACATCTATTATGCCTTTGGAGTACGAAGTCTCCTCTCTAATATATCTTGTCCATCATGAACAGTGATTCTACAACGAAGCTCAAATGTATCACAGTTTCTGGGGATGTGTATTTAGAACAGGTCCCAAAGCTTGGTCGAGTAGATGGCAGCAGAGGCTTCGTTGTATTTGTTTATGCGCCCTAGACTTCGGCGATATTACAACACATGTACTCAAGTAGGCGTAGCGTGCTAGGTCCGACTGGAGCAGGGAAGAGTAGTGTAAGTTTCATACCTTGAGCGCTTTGAATTCCGTTAATTTTATTTCTGCTTCAAGTTTAGAATATGTTGACGAAATATTATATTTGATCCCAATCACAGAAACTCGACTGCCAGGAAGTCGGCGCAGGACGATGCAAATGCTGAAGCAGTTGCTGGGACCTGATGACGATTCACAGGAATCAGTGGCATTCGTAACCACCATGTGGGACACGCTGCACAATGAACGCACTCGAACTCGAGCAGACTCACACTTTGCACAACTGAAAGATGAAGTTTTAAGGGTGAGTATTGTAGTTTGTCTGTGATCTATCTCAGTATCTGGTGTTGTTGACGTGCCTCTTTAGGACCTTTTTGGAGGGAATGATGTAGCCATAACTCAAATTTTAAATACCAAGAACTCCGCATTGGCAGTGCTAGATTTATTCCGTAACTTAACAGATTCATTTTCCAGGCCCATGTCCTCAGCATCCCCCCATCTCTACCGCGATCTACTTGAGCGCATCGAGGGCGCTCTTCAGGTAAAACAAATGATTGAGTCAGAACTGACCCAACCCGAACCGCGAACCAACACCGACCTCCGTCCCATCCTCGAGCGGAACCAGAGGGAGAATCATGAGATACTCATCAAGTTCATTGGCCAGTTAACCAACTTCGGACCCATCCCCAAAGGTTTTGAAGAGGCTCATCAGTGCCTTCAAGCTTCAATCGATGCGATGCGATGCGCCCCACTCGCAACCTTCCTTCAACCTCCCGCTCTACCAGCCAACGAGTCAGCTGCAGTCGTCCCCATAGCCGCTTGGAGCGATCAACGCGCCACCATTCCCGGGGGGTGTTGACGCCATTCCTGCCACCGCTTCACCGACCTTAGAGAGTGAACCCCTTCACATTAGCACTACCACCGACGACGACCCCCGTGTTGCATCAGTAACCAACGAAGAACCTTCATCTGTTCGTCCTGGTCCCACTTCTGACTGTTCTCCTACGAGTGTTGGTCGACTCCACCCGTCTCGAATGCTGATTTTGAAGGGACTTCTTCGTCGCTTGATCCAGACTGCAAAGCGAGGTGGAAAGAAGTGGGTCGGGAAGACCAAAGATTAGATGTGAAGGTGAGTCGAACTCGTTGAATTATTAGCGGGGTTGTGCTCAGAGCGGCTTATAGTCGACGCCCTTGGTCCCTATGCTCATGAAATCCTCTTACTGTGTCCTGCTTTTTATATGCCTTGTCTTTTACGTCCATGTCTGTTTCTCCTTGCTTCCCTATTCGTGATACGACCCTCTGGCTTTGATTTCGTATCATATCTACCAGTTCGCTCTTTATACCTCCATTTTTTATACGTGTTTCCGTATTCTCTTAGTCTTCGCCCTCTTTCGTTCCAACTCTTCGTCATGCACTCGTTGGTCGTGTCTGCATACTGTAACAAAATCGTCGAAATTCATTTACCTCCTTGCCCTTACTCGCCGGTGAGAAGTGAGCAATAGGCAAAGTCTATCTATCAGCTTGCCTTTACATGCCTGTAGGAAGTGAACAACAGGAAAACGATATAAAAAATCCATATCAACGGCCAGGTTAAACTCGGGAATCCCAAGTTGGCACGTGGATAGTGGTGTAGTGCCGGTGTAGTGCTGGCAACATCGCATAGCTCTTCAACACTCCCTTCACCACGACACATCGCGTCCGCCTCTATTCTGTATCTAGGCAACTTCCACCTGCAGTCCTCTGAGCATCCAGTGATCCCACCCCCTCCTAAAAACAAACGTTCCATAGAAACTGTCCGTCTAATAAGCATAGAAGTGTCAAAATCTGGACCTATAAATTGACGGTCTGGCAGCATATAACGAAGAAATAGGTCAAGGTACGCACATGGTCATCTCCTGAAAATAGTTGGAATAAATCCATAACACAGACTGACGAGTCGACAAGTGTAGCACGAAAATTGATGGACGTCATTTCAGAGGCGGATTCAGTGAAGAACAGGGGTCCCAAGCGCACTGATGCACAGGCGAACGATGGACTATTCAATTGTATGTGGAAAATTGGGAAAAGCATCTAAAATCGTGAAACTTGGTGTAATTGAACCCTGACATTCCTGGAAGCTTTTGAAGAGGCTTAGGAGCGCGTGGAGGGGAGGAATGTCGTGTAATTTGCATTTGTAACCTGATGTGATCGCGTTGTGATGACGTGGCTGTGCTCTGGGACCATTTGCTGCTCAGAACGAGGAATGACCCATAAGTACTGCAGATTCTCTGTGAAACATGGTAAAAATACACTTTCATCGTCTGGTAGAGCCTTGTAGAAAGCAACAATAATAACTGCGTGAGCCGACGTGACACGTTGGGTGATATGGGCTGACATGAAGTTTGGAGATGCAACGCACCTCAGTTACCTGCCTCAGGCACTCGCGATGAATTACAATAAATTCTAGGTACATGATCTCCACCTTGAAGTAGTGAAGCTTGATAGGTTGTACGATGTTGCTGTGAGGTGGTCGTGAACGAGCGAGACCTCATCCATTTTGGCTTCCGGTTGTGGAATTAACGTTGTTTAGTCGCGATGAGACGAAAAGGTAGCCAGGTTGCTACGGTAGCAGTGGAGAGACAAACCGACCTGATGACGTGGTCAGAAAACGACGTTCCAAAATTGAAACGAACAAAGTAAGAGATAGCTCACAAAGTGGACGATACAACTTGCCGCTGAGTACCCAAAGAGTTGAATCTGAATGAGGTTGGTGAGCTATAATAAACCCGATGAATTGGAGTAGGACAAAATGGTGCATTAGGTTTGAGCGAGGGAGGTGAACATACAGAAGCTGGTCAATGGACTCAATATTAGGCATAGAAATCTATAATGCAAGTGACAACAATACATACCAATGATTGTTAACCAGACCCTGCCCAAGAAACCCTAAATCTGAGAGTGGAAAACTTCTAGATTTTTTTCCCTGCCACGTCAAGGGAAAGTCAACGTCAGACAGCGAGGACAGGTAATCACGATGTTGATTTGCAAGACTTGAAGAACACAATCGTTGGTTCTTGTGCACCCTAAGCCACATATTTATTCGTACAAAATTGAGCGAAGGTAAAATTGCAGGTTGAATGATGACGGGGGAAGTGCACAGAAATCTCATCACTCGCATGGAACCTGTAGCGATTACACTGTCCCCTTACCCTCAGTATTTACACTCCTTTGTCTTTGCCTTCCCCATCGCCGGCTTTGCCGTTTATCTCACATTCCTTATTCGGACTACCCTAGATTCTGTCGAGTATATATACCCTCGTAGTTATCGCTATGTACCCCAGAACAAGTTCTACCGAAATACGATAGCTCTCAGCAGTCATCTCACAGTCTGAACTTACATACCCCATCCCTTGTGGCATAACCGTCGTCTTTGACTTCGCTTGTGCTACAGAACCTGTCGCCTAGCCGAGCCAATATGACCCAGAGATTCAAAATCGGGATGAAAGGCCTATCATCTACACAATAGAAAAACAACGGATAAGCGAAGGAGAGCATGAAATGAAACGAAGAACATACCTTAAACTTGCTAGCAAGCAAACTCTTTTGTCCACGATATCTTACAGATCATAACGGGGAGAGTAACGCTGCAGTAGGTAAATTCAGACTAAAGAATGCCTCTGAAAGGAAGAAAATGGAATCTAAGAACTCTGTAACCGTACGGAGTGCCGCAGAACCAGTTTCAAGCTCTCTATAGTCCATAGGTTTCGAACGAATGCATCATGAACAGACGGCGCAAAGACAGCTTGTCCTCGCAATGTTGGATAAGGGCCGCTCAGATGATGGGAACATAATTAAAAAACGAGGAATACATGAAGAAAATGTTTTCATTGCGAATCAAAAAGCCAACGCTATGTAGTGATGATAGGGACAGCGGTGGAGTGTTGTTGGACAGGTTTGGTCGTTGTTGCTTGCGACATCCAGCGTATTTGTTCATGTTAGGATGGGTCCGCTTCGCACAGCCAAATGAGGAAGACAATGACCATAATGATGCATCATCGGTCGTCGCCTTGTGATGATATTGAGCAATCGCGCTCTCTCATTTCGTCTGTTGTATTTACTAATTTAATTTTTCTACTCCATTGCCTCCGTGTTTCCATCTTGTACATCAAAGCAGCATAAATCATGTGCCTCGCAAACCCGTCCCCGAATTCACTCTTGCTCGTTCCCGTTGTACATCAACTTTCAACACAACTATTATACTAGCTCAATTACTAATTTATGCACGGGGTACTCCATTGGGGTGTATGGCTTCAAGCCTACATTAAACGTAGTTCACTTTGCCCTACAACCGTAATTCAAACACAGAAGGCGGCTCTCGTTGGACCACGGGAAGGACGATTCCTCTCAACGTTGATCGCCCATGCAGGTTCAGTCAGAATGGATAAAGAATCAATTGATTCAGGGGAGGGGCATGGTATTGGAATACGCCATAGACAAGCTCATCGTGATTGAGAGGATAGGACGTTTCCTAGGTCCGTTCTGTCCCTACTCGATTAACATCTTCGTTTTGCTTTACTAGCACGACGAATTTTGAAACCCGTCTCTACACATTGTCATACTTGACAACGAAGACCACACTGAACACCATAATACCATCTTCATAAACGTGGCACGAGGCCCTCAAAGAACTCAAGGATTTCGCTCACGCCTCGTCGTCCCATCGCCCTTTATTCACCTCTGCTACGCTTCGGTTGACCCGATTACTTGTTAGTCTTTCAGGGAACGCACCTCACTCCTGTCTAACCAACCGGAGACGTCAAAAATACTCCTCAGTCCCGGTTCTACCGCCCGATTCTCATCCCATATCTTACCCACCCTCCACAACCCAGTCGATCTTTCCCTTCTCACTGCAACATCCACTCTGCATGTACGCTGAAACCGAGAGCAGGGCTATTCCTCCACTACTATTCTATCTATGGGCGATGGGGTGCTGGATCGCTCATTGCCTGGTAAGATACAGACGAAGAACGGGTGAGAGCTTTGGGGTCTTTGTTCAATGGTATACAATCAAGGAGATAGCTGTCGTAAGCTGGGGATAAGGAAATCAAAATCCAGGTCGTAGCTTGCAGACCGAGGTGTATTTTAGTAAGGGAGAGGAGATATCGATAATCATAAACGTCATGCCATAATTACCTATATACATTCGACTACTGTGTACGACGATCCCTAAGGTGGACTATAGAATCCGAATTCGTGGACCATCATATCTCGATAGAAGTGGGGAATCGGAACATGTTGCTTGGATCACAAATGCCCTTTAATGACTTCAGGCGGGAGTAATGGGCGCCATGGTAGACCTGCTGCCCTACCGAGTCCATCAGTATCTGACTCGACAAGAACACAACCAAGATCAGATTACTGTGAATTAAGGTCTACTAAACATACCCATAACTCACTCATTCAAACATCGTCGGCCCAATCAACGTTAACACGAGCAACGATGACGAGTACGCCACCCAAGAAGGCTATGGAGCTTCTCCGGAGCCATTATTCGACGCTAATGCAGACGAAGGAGAGGCAGAGGCGACGGGAGCTTTTGGGACAACTTTCGATAACAATACCGACCGTGACGACTTCGACATGGCCGACGTCGTGAATACCCCAAATTATTGTCCGTCTGTGATCGACACTCTACAATACGAGAAAAATGACGACGTTGCTGAAGACAGCCGCCCACTATCACCCCGCGTTATCGTCCTCGGTCTATGGGGAGTTTCCTCCTATCATTCCCCTGATTATTGATTGCGAGTGTCGATCATTCTGATACCATGATATGCAGATATGTAGCATATTTTTTCTCATGTAACATCATGTACTTCCAAGCATTGCCATTCCTCGTTACTGCGCGGATTCATTACGGGTGCATTTACTGAATAGACATTGGAAAATGAACAGGCCATGTGTCCATTTGTGTGACAGCCGTGCAAACAATCCAATAATTTTACGCCTACGACACAGCAAGGACCAGTGGACAAACAGACAACCACTGACATGCAAGACGTTCGACAATCCTCATCATAAACTGACGAGTTCCTGACTACTAACTCCATTAAGGAAAACCACGGTTGAGGCATGGTTGTGACGCGATGAGCTCAATCGACATAGTATCAGGCGAGTATTGTGAGCCAAATTTTGTACGGTCCGACTACGAGAGCCGATGTAGAAGAACGCTCGATTATTGATGTAGACATTAAATTGAAACAATGGTAGACGGCATATCGATCAGCCTATTTCTTGTACCTAAGCCTTTCAAGTTGTGTACGACAGTGAAGCTAGTTTTCGATTCCTGTCGGGAAGGTGAAAGTACCGCGGGGATCAATTCTGTCCTTCAAGCGTCGAAGACGGGGGTAATTGGTGCTGTAGTATCGTCGTTGCCCTGTTTGATCTGTTAGAATTGTCGAGTAATATGAACCCGAGTGAAGCTTACAATCAATAAGACGATCGTCGATGTAGTTCGTGTAAGCCCTGTGGGAGAAGTCAACAAATGCTGAGACCGACTATAACGACGCGAGCTCACCCATAGTCCCAGTCTTTTGGACTATTTTTTACGATACTGTTCACCACATCTATATGCCTGGTGTCAATACAACTAGTGTGGCCAGACCTTCTCTGACTCACTATCGAGGAAGGTGAATCCTTCGTCGGGGTAGGGAGGCGCGTTTCCATGGGAGGACGCGTAGAACTGGATGGTGAAAAGCGCATCACGACGACTGAATGCAGTAGCGCTGGTTGGAACAGCGTTAATTGCAGAGCCCTTCCCTCCAAAGACTTCGGCTTGGATGAACCATCCCTATCGAACTTGAATTGAATAACTTGAATAGAATTCGTAACATAATGCAGCGTACCACAGGGGCGGTGAAGCCTTCATTCGCGAGTACCGACATAAATGCCTTGAGAGCCGCATCGGACATAGGAGAGCTTTGCGGTGTCATCAAAGACTTCGCATAGAATGTATCGGTACCATCAGGAGCCGATGTCGTATCGAGAGACCCTCCAGCAAGGTTGATCGCACTGTGCAGATAGTCACCAATGTCGAAGCTGGAAGTGCGTGGAGGGGGCATGACTTCCATGAAGGGAGCTAGCGTTGCGTTGAGCTGATCGACAGGCCCGTACCACCCTCCAGCGAGACCCATACTAACATTGCCTTGTACATCGCCAGGAGTTAAAACGATCTCGGCACCGATTTCTGGAGGGAAGTTAGAATGAAGCACGAAACTTTGGAATTTTCCGAGTGCGGCGGCCGCTTCATCAGCTGTAAAGTGCCAGTTAAATGAGAAAATGGTTCCTTGTGGTGGTGCTGGGAAGGTCCGAACAGTGATTGACGTGGTAATACCGAAAGATGCACCTGCACCCCGCATGGCCTGCAATTTGATTTATTTTTAGAGTCAGAATTAAGAATTGAATGACGACTAGCGATAGATCAAACGCACCCAGAAGAGATCGGGATTACGGGTGGCTGAGGCAGTTGTGATTGTGCCGTCTGGGAGTACAACGTCCATCGAGATGATGGTGTCGAGCGTAAGGCCCCATAATCGCGAAGTGAAGCCGAACCCCCCATATGCTGAGTACAGGGTAATTAGACTTGAACATACGATGTGTCAAAAGAAGTGAATTCTACCTGAATGACCTCCAATTCCAACATAAGGGCATGTTCCGTGAGGAAGAGCTCTCCCATGAGCGACCAAGGCTGAGACAATATCACCCAAACGAGCACCTGCCTCGATGACAGCTGTTCCAGATTTTGAGTCTACGGTGATGTTCTGAAAGTTTCGAAGATCAATCACAATAACACCATCTTTGCCACCTAAACCGTTGGCGATGTAGCTGTGCTAAAAATAAGAGAGGTTATGGGAATCATGTCATGTGAGTGAGATGACGCATGCCTACCCCTCCACTACGAGCGACAACCTGGTGGTTGACCCTCTCTCCAAGCTTGACGAGTTGAGAGATTTCTTGAACGGAGGTTGGAATAGATACTGCGGCAGGCTCAAAGTCGAATCGTAGATTGACTTTGGATACGAGGTACGAGCATAAGGTTAGAGAAGCTGGTGATGACAAACTTGAACTTACTTACAGGGACGAGAGAGGTTGCTGAAAGAAGGATCTCCAGGCACGAATACCGTCGTATTCAAGCCATCTTGACGTATAATTCCTCCGATAGATTGACTCCAGGCGGCAATCGGAAGAGCAGCTAGAAACGCTAGCGCACGCAGAGGTAGTGATGAAAGCATGAATATGGCGAGTCAGTTGAGCTGGCACATGGGGCGCCACTTATCTGCTCACTTATATCATAATTCAAAAAAGTTCTTTGCTTCTTGGAAGCAGGGTCTTGACTTAGAACTTGAGGAAGGCCACTGAAGTAAATGAGGATATAAAAATCTCGGTTGGCAAGCGAAGCAGACCTTGGTGTGAGGGTCGTGTGACCACCACCTTCACACAAAATGCCGGGTGCCGGTTGATGCATAGTCCTCCTTGATACCATCATTGATCCAATCAACGGCTGCACAAAGGCCGTTGTTGTACATTCGTCCTTCAAAATTCGTTGCGCAGTGCTTTCAACAAGATCCTCCAGCGTTGGTGGAAATGACAACATATACACACTGGACATGTTCAAACAATCAATTGCCTGGTATTGTGAAAAGCTGAGCACCTGAGCAGTAAACCCTTGAGTCCTTGACTTTAAATTGTTGACGGCATCGACCGACATGATATCCACCCGGTAGACGTAACCTCTGACAATCCTCCGTGAGGAATCATGCACATTAAAACAGTCAATCAGATCGGTTTAATACTACAATTGAACACTCCAGTTAAGTACGACAACATGACACCGCAATTCGCGCAAGATGAGTTAATTAAATGTGGATACTGCTATAATTATCGTCCAATCGAAGACCGGCTGCTGCACGCATCACACGCACGCAAGCACTACACCTGGACTGACATTCAGTTAATTTTCCCGAGATCACTAGATTAATATCAAAATTTCTATTATTTTCACTGAAGGCTGTCAGCGCTCTGCGACTAGATGAAATACAAAGAGCTGCCCATAGGCTGGCTCTGCCTTGCTATCGCGCACATGCAGCATTTATATTTGACATGGTCTCTTGAATAAAGATCTTTATCAGACAATGGCTGTGGTGAGTATAAGAGTGGCGCCCATCCAGAGGCCCTATCATATAACTCTCACTCTACATCCCCCCCAATATCTATGGGGCGCCGCATGCCCGAATATTATTCAAACTATCTATCTTATGTACCCTCGTTAATCAAACCCTCAATACATTGCTTTTCAAACTTGTCTTGGGCGTCAGTTAAGTTTTCTAAACTCTATTCGAGCGCTTGTCGAGTCTTTCATTCTCTCTTCGAGCGCTAGTGGTGGATTTCAAACTCTCATTGGGCGCTAGTAGGATTTTTCATTCTCTTTTCGAGCGCTAGTTGTGGATTTCAAACTCTCTTCGAGCGCTTGCCAGACAATTCACAAAATATAAAGAGCGCTTAAAAAAGAAAGAAAAGTGTATACCATGTATTATAATGTAATTGAATTAGTACAAGTCGTAATAAAAGTGCACTGATTATTGTGAAATGATCGGAGTTTTAATATGAGCCGGCATAAGGATCGGAGCTTAAAGTAGACATCAATATTACAGCGGAGCTCTAAATCAAGAAAAAAGGCCCACCCTAAAGATTCCTGTGCTGATGGTGCTCACTTGTTCTATTTTGGTTTCTCTTTCTCCCACCACAACTCCGTCGCCACGTAGTACCTTCAATCAAGTCCTCGATAATTTTAGATAGATAGTTTAGATAGCGTACATTTATCGAGAATACATATCAAGCAAACAACATGCAGATTGAAGGCTCAACAGAAAATAAACAAAAAGCGACGCAGCCGCGCCCTCTGAAACGGAAATGGCAGGCAATGGTAAGGAGAGATGGATGAAGGCAGATTCACAAATGCCCAAACTCATCGATCTTTCCTTGCCAGAATGAAGGTGCCAGCCCGTACAGCAGCGTCATAATCGGGGCAACTATGCATCCTGAAGGTGAATACAATTAATGAATAAAGGGATCCGGACATGTAATGACAAAGATTGAATAGCAGATAGCCCTCACCTTGGCGAAGACAACATCGCAATGAATGAAGATATGGACGACGTAGAGGGAGAGATCGCCGGGATGGAGGGAGGGGAAGACGGAGAGGGAGAGGGAGAGGAAGACGGAGAGGGAGAGGAAGAGATCGCTGGGATGGAGGGAGAAGATGACGGAGAGGGAGAGATTGATGGAGAGGGAGAGGACGACGGAGAGGGAGAGATTGTCGGGGAGGGAGAGATTGACGGGGAGACTGTTGGATTGAGAGAAGAAGACGGAGAAATTGAGGGAGAAGGAAACGATGAAGAGGGAGACGACGACGACGACGACGAAGGAGGCGACGATGAAGAGGGAGACGAAGAAGAAGACGGTGACGACGATGAAGATGGAGGCCACGATGAAGACAGAGGCGACGATGAAGAGGGAGACGGCGATGAAGAGGGAGAGGGAGACGACGACGTTGAGGAGGGTTTGCAACTTCAAAGTTATCAGCGTCGAGATAAAGGGAAGCGTAGGGCTAATCCCTTCATCGACGATGAGGCTGCGGGAGGGGAGACATCGGACGATGAAGACTACGATGCTCAGGCTACAACATTTGTCAACGATGATCAAGACGATGACTTGCCTGAAAACCACCTTGGTATGTTGCTTTACACATGAACTCGGTCTAGTCTTTAATAAGCAAAATTTAGAACTTCATGCACAATTTCTACACGCCGACGACAGCGAGGCGCGTCTGTATTGCTGGGATAGGCTGCTGGACAGAGCCTATGAACGAGTGAGAAGTGGTGAAGGCTGGACATCTGCCTTGAACTATGACGATGGCAACGACGACGAGTACCTCATTTCCACGGCAGACATGCTCTGGGTTGTACCCTGCAAGGTATGTTTAACATGCCCTTTATTTCAATTTCACTACTAATATTGAAATCTACAGGTGGGTCACGAAGAAGATTCTGTCTTTACCATATTCGACCGTGCCACCCACCCGTCATCACCAAACTCTGCGGCGCCTTCCGTGACGTTCAATCCCTCACGTCCTGGGAGGATATATGTCGAGGCTCAAACCGAGACTCTTGCCAGGGCGACTGTAGTAGGAATACCTGCTCTATCTCCCTCACGGTTACAGCTGGTCCCCTATGGAGAGCGATGGCGATGTCTTTCCCATTCCCCTAGACGTATCCCGCTTTGGGTTCGTATTCGGGACGCCAGGTCCAAATGGAAGCACATCGATGGGACTATTGGTATCGTCATGCCTGATCTCAACAGCGAGGGCGAAGAGGAGGTTTGGAACGTTGTCGTTGCACACAAAGACCCAATGGAGGCATCGGCACCCTGGTCATGGCAAGCAGTCAATTTTAACGATATCCGATTCACCATCAACGTGGACATGTTACCAACAGTGAAGGATATTCAGCGGTTTTCGGGATGCGACCTTATCAACGAATACACCCTCAATGTACTATTTGAGCGGATTTACCACACCAATATACGTCCAGGTGCCCGCGTCATTGTCACCATAGGAGAGTTTGTCGGGTTGATGGGGGAAGTGGTCATGTCGTTGGGTACGACGGCCAAACTCAGATTTGAGGATGGTACATTACAGGATGTGCCACTTCGTGAGCTGCGTCGGCACTTCGTAGTCGGTGACCAGGCGGTCATATCCACACTGCCATGGAGGGGGATTACGGGTTGGGTGGTTAATGTTGAAGCTAAGCACGTCACTATTTGGTCGGACTCAGAACAAAACGAGGTAATGTTCTGGTAACTTTATTTTAAGCACATCACTCATTATATTTACCAACAGTATCGAGTTGCTGCTATTGAAGCAGAGTTTTTTACACCCTCTTTCCGCCAATGCCCCACTCTTCCCCCAAAATTAAACACCGCAATGTGACAGAGTTCAATATCTATGATCGTTTCAAAGGGAGGGCAGTATATATTACTGGCCACCACCCGCGCAAGGGCCAGCGAGGATATATCAAAGACACTCACCCAGACGGTCGCTTCTGGATTCAAATGGAATCCATCCTACACGGAAATCAACCGCTGATTTTCAAGCATGTTGATATATCTCTGATGTAAGTCATCAATAAACGTCTATTGTAGTTTAAGCACGTCGTCTAACTACAGCTTAATCCAGTGATGATCTGACGGATCATTTAATTTCCATAACATCCAAAGGGTCGAGCAACGCCCCATTCAAGGCACCTTTTTCAACCATTGATTCCAAAACGGAGGAATCAAGTCGCCCTCAGAGTCCATGCTCACTGGTTGGGGAGCTGCCTACAATCGATGATTCAAGAACCTTCCCCGAAACGGAGCCGGTGCTGCCAGCCCCAGAGACCGATCCTTACTGGCTCGTCGACGCTTGTTTCTCGCACCGCATAAAGCTTGCTCACATCAACGACACCCATCACATCGTCCAGCTTCTTGGAAGGGGTTCGACACCTGGCATGGTCCAGGTGCGCGATCACATGGCGATCCGCGATGTCGCAACACATCTGCTTACTGCACTGCCCCCTCGTCAAAAGGATGATGTTGTTGTCGTCCTTTCTGGTGAACATATAGGCAAAATGTATAAAGTTGTAGAGGTGTTTGATACATTTTCGCGTGTCAAAAAACCAGGGCGGGTTCTACGCAAAAACGAAACTCATCCAATGTTTCCTAATGACATCTTAGTACATGCTTTTGGGCCCTTGAAAAATTAACTTATATCATAGCACACAATGTATCTAGCCGTTTTTAGTCCAGGATACCGTTTGAACCTATCATTATTGATAACCATTTTGTAATTTGCTACCTCATTCATAATGAGCATCCCCGGAGATACTTGTCAAATAGCTAACAATTGTTACAGACGGCCAACAGCAAGCCCAATCACGTCACAATGTACTGAAAATCCATGCGCAAATACCAACTAAGTATGTCTTAAATCTACCTATTGGTGTGCCCTAATGATTTCATTTTCTGCCTCTAGATATAGGTCATCTTCAATCTCAAACTCGTCGCTACGTTGCAGTAGAGCATCCAGGGCCAACTGTCGACAGGCGCTAGGCTTGGGAGAGAGGTGCACCATTACCGGGTAGCATTCCTTCATGGGGAGCGGATGGTCAGGGTGGAACAACTGCTCAAAAACGTTCAAACGCCAGTCGCTTTTCCATCGCAAGGTGCACGATACGTGGCTTGTGCACCCACCATCCCGAGGTATGGTTTCAGGGACAACTGCGCACCTACGCCGGACCTCTTCCAAGCGGATTTTGAGCTTCATAATAGGTTCGTAAACGGCAGGATGCTGAAACTTCCAATCTAACGACGGGACTCTAACAGCCCACCGAATCAGGCCCTTAACCAAGTTCCACCTTCGGTATCCAACTGCCAACTTCAGCGAAAAGAACGGATCGCCCAAGAGCGTCGCAATCCCCTCAAAACAAAACTTCTCAACTTCAACCATAGACCATTGATCAGCAAGGTAAAGCATGCTGAGAAGATCCCTCTCTGTGTAACCGTATCCTCTGGGTGGCCTAGCGCGCGGATAAGTTTCACGTCTTTTGAACACCAATGATTAAATGACTTACTCAGCACCATATCTAATCCACAGAGCCAGGGGTGCAAAGTCCTGCCGCTTGATGTCCTGCAGCACAACTGGGTTTTCAATGGTGCCTTCCTGCGTAGATCCGATATCTGGGGAGTCGAAGAACATCCCTCTAAATACATCGGAAAATTTGGCCAGCTCGTTGCGGGACAGGTAGAACCGGGTTCCCTCCAGCTGTTGCAATGGTGAGTGAGTGGTGGCAGATGCAGATGCAATGAGCGTGCACTAACCATCAGGACAATACCAGAACTCGTGGTTGTTGTTAAGTTGTTGGTTGCCATCTCTTGGGTTAACGGAATAGACCAGGAATTAGCAAGTGGGGTTCAAGTTTTTAGAGTGTGAGTGATACAATAACGTCTTTATATGCAAGTAACTAATATGACAAAAAGGGGCATGCAGCGCAGAGGCATTCTACATGCGTTCATTTACTATCCCGGATAAGCTTCTCCAATCTTTCCTTCAGCATCCGCAGTATGTAATCCTCCTTTCCCCAACGTAATTTCCAATCGTCATGTTTCATAAGTTCTGATATTAAATGTTTCTTGCAGGCCCGATTTATTGTACTATCCTCAGACATCGCATTGATAAACAATTCACGAGCATTTAGTGCAGGCTCGCGCCCCTCCAAAAGCGGTTTAGTGAGATGAGTACGCCAGAGAAGGTGGCACTGGTCGATGCAAACGCTGTGCCTATGATCTCTATCATTTACCTTGGGTATAGTCGGAAAATGCGCTGCAATAGCTGCCCTCTGAGCCATGATAGCATCACGCGCAAAGGTCACGGCACGATACGCAGCATAAGTCAAGCGCTTGAGGTCCGTTGCATTTGGTGGCTCGTTCACGGGGACGAAAACGAGAGATCTCAGCGTGGAGATGCTCACAAGCTTCTCGTCCTTGAACTTCACTGCTGCGTAGATCCGGAACGCAGGACTCTGATCAGGCAAGCCGAGTTGGTGGTAGAACTGCTCCTCGATGGAGGTAAGTTCCCACATTTGTGCCAACACTACGCATTGGGTGACCTCTTCTTTGGAGTAGCCCTTGCTTTTGGCCGACGCTGCTCCCCAATCCCTACACCCAGTGTGTCTAAGTGTGTGTTTATGTCTATCAATATAGGGAATACACTAACCGGTTCACTTGTAAAGCGCCAATAAAAACATTCATATCCTCCTTCTTGACGCCGTTGACAGTGATTGGACACTCTTTGGAGACACCTGGTTTGCAAGGCGGCTTTGGGTTTGCCTCGAGGTATTCCTTTGCATTGCGATACAGACTTGCCATGTAGGCTGATTCAGTGATGTAGCGACTGATCTCAAGCGAGAATACAATGTCTTCAACCTAATAAGTATGGGTATGAGCATCTGTTATATGTTTATAAGTACGCTGACCTGAAACCAGGCATCCAGAGGCATCTGGCAGAGCAATCGGTCCCAAACACCATCCTCTTCCCCTAATGGCGCATTCGGCAAGTCCAGAACATCATCGGTATCCACCATCATCGGGACAGAATTGTCTTGACGCGGTGCTACTGTTGGAGCGTTGACCGGAGGCTTGTTAGGAATATCAATGTCAGGATTGGTTTCTACGAGCATATTATGGACAGCAGGGGGAGACGACGAGGGCGATGAGCCAGGAGAATGCAAAATTTCAAGTTGACCGTTAGCCAGCGCCATTCTTTAATGATACTATTACCGACAGTCATTTTATATATGTTGCTGTACTTCCGAGATTGTCCCATAATACTCAATAGGCTCCTGTTATCGCGAGAAATCAGTATATAGTGCTATTAATAGGTTTTCCCGAGGCACAGCCTGAGCGTTGAATCCTTCTAAAAGGTATGTCAGGAATGAATAAACATCCCAACTATCACTCACGAACCTTGTATTCTAAAGGTTACCCAGCATGGCCTTCCCACCTCTTCCTAAACGAACACCTTCGTGGCCAGCTGCAGTCATTATTGCAGCGGGTAAAATCTATAATGCCTACTGTTCTACAATGCGCCTTGTTGAGTCTGGAAACTACAATCATCACCGAATCAAGACACATCGCAATATCATGTATACTCAAGTACAGCCGCTTATTTCGTCAATAAAAACACAAGAGCCCGACCTGGAGAAGTGGATCTCCGACGTGTGCAAGATCATATCACATCTGCATGACGAGCTTGACGCTGCTGAATCACATTCGCAGTGAGTTTCCATAATCTGCAATAATCAACTATTACTCATGTGCTCCATGCTAGATCGCAGACGACAACTTCTTTTCCCGTCAATCCTGTTGTTCTCGTTTACACAGGGCGTCCTGGAAGGCCCGCTAAGCGCATTAATCGGGATGCACTTGTGTGGGCATCAACATGCAATCTGAAGATAAGCCAGATTGCTCGCCTCTTTGGTGTCCACCGGAATCACCTCCAACTACAAATGAAAGCCGAGGGTCTCGAAACAACACGGTTTAGTAAAATCAGCGAACAAGACCTCAACAACATTGTCCACGGCGCGCTTTCAGATCGACCAGACACAGGAATAGCCTATTTGACTGGTTATCTTCGATCTCATCACAAACTCCGTATTCAACGTTCAAGGATCCGAACTTCTGTGCGTAATGTCGATGCTATCGGTGTAACCCTCAGACAGCAAGCTGCAGCCAAGAAGCCGCGAGGACACTATCATGTTTCAAGGCCGCATGCTTTGTGGCACATCGACAGTCACCACAAACTTATCAAATGGGGAATTGTCTTTCATGGTATCATCGATGGTTACTCTCGGAAGGTATGACAATATATCTTGAATGTCTCACTCATGCTGACGTCTTTTTCTACAGATAATTGGGCTCAGGGCTGGTACATCCAACTCAGCAGGGACAGTGTTAAACTTGTTCCTTGATTCTATATGGGAACATGGTATTCCCTCTCGGATTCGTGGAGATCGAGGAGGGGAGAATCGCGATGTTTCAATCGCCATGATAAAATTTCGGGGACGACATCGTGGCAGTTTTCTATGGGGTCCCAGTGTTCATAACACCCCAATTGAGCGGTTATGGGTCGAGCTAGGGCGTCGGCTCTGTCGCGCATGGAGAGTTTTCTTCATTCGGTTGGGCCATCTTCATCACCTTGACAAGGAAAACCCGGTTCACCGTTGGCTGCTTGATTACCTCTTTCTTGACATGATCAATGAGGACTGCAGGATTTTCGTGGAGGAGTGGAACGCACACCCAATGCGTAATAGACACAACAAATGTCCGAACGTAAGTAATTCATTTTACCTTTTAATCTGAACGTGTAGGACTAAACATATTAATATAGGACCTTGAGGTGGAAGGGATGATTAAGTTTGGTGTTTACAACAACGTAACAGGGTCGTTCTCATTTGGAGATGAGTGCGAAGGTTTTTCAGAGGAAGAAATGCTTCGCTTTTATCAGTATCCAAAAGAGAGTGCAGGGAGCGGAGATGAGGCGGATTCCAATGAGGGTGATATGGAGGACTCGGAACCAACCTCTGATTTAGACGACGAGAATGCAGATGATGATGAAGACACATGGACAGACAGTGATCACGACGATAACCTTGAAGATGTCGACCCTACAAATGACACTTTTCAAGATAGCGATGACGAAGACGAGCACCAGGTTGATCCTGCCGAGGATGTTGACCCTAACATTCATCACAAGGCTGTTGACATCCCAGGAGGCAATTGTCCCTTCAACAAGGCAACACTGGCTGCCTTTAAGACGTGTATTGAGAGTGTTTATCAAGGTGGAGACATTCCAGGTGGTTACGGAGTTCGTTCTGATGAATGGGAGGATGGATATTATTCGGAAACTGAGGGCCTAGCAATTGGACGATCACAGAAAATTAAGACAGTGCGGCTGCCAAACCATATCTGGCTACCTAGGGCGCAACTATGGGTGCAGGCATTGTGTTTATTACAAACTTCAGGATTAATATCATAGTATTAGCATTTTGGTATATATACCTCTCTAGTACGCCTTGCTCTGACTTCCTTAGTACCTTCCCCTCTGCCTCCAAGGTCCTCATCCACTCATTTCTATTCTTGATATCTATTCTCATCATGGCTGATCGCAGCCGCAAGCGCAAAGTCAATCTCACAGACGATGCTTCTATCGAAATTGTTCCTCCTCCCTCCACACAGCCACCAGCAAAGAAATTACGACCCAATGGAAATACCGCCCTGCCAAATTTCCCTTCCTCCCTCCGTCCTGTGTTTGCTCCCAAAGCCCATACCCACTCTGCGTCGAGCTCCAGACCCAACACGACCAAATCCGCAAAGAGTTCGAGTGCCTCCACCAATGCAAAGCAGAAAGCCAAAGCCAAACCCCAACTTGGTAGTGACCAGGACCCCGATAGCAGCAACAGCGAACACGACGACAGTGCTCATGACTTTGCAAAGAACGCCTCCGATTTCAAGGCCTTCCTTCAGTCGCAGATCATCGCCGACCGTGGTGCTGCACGTCAGGAGACTAACGACCAAGGTGGAAAGGGTCCCTCTGCACGAGCTCGCACTGAGCCTACCTCAGCTTCTGCTAAAGGTGGAGCCGACTCTGGGGCCGACCAATTACGGTCTTTGAAGCCATCGGAATGGTGGGTACCTGTTGTAATGATCTTGCCAAATGGTGTTGTGCCGGTATGTTTTCATTTATCTTCCATTTGCGCGTTGTGTTCTCATATATATGGGTTCCTAGGTTCCTCGCGACCAGAGAAACAAGTACGAGTCGCGATTCGACATTCGGGGCCATGCATTTTGGAATAAAGATCTAGGTTATCTTAGTTGTGAAGGCTTCGCTATCCGAGACCCAGACGGTTTTGTTTTCGATGATAAGTGGTCTGAGGAACGGGTTTTCGAGGAGATACGCTCCATTCTTCCTGATGCAGCTCAGCAGCTTATCGACAACCATGACCCTGTGAATGGCCCTCGTCCATGGCTCCCCTGTATAAAACAGCCGCATACTGGTAATTTCATTGTGTCTCGAGCTTCTGGTCCCTTTACCGGTTCTGTAATGCGAAACATAATGTTATCTGGCAAGCAGTGTGGCGGTAAGAATAGCGGCGTTATCATTGGCAAGTCTTTTTTTTTCTTGCAATTCTATACTAATATATCTTATAGTTTCAACAACCAAAATCTGTATTTCCGACGATTCTGAGGTCTCGGATACTGAGGCCGCCGTTGCTGGCCCTTCAACTCTGCCAGCAAAGTCAGCAAAATCCGGATCACACTTGACTCAACCCTCTAAGCCGGCAGCCCCCTCTGATCGCGTACTTCGTCCAAAGCAACCAAAGAAATCTGAAATCATTGCAGGTAATTGTGCCTTTTTTATTTGCTTCCCTTTCTCAATACTCACCAACTTGTTTGCAGTTAGCAGCAGCAGCTCTTTCGAAGCTGATTCTGATGGCTCTGTGGATTGGCACACCGAACCAGCCTTTAGTCGTGGTGGAACTCCTCAAGACGATCTTGATCGTTCTTTCTCGGGAATTCATCTTGACTTCCCATTGCCACATGACTGTCATCCGGAGCTTCCTGCTGAAGCTGCCTTCTGTTCATCCCCCTAAGTAGAATTCAGGCTTATCGCTCACTTTGATTGTTTTGTTATCACTAATCTCCGTAGTTTATCCCTTTGACCTAATCTACATACAATTGCCCCTCTTTGGCATGGTAGTAATCCGTTTCTTTGCGAACCTTTCATTCTCCCGATGTACATACACACCTTTCATTCCCCTGGTGTATTAAACACCGATCGCTCTCTCTCTCTATCCCATTCCCCATCTTTACCTTTCTTGCCGTTCCTTGTCTCTCTCCCCGTACCTTCACCTTGTGTCTTATCTCTCTCCTCTTTCCTTATCTCCCTTCTCTCCCCTTATCCCTCTTATCTCTCCCACGCCAGTCTTTATCTTACCCCACCCATTCTCTCACAAATCTTATCTCTACCTTTTCTTTAATTCATTGCTTGTTCTCCTCACCTTTTCTCTCGATCTCTATTACTACATATACCCTTCGTTAAGTCTTACAGTACAGTAGATTTATTTTTGGTATTTCATTAGAAATAGATGATCGATTTCGTTGTAACTGGTTCCCTTTTATGGGAATAAGCTGATGTGACCTTGACCCTTCGCCTGAGTCCTGGATCCGAATAAGATAAAGTCCTGAATCCGAATAAGATAAGTAACTGCTAGATAATATTAATGATTAGAGGCTGATAACGCCCAGATTTTAGACTTGGTGCCGTGATAAGCCGACTTGCCGTTTTGAAAGTCCGATGGCATGTGTAAACGAGGGTTTTTTTGCGCAAAAGTAACCCAACTTACTGATTTATACATGTAAAAAGGTATTCAAAGATTTTGAAATTAGGCGCCAATATATGTTTGGTATAATTCTGTTCTGTATGTTAGGCGCTCAAGCTTCTGCTAAGTTCTGTAAAAGCGCTTGATGAATGTTTGAAAAATCCGACAAGCGCTCGAAGAGAATTTGAAAACCACAACTAGCGCTCGAAAAGAGAATGAAAAAATCCTACTAGCGCCCGATGAGAGTTTGAAATCCACCACTAGCGCTCGAGGAGAGAATGAAAAACTCGACAAGCGCTCGAATAGAGTTTAGAAAACTTAACTGACGCCCAAGACAAGTTTGAAAAGCAATGTATTGAGGGTTTGATTAACGAGGGTACATAAGATAGATAGTTTAAATAATATTCGGGCATGCGGCGCCCCATACAATATCTCCATGTCAGCCATGCGTCTCACTCTGACCTCTGCCTTGACGTTGCTTTTCTGCCTAATTCTCTCATCATATCCTGTCTCAGTGAACGCATCGCCAGATACGGTTCCATTCATACCCACGAGCAAACGTATACACGCGGACAATTGGCACCAGACCTCGATACGCGGTCTCATTTACGCCAGGCTCGAAAGGCGCCAACAATATTTCTGTGCCGCTCCAAAGGTTCCTTGTATCGAACAGTTCTGCTGCCAGGATTATAGTTGGCACTGTTGCATGGGTAAGCCCTTGTTCATTTGCACTTCAATGTCGTTCATCATCCCCATATCTGATTCTCCCAGATGGTTCCTGTTGCTACCCTAATTACTATTGTGCAATCGCTTCGAACGGGATCATTGGATGCTGCCCTGATGGAAAATTATGTAGTGGACCTGTCGACGATCCTACTATAGTCACAGCCACACCCACAACTACAAGACAATCCACACCTACGCTCGACACGACGGTATCCACCTCACATGTGCCCCCAGTTGCTCGTCCGACCACGACCTCTGATGCAGACTTCCCACCTCTACCCAGCACAGTGCAGCCACCAGTTGTTAAGGTCACAACGACACCAGCAAGTGCACCGCATCTTGTTGGTGGTTCCCAATTAGTTCTACCAGTGTATGCGATTTGTGCATTGGGTATGATCGCGATTATCGCGCTCAACCTTTAATCGATTTGATGTAGTCAGTAGTCTGCGTGCTCTACCTGTTACAACAGTAGCTCCTTGGACAGAAATGATCATGGGTGAACACTCATAACAAATCCTCGCGATCATGGACAGGATTACTGTTCAACGACACATCGGTCGTTTACCAGTCATTTGAAAATCTTGCACGACTGAGAATCCTGATGGTATCACTCGGAAATAGCACAATCCCGGCCCGATTTTCTATAAATGCTCTCATGGCCAAAATCTGTCGATTACTCATTATAACTGACATCGACGATGGGGACCCTGGATATGAGAGACGGAACGCTCCCTTTCGTCTACAACAACGAGACCTATCACATCTACTTCAAGATTCTCGGAAATCTGAAGACGCAAGTTTCGACACCGCTCATTGTCTTGCACGGAGGACCAGGCCTTATCCACAACTATCTCTTTCCATTCGAAGACCTCGCACATGAAGGCATACCCATCATCTTCTACGACCAAATCGGCAACGGACAGTCTACCCACCTCCCCCACAAACCTCGAGAGTTCTGGACTATCGATCTCTTCGTCTCGGAGCTGGATAATATAATCACCGGACTTGGTATACAAGAGAGATTTGACTTACTTGGGCATTCATGGGGTGGGATATTAGCAGCCGAGTACGAAGTCCGACGTCAGCCTCCAGGACTACAACACCTCATCTTATCGAATACCCCAGCGTCAGCCGCGCTCAGGAATAAATCGATCGGTCAGCTACTTCTCCGCTTCCCTCAGGATGTTCAAGATGCTCTCATGAGCCCCTCTATTGACCCTCCGGTGTATCATGCAGCAATCAAAGCGTTTCACGCGAAACACGGGTGTGTGGTTAGGCCGGTTCCAGACGAGTACTTCGGAGCCCTGGACGCCATTTTTGGACCTGATGGCGACCCAACGGTGCTAAACGCGCAGTTTGTTCTTTGTGTTATATGTGTACTCACTGATCCCTGACTTTGCCTACAGGATCGTTCGAAACGACTGGACCATCATCGGCAGACTGAATCATATCCGAGTCCCGACCCTAATCATCAACGGCCGTGAAGACTTCATGCAGGACTTTGTTGTCGCCCCCCTTGCTGAAGTAATCAAAGGGGCGAAGTGGGTGAGGTTCGAGAATTCGAGTCATACCCCGTTTTACGAGGAGAAGGACAAATACATGAATCTGATTCGGGGATTCGTCCAAGAGGGATGACGGAGGGTGGCTATATAATTCAGGCCAGGCACACGGTGTATTTTAATCGTGACTGATACTGTCATCCCATACTACACGATGCGATTCAATCTATCTTAACTTCACTGACAATTTAAATGCAGGCAGACGCGGCGCTAATTAAATAAATACCGTGAAGCGTGACAGCTAAGCTCAGCATCTTCACATTCATTCGCGGCTCCGACGTGAATGATAGACAATGTCGCTAATCATGACTGCGGCAATTCATACCGAAGTCTAAGTGGCAGCTTGACAGACGCTGACAGTGACAATCACAATGATTCACTCGAAGCAGAAGCGCAGCTTCATTTAAACTCGCCCCCCTTTTCTAAGAGTCGCAGTCATAATAGAAATTTCTGATAAGCTGAAAACCTGAATCAATCAAACTATACACGAAACACTGGCAGAAACAATTCAATGAATGATAATAGAAATACGAGAATAAAAAAGTGAAAAGTGGTATCAAGATGTGAATATGAAGTGGAAGTGAATGGGTAGAATGTGTAGAGAATGACGATCATGTACCTAAAATCTTTAAAACAGACGAAGGGTATAGTGTCGAAGCAAAAGGAGCGAGAGAGGGGTGGTTATGTACCGACACTCGAAGTAAAGTGCAGTTAAAAATCAAACAGCATACAAAAGTACAAACACTGGTGGTACAACGTCGTGTACATGTTATGTTTATGGTGAGTTAGGCGATGCTATGTTAGCTAGGGTAAAATCTGAATCGAATCATAGACCGAGGCGAAGTGCAGAGGAATGGGGGGGTATGTGATACTGACCAGACATGTATGTATGAATTTAATTATCGGGGTATTGGGATGAAAATCGAAACCGACGGACGGAAACATGACGAATTGGAACGCGGAGAGGGTTAGCATGGGCGTGCATAGGGGGTAGGTAGCGTTAGTGATGAGGCGTGTGCATAGGGGGTGGGGGATAGGATAGGATAGGATAGTCGATGAATGAATTAACGAGAACATTCAGAATAAACAGAAAGCGGTCGAGCGTGTATTAATTTAGGAATGAATAGATCCAAGCCCCGCACGACGCAAAAAATCAGGAACAGTCATCGAGGGTTCAAAAGGACGAGCTTGATGGCTGAACTCGCACGCCTCGATAAGTTTGGCGCGAAGTGACGACGTCTTGGATTCGATGCCTGATAATAATAAAAACAGCACCGTTAGCGACATGGACGCAAGCGCAAGAATAGAAGAAATTACTACTTGTACACTGCCACAGCGCATTGAGGACGTCAATAATGCTGAGGATGGACTTTCCTAGGGACAACGCCCCAACGAGTGAACGATCCTGTTTCCATAACGAGAGACAGCTATTCATAGGACGCATATTAGAAGGAAGAAAATGCAGCGCAAGCAATAATTATCGCACATTTGGAGTTGATTAATGAACCAGTTAATCCGGAAAGGCCGTCTCGTGAGTAGGTGTCCTTCAGGAGTGGTGAGTCGATGGATCACGCTATGGACCTGCCGCACGAGTTTGTCCTCGTAGTATACTTTGAAAAAGTCAGTCGACGGCGCATAATAACAACGAATGGAAACGCACGCCAATCCTCCGCTTGCTTTCGATTGAAAGAGCTCTGCTGTCGTCGAACTGGGTACCCCAGGTATCTAACAAAGCGATCTTTGAGCAATGCACCGCAGGTAGAGTATCAATGGCGACATACCCCTTCAGGGCTTCCGAAACAAGCATGCGAATACTACACCAAAACACAACCATGGTCAGTTATCGGAGAAACACGACTCCCAAGAATCACCTACTTGTGGATAAACTCGCGGGTCGTATACATGAGCGTCGTGTCCAGGTTACACACATGAGCATTGAGCGCGTCCTCAATAGCCTGAACCTCTTGAAACGCCTGCTGCGCCTGTTCCGCGCGATCCTCGTCGCCTTGGGGTGTCGTGAAGCGGTTACAGAAATTCCATAGGAGCATACTGCGGCAGTAAAGGGCCCAGACGGACTCTTTAGTTGACATGGAATCGACGCCGCGGTAAGTAACAGATGCGCGATCAATGACTTCACCCGGGAACAATAGGCAAAACTGTGGTACGAAGGACACATGGGCACAAAATGAAATTCGTCAGTGTCAACGTTTCATTATCTCGGTGTCTGATCAAAGAAAATAGAACATACATGGGCTGGGTTGGAAAGGAAGAAGGGCGGTGGATTTTCGTTGAGAGCTTCGCATTGAGCGATATATTCAGAAACGAGACTGAGGGAAGACCAGCAGAGTCGTCGGGTTTCTTCGGCTCGAATCTCTTCGTGCGTCCAATTAATATCCCATGGCAAGATGTAGGTGCGATGTTGAGTAGCATCGGCAGGTTGGATAGCGTCTAAGGGGATACAAGTACATTTTCGAAGTGTAGGATCGACCGGATTGTCAATATGAACAGAGGGTGGATCGTGCTGAGTAAACTTGGAAGCTTCGCGATCGTTGACGTCGCTGAGCGTGAGTGGGGTGGGTTGAAAATCCATGATGATACGGTCTAGGGTTCTGAGCGCGTTTACAGCGCGGCTGGGAGTGTGTTGGGGATGGGCAGAGGACTCGAACAGAGCCAGAATCTGTGAGGCGCGTACGGAGAATGTTAGTGGGATCTTCGGAGAAATCGGAGGTAGGAGAGAAAATGTGAGGGATACATACTAAAGCGGTCTCGACTAGGGAAAGGTTGGCCCAGCGAGATCGATAGGCAGTATTGAATGCGGCGCGAGCGTCGTTGGCAAGCGTAATGGCTTCCTGACGCTTGATGGCACCGCCCTCGAGTACACTGGCTTTCATGAGTGTCGCCATGGCGAGGCTGGCGAGAATGAAGGAGGGTTCTACATAGATACGTTCGTCTTCCAGTTGGATTCGTTTGCTTAAATATGATACGTTTATAAAGGAGAGAATATGACCGGTGTTGTTGACGCTGGTGGCGGCGAGTTAGTTGACACGAAAAAAAAAAAGAGGAACAACATGCTTACAGAAAGGAGAGCTCTTGAGAGATTTGGTCAGGGCTAACGGCGACAAGCATGGTGAGTCGTACTTGAAACAGTATACGAAGGAACGACGTACGTATGCTGTCTCAAGATCCTCTCCCACCACATCCTACGCTCGTCAACGATGTCGTTGGATATCTGCTCTGGCGGCGTTCGCCGCATTGTAGGGTCTGTGAATGGGAAAGTATTTACGTCGAGTTGGCGAGGATAGGACGATTTTGTATAGGAACCTTGTTCGTACATATTTGATGAAGACCGGCGATAGGAAAGCGACAACTCGTGCTCCTGATTATAAAAAGTGAAAAAATGAAAAGAGACAGAGTAAGTATATGCGTGTATATTGATGGTGGATCTCGGATGCAGACCTTGTACTGTGACTCGGGCGTGGGCATGATCCGGGGGTCTGTCGGCGAAGGTGGACCTTGGGCGTGATGGGGATGGTGGGGGAGTATGCTCATATGTTGTTGAGGATGGTGATAATGAAGATCAGGAACGGGCTGTTGACGGGAAGGGGGAAGAGGCTGCTGAGGCTGGGGTGGCTGCTGCTGCTGCTGCCGAGTATCGATACGATATGAGTTTGGCGATGTGCGTTTGCTATCCTGCATGTTCTCCTTCACGGTAGGCGATGGAAGAGCGTCGAGCTGTTCAGCAGTGGTAGGAGTGGGGTTGGTGCGATCGGAGGCGCTACGCTTGGCTCGTTTAGGGGCAGGAGGAGCAGAACCATCGGTGGGCCGCCTTTTACATGATCGTTGACGGGTGCCGGGATTCTTATCTGGCCCCCTTCGCTTTGGTACTGCGTCGTACTGGCAATCATTCGAACGACGGAGGCAATTGTTACACGAGGGTCTCTGCGAGTCGCAGCGAATTTTGCGACTGCGGCTAATAGGAAATTATTGCGATGTGTAAAGAGTCCAGGGTGGAAAGAAAAGAAGCGATAAATGAGATTAGTATAGCGTTAAAAGGCTTAATTGCAAGTAAAACTTACCACTGACGACAGGCAATTACTTGGTTTATCTCCTTGCGTGGTTCTCTGGTAGAAGTGCCTTGCTGAGCGGTGGCGGGAGTGGTGTCAGAGCGTGAAACAGAGGGCACGGGAGCTGGCCTGTGATCAGGCTCCATTGGTATTCCAGACGAACTTGCAATCGGCCGGCTGGTATATGAAGCATCATGGGAAGGTCCACCAGGCAACGGTCGTTCGGAAGGATATCTAGGATAATCTAGAGGAGACGCTAGAGGAGCAGGTGGTGGGAGACGGGAGGAGACGGGTGATTGGATAGAATACGGATCGAGACCAAGGTGGTTACGAGGAATGGAAGGGTAGTGAGGAGAGTTATTGAAAGTGGAATGTCGGGCGCTTGAGTTAGGGAGTTCCATGGAGGTGGTGTCAAGGATCGGTGGCTGTTGGGCGTTCAAAGTGTAGTCATATTGCGGCGCAATCATACCCGCGGGGTGGTGAACGTCAACCTGATCGTGATATCGGACTTTGTAAAAAGTAAAAAAAGAGTTGGCAAGGTGGAATTGTATAGCGATAGCAACAAATGTTCAAGACTTACGACTGTCACCGTGCATAGAATAAGCAGAAGGAAAGACTGGAGAATGCATTCCTGAACCGTCTTCGCTAGATTGAGGACCTTCCTCAGAGCCCATAGATGGTGGAGGTTGGAAGGGAGGATAAAGGTCGCCGTTGGAGTTTACGGCCATGGTATTTTAGAAAGAGAAGAGCAAGGGATAAAAAGATACGACGGAGCAGGGACGGCAATTTGGACGTGGGGGGATGAAAGGATAACTTGTAAACAGAAACTAAGAGAGCCACGCGAGATAGAGGGTGACAAGAATGGGGAAATAACAATTACCCACGATAAAAAATATACCATCAAAAAAAAAATATCATACGGATAATCATCGGTCACCAATAAAAACATATGTCACGCTTCATTGCTCTCCCTCTATCTCTACTCCTACTTCATCTCCTCTTCATCTCCCTCATACATACATACACCTCTGGAAATAAATCAAAAAAGTTTAATATTATCGTTCCGAATACCCCGCGACCTACTCATCGACCCTCAAAGGGTTGTTTAAATTCAAACCTTATTTTCCAGTCTTATTTCCCACACAACATCTATTTGGAACAATTTTCGCATGATCTTCGCAACCTTCCTTCGTCCCAACTCGCCATTATCTCGGGCATCCAACGACCTCAACGTCTCTTTCCCCAGACACCAACCTGCGTATCTTTGTTACAACCACATCTACGCTTCATATTTCCCATTTCATTCTACCCCCCCATACCGATATTGCTGCGCAAGCATTCCTCGCGACCGTCTTCAACGCTGGTATCGATCCCTGCGACCACACCGCGGCTGCCTCTTTGCCTTTTCTTGTCGCAACTGTTGTCCATCGCCACTCTCATGGGTTGCACGTGGCACGCGGTTTCTTTCACATCATTCCGTCTCCTATGAAGGAGTTCAGTCCCCGCTCAGGGGTTTTCCTGCTTTCGCTCCTTCCTTTTTTCCTTGATCATGTCCAATTATTGCAGTGCGTGTGTTCTCCAAACTTTTTTTTTCTCTTTGTTCCCTCTACCTTCCTATGTACATATCGTTCCTTACTTGTCTCTGGTCAAACATGTACGATGAATGTATGAATTATTACACACCCTCAAATCCGACACGTTTTCGGTTATCAAAACCATTTACCCCACCTTCCGCTTGTCATGACGCATATCGACGCTCACTCTTCTCTGCCACACACAATTCTGACGTCTTCCCTCCCCTCCCTCTCACAAACTCCACTCTGCTGATCATCCTCACCGACCACTCACTCTTCACCCATTCCTTCCTGACTCACTCATCGCTCAACGTCTGCATCATCATCAGCGCTCCCAAGGCCTAGGCCTCGCACGATACCCATCTACATCTTCCAATTGGAAATCCAGGTGCGACAGTGCGTAGTCAAGGATTCAAATTTCCTCACATGGTAATTACCACCGGTCCGAGAACTCTACATGTGCCTTTCCAATTGGCTTTCAAGTGTGGGTTTCCCTGTGGCGCGTCTCGCGTAGTCCCTCTCGCATGTCCGACACGACAACGGGGGGTCCCAGTCTTGATATAGTAACCCTACATTCATGATAGGGGGTTGTCACGCTTTTATAATCACATTCGTATTTTCCAAACCCGATAATCCAAATTCGGCCACTTCTTCGGGTCCAAAATCATTTTAGTGAATCAGACGTCAGATGTCTTCGAACGCACGCCAAAATGGGTATTGCACTCTTTCGAGCTCAGCTGGGCATGTTCACCTGCCCAGGCATAGCCTCTCTGCTCATTGTGTATCCAAGTCGTTGGAGCAATGACCCCATAATCAGCTGTGATATGTCCTGATCAGTGCAAGTCGATATGAATTCAATGAAGGGAGGCGCAAAGACGGGGCAAAGCACCTCGTTCGAAAATCGAAATGGAACATCCAAATCAACAGCAGACCAATTAGCCTGATCAGATGATCCTGATTGTATTTTCTTGTTCATAGATAGTTAGATAGTTATCATCACCTGTGGATGGGGCGCTCTCAGTTAATTAAGCAGGCCACGACTCCTAGAGTCTGGACGCTGATGATGTAGACGCGTTGTAAATTACGAGTTTCATGTCAGTTCTTGACGTAGATATGCCACTGTCTGAATATATTCAATGAAATATCGGAGTTGTGCGAGATTAAGGAGGGCGTCGTCGTCATACCTATACAACCTCATACAATCATATCCCGAAACGACACGAAACAAAAGAAAGTAATTTCATATCCCGGAACAAGAGTTGAAGTCCTGCGATTAAATCAGCTACGTACTCAAATTCGGAATACAAACAAGAATTCACTCATGAGGGGCAACACATTCGTCAGCAGTAACCAAATTGAAACAAATCAAATCCTAAAAGACAATCAGGAACCACCGGACTCGAGTAAGAACCCTCCTTGTACGTACATGTGCGCCATCTTCCTCGACTCTCATCGCGTTCTTTTGTACTTGTTTTTCACAACCCATCAGTACAACCCGCGCATCGCTTCCAATATATGCTTTCCATGCAAGGCTTATCAGCCATCAAGGAGAGAGGTAAACCCCGCCATCATCTCCACCCACATTGACACACACCGCACGCACTCGCGTACATGATATTTGATATTCGTGATTATGATCCCTACCACCGGTACATTCGGTACGCGCGCGCACCGCAGCGCAAGCTGACACTTAGGAGTGAGAGCAGGGCACAACTGTTTGAGCCTGGTTTGAGCAGATAGCGCCGCGTAGTCGACGACCAAAAGAAATCAGGCGGCACACCTTCCTAACTAATCCTTTGTGATCGTTATCCCATGCAGGACCCACGGACCACGGTGCACGCACGACTCGAGGCGCGGCCGCCGCTCCACCGTGGCATGAGGAGTAGGGGTTTGAATCTGCTCTCAATTCATTTTTAGTGTTCCAATAACTTGGAGTACGGGTAATAGGATAGAACACCGTGTCGAGGTTCGAGAATACGAAAGCGTAAGCGGACATCTAACTAACCTCCTTAGCCTATCTATGAGTCGACGGTTATGAACCTTGCATCGAAATCCCGCTGTGAACATGAATGGCTATGTGAATCGCGGCCACCCTACGCGTACACTAAAAAAAAACAGATGTGAGAGTCCCTTGCGGCTCGTCATCACACGCTTTCGCAATCGTTGGACTCTGTGTATCGAACGTCGCGTCTAACATTGACATTGAATGCTCAACACACCCCTCTCAATCCCAAAACCCAATTCGAGCACCCGTCGGTTAACGCAAAACGACCGTAACACCGCCACTCCGGGCGCAGTAAGTAAAGTTGACACTCTAATTAAAACCTTACATAGACATGTATTCAAATAGATTCGATGAAGGAGGCTGTAGGGAGTCATCGTATCACACTATCACATCACATTCGCAACTCATCTATCGCCATCGTCATTGATATCACACATGTTGAGCGTTGTGACTTCACAGTATCGCACACGGTCGATTTTGGGCATAGTATTATTCTGTGGTGACCTGCGAGCAATTATGCCACAACTGCGTAAAGTTATAGACAATCCATCTATTCAACTATTGTCTCCGCGATTCACCGTTAAAGCCGGCTCGGTATCTTTCCCCTCTACCCCACTAATTAAGTTAGAGTATGTACTCTCCTGCATCTCACATCACGCATAGGTATGCATCATGCATGATCATCTAAAACGTCCTTCCTTGGCCCATCATAATTAGCGTAGACGCCCGAATCGTCCCGGACTACATGCCACTGCATACACCGAGGTATTTCAACTACATCGCCTTGCAATCATGGTATCATATATATCAAAAGCGCCAACTCAGCCCAAGCATCTGGCGGATTCCAGCACGCTATCCACACGTCCCAAGCTCCTTGTGACAATTGCCTATCGTCCACTAGCAATGACGAGTCCCCTCGGACCGGCCTCCGCACGCCCTGAAACTTTGACCTGAAGAGTGCATAGCTATGTGGAGGTGGAGGGCACGAGGCTTAGGGTTTTCAAATTCAATTGCAGGAGATAGGAGAACGCGGGGACATACATACATACGTATGTATCTGTTCTCTCTATGGACGGATTAATGAGGAAATACAGGAAACTATGGAAGTTGCCGTGCTTGCCCGTGCGGCGTGAGGTGCTGTTTTCCCGGGATGATGCGATGCGATACAGTGGCAATGAGTACGTACTTTCGAATAGAGCCCTCAATTCCGTAACGCAAGCTAAGGTAAGGTAGGGTGTGTACGGGAAGTAAGGTACTTGTAATCAGTTCTATCTTGAGACACAAAACCACCGAGAAGGTTCCTGATGACATCGACTCCCTTCTTTTGAATTCAGTTATTTTGAATTCGGATCTGGGTACCCTTTTTTGGGCATTCGCTGCGAGAAAACAGACTTCCGAGTGTTTAGTCTAGACCTGTGCACTTGCCCATATACGCACGTATGGGAGCACGGACGTTAACGGATAAAGTCTGAGCATGAAGTTTGAAACAGATAACTTGCATTCGGACCGTCGTTCGATATTGTCATGTTTCCACAAGGAAAGAAAGAAAGAAAATGGGTCATACTTATCTACATCTCTAAGCCGTGTGTTTTCACTTGAGTAACAAGTTCCATGGCATGTAGGAGCCGAATATATTGATTAGTCTTTAATTATAATTATACAAAGTTGTGACTGCGATGTATTTTTATCAGTTAATCCCAGATGGCATTGGGTGGCCGGCATCTCTATACCAAGTCCATTATAGTTTTCGGTGGCAATAGCGGTTCACGCTGCGGAGGTAAAAAAAGAAGGATCTACGAACATAGCCCCTATTTTTCCAAACATTGATCTCATACAGACATACGAGTTGTTTGGTCGTTTCATGCTCTACAATAATGCAGAACCTCACAAGCATCTTGGGGCTGCTGACCCCTCATGCGCTGGTGCTTAGTGCTCGCGCCAACTACCTGGGTAGCCTCGTTACAGGTTCCCTAACATTACAGACTCAGTATGCCCAAAATCTCCCATTCGTGTCGCAACTTGAGCTCTTGGCTCCATTCACATGAGCCACTCCTCAAAGACAGTTTCGTCCATTATCTCTCACAGTTGCACACGTATACTACGCTCACCCATATGTACACACGTTTCATGAAACGCAAACGGTGCCTTCTGATGCAACTTCCTTCCTTTCGTTCTTTCCTTTCGTTCGTTCGTTTCCTCACAGTGTTCTTATCAGCACCAGCATTGCTCGTGGAATAATTAGATACGACTTTGGCGGTTCTTTCTCAAGATACAGTTATGCTATATTTATACATACATAGAAGAATTACGGGGGTTTTAGAGACGGTGTCTAAATTTGATATTTACTATGGTTCCACGTTTTTCTCCAACTGTCAATGGCCATATATGGGTCTCTACGACGCAACGTCACACGGGGATAGTTACTTATCGTACCTATTTGTGCGAACTGGATGCGATGTGTAATAATCACAAAAAAATGAAAGGCTGTGACCTTAGAATTATGCAGTCTGTGCATTTACTCCACATGCACAAGTGCAATTTCTCACCTCGCCCTGAGCCGGGGCCGAGATCGTCATACAGAATTGTAATACAGACTCGACTCTCCCGCCCCTCAGTCATCTGTGCGCCTCAACGACATTCGTCTCTCACACATCGGTTCCTCAAATGACCAGAACAAACCTTCAATCTCAAATGGTCGCAACAAATGACCGACAAAGCACCGATGTCACCACCTCCATCAACCGAACACACACACCCAAGCAACCCTTGCTCACCCGCCGGGTGACCTCTCGAGCAAATCAAGCAGGTAACCCAACCCGTGAACGCAACTGGTGTTTTGGTTCTCGTCGCTATCAACCCCTGAGTTACGGTTGGTCGGTTAGGCATGAGGATGGGATGCTCATCTCAATGAATCCACTGTTAGGCTACGCATTGAGGTTTGTTGTCTCACGCGGACTTGCAAGGGACGTTTCGGTGGAGAAATATTGGTCCCGAGATTGTGGATCGCTGGACGTAGCACTCCCGAGCCGGTAGCTCGACATCCGTGCCTTCTTCGCTGTTATTCCCACCACCGACGAAATGCTTATGAAGCTGTAAAGCTGTTAAATGAGGTTGTGGTTGCGCTTTGGGAGAGGCGATGATGATGATACTTCTGCATCCGCGAAATGGCTCTTTTGCCTAGGAATAGCAATAACTTTTTTATGGATACACTACAACTTCGACTTCGAATAGGGTGTTTTAGTAGCAGCGGAATCTGATCTCTAAAACTACACAATTAATCCCAATGAATCCTCATTACTCGTATTTTCATCGTAGGTTTATTCCAGCGGAATTGCCTATCAATTTTTCCTATTTTTACCAACACGGTTCTCGAGCCTCCGCGTCAGACACTACCCGTAGAATATTCTCTGTAAATTTTAAATAATCCCATTTCACAAATATTTTCAATCTATACAAGTATGTCTAAATTTCCGCCCCTCCAAGCCCAGCGCTGAAACAGGTCGCCATGGTCAGTCTTCCAACTACTCTACTTAATACTGCACACCTGGTCGTCAATTGGCGTCGGTACCTTATTTCGTCGGAGGTTGTAAGTTTTGAATGGTATCCAGCGGCTGGAATATAGGCACAAGGGGTCAGTCAGCCTTGGTAAGCGCATATATTTCTTTCATTCCCGTATATTTCCGCTCGACTGCTCTCTTTCGACACCTTTTGACGGTTTCCTTCCCTGAGCTTTCCACGGAACAGCGCCCAACCCGTGACCATCAACGCCCGTCCTGACTGCGCAGCGTTGCTACGAATATTTATCGAAGGCTTTGAGAACGTCCGGAAGTTCTGGAAACTAATGGCAAGGCTGGATCGAAAATTCACGTACAAATCGTGTAAATTCGCCATAGACATTACGTAGGTGGTGGCCACGCCAGTCGAATTAGTGATCAGAAAGCGAGCGCTGGACGAGAATCGTAGAATACTGTACCTGAGATTTACGGTTCGAACAATAGCGTCGAAAGGTGTCTCACGTCAGGCCTGACAATGTCTTTCACATTGATATGCTATATTCTGTATGCTAGTTAGACCGACCCAACATTTCATTTGGAGCAAGTTCTGTCATCATAAAATCTGCAGGATCCCTGCATGGAATTGTAGACCCCAGAACAGAAACCAATATATTGTGGTAGGTCCAACGCAATATAATTTATTTCAGCGCACTTGGAACCCAATAGAACATATTTCGAGCCTATAGAGCAGTACATCAATTTATGCCATCTCCTCTCAGTTGTACACAATTTCTTTCTGAATATATTTGGACCCTTAAATTAATCCTGTGCATCTTACAATTTCATCAAATATTTCCGGTGTCAGACACCATTCGAGAAATAATTCAATGAGTCCTAGAAGCCGATACAATACTCGATGAAGCGTTGCAAGATCAAACAATTAATTGTGGCAGTTCCAAGTCACTTACAATTTTTTTGTTAACCATGCAACGCCTGACAATAATTTCATTCCCTTCCAACAGGATACAATTATCTACAACGTGAACCCTGGCAGACTCCTGATAATTTTTTTTTTAAAAAAAAGAGAGAAAAAACGAAGCAAAAATGTGAATAAAAATTCAGATGAACATGATTGAAGTGCCTCTGTGCATGGGTAGGTGGGGTTATATGGCACAAATGACGAAGCATATACAAAGGTCTTGTGGCTTAGTGGTTAAGCGCTCATTATCCACGGCTTGTAGAGTTTGCTGGTCCTGAGTTCGAATCCCGGTTGAGCAAAAAAAATAAGAGTGAAAATCTGGATAATCGGTGTTTGTTTTTCTCATATTGTCCACCTGCACCAACCATGACCGAAGTGAGGTCCATTTTTTGCAACCCCCTGGAATTCTGGCCTGACGTTGTAACACCCAGAATCCCTTGGAAGGGGTTACAATTATTTTGACTCCTCATAGTAATGCCTATCCCTGTAACATGCTACAATTTATTTCATACCTCACAAGGGATTGTAAGGGTTGTAGGGTATTTCATTAGGTCACAAGGTATTCTAGGTAGGTGGCAATGTTTCTGCTAATTTTGTGATGGTTAGGCGTTGTTCTGACAAATGAAATGCTGTCATTCATGTTGTCTGGAGTTTTATGTGGAAGATGTCATTAGTATCAACCCGCAACTGGTGCCTCGCTCTGGTTCTGAGCAATGTCGCGGATGTGGGGATGGTATTCCCATCTCTAATTCCCTGAATCATAATCAGGGAGGGGCTATGATGCACAATGACGCCTTTCGACAATGGAGTTGTACAATGCATTGCGATAAGCCAACGATGGACATAGAAATTGCTCTTGTTTACTGTCTACATACAGACATTGTTTTATATCGACAACTGGCAAGTAGCTTCAAGTTTAACCCGCTACTCCCGTCCCATCACGACCAGAATTGAGTTTCTTCATTCCGCTTTATTATGGCCACGCCCGGATCCAGAATACCCGACTCACGCACTCACGACAACACATTGAACGTTCGCCATTGTTAGGCAAGGGTAAATCTTCTCAGAGTTACGAGTGAGTACATATGTGAAGTACAACCCATCTAGTCTGCTCTTTCCTGACGCCTATACATTGTTCCGTCAATGTAAAATTTCTCTCCTGGGATTGGTGTTGCTCTGTTAACGCGGAAATAACGCAGTGAAACCGAAGAAGATGGCTTCGAGTTGAGATTGACAAATAGCGGAAGCGTCGCCTGTGGTCATCTTGCCTCTGAACGGACATATCTCGCGTATGTTCGTACTAGCCTCGCTTTATCCTCTGCTGGAGTTGGTACGAAGAAATTCACCAGTTTATCCGAGACTCGTTCATCTCACCATTAACTTTAGCATTGATGCAATTCATGAAAGTAGCAGGCGAAACCCAGGCATTTTCTGCTCCATTTGGCTCGGCTTTCGTCGTACTTGGCATTTTCGTCCTCGTGTTTGGTAGGTAGTCTAAATATGAGATTTTTCCTTGAAGTTTCTAATAGCATCGCATAACAGGCACCAGGCGATACTTTATGATTCAAAAGAGCTTGTTATCTGGATTCTACCCAACCTCTACACTTGGTATTGCTATGGTAAGCTTCACTCTAGGGTCTCTTATCACTGTCATGTTCGGTATATTACTTGTTGATAGGATAAAGCATTATTAATAGATAGGTCCCTACATTAGAGAATAGTCTGTGGGCTATAAAAAGTAGGGGTGTAGTGAGGTTTGGATGTGGCTCAAAAATGATTAAGAAAGAATTTAAAGTGCTGACAGCACAAAGTCATCAGCAAAAGGGTTGAGAAAATGTGTTGCATTTGGGATTTTAGATTGCATGATCATTATTATACTGCAATAGATCGCCCATGTTATGTAGTCCCAATTTTTGGGATAACAATCCAAGGTTATCCAAGATTCAGTTTTGAATCCAAGTATATACACAGTGTACAATGTATCTCAAAATTGAATGATCCATGCAAGGACTTGTGCAATCCTTTCATTAGAAAGATAAGAGCAACTTAGTATCAAATCCCCTCACAAGGGAGAAAGATTAAATATCATTTTATCTTCCAACCTTCATGGCTGTCCAAAATATTCTTAAATCATCAACAAGGAGTGAAAAGGAGCGGTGGTGGTGCTAGTATATGTAACCACTGCACAAGTGACAAGGATAGCATAACTGGGTGAGATGGTGTCATCTAGGAAGGGATATGACAAACTGGGTATGTCAGCCTCTACCCTCTGTGTTGCGAACATCAGCCAGAGATAGTCACTGCTCAGACAGTTCTTAGGTTGGTCTCACGCCTGAGCTATAATGAGGTGACCCTCATCCCATTAGGGTTCATAACAATGGTGAGCAAGTGTGAGGGAGTTAATCAGGATTTTGAAACAATGTGTGACAGGCGAAGAGAAAACGGGCCAGAATATACATGAATGATATTGTTATGTAGGTTACATCAAACATCCCAACCCCTGAAAACTATTTTCTCTTGTGCCTGACATTTCTTAGCTTCAATGCAAAAAAGTTCTTGGTTCTCCGAAACATGTCTACACATCCATCTGTAGCCTGGTGCTGATCACGATCATGGGCTTCCCAGGGATGATTCTCTATGATGGTCTGTATGAAAGGAATGGCGTCCTCAAATCCCACAGGAGGGTTGCCAAATGCAATCAGCTGACCCTCAAATTTCGTCAACAGCTGTTCCACCTTGTGCAGCTGTTCCTCCATGAGTGCCTTGAGTTCCTGGTTTGAGTGTACAACTGGGTCACTGAGCTCAGCTTCGATATTTTGCTTGCGCTGCTGTGTGGCTTGTATGCGGTCGAGAAGGTCGCGGTATAGGTGATGGCTGAAAGGCACATCTCGAAATTTTCCTGTAAAAAAGGCATGGGGGGGAGTCACAACAGGTAAAGCACCTTCGGAATTGATGCAGTCAATAGCGGAGCTGTGTGTATTGGTAAATTTTGCAAGACAACCTCCAGCCTCCAGTAGGTCCTGGTAGTCAAGTTAGCAATGAGCAGAATAAATCAATAGAAAATGTAGATCAGACCTTCCAGACATGATCCTGTAGGTGTACAAACCATTCCTCAGCTGCGGCCATTGCCCGTTCGTTCCATAGTTTGTCCCACATTGTTGTGATGACCCGTATTTCACCAGGTTTATCAGTATTAATAGCTGCCAATAGCTTCAACATCTCGATTGTTCTACGTTTGCTGCCTGGTAGTCGGCTGTCCGTGATGGGCCATAAGTAGAAGATGGTACTTATTGACGAGCAGCTGGTGCATATGTAAGATGAGACACGATCGAGGATCAAAGTGAGTACCAAACGTACTTGTGAGCATTCATCCATTCTTTCACCATTTCAAGGATTTCTAACTCGGAAATCTGACTATCTGAGAAACCTGGGGTGTCGAGAATGTAGAGCTGCTCATCTTCTGTTCCGACCCTTCTAATACTTGTTCCAGGCCCCTCCCACCATTCTATGTCAGTCATCTCATATGTTGTAATCACCTGCGTAACACTGTCCAACTGGTCCTTCGAGATCCCCAGTTCCTCGTTTCTAGCCAGTACTTCAATAAACTAAGTACTCGAAAATATCGGGGCATCAGTATCAAGCGGTACCACCATTCCTACATGTATCAGCCGCGATACAACTTACTCTACTCTTTCCGGCTCCCGTTGGGCCCATCACTCTATAAAACAGGTCCATAAAATCAATGTTTGTCTTCACACAGAAGGTCAAGTCCAAGATTACCGACATTATGACGCCGTCTCGCTTATCATGGTACTGAATGGCGTTGTCAGCGATGGGCATGAAAGTGAGAGCCTTCACTCTCCAACGGTCATTAGAGGTCTCCTGCTGAGTTGACATGGTTGAGGAGGTCAGAGATGATGATAGTGAGAAGCGAATGTGGGATTCGCCAGTGTTATTGTGATCAAGGCAGAAATGGGCTCGACCGTTTTAGGACACTCGGCACGTGGTGATAGAACACCTGAATGAACAAGTACCCAGCAGTGTCAAAGCAAGACGGTGGCATCCTTTGTATTATCCGAGACATTGAAGCCTTTGTCAATATAAGAACACAGCGATGGGTAGTGCTCCTGCGCGAGAAACGCTGGAAGCGGCAGAGCCGCCTCGAAGGCGCACCCCAACTCTCAAAGTGTGCACGCACAGTCTCAGAGTCCGCACCCCAACTTTGAAAGTGTGTGTCCAAACTCTCGAAACGTACACCCCAACTCTCCAATTCTCAAAAATGTGTACAGAGCTTTCAAATTTTAGGAGAAAATATAGAAATTTATGAATAAAAGTACAAATTGTCTATGTAATTCCATAGTCAAACCTACTGCAAATGACTATTTAGTATGTTGGGATGCATACTCCGAGAGTCGGGGTGCACATTTCGAGAGTTTGGACACACACTTTCAAAGTTGGGGTGCGGACTCTGAGACTGTGCGTGCACGCTTTGAGGGTTGGGATGCGCGCTCCGAGAGTATCGGCGCACGTCTTGAGGGTTGGGATGCACGCTCTGCGAGTATGCAGACACACTTCAAGAGTTGGGGTGTAGCTTGGTGAGTATGCGTGCACACCTTACATCCCGGGATGGGCTTTGCCGGTCCAATCTAATCATGATGCATGACAGATGATCGATGATCATTCATCAATAACCGTTCGAGGCCCCATAGAACTTGTCCATTCATTTTTGTCGATCCATTATGAGCCACTGGCATGATAGATATGGCTGCGATCTGCATTATCTGCTTGTTTACTATCTCTACTATCCACTTTATGCAGAATGCTGGGTACCTTTCGTTTGTTGTGTTTCCGCTGTTCCGACGAGACAGTGTACCACAGACAGGTGGAATTGTAACACCCCTTATGTTCGAAGCCCAAACGACACTTACTGCCATGCTAACGGCGATGTAGCGGATCAACAACTTGGTTTACATAACAGTTATACAACACTCTTGTTTTTATCGTTTTCTGGCGTAAGTAGTGTTTCTTCGATACTTTCTCTCCTCACAATATCTCCTCGTGCCCCACAACCCCAATCACAAGCTAAACCAGCATACCACATCCCTGTCGTCCAAAGCCTAAAGGCAATCAACCCAAAGACTCGAAGCCCTATCATTATTCTCATCCGAAATCTGCCGGACATTCCAATCTCCCGTCGAACTTGCAAGAACATCACCCGTACACCCATGGGCATCGAACAGCTTCATGCTGCAGAAAATATTGGTACCGCGGTACCACTGGAAACTCGACATACGGTTGTCATTCTGGATGATGTCGACGCAGAGGTTGTTGGTGAGCCCGTTGCCTGAGCGGTAGATGACGAGGTCGCCTGTGTATCCAGCGTCTGCCCAGCCGGTAAATTCCCATGCGTGGGCGCTGGCGATAAGTGTGGTGAGGATAGCAGCGGTGGTGGTGGTGAATTTCATTGTCGTTGACCTGCGAGGTGTGGTTAGTGAGTGGCCGTGTTGAAGTTAGGAGGAGGGTACTCACGATTGGTACTTGATTGTAGAGCTGTTTGAGTGTCAAAGGAAGACTGAGGAGCATAGGAGATGTTCCTCTGCCTTTATATGTTTCTGAGGAGACCCCAACGCACTGCTCGGATTGCTTCCAGGCATCGAGAGAGGGTATTCGGATCGTGCATCTACATGGAGTGATTTTAATACTGATGTTCCATTTCATGCATGGTCTGGTCTTGTCCCTCAAAATAACCTTAACATCGGAGAACTGACAGAAATCCAACCATTTGGTGGGGCGAAATGTTCTGCACTGCAGCATAGGGGTGGTGGATGGATCGAGGCTATTCCTATTTCTCCTTCGAGGGTTTCAACTTAGTTCGCCCATTACATTCGAGAAAGCCTGATACGAATCTGAGACTCGGTGAATACCTGGGGTTGATGTTGAATCGAAGTCATCGTTAATATTTCTCAGTTTTCTAACCATACATAGTTGAAACGCATTGATTCCTATCGAAATAAATGAAAGTGGATTTGAACCAGGTAAAAAGTAACGTGAGCACTATTCGTCTGCTTCTGTGTTGTATTCTTCGGGGCGCTTTTCAGCCGCATTTGAGTTGTTGAAATACCTCAGGGTCCTTCTCTTCGCGTCCGAGAGTTATCACAAAGCTTCGATGAATTGGGGCTCATTTGTCCAGCACACAGAGCTGATAGGGATCATGTGTGTTGTCGGATCTCACACGCTGTCTTCAGATGGGCGCCCAATGAGACTGAGTCCAACATCTTCAAAAAAAATTTAACTTGACATGGTGCATATGTGTATTGCGCTCACTGGGTGCCAGTGCTGACACATTCGGATAATCATCATGAAGAAATCACCCTATTCCTTCGTAACACAATGACTCGGGTGGTAGTTGTACGACCTACATGTCAGGTGTCCTCGAAGTTCGAACTCGATGGAGTGGGACTATTGGACATTGTTCGCATTTATCAAGCCGAAGATCTGCACTGGTCCAGTCACCAGTGCAAGTTTTTCGCTTGGAACCGTGCACATGTTCCTAGATGCTTGCGGATGATCGTGATCTGTCGATACCGTTGTCGTGCTCAAGTAGCTGAAGTAAGTTGCTTACAATGAAACCGCTTGAAGTGACTGAGGTCATCTTGCGATATGAAACCAGACTTTATGTCTCCCCAATTTACCTCAGACTCGCCCTGCAAGGATATTCGTCTCACAAAACACCGCGTGTTCGCCATCGACGACTGTATATACTTCTACGAACAGGAAAGTGAAGAATTAGATGGTAGTTCCTACATAAAATTGACACTGATTGAGTATACGGCGTGTAGAATTTAAGGCGAGAGGGTCAAGGGATAGGCCAATGTATGGCCCTGAATCGCAATCGACAGTCGAGACCACAGGCCTAGGACTGGGGTCTTGCTGAAAGTGTTTCAGACCTTCAAGAGAAAATATTACGCGTCTCCCCATACGATCTCCATGTTTCAATTTCCTAAAGGCCTCTTGTATTAAGCCAGATTATTTCCAAGAGATGCTGGTCGATGATGAAAGGGAGGAATAGGATACAAGAGCTGTAAAAAGAAAAAAGTTAAAAGGGATGCACAGATTAGGTAATACTCATGGCGTGTTGTATATGGTATCGATGCCTCCTCTCTCTAAACAAACTGAACCACAGTGTGCGCGCTAGGACCTGCAATTTTCTATTTGCTTACCCCAAAATTACGACAGCCGTCTTCTTGATGGTATCGTCTTGAACGAAGACTCCAACGGTCTTACTCATTTATTTTTTTCCATCCATCCACCCCTTAAACGATCCAGCACCCCGTCGTCCGTAGATAGATATTACAATCAAGGAATAACGTCCCTCTCAGTTATGGACTCCGGGTGGTGGGGGGGTCGGGGTCGCCTACAGCAGAGCTCAGGCAGACTCAAACACGGCGTAGAGAGATGAAGATGATCTATTCTCCAGTATAAGATATCTATTTCAGCATGTTCGTGTGTACAGATAAATGTATATTATTTTTAGATGAATATGATAATAAAAATGTGATGAGATAAATATGATGACAAACTGTGAACGGGTTCATAGTTTGTTGAGGTGTGGGGGTCGTTTGGCGACGCCTCGAAAATGCCTTGAGAAATGCATTTCGACGGCTCACGGGAGCCTGATGCGCGAGGTTCTCGGCTGACGCGTGTAAGTCTCCGAAATTCGGGACTAACGCGTCAAACCTTTCGCGTCTGACCCATGTGTGAAGCGTGCTGCCAAACGACCAGAGCGCCTGGTGAGGCCCAAGGCGATCCGAGCTGGATACCAAGTTCCGTACCAAACACTAAAGAAAAAATTATCTTGCTGAGAGAGGTTTTTTCCCAGAGAGAGAGGTTTTCGGTGACCGAAAAAGTCGAAAAGAAGGATAAGATAAAATCTCGCTCAGCTGCCTAGCGTCGCTGTCGCACGGCTCCAATATTTGACTAAAGCTGTATCTATAAACATGTACACACTTATGCTTACATTCATTTTATCCTCTGATGAGGCCCATTTGTGGCCTCGTCTCGGAGTCTCTGCACCTGTCTACGGCTACTAAGCGGTCACGTGTGGATGACATCTCCTCCTGTTCCAGTGGATATCTTGGAAATTGGGTGAGAAGGGAGAGGTCGACTTGGGGACGGAGGGTGGGTAAGATGGGAGGAGAATGGGTAGGAGAATCGAGACGGAGGAATATTTTTGACGCCTCAGGTTGGTTAGAGAGTGGTGAAATGCGTTGCCTGAAACAGTAAAAAGTGAGTGAATTGATTGAAACCTTGAAGAGGTGAAGTGAGAGCGATGAGACGATAAGGCGGTGAGCAAATCGCCTTGAGTCCCCTAAGGTTCTTGTGCCAATGAGACGAAGATGGTGTTATAAATTATGGTAACCGGTGTTGTGTTTGTTGTCGATTATGGAAATGGTCTGAGATGGGTCTGAGGGGCAATCGTGCTAGTAAAGCGGAACGAAGACGTGAGTCGAGTGGGGAAGGCACAGACCTAATAGAAAAATGACGTATGCTCTCGGACATGGCCTCCCTGGGTGGATGGTATTCTTTATCCATTTTTATTGCACCGGTATGGATGATGGCAGTTGAGATGAGTCGCTTTTCCCGTGGTGGGCCGATCATATGGAAGTGTGAAAGAAGGTGTCCAGAGGAACTACGTTCCGTTGAATTAGACCTGGATGGGAAAGTGCACTAGGTTTAAATGTGCACCTGAAACTGCACGCCACAATGTCTCGCTCCACGCATAGATTAGCGAGCGATTCGGCGTAAGAATTGGGCCGAAAGTCAATGTAAAATATAGGAACACGCAAGCGTGATTCAAAGATTTGGGGTAGGGTTCGGGCACAGGATATATGCTAAACCCTACTACCAGAGCAAGGACATCGATCCCAGGCTCGTCCCAGCCACACCTGGGACCTTCCACATCTTCGTGAGTCTCCATTGGTAATTGTAAAAGTAGAATCAGGATATTTACTTGTCTTTAAATTGTGGCACTTAGGACATGTGGGGATCGATGGAGGGACAGAGAAGGAGAGAAGAAATGGGCGTCGTATTGCATCATCCCAGGGATTAGTTTACCGGTACAATCTAATCATGACTCATCACTGATCGATGATGGTTCAAGGCCTCATGGAACTTGTCCGTTCAGGTTTGTCGATCCATTATGAGCTGCTGCCTGGGCCATGCCAAATATGAGTGCGCTCTGTACTATATGGTGACTTACCATCTCTGACTGGGACATTGATGCAAAATGTTGAATACCTTCCCGTTGTTCCGATGAAACAGTATATCACAGACAACTTGGATGGAAACGGAGCACGGCTTACGTTCGAAGACCAAACGACGCATAATGCCATGCTAATGGCGATGTAACAGATCAACAACTTGGTTTACATATCAGTTATACAGCACTCTTGTTTTTATCGTTTTCTGGCGTAAGTAGCGTTTCCTCGATGCTTCCTCTCCTCCCAACATCTCCTCGTAGTCCCACCCCAATCACAAGCTTGACCAGCGTATCGCATCCCTGTCGTCCAAAGCTTAAATGCAATCAATCCAAAGGCTCGAAGCCTTGTTGTTATGTACCGACGAAATAGCCGCAACATTCCAAGAGCTGGTCGAACTTCCAAGAACCGTACCCGCACACCCATGGCCATCGAATAGCTTCATGTCGCACCCGCCGCTGACAAACTGGAAGCTCGACATGCGGTTGTCATTTATGATGATGTCGACGCAGAGGTTATTGGTGGTTATGCCGCCCGAGCGGTAGATGAGTTTCTCGCCGGTGTAGTTCTGGCCGTCCCAGCCAGTGAATTCCCATGCGTGGGCGCTGGCGATAAGCGTGGTGAGGATAGCAGTGGTGGTAGTGAATTTCATTGTCGTTGACCTGCGAGGTGTGGTTAGTGAGTGGCCGTGTTGAAGTTAGGAGGAGGGTACTCACGATTAGTACTTGATTGTCGAGCTGTTCGAGTGTCGAAAGAAGACTGAGGAGCATAGGAGGTATTCCTCTGCCTTTTATACGTTTCTGAGGAGACCCCAATGCACTGCTCGTATTGCTTCCAGACATCGAGAGGGGGTATTCGGATGGTGCATCTACGTGGAGCTCTTTCAATACTTCGGATATTCCATGACAAACATCGTCTGGTCCTGTCCCTCAAAATAACCCTAGCATCCCAGAACTGATAGAAATTCGGCGATAAATCATGATATGGTGGAGCGAGACGTTCTGCACTGCAGTATAGGCCTGGTGGTGGATGGATTGAGGCGGTTCCTATTTCTCCTTTGACAGGTATCTAGTTATTCGCCCGTTACGTTCGAAGCCTTGTACGAACTTCAGGCTTAGTGAATGCCTGAGATTGGTGTTGTATTGAAGTCACCATTGATATTTCTCAGTTTTCCATGCAGACATAGTTGAAACGCATTGCTTCCTATCGAAATAAAAAAAAAAACGGATTTGAATCAGGTAACAAGTAACATGAGCACTATTCGTCTGCTTCCGTGCTGTATTCTCCGGGGGCTTTTCAGCCACATTTGAGCTGTTAAAATATCTCGTCCTTCTGTTCGCGTCCCAGAGTTATCACAAAGCTTCGATGAATTAGGGCTCATTCGTCCAGCACACACCTGTGATAGGGATCGACAGGGGCATGTGTGTTGTTGGAGCTCACACGCTGTCTTCATCTGGGCGCCCAATGAGACTGAGCCCAAAACCTTCAGATTTTTTTTTAACTTGACATGACGCATACGTGTATTGCATTCACTGGGCGCTGAGTACGACCAACATGTCAGGTCTTCTCCCTGAGTGCGAACTCAAAGGAGTGGTATTGGCGGACATTCTTTGCGTTTATCAAGTCGGCGATCTGTACTGGTTCAGTGCAAGGCTTTCGCTTGGAATCGTGCATTTGTCTTAGATGTTTGCAGATGATCTGGGTCATGATCTGTCGATACCGTCCTTGTGATCAAGTAGCTGAAGTAAGTGTCCTACAATGAAGACTGCTCGAAGTGACTGAGGTCATCTTGCGATATGAAACCAGACTTTATACCTCCCCGATTTACCTAAGGCATTGCGCAGCTGTTTAACATCACCCTCCAAGGATATTGGGTCATGCTGACAGTGTTTCAGACCTTCAAGAGAGAATATTACGCGGCTCCCCATACAATCACCATGTAATGTTCTAAAGGCCTCTTGTACTAAGCTAGATTATTTCCAAGAGATGCTGGTCGATGATGAAAGGGAGAAACAGGATCCAAGGGCTGTAAAAGGGAAAAAGTTAAATGGGATGCACAGATTAAAATATTAGGCTAGACTGGTGACTGGGAAAGCGGGTAATCCCGCGAGGGGAGACTCGTTACGATAGAAAAATGACATCAAATGCTTACATACAAATTTCTCCCAAGTCCCAGCGCATCAATTAGATCAGATCTAAAAAAGGCAAGTCATCATCGGAAAGCGTGCTCAGAGGGCGCGCTAAGTGTTCTCAACCGTGTATTATATCCCTCTCAATACATCCACCTCTCTTTTGTGTTCTATCATAAGCCTGCTACAGTCTGAGACCCGTTCCCATCTTCAATCCATCAGAGAAGCTGCCGATGTTCAGATCCAGACCCTGGCAACTAGTGAGAACGTCATAGAATGGCTTCCAGTACCATGCTTCCAATCGCTATCGTTATCGGAGCAGATCTTCTGCCTTCAGATCAGCCTTATCTGTTCTGTTGTAACGTCCGGTGCTCAAGTTCTGAGAGAAATGCAGTCGAAGTCAATGCTGGCGGAATGTGTTCATTCAAAGGATGTCCCGTTTTCCGCGGGAACAGGCAGTGGCACTGCGGAAAAAAGGCTATTGTCTAGCCCGAGAAGATTCATGATCTTCTTCTGAATCTTCTCTGAATCTCCCAGCCAAGAAGAGTTATAACGATCGCCTTGCATCCCATTGTTTAAAATCAGTACGCATGAAAGGAAAATTTGTCAGAAGATAAATTATCTTCCTGGTTGGAAGATTGTCAAGAAGATAATTAAACTCTGGGGCTAGACGATAGCCTTTTGTCCACGGTGTGGAAAGACGCTTCCCATTGCTCTTGGTGCTTTATACCATGACCCATCGGAGCACAATATCATGTTGGTTATCTCCCCCTTACATAAAGCGATTACAGTATAGTCAGGCCAACGATTGATCACCAGTGACGAACATTCACACCCTGATGCCTGGTAGCAGGTGTATCGAGAATTTTGATCCATGTTCCCGAAATCTTCATAACTTATTGAAAATTCATGAATTTAATTCAAGAAAAATGTTGTCTATACTGACGGAAATCCCCCTGACATTACATTGCAACTGTCGAGCAACTGTTCACCTCAACACCTGGCCATATAGGAAAAATTGGAGAGTTGATTCGAAATGAGTGAGCCCTTCAGCGTCGAATCATTCGAGTGATGGTTAATGAAGCCCACCCCATTGGGACAGCTGGGCACGGGTTCTGGAGGACTGTCATTGGTTGAACTGGTGTGAAGCTCAGGGTAATGGCAGGCGCAAGAGTCGATGAAATGGAGTCTGGTGCAGAAGGAGGAGCGATGGTGCTAGAGATGCGTTGAGATGAAGCGCGAGGTACACAAAATGGGACTGCTTTGATCGTTGACATGGGTGGAGAGAAGTCTTCCGGAGGCCGCTCATCGTTGTTTTTGCTCGAGTCAGCTCCCATGGTACTGTAGTAGCGTTACATAGTGCCACTGAGGGGGTAATCAACGCCATTGTGCTCTTACAGGCTCGTTATGTGTATTCGCGACTCTGCTTCGAAGTCCACGCGCTGCAGCGCGCACACGCGATCATTTCTCGCTCCCCATAAAAAAATATTTATTATTTGTTTCGATCGTAACGAGTCTCCCCTCACGGGATTACCCGCTTTCCCAGTCCCTCTACAACGCCCTCGCCTCGCGAGGGATGGTCACCAGTCTAAGATTAGGTACTCATGACGTGTTTGATATGGTATCGATGCCTCCTCTCTCTAAACAAACTAAATGCCATACCAAACCCTAAAGAAAGAATAGGCGAGGGTGGGCGGGAAAAGAAAAAATTATCTTGCTGAGAGAGGTTTTTTCCCGGAGAGAGATTTCCGGTGACCGAAAAAGTTGAAAAGAAGGATAACATAAAATCGCGCTCAGCTGCCTAGCGTCGCTATCGCGCGGCTCAAATATTTGGCTAAGGCTGTATCTATAATTATGTACACACTTATGTTTACATTCATCTTATCCTCTAATGAGACCACGAAGGGAACTCATCTCGGAGTCTACACACCTGTCTTAGTCTACCTATGTCTAATAAGCGGCACATGTGGGTGACATCTCCCCCTATTCCAGTAGATATCTTGGAAATCGGGTGAGAAGGGAGAGGTCGACTTGGGGACGGAGGGTGGGTAAGATGGGAGGAGAATGGGTAGGAGAATCGAGACGGAGGAATATTTTTGACGCCTCAGGTTGGTTAGAGAGTGGTGAAATGCGTTGCCTGAAACAGTAAAAAGTGAGCGAACTAATTGAAACCTTGAAGAGGTGAAGTGAGAGCGATGAGACGATAAGGCGGTGAGCAAATCGCCTTGAGTCTACTGAGGTTCACGTGCAATGAGACGAAGATGGTGTCGTAAATTATGGTAACCGGTGTTGTGTTTGTTGTCGATTATGGAAATGGTATGAGATGGGTCTGAGGGTTAATCGTGCTACTTAGTAAAGTGGAACGAAGATGTTAGTCGAGTAAGGAAGGCACAGTCCTAATAGAAAAATGACATATCCTCTCGGTCACTGCGAGTATGGCTATAGCGCTTCCCCGATAACATGTCCTCCCTGGGTGGATGGTATTCTTTATCCCTTTTTATTGTACTAGTATTGATGATGGCGGTTGAGATGTGTCGTTTTTCCCGTAGTTGGCCGCTCAAATGCAAGTGTGAAAGGAGGTGTCCAGAGGAGCTACGTTCCGTTGGAATTAGACCTGGAAGGCGATGTGCACTTGGTTTAAATGTGCACCTGGATAGTGGATGCATGCCACAATGTCTCACTCCACCCATAGATTAGCGAGCGATTCGGCATATGCATTGGGTCGAAAGTCAATGTACAACATAGGAACACGAAAGCGTTATTCAAAAATTTGGGGTAGGGTTGGGGCACGGGATATATGCTAAACACTACTACAAGAGCGAGGACATCGATCCAGACTCGCCCCAGCAGTACCTGAGCCCTTCCACAATCTAATCATGGCCCATCACTGATCAATCATGATGGTTCACGGCCTCATGGAACATGCCCATTCATGTTTGTCGATCCATTATGAGCTGCTGCCATGACAAATACAAGTGCAATCTGCAGTATCGGGTGGCTTACCATCTCTGACTGAGACATCGATGCAAAATGTTGAATACCTTCCCGTTGTTCCGACGAGACAGGGTATCACAGACAACTTGGATGGAAACGGAGCACGGCTTACGTTCGAAGACCAAACGACGCATAATGCCATGCTAATGGCGATGTAACAGATCAACAACTTGGTTTACATATCAGTTATACAGCACTCTTGTTTTTATCGTTTTCTGGCGTAAGTAGCGTTTCCTCGATGCTTCCTCTCCTCCCAACATCTCCTCGTAGTCCCACCCCAATCACAAGCTTGACCAGCGTATCGCATCCCTGTCGTCCAAAGCTTAAATGCAATCAATCCAAAGGCTCGAAGCCTTGTTGTTATGTACCGACGAAATAGCCGCAACATTCCAAGAGCTGGTCGAACTTCCAAGAACCGTACCCGCACACCCATGGCCATCGAATAGCTTCATGTCGCACCCGCCGCTGACAAACTGGAAGCTCGACATGCGGTTGTCATTTATGATGATGTCGACGCAGAGGTTATTGGTGGTTATGCCGCCCGAGCGGTAGATGAGTTTCTCGCCGGTGTAGTTCTGGCCGTCCCAGCCAGTGAATTCCCATGCGTGGGCGCTGGCGATAAGCGTGGTGAGGATAGCAGTGGTGGTAGTGAATTTCATTGTCGTTGACCTGCGAGGTGTGGTTAGTGAGTGGCCGTGTTGAAGTTAGGAGGAGGGTACTCACGATTAGTACTTGATTGTCGAGCTGTTCGAGTGTCGAAAGAAGACTGAGGAGCATAGGAGGTATTCCTCTGCCTTTTATACGTTTCTGAGGAGACCCCAATGCACTGCTCGTATTGCTTCCAGACATCGAGAGGGGGTATTCGGATGGTGCATCTACGTGGAGCTCTTTCAATACTTCGGATATTCCATGACAAACATCGTCTGGTCCTGTCCCTCAAAATAACCCTAGCATCCCAGAACTGATAGAAATTCGGCGATAAATCATGATATGGTGGAGCGAGACGTTCTGCACTGCAGTATAGGCCTGGTGGTGGATGGATTGAGGCGGTTCCTATTTCTCCTTCGACAGGTATCCACTTGTTCGCCCATGAGGTTCGAGAAAGCCTTGCACGAACTTCAGGTCCAGTGAATGCCTGAGATTGGTGTTGAATCGAAGTCACCGTTGATATTTCTCAGTTTTCCATGCATGCATAGTTGAAACGCGTTGCTTCATATCGAAATAAGAAGTGGATTTGAGCCAGGTAACAAATAACACGAGCACTATTCGTCTGCTTCCGTGCTGTATTCTCCGGGGCGCTTTTCAGCCGCATTTGAGCTGTTAAAATATCTCATCCTTCTGTTCGCGTCCCGGAGCTATCACAAAGCTTCGATGAATTGGGGCTCATTCGTCCAGCACACACCGCTGATAGGGATCGACAGGGGCATGTGTGTTGTTGGATCTCACACGCTGTCTTCATCTGGGCGCCCAATGAGACTGAGCCCAACACCTTCAGTTTTTTTTTAAACTTGACATGGCGCATATGTGTATTGCGCTCACTGGGCGCTGATACATTCGGATAATCATGAAGAATAACCCTATTCCTTCGTAGTACAATGACTCGGGTGGTAGTTGTGCGACCCACATGTCAGGTGTCCTCGAAGTTCGAACTCGATGGAGTGGGATTAGTGGACATTGTTCGCATTTATCAAGCCGAAGCATTGCACTGGTCCAGTGCAAATCTTTCGCTTGGAGCCGTGCATATGTTCTTAGATGTCTGCAGAGGGTCTGGGTCGTGATCTGTCGATACCATCCCCGTGCCCAAGTAGCTGAAGTAAGTTGCTTACAATGAAGGCCACTCGAAGTGACTGAGCTCAGCTTGCAATATGGAACCAGCAATTATGTCTCCCCGATTTACTAATGCATTGCGCAGCTGTTTTTGATCTTGCCCCAAAGACGTTCGTCTCCCCCAATCACACCCGAGTTTACCATCGACGACTGTATATCCATCTACCAGCAGGGACACGATAAATTACATGGTGGTTCCTACATAAAATCCACATTGATTGAGTATGTGGCCTGTAGAATTTTTGAAAAGGGATGAAGGAAAAGGCAAATATATGGAGCTGAATGGCAGTCGAGACGGTGGGGACAATGCCTTCGTGCAAGAGTTCAAAACCTTCAAGAGAAAATGATTGTTCAGCTCCCCACAAACCCACTTCCTCAATCCACATAATCTAAACCCAGCAGTCGTAGAGGTCCCTTGTCCCAACGCAGGAGGTATTGGTCGAAGATGAAAGGAAGGGGTCAATACTAGAACTGTAAAAGGAAAAAATGTTAAATGAGATGCACAGACCACCGTGTGAAATAAGAGTGATCACATGATGTTCCTAGGGATCTTTGAGCATTGTGTGGATTATTTGACGCTATTAAGCTCACATTCCTTCGTTCCAGCTGGCCCATCCCTCCATCCCTCTCAGTCGTTATGAGCAAAAAGGCTACAAAAAATACCTCGAAAGAGGTTGCGCAGTATCAATATGGTGAACACGTTCTGGGTAAAGTGAGAGGTTACCCACCTTGGCCAGGAATTGTGAGTACACAAGACTTTTAAGGCGCGTCTGTCGTTGCATCGCGGCACGTTTTATCGTCATTGCCCTACCGACCTTGATATTTTCTTTATTAATTTTTTGCAATTTTACTACAGATTACCAATCCTACAGATGTTCCAGTTCAAGTATTAGGAGAGCAACCCACAGGAAAGAAAGCTCAGTTCTACTGCGTCTGCTTCTTTCCAACGGGAGACTAGTCTGTCATCTTGCATTTTTTTTGGTTTCTTTCATGTTTTGGGCTAACATATAATCTTCTAGTGCATGGTTACACTCCAAGGATATTTCTTCGCTGAAGAAGCACGAAATAGAGAGTTTCCTGAAAGATGAATCCAAGAAACGTAACGGTGACCTCCGGGAAGGATACCGCATCGCTCAAAATCCAGACTCATGGCTCAGTGCACGTAAGAGCAGGGAAAGCGCAGCAGCCTCCGCATCTGCTGAACCTGACGACGCCGAGGTGGACGAGCTCCATAGCGAGGACCATGCGGCTGGAGACGATGACGAGGAGGGGTCTGGGTCTGGCAAGAAACCCAAGACTAAGAAAAGAAAACGCGAGTCAGAAGCAGGAGAGAATGCCTCTGCCGCCATCTCTTCCTCAAAGGCGAAGAAGGCTCCCAGGACGAAGAAGGAGAAGGAAGTTACTGAACCCAAGAAGAAGCCCACTACATCCACTGCGAGGCGGAGCAAGAAGAATGGCGTCAAGTCAAATGCTGCAGTGGAGTCGGAGGACGATGCGGATCATGATGATGCAGAGGGTGAAGAGGTCCCTAGTGTTTCAAAGAAAAAGCCATCACCCCCTCCCGCGAAAAAGGCTAAACGCGATAAGGACGAGGACGGCGACGATGGTGAGTTATTCCCATTTTACATTTTAATACATCATTTATTCATTATTCGCATTGTAGCTAAGGGAACTAGCGACCCCCAATCCCTCAAGGTCCGAGACTGGAGGCACAAGTTGCAAAAAACATTCTTGAGCAACAAAGGCACCCCGAAGGCCGAAGTAAGCCTCTAATTTTGTTTTTTTTTTGCGGCTAATTTGATTCATATTTCATGTAGGCTATGCCGGAAATCGATGAGCTGTTCAAGACAGTGGAGGGGTACGACGGAATGTCCATTGAGCAACTTCAGGTGCGCTTTCCCTCCCCATATCTCGTCCTTTTACAGTTTTTCTCTACCATTCTCATTGTTTTCCCTGAATATGTTTCTTGTCCTTGATTCCTCATTCATTCTCTGTCCTTCTTTCACTTAACTGGCTCTTTTTTCGCCATTCCTTTCCCTTTCTGTAAATTTCACCATTTTTCGCTTTTGTGCCTTTCTCCTGTCATGCTTTTCTGTACCCCACGTCAATACCGCCTCGGGCATCACTTCAAGGATAGAAACTATTTTCGTGGTTGCATTTCTCTCCTGCGACAATTTTATTTTCACCACCTTTTCTACTTTTTCGGCCCCTTGCGCCCATATGCCACCTTTTCATCCATGCATGCTCTCCGTTCACTCACTTCCATCCCTTTACCCGTCCAACGAACCCAACTGACCCCCTCTTTTCATCCAGTTCTCCAAAATCGGCAAAGTCATGCGGCACATCGCCGCGCGCTCAGAATCCGATATACCCCGAGACGACGAATTCAAGTTCCGCACTCGTGCAAAGGCCCTCGTCGACCGATGGCACCAGATCCTCAACACCAAGGCCGGAGGTGCAGCGAATAATAGCAGCCCCGAGGCGACGACGGCACATGAGGCGGGTATGGCTGTTATGTTGGCTGTTATGAATGGCGATGAGATGACGGCGCCGAGGATCGTGATATCTGACGAGAAGGAACATGAGGATGTTACGAGGGCGACGAAGAATTTGGATTTGAATGGGAAGGGTGAGTTTGATGTGTTTCCATTTTTTTGCGTTTTGTTGGGGTGTTGATGCTGACGAATTTGTTCTTTTTTTTTTTCGGAAATAGAAGACGCGATAGGGTCTCCTGCTGCTGATGCTGAAGCTGAAGCAGACGGCGAGGTTGATGGAATGACGGTTGATCAGAACGGAGCAGCGGATGGAGCGGGCGAGGCTGATACCTCGGTACTTGCGGACGTGACGATGTCTGAAGCGTAACATAATCGTGGGGTAGCATCATGGACAGTCATCGTTCTTTTCGTCTCCTTGTTTTGCGATTTGCGTCCACTTCCAGTTGACTGGAATTATTCCTTGGATGACTTGGGTTGGATTGGATTGGGGTGCGTTGTGTTGTTGGGTCGGGTTTTGGATATGTTATTGTACATCTATGATCTTTCCCCCGCTTCCTCTCTTTGCCAATTTTAACTCCCCTCTGTACCGTATTCTATTGCTCTTTTTGTGGGATAGGACAATTCCTCGTCGCTCTGTCTTCTACATCTCATGTTTTACCCTTGAGTTTACGATTTCCCTCTGATCCCGTCGTTTATATTCCAAACCTCCCCATTTTCTTGTAATAATCGTGCTTGTTATTTTCCACCTTTTTACTTCTTTGTTACTTCTCTGCCGTCATTTTGCTCTCTCACTCCATCTTCTTTTTCCCTTCATCTTTTTAGACCCGTTATGACCCTCTACCCAATGATCGCCAGCTTTATATCCACCACCACAAATCAGCTTTTCGTACTATATATTATTTCTCGCTCAATCTCCCCTCAATGCTCTCGCCTGTCTGTCCTATCCTGTGCTGTCTGTATGGCTGTTATCACGATCCCGAGTCCATTCCAATTGAATCTTTTTTCAATAGCTGTACGCGCCCCGGCTTCATGCCTCTACATATGCCCCTAGTGACTATTCCGAGTCTATGTCCATGCTCGTCTGCCGATCGATATCTTCGCATTAGGGAATCGTCAACCCTAGTTCTATGTCGCATACTCTACATATGCCTGTCGTGTCCAACTACCCACTCGGGTTCGGTAAATATGTACATTGGTATGTCACCGTACCATGTTGTGCTGTCATTTATTTTCCATTATTTACGGGTATCATTTGAACCAATTTTGTTTATTGACGCGAAGAAGCAAGGACGAGGAGTGACTAAACATGTGCAAGGTATTGAAATTGAAAGCGGATACAAAAATGTATAGTGGATAGTTGAAAAAGAAACGACGGCTATCTGAGCGTCGGAGTTGCATTCATCGAAGGGAGAGGAAGTCGATAACAGGGCGATGGTTGATATACGTTTGAGACGCGAGCTATCGGCGGGGACGAGCAAGGAGCATTGATGAGGAATATACAACCCCTGTTGAAATGACAAGTGCAACACAGCTAAAATGAGTATAACGTTTTTGTAAAAGCTCATATGGTTTGTATTATCACGACGTGATAACCAGACACACAAAAAATGTCGAAAACCAAGTTTGAAGCATGGATCGCTTGGTGTGGTAGTTGAGACGCAATTACGGCTGGACAGTCGCATGCAATGGCTAGTCGGACAAGGCCTCGTTCAAAGTAGCCTGACGTGCTACCAAATATTGGCGTGAGCTTGAATAGAAAACGGGAGGAATGGGTCAAGAGAAATTTGGATTTGAAGGCAGATTCGACACGGTGGCTGTGCAACCCCAAAATTTCAGCTGGATTATTGGACTTCAGTCTGGAAAGTTGTATACAACCATGAGGACGACAAGACTTTGCCTAGAGGAACTATCCAATATTAGCTACGTTTTTATGAGCATGAATAGTCTGTCAGGTGAATGAACGCACCGAAATTTGCATTTAAAGTCAGAACGTGGTTTGAGGTACGGTGGCTGTGCTGGACAGCTCAATTTGACCACTTTCATTCATTCGGCGACAACTGGGTTCACTGGATTCGACGGCGACAAATTGTCGCATCTGAAAAGAAACAGTTTAACCTATATGTGATTATTCTTCGTTCAGCAAGCATCATAGTACCTTGTGATTCATCAGCGTTCCTGCCCTTGAAAGGAAATTTTTCGATGCCAGGACATTGGTACTAGGACAGGAACAACTTGAGATAGGCCCGCAAGATTTTGCTGAAAGACCCGTTGAAGTCTCAGTGTGAAAGAAGTAATGGCTGAGACGATTATCTGTGACTAGGCACGGAATAATGAGAAACGACGGTCCTACATGTGTGACGAAGAGGAAGGCAAGAAACTCACAAATGCGACAAAGCCTTGAGACCGTCAGGGCAATCAGTGAAGCTCCATTACGTATTCGGACGACGAGCAATGTAACAATAACCTAGCATCCAAGATTTGGTTAACCAGCATGAACGTGCATAGTCGAACTGACACTGAACCCTTATTTCCATCAGAAATATACTCTTACTTTTTTCAAGATAGAGTTGTCCTAAATACCGTGTTAGTCTTTCTGAAGACGTCAACCCAAGAAAGAGAGACTGTGCCTGGAAGAGATCCTGCCAGTGAAAGACGCCAAGACGACACTAAGAATCCAAATGCTAAATCAGTAGATGATTAACTCATTGACCTTGACCCTGATAAAGCATATCTTCCAGACTCAAAGGCAGATAGGACAGCGTCAAAAAAGAACAGCTGGCGCGTCATTCAGTCGCAAACTCGCGGGAAGGAAAATCAAGAACGGGCATTTGATGATAGAATAGAATATTCATGTTGCTCGCCTCCCCTCATGTCTAATAATGAATTAGATCTCGAAGAATATAATAGTTAGATCAAATGGCTCACCTCCACCCTCAGCAACTACCCCAGCGTCCCAATGTTGATTAACCTGGGCAGCTGAGACAGACTCTCCCGGTGACGCGACCTATAAACTACAGAACTCGTTGTCACGCTGGTCTTCACTAAATCTGGCTGTCCAATGAACGTTTGTTTATCAAAGCACAATATAAACAGCAGAACGATACCAAATTCAAGCAAAAACATTATTGCATTGGCCGTTGTTGTTCATGGTAGACAGACAGGTGGTCACTGGTCACTGCCGACGAGCTCAATCCTGAACTATTTGCCCATGTTAGGCTGCGTACATAACTGCCAAGTACGGAAGTTGTAGCCCCTATTTTGCGAAAGCACATCCATCACAGTCCTTATCATCATGCAACCACGAAGACTACATACTTCACGAGAGTTCATGAGCGAACGGATGTTGGATATCCCGTATATGGGGATCATTGACCTGGAAACGCTATGATTTGCGCTAGAATAGTCCTACATGATAGTAGACAGATAGGGAAGATAAGAATGCATTGGCATGGCGGCCGTACTTGTACTTGGATTATTGGAATCTATGGAGCTACGAGCAAAGAGTGGAGGCGGTAGTATTAAAGCTAAAGTCTAAGTTAAGTATTAGGGATAGATACAGTTCGGCTAATGTGATTGTAGGTAACAAAGATATGAACGATGAATGATAATCGAGATGAAGATGCGAGGTGGAGGATATCGGGGAAATTACATGTTGTACTTGGCAATATGCCTCATGATCATCACGGTCGCCAGCATTTCTGCACAGAAAGTGAGCATAACGTGCTACCTGATGAGGAAACAGTGGAGCGAGTCTTACCACATGCCAAATGCCCCCAGGATTCCTCGACGCTCAACATACAACCCGACGAGTTGGGGTATTGTGGTTCACCTGGACTTTTTAGGCTGTAGTAGGAAACTATTTCCCCAGATGAATTGGTTGCCTGTCGTACATGTCAGTAAGGATAAAATGAATCAGAGTGACAACCGGCAGACGAGAAGGAATCCTTATGAAACGACTAACGAGGCGTCGAGCAAGGGGAAACAAATGGCTATGAAGACTCACCGTCCATTCATTGTCATCAGTCACTCGATACCCCCAGCGATATTCATTTCCGTCTGAAGCAAAGAATCGTCGTAGCTTCGACCTACAAGCGGATGAGGACAGGAAGCATGAAAGAGAATCTGATACTACCCACCCAGCTATCTCGTTGACTTGGCTAAGGTAACGATCCATTCTCATTGGCTGACTGTTCTTGAAAGCAATAGTTCCTAGTTCATTGTTGGGGCCGAAGGTAAGGGTAGCAACAGGGACAGTGAAAGCGTCGGCACAGTTGGATGTCGCGTCGAAAATGTCGTAGGTAAAGGCGCTCTGAGAATCCGAAGAGTCTCTTCGCCGGCGTCGGTAAATTAACCTCATGCGGTCGTGAATGTCGATAAAGTCTGATCCACTGAGAGACCCGGACCGATCCTCTAGGAATATTGGAATCCCGTACTTGAGACCCACAGAGAATTTCCTTGAATGAGAGGTGCCAGCCATATTAAACTGTTTGGTATTGGGTAGTTAGAGCTGAGTGAATAGGGATCAAGCGTATACAAGTACGGTCGTGTTGCAGGTGAACCAGAGGGCGGATGGTACTATGGGGTGAAATGAGAGTGCAGTGAGCACTGCATACGTGTCTTGAATAAATACATTTGGAGTATCTCTTACATACACACAAATTTTCGCTAATTGTGTATCTGTTTCACCAGTCCCTTTTTTCGTCTGACAACCCGGAGCATGACAGGACACGCTAGTATCAATCCCGCTGGAGATATGACATATATATTGCAAGCAGCTGACCGAATCGGAGGCTCCTGACATGCAGTCATCTCACCACGAGCCAATCAATGCTATTTTGGGAGTTGTCCTCAGGGTCCACGACCTGAAGGAAGCGACGGGAAATCCCGCGGTAATGGATAGAGATACGACGCTCGGCGATCGAGTTGTCTTTGAGAGACGCGTAACAGAGGAATTGCGTTGATTCTTGAACTCATTGAACAAGATGTAACAGAAAACATAGCATCTTCATGATGAAGGCCAGATGTACTATTCGCTAAAACTTATCCACGCGGAACTGCATTAAATTATCGGCGCTAAGGGGTCATTAATCTCACGTGCGATGATGCCTTCCGTCGAGTGATCCTATACTAATCATCATTCATCACAAACAAGGAAACATGAACTCCTGTGCGTGCGCGTGCGCCGATATGAACGCACGGAAAGAAGACAAGCTTCCTTGCTCAGGTCACTTCAGGATACTCCTCATAACACAACTGGTTGCCGCCCTGAAAATGACATCGTCCCCCTCAACACAATAAGAGCGCAACCGGATAAGCGACATTGTCGGTGCTAGACCACGTAATTATTCTTGATTAGGTTAGGCTCGATATAAATGAGTCGGCCACGTTCACAAAAGCACCGGAAATTGACCAATTTATTGTGCCAGGTGAACAGGCCTTACAAACGACAGGTCGGATTGTGGCGGTTTGCAGGGCGGAATGAATGCAACGGTCAGTGCAATTTGAGTCCGCCCCGAGGGGACTTGGTTTTAGCGTTGACATTGACACCAGAGCCAGTGCAGGTGACATCTACTTTGCCTGTAATGGGATTATACATATATATACCCCTCCATGCCCGCTGCACATTGGGCTAACGAAGAAAAGAGGCATCTTACAATGAGGCAAAACGTGCTCTTACTTGGGGTGGAGAAAAAAATTCTAAACACAGGGTATAAATATCCGGAAATTAATGGTGTGGCGCTTATGTACTTACATATATTCCATCGTCGGGCCTGTCAGTGTCAGCGCGTCCCGAGTCAGTAATAAGTCTTCTCGGTCGCCCGTTCTCGACCCCTCCTCATATAGCTTTCTACCCGCAGTTTTCAAACCTTATCCCAGAAATATTCCAGAGCTCCACCGCACACAACATCCAACCGCTCACGTCCATGATAATTAGGGGTGGCCGCCCAATGGGACAACACAACCCAGTTTGGACATCTCGTTGTACTCCAGTGATGGAGAGTAAAGCGTAAAATTTGAACTGCAGTCTCGCAGGAACTGACATAACATAATATCGATCCCTGATTAGGAAGAGTCATGACGACCGTCGGAGATTAGTTGACGTGAAATTACTGCACCACCTGTCTAATGTTAAAAAAACCGTGCAGTTGCACAGAATTACTGAGCACACTAGAGGAAAGAAAAGACCTGTAAACTGGGTCACTGCAAACGTGTGGTGAAACTGAATTGTAAGGTTGATTATTCCCAACCAAGTTCCTGTCCAAAAGTAGGATACTCTCCCCCAGGCTCGGGCTAATCTGAAACTTTGAGATCCTTCATTGTTTGACCGTGCTGGCAGTGTCTGCCCAAGTCGAGATCCCCACTCAGCCAGCCCTTCATCGACACCTCCCCGTCATATCCCAGGTTCAAGTTCAGACATTCTCAACAGCTTCTACCAACTCATTCTGATGATATGTGTATACCACGCACGGAGAGAGACAGACATTTCCGCCGTAGAATTGCATCAGGACGGCTCTTGCAGTAAGTTACTTCACTGTTACGTTGACGTGGCTTCACTCTCAATGTCCAATATCCACTTCAAGTGTGAATGACTTTTGTCTCCTTCACCCGTTCACTGGCTGAATGGTTGTGCGCCAACCATCTACCTTGTAGCTCATAGACCCTCAGAAGGTCGCTAGAAGCGCCTTACATGCCACGGCTCATTCTTTGCCTTGTTACTTGAACCCCCGTAAGTCGACTGCCTGCCTAACCGCTGAATGAGCGTGCAGCTAGCTCGTGTATATACAAGACCCAAGGGTGTTCCAGTCAGCAGCCTCGATCTCTGCTGTTGACGACATTGTCCCCAGAGTCTGCCTTTATAATGGCCTCCGATATTGCACATGGACCTCCATTTTCAAACTACATGGAGACAGCACTATCTCTAACCGATGATGAGCTACTTAAAGTGGGTCTGCTTACTATATTTCTACCTACCAACCTCTTAGAGGCCGCCGCGAATGACTCGCTTCTCCATCCTTATTTTCTGAGCTACAACATCTCCTTCGCTTGACTATCGATGGCCCTCCGCAGCCTCTCCGTTAAGCCACCTGCCGGAATACTTCAACCGCCACTTATTAAAGACCCCACCCTAGTTTACCCATCCTATTGAGGTGCCTAAGACGAGCGACCAACAAGGACCTTACAACACAGGCAAGTGATCGTCCAGCCAAACAACCTTGAGGTCAGAGGCGCTCAACATTCAGGTGACCAGCGAGTTCTCAAAAACGTTTATGTAATTAAGCTCAACCCTACAGCCCTAATTCAGTTCTCCATAAACTACATCCCCGTCGATGACGGTTGCCAGAACCCTTGTAGCGAGGACTGCTTCAACAGGAACGCTCATAATGTCCTGGGACAACACAACATAATCAGCCTTCTTTCCCTTTTCCAAGCTGCCAAGTGAGGACTCGGTGAATGACGCGTACGCGGGGTCGATCGTCATGCCGCGAAGTGCTTCGAGGCGAGTTAAGCGTTGATTCGGGAACCTGTTGTGCGGATTAGACTATGAAGTTAATTGTTCCTCAGAAGCTGTGCTTACCATCCTCCAGGGCCATGAGGCGAAGAGCCATCTGTTTCAAGTCTCGTAATTGCCGCATAAAATCCTTTCAAAGGGTTGATGACCTCAACAGGGAAGTCAGACCCTAATGCAACGCGTGCGCCACTGTCGATGATCGAGCGGAATGCGTAGAGGTCTTTGACTCTCTCGGGTCCCTATTTTAAGGTTAGGGTGTTAGTCAGATGAACAACTTTGAGGAGGATGGAGGCAACAGACCAAGCGTTCTTCGGCGTACCACATGTCGCTGATCCTAATCAAAACAAGGTTTTATCATTTTAAGCAGCTAAGCAAATCCACCTCGAACTTACGCGTGGGTCGGCTGGATACTGGCGATAACTAAACATATCAATGAAGGATACCAGTGAGCTATCAGTGTCCGCAGATAGAGCAAAGATTTCACCTCCCAGATTTCCCAGCCTCGCAATATCCTTCGAATTCATAATCTGCGCGTGTTCCAACCTGGGTCTCAAAGAGTCCAGCGAACCTCCAACTCCATGCATGCCAAGCTCGAACGCATCCAGAACAATTCCGTTTGCTTTGTCCCCAATAGCGTGTACGTTCTACAAATTCAAAGCAAAACGATTAGCACGAGTCTTGCTCCAAAGCACGCTTCGAGCTGGTCAAATGACGGGGCCCGAAAACGAGGCAAGGTGTTTGATCACCTGCATTATGAAAAGACAAAGAAACAAAGAAAAACATATGAATGTGAATCATGCTACTCACCACTTGCCATCCCTGTTTCATCAGTCTGGGTATAACATCCGATAACACCTCCGCTGGAATTCGCATGACGCCACTTGTAGACGGATTATCATGATAGGGGTTGTACAACTATGAGTCATGTGTAAGAACGTGGTTGGTCAGTCTCTCTGATTAGGTCCCGTGCGTTGAATTGAAAGTAAAAAAAGAGGATAAGATAATGCAGGAAGTCGATTGGGTTCTGGGAACGAGGATGTAAACCACCCACGACACATATGCCCTACAGAGCCAGAACAAAAAGCGATCAAATACATTGCGATCAAATACTCACAGCTGCACCTCCGGTCCGTAAAGCGCCTATAGGATCCACATATAATTTGGTCAGAACGCTTATTCATCTCAGTCGAAACGAGGAATTGAATTGCTTTTGCCAACGACATCAAAAAGGGGCTTTTACGCACCATCGGCGAATATTTTGACGCTTCTCACTGTCAATCGGTTTTTTCCCTTTCGTAATACGGGATCGATTTGCTGTCCCCAGTTTGGATCCGTCTCATTAAAGTGCGTCATACCGTAGATCCGAAGCTGTATGAGTTAAATTAATGCTGTTGACACACAAGCGACGCAGAAATTAGTGTACCGGCAAGTCCCCGTTCTCGATTTGTCTGTTGTAAAAAGGAAAGAACAAAATTAAACTGCAGGTTTGGGAGAAAGCATAGTGATGAATCGTACCTTCTGAAGAAGGCCAATGATTCGGGCTTGAATCCCGCGTCGTGCAGGGATGTAAGTCCAACAGCGAGGGCGTGATCAACTGTGATCTGGAATCTACGTTTGAGGTCTGTATCGGTTGGCGGTGCTCGGGAAATAAGAGCTTGGGCGCCATCAATAAAGATACCTGTCCCATGTAAGGAAATCAACGATGAGATATGATGCTTCGAGGAGATGGGAAGTTGAAGAACACAAAAAGGAAAAGAAATTTTCGTTCAGTGGTTTTGAACACCGACTGATCGTCCGCACATAGTGCGAGATATCGGCATAGAGATACGAAGTGGTGATAATGAGAATGTCGGAGAATGAATAGAAAGAAGAAAAATTCTCGTTCATGATATTGTCGAGGTTCGTAACGGTTGGATAAAGGAAAAATGTCCCCGAGAACCCCCGTGGTTGTCGGGGATACTTGGGGTTGACCACGTTGATACAGCAAGGTGGTACAAAGGCCCGGTGCGAATCGAAACACGAAGGGAAAAGAAAAGCTGCACGATTTACCAGTGGGTTTGCCTTCCTGATCACGAAGAATCATTCCTCCTTCAATCTCGTCGGGATAGGGAGCGTCGGCCTCTAAAGTGGCCTTCGAGACCCAGAGAGCGTGTCCATCGCGACTTTGCAGGACGATTTGACGTCCGCGAACGATAGGATCAGCCTCTAGGTCATCCTGCGAGGTTACAGAAGCAAGATGGACACAAGAAGAGCAAAGAACGAAGATAGGGTTAGTTAGGTTGAATGTCACGGTGATGGAATACGCCTTGGAGCTATGAGGAGTATGAAATAAGGATTGTCAACTCACAGATGTAGGCCACTTTGGGACGTCCCACGACGCGTGATCCCAACCCCAACCCTCGACGACTTGCGATTTGTTGTTTGCCAAGTCGGGAATGGAGAGAATATACTGCTTAATGGCTTCGACAGTTTCTATATACGTGATAGAATATGAGCAATGTCAAATCGCAAAACCTGTATTGGCCTACCTTTGACATTTTTAGCGTCCGACATTGGGATCTGGCTGCTTGCACCATATTCAAGGATATGACAATGTGAATCTAACAAAAAACAGCCCAGTTGCACGTGTTAGCGTCCTGGTAAGCGGGTAGGTCAAACTCAGGGACGTACCACTAATGCCTGGAACAATAATTGATCCTTGCGGGATGTTGCGCGTTGGGAAAGAGAGACGTGAATTCCGTTGCTGAATAGAGTCTGTTGAATCCATTTTCAGAAGGCCGCGTGTCATGAAGAAGAACGAGTGTCAGAGGGGGTATGAGAACGTACCCAAGTCGCCTAAATCGACGATGTCTGTTCCATGCACGAGTACGCATTCTACAACCGAGTTCGTAGTGTCGACAGTATAGATGGCTTTCTCGCCAGGGCTGGAGCAAACTGCATAGTAATCGGTAGGTTGACGGGCGTAGTAGGCAAGAACTGAGATAGCGACGACGACATATCCTAGTCCAGTAGTCCAGCTTGGCATGGTAGACGTGGAAGAGGGGCGCGTTGTGGGTGCAGTCGTCGTCGTTGTAGTCTGAGTCGTAGACTTAGCCGAGTCGCCCACATGGCCAGAGGCACCCGAGTCTAATTTAGGGTCGGTTCGGAGCATCGTTTGATGGGGAGTGGGGATGTTATGGACCCATGGTCGATGGACGCGGCTTTTATCCCCTAGGCAGGCGCTTCTTACACAAAGACTAAGCGCCTGGGGATGCCTGAATTTGTAATAAAGCCTGGAAAAATCATATGCCGCGCCCAATATCGTGCCTCGTTCCGACTAAAAACCATATGGGACGCATGTCCCTGTGATGTTTTTAACCCCACGAAATGAATGTTCAAATCGATTTTAGGCAATATAGGGGTAATTGAGCGACGCTGCTCACTGCGATTGAGAGAAATTCGATAATACTTTAGGCCCGCGAGATCGAAGTGGGCGTGGAAGCTTGCTTTCACCTATCTACTATAACCTGATTTAGACAACCATGACTGGGTTTGAATTGTAAAAAGCAATTTGACCCACACTCAAGCAAGTTATATAACCCGTAAAGAGCGCAAATTGGGCTGCGAGGACCGGAGATGTGGTAAGAACGAGGTCCTGCGGACTCAGAACTACGATTGCCTTGCTGGTGTGTTGCGGATGGTTCCCAAATGTCATGACACGGTTCCCGCCAGGGTGTCGCAAGCATCAAACTGAGTCAAGTTACATGTCGATTGCCTTTAAAGTTTCCGGGTTTTGTAGTCATCTTGAGACCGAGAAGCCAACAGGATGTAACTGGGGTCTAATTCTTGCACATCAAGAAGAAGACTCGCTTCTGTTCTTGGAGTTTAGAAATGATATTTCCGCTACCCGGTGGCTCCTTCACACGGCTTCTTCGTGAATGCAAGGCGGTTACAATAAATATCAAGAGGGTTTCAGATGAGATGGAGGTAGTACTTGAAACAGAAGATATGTCAACATCGTGGTTACTAACAGCTGGCGAAAAAAGGATGTTTAGTGTCATTTATCCCAAGTTGCTCAGATTTGAATACAACGAATATTACACGGTACGAAGGGAGCATTTAAATTCTTGTCGTATTTTTGGGACACTGCAATATGATCTATGTATATATGACCACACCTAGTGATACCAGAGGTGCACCAAACATCCGAGTCATGAGGCCAAGCATGCATCAAAGCTTGTGAGCGCGCAATTGTTGGGACATCGACTGGCATCACCTCAACGGGAGTGATTAAGGGAGAACACCAGGGTGTTTTTGAGGCAGAGCCGACCTTCTGATGAGCCCCGCGCCCATCCACCTCCATTTTCGCACTTTTGGACGATTTCAGCGACTCACCGCTCAGGCGCCTAGGCCACAGCATTAGGATCGCGTTCACACACGCACGCTATCACGCCCGCACTACCTACCACACTCTAAATTTTCATACGACTTCTTTTCATTCATTTATTCAAAAATCCCTGTTCCATCTTTTGTTTCTTTGTTTCATATGCCAATTTTCATCATTTTTCAATCTCTTTCTCATGTTGTAGATGCACTCTCTTGTAGTTACCATAACATTTGTAGACTAGCTTACCAGCTCAATTGGATTATTCTTACCTCGTTTCGTATTAGAAGTCATACCAGCCGTCGTCTGGTTTGTTTCCTATCGTATTTCGTCGTCTCTAAGTCCCTCAGCGCCGCCAACCGTGTCTGATTCGTTTTCTTGGGTTTTCCTCGTCTCCCAGCCGTCCTAGGTAGCCACCGTCGTTGGCTTTCGTTACCTATCGTCGCCGTCGTCGGTTTTCGTCTTCAGTCAGTTCCAGCGTTCGTATATCACCTCTCTTTGTCCCTCAGTGTCGCCGTCGCCGGCCTGAACCCTCTCCAACGCCTCAGTCACCCTCTCCCAACCTCAGCTCTCTGGACCCCACGTACTTGCAGCCGAGCGCACTCAAATCACTCACCTCACTCACCTCACTCACCTTGCACCATCACCCTCCCTCTCACATCCACTGTCTCATCTTTTTATTATTATTATTATTATTATTTTATTTTTATTTTCATTCAACGTCCCACAGTAGAGCGCTCATCACCACTAAGTCTGCTCCACTGTGTAATTTATTGCCTGCCCAAACTCGATCTAAGCCATGCTGCTCTGTCGGCTGTACTTGAGATAGGCTAAACTAAGGCTCATTCTGATAAAAGCGTACTCGAGAGTTACAGCCTGAAGCCTCAAGGTGCAGGTGTCGATCAACTGAACCTACAACGATGCTTCGTTTATGTTCATGCGTGCTGCATGCACAAAGTCATCATCAGAAATTAGTGCTTGAAGCTCTCGAGTTTCGCGTCTATTCATCTAAGTAAATGATATTGCGCTACATGTAATAAAGGATTGTACGAGTTCCAGGAGCGCAACCCCGCAACATGTAGAACTGCAACATTTCATATTATAGGGGCTATTGCACCCTCATTTGGCTGTGGAAAGCAGATGCAGTCCAAATAAAATATGAACAAATAGCGTGGGTGTCGCCATCAACAACGATCAACCATCCGCAACGCTGTCCAAACCATGAAGGCATCTCCGGGGTTGCAAGTAATGTCTTTCTTCAAAAACTTCCTTTATACTCGGGGTATTTTTTTTTATGACCAGAACTCCCACAAAATGAGAGATCACCGTTTTATTGACTGAGATACCAGATATTCAGCAATACCGTCCCCATGAACTTGAAATCTGGGACAGAGCACCTACGAAAAATCTATATCCCTTCTGTCCAGAATCATCTTGCTCTGAGCTGCTCTGGGAATGTCTTCACAGCCTCGTTTTCTTCTTGATTCCTGTTAGAGATGGAATTAAAATGGGTCGTGACGTAGCAAGGTGGGTTTCTTTCATCCGTTCTTACCTCCATTCATCGACATCTCTTAACTTTTTATTAGATTCGAGGTACAGGGCAGCATGCTAAATTCAGTTGAAAATTTTGCACTGCAGTTTTATGAATTCGCGAGAGGTTTAACCTTTATGCTGTTTGTCCGCAAACGCAGTTGCCAGAACCTCCGCCTAACCCTTAATACTTCAGTGGAATGGAGAGATATCTTTCGACCATCTACTTAATTCCTTACCAATGAGTAGGGCCTTTACGCTTTGAAAGTGAACATCACCATAGGGACACTGCGGGCACAACACCATGCTCGCGCTACAGTGTTGATTTCATTTTTACAGGGTACCAATAATGATTGTCCAAAGGGACTCGGATTCAAAGGAGTAGGACTTGTCTGACTGGGATTTGTTGATGGGGAGAGAGCTAGGATAGCTGGTACGTTGCCTTGACGGTCAGAAAACAGATCATCATCATACCTGATATCGCATTCACCAGGAAACATATCTATTTTCAACTCCCTCACATAAATCAGGTTAATGGTGTTATCCCATTCCAAAATATGCCAGGATATTAGGAGCTCAAGCCTTGTTCCTTTTGGATGGAGATAAATCTCCCAGAATTCAATGCGGTTTATCCCGAGATGCGACAGCGAAATAAGGTGAGTCGCGTCCCCCCAAGTCCTTGTCAACCAGTTACTTGTTACATCGGCTTACCCGGTTGATGTTATCGTTACTCTCTACTGGTGTTTCACTTGAAAAAGAACACCGTTATGGTGAATCCGCGGTGATTATGGTTTTCCTCCGTCGTCGTGATCAAGGAAGGGGATTATGCTCAGTGACAAATGTGAATTTCGGCCAACCATCCCCTCCTCTAGCTCCTAGTTTCCAACAACGTCTTCGGGGAATATCCAGGCTTAACGAACCTGAAGTTCATGATTTTAGGGGAGTTTCTCAAAGTCCAATATCGAATTGCTTCAAAATCGGACGGTATTCAAAGGCACATCGCGAATGATTGCAAAGATGCTCTGGCGACAACCAGCTTCCCCGGTACCAGCCTGTGGAAATCCACTGCTGCTCCGCGCTACAATTTTTCTACGCTTTCAAATTCTCCCTTCTCGTAATGACACTCATTATTTCTTTCAGAAAGCAAAAATCGTCACCACACATGTGCATAATGTGTGCTTAAACAGAAAGGGATGTACTTGCGCAGAGACTCGCTTTGAGCGTTCACAATACCTTTGGTCAATGGTGAGGCTCGTTCAACATAACCTTGCTTAGGGAATCCCATTGATTTTTCACCCGTTCACAGTGTACTCGCGGCCCATATTCAACCAACACCGATTGCTGGCTAAAAACTCCGCTGCACCATCGATTATTTGGTCTCACACCTGATTTTTCTATTTATATTTTCCCTTGTGAGCCGAGTCTCCTTCGTCTTTGACTGAGATAAAATAATTTCATCGAGCCCGATTTACGCCCTACCCCGGGATGTTCAATCCACTTGACTGGTTTCTGCTTGACTTTATCGATGACCTTTCAATTCTTGAAGCGCGTTTGGACTCCTATGCATACTCATTGGCCAAAGGAAGGCTTATAACAATGATACTAATTATAAAATAGAGAACGAGATGCAGCAATGGTTGATGCTGATCAGATAGGACGCGCATGCCACTGCTATTTGGGTAATATCATGACAAGACTTCGACCGCCCACCTCTTCCTTCCTTCTCCCCCCCATCACCATCCATCTTTCAAACTCTGCGGAGAACAAAACATCTAGGTGAGCATTGTGTACGGATACAGGAATTACGGTGGAACACTTACACGCTCATAGAACATGCCCAGCCTCGTGTCCGGTTCGGGATGGGAGCGATATCCTTGCCCAGGTAAAAGCTTGGTGTCGCTGGGGTGGAATACGCGGGTGTTAAAAGGGGATGGGAAGGTGATGGGACAGAAAAAGCCAGATAAAGGCGTAGGCCTCGCGACCAGGAACCATGTCGAAAGCTGTGAGGTAGAATGAATCGTCCGGCATCTGCTCGCCGAACGCGGGTTACTGGGATGGATGCTGGCTGGAAAAGGGATGACTTTAGTGTCGATGAAGGCGGGGCTGCTCGAACGCCAGTGCTTATTTCTCATTTCCGGGAAACATTTCCTCTCCAAAGTATGTGATCCCGTCGGATATCATGAGAGTAGTGTCGGCGTATGGGTGCTCCCGCCCGACGGGTCCTCAGCATTGACCATGAAGCGCTCGGTAACAGAAATATTTAAATATATCTGGCTCGTTAGCGGTTGGTCATTCGCATGACCACTGTAATCGACACTTGGACTCTCCATCTAGTCGATAAGCGAACTCGATAAAGCGGCAAATGTTTCATTGCTGAATGCACTCGGCAATGGGGAAGTGTCCTGATATTGGGAGTAGTTGGGGTCGTGGGTGTGATATTCCGCAACGTCGACGCTCTGGCATTCAGCATGGGGAGGGCCGAGGGGATGTATCTGGGATGAGATACGCGAATACCAGGGAGGCTGATGCAAATCGGGTGCAAGGGGATCGTCAATAGCTGTGTGGAGGGACATGCCGTCTATGCTATGAACCAGAGGCTCCATGTCACCATGCCTGATCTCCCGGTGTACAACTAGTTGTAGGATGACATTGCCTGACGAACGACTTCAGAGAGATCATAGCAAATGAGGAGGATGTAGATTCGAGATAGCAAATTCCTGCCACAAGACAGCTCAAAATATATGTGTTCGTCTGTTGTGATAAATGGCAACACAAAGTCAGAGTTCAGAATTAACGGTTATCCATGACAATATCCTACTCGTTGGATCTTCAACTTGCCGTAGCATATTTCGGGATCGTAGGTGAAACCTTGACTCTGAAAGAATTTTCGTCGGATTAATAATAGCGATGCCTGTAAAAACTCCTTCGAGCAAGTACCAATGATCAGTCAACTGACTCAGAAGTTATCTCCCTGTCAGGTGTCGTCCTTCATAGGAGCAGACCCTCAAAGAACTCCACGGCAATCGAAGAACGTATTTCGAACACTATCTGAGGACAACAATCGATGCACAAAAACGATGATTGAATTAGGCATAGAGGGTCTAAAAATCTAAGAGTATGGTAAATACGATGTGGAAACTAGCTTCAGCTCCAATCGCAAATCATTTAAGAGCCGGGACTATAACATCGGGTCAGTAAGAGTTAAACCAAAGAGCAACGGATGCACTTACACAGGGGCAACAGTGATGGCTGGGCCAGCCTGGGTGGCAAGGGTGGGGAGCCTGAGTTGAGGGCAAGAGACCTGGACGTCGTTCATGGTGAAGGTGGGTGGGAGCTTGATGACGGGGTTGGCAAGGACAGGTGGGACGGGGACGACATCGGAGCAATCGATGAGCTTGGTGGTGTCCTGACCGAGGACCTGCATCTTAGCCATGGCAGACTGGAAGCTGGTCATCATGAGCTGCTGGTTGTTGATCATCTCCTGCCAGAAGCATGCAGTGCGGGGATCGCGAGCGAGGACCGAGTCGGATTGGAGACGCATCTCTCCGGCAATGGGAGATTCGACCTCACCGACTTCGGGTTGACCGTTATCTGGGAAAGCCAATGGTTTCAGGAGAACCTCGAGGAAGACCTGGGTATCGAAAGTGAATGGAGTCGAGTCGAAAGGAACACCAGTGAAGCCGGGGATGATGACATCAGAAGCAGCGACGGTGTGGGAAGAGAGAAGAGCGATGGCCTCCTGTGGGCTGAAGCCGGCATCGGCGAAGCGGGCGAGAATGCTGGTGACATTGTCGCTTGGCTCAGGGACGGTGAGATCAGCGGCAGGAGCAATCGGGGGTGGGCGACCGAGGAAGAACTTGAGCCTTGGGGCACCAGGGCAGTTGGCAACACCAACGGCACCAGCGAGGTGGACGCTGCGAGGCGTTTATTAGAGAGTAATAGAGATGATTTTCACGATTTCACTCACAAATCTCCAGCACTAAGACCTGATTGTTGGAAAATTGGGAACTGTTCGTCGGTGATGTCGTCGATACCTCCATTGGCGTCTGAAATATTCAAGTTAGCTAAGTGATCTGGTATTAATCGAAATGGACCTACGGAAGGCGTTCTCGGTCTTGTTGAAAGCCAAGATGGAACCATCAGCTCCTCCACCCTTGCCACCGTGGATGGAGAATCCAATGGCGTCGTGGAAAGTGAGACGAAGAGCAGAGTGAGCCTCTTCACCACATTCTCCGCCGTCGAAAAGTTGGGCTTGGAGAAGGTTGTCAACAATCGGGAACAGAGCTGTAAAGTTAATCCGTTAGATGGTCTGCGGCTCCCCGATATCCCATGGTTTGAACATACCACAGCAAGCTGCATTAGCGGTGACCTGGCCAGTTGGGCACTTGACACTGGTGGTTGCAGCAGAAGCCACAGCAGCGAGCGCAAGGAATGCGGTGAGGCGAGTGAAGGACATCGTGAAAAGGAAGATGTGGTAGCTGTGTGCTGAAGATATGTTCAACTCACAACTGGCTTTTATAGAGCTTCAGCGACCCGTAAGTCTGGAATACTCGACTAAAATTCTGTCGCGTCGCCTCTTGCTATGGGAGTCCAGTAAGCGCGAACGAAATTTGTTCTCGTTGTATTTTTAGCTCTTCACGACAGTTTGTCATCAATTCTAGTTTGAAACAAGCATTTTTAGACACATGTCATGACCTCGAGCTAAAAACCTGTCGGCATAACTTCATTGACAATGGGTTTAACGCTTAAGATGAGCAGTTTACGTCCGTTTTAGAGTTACCGGATGCCGGTAGACGCGCGTTCCTTGATGCCCCGGTCATTCGTGGACGTGGATGCCTATTCTTGAACGCCTCGTGGGATCTCTCACGACTTAACGCAGCTAAACCTCGCAAAATATGCGTCGAGCCGGCGTGGAGTGGCCATTGGAAGCACTGTGACTCTCCTAATACAATCCAGTTAGAGCTAGTGTAGCACAATAGCAAATCAACATATACGCTTGGAATATTTTAAGACATCCTGTACGGCGGTACCGACAGATACGACGACTTCCGATATCTGGCCATGTCCGAATCGCTAAAGCGACGCCCTAAATTTATCAAGGCAGAAAACTTATATCCGTACGCCCTGCAAGGTAGTGGTATTGTTACTAATTTTCTTTTGACAATCATTATCTGGTTGCTTATGGTTTGTTTACTCCATAATTTGTGTATCAAGATCCATTGAAAAGTTACTCAAAATTACCGTATCCATTTTATTTCTCGCCATAAGTCCAGGTAAGGCCGTTAGCCGCAACACCGTGAATGATAGCGTGATGAGCACGAGCGGTTGTATAAATTTATCTTGTGTTTTTCATGAGTCAGCTCTAGTTTCACGACCCTCCTAGCAACATAACAATGTCTGTCGCTTCTGCTACTTCGTCATTATTTAAGTAGATGCAGTGATTTAAGATACATGGATATTAATAAATAAATCATAAGTAAAGATCCTTTGCGATTGCTTGTTTCAAACTAGAATTGATGACAAACTGTCGTGAAGAGCTAAAAATACAACGAGAACAAATTTCGTTCGCGCTTACTGGACTCCCATAGCAAGAGGCGACGCGACAGAATTTTAGTCGAGTATTCCAGACTTACGGGTCGCTGAAGCTCTATAAAAGCCAGTTGTGAGTTGAACATATCTTCAGCACACAGCTACCACATCTTCCTTTTCACGATGTCCTTCACTCGCCTCACCGCATTCCTTGCGCTCGCTGCTGTGGCTTCTGCTGCAACCACCAGTGTCAAGTGCCCAACTGGCCAGGTCACCGCTAATGCAGCTTGCTGTGGTATGTTCAAACCATGGGATATCGGGGAGCCGCAGACCATCTAACGGATTAACTTTACAGCTCTGTTCCCGATTGTTGACAACCTTCTCCAAGCCCAACTTTTCGACGGCGGAGAATGTGGTGAAGAGGCTCACTCTGCTCTTCGTCTCACTTTCCACGACGCCATTGGATTCTCCATCCACGGTGGCAAGGGTGGAGGAGCTGATGGTTCCATCTTGGCTTTCAACAAGACCGAGAACGCCTTCCGTAGGTCCATTTCGATTAATACCAGATCACTTAGCTAACTTGAATATTTCAGACGCCAATGGAGGTATCGACGACATCACCGACGAACAGTTCCCAATTTTCCAACAATCAGGTCTTAGTGCTGGAGATTTGTGAGTGAAATCGTGAAAATCATCTCTATTACTCTCTAATAAACGCCTCGCAGCGTCCACCTCGCTGGTGCCGTTGGTGTTGCCAACTGCCCTGGTGCCCCAAGGCTCAAGTTCTTCCTCGGTCGCCCACCCCCGATTGCTCCTGCCGCTGATCTCACCGTCCCTGAGCCAAGCGACAATGTCACCAGCATTCTCGCCCGCTTCGCCGATGCCGGCTTCAGCCCACAGGAGGCCATCGCTCTTCTCTCTTCCCACACCGTCGCTGCTTCTGATGTCATCATCCCCGGCTTCACTGGTGTTCCTTTCGACTCGACTCCATTCACTTTCGATACCCAGGTCTTCCTCGAGGTTCTCCTGAAACCATTGGCTTTCCCAGATAACGGTCAACCCGAAGTCGGTGAGGTCGAATCTCCCATTGCCGGAGAGATGCGTCTCCAATCCGACTCGGTCCTCGCTCGCGATCCCCGCACTGCATGCTTCTGGCAGGAGATGATCAACAACCAGCAGCTCATGATGACCAGCTTCCAGTCTGCCATGGCTAAGATGCAGGTCCTCGGTCAGGACACCACCAAGCTCATCGATTGCTCCGATGTCGTCCCCGTCCCACCTGTCCTTGCCAACCCCGTCATCAAGCTCCCACCCACCTTCACCATGAACGACGTCCAGGTCTCTTGCCCTCAACTCAGGCTCCCCACCCTTGCCACCCAGGCTGGCCCAGCCATCACTGTTGCCCCTGTGTAAGTGCATCCGTTGCTCTTTGGTTTAACTCTTACTGACCCGATGTTATAGTCCCGGCTCTTAAATGATTTGCGATTGGAGCTGAAGCTAGTTTCCACATCGTATTTACCATACTCTTAGATTTTTAGACCCTCTATGCCTAATTCAATCATCGTTTTTGTGCATCGATTGTTGTCCTCAGATAGTGTTCGAAATACGTTCTTCGATTGCCGTGGAGTTCTTTGAGGGTCTGCTCCTATGAAGGACGACACCTGACAGGGAGATAACTTCTGAGTCAGTTGACTGATCATTGGTACTTGCTCGAAGGAGTTTTTACAGGCATCGCTACTATTAATCCGACGAAAATTCTTTCAGAGTCAAGGTTTCACCTACGATCCCGAAATATGCTACGGCAAGTTGAAGATCCAACGAGTAGGATATTGTCATGGATAACCGTTAATTCTGAACTCTGACTTTGTGTTGCCATATATCACAACAGACGAACACATATATTTTGAGCTACCTTGTGGCAGGAATTTGCTATCTCGAAGCTACATCCTCCTCATTTGCTATGATCTCTCTGAAGTCGTTCGTCAGGCAATGTCATCCTACAACTAGTTGTACACCGGGAGATCAGGCATGGTGACATGGAGCCTCTGGTTCATAGCATAGATGGCATGTCCCTTTATCACACATTTTCATCCATTACGAGATCTGGTATTATGAACACTTATTAACGGACATGCAGCACCATTATTTGTCTACTGTGCGGAACAACGTCTCTCTCCGAAACACCGACAGTACTTCGATTGGCCCTTCAGGAGACTTGATCCTTCCTCCACCTCAACATGGGCGTAGAAGCCTACACGTTTTATTTGAAGGGGAATTCGATCAAGTACTTTCACGTTCTGACCTGGACTGAAGTGTGGGTCGATATTTATGTTCAATGTTGATCTACGACGCAAATGGCGATACATCAGTTACAAGGACAAATACCAATGTTTTCCCTCTTCTGTTAAATGATCGAATAATGAACATTGAACTGAAAGAGGCTTTTTCTGGTAGTCATTCGACTTGAAGTAGTTGTCTGAAGGAACGTACACCGGCTCGTCAGTCGAGTTACCATTACCAAAGGGTCCACTAGCGATGCGGCACTCACTTCTTCTAGCGATCACAACAGTTTCTGCGAGCCACCATATATCACGTTCGCCTCGAGCGCCATTTAGCCAGTCTCGCGCTGCTATTCCGTACCCTATGAACACCATCCGCTGATTATTGGCATAAAGCTCGACGTAATCAGGTGGGAGACTATGAATAAACACGGTGCACCCGACAAACACCCGCAGCCGTGGGCACGACGATTGCAAAGCAATCAGGCTTGAAACGGGATGGTGGTGCATATAACCTTCAATACGGAGTATGAGGTGTGTGAGTTGAGGAAATGATGCAAGAATATTGGTAGGCAGGTCCGTGATGATGTATAGAAGCTCGAGGTGTGTTACAGTCGAGAAACTGGGAGCAATGCGCCCCTCCGGGGTGAAGTCCTTCGACATGTGACTGGAAAGTCGGCGCAGTGAGGGCAATTTCTGAATACTAGAAGAAAGCACGTCGATTCTGTTATTTCCCCAGCAGGCGAGGTTTTCGACATTGTGGCACTGTTCGATGAATGCCCCTGCCTGCTCTACCGTACAATATGTGTTGTCAATGGCCAATGACTTTACATGCTCACAGATTTCGTGCAGGTTGACGAATGATGGCCGATCCTGAAAGTTTGGAAATGGGTTACTTGCGTCGGGTGTGACGCATTGATAAAAGACGCGATATAGTAGCGGTCGTAGCCTTTGAAAAACCAGACAGTGTCATTAAATTCATTCCAAAATCAGATGATTGTGGTTACCAGTGTCTTGTACGCGTTGCTACGAGTAGCAATAATTTATTATCTGGGGAACCTACAGTGTAATATGCGAGTAAAAAGACCCTGCGCTCGAGCTCCTGGGGTAACTTGGGTTCCACAGAATCCATTCAAGGCCTCCTAACGCGCGAGTGTCGAGTTCCAGAAGTCTGGACTATGGTCTAGCCACGCATCTGTTACGCTGATGGCCATCTATGAACAGAAGTGGGGCTTGCCTTGTAAACTCTTGGTATTGCTACCGCCTGAGGTAGGCGGCTTGTGCACTGAGCTTATCGGATATCATCGAAGGTATGCATCCCCTACGAGGCATTATCGATGGTTTGTTTGTACACCCTGGGTGACCCATCACGAGTACAAACAAGGTCAGATATCAATGTCATTGAAAAGAAATCCGCGTTGTCCGATGACGACAAAACCGTACCTCAGCATGAAGCTTAGTGAGTGTTGGATTATTCTGATGGTATACTAGTCGTCACACAAGACACTTGCAGAAGACCTATTAGAACCAGTCTCGGTGTATATGTCTGGAGTGAATGTGGTTACTTTCAGCTTGTGACTGGTGCGTGTGTAAGGTAGTGAGATGAGGCCTATACTTCACCAAATCGCGCAAACATCTTCTGCGTCAGTATTTGTTGAGACATCCATCTACCCATGCATCAGCAGACCAGTTTCGTATCATATTTCTTAAGGCTTGTATGTCATCCAAAATCGTCATCGGACTGCGCAAGTAGATACAGACATTGTGTCAACCATTCAAACGAGATGGTTATCACTGCTCTCTTTCATTTCATCAGAACACCTTGGGCTGCGGAACTCGACTAGCTTGAAGCGATCGCACTGTGAGGGATTAGAGTGGGATCACTGTCATCATAGTCGGAGCTCGGCTTGTTCGAGCACGGATCATCTCGGCACAGCCACAGTTGCTGGTTTGAGCCAACCCTCCACCACTCACAACTTGGTTCTGATTTTGTTCATGAGCAACAAGGACGCACCTCCGTTGCTCGATGGACGCTCCACATAGCATTTTCCAACGTCATTATTGCGTGTTTCTGTGTTTATTCATCAGAATCACTTCAATGCGCCTTTCCTCACCTGTCGGTTCATTGCCAAACCTGACACGCTTGGACGTCGGGGGCATGGGTACACGAGCTATTTTTAACCTTCTCCACTCCCGACGATGTCGATGACTATCGCTCTGCCCCTTCAGTTCATGTTCGGTGACCCATTCATACCGTTGTTTCATTTCAAATTCCATTTCAACGTCCACCCTGACAAGGGAAAATGCGGGGGATTCGGACCATACAATTCTGCTTAAATATGCTAGCCTTCTGAGGCAAGTTCTACCCATTCCACTATCTTTTCATTCTTCGTGATGGGCTTACTGACTAGACTGCAGTCTACCCTCTTCTTCCTCCTCGTCCTATCAACGGGTTTGGGAAGGGCCGACTTGGCTTCCGACCTCAAGAGCCAGGGATTCAAGGTTCTGACGTCGTCCGATTCGGGGTATACAAGCGCCAGTGCTGCGTGTAGGTCTAAATTTCCCGTGTCAGTTCTATATATCTCTGATTATGTTCCATCCCAGTCAACCGCAGATTCACATTCAAACCTGCTGCGGTCACCTACCCTCGCAATACTCAGGATGTCTCGACTATCGTGAAGATCAGTGCTCAGTATAATTATTCTGTGTCTGCACGCAGCGGTGGCGTATGTACTCTAAACTCTTCTTCAATTCGTCCAGCTAACCTTTTTGTTTACTCGCCAGCATAGCTACATTGCGAACGCGCTAGGTGGTAAAGACGGTGCAGTCGTCGTAGACCTGAGTCTGCTCAACAGCATCAAGGTCAACTCATCCACGAAGGTCGCGACCATTGGAACGGGTAATCGACTGGGAGATGTCGCTCTGGCCTTAAACAACAACGGACGGGCTATGCCTCACGGTACATGTCCCTATGTCGGTATCGGGGGGCATTCAGGTATGTCATCTGACAAGTCAGTTTTTTCGAGCATTTACTTATAACCAACACACGCAGGTCATGGTGGTTTTGGATTTGCTTCGAGAGCATGGGGTTTAACTCTGGATACCATTCAATCTTTGGAAGTCGTGATTTCAAATGGGACAGTCGTCACGACGTCATCAAGCAATTATCCTGATCTATTCTGGGTGAGTCTCTATTCGCCGTTCACTATTTTTAGGGGACCGGCCTCTCCATTCCCTTCGTCCAATTCATCGGACACTCCTCATTTTAGGCACTACGAGGTTCATCTAGTTCATTCGGCATCGTTACCTCAATCAACGCCAACACCTTCGCCGCTCCTTCATCGGTAACGACCTTCTCCTACGAATGGGATCTAAGCACCTCCCAAGCCACCTCTGCCACCCTCGCATTTCAGTCATACTCACTCGCCTCATCAACCCCTGCCGAACTGGGAGCTGAAATCGTCCTTGCAGCCGGCAGCGCCAAAGGCCGCGTGTGGTTCCAGATCCAGGGCGCATACTACGGCGCAAACAGCAACTTCAACAACGTCATCAACCCGCTTCTTAACCAACTCCCATCCGTACAAAGCAAGACAGTTAAAGCCAGGTCTTATATCGACAGCGTCACGTATTTCGGGGGCATTGGCAGGTTAAATACGACGGGCCAGCCTGATGAGACTGATACGTTCTATGCGAAGAGCTTGATGACGCCTCAGGGATCGCCGATGAGTCAAACAGCTGTGAGCACTTTCATGGCGTATTTGGGTAATCAGGGCTTTAGTGCGAATACGGTGAGTTTGCCCTATGCGTTGCTGTTGATTGGGGAGGGTTTCTTACACATCTTGTGGCGATAGGATTGGTTCATCGAAATCGAAATGTATGGTGGCCCAACCAGCGTCATCAATAACGTTCCTCTCGACGCCACTTCTTTCGGAAGGAGAAATTCGCTTTTCATCATTCAATTCTATACCTCTGCTCCGAACGCTGTTCCACCATTCCCATCCCAAGGTTTTGGATTGCTTGATGGTGAGTTACCCACATCGACTTCAGAGTCTTGATGACTTGATTTAAGAACTGACAACGTTAAACTCATCAGACATGGTAAACACCATCGTGCAGAATAGCCCATCTGGCTGGGATTACGGCGCATATAACAACTACATCGATGATCGCCTGAGTAACTGTAAGTAAATTTCTTGATTGGCGTAGCCTGCGCCACTTGACGGCAAAGTCATTTCCAACGCGATACTGATACATTCTGTAGGGCAACAACTCTACTACGGGACCCATTACCCGCGTCTGGAATCTCTGAAGGCAACCTACGACCCCAGGAACATGTTCAAGTTCCCCACGTCGGTCGAGGAGTGACCGTATCTCTGACCCTGGGCTTCCTTTTTGGACTTTATGGACTAACTTGAGAACATTGGACTTTGTTGTATGATATAATAGATAAATATTCGTAGACAATTGTGTTCGATTTACGTGTGTAATTACAGACTCGTTTCTGTATGATCGCGTTGGGTGTACGTAGGAGCAATGTATGGGCGATGCTGGCGTTTTGAGTCGACGACAAGCAGTACACTACAGACTCTGAATAATGAAGGTCTCGATTTAAGGAGAAATCCCTTGTATAGTAATGTCGGTCGACGTACACTTGATCTTATGGATGTTACCTGCACCATACTAATACTAGGGGCACTAATTTCCTCATTTGGTTCGGGGATGGAGATATGCAGGTGTTCAAATAGTAGAATGTGTTAATTTTCCAAGAACTTCCAGTTTGCTCAAGTTCGTTGTGACGTAAACACCACATACCCAGGTATAGATCTGGCTGCTGGGTAATATATAGATGATTTTTGGAGTGCATAAAAAGTTTAAATAATGAAATGAAAGGAAAGCGATGTCTCTCTGTCAAACTCCCTCGTGGAATTTAAACGTTTAAGATCCGGGGACAGGAGCAACAGTGATGGCGGGACCAGCTTGGGTGGCAAGAGCAGGCAGCCTGAGTTGAGGGCACGACACTTCGACGTCGTTCATCGTGAACGTGGGTGGGAGCGAGATGATGCTGTTGGCAAGGACAGGTGGAACGGGGACGACATCGGAGCAATCGATGAGTTTCCTCGTGTCCTGGCCGAGAACCTGGAGCTTAGCCATAGCATCGCGGAAGCGGGTCTGCATGAGTTCCTGGTTGTTGACCATCTCCTGCCAGAAGCAAGCAGTACGAGGATCCCGAGCGAGGACAGAGTCGGATTGGAGACGCATCTCCCCAGCAATGGGAGATTCGACCTCACCGGCTTCGGGTTGACCGTTATCGGGGAACAAGGATGGCTTGAGGAGAACCTCGAGGAAGACCTGGGTATCGAAAGTGAATGGAGTCGAGTCGAAGGGAACACCGGTGAAGCCAGGGATGATGACATCGGAGGCAGCGACGGTGTGAGATGAGAGAAGCGCGATGGCCTCCTGAGGGGTGAATCCGGCATCGGCGAAGCGGGCGAGGATGGTGGTGACATCATCAGTGGGCTCAGGAACAGTGAGATCGACGGCTGGGGAGACCGGGGGTGGGCGACCGAGGAAGAACTTGAGCCTGGGAGCACCAGGGCAGTTGGCAACTCCGACCGCACCAGCGAGGTGGACGCTGCATGGCGTTTATTAGACTTGAACGTAAATAGACCTGAGTCCAGCCGTCAACCGTAGGCGTTTGCCACTAGCCCGAAGGGCAGCCTGTTCAGTGAGATCATCCTCAAAGACTCTTGCGTTCGGACTCTTCAGGACTTAACAAACCTTGTGATGATGGACTCGCACTCTTACCATACCGATAAATATTTTCTCGTTTGCTTTATGTCGCCAATTGGACAAGTATTCACCGTGGGCCTGTGAGAGCTGAGTGATGAATGAGATAGTGCTGAATGCACACGAAGATCGAAGGACGCGACGAATATACGAGTTGCAAGTCCTACTAACTTGAAGACAATGAATACAGACGCTGATGATGACTTAACTGAGAGAACAAAATATGGGCAGGAAAAACCTGTATTTTCAAAGCTTGGTGCAGTGTAAAAAGGTACACCTAATGATAGTCGTGCTATGAAGGTAATATAAATAGGTAATATGAATGAAAAATGAGAGAAGTACAAGGGCAAAGTGATAAAAAAGCAATTTAGCCCCGAGGCGTCTTAGTGAAACAAAAATAGAATTAAAAATATCGAAATATACGTGGTAGGGGATGAAATGGAGTGTTTGAGGCAGGTATCGTGAAGCCAATTGTCGCTATTTCTATTGAGATTACCAGCGGAGGGGCAATGGCGTCGGTGAATGAAGGTGAAAGTCGGTGGTTTTATGAGCTTGGGATGGGTTGATGAATTCCGAATAATCGCGAAAATGGCGATTTTCGAATGGATGATGAAACTGGGTTTATCAACGAATGTAACTACACCAAGAAAATACGAGTTGTTTCTCGGTTATTAGCGTAAAGTTTCACTAACAGTGAGGCACAGTGAAGGTGCACGGCCGTTGTAAGGCTACTCTTCATTTTTGCATGGCTCTGCATGGTATTGCACGGCTCTGCACGGCCGTGCACGGCTTTTTTCCAATGCCAGTTACCTCGGTAGGAGCTTAAGTGACATGTGTGTCCGTTCTACGGCCTTCTGTAGAACCAACGCTATCGGCCACATTGTAAGTGTTCTATCCGACGACGCTGTTGGCTCACCGTAGCTCCACAATGTGCTAGACATGAGTCCAAGCGGGTACCCAAAATGCTTGTTACTTGATGGATACGAAGATTGGTTTACAGGTCAGAACCAATACAGGAAGATCAGCGCCAAACTCATAGCAAGTTTCACAAGACTAGTAGGAAAGAGTACAAAAATACAAGAATATGAAAGACAACAAGGACTTGGTTAGCGGTAGTGCGACGCTGATGGTGGTTGGAATCAATTTTAAACTCAAACACCGACAGCCACTTTCAGACGTGCTCTCGACCACCTGCTCACATTGTGACTGGGTGTGCTTGAACTTAAAATAAACTGTCGGAATTGTAATTCTCATGCAACAGTGACTTTGTGCAAAATTTAATACAAAAAACACCAGTGATTTATAGGACAGAGTATAGATAATGTGTACTAGTTTGAGAAGAGAGTTCGAATGGAAGGAAGAAGAAAATTAATTGCGATATCTGCTATAATACAACGTGAATAAGGTAGTATAAGATGAGGAGGAAAGTGGGACAACATGATAACTAAAAGCTTGTATAACTCTATGTGCATGGCTCTCTGCGCCTGAGCGGCAACAGATCAAAATAAGGTTCATCATCGCCGTTCAAAGGCGAATGGCTACAGACCACCTAAAAAGCAATCAGTCCCAATAACCGAGCGGGAAAAGTCTTTAAATTTTCATACCCAACGAGTAAGAATAGAGCACAATTTAGAGATCGCTTCTGGGTACAACGCATCATTTCTGCTCCAGTACCCGATAAAAAAGTCATTAGATTCCCAAAACTCTCCGCCTGCGTCTTCTTCCATGCTATTGAGCGTGAGGATAAGGAAGTGCCAGCAGCGCCCATTGGTCACCACCCCACGAATGGTTTGCTTTCTGCCCAACAAAGATCAATTTAACCACCCAGCAAAGTTCATGAGTTCAACTGGTGCCAGGTGGGCTCACCCTGTGATTCTCGCACAAGTATACATCTCAGCAAGAGCCTGAGGGACGTACTTCCTCATGTAGACCTCGAATGCATTGACTTCGGCAATGTATAAGACTGCTGATTGTTTCGGTTTGAATCGTCTCAGACGAGGCGGCCTTTCCCTCAGTGTGAACTGGACTGGTGAGAGGTTTGACACATGACTCGGATTCATAACCAGAATGAACCAACATAACACACCAGCCTCATATGATGTGACCAACACCAACCGCTCTTCATACCCCAGCAAGGCATGGGAGCTACGATCTGACGGCGGAACCTGATCAAGTTGTATTTCCTTTTCGATGCCAAAGACCATATGAGTGTCTTTAGGAAGCAAACAGGCAACACGATACAGGAATGGGTTCACCCATGAGTGGGCAGACAACTATAAACAGCGCAGATGCCATGAGAAACACGAGCAGAAAATGAATAATTCGTGACTTGACGTACAATTCCCGAATCAACATCTTTGAGAAAATCAAGGTGCCGACAGAGCATATCCTGAGTCCACACAGGATCGCTGGAGACTTCGTTACATGATGGAAATGTTTCTTTCCATGTAAGGTACCCCTTGGTTCTGATATTCATCTGGTGCAAATCGCTTTCTGTCATATTCCAACACACTTCATCCTAAAATACCAACACAATCAAACGGGGAATAGTAGCAGGCTTGGCTTGACTTGACTCACCAAACGCTCATCAACTCTAGTTTTCAACGCCTGAAGAGACGGCACAAGCTGTGCTTTCTCAAGGTGGACTTCATCGTCGTCTTGCTGCCGACACCGTACCATCTCCGCCAACAGGTCAATTGCCTTACTGGAGGTGCTCAGCGCCAATTCAGTCAGATGGGGGATGCTATTGTGACGTTCTTCTGCCATGATGGAAGTATGTCAAAGGAGAGCCGCAATGTAAGACAAGGACGAGTAAATCTGATGTCAGTGATGTTTCAGCTGCTCCAGCAGTCTCAGTGGGCGGGTTGATGACCCTTTTTGGGTTATTCGATGTTTAGAGGTAGTCCATGCAGGAGGTTGAGGAGCCCAGAGGGTTTGCCATCATAGAAAACGTGGAACCCCAGGGCATAGCCCGCCGTAAGGTAAGCTTTGGCGTCAATCCCCCATCTTGTCCCATGCCATCTTGCATGACATCATGCCACAGCATCCCGCATACGCATATAGATACCTCATCCCGAACTCACTCTGTCACAAGGAGATATTGCGGCTCCTCATTCCATCAGCTCTCTGTGGAAACCATGAACAGTCCCTGCACTCTCATCTCAGCTTACTATTGCGTTCTACCAACCTCTTATGCTATCTCTGACGTTGGCGGTTCCCCCTCCCATAATTATTGTACCGCCTTTTGACTCAAGTTCGACCGAGGCAATGTAGCTTATCATTATCACTAGTCATTAGCGATGTGAGTGACGGGCATTTCATGTTTTCATTCCATGATGCTCATGTCCCTATTTTCTTCTCTTCCCATTGTGGAATAGATAGCGGAGCCGCCCGTAGTCAACCTTTTATTTTAATTTTTTCATCTCTCTCCCTGACCAAACAAGCCCAACGCTCGAACCACTAATTGCACGGCGCGCGCTTAACTGCACATCAACGCATCACGCACACGCACCTCCTAATAGCCTAAATAAGAAGACACAATCAACACCCCTCACCACTCCCTACGCACGAGCAACCTCAAAGCTCCATAAAACCCTTCAAAACCTCAAGAACGGAATCGCGACCGTGACGGGTATAAGGGTTCAGGGCTAGCATACAATATCACTTTTATTTTTCCACCCTCTACCCCTTCACAACTCCTATTTCATAGATCGTACTTCTCGTTTCTCTTCCCAACGCCTGCTTTCATTTAAATCCTCATTACTCCCTCTCCATTTCACGTTCTACAACTCCTATCCACCCAAAGCGACTCTCCCTTCTCTCTGCGAGGGAATGGTGTGAGTTTGTGAGGTAAGGTTTGGGTGACTATAACGGATGCTCTCTGTGCTCTTGAGGTCTCGCGCGTGCTCAGTGTAGCAATGGGCTCAAAACTCGAAGTGGTGGGTCAGAAAGATTAATTTCCTTCTTCGTCTACATAGGTATAAGTGAGAATTTGGACTCCAGGTGCACATGTGCTCGTGCATCACCTGGCCTGTCCTGTACACGATCTGTTGTAGCTACCAAGAAGAGAACTTGTAGTAAAATATAATAATAAGGTTTGAAAATTGTATTTAAGAGTCCGTTTTTGAAATAAGAAATAATGTCCTGTTCCTCTTTCTCGCGACTGCTAAACCTTCAAACAAACGACGCACGCTCTACGCGTCCTCAACGAGTCGTCCAGGCTCACTAGTGGGTCCCCATTCCACTAGGAGGGGCGGAGCGCGTCGCTGTGTCCGAGAGTCTATAGTGCGATGAGAGGAGAGGTGTGGAAGGTGAAACGATTGTGGAATGATGGTGCGTATGACTAAATAAGGAAAGCGCAGATGTCGCGATGGTATAAATTGAAAGCGAAAGAAAGTGTGAGCGTATACAGGAAACTGAGTGAGAGGTCGAATGAAAGTGTACGAAAAACGAAATATTAATAACATACTAGAGCCAAACCGGTCCTTCGAGTATCGCGCTTGAGGTTCTTGACGTTGGTTGAAGCCTATGATGGCATGACTCTTGGTATGGGTGATCTAAGGATGAGTTGGCTTCGTTAATTGATCGCGGTTGGGCGCGACATGTGTGCAGCAGTTGAGCGCATTTTGGAATAAAATAAAAGAAAATAATATTGAAATAATTCCACGCCGAACGTTGTTGGGACAATGTTAAAACCCTCACCCCTCACCACTGCTCTCATTCCCAACCTCGCTCGTTACATTCCACATATGGATCTCATCCGCTATGCCATGCATTTGTCCTGCAGTAGCCTCTTTGCTCTGCCACAGGAAATGAACCCACAACAACCCTCAGTTCACTTTCCTACATATGCGGACCAGGTCGTAGCCATGGATGTCTCAAATTGAGACCATCTTAGACTGCCAGGTTAAAAGGGGTATTTGGTTGTAGACTAGTATAAATGAAGAGGTTAGTCTCATTTGACCTCTGCCACCTCGTACGTCCCAACTCTCTATTAGCAACACTTCAGTAATATGCCACCAGCCTCAAGACACGGCCTTACGAGGCGGGAGTTAGCTCAGATTGGAGACAAAATGCATACAGCACTACGTCAAGAAGACTCAAGCCTGAGAGTGTCCGTACAAGACATTAGTAATTGGTTGGACATCAAACAGGGAAAGCGCCAGGTGAGTAATGCTAAAGTTGCAGACCGGCGACATTCTGACCTGATATTGACCGTAGAACCACCCTTTTTCTCATATAACGGAATCGGAACTAAAAGAAATGAAGATCTGGCGTAAGGGGTTTTTAACGTTCAAGGATGAAATCCCGCTACCTATGGAAACGGATCAATCTCCTGGAGGTAGAGACTCGGAGCGCTGGGGCCACAATCAGCTCATGGAGGAGCTTGAACGGCTTCGGCCGTATGTCATTTGCGAGGTAGGTCTGCAATACTGGATCTATACCTTGTAAGTATATCACTGACCCACATTCGATCTAGAAAGAGGTTGCTGCGAGGATGTGGATCAATCTATTTTTGCTTCATGTTTGTGATGAGATCTCGACGTCTGACCCTGGGGGCAAGATTGTCGTTTTAAGCCCTGAGCATGATATTCCCCCAACCCCGTTGTCATTCATGAGCAGGCATACCCTTAGTGGCTTCATCAATTACGCAGTTATTTTGACCTCAACGAATGCAGCTGGTATGCACATTCTTATTTCATTGAAGTACTGTTATCTGATATAATTTCTCATTTCTATCCGTTCTATTCATAGCAGGGATCATACACTTGAAGGATATACTGGAATCCAGTCCAGAGGTGTCATCCATCTCAATGGTGGAAGCCAAAGGACCTCATGAGGATATCCACAGACATGTTCCTCAAGTCGTCGGTGAGATGCACGCATGTGCAAGGACAACAAAGTGAGCCTATTTTACATGGCTTATAATTGCTGCCAACTTAAGCTTACCTGGACTTCAGTCAGCCAACCTGTCGTGGCATTCTTACGAACGGGTTGGCCTGGATTTTTCTGGTGCTTACAGTCCGTGGTGCGGAAGAAGATACTGAAGACGCCGAGTCAACATTTTGGCTGTCTGATAGCATTGACATAGGGGAAGACAACTGTTTGCAACGACTGTCTGAACAAAAGGTTTGGGCTATCTCATCACTGCTCGTGCATTGGGTATGTAATAACGAAGAGTCTTTCCCACTTCAATCCTAATCATTACCTTTCCAATTTGTAGGTAAAAAAAAGTCATTTGCCTTTGCAACATGATGATCAGGCCTATTTTGACATGATTCTCGACCCAGGTCACTAGATGTGGGGTATATTAGTTCCAAATATATTGTCCATGCCTTGATAATCGAATACTTCGTGTCCCAGTGTGTTAGCCTGTCAGCTAATGCCTGTTTATTATTTTCTTCCATCGGGCAGCAACTCGCAATATGGGCGCTTGTGGATATTTTCTTATTTGCTTCACATCCCCAGTTGGACAAGTATTCAACATTGTTACCCTATACATACCAGTTGAGATATCAATGCATCATGCGACAGTGTCATCCTAAAAGTTTAAATGGGTTACCACGCTCGATTGCTGACACCCTCGAGACGAAGAGCAGAGTGAGCCTCTTCACCACATTCACCGCCGTCGAAGAGCTGTATCTGGAGAATGTTTTCGACAATGGGAAACAGGGCTGCAAAGACCGGGTTTTAAGTTCTACCCATTCTCTTATCTTTTTATTCTTCGCGATGGGCTGACTGACAAGACTGCAGTCTACCATCTTCTTCCTGCTCGTCCTATCAACGGGTTTGGGAAGAGCTGACTTGGCTTCCTTCCCCAATTGCAAGAGTCAGGGATTCAAGGTTCTGACGTCGTGCGATTCGGGGTATACAAACGCCAGTTGTGCGTGTAGGTCCGCGATTTCCTGTGTCAGCTCTACATATCTCTGATTATGGCTTATCCCAGTCAATCGTAGATTCACATTCAAACCTGCTGCGGTCACCTACCCTCGCAATACCCAGGATGTCTCGACTATCGTGAAGATCAGTGCTCAGTATAATTATTCTGTGTCTGCACGCAGCGGTGGCGTATGTACTCTAAACTCTTCTTCAATTCGTTTCAGCTAACCTTTTTGTTTACTTACCAGCATAGCTACATTGCGAACGCGCTAGGTGGTAAAGACGGTGCAGTCGTCGTAGACCTGAGTCTGCTCAACAGTATCAAGGTCAACTCATCCACCGAGGTGGCGAACATTGGAGCAGGTAATCGACTGGGAGATGTCGCTCTGGCTTTGAACAACAACGGACGGGCTATGCCTCACGGAACATGTCCCTATGTCGGTATCGGGGGACATTCAGGTATGTCATCTGACACTCCTCACTCTACTAGGCACTACGGGGTTCATCCGAGTCCAGTTCATTCGGCATCGTTACCTCAATCAACGCCAACACCTTCGCCGCTCCTTCATCTGTAACGACCTTCTCCTACGAATGGGATCTAAGCACCTCCCAAGCCACATCTGCCACCCTCGCATCCCAATCATACTCCCTGGCCTCATCAACCCCTGCCGAACTAGGAGCTGAAATTGTCCTCGCAGCAGGTAGCGCAAAAGGCCGCGTGTGGTTCGAAATCCAAGGAGAATACTACAGCGCAAACAGCAATTTCAATAACGTCATCAACCCGCTTCTTAACCCACTCCCATCCGTACAAAGCAAGACAGTTAAAGCCAGGTCTTATATCGACAGGGTCACGTATTTCGGGGGCTTTGGCAGGTTGAATACGACGGTGATGAGCACAATGTCAGTATCCCCCTATTTTTGATTTTTCTCCCATTTTCCGCTTATTTCTATTCGCATCAGCGCTTCGTTCACGCGCCGAGCGCTCTTGGTTTCCGCACATTCGAGCATTTTCTTTCTATTTCCATGATTTTCTACAACTTTAGATCTATCATGTACCTAGTTTACATTGAATACAAGCTTTTTTCTGCCCTCGTATTTAGTGTTTCGTCTCCGTATTTCGTCTTCGTCTTCGTCCGGTGTCCGTGTACACCTTCGTCAGCGCTTATTTCGTCATTTTCGTCGACTTCGTCCTCCGTCTTTGTTTCATCTCACCTCACACTCACCTCACCATCCCATCTCTTCATTTCTTCCACATATCGACCCCACGAATTCGTACCGCGCGTCCCACCTTCCTTTCAATCCAACTGTCTCATCACCCAGTCACACCTTCACCACCACTCACCCTTTAACTCAGATATCTCCACGCGCACATCAACGGGCCAGCATGACGAGACTGATACGTTCTATGCGAAGAGCTTGATGACGCCTCAGGGATCGCCGATGAGTCAAACGGCTGTGAGCACTTTCATGGCATATTTGGGTAATCAGGGCTTTGGCGCGAATACGGTGAGTGTACGCTATGCTTCCCTGTTGTTTGGGGGGTGTTTCTGATGCGCCTTCTGGCGACAGGATTGGTTCATAGAAATCGAACCATCTGGCTGGGATTACGACGTGTATGACAACTACATCGATGACCGACTAAGTAACTGTAAGTCCCATCGATTCGCATATGCCATCTTCCTTACTATCTCGCTGTTGGATGATGGGTCATTTCGAAGACAATAGTGATGCACTCTATAGGGCAACAAATCTACTATGGAGCCCATTACCCGTGTCTAGAGTCTCTGAAGGCAACCTACGATCCAAGGAACATGTTCAAGTTCCCCATGTCGGTCGAGGAGTGATCGTATCTCTGACCCTGGGCATCGTTTTTGGACTTTATGGACTAACTTGAGGAGATTGGACTTTATTGTATGATATGATAATTCCTTTTTCGTGGACAATTGTAGTCGATTGATGTGTGTAATTACAGACTCATTTCTGTATGATCGCGTTGAGCGTACGTAGGAGCAATGCAGAAGTGATACTGGGGTTTTAAGTCGATCACAAGTAGTACACTACAGACTCTGAACCATGGAGGTCTATTTAAGGAGGAAATATTTGGAAATCCCTTGCTTATTAGTAATGTCGGTCGAGGCACACTTGATGTTGTGGGTTCATACTAATAAGGGCACCAATTTTCTTATTTGGTTTGGGGATGGTGACACAATCCAGTCCTAACATGAACAATTATGAGTTCATCAACAGCCATCAAAACCAACGTTCTGCCCTGTTGTCCAGGACGTTATCAATACGTCGTTGGCTTTTGACTCGCAATCCATATATTTTCCTCCTCTTATTATTATTTTTATCATGCTGCTGAACACGAGGGGAGCTGACCCTACATGAACAATGTCAATTGTCAACTTTTTCTCGTTGTCTGGGGCATCCTTGGAACAATCTTTGAGCTATGGAATCTGGACCTTGGACCCTAAACCCTGGCTGCGTACACCGCCGTGGAACTCTGACTTGATTCGTCTTTCTAACTGGCTGCCCTGGTCTGAAGTCACGTACTGTAACACCTCTCACGCGGGCTTGAAAATTTTGGACCGACAGGACGTCAATGGTAAGGACTCTTGGTCGTAACTTTAGCCAGGTGTGTTCTTTGTTTTAATCCGCTATCTTTGTCACTGATTTTTTTGTTCTTAATAGATGGAAGAGGACGCCTCAGAATAAAGATCATCTGATTTGGGAACTGAGACCAAGCAAGAGATTCACAACGGTCCGTCTGCGCACACAACCATCCTTGTCGACTTCCCTCACTTCGTTCTGTGGTTAAACAGGATGTGTATGTCCTTATGTGTTCATGCTTTCTCCGACGTGCTCGTCCTTCAAGCCTTGAAAACCAACATTGACACATTGTCGTCCCCAATACCACGCTGGCTTGCTGGTGTCATTTTTTCTTTGTAGACTTGCACTTTGAGGATACGCGAATTCGGGACTTGATTTTTGGGGATGAGTTACATATTACTGGCATGTCGCGTCACCCACTGCTGAGACCATAATTTTCTATGCCTAATCTTCCGTTCGTCAGATGGATCCCTCACTGTTAGGAGAAAACACAGGATTGTCAGTGTCACCGTTCAACCCCGTTCAATTATCCCTCATTGAACATTCCAGTAACCCAATCACCAAACGCCCTAGAAACCTTATACGGTGCACTCAAAATGACATTTATTAAATCCTGTTCAGTAAGTTTTATCAGGCTGACTTGACGTTCACCCTGACCAACTTCTTTTTAACCCATCAGCAGAACAGCAACATGGGGTATCACTCGTTGATGATTTCTCCAAGTCAACATTGCACACTATTCTCCAGATACTCTTACAAAACCTCGCGATTTATCGTGGTGAGTCGCGTCCCGCCAATTTCCTCCTAATCAGTTTCAAGTAACATCAGCTCATCCAGTCGTTATTATCATTGCCTTCTACAGTGCTTCACTTGAAGACGAATACCAATCTACAATCCATGTCTCACACAGATTTTACAGCGGTTCTCGTCTCCCCCTGACGTTATGAGCGAAGGAGAGCACACGATCCCAAAAGCACAGCCACCTGACTCCAACGCGATCCCGTCAAGTTAAAAAATGCGAATTCCAGCACATTCATCTACTTCACGCACATCTAATCCCTATCAGAAGTTATAGGGAATGTTAAGGCTCAACACCCAAGTTTCACGAATTTAGGACTGTTTCTCGGATTCCAACATCCAATTGTGTTGTTCATCGTCGACGATCGTCGTGATGACACACCCCTACTGGGGGAGACTGCTATCCCCGACTTTTCAGCTCTGGCAAATTATACTTCCCATCCGTCGCTTTCAAAGCTATGCTCGTCATCTTTTGCAGGTAGTCATTGTGGCTCTGTAGCGGATAGGTCGGCGATGTTTCCTGGCGTGTGCGGTTCCATATCTCATTTATCACCCACCTTCACTCCAGTGCATTCGCCCTGTGGACCATACGGCACTACAGCGTAACTTTGGGACGCACTGTGGCGTGATGAATGGTCTGCGGTTCAATTTATTTATTTATTTATTCCGTCCGTTCTGTTGAGTGATATCCCCTCCACTGTGTACCATTAATCTACATGTGAATTTTAATTCGCAGCCTGTGCTGACACGCCGCTTTTCTTTCATAATTCATTTTCCATCTGATTTCAGTTACGATGATAAATTATGGACAAGAGGCCAACAGAGGCGATGGATGGTAACTCATGGGTCTACAACCGCAGGTTTCTACGTTTGGAACCTGCAAAGCAAGGACAGAATCACTTTATTCTGTACTGGTAAGGTTTTCGTTTAACCTCCTCATATCGACACATTGGCTCAATTTTCTTTCAAAAGGATATGCGAAAATGAAGTGAATGTCACTATGCATATCGCTGCATTCCCCAGGTATCAGACCTGACTGCTTATCTTGACGTGAGGATTGGGTTTCGGACGGTTTGGGACTCGGCGACTATAATGAAACGTAATACTTTGTCGAATCTCTGTTATTACACCATACACTACAAACTGGGGAGCAGAGACGTCAAACTACCAGAGAAGACGGAGAGCAGGCGCAGCTGGGTGTTTTGAATCATCGGATATGTCTATACTCCAGGGTCGGGCGCGACTTTCGGGTGTGCGCCATGCTGCAGGGAGAGTTTGCAGCAACTGACCTGCCACTGGGGTGTAGGTAGGTACGTCCAGTCGGCTCATGAGCTTCTGACTTTTTAGCGACTTAATTACCAGTGGCTCTATGATGTTCAGGCAGCGCGCCACCACTACACGTCTCCCCTCGTGCTCCGGCAATGTAGACCTTTCAAATTGAACAGTGATGATACCTGAATAAAACCATAACCCATGAGAAAAATAGCAACCAGAGCTTAATATCATGTACCTGACTCGAATTTCATTGTGGACCTTTGCTGTGGATTGCGATGTGGTGGTGAGAAACTGAATAGACCCTGTCCTGACTGTGTCACGGCCCGAAATGTGACTTTCTCTGGATGCAGGGCATAATTGAGCTCGAAAGGATCAGAGAGCGTGAAGAGGAAATTCCCTCCAAGAGAAAGGGTTCTAGCAGAGCTCACCCCGCGTATGCACTGAACAAGGCTGTCCTCAACGAGTCCTTCACGCACTAGAGCTGAAAGTAGATTGTCATACTGTCGGACTGCGGGCATCCTCACCAGCGGCACGTTCCACGGTTTTGGAAGACGACGCGTGGTGCGGAGGGTGTGGAGGTCGTGTCCATACGGAAAAGAGGCTGGATCGTCGCTTGGTGTGATGCGAAAACGAAGTTGACCGGATATGCGAGGACGATCAGAGGGGCTGTGGTAATAGAAGAAACCCCTGGTTTTAGCTGGAAAGCGTTCCCTATAAAGCGGCCGGTCTGGAGAATACACAGTCATAAAATAAATTTGGGAGAGGCCGGTTGGCAAGGCAAGGGTGCGCATCCAATGACCGGATATGTCAATGGCTGATTGCTTGAGTTGCACAAGGTTCGTCGGGTCTAGTGTTAGAACCCTATGTTGAGATTGTATTCTGTAAGTGCGGACTTGTCCAATGACTGGTAAATTAGAAAGCTTGATAAGACCAAATCTTTGCGGTGTTAACGTCCATAGTTTCATTTTTCTTTGGTGAAAGCCGCAGGCGCAGGTGTTTTTGAGAAGACCTAGCTCGGCGGTGAAGATGCCAGTGATGGTGGTTTGTTAGAGATGCGACGGAAAGACATTCAAAGTCTAACACGAGCAAATAGTCTTGGCCGCCATCAACAACCACCAACCTCCTCCAAGTTCGCGCTTGCCTTCAACATTGTCCCCACCATCAACACATTGTCCGCTTTTGAGTCTCAATTCATAATTTTTCTTCAAATTGTTCTGTTCCTTCTGCTGATACTTTCAACATGAGCTTACCTTATTGAGGAGACGCGGGTTCATCATTTGTCTGGCTGGATGATGGGGAGGGATACTCATATCCTGGAGCACCTGGCAACCATGAACTCGGTATCTGGAACTATGCACTGTGATGATTTCTGCGTATTTTCCTTCCAGATGGCTGTCTTAGAGATAGTGACTATAAACCAACTTGCCAACAGTCTTTGGTGTTAGAGAGGGCGAATTGTGAGTGTGTTGCTTCTGTCCATTCTGTCTGTGACTAATCTGCCCCCTTTTCCTAAGGTAGAGGACATGAACGATCCACCACCCCACGTGACTCAGCCTGGGCCATCCGAAAGAGGAAGGTGGGCAAAAATTCAGCTAGATCTCAACACAAAAACTGAGATTTACTGCTTCTGGACGAGTTTCTGACTTAATGAGCTCCCCTCATTTGTTTATAATTGCATTGAAATTCATAATCCTGAATTTGGTGCAGACTGATCAAAATTTGCGCACAGAATAGGGCTTTCATCATTTCCATTATCTACCCCACTTGTTCACCCATTTGAAGCACATTTATGCTATATAATCCACATAAGAACATCATATATCTTATCTGCGGCAGTGAAACATGATTTAGAAGCATAGTGGTTGGGCAGAGGTGCTGTAGGAGAGTCTAGAATTACCATCCAAAATCAGTGAAGTCCCAGATATACACATCACATTATATAGCTGATAAACTGGCTCAATGTCTGAAATGCAGGCCCTTAAAGCAAGGAAAATGTATTTTCTTTGATATACAACCAAGTATGATTGCCACATCCATGTAGAGTAGCCATTATTTCTTAATCTTTTAATGCTACTTCTACTTAGACCAAACTGGCTATTTCATGACCGGTTCTTCCTCTCTCATCGCGATTTTTTGTAGATTTTATCCTAATCCCACTATCTTTAAATAAGGGGTCGCAGAATTTTACCAGGTAGCTTGGAAGCCAATAAATCTCAGTATTTGTGCTGAGATCTGGCTGAATTTTTGCCCACCTTCCTCTTTCGGATGGCCCAGGCTGAGTCACGTGGGGTGGTGGATCGTTCATGTCCTCTACCTTAGATGCAAGGTGAACATTTTAAATGGCGCTTTCTTTGGATATACTAGTCTTCAATTTTGTGCCTCTATGACATTATGACAGTTGTGTGTTCAATGATGAGCCGATGATCCCCTGGTCACACCTTCATGTGGAATGGTTTGTGTGTTCTGTTATTCCGTTGGCTAAGAATATACCTGACTTCCTCACTCAGGATTGCTCTTATATGCAACAGACTAGCCGCAGCGACAACAACTAAAACCGAACGAATTGGTTTTGTATAGATGACAGAATTGTGTCGACACGCATGTCCCCCAAGCTATTGTGGAGAAATCTGCGTGCGCCAGAATAGCAGGGTAAGTCGATCTCGACCCCGCGAACTTTACCGGATGGCTAATTATGCTTTAGACAGAAAACGATTCGTGAAGTTGTAACCAATGGGCGCCAGTGGCTCTTCCTCGTCCTCACGCTCAACAGTGTGGAAGGAGGTGACGATGGGACCTTCTAGCAATCTGATGATCGTCTCATTGTGATAGATGAGGCGTTGAAATGGGACACCCCAAGGGTGTGCCCAATTTTTGTTCCTTGGGTACACGATCCACAAAAATGTTTTCCACGTGGATTACCATAACTCCTTGCTTTTCTAGTTTGTTTGTAGCCATTCGCCTTTGAACGGCGGCAATAAGTCCTATTTCGTCGCAAAGCATCTCCGACAATGTTGACGCTCCCTGGAAGTCTTCTGCGGAAGACCGAGTCCAGCTACCAGCCGTTGTGTCATGATTCATATTATTCCGTTGTCCCGTTTTCATTATCTATGTGAGATACGATCTTTGTTGTTTAATACTTGACTAAATACTATTTGTGGACATTTTTCGCCGAATTTATGGCACAATTACAGACTCATTTGCATGGTATTGTCGAGCCTAGTGATGATGCTTAGGTTTTGAGTGAGTGGTATCTGATTTTGGGAGGGTGATGTAATTGAATCCTAACATGAACAAACTGGGTTGGTGGTCGCCGCCATCAACGCCAACCATTTCAAACGTTGTCCACGACGTTATGAGGATATCGTTCGCTTTCGACTCAGAATCCATATCTTTTCGCCTCATCATCTTTTTTTCGACTAAGTTGAGGAGAGCTTGTCCGGTATGAAACACGTCAAATTTTGCTCTTGGGGTCTGACTGTGTTCTTCCTTTGGCAAATCTTCAACTACGGGACCTGGACGTTAGAGTCTGGCTGCACGCACCGCCTTAGAACTCTGACTCAATTCCTTTTTCTAACCTGATGTCCTAGTCTGGACCCCACTGCTGCAGCTTCACCCACATCATGTTGAAATTTAAGCTGGACATGTTGTCAATGGCAAAGGATTGCTCGGAACTTCTTCCAGGTGTGTTTGTCGTTTCAATCCGTTTTCCCTACCACTTATCCTTTTGACTTTTTATTAGGGAAGAGAACACGTAAGAAAAGCTTCATGAGCGGGGTTAAACTACAAATTATTCTCGTCCTCCAATGTTTCCTTGGGAAAAACTTTGGACTCTGTGAAATGAACCTTGGGCTCTGGCTGGGTACACCGTTATAAAACTCCAACTTTCCTCCTTCCAGATGACTGCCTTGGGCTAAACTCGTCTCCTATAGTGTCATCCACAGGGTCTTGAAGTTTTGGGTTGAAAGGATGCCGATGGTCGCTCATCACCTCAACCAGGTGTATCCTCCGTTTCAGTCCACTCTCTATCACTTGTCCTTTTAACCTCTTATTAGATGAAACAGAACAGCTTAAGGGAAGCTCGGAATAACCATTTGATTTGTTCATCGAGGTCGCTACCCTTACCAATCTCCCACTCCACCGTCTTTGTTCTGCGTTTGGTTGGGACATGTATCAAGCTATCTTCGCAGTCATCGTAACTGAACCCTCCCACCCAGTCTTGAAAAGGAATATTGTCGTCTCCTGCGCCATGGTCTCCTCATGCTTGACGGTGTCTTCCTATCTTTCTAGGCATGGACGAGTATACGCGAAATTTTGGACTTTAGTAATGCGGATGGGTTTAAATGAATGGTATTTCGCGTCATTGTTTAATGTGTAAATCTCTATATCTAATACCGCGTTTATCAGACAGTTTCTTCACCTCATTATAAGGAAAGAGCATAATCTTGCGCTTGGGCTGTGCGGTCCTCATCCAATTTCGTCTCACGACAGTCAACTCAACTATCAGGTGGCGCTAGGCATTTTGGATCCGGTACTCAAAGCGACGATTTTGACAAATCCCCTTCAGCAAGCGTCCTTAGGCTGACTCAACAGCTCAGGGTAACTAACCCACTGCACACTCGGCAACAGGACACCAACATAGGTCTCGCACGTAGATGGCTGCCTCAAGGCACTAACACGCAACGTTTTAAGCTTTCTTATAGGTCTAGTTTGTAGAACTCATCGCGGTTTATCCCGACAAATGAGGTGAGTCGCATTTCTCCAAAATTTGATCAACCAATCTCTTTCTACGTAGTTTCAACGAATTCCTATTAGCATTAATTTCTACACTTCGCAAGAGGAATAATGTCATGTTGACCACTTTTAACAGACATTCTGCGGTGATGATGGTCTTCGCCAGAAATGGTTCAAACAGCACAGCCACCTGACTACAGCGCCACCGCGTCAAGTTACAAATGCGACTTTCAGCTCATCCACCCACTCCACGCGCTTTTAGTCCTTACCAATAGCTTCAAGAAATCTCAGGGCTCAACCGCCCCGAGTTTCACGAATTTAGGGTTGTTTCTCGGATTTCAACATCTAATTGTCCTGCTCATCGTTCATCACACTCCCATTACGCAGCGCCACCAAGGACGGCTGCTATCCCTGACTTTCAGCTCTGGCAACTTATACCTTCCATCCGTCGCTTTTAAAACTATACTCGTCTTCTTTGTCAGTTCGTCATCAATATTTATCCCGGTCCGCTTAGCCAGTTGCTCATCCCCGAAGTGCCAGAAAATCAACTCGCTACGTTTCTCCTACATATGCTTGTTGCTCGCGGACGTAGCGAGCTCATGAACCGATTCGCGCTGCTTTGTATGAAGTATTCCTTGCAACAGCGCCGGGACGTGATAAAATCAATACATCGTGGTTAGTCCGTCGTCTGCCAACCGATAAATTCGACACTTGAAACTCCCATGATCCAAGTTCCAGTCGACTGCAGTTGGCAATCCATCAATTTTCGGACGAGGATCGTAAAAGAAGTGTGGATGTGCCCTCCAGGACCTCGACATTCTGTTTTTCGGTGAAGCGTCCGTAGATAGGAAGTTCGGATGTCGATTGCAAGCCTTGGTATGAATTGATGTTGAATTACGGGAGGTTCCTATATATCATATTAGTGTGCTCGAACACCCTTCTGAGTTAGTCAGAATGTGAGTCTGAAATCCAGCTTAGCGCCTCTAGCTGGTCTCAATCGGCCCCAGGCTGGTTTGATCCACCCACAGGATCGACACTGGTCGTAGAATTAACAGGCCTTAGCGAGAAACCACCACATCTGATGAGTCTGATCGTATTCAACACACCGGTGCACAGCTCTAGCTATCGCTGTAATCGCACATAGTTTTTTACGACGCGCGTCGCTTTCAAGTTCACTTGTAACGTTGCTTGCTCCACTGCACTTGCTATTATGTCCTGATGGGGTATACACTTTCATTACACGATCGCCAAGAATGAATCGATAGAGGCGCAGCAGCGTGAACGCGCCAAGGTACGTTGAATAGGATTAGACTACGGTGGAGATGATCGACGCGAACATAGACAATTAGGCGCTTCACCTACGGTTTCGCGCCATTTGCTCTTGACACCTTCAGGATAAAATTTAAAGAGATTTCTACGACGAAAAAATGGACTCGACAACACGCGTCCTCAAAGCTCGTTCCTTACTCTCTCTTCCATTCATCGATTTTCAACCAACCACAAGCTTTGAAAGACGAATCTACGCTTCCCATGCGCTTACTGCCTCCGATATCTTGTGAAATATTCAGTGAGAATTCGACAAATATATATGCTATCCATGGGAAGCAACACCCCGGACTGTGGATTCTATTCACTAACAGCTAATAGGCATTGGTGTTCCCCAGAGAGCTACTAGCATGGTTTGAGCAGGCTTCGATCATCCACTCCGGAAGCGATGGTCACCTTGTCAGCTCGGTTCTCGGTTTGTTGGACGACCGTAATTACACTAAAGGGTACTTCTCTTGCGATGCTATTCCTCTCACATGGGTGCCCAGAATAGATTGAATTGACCACGCTTCACCGGAAAAGAAGGTATGCGCGTCTACCGAGACCGGCAATCCTAACATTATCGTTTTTCTGTGTCAAAAATTTGACATTTTCTGGTTATCGATCAGCTGTTACCTTAAATGTGGATGTACGAGCAGTGTGTCGTCGAGAAGATCTCGCGGCAAAGCAACTCGTCATGCGAACGTGAAAGTGATGGCCAGAAATAAGACATTACCCGGAGGCTATGTTGAGTGAAGCAGTAGCAAATTCATGAAACTCCTGCGCGTTATGGAACAACACAACCCGCCCTCAGTCACCTACGACATGAGAGCCCGACACACCCGTGAGGAATGAGCTATTTCGAGCGACAGTACCCATTTGGAACGTCGATTTCGTATCGTAAGAAGGAAAGTAAACATGATATCAGGGGCAGATTTTCAGTATAAAAGCAAGGTATCATCGCTGCACGAACCCTAGGCAACTACAGTTCGACCTCTAGCTCTTCAGCTCTCATCTCTTTTACCATCGCAATGGCATTCGCTCGCCTCACCGCCTTCCTAGCTCTCGTCGCAACAGCTAGCGCTGCTGTTACCCGCAGTGTCAAGTGCCCAACTGGCCAGGTCACCTCTAACAGGGCTTGCTGTGGTATGTACTGACAATGCTGTATATCTCGAGAAACTCGTCTAATCCCGGACTTTGTAGCTCTGTTCCCCATTGTCGAAAACATTCTCCAGGCCCAGCTATTCGACGGCGGCGAATGTGGTGAAGAGGCTCACTCTGCTCTCCGTCTCACTTTCCACGACGCCATTGGATTCTCCATCCACGGTGGCAAGGGCGGAGGAGCTGATGGTTCCATCTTGGCTTTCAACAAGACCGAAAACGCCTTCCGTAAGTCCATTTCGTTTGATACCATATCACTCAGCTAATTTGAATATTTCAGACGCCAACGGAGGTATCGATGATATCACCGATGAGCAATTCCCATTCTTCCAACAATCAGGTCTTAGCGCTGGAGATTTGTGAGTCGAATTGCAACTACTGTCTCTATTCAAATCTAATATGCCCCGTGCAGCGTCCATCTCGCTGGTGCAGTCGGAGTTGCCAACTGCCCTGGTGCCCCAAGGCTCAAGTTCTTCCTCGGTCGCCCTCCCCCGGTCGCCCCAGCCGTCGATCTCACTGTTCCTGAGCCCACTGATGATGTCACCACCATCCTCGCCCGCTTCGCCGATGCCGGATTCACCCCTCAGGAGGCCATCGCGCTTCTCTCATCTCACACCGTCGCTGCCTCCGATGTCATCATCCCTGGCTTCACCGGTGTTCCCTTCGACTCGACTCCATTCACTTTCGATACCCAGGTCTTCCTCGAGGTTCTCCTCAAGCCATCCTTGTTCCCCGATAACGGTCAACCCGAAGCCGGTGAGGTCGAATCTCCCATTGCTGGGGAGATGCGTCTCCAATCCGACTCTGTCCTCGCTCGGGATCCTCGTACTGCTTGCTTCTGGCAGGAGATGGTCAACAACCAGGAACTCATGCAGACCCGCTTCCGCGATGCTATGGCTAAGCTCCAGGTTCTCGGCCAGGACACCAGGAAACTCATCGATTGCTCCGATGTTGTCCCCGTTCCACCTGTCCTTGCCAACAGCATCATCTCGCTCCCACCCACGTTCACGATGAACGACGTCGAAGTGTCGTGCCCTCAACTCAGGCTGCCTGCTCTTGCCACCCAAGCTGGTCCCGCCATCACCGTTGCTCCTGTCCCCGGATCTTAAACGTTCCACAAGGGAGTTTGCCAGGGAGACATTGCTTTTCTTTCTTCTCATTATTTAAATGTTTTATGCACAGGGTTACCGCTCATACAGCTCATTGTCATTTAGTGTTTCAAAAAATCATATATATTATCTGGCAAACGGGCGAAAATGCCTGAATGCTAGGTTTTGATACCACAACAAACTCGAGCGAACTGGAAGTTCCTGGAAAATTAACACATTCTATTATTTGAACACCTATATATCTCGCTCTAACCAGCATAGGAAAGCCTCGTTTACACCATTTCTTAACTCGAGCATAAGACCGACGGAGATGTGTTGCGCTAGCGGCTGAGTAGCACTCCAGATCGGGTAATGGACCCACCAATTCAGGCGAGCTATTTAAACCCAAGAGGGTGACACTGAAACTGGAAAGTGACTTGAATCACTCCTACCCTTCGTTCTACGTTCAAGTTCTTCCCGCCATGCAGTCAACATGTCACCACACCATAGCCGTCCAACGCCTGCAAAATATTGTAGAACGCGCTCTTCAGGATCAATCGACAATCACCCCAGAGAATTCGGAGAAACGTTTGCAGAAGAAGGAAATCGAGCACCTTGCAGAGGTTCACAAGCTGTTTAAGCAAAAAGCCGAAAATCCACAGGTAGGCAAGGTTAACATTAGGTATATGCTAATCTGACGTTTTGCATTAGAGCTGCTCTAATATGACCCTCGGCGAATTGTCTGAGACCAACATATGTCCGTCAGGCGTGCTCAGGTGGAAAACCACTGTATCACCTGCCACAGTGGCATCTTCTGAGGGCACGGACCTATATTCAGACGATCGGCTGTTTAAACATCTGCATCTCGCCAAACGTCTCTTTGCTGTACGTGTAAAAGTACATCTCATTCAACATTTATCTCATGGTCCAGTTAGGATAAAATATCTATCTACCATTGGATCTATGCGTTCTTCTCTCACATTAGCAGTATAATCGAGTCGCAAAGCACTCACATGCACCTCTACATGCAACAATGCCATCCGACAATTCCGACAGACGAGCGCCTGGATACCTTGCCTGGCTATGTTCTTCTGAGGACGGTGAAGGAACGGGCTGGTTTGTAACCTTTCATTCTGTCATTGAAGCACGAAGAGCTGAGCGTCTCGCAGAACCAAATTGGCATCATCCTGAAAACCTCCTATCAAAACCTTTGAATCCGAATGAATCGGTTTTATATATCGCCGATGCCAAAGTAGCTGATCAGTGTATTGTCCATCACGTACCTCGAGCTATCTTCGAGATGTATGCCTGTGTAAAGATGATAGGGTGAGTGTCTGGATCTTCAATCGCGCGACCTTCTCTTGAATCAAGGAACCCTATTCTTCAGGAAAACTACCATCCGCGGAGCAGTGACCAACGGGCGAACATGGAGGTTTCTGGTTCTAACTCTGAAAGAGCAAGGGCGTGGTACATTCCTGCAATCCGAAGATGTCTCCATCCAACCGGAAATCGAAGGAGACCTCTCAAAGAGTGCCGCCTCTGCAGTATCTTCAGTTCTTGCTGACTGGGTATGTCAACTCTGAAACTCTTGGCCGCGTTATAAATGATCGTAATTAATGACCTTCCTCTCTAAATAGGTGGTTCGTAGTCACTCTGCTTGGGGCGTCAACGAGGCTCATTTTGTAATTGACGACCACCCTGTGCCTGTGTAGAGCCACGAACAGATTTTTTCTCCAAGCTCTTTTTTCTTTGTACATCAAGCACAGTATATACTCCATCCTATGAATCTCTGGTTGTTATTTTATAGAATTTGTACAAGATCACACCTGTAATGGGGTTTCCAATTCCAACAGCTCTACAAGTCCAGTGACCGTCAATAGGTGAGAAAGTCCGAAGGTGGCTGTCGGTGTTTGGATTCAAACTTGTCCCAAACCACCATCACCGTCGCGCTTAGCAAATCATACAGACTCCATCTCATCTCAAGTGCCATTGACTCTCGGGTAACCAACATCGAGCCTCATGACAGACCCAAACTCAAAGCTTAAGGTGAGTCAGTGATAATTACTGACAACATCTATACCGATGAAAGAGGATGTGCCCGAGCCAAAGCGCTCAAGAAACGGTGCTCATTGGAGTCTTTGGCTCCATCTGAGTAACCTATGGGGAAGCGCAGCTGCACAACGGTCAAACCCGGTCTCCAGTTCACAGTGGGAACACTTCGCCCGCCTCAAGATCGAAAATATGTCCCCACTCCCTAGTATTTTACACTGTTTCTTATATACCGTCAATCCAGACCCGTTTGGGAATATGCTGAATGAAGGACGCACTCACCATGACACCATCATCCATGAGTCTGTCAATTAATCATGCATTCCCCATTCCCCATGCGATTCCGCCCTGTTTCGTGCGTTCATTCTACTACTAGGCTCATTGTATTGGTATTGATTAAGTATTCCACACTCTTTTTATGTTCCTTGATTAATGGTTGACCCAGTCACTTTGATTAAAATTTGTTTTCACGTTAATCATGTATCGTTTGTTAGCGTGTGCTTAATGTATGATTAATCACATAATTAAACTTTTAGAATGACACTGTCGCATGATGCATTGGTATCTCAACTGGTATGTATAGGGTAAAAATATTGAATACTTGTCCAATTGACGACGTAAAGCAACTGAGAAAATATCCATCGTTATAGTAAGATTGCGTGTCCATCATTACAATGTTCGTTAAGTCCTGAAGAGTCCGAAAGCAGGAGTCCATCTGTAGGTACTACCGTACCACCTACCGCTCACTAAGAATCGGGTTATTTTTCAATAGATGTAGGGAACTTGAACACATTCTTAGGGTCATAGGTATTCTTCAGCGTTTTCAAGCGGCCGTATTGTGACCCGTAATAGAGTTGCTGCCCTATGAAAGAAAATAATGAACGGGCATTAGCTGACAGGCTAACAAACTGGGACATGAAGTCTTAGAAGACGACTTACAATTGCCAAGTCGTTCGTCAGGGTAATTGACATACGCTCCGTAAGCCCATCCCGCTGGACTGTTCTGCACAATGGCGTTCACCATTCCTTAAGGTGAAAGTTCAACACCAACCTCATGTGTACAAATATACGAGCGAAGCCTTACCGTCAAGCAGTCCGAAACCCTGCTGAGGGAATGGCGGAGCCGAGTTTGACGATGATGTATATAATTGGATTGTGAACAACGCATTCCTCTTTCCGAATGATGTCGATTCGAGAGGGACACTGTTGATCGCACTATTAGCGCCGCCGAACAGCTCAATTTGAATGAACCAGTTCTAAGGGATCGTTAGATTCTGGAGTACATTATGAACGACGGAATAAATGGATAGAGAGACACACCGAATTTGCACTGAACCCCTGGTTACCCAGATATCCCATCCAAGCTGCAATCGCCGCCTTACTCATAGGAGACCCCTGTGGCGTCATCAAGCTCTTTGCATAAAATGTATCCGTTATATCCTTTTGGCCCGTCGTATCCAGTCTCCCAATCCCACCGAAAAACTTGACGCTATCGATGTAACTCCTCGGAGTGATGGTCTTGCTCCTGGGTTTCGAAAGGGTATTCAGCAGCGGATTGATGACATTGTTGAAATTGCTATTCGCGCCGTAGTACGCCCCTACGATTTGGAACCAGACTCTTCCCTTGGCGCTACCCTTGGCCATAACCGCTTCGATTCCGAGCTGAGCGGGAGTTGAAGATGCGAGGGAGAAGGTTTGGAAGGCGAGAATGGCAGTGGTGGCGTCGGCGGCGCTGAGGTCCCACTCGTACGAGAATGTCGTCACCGATGAAGGTACAGCGAACGTGCTGGCGGTGATTGAGCTGACGATTCCAAATGAACTTGACGCTCCACGAAGAGCCTGTAAATCGGTAGGTTTGAGCCAAAAGAGCACCTTGAACCAAGGGTTATGATGGACGTACCCAAAACAAGTTCGGATAGTTCGTGGGTGATGCTGTAGCGATAGTCCCATTTGCAAGTACCACTTCAAGCGACTTAATTGTATCCAAAGTAAGCCCCCATGCCCTCGACGAGAATCCAAAACCACCGTGTCCTTTGAAAAGTCGTATCAATTTCTCTCTAGCATCAGATATGGAAAAAAAGTAGAGGACTTACCGGAATGACCACCGATCCCGACATATGGACATGTTCCATGAGGCATAGCTCGACCATTGTTGTTTAACGCAAGGGCAACATCTCCGAGTCGACTACCAGACCCAATAGTAGCGACCTTCGTCGACGAGTTGACCTTGACTGTGTTGAGGAGGCCAAGATCAACCACCACGACACCGTCCTTCCCACCGAGAGCATTGGCGACGTAGCTATGCTGAATTTGAGACTTAAACATCAAACGCGAACTACATTGAACTGGGATTGACAAAAACGTACGCCTCCGCTACGTGCAGATACAGAGTACCCATATTGAGCTGCAACTTTGAGGATCTTCGAGATATCTTGGGTGTTACGGGGGAATGTCACCGCTGCGGGCTTGAATGTAAATCGCCTGTTGTCTTTAAAACGGTTTTAGTCATGAATTCACGCCAAACGGTTGATTGTGACAGGATACCTACACGCTGCACTCGCACTCGTGTATCCCGAATCTGCAGAAGTCAACACCTTGAAGCCCTGGTTCTTGAGGTCAGACGTCAACGTTGCTGTCCCCAGCCCTGTCCAGACAGCAAAGAATAGAACCGCGAGGTGCAAGTAGCTGGGGATGACCGCCATGATTAAGAACGTAGGGCTTGCGTCGTCTGATGAAGGAAAGGAGGCAAGGATGCGGAGAACATTAAGTACTGCCAGCCTACATGATATATACACCACCGGATCTTCCAATAACGCTTATCAAGGACTCAGACGCAGGGTCGTTAACTGAAATGAAGGGGAAATGAACAGGGCTGAAGAGTCGACCAGCGATATGGTCCAAAGGAGCGGTTGACGGGAGCCATCGATGTGATGGTTCGTTGACCGATTGTGCTAATAATAGAACAGTCCCATCTTATCCACATTTGTCCGCCATGTTTGCTTTTACCTCTGGAAAAAATAAGGTGCAGTTCATGTGATGAGCTCCCGCTGTTGTGCGTTTCATGACATATGGGTCAATGGTGACATTTCTGCGATGGCACTCAGTACTGTGAAAGAAGCCGAAATGAGCGCCATGCTTCTTGTTTCCTCTCAAAATATGGACGCACCTATGGATAAAGGAGGATGAGGTGGGGCGACCCTGTACAATTACCAACCGTCCATCAACCCGCAGTCAACACATGTCCCCGCACACAATCCAATCAGTATCTATCACTTAATGTCCTGCTCGCATGCACGTCTCTTACCCTGTCAAGCTCTCATAAACATAGGGCGAAAGATGATTTCGAATGAAGCCGTTTCATTAGAATGTTCAAGTATCAATTCATTCCCAACCTCAAATTACACCGAGGCTTTCTCTGACGTCAAGTGATGATCTTTACCCTCCCGGACAACATCCTGTGTAAGGACTTCATCTATGCTTCCATCGTATGGTCGTTCCTCAATAGTAGCATCCTCTTCAATTGATCCTTCTAAAAAGGTGATTTTGTGTTTCTCGAAGTGCGACCGATGCTTCCTGTAGTCAAGATGTATCAGAATCACCAACAAGTTTTAAAAAAAATTAGAACGAATTAACTAACTCTGGACCAATGATGGTAATAAAGATGGTGAACGCCACGACAGTACCGATCAGAATTCCCTGTACCGTTGCATAATCCGGTACATCTGTGACCTTTGCATTTTTTATGATTGTCGTCCGCAGATGCCCTCCTGCAGCTATTTATGCGTTGATTCAGTGATGAGCTCTAGAGATAACATTTGGAACTCACTTGCTTCTATCTGAGCAGATGCGGAGGATATCAACTGAACAGGCACATCAAACATTTTAATAGGGTGAATGTTCCTTGAAAATGAAAAGGCATACCGCTCCAATCTGGTATGTGACTCCAGGGAATGTCGCGCGAAACGCTGGAGGAGATAATTCCGCGAGTTGAATGGGCATGACGTTTCTCTAAGGTGCTCCAAGATGCGACGTACAACACCCAGGACGCCTTGAACTCCCCATTGAACCCAGAATACACCTGCAGCGAGAGCGCCAAATGAACTTGGGAGGATCCAGAGGGGTATGAACGCTCTGTGGAGAGTGAGATTGAGTTGAATATAAGATATAGATAGGATCCGTTGAACGCACCTCCGCTGATCATACAATGTATTCTTCGACCGTTAGATAATGTTGATGAGGGATGTGTCTCCTTGCAAGAGATATACCGTGCACATACATGATGAATAAACGACGGCCTGTATATTGACTGAGCCAGCTAGCGAATATGGATCCCCTGTTGTAAACCTAGTTAATCGAAGGATGAAAGGAAGTAACGCGAGAGAGCCTACGTGAATGCGCCCTGACGTCGATATTGAGGTAAGATTTCACGAAACGACGGAGACAAAGATCATTCACATACGCAGGTACCAATAATAGTGGCCACTGTGGCGTCGTGGGATGAAAATCCCTTCGATTGCTGAAGGTAGGTGGGATAAAGATCCTGTGTTAGAAAAATAGAATGAATGAGTATCCAATATTAGAGAGAAGACGGTAAAAGGGGACAATAATAGTGTCATACCTGCGACCCATGAGCAAGGAAGTTGAGGCCTGGGACACACATGAATCCAGTTCGACGAATGTGAGTCGAATTTGAACAGAGGCTCTTCTCCGTAGAAATACCGCGACGCACCTGCCATGAAAAGGACTGCGTATATGCAAAGCATCCAATGAGCTCGGAACATTCTACCCGTCTCTACCGTGAATATTCTGGTTGTCTGACTGATACTTTGTTCCATGCCCTGCGCCTTCCGTAGCTCCTTTGCTCGTATGAACATCTCGCTCTCATGTAATATAGCACGGATACAAGCAGCGAGAACAGAAAAACCCGCGCAGGTATAAAATAAACTCCTCCAAGTTGACGCCACTCTTGGAACAAGGAAGAGGTTGACAACGGCGGGGATGAGGTACCCGGCTGCCCATCCTTCCTGAACGATGCCGCTGGCGAGACCACGAGCTTCCACCGGAAGGTTTTCGAGTGCTGTGGACGTTGCAAGACCCCAAATCCCTCCCATGCCAATGCCGAACAGCGAACGTAAAGCGAGGAATCGATGGAAAGTCTGGGTGAATCCTGTTCCTAGTTCTAGGATCACGACAAAAACAAGATTCACGACAAGCGGCCATTTTCGACCAAAGCGATCAGCGAGGATACCAAATGTAAGCTGTTTCCTTATGTATGAGTAACAACGTCGATTAATTGGTAGAATATACTCACAGCACCCAGTGGTCGGAAGAGTAAAGTTAATGTAAGAGCCGTCGTCTGAATGTGAGTCACGTCAGGGTACACATAAAAAATACGCCGATGATTACTTACGATTTCGCTCGTGGGTTTCCCAAACGACTCTTGTAGACGCGTCACACTGAGTGAGACTGAGAAGAAATCCATCGCATCGCTTGTCCAGGCAAGCCACCTGTGTAGTGATCAGGTTAGCACACGAGTTTCCTCGTCGTGACCCACAGTGTGAAGATATCACGATCACCTACCCACAGAACAGATGAGCCCATTGAACCAACGTTAAACTCTTGAAAACGTTAAGGAGGGGGCGTGCGTCGTGTCTTTGTTCTTGGGTTGGAACTAAGCGATGTAAAAGGTGAGCTATAGCCATCACGTCCGCTAAATGTCAAAGCGCTCTAAAACGCGCAAGATTTGCGAGAGCGAGGGAAGGGGGAGGGAAAAGTGACTCCAAGGAGAACTCACGAGCTGTGGGCTTGGAGTTAATCTATGTCCTACACTCCAGTCAAGCAGGTCATCTGCAACTAGGCCAATTTTCGTTTCTTCAATGTGTTTGGCTCTCTTCGACACATATTTAGAATAAACTAGACATAGAAACCATTTAGGAATTAGTTAAAGAAGCAGTACGAATTGATATGCATAAAAGGGTCACCCAAAATTTCCTCAAATTCATGCTTTATCTTCAGCGTGAGCAATGATTTCCACCTCCTCGCTTTTCATCCCCGCTTGATGACGACCATTCCCCTTCCAAGGCAAATTAATCCCAGATGTACCCGAAGGCATTCTCTAGTCAGAAACAGCGGCAACCGCGCACGTACAGAGAATACAGGTCTTCCAGAATGACTCAGATGCTGAGAGTTTCTCTCTGCACTTAGCGAAAAGGTCAAGTCGACGCGCATCGTCTATGGCGACTAAAATACTGATATTGCCCACAACTCTACGAAGGTATACTCACAACGCTGAGGGGAGGTAGGTTAGAACTAGGCGGGTTGAAAATAACGAGGGAATCTAACTCACGAATACCAGATCCAAGTCTTTTGAAAAGCATAATGTCTATCTACGTCCCTGATACCAACGACGACGACGCATCGTAAACCAGCTGTCGCTATTTACTAAATCTTCATCCAAATGCATATATTGACCTTCAGACGAAATCAATGCCAAAAAAAAAGAGTATGAAAAGACGAGAATATGAAGGACAACAGTCACTTGGTTAGGGTGGAGCGACAATGATGGTGGTTGAGAAAATATTGGAAATCAAACACCGACAACCACTTCCAGACTTTCCCACCCATCGAGACACGTTGGACTTGACTCGAAGAAACTGTTGGAATTGGAAATCTCGTTACAAGAGTGATTTTATACAAATTTTAAGGTAGCCGCCAGCGACTTATAGAATACACTATACAATACGCTTGAGCGTGTGCCAGACGAGGTAGGACAAGAAAGGAACTCGAATGAAAGAGAAGACAGCATGGAAGAAATAACCGTTCGTGGCTCTACTCAGGCGCGGGCGTCATAAGGGGTATTGAGACCATTTCAAATCGTCTTGTCGCTTCGTCCGAGAAGTTATGAAACTTTGCAGTCTCTTGTCTTCTTTCTGCTTCTTGTATTCACCCACAGGTTTGGAAGGGAGGGGATAGGTCGGAAATCTTACTCGTTGTGTGGTACGGCGATGATAGCTCATTGAATATTCCTTCCCCCCGGCAAAATTAAGTATTTTGTATGCTGATTGAACTTCCGATTCACGCAATTTCTTGTGTTATAAACACCAGGCTGCAGGAGAATATATATATGATTTTTTGAAACACTAAATGACAATGAGCTGTATGAGCAGTAACCCTGTGCATAAAAACTTTAAATAATGAGAGGGAAAAAAAGCGACATCTCTCTGTCAAACTCCCTCGTGGAACGTTTAAGATCCGGGGACGGGAGCAACAGTGATGGCGGGACCAGCTTGGGTGGCAAGAGCAGGCAGCCTGAGTTGAGGGCACGACACTTCGACGTCGTTCATCGTGAACGTGGGTGGGAGCGAGATGATGCTGTTGGCAAGGACAGGTGGAACGGGGACAACATCGGAGCAATCGATGAGTTTCCTCGTGTCCTGGCCGAGAACCTGGAGCTTAGCCATAGCATCGCGGAAGCGGGTCTGCATGAGTTCCTGGTTGTTGACCATCTCCTGCCAGAAGCAAGCAGTACGAGGATCCCGAGCGAGGACAGAGTCGGATTGGAGACGCATCTCCCCAGCAATGGGAGATTCGACCTCACCGGCTTCGGGTTGACCGTTATCGGGGAACAAGGATGGCTTGAGGAGAACCTCGAGGAAGACCTGGGTATCGAAAGTGAATGGAGTCGAGTCGAAGGGAACACCGGTGAAGCCAGGGATGATGACATCGGAGGCAGCGACGGTGTGAGATGAGAGAAGCGCGATGGCCTCCTGAGGGGTGAATCCGGCATCGGCGAAGCGGGCGAGGATGGTGGTGACATCATCAGTGGGCTCAGGAACAGTGAGATCGACGGCTGGGGCGACCGGGGGTGGGCGACCGAGGAAGAACTTGAGCCTGGGAGCACCAGGACAGTTGGCAACTCCGACGGCACCAGCGAGATGGACGCTGCACGGGGCATATTAGATTTGAATAGAGACAGTAGTTGCGATTCCACTCACAAATCTCCAGCGCTAAGACCTGATTGTTGGAAGAATGGGAATTGTTCGTCGGTGATATCATCAATACCTCCATTGGCGTCTGAAACATTCGAACCTGAATTAGCTGATGTGGTCTGTTATCAAACAAAATAGACCTACGGAAGGCGTTCTCGGTCTTGTTGAAGGCCAAGATGGAACCATCAGCTCCTCCGCCCTTGCCACCGTGGATGGAGAATCCAATGGCGTCGTGGAAAGTGAGACGAAGAGCAGAGTGAGCCTCTTCACCACATTCTCCGCCGTCGAAGAGCTGGGCCTGGAGAATGTTTTCGACAATGGGGAACAGAGCTACAAAGTCCGGGGTTAGACGAGTTTCTCGAGATATACAGCATTGTCAGTACATACCACAGCAAGCTCTGTTAGAGGTGACCTGGCCAGTTGGGCACTTGACACTGCGGGTGACAGCAGCGCTAGCTGTTGCGACGAGAGCCAGGAAGGCGGTGAGGCGAGCGAATGCCATTGCGATGGTAGAAGAGATGAGAGCTGGAGAAATAGAGGTCGAACTGTAGTTGCCTGGGGTTCATGCAGCGATGATATCTTGCTTTTATACTGAAAATCTGCCCCTGTTATCATGCTTACTTTCAGTCTTACTATTCAAAATCGTCGTTCCAAATCGATAGTATCTCTCGAAATAGCTCTTTTCTCGCGGGTGCGCCGGACTGAGGGCGGGTTATGTTGTTCCATAACACGCAAGAGTTTCATGACTCCTTCACTGAACATAGCCTCCGGGTAAAGTATTATTTCTAGCCATCACTTTCACGTTCGCATGACGAGTTGCTTTACTGCGAGACTTTCTCGACGACACACTGCTTGCGCATCAACGTTTAAGGTAACAGTTGGTCGATAACCACAAAATGTCAAATTTTTGACACAGAATAGTGATGATGTTAGGATTACCGGTCTCGGTAGACGCGCATATCTTCTTTTCCGGTGAAGCGTGGGCAATTCAATCTATTCTGGGCACCCATGTGAGAGGAATAGCATTGCAAGAGAAGTACCCCTTCAGTGTAATTACGGTCGTCCAACAAACCGAGAACCGAGCTTACAATCGCTCCCGGAGTGGACGATCGAAGCCTGCTCAAACCGTGCTAGTAGCTCTCTGGGGAACACCAATGCCTATTAGCTGTTAGTGAATAGAATCCACAGTCCGGGGTACTGTTTCCCATGGATAACGTGTATATTCGTCGAATTCTCACTGAATATTTCACGAGATATCGGAGGCAGTAAGTGCATGGGAACCGTCGATTCACCTTTCAAACCTTGTGGTTGGTTGAAAATCGATGGATGGGAGAGAGAGTAAGGAACGAGCTTTGAGGGCGCGTGTTGTCGAGTCCATTTTTTCGTCGTAGAAATCTCTTTAAATTTTATCCTGAAAGTGTCAAGAGCAAATGGCGCGAAACCGTAGGTGAAGCGCCTAATTGTCTATGTTCGCGTCGATCATCTCCATTGTAGTCTAATCCTATTCAACGTACCTTGGCGCGTTCACGCTGCTGCGCCTTCATTAATTCATTCTTGGCAATCGCGTAACGAAAGGAAATATCATTCGTGGAGCATCAACAACCGAAGTGGAGCAACCAGCGTTACAAGTGAACATGAAAGCGACGCGCATTGTTAACCACTATGTGCGATTACACTGATATCTAGAGCTTTATCCAGTGTACAGGTGGTGTTGAATGCAACCAAACGTCATCATTTCTGACCAAGACCTGTCGGTTATACGAACAGTGTCGATTTGTGTGAGCGGATGAAGCCAGACTGGGACTTATGAGAGAAGCTAGAATCGGTGCTACGCTGGATTTGGGACAACGGGATAATACGAATTATGATACAATGGCTGGTAGCTGTATTCGGTCTCCCGGGGCGCTTCAACATTATTGGAGATGGTTTACGTCGAAATACGGCTCATTCAAAGGCGAATGGCTACAAAGCAGCCAGTTAAGGTAATCCATGTGAAAAACATTTTTGTAGATCGCGTATCCAACGAGCAAGAATTGGGCACGCCATAGAGATGCCCCCTTTCGACACCTCTACTCCCATGGTGGAACGATCACAGAGTGCCAGAAGGTTCTACCGTTGTCTCCTTCCACACTATTGAGCGGGAGGAGGGGAAGGCGCCCATAGGTTACAACTCCACGAAGGGTTTTCTGTCTGAAGTACAATTAGGCACCCAGTAAAGTTCACAGGTTCGAAATTGACTCATAAGAACATACACTCTCAGGTAAGATAGCACCAATTCAAGCAGCAAAAAGAGAAACGCCTGCGCAGGTGTAAACAAGCTCTTCCAGATGGACACCACTCTCGGAACAAGGAATAGGTCGATAACGACAGGGGATGAGGTACCCGACTGCCCATCCTTCCTGAACGATGCCGCTGGCGAGACCACAAGCCTCCACAGGAAGGTTTTCAAGTGCTGTGGACATTGCGAAGTGAAACACTGTACAACTGGCAGGATTTCCCAGAGCGAGGAATGGGAAGGGGAGAAGTGCCTCCAAGGGAAACTTGCGAGGCGTGGGCTTGAAGACGTTCAGGGTTCTTAACCACGTCCCACACTCCACTCATGCAGGTCATCTGCGAATAAGCCTATTATTGTTTCTTCAATATGGATGGCTTCTCTTCGACGCATATTTAGAATAAAATAGATAGCATCCGTTTAGGAATTAGGTGGAGAATAACAGAACAAATTGATATGCTTCTGACTGATCTGCTCCATACAGGCTGTGCATTTGTGCAAAACAATGTATCTGAACATCGGGGATGCGTTTGCACATAACTTGACCTGTCAGGGCGGAATGGTTTGACTCGTAATGATTCTTCCATGCAGTGCATGGTCTTGAGGGTCGAGAAACGAAGTGGGAGGTCATGAGACTTGGGTCATAAGTGTTCGAACTCGGTCGGATCAGAGAGCGAATCGGAGCGCGATTTAGTCACGCTCTATTCACATCTCGACCACAAAAATGCCCTGTAATGACCTCATGGCACCCCATCTTCGAAATCAACGAGTTTTACCACATAACTGAGTGTTCATGAGGCTCAGATATGATAGTCATCGAGTAGGAGTGAACAAAGAAGTCTGTATTGTAACAAAAGATCTAGAGGCATAATAATGAGATCATACACATTCGAACCTCATTTAGCATGTGGATGAGGTATGAAACTATGGTCGGCTCGCCTATTTAACCTCCTCATGCATCGCACGGCTGCTGATCACCGTCTATCCTTTGAACGATTGGTTTCATGGCATCTTGGTTCCAAACAGGTTCACGACTTCACTTCCGTTATTTGTTTCATGGCACTCTATTGGCGCTCTATTTTGTGACTCAAAGGTCGGACTTGTGGAGTCAGATGGAACTTCAAGCGACTAGCGTCAAGTTTTAGAACTCTGTGTTTCGACTTGTAGTACAAAGAGGGCTCAAGATACCTTGCGGTGTGAAGGTCAACTTGAACATTCGATTGATATTACTCTTGTGCTTTTCAGCTGGTCGTCATAACCAGCTTGGGTATTTTAGTTCATTTAATTTGACCATAGCCATACATAGGATTGGTGTTTGTGAGTACTCTACATCCTGGTGATGTTCCTGGGCCGATGTTTCAGGCTCGAGCCCCGGGGTTCCACATTTTCTATAATGGCAAACCCTCTGGGCTCCTCAACCTCCTCCATGGACTATCTACAATCCTCTAAACGGTGAATAAGCCAAAAAGAGTCTTTAACCCGCCCACTGAGACTGCTGGAGCAACTGAATCATCACTGACATCAGATTTACTTGTCCTTGTCTTACATTGTGGCATTCCTTTGACATACTTCCATCATGGCAGATTCAGAAGAACGTCACAATAGCATTCTCCATCTGGCTGAATTGGCACTGAGCACCTCTGGCAAGGCAATTGACCTATTGGCAGAGATGACAGAGTGTCGGCAGCAAGATGAAGAAGATGTACACCTTGACAAAGCACAACTTGTGCTGTCTCTTCAGGCGTTGAAAACTAGAGTTGATGAGCGTTTGGTAAGTCAAGTCAAGTCAAGCCTGCTACTATTCCCCGTTTGATTGTGTTGGTATTTTAGGATGAAGTGTGTTGGAATATGACAGAAAGCGATTTGCACCAGATGAATATCAGAACCAAGGGGTACCTTACATGGAAAGAAACATTTCCATCATGTAACGAAGTCTCCAGCGATCCTGTGTGGACTCAGGATATGCTCTGTCGGCACCTTGATTTTCTCAAAGATGTTGATTCGGGAATTGTACGTCAAGTCACGAATTATTCATTTTCTGCTCGTGTTTCTCATGGCATCTGCGCTGTTTATAGTTGTCTGCCCACTCATGGGTGAACCCATTCCTGTATCGTGTTGCCTGTTTGCTTCCTAAAGACACTCATATGGTCTTTGGCATCGAAAAGGAAATACAACTTGATCAGGTTCCGCCGTCAGATCGTAGCTCCCATGCCTTGCTGGGGTATGAAGAGCGGTTGGTGTTGGTCACATCATATGAGGCTGGTGCGTTATGTTGGTTCATTCTGGTTATGAATCATGTGTCAAACCTCTCACCAGTCCAGTTCACACTGAGGGAAAGGCCGCCTCGTCTGGGTCGATTCAAACCGAAACAATCAGCAGTCTTATATGTTGCCGAAGTCAATGCATTCGAGGTCTACATGAGGAAGTACGTCCCTCAGGCTCTTGCTGAGATGTATACTTGTGCGAGAATCACAGGGTGAGCCCACCAGTTGAACTCATGAACTTTGCTGGGTGGTTAAATTGATCTTTGTTGGGCAGAAAGCAAACCATTCGTGGGGTGGTGACCAATGGGCGCTGCTGGCACTTCCTTATCCTCACGCTCAATAGCATGGAAGAAGACGCAGGCGGAGAGTTTTGGGAATCCAATGACTTTTTTATCGGGTACTGGAGCAGAAATGATGCGTTGTACCCAGAAGCGATCTCTAAATTGTGCTCGATTCTTACTCGTTGGGTATGAAAATTTAAAGACTTTTCCCGCTTGGTTATCGGGACTGATTGCTTTTTAGGTGGTCTGTAGCCATTCGCCTTTGAACGGCGATGATGAATCTTATTTTGATCTGTTACCGCTCAGGCGCAGAGAGCCATGCACATAGAGTTATACAAGCTTTTAGTTATCGTGTTGTCCCACTTTCCTCCTCATCTCATACTACCTTATTCATGTTGTATTATAGCAGATATTGCATTTAATTTTCTTCTTCCTTCCATTTGAATTCCCTTCTTGGACTAGTAGTACACATTATCTATACTCTGTCCTATAAATCACTGGTGTTTTTTGTATTACATTTTGTACAAAGTCACTCTTGTATAAGAATTACAATTTCAGTAACATCAACAACCCACTGCTGAATACCCTTTCGAAGCCCAGAAGCAAGACCATCACTCTGAGGAGTTATATTGATATCAAGTTGTCAGTGGGATTGGGAGGCTGGAGACGACGGGCCAGAAGGATACAACAGATACATTTTACGCAAAGAGGTTGATGACGCCACAGGGGTCCCTATGAATAAGGCGGCAATTACAGTTTGGATGGGACGTCTGGGTAACCAGGGGTTCAGTGCAAATTCTGTATGTCCCTCTATTGTTGTTCCGCTGCTCATATGTGTCCCGTAATCTAACAAGCCCTAGAATTGGTTCATTCAAATCAACCTGTTCGGCGGCTCTAACAGTGCTATCAACAGCGTTCCTCTCTAATGGAAGTCACTCGGAAAGAGGAACGCGCTGTTTACAATCCAGTTTTACAAATCGTCACCGAACGCAGCTCCTCCATTCCCTCAGCAGGGTTATGGGTTACTCGATGGTAAGAAACGCTTCACTCACAAGATTAAACTCATGCGGTTGATTTGTGCTTTTACCTCAAGGAATGGTGAACACCATTGTACAGAATAGTCCAGCAGGATGGGCTTACGGGGCGTACGTAAACTACCCAGATGAGCGACTTGGCAATTATACATAAGTCATGTTCTAAAGCTTCGTGTCGCAGTTGACGAGCCCGTTACTCAACGTCTATGTCTTGTTTCGCTTCGTAGGGTAGTAACTGTATTATGGGTCCCAATACCGTCGCTTGAAGGCCCTCAAAAATACATATGATCCCAAGAATGTGTTCAAGTTCCCTACATCTGTCGAAAAGTAACTTGATTATTCGTGAGCGGTAGGTGGTACGTACAGATGGACTCCTGCTTTCGGACTTTTCAGGACTTAACGAACATTGTAATGATGGACACGCAATCTTACTATAATGATGGATATTTTCTCATTTGCTTTACGTCGTCAATTGGACAAGTATTCAATATTTTTATCCTGTACATACCAGTTGAGGTACCAACGCATCACGCGACAGTGTCATTCTAAAAGTTTAAATGGGTTACCACGCTCGACTGCTGACACCGTCGAGGGTCGGCAATGCAAGCCGATTTATCTCTTGCTTCACAACCGCCACCATCGATGGGCACTTATGACAGGTTCACAGTGACAGGTCCAGTCTCTGTTGAGGAGGTCCTTCACAGTGTCCCTATAGCTTCATTTCGCATACTGTGAGTCATTCTCTGTACTATTATTCACCTCATTCTATGGGATGTTACAATTCCTGGATGTCACAGACTGTTAAAGTTGGTCTACATAGCCTCCTCGGAGCAACCGGAGCTGGTAAAAGCACCGTACGTTGACCGTGCTCATTTCCCTCGTCGTCCTTCTGCATGTAACAGAAACCACGCGTCAGTTTGTAGAATCCTGTGCGGAGATCAAGACACTCTCAATTTCCAAGAACTCACTTGAAAGCGTTACCCAGAAGATTACAGCTTATCGTCTCATCAATGTTCAATCATGGGTGGGGGAAGCAATCTATCTTGTCGATACACCTGGGTTCCTAGACCACAACGTCTCCGAAATGAAGATCGTAAAGCAGGTTCAAGATTGGCTACGGAAAAAGTCGGTAGTAAATTCTCTCACATTGGAACGCAGCTCACGATCTACGCGGCGACTTCATAGTCACTTGCCATTCTTCCATAGGGTCATATACCTTGATAGGATCACTGACATAAGGATGTCGTGTAGCAAGAAGCGGACGATGAACATGATCAAATCGTTAACTGGATGGAAGTCAGCCAGATCAATTACCATTTTAACAACTCAGTGGGATCAGCTTTGGAACGAAGAGCAGAACGAGAAAGCGGAAGCGAGGCTCAAGCACCTCAACGATGACCATTGGAAGGTATGAAATTTCTAATTCTACCCTATAGGACGTGAACCCGATCATATTGTCTTACAGGACTACACTTCGGAAGGCACCCGCCTTGTCAAGTTTAGGAATACTCAGGCTTCAGCACTACAGGCGTTGGATGCCTGTATGAGCGAGGACTCCGGGTCGTTCTTCCACTTTGAACCCCGAGCGTCGACTCATTTGAGTACACCTTCATATCCCGCGTTAACATATCAGAACCTCCTTGATCGTATTTCCGAACTTGAGCAGAAGGTTGGGACGATCGACGAGGACTTGAAACATGCAGAAATATGTGAAGACGCGTTGTTGGAAGCAGTCCTTTGCGCGGATAAAGCGGCTACTGTCGACCGCCTACGAATATTTAGGCAAGAATTGGAGGAATGTGGTGGTCCTCCGCCAGGGTTTGCAGAGAGGTGTGGTGGAAGTATTCATTCACGACGCGCCGTGAAAGCCACACAGATTTCATTCCATGCTCAGCCAAGCAACCGAAGCGATTCTCTCGAGCTTTGGCATTGTGACACCCCAACTCACGCCTCAGATTCGTTGGTCGATTCCCCTCAAAGGACGAGCTTCTTCGATGTCGATCTGAGACTAAACATGTTGACCTTCAACAGGTCACGACGTTAGGAGGAGCGTATTTATAAGGGCACTTTCAGTAAGGCTGTTAAATAAATATGTTTGTGTATATCATAACAGAACCAGGCCCTATCATTGCTTCCAGACGCCAGAGACGACCTTAACATGCCCAGAATTTCAACGATGCCATATTCGACCAACACGTTACAATATTTATAAAAGGTCCCTTGCCTAGTGTTCATATAAGCTATTTTTCATATTGTATTTTCTTATTTTGTCGTTTAAGCGGTGGTTATTCAATAGCTTCTCCTATCGAAACCTCTCTAACGCACTCCAGCCCGAACCCCTATGATGCCCTAGTTCTCGAGAGACTTAAATGCAATCAAACCAAAGACTGGAAACCCTGTCGTTGTTGACGTTGGAAATAGAGCTAGCGAGCAAAGGTGCCGGAGCAGCCATGTAGGATAGTTCTGGAAATACACAAAGGACAGCCTGAGGACTTCAATGCCATTTGATTCGTATCACCGGCAGAGGAGCGGGGATCCCTCGTTTATCAAGCCGCCTGATGGCCATAAATCCATACCCTTTATTAATCATCGCTTGGCTCTGTCCTGTAGTTCCACTTGATTATTCGACGTTGCTCTCTGAAGTGAGGCGTTTAGCGCTCTCTATACGATAACGATAACTGGGATGTGCCCGTGATTTGTGTTTGTGACCACTGTGCTTAATGGAAAAGTTTCTCTGTGATTACACTGCTAGACACAAGGCATCCTATGCTTTCAGGACAGTTGTAAACTGCAACCAAGAGTTATGTGTGCTGAAGGCTTGGATTGTGAGTGAGTATGACAGGTAAAGTGCCAAGTAGAACGTAGACAAGTATCATTACCAACATCCGACTCCTTCGGTGTCACGACAACACCCCATGCGCAGTAGCTCTTCCAGGGTTATGATTTTCTCGCCCAAAAAAGCATCCTCGACTTAGAGAGAAAAAGACGGACAAATTTCATGGCGGGATTCAAAGGAACCATCACGGATTATGCTTGAAGTGACGATGACGTGGTTTTCATAAAGTTGAAAGGTCTGGTATGATACAATTACTTTAAACTTAGGGTTTTATACAAAGGTAATGGACCTTCATAATTTGACCTCGCCGTGCGATGACTAGATACAATCGACCCAGAGACTGGAAGCCTTGTTGTCGTGGGCACTGGAAATGGCTGCGACGTTCCAGTCACCTGTGGTACTGGCAATGACCGTGCCCTTGCAGCCGTGGCCGTCGAAGATCTTCATGCTGCAGAAGATGTTGGTCCCACGGTCCCACTTGAAGCTCGACAAGCGATTGTCGTTGGCAACGATATCGGTGCACTGGTTGTTGACGAGGCCGTTACCGGAGCGGGAGATGACGAGGTCTCCGGAGTAGTTCTGGTTGGCCCAGCCTTTGAAGGACCATGCGTTGGCGCTGGCGGCAAGGGCAGCGATGATGAAGCTGGTAGTGAACTGCATTGTGGTAATCTGGTCTAGGAGTAACGTCAACCTGCTTCTAAGAGCAGAGGGGAATAGCTGCGCTTACAAGTAATTTAACAGTTAATGTCGAATGTTGACTGAGGATTTTGGAAAGATTTCGTCGGCTTTTATAAATTTCTGAAGTCTCCCTGTCTGCCACTTGCTAACTGTACTTTCAGCCCAATATACAACTTCTCCATAGCATGCTTCTCAGATAATAATCTGAATGCAACCCTACATGATTTGTGGATAATTTTCGACTTGGCAAGACGTAGGATTGGACTGTAGAACCTTGAACAACCATACTTGCATGGGTGGGGCTTGGCGCCCTTTCAGCTCCCACGATTGGTATCATCGAAACTTTGTATTGGATTTTAAAATATCCTCAACATATTCCGAACAGAATTTGCGACCAAAAATAGGTGAGGAGGTGTGTATGTGCAAGTGGTGCTCGATGCAGTGTGCGTGATCCGTATCAAAGTCGGATGGTGGAGGCAGACGAGTACTATTCGCCAGCGTCAATCCTGTCCTGTGCACACATGATCGTAGCTTTTACTGCAAGTGACGTATTGCAGTTTAAAGATATTCAGCACAATTACGAAGAGAAGCAGAAAATACGACCCGAGCAAAATTTCTGACCTACCCTGGAGCTAAAGTCAGACTAACTCAAACGAGGACACTTTTCGACGTTGACTTCACACCACAAGTTGTGGGGTAACTTCAGCTTTGATCCGTATCATCGGCATGTACGAGTTCATCATCCGCGTTATGTATCTATCACACTCTGTTATGATGCGCTCTTTCGATGATAGCTGGTTTGAAGGTGATCTGTGAGGAGATTCAACCACTATCGTCGATTTTGAGCCAACGAAGACTCATATTGAAAGCATCTGTGTCTTTAAGGTATGCGTACCGACGGGACACTATGAAGCACAATTGAGGAACAAGCGGATCCTCGTTATACAAAGAGTAGGCGGATCCACCCATCGCACTTAACACAGGGCGCTACGGCCCCACCACGTAGCAATGTAACCTTAGATCACTGTCATTTTGACATGTTTGAAGTTATTTTAATAGGCACTATCTAGGAGTGATACTGTGGATCTTCGGCGCTGAAAAACGCCAAGCAAAACTGATACGAGTACACACTCTTAACTTGCTGAGGAGCCATTGTCATGAGTGGGGTGTTATCCACAGGGTATATTTGTCGTACTCTGACTTTCATCTTCAGGTCACTCATGGACCATGAATGTAGTTAAACTATTCTCGACGCTATAATCAAATATCAACAAATTGAACGCTTCAGAAACACATAAAAGCGGCTCGAGGCTCCCTATAACATCCAGTCAACATTCGACACTGAAATTTTATCTAAATCGTAAGCGTCGTTCTCCTCCGCCTCTCGTTGCTGGCTAATGACACATTTCCCAGACCAAAGTAACACAATGCAATTCACTACCAGCTTCATCATCGCTGCCCTTGCCGCCAGCGCCAACGCATGGTCCTTCAAAGGCTGGGCCAACCAGAACTACTCCGGAGACCTCGTCATCTCCCGCTCCGGTAACGGCCTCGTCAACAACCAGTGCACCGATATCGTTGCCAACGACAATCGCTTGTCGAGCTTCAAGTGGGACCGTGGGACCAACATCTTCTGCAGCATGAAGATCTTCGACGGCCACGGCTGCAAGGGCACGGTCATTGCCAGTACCACAGGTGACTGGAACGTCGCAGCCATTTCCAGTGCCCACGACAACAAGGCTTCCAGCCTCTGGGTCGATTGCATCTAAAGAAGTCATGATGTCGAGATCACATGTAAACGACTTTTCGTTAATTTCTCATAAAATTACAAAAACAAATTGTATTAAGCAGATGTATTCATGATATATTAGTATTAGTTGTTGTGCATTTCTTGCTGTCGTCGATCCGTCATAGCTCAAGCCGATGGCCAATTGCCATCACTTGGCACAACTCGTTCTCTCATTTAGCGCCGCGCGGCCCTTGATACGGGCCCCAATCATGCACTAGGATCCTCCAGAAGTATGTCACTGAATGCTCGCTCACAAGCATGCGTGGATAGGATACGCATCTTTCCCTGAGTATCTTGCACACTGTAGGCCTGCCCACGGGGAAGGCTGTTCTAGTTATTCATATAACCATTTAACCGAACAACACTGTGGAGCATTCGGAACCAGCCCTAAAGCATCTGGGTAATTCCGACAGGCAGTTTGACCGACCTTCCAAAGGCTGACTCCTACTCGCACACACTGAGAGTTGGGTAGTATAAAATGTTCAGAGTCGCCATATAAGTTAGCCTCGATGAATCATTTCTCTACCTTACTCAATATTGGACAGGGTGTCTTCGTTTTGCCAATGAGTCATTATTCGATTCAGCTCCACTGCAACCTTGATACGAATCGCTACTGCGGCTTCTAGGCTTCGAAATTAGTGGGTATGCGTCGGTACTACCAGCATATGCTCCTCGTAATTTCCTTATTCCCAATTAATATCTATTCATTAAAGTGTGCAACAGGGTATGCTCTAGCCATTCGTAGTATGGTGTACACTGCGCATGAATGCCTGCATTTTGATGCTTATCTGCACAATCTACACACCGATGGTTCACTCTGGGCCCACGACACATCCTGGTGAACGCGCTCAACCGAGTTGACTGTCGGGTATCCTCAAAAATGTATAAAGGGCCTCTCGAATCGATACCCAACCTCAGGTCATTCGTAGTCTTCTTTCGACAACAACCCATCTAGCCTTCTCACATTTAGCAATTGTCAGTGCTCTCATGATTTGACTGAGATATTGGCCCGTAGCTAACTTTCTATCCTATACTCCAACAGTCACAATGAAGTTCTCCACCAACATCATTCTTGCCACCCTCGCGGCCACCGCTTCTGCTTGGGAGTTCACCGGATGGGCCGACGTGAACTACTCTGGCGACCTCATCATCTACCGCTCCGGAGATGGGAGTGTCAACGACCAATGCACCAATCTCGTTATCAACAACGATCGCATGTCCAGCTTCAAGTGGCACCGTGGCTCCGATAACAGTTGCAGCATGAAACTCTTCGAAGACAGTAACTGCAGCGGCAACGTCCTCGGAAACTCGGCTGAGGACTGGGAAGTATCCGCGATTTCAAGCGCTAACAACGACAAGGTCTCCAGTCTTTGGGTAGACTGCTTGTAGGAGAGCATGACTCGGAGAAACCGAATTGTGGCCAGGAGGTCTGATTCACTGACCCAGCAACGCCCCATTCCGAATTCAATAGCCCACAGGTCTCAAATATACTAGCCCATATGTAACATGTAGTATGTGTATCATGCATTTGTCGTTTAGATTCACTCGAATCATACACCCAGCTTCCGCCGATTAGGCTTGTCCTTCTGTGAGTATTGTTCGATGTGGGTATCCTCGACCTTGACGCGTGACGTAAATGGGCATTTCGGACTATCCGGCTACTCATGATTGGGAGTATTCCCCAAATTGAGTATAAACGCATTCCCTTATCCCACATGCAGCCATAACGCAGGGGCTGTGTTTGGTCTCCCCTAGTCAGACCAGAAAACAACGTGGACAGGGCGCGCATTCAAGTTCACACCTTCACAAACAAGGTTACAGTGTCCCACCGTCATATGATACACCACTACGCTGTGATACACATCGACATTAAACACCGACGCGCATCCGCATTCCGGAGCGCGCAAATACACATGAGCACGCGTTTTGTATGTATAGATAGTGTCAATATAAATATGCTTTAAGGGAGGTCAGATAGCTCTGCTGTGGTGAGATAAAGAGCATATGATGCTCAGTTCAGGTGACCTTTTCGAGCATTTTGAAAATGTTTTCCTCTGCTGAAGAAAGGGTACTTCACAATGTGCTACGCTCTATATACCAATTGAAAGCTATAAATGAGAGCTCTCAATTGAATGTAATTTCATGCTCCAAAGCGTACTGGATGACATGTTATATCCGTAACAAATGGGTGTTATTTTTAGTACATAGGAAAGAACTGTGTATAAATACATTGTCAATACTATGTACATAGGCATGATGCCTCCCAGTCAAAAATGCATCCCCTCACCCTATACACATCTATCTTCTAATGAGCTTCATGATCTTCTCATGAATTGTGCCATACTGCTCTATAAAGCAGAGCAGAAACAGAGCATGTGCATCAAATATTGCCCTCCTCCTATGGGCTACTGCACGGTTTGTGATGTTGTCCAAAAGGAATTTCTTGTCGAAACTGGTCTAAGTATTCCGATTTCTCACACTATGCTCCGGAACTGGGTTGCACAATGAGTTCTTCAAGGCAAGGTGCTGCAGGAGAAGGAGAGGGGAGAGTGATTGACTCACTGGGTTTCCATTTACCTGGTGTATCATAGCATAGTGATTGCCATCATATGCCCCCCCAACGCCTTTTGCCTCCTCCTGACCTCAATTCGCAGTATTTTTCTTAGTTTTTTTATAAAGACACTCGTAGCACTTGTATTTTTCGTTTCCTCTTTGTTTTTTTAATATATGTTTGTACGTCGTTCGAAAAATTTAAATTTAATTATTTGGTGTATCATATGACGGTGGGACACTGTATGTCCAAGACTTCAATTTGCCCAGATGTCCATGAATCAATGACAATAATTTGAATAAATTGAAATTTTCGTTCAATTGTAATAAATCGTCACACAAAGTCCGAGAACCACGCAGTATTGGACTCCACAAATCGAATACACCGCCTTTTGAATGAATATGCAGGAAGGCAATGTGGTCGGCGGGCACCAATTGTAGAATGTGTATTGTAGACGCAAGATCGCTGTTAGTGCTTTTGATCGCACATATTCAGAAAGCGATTAATACAATCTATCATTATCCTTTAATTAGACACATGCTTCACAATTAAGAGTTAATCCCCAGTTAACCCGATGTCCAGTGAACAAGGTTGTTGCATGCAGATAGGTGTTCGTGTTTGAACTTTGTGGTTGCTTGGATCAGTAGCCCTCGGCTTATTGCGGTTGACTCCTCCCTGCTACGTCGACCTGGCCATCCTCACCACGCAACATCGATGTATTCTCAGTCTCAAGGTTATGCATTTCTCTGGTCTGTCTTTCAATATTAAGCTTCAACCTCAAATCTACATATATGCTCACTACCACCGCCGTCCCTACCATTCACCCTCGCAACCTAATTGGTTCATCTGCGGAACCAAATCACAGCACCATGTTCATTCAAATTGTCTTGGCGTTACACATGTCAGTTGAGGTTTATTCAAAAGTCGATCCCTATCATCCTCCATCCTGATATCCCGGATATTTAGCACACCCTCTACATGATGGACGCCACTTTTCACTTACAACTGCACGTCAAAGCGTGATTCAGGGTTCAAACTTTGAGAGAACTCAGGACATCAGTCATGAAACATTGTTGAATTCAACCATATAAAGGCGGCGCGAAGAGCCTCAAGGTTTTTCGTCAGGATTCTTCTGCCTATCGTCCAACGGTCCAAGCTCAACATGGAAGCATTACGACGTCTCTCTATCTTCTTCTTCATTGGACTCTCCCTTTTATCCCTTGCTTCCGCCGCCGACGAATTAGAACCCGCTCTTGGAGGGAACGACGCTGAGTTCCAATCCAGAGCTATCCGCGGGTTATTGTTCATCGACAAGAGACAGTCCACCTGTGGTAACTGGGTCAGATGCGGTGCTCTCACTTGCTGCCCCACTAGTGCATGGAGGTGCTGTTCGAGTGCGTTCAGTCTAATTTTGGCCATTATTCATGCTGCTTGCTGACACTCTCACTCGTTCTCAGCTGGTGACTGCTGTAGGCCAGGGACTCACTGTGACATGGGGAGCAACGGCATTATGGGATGCTGTCGGGACGGCGCTATCTGTGCTGGACCAGCTCCTCCTCCTAGCTCTACTACCAGAACATCCACCTCAACGCGAACTGTAACTATTCCCAGTAAGTGATTGGTGTAGACGTAGGTTATTGTTGAGTGTTTTCTCACCACCCGTCGCGTTATAGACACTCCCAGACCGCCTCCCACTACCACACGTGCGCCACCACCACCGCCACCACCAACTAGTACACCCTTGCCACCCCCACCGCCACCACCACCAGTTTCGTCCACTTCTCCAATCCTCTCTATCCCTCAAAGCACTGTTGGACCACCGCGACCAACACCCACCATCTCCTCTCCTCCAACAGGTGCCAGTTCGTCTACACGCGTAACCGACACCTTCTTCGCAGATCCAACAGCACTTGGGAATGCTGGACAACATCTCATGCCATTTAGCAACATTGGTGCAGTGGGGATGGCTCTAGCCGTTACTCTAATGACACTTCTTGTTTGAGGACGCGTATCTCACCGACTCACTTTTCTTTCTCGACGATCCCAGCTTCCCACTATCTTAATTACATTCTACGTCTGTTGCACCACTTCATGGGCTGTTACTATGTACTGATGCTCTATAAATGAATGCTTTCCTTTCATTATCCGTGTGCCAAGAATCAATGAATAGAGGCGCAGCAGCGTGAACGCGCCAGGTAACATTGAATAGGATTAGACCGCAGTGGAGATGATCGACGCGAACGTGAACGATTAGCCCCTGCGTCCATGGTCTCGAGGCATTTGCTTTTGAAGGTGACAGGATAAAGTCTACTGGCATTTTCTGTAACAAAAAAACGCGACTGTTTGAGTCAGTTCGACGACAGGCTTCCCTGATTGACGCACATTCCTTGCTCTTTCTCCCATCCAACACTTTTCAACCAACCACAAATTTTTCAGATGCATAATCAGGGTTCTCATGAGCCCTCCGCTTATGACACCTCGTGAAATATCAAGTGAGAATTCGACAAATATACCTAATTTTCATGGGAACCAATACCCCAGCACCTTCATTTTATTCACTAACGGCTAATAGCCATCAGCATTCCCCAACAAGTTTCTCGTAATAGGCATCCTTCCGCACCGGAGGCATTGTCAATGTTCACCACGGTTTAACTCGGTTCTTTTACGAAACCGGGTTGGGAACGAGAACACGGGTTCCTTACATAACGCAAATGAGTAGAAATAGAATCACTAGGACATTTTGTTTGAGTCAGAGGACTACCTCGAAATAACTTGCACGTCGTCAGCGACCAAGCTTCAGTCTCTGAAATCCTTTGTTGGGGATAAGTGTTGGGAAACTTCCAGCTTGTCGCTCTAAAGATGAAAAAAGCGTTGATGGATATTAACCTTCTCGAGTGTCGGGTACCATATCATCATATCAGCCACGCGCTTCCGCTGGGACTAAAAATATACATATCGAAATGTTACAGCTGGAATTACCACTGGTAGCTCTGGTTACGTCAACACCTGTCAGGAGTCTATTTTCAAATTTTGACTTATTGTTGGACGACCGTAATTACACTAAAGGGTACCTCACTTTTGATGCTCAACTTCTCACAAAGGGAACAAGAATAGATTATAATAGACACGCTTCACCGGAAATAAAAGGACGCGCGTCTACCGAGTCCGGCAATTCTTACAAAATCGCGTTTCAATGTAAAATAACTTGACATTTTCTGGGTAATGAACAACTGTTACTGTATAGACCAGATGGACGAGCAGTGCGTCGTCGAGAAAGTCTCGCGATTAAACAACTGATCATGCGAATGTTGGATTGATGGCCAGAAATACTCCTATACCCGGAGGCTATGTCCAGTGAAAGCAGTAGTAATGTTGTGAAACTCCTGCGCGTTATGGAACTACACAACCCGCCCTCAGTCACCGACGACATGAGAGTCCGACCCACCCGTGAGGAATGATCTATTTCGAACCCAGCTATCGACTTTGCGTCGTGAAAAATGCAGGTATACATGATATCAAGGGAAAGGGTTTCGGTATAAAAGCAAGGTTTCATCGCTGCATAGACCCCAGTGAACTCTAGTTCGTCCTCTAGTTCTCTATCTTTCATCTCTTCTACCATCGCAATGGCCTTTGCTCGCCTTACTGCCTTCCTGGCTCTCATCGCAACAGCTAGCGCTGCTGTTACCCGTGGTGTCAAGTGCCCAACTGGCCAGGTCACTGCTAATGCAGCTTGCTGTGGTATGTGCATTGTGACGCTTTATCTTTTCATAGCTTCGCCTAACCCCGATCCAAGCTCTGTTCCCCATTGTCGAAAACATTCTCCAGGCCCAGCTCTTCGACGGCGGCGAATGTGGTGAAGAGGCTCACTCTGCTCTTCGTCTCACTTTCCACGACGCCATTGGATTCTCTATCCACGGTGGCAAGGGTGGAGGAGCTGATGGTTCCATCTTGGCTTTCAACAAGACCGAGAACGCCTTCCGTAGGTCTATTTTGTTTGATAACAGACCACATTAGCTAATCGAATATTTCAGACGCCAATGGAGGTATCGACGATATCACCGACGAACAATTCCCATTCTTCCAACAATCAGGACTTAGCGCTGGAGATTTGTGAGTTAAATCGTGACAATCATCTCTACTACTGTCTAATAAGCCCCGTGCAGCGTCCACCTCGCTGGTGCCGTTGGTGTTGCCAACTGCCCTGGTGCCCCAAGGCTCAAGTTCTTCCTCGGTCGCCCACCCCCGGTCGCCCCAGCCGTCGATCTCACTGTTCCTGAGCCCACTGATGATGTCACCACCATCCTCGCCCGCTTCGCCGATGCCGGATTCACCCCTCAGGAGGCCATCGCGCTTCTCTCATCTCACACCGTCGCTGCTTCCGATGTCATCATCCCTGGCTTCACTGGTGTTCCCTTCGACTCGACTCCATTCACTTTCGATACCCAGGTCTTCCTCGAGGTTCTCCTCAAGCCATCCTTGTTCCCCGATAACGGTCAACCCGAAGCCGGTGAGGTCGAATCTCCCATTGCTGGGGAGATGCGTCTCCAATCCGACTCTGTCCTCGCTCGCGATCCTCGTACTGCTTGCTTCTGGCAGGAGATGGTCAACAACCAGCAACTCATGCAGACCCGCTTCCGCGATGCTATGGCTAAGCTCCAGGTTCTCGGCCAGGACACGAGGAAACTCATCGATTGCTCTGATGTCATCCCCGTCCCCAAGGCTCTCGCTGACCCCATCATCAAGCTCCCACCCACCTTCACCATGAACGATGTCGAGGCCTCCTGCCCTCAACTCAGGCTGCCCGCTCTCGCCACCCAAGCTGGTCCCGCCATCACTGTTGCTCCCGTCCCCGGATCTTAAACGTTTCCCGATGGAGCTCGACAGATAGACGTCGTTTTTCCTTTCTTTTATTATTTAATTTTTATACGGGCGGGGTTATAATTTGCACCTTTCATTGTCATGTAGTGTCTGGAAAAACTTATATATATTATCCATCGACCAGGGCTAATACCTGGACGCATGGTGTTTATACCACAACGAACTCGCGCGCATACTGAAAACTATATCCTGGATAAGTGAAGTCCCTGTCTGACTAAATGGGCCGTCTTTGCTCAAAAGTAAGAGAACTCACCCTAACTCCAATTCTCATTTAATAATGTGTCCGATCAGGCAAAGTTCATCATAACTACAGTGAACAGGGACTCATGCCATTGAAGTTCATCTGACTCGTCTTGAAGAGTTCTCAAAAAGTCCATGGATTCCGTTTTTTCTGTCACTATTGCCATTCAATCTTCAATACTGATTACAGATTTCATTAAGAGATGATAGGGATCTCTTGTATTACCACTGAATTCATAGTGGGCTGTGCTCGTGATAACGTTGCCGAGCCTTTTGGCTATTATATTGACTCTGGCTCGATACGAACGCGTTTGAGAAAGGTTTGCGTTGAGGGTGCAAACTAAAGGCATGACTGGCTTGGCGAATTGTACAGCACATTTATGATTTATCTATATACAGTTCACCAAAAGCAAAACTTCGACTTCGTTCACCCCTCCCCCCTCTCTGTAACTCCCCCTCCTATTACTCCTATGGCGTCTCTTACTCTTACACGAAAAATACTTCTGGGTAAGAAAACATTCCGAAAAAGTTTCGATTTACATAAAGTTCAATGCATATTGACGGACAAAGCTCTAACCCAACACTTGTCTAGCCTTCAACTTCGTGGCTAGTCTGCCATTTGCGGGGATGACAGTCTACTCCCTGACTCGCCTCGTCACCAACAAAGTGCATTACATATGGGTAATCGCAATCGTAATAAGCGTTATATCGCTGGTTATGCTTCCCATTTTGTAAGCAGAAAATTTTTCGTTATTGATCAAGTCAACTAATACATGGTACTTGCTGCGTTTCAGGTTTATTGGTCGACTTAATGTTGTTGTCGAACTCGTGATACTATGTCGGTTTGATTGGCCCAAGACCTCATCCTCATCTCTCAGAGTCCGACCGCTGACCTGTCGTTTAATAGTTCACTTGTGGGTCCTGAGTATGATAGAAACTATCATCCTTAATTATTATGGAGAATACCCGTTGTACATCCCATGCATCGTCATGTTCTTGCTCAGTTGAGTGCAACCATCACGTCTCTAAATGCCCATCTGCCGAGATTAACCAGCTCCTATTAAATGCCTCCATAAACACGCATCATTAGGCCTGGCGCACTTCTCTGCACTTTTGCATTCGTCCAGGAAGCGCGCGGCTCAAGGAAACCCGATTTGGAATACACCCGCCCGACGAATTGATCACGATTTGTCGACTCGCACGACGAACGTGCCTCCGTGGCAGTGGCAGGGTGCTATGCCTAATCCTGTGCAATACAGTTATCCGATGACCCCTGCCGTTCATTATGACCCTGGAGCTTCATTGACGACGCCAACCGCCACTCTTCCTGTTGTACAAGAACCGCCGGCGGCTGTGGTCGCTTCGACGCCTGCGAAAGTTACATGTACTTGAAACGCCCCATCACTCGCCTTGATAGTACATTATACAGTTTTAAACCCTCGGATTTGGGTTTCGATGTCACTTTCATCATGCTGATTCCTGAAAAATTCGTCCCTAGAAAGCTTGTATTCACGTTGTATCAATAACAAAAAGTAATCCTCAGGACAATTTTTTCTCGTCTATATGTCGAGCCATCAATAACCCACATCCCATCCATGACCTTGACACAACTGACACATAGGTTTGCCGGAGAGTCCGAGTCTTCGTACCTGCCAGAAACCCCAATCGTATACATGAACTCGTACTCTATTTTCTTGTTATCTCCATTCACAATTATCGCCTTGGCTAGAGCAGCCGTCTCAGCATGATGGACCACAACGGTCCCGGGGATCCTTTGTAAGGTACAGCTCCAGCTGCTTTTTCAACGGGGTAGGCGTCTCGTCTATCAGCTGTCTCCTATAGCTCTGACAGCACGGAGTGCGCTGTAAGAGCACATGCGGCGTTCCTAGTTTATGCACTGCGCCGACAATGTGAAAGAACCTGGACGAAGTTCAGGTCCGCCTTCTTGATCATGTGGATCTGCCAGCTTACACGATTTCTCTAGAGTCCAGCCAATTCTCTCTCTCGTATTTTATCCTACATTCTCTCATTGATAGTAATTTCTCGTCGCTCGTCGCTCGTGATATTCATAGTCATTTAATTCTCATCTGTTAATTTTCTTTTTACCCACCCACCTCTTTTGTCAACCCTTCACGGCTCTTCACGGTGACCTATTCACATTCCCAGATGTGTCAGGTGGGGAGAGAGCGAGAAACAAAGGGGATTCAGCCGTCCTCGCTCGTCTCTCGCCCAGGGAAGAGACAGCTCCAACCACTGTTGCTGTTCCCTTCTCCCTCTCCCATTCTTACCTACCTAACTATCTGGTTAGACCTCGTGAATCAAGAAGGTTTTTTTCGTCCTGCTTGGCGAGGACCTGGATGGACGCATGCGCGTATTTGTTGAGATTGAGCGGGGATATCCCGAGCTTGGACACACCCACGCCATTGGTGAGTGCGCTGTCAACAATGTGGGGGTAGAATGTGGTTCCATCGCCCAAGACCTCGTCATGCTTTCAGCAACTGGGTGGGTCGTGTCGTCGGCATTGGGTGAGATATGCGTCGAGGTCGATGTGGCGAGGGACCAGGTCATGAGAGTCAAACACGGAGACTGGATGGGCGATCATGATGGAACTCAGACCGAGAACCGCGACGAGGGGTCCTAGGGCGAAATGCTCGGGGGAGAATGAGGAGCGGGATGGAGATGGAGATATGTTTGGAGCTGTACTAGTAAAAGCTTGCGCTGTGTTGGATATTTGTCGATGCGAGTTTGAGGCTTAGTGTACACCGGGCACGATTCGATGTTTTTTCTTTGGTTCGTGGGTGTTGATGAGAACAGACCTGCTGTCGATGATATGATACTGTTGAACGTTGATGAGCGCGGAACGGTGGTGGGATGACGAATAGAAGCAAAACAAAACAAAAACAAGAACGAGATGGCGGATGGATGGGATAGGTGTGAGGGTGATGGTGGAGATGCAAGCTGGGTGAGGGATGCGAGATGCGCTCGGGTGCACATACGTGGGGTCCGGAGAGCTATGGTTAGGAGAGCAATACAGTCGACTCTGTCATAACCGATAGGTCTCGGGAGTCACCAAAAGCTATCGGTTATGGGAGGTTATCGGTTATCACAGCGGGTTTTAGGCCTTGGAAGGCAATTTGGGAGTCACCAAAAGTTATCGGATATTAGAGGTTATCGGTTATGACAGCTATCGGTTATGACAGAGTCGACTGTACTGAGACAAGAGAAACAAGGTTCAGGTCGGCGACGGCAACACTAAGGGACGGTGCGATCCTGACACAGTGGCGTCGGCGCGTTCGCGATGGGTTGCAGAAATCGCTCAAATTTGCGAAAAAAGGGGCTTGTGGGCGTGAGGCTCATCATCGTCTTTCCTTCCCCGTTCGCAATGGTCGCATTGGCCAGAGTAGCTGTATCAGCGCGATGATGGATTACGACGGGCCCATGTCATGAGCTGCTTCAGATACCTCGCAATTGCAACTCGCTCGAAGTACGAATTGTTCTTGACTTCGGCGTCCAATGATACTTAAATTCATTTTTCTTTCCTTGAAATGATCAACGAACTCGGGAACACACCAATATTCTTATCAGGATTATAACACCCTTATTAACTAGCCTGCTGTGTGCATGTCTTCCTATCATCGCGGTGGGGTTCGACTACTTCTGACTACTGTCAGTGCACCATACGCATAAGACGACGAAGACTCACCCCCGGATGATATGTAAGTGACCACACTCCGAGGTCTTGATACTCAGTGATGTCGAAATCAATGAATCGAGTCTTTAGCTTGAACAGCAATTGTGCGGTAGACTTATCATCCGACTTACAGTAAGAGACGTCTTTATCCTCACCGTCCGTGTCCCATTCATTCTCTCGAACGAAACCTCGGAGCACGATCGCACACTATACGCCAAGACCCCCTGCTCACCAACGCGCCCCCCCTCCACACCTCAAAGTCAGAGACGTAACGAACATGACGCGAAGCGCATCAAAAATACTCCACGAAGAAAATTTCCAGTCTTGAGGCTAATGGTGCTATGAGGGTTACATGACAGGATAAGGCTTGGGTCTTGGCGTTTGAACGTTGGGCGCGGCGTAACGTCAAGTGAAGACAGGTTGGACAGGTGAGTTGGATAACCAGAAGGAAGGTTGTTGAAGAAAGGAGGGCATTAAAGCTTTAAAGAGGGCGGAGAGGATGTCGGTGTTGATTTTGTTGAACATTGAGTGAAGATGAATGGAAGGCAACGGAATGGAAGAGCGCAGCGGTGATTTAGGCCCGCTCGCATTGACCAAGTATATATAGGGACGGGGAAAGGAAAGTTGCGATGTCAAAGAGGGTTGAGTTTTATTTGGTGCGAGCCTGAAATAATGTACCTCTTCGTGCCAGTGAGCGTCGGGGACATACATGGTACACAAGTATTCTATAAAGGTCAACCCGATAGAACACGATAAGGCATGCGATGACAAGAAAATGACACAAGCAAGAATCACAACAAGAACAAGGACCAAAAATAAACTGAACCGAAATGCCGCGATCCCCCCTCCGCTAAAATTGCACCTCCTGGGTTGATCGAACCCCATTTTGGGCAGGGGTGATGTCGTTTCTCATTCCCATTGGCTGGAGGGGTTTCGGCACGCTTAGTCACCCATCACCCATCCAAGTTTAGCCTTGGGCTTGGTAGGGTGGGTAGGGTTTGATGGAAGGGTCAGCACCGTACCCCCCCGTGTTGTTGTGCCATCCCATCCCAGGCTGCTTACGACGACGACGACGTACGATTTCAGTCAGTCAGTCATTCAGGTCTGGTCTGCTTTTCAACCACACCCTCACCACTGTTGTGTCCGCCTCTTTTTTATTTGGTTTTTGACCTCTCGTTCTTTACTTTACTCTCTCTTGTTTGTTGATTTGTTGGAGAAAAGGGCTTATTGAGGAGGAAAGCCGTCTTGGGAATAGTTGGCATACTAGCAACGGCCAAGTGAGAGGGAAAGGAGTTGACGTTCTCTCTCTCTGTCTTTCTTGCTGTCCCCTTCTTTCTTTCTATCTCTATCTATCACGCTATCTGTCAGCCTACGTGGCTACGACCGCAACAACCCATCAACAACAACAACAACAACCGTTGACCAAGCCAGCACCCACACGCTCACACTCTTTTACCACCACTACTCCCGACGACCACACCTACTCATTACTGCCTTACTCCCTTCTCCGTCTTCCTTCTCCCTTTCCTTCCTTGGTCACTTTGTTGCCCCTCTTCAAACATTCACCCTACTCACTACCCACGTCAACAACAAGCCCAGCTTGACAACACCCTCCTGCCATCCTGCCACCTCACAGGCTCAACGAGGCTTGGTTGAAATAAACTTGTATACCTGAAAAGACAAGAACGTTACGCTATGCTTTATCTTACGTCGGATTCGTTCCCTGTGTGTGAGTAGCCATCTCCCCCCCCCTCTCACTCCCACTCCGACGAAAATTAAATTGGGTGCTGACGTCTTTTTCTTTTCTTGAATTAATTGAATAGTCGTTCCGTTTGGTGTTATTGGGTGAGTGAACTACTTTTTAATAAAAATTTCGTTTTTATTGGTGTTGGTGACGAGCTCGTCGTTGCCATCCACCCCGTCATCACTTCAACCACACACCTTCATCCTCCTTCCATCTCTTCTTTCTCCTGTCTTCTCTCCCTTTTACACTCATGCTAACCCTGCCTCCAGATTCTACCGCTACCTATGGTACCTCATCCGTCTCGCCGCAGCCGCCACATACCGCCCCGTCCCCCTCCCCGAAAACCCCACCTACATCGCCTCTGAAGACGTCACCATCATCGTACCCACCATCGACGCAGGCGAAGAATTCAAAGAAGCAGCCAACTCATGGCTCGTCGGCAAACCCAAGGAAATTCTCATCATCACCGAGGAGAAGATGCTCGGCCCCCTCCAAGACTTGGCCAACCAGGTCGATCCTGAGAGGATCCGCGTCCTCACCGTCCCGTTCGCGAACAAGAGGCTGCAGATGAGCCACGGGATCAAGAACACGACGACGGATATCATCGTGTTTGCGGATGATGATGCGATTTGGCCGCCGACGCTTTTACCGTATGTCCTTGCGTGTTTTGAGGACCAGAAGGTCGGGGGCGTCGGGACGAGTCAGCGGGTGCAGAGTGTGGGGAGCAGGATGACCGTTTGGGAGGTCCTCGCTGCGTTCCGGCTCACCATCCGAAACATCGAGATCTCGAGTTCGACCCACATCGACGGTGGCATTCCATGTCTCTCAGGAAGGACAGCAGCGTACCGCACGGTCATCCTCAAAGACCCCGAGTTCCTGCATGGGTTCACGCACGATTATTGGCTGGGCAAGTATCAGCTGAACAGCGGGGACGACAAGTTTTTGACGCGGTGGATGGTGAGCCACGGGTGGAGCACGTATGTGCAGTGCTGCAAGGAGGCGGAGCTGCTGAGCACGATGAAGCCGAATTGGCGGTTTTTGAAGCAGGTGTTGAGGTGGACGCGGAATACGTGGCGTAGTGATTTGAGGAGTCTGTTTATGGAGCGGTATGTGTGGACGGCGCATCCGTATGTGGCGTATACGATGGTGAGCCCCCTCTCCCGCTTTTTGTTTTTTTTTTTTTTTTTTTTGAGGGTAGGAGAAACTGATGTGATTGGATAGGTCGATAAACTGTTTAACCCGCTTACTCTACTCGTCGGTCCTGTCCTCGTCTCGGTCTTGATCTACAAATCTACCATCCCGATCGACGAAGGAGGGTATCATTTACCGTGGTGGTACGTTCCTTCCCTCCCCCCCTTCCTCTCTCTCCTCTCATTTTTTTTTATCTCACCTCAACTCATCTCTGCGCAGGAACATCCTCCTCTCATACATGGTCTGGCTCTCCGCGACGCGCACGCTCAAGCTCATGCCGCATCTCTGGCATGAGCCGTCTCATATCATCTACGTGCCTGCCTTTATCCTGTTTGGGTACTATTTTGCGATTATGAAAGTGTATGCGCTTTGTACGTTACATGAGGTGAGTTGGTGGTGTTTTCTTTGTTTCTCATGTCGTTTTTTTCGCTGTTCTACCTTGTTTTTGCGTGTGTTTTTTTTCTTCATCTTTTTGGTGTCCGGGTTACGTGATGTGGTTCATGAGGAGCTTTGAGGGCTTGCTGTTGTCTCCCGTTGGCCTTGGTTGGCCTGGCTCTGTCCAGCCACCCAAGTACATGCGAAGAGAGTCAAGATGCATGCCCAAATAATGCTCCAAAGAGAACGATCACCTGCTTGCTTGAAGTTTTTTCATTACATTGTTTTCGTGGTTGTGAGCTGCATGCTGTTTCTTTGGTTTTACTTTTACTTTTCCTCTCGCTGGTTCAACCTCTGGTCTGCTTTCTGGATGGGGTCCCCATTTTCCGTCATCGTCGTCGTGTCTATGTTATTTGCATTCATTCATTATTTTCCTTTTCTTCGTCTCGCTGTTCTTGTCCTCCCACTTGCTCTCTACCTTGCTTCTCTCCCTCTTCTACTCTCATTTTCCATCCTCTGCTCCTGCGTTTCCCTGATTTCTTTTGATGACGTGTCATGTCATGCACCCAACCCCCTCTGTCGTTTTCTGCGTGTGTTCTTGTGCTTTTTTTGGCTTGACGTTGCCAAGCGGGATTTTTTCCTTTGAGCACAGCCACGCAGGGAATGGAAAGTCGTTGGCTTGGACAGGCACGTATTCAATGGATGGGAGGATGATGGATAGATGGAATTTAATTTTTGGGTTGGGTGCTGCGGGCCTGTGGGTGCCCTGGCTTGGTCTTGATGGATGGCTGAATTGAATATTTTTTCTCCGCTGCTTCATTCTAATTTATTGTTTTTTTGTCATCATTTTTCTCTTCTTGGCCTCTCATCTCCGTCCTTCAACCAAAAGACTGACCTTGACTTTTTTTTCTCCCTCTTTTTAGACTGGATGGGGAACCCGCGCCGGTATCGGTGATGCCTCTGCCGCCACGGCCGCCTTGGACAAACTCAACGACGAAAAAGCACAGGCAGCTGGTGTCTCCATGCCCCAGGCTCAACCGCACCAGCACCGGACGCAAATGTCCATGCCCAGCGCATCGCCGTACTCGTCTGACCCCTCCTCAGGGGGCTACACAGATGACGCGTACGGGGGCACGAGGCATCAGCATCAGTACAGCGATGATCAGAGTCCGTTCAGAGATCCTGTGATGAGCCCGACGAGTGCGACGCCTATATACGGCGCGAATGCCTCCTCTGGGTATGCTGATAATGCCACGAGGGGGTATGAGGGCGGTGGTGAGAGGGGGCAGGCGGGGAGCCCGGAGGCGACGGGGACGAGACCGCATGGGAGACATAATTCGCTTTCGAGGAGGAGGCAGCAGGCGGCGCAGCCGCAGGGACAGGGGGAGGGGGAAGGGGTGGAGATGCAGGTTGGGTATGCGCGGTAGATGGGGGTGCGAGGGCGAGTGAGAGGGAGAGGAGGGGAAGGAGCGGGGGTGAGAGGAGGAGAAGTGGAGGTGATTTAGAGTGTGCGAGGGACACGGATAGTGCGGGGAGCAGAGATGAGGAAGAGGCGAAAAAGGTGGAGAGTGTGCTTGGGTGGTATGGGTGGTGGGATGTTCTGAGAAGTGGGCTGGAGAGGAGGCCCTCCTTGGGGAGGGGTGGGGTTGACAGCAAGACGTCGCTGAGAGATGTGGTGGAGCAGACTCTGAGTGCGGTGGAGAGGAAGGGAGGAGTGGGGAGGACGAATACGAGGACGAGGGAGTGGGTTGCTGGCAGGCGTGTTGATGCAGAAGAGGATGAGGGTGGGTCGTCGTCTCGCCCTCGCCCTTGGTCTTTGTTGAGGCCTGAAGATGCGTCTGAACGTCGGTCTTCACCAGCACCAGCACCAGCACCTGCGCCAGTGCCAATCCCGGAAGTCAAACCTGAACCGGCGACGCAATCTTCGTCTCAACCCCCAACTACATCTCAGGCTCAGGCTCAGGCTCAGCCCGACGAGGAAGTAACACCACAAGAGACACAGGAAGTCCTACCGACACCTGCCCCGCCGTTGTTGAAAAGAGCGAAGACGGTTAGGTTTGTGGATGATGTTAGGAAGAGTGAGGAACAGGAGGAGAAGGAGGCGCCTTTGGATTTGAAGGATGAACGTCCTGATGAACAAGGACCCAAACCTAACTGCGACCAAGGCCCACCAGCACCTGCTCAAGATCAAGAGCAACCTCCGCCCGCTCAAGATCATGGGCGAACTCTACACACTCAAGATCAACCTGCGCAACGTCCTGATCGACATCTTCTGGATTGGGAGAGCGATGATGGGAGTGTTAATTTGGATGATGCGTATGTGCTTTGAGGTGGTGTTGTCATCTCGGCGCTGCCATTGTCTGTCTCCCCTTCTGGTTCATCGTCAACACCAATGCGCATCCTCCCTTGACACTGTTCACGTCCCTTGTTCTCCTCGTCTCGTCATATCGTCCGCTTCCGACTCCATACCCCACACATCTCTATATACCCAGCCTCAACACTCTTTAGACAGCCTCACTCAATATCTTCCTTTCTTACGACCTTGCTCATATCATCTGCCCTCCGAGGATGCACATGCTACACGCCCCTCACCCTTGGACCTCGTACTCTCTACCTACCCCTCAGTCTCTAACGCCTCACAATGTACCACCTCCTCCATCGTGACCCGGTACATCACCTCTCGTACGTTACCTCTTGGATCCTGCCAGACATTGCTCCCTGGACTTGTGCCCCGTTGATTAGACGCTCATGGACGTGAATGTGACTCGGATGGAACAGAACAGCGCGGAACTGTTAATAATTAAAATTACCCTTGCTACATACGTATGATTAGTACTACTTTCTTTTTCCCTTTCTTTCTTTCTTTTATTGCCCTTTTCCTGGTCCTTCTGAACCATTCTGAACCTTTTACTCCTTTTGCACCTGTGGTTACTCAGACGCCCCCACCCCAACCCATCCAGTATATTTTTTAAAATATCTTTTACCCAGCGTTAGATTCTGAATATCGATACTTTACTTTACCTTTACATTTGATTTTCTCTTTTTCTTTCTTTTGAGTTGACTTTTTAGTGCCCCTTTCCTTCTTTTTTTTTTGTCTTGAGGATACTTAATTGATGGCGTTACGCTTGAATGGTTGAGTGAATGAGTGGGATGTGGGATTGGGGCGATGGGTGAACTTTACAGTGCCTTGCATTGCGGTTTGCAGTCGGAATTTCGCAAAAATGTTTGGTTGAGCTTGGTTGTGGCTCACGCTCACGCTTTGGATGGCGCGCAGGGTCCATCCCAAGCATGTAAGCTCTCTCCAGAACTCGATAAACTGAGCTTTCATGACCCTGACTGGACCCTAAACGTGACACTGACAAATATAACCAAAGCATTTTCGCAAAATCGGTTCTGCAAACCGCAATGCAAGGCACTGTAAGAGTGTAAGTGCTAGGTGATATGATGAGTGAATAAATGAGTGGGATTGGAAGAGAGCCTGAGGAGCGGTGGAGTGAAGTGATAAACGGGATGGGTCGTTCGCATATCTCTAGCGTCTAGGTCAACGACGATGAACTCGCCCACCTCTCTCATTTACTCACAATCGTGTAGGAAGTTCATGTCCATAAAACTGTGTTAATGCGTAGATTGCGTTGGTTGGTTTTTCACCCGTCTCTCTTGAAGTGTGGCAGGAGGACAGTGAATTGAGCGATGGCGGGAAAGCATGAGGCGAGTTGGGCGATGGTCACTTTGAATGTGGCTCAAGCTTAGATATACAAAAGCTTTATATTATCCTGCGCAAATGAGGGATCCGGAGCTGGAGGATGAAGAAGCTCAAGACGCCATTTTTCGTTGCTGCTGACGGTGGGGTACGTTGCAGTCACCCCCTGTGAAGAGAGAGTCGAACGAATGCATGGGAGTGGCTTACAACTCGATGTTACCGATAATTTCGGCCGACGCAATGTTACTTACACTTCATATTGAACCATTTTGGGCCCGATGCATGCACCGAATATTCGACATCCCAAAGGATGCACACAAATGAGTTTTTATCGCACGATTACGTTCGGAATAACATTCAGATGCACACCCTGGATGCTTCCAGCTGCACCAAAAGCACGATGACGACACCTCCGACAATAATAGACGCCTTCGGACCGAGCTCTACGCCCAAGTAAACCTTCGGTACCCCGGCAAAAAAAACGCAAATGATCTCATCGTCGCGGCAGCGCATCAAGAAGAAACTGGCAACTGTACTCGCATAGTATTCCACGAGGCAAGTCAGGGAGGGCAATTGAGCAATATACTCCGCTGGTTCTGCCGAAGGAGATGATGAAGTACCTCGTCAAGCAGTCGAACCTGGATGAAGCGTGACACCACGCGGAGACGCGGCTCTGTTGCTTGCGTTAAAGGGGAATAATGATAGGCAGCAGGGGAAGGAGACGTTCCAGCTTCAGTACACCCTGGCGATAGCTGGGAAGTTTTCTGACGGAAACGAAGCGACTATGGACACTAAGTGTCACGCTGTGTTCGAGGCCCTGGATGTGATTCACCAGAGGATGCATGAAATAAATATATCACCTTCTGTGGATAGGTACATTTTTTATAGATACATAAATTACAACCAGTGTAGTGAATAGACCAAGACGTATAATCAACACGACAATTCATAGTACTTATAAATAGACAAGAAGAAAAACAGGGTATCAGCATAAGAAATAGAGTTCTGTTTGCTTGTAAGTTAAGCAAAAATCGCAAAAATGGTCACGACCAGGGCCAGTATGCCTGCATCCCTCTTATTGAGCGTGATAGATCGTTGTCCCTGTCCTGTGGAGGGGAGACTCGAGATGCTGGCGGGCATTGTCGACGATTTGCTTGTTGGGGTTGTCGTTAACGGGGTCGCTTGTGTTGGTGCAAAGGATTGAGTCGGAGGTAAATTAAGAGTATCTGAAGACACGGACGTGAGTGGAGAGCTGGTTGCGAAGGATGGGGACGGAGGGGGGAGAGTCGGACTGGGTGGGGGTGGCACAGGCGTGGTGACAATTGGCTTCGGTGTGTCTATTGATGAAAGTATTGTCGGGTTAAAAATGAAATGAGATACGCGCCGGACACAAATCACTTACTGATGGAAGTTATCGTTCGAGTTCGAGTAGATGTGTATGTAGTCTTGCTGGTTATCGGAGGTGGCGCTGGCCCGCTGCAAATCGTACCGTTCTCGCAACATCCCATGTTCCCGTTGTCACCCATGACGCAGTAAAATCCTGGGTCACAACAATGTCCCGCTAATCAGCCAATTCAAAATTTGAAAAGACTCTCATTCAGCAAGGGTTATGACGCCGAAACATAGGGGGCGACTCACTTGAGCAGCAACTGTATGCAAAGGAAGGGCAGCAGTTTCGAGAGCCACACCGGACCCAATTGTAGCAGGTATATTGCCTCTTGTTGTGGTACAATAGTCCACGTATGGATTTGCTTTGGGGTTCTGCATCATTGCCTCCCAAAGCGGGTGACAAAGAACCATGCTTCGAGGCCAAAGTGTTGGTTAAGAGTGAGAGTGCAAGGATTAAGAGATAACAGTGGATCCGTTTGATTCCTTCCATGGTAGTGGACAATATTTAGTAGTAGCGGGGAGCTTGGAGTACAAAAGATCGAGGATGTCCCCTATTTAAAGGTTTCATTCCCAATCTTCTATCCTTGAATGGTAAAATCATGACTATTGAACCGCCCTACGACGTGCAGTGCGAGAGATGGGCGGCCAAGGTAAAATGAATCCAATCTACAACCTTTCACTATCACACAATACATTATTTTGTAAAAGTCTTGGTATCAGCATGCTCGGATAACAGGTTGGAGCTCGCTCGTAAATGAAACCGTGTACATACAATAAGTCGTTAGGGCGAACAAATAACCCTTGACATCGCATTGTGGTCTTTCGGTAAATGCTTTGTGCGCACACAAACCTTCATGTGAAGGGATATGGCAGATTGACATCCCAAATATGCGCTGTTTGGAAAGATGGGACAGGATGGAATACAATAGCAGTGACGACGGCGCAGTCTGTATAGCCCAGCGGCGCAAATGGATTGATAGATTGATTGAGTGCAAAATCAGCTGCAGGATACAATGCCCTTCCTAACTTTTCCCGCGTCTCATGAACACACTATGCTTGGCGAATTGATGCTGAAATAATGGTTTGTTCCATAGGTATTGAGCAAACCAGGTAACACGATTTAGTGATTGTAGAATAGCGGCTTGCTGTTGAGGTGCTTTTGGGGTATGTATAGGTACTAAGTATGTTGTAGTCAGACGTTTGAACAGAAAGTAGCTAGGATTGAGACTGGACATTACCGTGAATTGTCTTGGCTCGACCGTCTGGTCAAACCGAGTAGGAGAGCAAGCCCTTACCATTTTGGGACCCTGTACATAATCTCGAGCCTCGAGGGAGAGTTGACGACGTAAATTGATATTGTCGTACATAACCTCTTTGTTATAGCGTCGGTGTGTTAGAAGCGCATTCAATCCACTGAGCGTCCTCAACCAAACCACAGGGGTTTTCCCTTTAACCGGGGTTTCAGCACTTCAAGGTGTGCTCAAATGATACAGTCCAATGTTCTCTCAACTCGTTCTTGCCAGCAAGCGCAAAGATCAAGAATTCTCATTCGCTTAACGGATCTAACTAAAATTTCGGGATGATTGTTACACTCAATTGAGATGTTTATCGTAACGAAGAAGTGAATGGTACTTTTCGTGCGATTTAGCGACATAGCTCCACAACATGCACGCTCCCGAGAATATTGCCTGATTTTTGTCACAAATTTGATGCTCTCGAATCGAACTCCGCCTGTATATAATTTGAATATCAGTTCCTTTTCCTCACACCCATTCCTTGTCCTCGATAATTTATTATGCGTTTAACGGCCAGCATAATTCCAGGTATTCTGTGCACTCTTCACGTCACTCTAGCATCTGGACTTCACCCTCTGGAACCCTCTCTACTTACCCGATCACCGTTATATTCTATCGATGGCCTTTTGAACAAGCGGCAAGCATCAACTTGTCCAGCTCCCAAGATTACTTGCCAGCAGGACTACTGTTGTCAAAGTAGCGATTGGAAGTGCTGCTCCAGTAAGATTCCTTCAATTGGTACCTACATGTATATGTTAATTGTGTTCTCTAGCTGGTGCATGCTGCCGACCTGGGTAGGTTTCATTGGCTCCCCTCTCGGACAATAGCTGATTCAGCTCCACCAAATTTAGCACATACTGTAGTGTTGGAGATGATGGAAATATGGGATGTTGCGAGAGTGGGAGCATTTGCAGTGGCTCTGCAGGACCACCAGTTTCCAGCACGTTCACCAACACCATTACACGCCCCCCTTCCACAACACCACGAGGCTCTGGTTAGTGAGATACAGCTATATATCAGCTACCAACGACTCATGACGCTACCCTTAAAGCTACCATGCCTACCGGACCCGTAGCGACCACCCTTCTCAGTTCCCCACTCCCAACGCCAGGGCGCCAAATGATTCAAATCGACCCAACCGACAGTTCCGTGTCTTACAGTCCTGGCCATTGGACTGAGATTGATTCTCCATGTCAGCGTGGACTCAGAGCTATGCGTACTACCACCGCACGAGCTTCGTTCACGTATATTCTCAATGAGGGAGGTAGGTCGGAAATGTCTCATCGAGTCATTGCCTTCGCTGATATTAATCAATCTCAAGGACAATGGGGTCTCGATGGTTATCTCAACGCCCACGCCGTTGACGCGAGCTGGGAAGTTTATGCGAATGGAAAGATGATCTGGCCTTTCTCAAGCGGCATCACAACAGACTGTGCGTTTGGAGATTTCCTCGTGCTGGGTAACATGCTCGGTTCGGGTCTTGGGCAAGACACGGGTCCGATCAATTTTACTGTTGTCGTCTTTCCTCCTGGAGGGTCGGACAACCCCTTCGCGAGCCCGACCAGTCTTCCTACCACGGAGTTTGTATTCAATGCGATGGTGTACGTCAAGTTAGTTTGACCCTTCACGTTGTGTATATTGACTGGATAATTTCAGATTGGAGAAGCGCAAGAACCTCCTTGGAAACTCCGCTTTGGCATCCAGTCAACCGTCGACTACAGTTATCCTGGGTGCTACGTTCATCATGATCTCCCTTTTTGGAAACCTTGTAGGTCTTGTTTAACAGATTCAAGTAATATACATATTCTTTATACATTGCGATGTTAGTGGGTGTGTCGTGACGTGATACGCATCTGACAGACCTTGCGCCCAACTATCATTACTGCGCACTGCAGTCAAAGTTATGATCGATTGATATCTCAAGATAACTTGCAATACTGAATTACAGTCGTGCGCGACAAGCGTTTTACGTGATATAGAAGGACACAACTGGCCCTTTAACTTGAAATCAAAGGTAGAAGACTCGGAGAATAGCAAACGGATTGTCATTAGCTACGCTATAATTTTGTAAGGACGATGACCATGACGTCAGCCTAGGTTGAGGGTGTTGTGACAGCTCCGTGTCCGACTACTTCCTTGTTGACAGGAGTCGGAACCCTGCTAGGGTCTGTCCCCCATACCGCTGGCATGACTGGGGTACCATAGGTGGCATTGGGTGCTGTTGCCTGCCAGGCTCCCTGCGGCGCCATTGTAAACGCAGGGTACTCAGGCTTGTTCAGGCGACGGATGGATTTCTTCCAGATGGGGTCTCCACGAGATTGTCGGACGATCGCGTAAATCAGCAACCCAGCAAAGTGAATAAAGCCTTGATAAAACACCGTCAACCGATATTGTCGGGCAACAATAAAGACCCACGAACTTAGCACAAATAAACTGATCATCAAGTTCTGGATGACATAAAGCTCATAACAGTATCCACCTGACATGGTGTGTTGAGTCAGAAAACAATTAGTGAACGACTGAAGTGCGCACCGGAGATTGAGGTACAATCCAGGTCGAATGGGTACAGATATCCATAATAGTTGTTCCAGTAATCATAGTCTGCCTTCGAAAGGTTGTCGTACCGTATGCGGAATTTGGCTGTTATGGCAGCTTCGGCGATCCATAACACCCAAAAGCAGACTGAAAAAGAGTTACTTATATTCTCAGTTAAACCAGACAGCGCCGAACACTTACACATCACCATGATATCAAACATCACGGTAATTCGGCCGATTAATCTCGAATAAAGGTGAGTGAACATCCACTACTGGCAGAACGGAGCAATTATCGAGAAAACTTACAGGGCTGGAATGAACAGTAAGGCCAAGGCGCCAACCACGAGACCGAGAATTTCGAAATTGTAGATGAAGGGACCAGCTGGGTTTCGAGCTGATTCATAGAGATAATGGGTACAGAAACCAGTAGCTGGAAGATTGATGAGGAAGGATGTCGCTACCAGTAAAAAATCGTAAATACGTGACTGTCTGACACTATCATAAGGTAGACTTACTGAGGAGTATGTTGCGCAAGACTTGAACACGACCCATTGTCGCAGTGAGTCGGTTGCAAGGTAGAGGACAGAACGGGTCATGTTCTGACTCTTCGCGCCTTTAGTACTTGAAGGAAGCCGAGCGACGGCAGTGTAATCAGCTCCGATGTTGTTAGTCTGCTGCTTCCACGATTATATTCAAAATGATATTGATCATAACTGCGATGTCAATATACCAGCATCCTGCATTCAACGAACCGATTAAGGTGTGAAGAATGTGGAACGAGAAGATAGGAAAGTGCACACAGGGACGCTAGTGACTAATTTCACTACATCCTGCTGGCAAAACGTAAACGTACTACTTGTACCTCTCAAGCTACCAGGCCAAAGATGAGAAACACCCTTCTCCTTGCATCGAGTAGGAGGAGAGTAGTGGGCTTATACGTGCATAACATACTCATCACACCAATGTCACCTCAGCTCCAACGCCATGATGCAGGGCGGCATCAGCTATAAATAGTTCAAACACGAGTTAGATACACAGGCTCGACATCCTTTGGTAGGAAAAATGCTCGTATTGAAGGGCTCTCAATCTTGTATACAATGTTGACCTAGGTCAACGACAAAGTCCTCAAGCATGAAGCCGCCCCAAGAGGACAAGAACAACTGGCGCTCGTCGTTGACAGCGGCCCCGAAAGATCTGTCATCCAGCTCTAAGTAATAATTCGAGCAAAAGCTGACGAGAGTTAAAATTAGCTCAAACCCTTGATCACGACATACAAGAATGATCTGGAAAAGAGTCGGAATGGTGGTCCAGGATATGATATGCGTGGGAACCATGCACAGAGCCTCATACTCGCTGTCAACAATGAGTTAGGCCTCGATTATCGTGCATAACTTCGTAAAAGTAAAAGATCCTCTGTTGGTCCAAAATTATAACTTTCTGAGTATTCTTCTTCTTCATTACACATACTTCGATCAAAAAAATTATAGACCAAGTACTATAATTACAAGCAGCGCTCAGTGCTCCAAGTCAAGAGTCCTGTCCGTTAACGTTGACAGAGAGGGTCTTGGCACGTCAATACGCCACATATATGGGCGCTCGTTCAAGTAAAGCAAGCGAGGCAGCTCATTTTAAGGTCACTGGATAATTGGCCCATCAAATGGTATTTGATTATCATATGGATTGTTGGAAAAATATCTCGGAGAAAAGAGCTCGTAGACACATCGTTTATACCTTAGATCCAGAATTATTGAGCGCTGTCGCAGGTACGACGGTGTCATATGAAGGAGGTTCTTCGTCCTCGGATATCTGACTGATAGGTGTGTTCCAGATCAGACACCCTTGAGATTGCTGAGACCTAACGTAAATCAACAGTCCGAAAAAGTGTAGTAGGCCTGCGAGGAGTTGATGAGCAACGGTTTTCAAAGTGAAAAGTATCTACGAACTTAGCACCAGCAAGGTGATCGTCAGACTTTCGATGCCGTTGAGTTCGTAGCAGTAGCCACCTGAAGTCACAATACAAGACCGTGTCAACGAGAAATACGACAGTGCGAGCGTTGCAGCTAGCGTACCTGACATTGAAGAGCAGTCAAGCCGAAAAGGGAAGATGCTGAGGATATCCTTATTCAGCCTCGCCTCATATCGAGTCTTCTCATAATTGTAATAGTCGATGAGCGACTTATGGACCAATGCACATTCCGTGATCCAGAGGATTGAGAAAACTCCTGCGAAGAGTGATACTTTACTAAGCAAGCCATATAATAGAAGAGAAGCAGTCAATAGATACTAAGAGCCGAAGCGCTCACCCATAAACTGTAGATTGGCTTTCACGGTGGACCTCCCCATCAATCTGCCAGATAATAGTGATCGTCAGCGTCAAGGAAGCATAGGCTGGCATCAATACTTACAGGATTGGCAGGACTATCATCGCCAATGTGCCAACCAGCAATCCATGTATCTCGAATCCATAAACGCTGCTGCCCCCGACTCCGTAAGAAAGGGTGACGAAGAGGTAATGCGCTGTGAGTCCAACTGCTGCAAGATTGATGATAATAGACAGAGCTATCACAGATGCACCCGTAGTCAAGCCCACCGTTATTTACGGACTCGAAGCGAAACTTACCAAGAATAGCTCTCCGGCCAGTTTGAAATTGGTTTAACGACAACATCGAGTGGAGCGGTGAAGGAGTAGGAATGGTTATTTTTGTAAGTGTTGCAAACACTCGCCTTCTATATGCAGATGCTGGATTCAGGGATGTAACGTAGTCCCGAAGGATATCCACGAAGCCTGTGTGTATTTGGCAGTGTCAGGGTACCTCTTTCACTTTCAACATACTTTTCTCGTACTAGACTTAAGGAATACATATATTCACAGAAGCAGCGATGACTGCATCGAGGACTCATATAGGGTTATACTCGTGTATATCACCGCGTGAGGCTGTACTGCAGCCTACGTGCAGTTTATATAGGTATTGAAATTTCAACACGAGGTCAGAGCCTCAACTCTATATTCCATGACGAAACCTTCGAGACAAGTACACCGATAAATGGCAACTGGTCTTCTCATCTCATGAAACCGCCTCCCTGACTCGTACTGCCTCGTCGCTCCATCGTTTCTACGCTGGGAATGGCGACTTTTACATACCCTATAGCACTCGACGAGACAACGGCTTTTGACGTGGAGCTATTCATAGTGAGGGATGCGTACGTGCGTCGTTGTGCGAACCTAAAATTAGTGTAATTGTCCCGATACTCAGACGAGCTCAGTCGCGGCCTCCAGATCTTGGATAACGAGCGCACGAGTCCCGCCGACACACAACAGAAGCTCATAAAATTTCACTGGGGTGATGTAACTCTCGTCTTAGGGAGGAAGACTGACCTGCTTTCCTGTAGAATGACAGATGGAAAGATCATAGCTCGTGAGACGAGAAACCCAGTACAAAAGCTATGCACGCTAGAGATCGATGATAGCAATCGCGCGGATTTAAAATTGTGAGTCAGTTACAGGTGAGAAGGCTGGTGGAATGAACGAATGTTACTTACCACATATTACCGGTGTCGCTAACGTGGTTCAGGTCTGAAGATCCAAAGAAAATTTCAAGCGCACTTTGCTCGCCAACCCGAGTTGTTGGAGGAGAGTTGAATGCGGGATGAAGACCTCCTTTCCGTTACGTCGAGCGAGATCATCTCTATGCCTGGTCACAGAGAACGCTGAGTTAAAGGTGGAACCTTTCAAGTTGGTCAATGAATTGTGAATGCGTTTGGGGAGTATTCCGTGTATTGAAGATTCTGAAGATGTGTTGCCGCAACGGCTCTCCAGACTACGACACGTGGCGAATGAAAGCGAGAGTTTTTGTGAGTGGGCAATTGGTCCTGCTTCATAGTAGTACCGTTATGGTATGAATAACCGTAGTATGAGCCTTTGCAGAGGATTCTACTTTTTAGTGTTAAAACCGCGGTGGTATGCATCGAGATGTAGGACGGCTTGAGGCGCAGCATGACATCCTTGTTGTCGGGTGAGAAGGTAGTTGTTACGGCCGACAAACCTATTCCAAGGTCGGGTTTATGCTCCTCAACTTGAGCCCATGAAACATTGACGTGGTAAAACGATACGAAAATACTTGTAGTAGTGACCAACACGACGCAGAATTTGTAACAATGAAAGTTGAAGGCAGGTTGAAGGAAACGGTGCCGCAGGCAGCCAGCCTGACACTGTCACGATGGAAACTGTCAGTGGTTTGATGCGATCAAAAGATCAAATAGCTAATTCGCTCAAGATGTCAAGGTGGCTTGGTCGAAGTGGATTGTAAAAGTTTGAACCCGCAAGGTTAGGCTCTTCCAACGCCCGCACCGTGGTCAAGAAAGACCTTGGATGGGTTTTTGTGTTTCAGCCTACAGAATGGAGCTTCGTTAAAGATAATATGCACTTCGATGCCTATCAGTGCTATTCCTCACACAGCTCTGATTATGAATGAAGCATCGGCACCGATATGGATTCATTGATGGGAAGTACCCCGTCACTTGGAAGAACTTATTCGGGTCCAACAGACTTGAAGTGACTGTGCTTTGAGTGACACGCACCGGGACGCATTCACAATGACAGTTACCGACTAATGGAACGCACAGTATGAACCAAAGATACGGCGAACGCAACATGCCCTCATGGTCAGTGGAGCAAACCAGCAATTATAGGGCGTACAGATTTAAGTTGCTCTGTTTTGATAGGCTTAGAGCGTCGCTTCAGCTATTTGAACCTGGCTAGGGAATGGATGTCTTGCATCCTGGCGGTACCGTTGTGAAGTATGGCTTAAAAATATTACCATTGTAAATGCAGACATGCTATTGGGCTACACTAGCTCCAACTGGATTGTATTTAGGAGAGCGGCAGTGCTTCCAATGGCCACTCCACCCCGGCTCGACGCGCATCTTTCGAAGGTTAGCTGCATTAAGTCGTGAGAGATCCCACGACACGTTCAAGAATAGGCATCCTCGTCCACGATTCACCGGGCATCAAGGAACGCGCGTCTACCGGCATCCGGTAACCCTAAAAGGGATGTGAAATGTCCATTCTAAGCGTTAAATCCATTGTTGACAAATTGTTGCCGACAGGTTTTTAGCTGGAGGTCGAGAAATATGTCAAGAAATGCTTGTTTCGAAATAGAATTGATGTGAAACTGTCGTGAAGAGCTAAAAATACAACGATAGCAAATTACGGTAGCGCTTACTGGTACTCTCATAGCAGGAGGCGACGGGACAGAATCTTAGTCGAGTATTCCAGTCTTACGGGTCGCTGAAGCTCTATAAAAGCCAGCTCTGTCTTGAGCATATCTTCAGCACACAGCTACTACATCTTTCTTTTGACGATGTCCTTCACTCGCCTCACCGCATTCCTTGCACTCGCTGCTGTGGCTTCTGCTGCAACCACCAGTGTCAAATGCCCAACTGGCCAGGTCACCGCTAATGCAGCCTGCTGTGGTATGTTCAAATCATCAGATATCAGGTTCCGCAGACCATCTAACGGATTAACTTCGCAGCTTTGTTCCCTATTGTCGACAACCTTCTCCAAGCCCAACTTTTCGATGGCGGAGAATGTGGTGAAGAGGCTCACTCTGCTCTTCGTCTCACTTTCCACGACGCCATTGGATTCTCCATCCACGGTGGCAAGGGTGGAGGAGCTGATGGTTCCATCTTGGCCTTCAACAAGACCGAGAACGCCTTCCGTATGTCCATTTCGTTTAATACTAGATCACTCAGCTAATTTGAATATTACAGACGCCAACGGAGGTATCGACGACATCACCGACGAGCAATTCCCAATTTTCCAACAATCAGGCCTTAGCGCTGGAGATTTGTGAGTTAAATCGCGACAGTTGTCTCTACTCAGGTCTAATAAACATCGTGCAGCGTCCACCTCGCCGGTGCCGTTGGTGTTGCCAACTGCCCTGGTGCCCCAAGGCTCAAGTTCTTCCTCGGTCGCCCACCTCCGGTCGCCCCCGCCGTTGATCTCACCGTTCCTGAGCCAAGCGACAGTGTCACCACCATCCTCGCCCGCTTCGCTGATGCCGGCTTCACCCCTCAGGAGGCCATCGCTCTTCTCTCTTCCCACACCGTCGCTGCTTCTGATGTCATCATCCCTGGCTTCACCGGTGTTCCTTTCGACTCTACTCCATTCACTTTCGATACCCAAGTCTTCCTCGAGGTTCTCCTCAAGCCATTGGCTTTCCCCGATAACGGTCAACCCGAAGTCGGTGAGGTCGAATCTCCCATTGCTGGGGAGATGCGTCTCCAATCCGACTCAGTCCTCGCTCGTGATCCCCGCACTGCATGCTTCTGGCAGGCGATGATCAACAACCAGCAGCTCATGATGAGCAGCTTCCAGTCTGCCATGGCTAAGATGCAGGTCCTCGGCCAGGACACCAGCAAGCTCATCGATTGCTCCGATGTCGTCCCCGTCCCACCTGTCCTTGCCAACCCCGTCATCAAGCTCCCACCCACCTTCACCATGAACGACGTCCAGGTCTCTTGCCCTCAACTCAGGTTGCCCGCTCTTGCCACTCAAGCTGGCCCAGCCATCACCGTTGCCCCTGTCCCCGGATCTTAAACGTTCCCCGATGGAGCTGAAAGTGGCCTCTGCTTCTTATTTATTAGAATCTTAGATGCTTAGACCCCCTATGCCTACCTTGAATCATCGTTTTTGTGCGACTTATACCCAAATAAAATCGATTGTTCTCCTCATCTTTTGTTTGAAATATGTTTTTAAGACTTTTGTGGAGTCCATTGAGCGCTTGCATCTGTGGAGTATGCTCCCACTTGAGATTTGACAGGAAGACAACCACTATAGCAGTTATTTTACCATTGATACTTGCTCGAAGGAGTCCTCAATGGCATCACTATCATCCATCTGATGATAAGATTAGAGTCAGGGGTTCGCATACGATTGACCTATACTCCGAAATACGAGGCTCCTAGACACCTCCATTAACTGACTGGGTTCCATGCAACCGTTACAGATACAACACTTCTACATCTCGCCTGACTTGTTTTTTGAATCTTGATCCGCCCGCTCCCACCTTGGACTCGGGAGTCGAAGGGCTCGTCATTAACAAGTCCCCCCTTTTCCGGTTTTACACCCCACGCGTCTAAACTCGTTTGTGCGTCCTCGCCTTGTCTCTTTCTTAGTTCATCATGCAAATGCACCATCTCCCTCTCCTTTCACCAATGACCCTCACCCCATACGCCCATCAGTGCTTCGGACTGCCAGCAGCAATCAAATTTCCCGGTCCGTTGTTGAATTTAAAATGATATCTTTTACAATATTGATCCTTGCCCTCATACAGATCACATATTGCATTATGATATAGCTCTACTTCTCTTAAATACCGACTTGATATCACGAGATGCAATAACGACATCCAGTCAACATCACAGCATTGCAAACTCACCCGCACGTACGTCCCCCCTGATCCCATTTCATTCAAACTTCAACGCACCGCACTCTTATACGCACTCACGCTCATCCCCGGCACCAACAGCAGCACCGGCATAGGCACTGAGAACCACATCCCATATCCCACTTACACGCTGCCGAATGCTCACTGCGGCGGCAACGAGCGAAGCGACATGCGATGTCAGCGAGGATTGGAAGGAACGAGAAATGAAGAGGGAAAAATGCAGGGAAACGTCGGTGCCGGTGTACATACTTGTCTCACGCACATACGGTGAAGGGAAGGCAAGGGGAGGGTAGGGGATTGTATAGGGTAAGCGATTGAATGGGTGTGCGTGGTGTCTTGGGTTAGGATGGAGTAGCTGTGGGTAGGATGTGTGAGATGGTTGAGGGTGGGTGCTGTGGTCGTAGTCCGGTGATCGGTTGAAAGTTTGGAGGGAGAGAGGGAGGGTTCATTGGTGAGCACTATTTAGGTGCGGTAGTTAGGCTTTTTCAGAGGATTGATTATGCTTCGTGTATTCATGATGCTCTGGTGGTTGTCTATGATGGTAGTGAAAACCCAAGGGATGGTGGAATATGATGTATGAGACGTAAGAGGCGGGAAGAGGCTATTTATAGCTCGTTTCCTGCCCTACCATATCACGGTTGTCCGTCTTCACAGGATATGATTGTGAGCTGGGATATTGGTAACGTGGTGAGTCAAACAGTTAACAACTGAGTAAGCAAAGCAGCATAAAAACGGAGAGAAAATCCAGTGTAAGCGATGGAACCACTTTCAAGGAGTGTGCGCGAGGCCGAGCTACATCTAAGCCGGGATGAGTCAAGTTGTGAATTAAACATTGAAAATTATAGAACATGAGAAGATCCTTTGGTAGCGTAGTTATTGAGTTTTATGATTCGTTGTCATTGTTGATGAGGTGGTTAGGGGCGTTGATAAGATGATACAATACTCTATTGATAAGATCACACTTGACTTTGAATGTTGATGAGCAGTGACATGACCGACATAGCGTGGCATTGTCAATAATTTCAATGTCATACTGACGTCGGTGGTGACAGATTGGTGGTCGAGACCTGTCGAGCAAAGGAAAAATGAGAGGTCATGCCGTGCTCTAGACGTCGGAGGCTTCGAGTGGATCCAAAGCCAGCGCAAGGTAAGAAAGCGGAATGATCGCTCAGGGTCACAACAGGCTGGATTCGAGGTCAACGGAGTGTTCAAGTCGTATTGTGATGGGAGTGATGGACAAGAAGGCAGACTTGCAAATTGACAACCCCAACCATGGCTCTCTAGGTCTAGGTTTGGAGCGCTGGCTGGCTTCTGACTAGCGTGTGGCACCGCGTGTGCTCCCGATAGCTGTCAATGATGGTACGCGGGATTGACGCTGACTAGGAGCGTTGATTTAACGTGTAATGAGATGACTCGAAGACATCTGTTGACTTGACTTTTGACGCGCGCGCGCGCGCGTACTATCTGGGTACTAAGGTACTGAAATAGTCCATTGCCAGTCTGAGTATTTCGTAAGTGTCCTCTCATCGAGGACATCGACGTTTCACAGAGCTACTCCGTGGATACATCCATTCGTATGTGGCTGGAGGCATCATAACAGCACCAGCCAGTGTATTCAGAAATTGGTGGTCTGAAGCATGAATACCGGCGGTCAGCACTCAGCTGTCCACGAGCCCCAATCAGTCCGCGGTGAGCGTTGAACGTTGAACGTTGATCTATCGAGGACTCCGCGTGGTGGTATGTCATTTAAATTTCGAATCTGATGCTGACTCGGAGTGGTGATTGAGGTAATTGAATAGTGCGTACATGGGATGAGTGACAAAGGTGGGTCATGGCTTGACTTGACGTGGGGATCGCGCGACCAATTAAGTATTACGTTTATTTCATTCAAAGACGCCGACATTTGAGCAGTAAACCCAGGCTCGTGTCCTTGGGCTTTCCATCTCAACACCTACACACGTACACTCAGTCGTATCCTAGTTCCAGAGGCAGCACATGTGTCATTCAAACGTCGTGTCTGGACATGCCAGTTGTACGAACGAAAACATTAACATTATGGAAGGCGGAAGGTTCGATCACACAAAAATACGTTGATGTCACCTCGTTGCGATTGAAAGCTTTCACTGTAAGCCAGTTGTTGGTATTGATTTTAATTGTTTGAACACAAGACCCTCACTCGCTTCATCATTGAACCAGATTTTATATAAGTAAAATAGCAGTCGAATCCAATGCCTATTCAATATCAAACATCCACGACTCAGATTCACATCCACATTCATATTTCAAACATAACATACGCCGAGCCTTGCCAAACCCAGGTTAAGTTAAACCTTATCAGCCTCGGGCTGTGCAACGAGGGCTAAGGCTCGGTACGGCGCTTGTAACCACCCGCGCACCCGCATGCGTGCCTTGGAGTGAGTCGGAAGTGCGGAAGGGGCCAAGATAAGCCTGTGAGGGGATTATCCGGTTTTCAAGTATAAACATTCGGTGCTGATTTGATATGATGAACGAACGTTTCAGCATTCGAGAGGGTGTTGATTACATGGGGAGAAGAAGTTGCGGTGGATTGGTGAGGGGGATAAGAAGATGCCGGAGGGAGAGGAGTGTATGGGCTATAGTTAGAAGACATGAGGGAGAAAACGCCGGAGAGTGTTGGGGAAGAAGAAGACGGAAGAGTGATGATGGGACGGAGAGAAGGATGGAAAGAAGAGCGGCCCGGGGAGGGGATGTTATGTAGAAGAATGGGAATAGAGAGGTTTACATCGAACAGGGAATAGAGGGATTAAAGGGTACAGGTAAGGTTTTAGTGAGGCATGTATGTATGTTTTAATTAGTCTGAGCGGCGATGGGGTGGAGTGGTCATCCATCCATTCATACTTGACTTATGTTCCGCGCTTGAGGTCGTTCAACTCGACTCGTTGTATGAACTTTTACATGTATGTGATTTGATTGCCTGTGGCTAGCGATGCTCATATACATACATCGCACCCATACATACGTCTACACTACGCGATGCGATGTCGGGGAGGACGACGGGGCGAAGCGATATGGGCGTATTAGGCGGAGTGAAGGATTGACGTTGCGTTTATTAAGCGGGGTGGGTGATGAGAAAGGGTATATTATTGTATTTTCTAACAGTGTGTGCAGTTCCATGTTCATGTCATGGAAAGGAAGCGACGAGGAAAGTGATTGACATCGAGTGGGTGGAGTGCGTTCAACGTACAGACGTTGAGGGGGATAGGCATGATTGGAATGGTTAGATGATGCTTGGAGGCCGAGAAAGCAAGGGAACGGAGGAAACGGAGAAAGATGGAATGTTGTTATGATGACGACGAGGAAACATTCATTCATTCATCGAAGTAAAATGGACAATCCAAGAATAGACGCATGAAACTTCATTTACGCAAAGCATAATGGACGGAGGAGTGCTAAAAAACAAGGTGTGTCCTTGAGTGGTTGAGAACAAGGAGAGAGACAAGAAGGGGTGAACAAGGGGCGTCGGCGAGGGATTGCCTAATTAGGATGACGGATGACGGAGAAATGATGACACAAGGCCGGTATTGGCATTGATGGGGGCCGAAAAGGGGGGCTCTGTATCAATTTTGAGCCGGCAATCAAGGTTGAACCTAACCCATTCTTCAGACCCCCTCTGTTGTCAGCCATTTGTCTCTCGGCTGATTTCTTTTCTTCTTCCCAACCTTGGTTTGTAAATACCAACGACGACCACTTCATCTCTTCATCTCTCTTCTCTCTCTCCTCCCTCCCTCTCTATTTCTCTCCCTTTTATCATTTCTCACCCGTACATACTTTTGGATTCCAACTCTTTCACTCTCATTTCCTTCCACCCTTTAAAAATTGCGTGTATACCCTAATACAGCGCTCACTCATCGACACAACCACCGCTTTTGAGGACACCACTACGCTTATAACACACGACTAGGAGACATGGGTTGCGTTCAGTCTACAGGTATTGACGATCCAGAGGCCAAGGCCCGTGCGTACTCTTTGTCTTTTACTGTTGTTGGGGAGGCATTGACTGTGGCGTAGGCAACGATGAGATTGAGAGCCAGCTAAAGAGAGATAGGCTCATGGCGAAGAACGAGATCAAGATGTTGCTGCTGGGGGCTGGAGAGTCTGGAAAGGTCAGTCTCATCTCTTTTTCCTTTTTTCTTTGTCTTTTTTTCGCCTCCTGTCTCCTGTCTGTCCCCAACGCTTTTTTCTCCCTCCATTCCTTCCCCCATGTGTCGCTCTCTCCCTCATTCTCGCCATTCCCGACGTTTCCCTCTTTCCCCTCCCTTCCCTTCTGTTGTACCCATAACGACACGACACCTAATCACACCCTCTTCGCTTCCCCTATCCCACGCCCCCCATCTCCCTCACTCCCTTCCCTCCCACTGCCATGCAACCTGAGCTAATCATGCCTCCTACAGTCTACCGTCCTCAAACAAATGAAACTCATCCATCACGGCGGATACAACGACTCTGAAAGAGAATCATACAAGGAAATCATCTTTTCAAATACAGTTCAATCTATGCGGTATGTTCCCTCCCACCATTTCATCCATGCTCATGCTAATTTTGACTTTGCCTTTGATGCATAGCGCCATCCTCGAAGCCATGCCCCAACTCGACTTGTCCCTCTCACCCTCCAATGACGCCCGCCGTGCTACCGTTCTCTCGCTGCCCCCACAAATCGAAGGTGAAACCCTCCCCCGTGATGTCGGTGACGCTATCCGTAATCTCTGGCGGGACCCCGCCATCCAAACCGCCGTATCCCGCGCGCGTGAATTCCAACTCAACGACAGCGCTACATACTACTTCAACTCGATCGACCGCATGTCGTCACCCTCATACCTCCCCACCGACCAGGATATCCTGAGGAGTCGTGTCAAGACGACTGGAATCACCGAGACGACGTTTAAAGTGGGCGAGCTGACGTATAAGCTGTTTGATGTGGGCGGGCAGAGGAGTGAGCGGAAGAAGTGGATACATTGTTTTGAGAATGTGACTGCGCTGGTGTTTTTGGTTAGTTTGAGCGAGTATGATCAGATGCTTTATGAGGATGAGAGTGTGGTATGTGTTTTGTTCCCTCTATATATCTCTCACTCGTGTTAATGACATCGTCGTCTAGAACCGTATGCAAGAAGCCCTCACCCTCTTCGACTCGATCTGCAACTCGCGGTGGTTCGTCAAAACCAGCATCATCCTCTTCCTGAACAAGATCGACCTCTTCGCCGAGAAGCTCCCGCGCTCCCCTCTCGAAGAGTACTTCCCGGACTACACGGGCGGGAACAACTATGATGCTGCGTGCGATTATTTACTGCATCGGTTTGTGAGCCTGAATCAGAGCGCGGCGACGAAGCAGATTTATGCGCATTATACGTGTGCGACGGATACGCAGCAGATTAAATGTGAGTGGGTGTTTCTATTTGTTTTTGATGGTTTTTTGGTTTTGGAGACGGTGGGGAGAGGATGGGCGGGAAGCGAGGCGAGGCGAGGCGGAGGAAGGTGGACCCTTGATCGCTTACGTCCGTTCGCTTCCACCTGCGCCCCTTAATTCTTCCTTCCCCTTTTTCATTTTTTCTGATCGCCTTTTCTCGTCTCATTCTTCTAATCAATCTTTTTTCGTCCGTCATTTCGTGCTTTCTTTGTTCACTTTTTTAATGATCTCGTTCATGCTTTCATTCTCTTTTTTTTATCTCTTTTTTCCGTTCATTCTTTTTTTAACCTCGCTCATCAAACCCCCCGCATAAACTCTTACTGATGATGATTTTATTTTACAGTCGTGCTAAGCGCTATCCAAGACATTCTTTTGCAATTGCATTTGAGAGAGTGTGGGTTGTTGTAATACTCCCTTGCTCCTCTGGAGTGTTTTGGTCGAGGTTTGAGTTTGAGTTTGGGTGGGTCGATGTTTTGGGGAGGTGAGGGGGGTGCGGTGGGGATGGGATGACGACGACAACGATGACGACGGAAGCGAGGAGGAAGGCGGGACATGGTTCTCATGCCCATGCGACACCACTGTTATTTTTGGTTGTTCTGATGTTGCACACCGACGAACGTGGGTTCTGTTTTTGGACGGGATGAAACGTCTTGTTTCGTCGTGATGAGCGGAGGATGGGTGACAGCGGACGGCGAATGGAAATGAAGGATGGGTGATGGGGTACTCTGGGTTCGGACGCCGCTGTTGACTCGACAGACTTTGGGTGTCAGATGTAATTTCTCCGGCGGACTGTTGACGCTGTACATAGTTTTTGGTCTGGTGGACCTTTCTTGTCGTTCTGTCGTTCCGTCTCTTTCCTCGTCGACTTTTCCTTTTCCTCGTCTCCTTTCGTCCTCGTCTTTTCCGTTCTTCTTCAACTCGAACACCTTCCTCCTTCATTCCAACCTCACTCCTTCCAGCCTCTCACTCACTTCCAAACCAATCCAAACCGCGTATACACGGCTGTTGAATATTTTTGATTCCATTTTTTATTGTTTATTTTTCTGAAACGTTGTTATTTTAATTATAGTATTTCTTCCTTTTCTTCCTTTCCTTGTCTTCTTTGAAGTTTTTCTTTGACTTTTTTCTTCGACCTTTTGACTTGTTCTACAGATGTTTTTACATTTTATTTGAAATTGAATGTTTGTTTACTGTTTTACATTTTACTTTTGTGCGAATTGGAATTATATCGGAATTGGAATGAAATGTTATATTGGAGAACATTGAATGACGAGACGCGATGGGGTTTGGTGTTGGATAAGTGCATGGACTGTGCGAGGTACACCGCGTTGGTGGGTGTGCATGGGTTGTGAGTGGAATGGTCGAGGGCGCGTTGGATATAAGCAAGACTGAAAGGTTGTCAATGAGGACGGGGTTCGACTCTGTGAGCTTTGAGAGTATGGAAAGAACGGGCGCTGGAGACGACTTGGGGTGGGGTGGGGTGGGGTCGGGGTAGGTAATGTGTTTGGGGTGGGCGCTGGCCGTGGGGAGTGCTGGTTGTAGCGGGAGGTACATAGGGGCGTGTGGTGTCGGTGTGGTTGAGATTTGAGTTTAACGTTTGACCATGACGAGGCTTGGGAGGAAGGCGATGTGGGGTGCGGGGGGTGGTGAGACTGGTGAGGGAAGGAACACGACGAAAGGATTTAGGAATGGAATGTGTACTAATTTTATGCAGTGAGGGTGGTGAGCTTGAAGGACTCTGGTGAAGGACGGGGTGCGGTATGGGGATGCTGGTGACGAGGCGCGGTGTCGTGTCGCTCTACCCCCTCGAGCGCTGAACATTAAATTGACAGGTGGTATGATGTACGAGGAATGTTAATGAAACTTGAGCTTAATATCTTAATAAACTTAATACACCGCTGCCATCTTTAGTTCAGTATAGAGGTTCGTTTGTAGCTTTGAGATTATACGGGGCCAATATAGCGGTAAGGAAATACTACGCGGTTTTAATCTAAGCGTGCACGAGGAACGTACTAACCCCCAGAGTATGAGGGGACGTGTCGGGTGACCGGTGAGGGGTAGGAGGATTCAGAAGATGGAGGCGGGTGCGGAGGGATGGATTTCGAAGATAACGCCCAGGCGGGGTGGAGTACGATTGGTGCGTTGTGGTGAGTGCTGGTTGCTGAGTTGTGGACAGTGGCGTGGACGGTTGAGGTTAGGGTGAGGCTCGTTGGGTCCTGGGAGGAAGGGTTATTCACGTCCTGTGAAAGGGCTGGTGCGTCACTTTATGTTTTTCCGTCGTCCGAGCATGTAGAGTCCGACCCTCTCCGTGGTGATCCTCCTACTGCAGTCAAGCACGCCTCGACGGCTAGGACGACTGGGATCGCACGAATCGGTTATGGGTTAGCCACCCGTCACCCTCTGTCAGCCGCCCTCGATGGGTATATATACCCCGTAGACACCTCATGTAGCCCCCATCGCAGACTTGGTCATCTATCGATAGCACCTCCTTTACCATCCCTCCAATCTTATCCTGACACCGAGTCTAAGCGATGCGTCTCAATCCACACCCCTCAACCTGTGGCCGAGATGTATGCATGCGCAAAAATAGCAAGGTGAGCTTTCCCGCCTCGAACTTACCAACTCGGCTAAATCGTGAATTGTAGTTTGTCCTCCAGGAAGCAAACCCGTCGTGGGATGATCACCAATGGGATCTATTGGATTTTTCCTATCCTCACACTCAATAGTGCGGCGGGAGACGCAGGGGGAACATTCTGGGAATCTGATATTCATTTCATTGGGACGAAGATTGTCAGAACGCTGTCTCCATCACCTCCCCTAACGGTTCTTGCTCGTTGGGTATGTACGCTCTGCTCAAAAATATGCCCCACGTCGATCATCGTAATTAATTCATTTCTAGTTATTCGCCTTTAAGCAGTGACGATGAGGCCTATTTAGATCTGCTCAAGTTCGCGCGCCCAAAGGAGAGCTGTATAAGCCATTTTATCTTCCTGTTGTCCCACTTTTATTCCCTTTTCTGCGTATAATTATTTACTTCTACCAACACTTGCTTGTATGTACACTTGAGTTGATCATGCTCGAGACCGGATCGATTGTCATTAGTATACTGTACCCTCAAATCACGGCGCATTATCAATTATTCACCTTCAAAACGAGTGAAAAATAACGCCTTCCACCATTCTTGCTTATATTACATAGGAGAGGCATCGAGTGGCGCGGCAATTCTGGCCGTGGCTGAAATTGATGGCACACTCACTCCGATTGTGACCTGTTGATTCGGCTATTTAATCTACCATTGTCTTTTTCGTCAACTCAACTCTCACTTCGACCACGACCATAACCATAACCACTATTTTATGTTGTATACTTATCCCTTTGCCCCCTTTTCTCTGTCCTTTTAAGGAACCCTTTTTATAAGGTGCTTTTTAAACCCCTTTTGCTGTTCACCCTTCGATTTGCATTGTTTTCGATCCTCCCATTGTGTAGTTGCAGTGTTTACGCATCGAAATGTCTTTCTCCAAATATTCTTGGCCTTCTACGACTCGGTCTTCCAGTAACTCATCTCTGGAAGACTTTGCTGATAGAAACACGAGCTATAGAATGGGAAGCGCCGCTTCCCATGCCTTCGAATCTGTAAGCACTCACGTACTTTTTTGTTTTATCAGAGTTGGCTCAGGCGTGCCATTACTAGTCATCTGAAGACAGAGCCTTAGGCTGGTTCAAACACTCTTCATCCTATAGGTCCTCATCCACAGACACACGGGGCCCCTCGACTCCAGATATTCCCGGCTGTAGTCGTCCTTCACTCGCTCAACTCGCCCTGGTGGCTCAGCTCGAGTCGTTAAGGCTTCAAAACCTGTCTTCGGGGAACCACTCCGTATTGTCGGTGAGGTCCCTGATTATTCGGACGTTTTTTGGATTAATTTGACGCATCTTTAGGGTAATGAATGTGATTCCAAATCTCAGAAGGTTCCATTGTCTGGCACCGAGTCAACCGACAGCCACTACAGTGTAAGCGCCCGCACTGAAAGCGCTGGACACTCGACAATGGGACATCTCATACTCGTCGCTGAGTATGAGAGGTTGCGATTGAAGCACGTTGAGTCCGATGGGTCCGCAACTGGATTTCCTATAACGTTTGAAGAGTACTTCGATAAGGCCGTCAAGGTGGAAGATTGCAGCTCAGACGAGGAGGAGGATGCGGATACATCGTGCAGCGCGACGGTATATGGTGACTCGGACGAAGAATTTGGTTACGATGGAGACCCAGAGAATCAGGAAGAACGTTGGGTGTCCTCAGATTCTGGGGACGCAGACGTTAGCGACGATAATTATGGAGATTTCGATGATTGAGAGTTTCGATCTTGAAGATCCTCCTTGGGCTTGCTCGTGTTTATCCATCGTCACACCCTTCATGATGTTTTATTTTATTTTTTCCCCACCTCAGTCTCAGTCTTCCGGAACGCATTCACCTTGTAGTACATATATCACACTCGGTCATTTTTACATTGTACCTTTCATTCCATTCTTATCGATATCCATACCAAACAAGAAGGCGATACTATAAGTCTACCTCTCACTTCATCCTGTCTGTTTTCTCATTTTACTATTGTTGTAGCTAGTCATGTATGCAGTACATAGTTCGTATTTTCATAACCTTTCATGCACATTTGATTTCAGATCCACGAATGAAAGCGAATAGATCATCTGTATTCACGGTGCGTTTACTTTTAAGTGACTTCGGTCACAGCGCTCCAATTGAGACAACGCGCAGGCTTCCCGCTATTCACGGAATTTTGGCGATGAGAACCACTTCCACCCTTCCCAGTATCAGTACAACCCTACCCTGATACCCTCGCAAACGACTTGAAGTCCATCCACGGCAATCGCCGCATCTAATCAGCATCACTGATCCATCCTTTATCTTATCTAAATGCGGCAGTTAGCGGCTGATTGATCTGCGTTGACACCGACAGGTTGGCTTCGCTGCTGCCCGTCATGGGGGCGATCCCTGGATGTCATCTTAGTTGTAGGTGTGTATCCTCGCATGGATACTTCTCCTACATCACCCAAAACACGATTTTTCCCGCACTATGACAGCGTAACATAGGAAAATACAGCGTCTGAATCTGTTGTGAACAATTAGGTGATAGGCATCTGAGCGAGTCACCTCATCTTGACAACGACAGAACACGACGTTGCTGCAACCTGCAGGACTATGATACTTATGCTTCTATTCTGATGATACTTGCAGGATGTGGTGCGTGCGTCTTATTTTTGTATGAAAACCTTTCTCGCGATCGTTCATACATCCTTGACTCTCGAGGTTCGAGGGATCGTCTACTTGCTGGTCAGTTCCATGACGTTGTTATCTCTATCCGGCATTCTTATTGGAGTGGGAGTTAGAACTAACCAGATATCTTGGCAGCCCTCGTGCTTCTCGTATAAGGGCCCTTTACGACATTTCATTCAATTTGTCCCCATCCTTCCCTTTAACTCACTCGTGCCATGGGACACGTTCAGATTTGGCGAAGTATTATCCTCAGTGAGCGGGATTTTTTCTGTTTTTCGAATTCAACAGGACTAATGAATCTCAATATCATTAGCTTTGTGCTTCCTCATCAATTTTCCAGCGACTGGATTCACTGCCCACTACTTATTCGTTACGGTCATTCCTGGTGCTGGTCCATTCATCCATGCTTTCCAAATTCTCGGGCTTGTCGCTGGCGTAATCGCCATGCTATTAATTCCTGCCCTGTACGTGCTTATGCTCAGACTCAGAGTCCAATTCTCTCAATTGGCAACAAATCTAAAGGTTAAATGGTAAAATCACGGTGATGTTTGACTTGACAGTGATGGGTACGCACTCGCCTTTCTCTCTTCAGCTCGTTTAATTTTGCATGCTGGTGACTTTCTAGGTATCCTATGGGTGTTATGGCTAGCGGAGTCTATCCTTGCTGCACAGTTTCTCCAAAAATTCTTCAAGGAGTCGAGACTTAGGTTCTTGCAGCTATACGGATGGTTTTATGAGTATGGGTATGTCAATAGGCCCCTACCCAATCTTCGTTGTACATCCGTTGCTGGTGCGCTCATGACCATTTTTTGCAAAAGTGTTTACGCTCACGTTGAACGATGGTTCCGTTTTACCAGATGGATATTGCTACGAAATTTACATCATTCAGAACCTAATGATCACTCTTTTCGTGCTCAGTATGCCTGTTTTCACCTTTTATCTGAACATTCCGCTTATCGCTCCGATGTTAGGCTTTATCCATTTCGTTGGCTTGTTAATCTACGCCATAGTTAAACAGCAACGCGGACAACCAATCTGGAATACGCGTATTCGGCGTATCAATGAGCCACAAAACCCACCGTTCGTGATGCAGCAGCCGGTTCCATGGCAAGCCACGATGCCTGTTGGGTATGGTCATCCAGTGCAACCGGGCGCGTGGGGTATTGATGCAAACGGGCCTCAATCTCAAGTGCCTCTTAACAAGGAGTTGACAAATGTGTAGAGGCACTGTATATGTACCAGGCATCCTCGCTGTCTACTATATATTCTCACTATCTACGTGTATACGAATGATTTGCCTGCCCGTGAAGGGAGTCGATGACATGGGGTCAACCATTAGCACTTGGGTAGATCAAGTCGTATTCACCCTTCGCGCTGGAACTGTAGAGGAAGAGATTAGACCGCTTCGGTGGACATCACCAAGTGCGAAAGGCGTTGACCCTAACGGGCCGTATGGTGCGTATGTATAGCATGGAGCTTTATGAACCGAGTGATTTCGTTGTGAGTGATGAAGGAAGGGCGCTTCATGATGGCTTTTGGGTGAGTTGAGCCTCGCAATTGTCAATTCGAACAGGTGCTCATCTAAACCAATATCAGAGGGATGTGTTGAAGAGCTTGTGAGTCTGAGTGGCAAGATGGAGCAAATTGTGTCATCCTCTTTGAACACCGTCTTGTGTACTCTCAGCGTTTCAACGGCCATGAACGCCATCGCTGTCTCGCTCGAAATCTTGCGGATAGAACCCAACCGGCGCCTGATGTCTCTATTTTTAGATACCAACTTTTGCATCATGAATGCTCCCTAAAAGTCGGCCATTTCTCCCCAAAAGGTTAACACGCAGTTGTCGTGCGTCTCACGGTGTTCAATGCCACCCCATCAAATGACATCGCAAGTCGTCGATACACGGTTCTTTAACACTGCCTGTGACAATCAGAGCTGAGCATTTTTTGAAGAGATCATGTCACCAAGTGCATGCACGACAACGCACGATAATATTCTGGTAAATTACGGCCATTTGACGCCTACTTGTATTGTTTTTGTTCTGGACTCGAAGTAATACAGACTAGCATGAGATGCTATAAAGCCTGGCCCAATATGCTGGTCAAACTTATCATCCTCACACTTTAACCTCATCGAAGCTCTTTACTTCATTTGCTTTTTAGACACTCCAATATCAACATGTTCTCATTGAAGTTCTTTGCCGCTGCTCTTGCCATCGCTGTCGTTGCCGTCAAGGCAGAGACCCATACCGTCCACTTTGCCAACAACTGTGGACAAGGCACGGTATAGCCTCATCTCCTTTATTCACTCACTTGGTCCATAATTCATTTGTTTGACAAGCCCATGCTCGTTCAGAACGGGAACGTTCTCTCGTCAGGCGCTGATCTCACCACCAATGAACCTCTTTTCAATGCTTTAGCGTAAGTAGACTCCAATCCACTGTGCCCTTCAGCAACGCGAGACTTATTCGACCTTCATTCATCAGCTTCCTTCAAACGGGCTCCTGTGGTGCCAACGGTGAAGGGTGCACTCTAGTTGAGTTCACTTTGGCCAACCCCGAGTCCGACTCAGGCAGTGGCTCCCTGGTTGACCTCTCTCTGATTTCCCCGTGAGTCCACAGACTATTGGGTTTTCGTATGACTTATCCTCATCACAAATTTGACAGTCGCGCGTTCTCCGTTCCCACTGGGTTTGGGTTCGTTCTTAATATCATATCTGAGTGTACACCATCACTGACGTTCACAAAGGTTCTTTAATGGATGCGATGGGCGAGGTGCCAATTGTGAGCTAAAACACTTAATTACAACCTTCTAGTACTGACTGATGTCCAAGGCACAACTCCTGAGTGCACGAGCGCGATCCACGACGTCGACGCGACTGATAATCAAGCCAAATTGATTGCATGCCAGCTCGACGATGTAAGCATACCAGCGTCGTTTTGCAATCCGTGATGCTAACGTTTTGTGACGATGTAATACAGGTCAACCTGTCTATCTCCTTCTGTTGAGCTGACCTTCCTTATTCAGTAGTACTCCTCGCAAGTACTGTGTAGTGCCTCTTATATGCTCATTTTAGCAACTCAATTAAATGTCCTGATAACTAGCTGGTACCTCGAAGGTCTAGGTATATATGGAGCGGCTAGAAATTCCGTGACTGCAACCTCCGAGCGCGACTGTCCATTCATCGATCTCTGCCCTCATGGATGGTAGTCCGCTTCTGCAGGGCGACTTTTGCGGCTTCAGACACTCAGTCGTTCCACTTTGCAACGCCGAAAGCCCCGCAAATTTGTTCGCGTGCTACATTCGATTGTTGATACCCCAAGCGTTCGTCATCTGAGTCCTTGGATAGATTCAAATACTGAGATATCTAGGTCCCGCGAGTCATGCGTTCCCCTTGAAGCCGAAAATTTTAATGTTAGTATCTCGCAGTCCACGCATAGAAGCTCGTCTGGACGAGTGTTATTAGCTACTATTTTTTTTTTTACGAAGTTGAATTTACATCCAACGACCTTTACAAATTCTCAAACTTTTCATTCCTCTTTTGCATTCAAACGAGTACATCATTAATACATGAGGTTCAATCTGACCGCCTTCACCCATGTTCTCGCTGCGTCCATCGCAGGTGCCAAAGCTGAGCGCCACACTGTTCAAATCGCCAATAACTGTGACCTCGAAACGGTAACCGCATCCTCGATCGAGCCATACCCAAAAATCCGATCGAGCTCCTTTAGCCAATTCTGATCCAGGGTGGCAGGGTTATCTCCACTGGTGGAGATTATACCTCCGACGGTCCACTGACCTCCGCCATCGCGTGAGTAACAGGCGCCTACGAGGCCCCCAGTCAGGCTAAGACAATCCTTCACAGCTGTCTTCAGACCGGGTCCTGTGGCTTCAATGGGGAACGTTGCACGTGGGTCGAGTTGACACTCCGGAAGTGGTTCTTCGGTTGATATTTCTTGGCCATTACCTTCTTCATGTAAATCTCTTGTAAGTTAGAATGCTTAGACAACCCTAATTTTTCTTCTTGTTCAAAGTATATAAGATGTATGTACTTAGCTATGTGAATATTATCCACCAGTTTACCACCCTCTGCGCCCCGTGCTGCCAATCGGTATGATTATCGAATGAGACCAGCGGCATGGACTCATGACACGTGGGTCGTTTTAGTCGCACACGTCCCTTAGACTGAAGCGCAGCATGCCTGGCGTACTCGGCTGCGCCCATGATTATTACGACTGGTCTTCTAAAAGCCTTCATCGATACCCGAGCTTTCCCTTGATCCACCTCTTCACCTCGCCACTCATGCAGCTCACATTTTTCAATTTCCTCAAAGAACAATGCGCCACGGTCCCACCCGCACCTCATGAAGATCTCTCTGGCAAAACCATTATCGTTCTAGGAGCGAACACAGGTATCGGCTTCGAAACAGCCAAGCATTTTGCGTCCATGAGTCCAGGGAAGCTCATTTTGGGGTGCAGGGATCAGACGAGGGGTGATGAGGCGCTTCAGAGTGAGTCATGGAGTAGTTTCTTTGACATATTCATGAACGAAAGCTGAGTTAGAGTAGAGATTAAGCAAGAGACAGGATGTAAGACTGTGGAGGTTTCCATCATTGACTTGGAAAGCTTTGAGTCGGTGAACGCGTTTGTGGACCGTTTTGAGAGGACGGAGAACCAGCTCGACATTCTCGTCGCAAACGCGGCAATTGTACTCACCAAACTCACCACAACTGCTGATGGATGGGAGACATGGCAAGACCAAAGTCCCTCGATTTAATTTCAAAGACGTTCAACTATTTTATTTTATTATTTTTTATCCAGCTTCCAGGTCAACAACCTCTCAACGAACCTCCTCTGCCTTCTCCTCCTCCCTACCATGTTACAAACATCACAACAGCACAGAACATCCCCCCGAGTCGTCGTTGTCACGAGCGATCTCCACTACTTTTCTAAGCCAGCAAACAAGGTTCTAGAATCGCCTAATCCTGTCGCAGTATTTGGAAGACAAGAGAATATCACGCAGAAGGACGTCACCAATCGATATTTTGACTCGAAACGTGAGTCCTGTCAAATATCGTGTAACTGTTGTTGGACTCGGAGCTGAGGGTTGCTAAATATAGTCTTGAACATTCTTTTCGTCCGAGCTCTCAACGAGAGGCTAGGAAATCACTCCATCATCGCAAGTGCTGTCAATCCGGGACTATGCGCTACAACAATAAGGAAGGAGTTTACGGGTCTGCGACGCTTCTTCATAGAGCAGATCGTCGTCAGACTCCTAGCAAGAACTGCGGAGGAAGGGAGTAGACGGCTTCTCTGGGCATCAATTGGTGCCAAAGACGACCCTGATAGGTTGCGTGGTGTGTATGTATCGAGCATGGAGATTTATGAACCGAGCGATTTCATTGTGAATGAACAGGGGAGGACTCTTCAAGATAACTTTTGGGTGGGTTTTACCTTGCCATTGTCACTCGAACGAGCACTGATTTCAATTAACCTCAGAATGACATGCTAAAGGAGCTGGTGGGCGTAAATAATAAGGTAGCGCAAATTGTATCTTCCTATCTAAAGGATTAGTACATATCGGAGTGCATGAGCTAGATTTGTGTAGTCAGCTTGATTATAAGCACTATTCAATCGATAGCAGTGGTGTTTGGGGTTGCCCACCACTAAAGAATCCTTAGCATCAAACATTGTGCCGGGTAAATACACTGCGAATCGGTCGTGGCACGCCAGCTTCTTCGCCGTCACGAGCGCAAACGCCTGGCAATCTCGGAGTCCAGGAGAATATGACGCGTTGTCGCGGCATCAATGTCGTGCGAACTTGAAGGGGCCTATCAAGGCGCATGCCGGCGGCATTTGACTGACGTTTTGAAAGCCGGCGAGCAGGGTCGACAGTGACGCCATCGACAAGCCGGGCAGTTAAAAGCACAATGAAGCGATGGCTCATTCCCAAAACCTCCTTCCTTCATCCTTCCCACCCTTTAACAGTAATCACTAATGCAACTCACCATCGTTGCGTTTCTCAAAGAGCAATTAGCCAAAGTCCCAGCGGCACCTCATGAAGACCTCTCAGGCAAAACTGTCATCGTAGTCGGTGCGAATACAGGAATTGGCTTCGAGGCAGCAAAGCACTTTGCGTCGATGAAGCCAGGAAAGCTCATCTTGGCTTGCAGGGATCAAAAGAGGGGAGACGACGCTCTACAAAGTACGACGGTTCTCCATATGATAGGTCCCCTATTAATGGTTGTTGGCAACAGAGATCAAAGGAGAAATTGGATTTAACTCCATGGAGGTCTCGCTCATCGACCTCAAGAGCTTCTCCTCTGTCAGCGCCTTTGCAGAACGGTTTGAGAAGTCAGAGCAGAGGCTCGACATCCTCGTCGCCAACGCTGGGGTTTCACCATCAAGTCTCGAGGTAACGTCTGATGGATGGGAAGCTGCGTGAGTAGCTCGTTCATTACGGTTCTTAATTCATGTCCTGACTCAATGTTATCTGAATGATAGCTTCCAAATCAACAATCTCTCTACGAACCTTCTCTGTCTCCTCCTCCTTCCAGTCATGTCGCGCACTGCTCAACGATTCAACGTCTCCCCACGAGTCGTTGTCGTCACCAGCGAACTTCACTACTGGGCTAAACTCGCGCCTAATGTTCTCGACGCACCCAATCCTATACACATCTTCGGCAAAGGGGAAAACATTACGAAGGAGGATATCAAAAACCGATACTTTGATACCAAACGTAAGCATTGCGGATAATTTCACAATAGAGAGCAATACAACTGACGGCACATCCACACTGGCAGTCCTCAACGTCCTCTTCGTGCGCGGCCTCAACCAACGCCTAAGAGATCAATCCATCATCGTCAACTCCGTCAATCCAGGGTTCTGTGTTTCATCACTCAGAAGAGAGTTGTCAGGTATCCAGCGTTTCGTCGCTGACTGGCTTGCCGTAAAACTCCTAGCGCGTACTGCGGAGGAAGGGAGCAGGCAGCTTGTGTGGGCGGCACTGGGATCACCCGAGGACACCGAGAGCTTGCGGGGTGCCTACATATCCAGTATGAAGGTTTGTGAGTCCAGCGATTTCGCCATCAGCGAGGAAAGCAGAGCGGTACACGATAAGATTTGGGTACGTTCCTTCAGCTTCTTATTCCGACCCGACGTGCTGAACTAGATGAACAGGATACCATGTTAAGAGAATTGGCTTCGGTGAACCCAAAGCTTACTGAGATCGTATCGACTCACTTGAAGAATTGAACATCATGAACTTTCAATGTGTATTGTTTGTTTTCTTGTTTTCTTGTACAAAAGCGTCTTAGTAATATTGAATCTACCGACTGTCAACCTGGATCTGAGATTGCGACAGAGGGGAGAGCCCATTTGAAAATATTCTTGACCTGAAGGCACCTCGTTCCTGAGCGTCGATGGATGGACTATTTGTCTCAACCTGCGTACTTGTACCCCATATCATCTCATTGAAGTCGACGAGGGAATTATTGGATGACTGGGTAACGTCCGAGGAGCGATGGCGAATAGAGAGTGTTGATAGAGGGCGCTGTAAGGGACCGTAAATGAGGACGTAAATGATTGGTATACAGAGATAATCACGGAATGCCGACGAACCTGAAGCACAACAGGTTCAAACCCTTCAAACCGGGAGTGGATATCAACAGACTGAGACAAATCAGGTAAAGAGAACCGCCTGTCCATCTGCGCCGCCTCCTGCTCACGCTCCCATGTGCCCAAAGTCACCCTTCCAATATCTTTGGAGTGCATGCGACGTCTGAGTTTTGCCCGTGAATTCAAGGTGCGTAACATCCCAAAGGTATAGAATTTTCCAGTGAGAAGCACGAAGAAAAGCACGAGATGATCGTCTACTTGCTGCATACAACGCAAATCAGTAACAAGGAACGAAGGGATGGTCAAGTAAACTCACTGGTGCCGCGTGGTATAGCCCAACAGCGATGATCATGCAAATGGAGGGAAGAATCGCCGACTCCCATGTGATGTGAATGACTTTAACCACCGTCTGGTCAATTTCATTGAACCCCGTTCTTGACCTCCAGAGTGAGAGCATCACTAAATGGGCGACACTCGTAAACGTAAACACGATAAGTTCTCCAGGAAAGAAATACTCACAAAGACCTGTAACTGCAGTCTCGATTACGAGTGACGCAAATATCCAAAACGAGAACGCGACGATCGTCTGAATGTTCAGAATAAGCATATTTTGGGTGACAGATACAACAATAGACCAACAGATGGCAGGAGAAAGTGGCTTTCTGTCAAGGTCTAGATGACCGAGGCTGAGTTATAGTCGTCATAAATCAAGTAAGGGAGACACTAACATCGTCTGTGCCAGCCAAGGAACGAAACGCGATTCCCATTGCTACCGCCTGGCTGTCTTGGATCAGAACCGTCATCCCAGTGGCGGGGACCCGCAGCACTCACGAGATAGAGGTTTGCTCCCATAATCAGCATAGACAGGACGGATAACGGGAGCAATATCCAGGGATTCCGGTCCATCATCTAGGAAGGATTAGCATCAGGCTGGAGAAAACTCAGACGCGTTATACCTTCCAACAACGACGGATGTAAAAACCCTCACAGAGCCAACAAATACAGCCATTCAGGAAGAGGTCAGACCATTCAATGGGGCTCGTTGACTAGCGTCACAGTCGGTCATTAAATGGAGTACGGACGCTGAAAGGACGACGCACCCATAGTTTATGTTGGATAAGGGTCCTCCAAACCTTGTAGTCCTCCAATATCGTCTGTAGACTATTCAACCATTAGACACATGCTGATGGCGATGTTATTACACGCACATTGAAAGAAGGATAACGCTCAGTACAAATGTCCTCTTCATCTTGGAATCGTCGCGAGAGTCTATCCAGTATTTGAACGCCTGGTTGACGATCGTGCCTAGGAGGAAAGACTGAAGAAGACCGTCAAGGAGGATGGGACCAGGAAGAGATTCTGTCGGTTTTCCAGCTATGGCGTGGTCTTGCATGTTGAATTATCAGGCAGTAAATGGTGTGTTGAAAAACAAGAGTAGATAGTCAAATTACGCGCCACCCCGCGTTTTAATGTCAGCCATCGGTTTAGGACATGACGACTGCTTCATTTCCTGGTTAAAAATTAAAGTGCGTTTAATAAAATTTAAGACATACCTACAGGGTTTCGTGGAAATATTGTTTTCATGAATTCGCCGTAAGCTCGTGCTTTGGATGTAAAATTTATGTTCCGGGTTCAAACGTTCAAACGTTCAAGCTTAAGGTCAAGTTAGAGTTCGTTGTGCCACAGGATGTGGTGACAGTCATTGTGGTCAGCCAGGATGTGACGATTGTCACATCACCTGTCACGATCCAGTGATTGTCCAGTTACACTCCTGACAGTGACAGTGAGATACCGCCACAGGCCGCCACCCACTGTCAGAACGGCTTTCACTCTTGATCCGAATAACATATTGAAAAATGTTCTTATTCGTAATGACTCTTCCACTTAGAAATTAGTATGGTGCTGGGATTGAAAACAAGTCGAAAATCATAGTATCACTATAATTGAATGAAGGCATACTACTCAAGATCGATATCTGAGTTTTCAGGTGCAGAGAAAAGAGATTTATTCTGAAGTACATAAAGGAAAAAGCAAAAAACTGTGACTCATGATCCTAATTTACACGCGTATCAAACTTAATATACAATATCCAATGGCGACAGTCCTCTCAAGCAGCGGGGATAGGGGGAACGACATCAGCGTAAGACGCGTCAGGAGCATCTGCGACTGACGAAATATTTTGAAGGCGCACATACGGTGTACCTCCGACTTTGCTGGGTTGGAGACCATCGCTCTCCCCAATTGTTCCCTGCACAGAAGACTCTTCCCACTCGGCGTCATTGAAGTCAGGTTGGATGAAAGCAGGGGTTACAGAACCGCCACATTGTACGTTCAGCTGGTTGTCGCACAACGACTTCCAGCCGGTACCGGTGCTGAATGTCGTTCCGGTAGAATCGGGGTCATTTGAATTCCACACTCGGCCTGTAGCTGCCAGTCTGCACCATCCGGTACCACTGTCTTGCACGACGTAGACGGCGATGAGGACCGCACTGGTGTCGTCGAACTTGATGGTGTAATTATCTGGGATAGTCCAACTGGTTCCCGTTCCGACTAGGAGTCCGTTGATGTAGAGCGTGTAGCAGCGATCTCCGGCGATGTCGATGCTCAATGAGTTGACGGGGGTTGCCGTGTTCAGAACATAACGGAATGCACGGTGGGTGGTGGAGGTGGACGATGTCTGGTCATAGGACTCGTGAGTCCAGATCCAATCAGCATTTAAAAGGGGCGAAGGAGCAGGGACAGGTGGTTCGGGAGCTTCAGGCTGGGGTTCGGGCTCCGCGACCTCTGGCTCAGTAGGTGGTTCCTCGACGGGCTCTGGTGCAGGCGGTTCCTCAACAGGCTCTGGTGCAGGTGGCTCCTCGACAGGCTCTGGTGCGACAGGTGGCTCCTCTGGAGCAGGTTCATCAACAGGTTCCTCCGGAGCTACGGGCTGTACTTCCTCGACGGGCGCTGGTTCTTCTTCGGCAGGTGGTTCCTCCTCGACTGGCGTGGCATTTTCTTCAACTGGGGGCTGAACACTGTCGTCACTGGGACTGGGGATGACTTCCTCCTCCGGTGCCTCAGGAGGCACAACGGGGTTAACGATTGGATAAGTCTTGTTTCCGACTTTGCCTAGGCCAGCAAAAATGCTGTCGAACATATCGTGGCTGAGAACGTCCTTGGAGGTGGCCATAAATTCCGTGTCGACAGTGGCAAGCTCGTTCATAATCGACGATTGAACTTGGGCGATTCTTTGATCAAAGCTGGCGGCGAGGTTGGTGACGATCTGATTGACAGATTGCATAAGCTCCTGATGGATTTGCTGAGAGACGCTGTTGAGAGTGAAGGCGCTGATGCGACCAACAAACGCTCCGAATCGCGGGTCCTTGGCAATCGAAGAGAAGTCAGGTTGAGCGACGATACTGAACCGCATCCAAGATGCTTGAGAGAGGAAGCGAGCGAAATCTTGCGGGTTTCTAAAGTGGAAAATGAAAGACACTTGGTTACAAATATCCACGAGTTACGACGAATAATAACATACGGAGCCGCAGCGATCTTCGTATAGTCGGGCAAGAGCGTGGTAGTTGACGAGTTACTAACAGCACTGAACATTGATTGGCTGTAGCTGTTGCTAGCACTGATTGAACCCGGTGCGCTGTCGAATGACGAAGATTAGGATATCGTCGAGCTTTCCTCGATATAGCACTTACGTGTATTGAGGAGGATAAGCGCTCCCATTCGTTGGCTTTACTTGAGGAAAGCTAGATGCGCGAAGTCAGCAGCTACCTAGATTACTAGAAACAACAAATACCCATTCAAGTTGAAAGGCGTTTGCAGCTTGGGAAGTGCACCATTGGTAGGAAACGCTTGATTAATAGGAAACGCTTGATTGGTAGGAAACGCTTGATTGGTTGGGAAAGCTTGAAAGGCCATTTCGTAGAGAAGGAAGTTGAATAGCAGTAATGAGAATGGAATAACGGGGCTGGTTGCCTGGAGTGTACGGAATGACTAGCACACTTATATATCGCTTGAGACGTCGTTCATTCATTCCAAGTCCAGAGCTCGTCCTACGAAAATGTTCGGATGTAAAACGGCCACCTAACGCCATTCAAACGCAACGTAAGCAGGTAACAGGTACAATGCTTCTAGATGATGAGTAAATTCTCTCGGGACGGTCAAATGTGGTATCACCTGGTTGGAAGAAGCCGTTATGCTTCCATCTCGGTGTGACGAAGCACCGATGGAAACAGCAAATCATATCGAAACAAGCTCCGCCTATATCAGGTATCTTGCTATGTTTTCCGCGCGGCGTAACAACATCAACCCGCGATGTTATACTTAATTTTGATGGGCTGTTCAGTTCGTGAGAAGGTGGAGCAATGTCGACAGGGGTTGTGGGAAAGATGCAATGATTGTGAGTTCGAAACGGTGTGAATCTCCACAGATTAGCAACTCCGGAGTGTCATTTTGTTGCAATTGCTGTGCATGAGCGGCAATTGGCCGTCCAAAGCACCACCGGCGATTGCTATCACTCTTCATTATCGTTCCGAAAGTATGACATGGGTGGATAATTACAACCTTTCCAGTGACGATTCAATTACCCCGTGTTATCGGACAAGGACATCGCCTATTGAATTGCTTTTATTCTAGGAGTGGAGGTGATTCAGTCAAAGCCACAATCAGTCTGATTCTGGCTTTGACATTCTATAAATACATTCTCTTTGATTGAATTGATATGCCAATGCCGATGTCAGTGTTAAAATGTGTATCTCCGGTATAACATTTGAACGACCTGCTGGCCCAGATACAGCCGCAGCCAGCCAGGGTAAAGTACTTAAATGCGTACTCGCCTTAAAATGTGTGCTACTTATTACATACGGTTTTACGATGTACGATTCCCTTGTGAAGCGTGATATTGTTGAGCCAAAATGGAGAAGATGCGCGTAGGTGACAAAGACAAACTTTAGCATTGGAGCGAAGCTCACACGCCCTATAATTACCCTGAGAACATCAGTGGCCGGAGGGCAAGAACGCCTGACCCCAGAAAAGGATAGAGTTGATAACAGCTTCGAAGTTCGAACCTCCCGTTCTCAATTGCTATCGCTCTGTTAAAGCTAACTAACCCCACATTATCATATGCACTCTGTGGAGCCTTCCAATGCGAGACACCTGAACCCATCCTCTAAACAGTACACCCCGATGTATTTAGAATTAATGTGACGTTCATATGGTGATGTAATGTTAAACTTTAGACAGAGTATTTCTACTAGTTTTACTCAGGTTTGTAGTAAGTAGAATACAACAATTGTCAGAAGTTCTGGTAGACGCTGCGAGGCACGGCTCGGCGTTAACCCTGCCTTTCTGATAACCATCATTCAGACACGCCTTGTCAAAGGCATTAATTACCACGTCCAGACCCTTGATACGTCTTCTCGTCTTCTATTCCTCCTGTCATTCTGTGAAGAAAACATATTGTCTCTGTCTTCCGTCCGACATCTACGAACTCTTATCGGTCAGGCTTCATCCCGAGTTCCTACTCGAGAAACATTACGCCATATCCTCTTCTTCCCTCGTAACGCCGGCAACTGCCTTGGAATTGAATCGCAAAACGAACGAGCATATGACCATAGCTCCATCGGACGTTCATTAGTTCCTATTAGTCCCGTGGTGTCCGTATTCTGTGTCCGAATTTGAACCTCGAATGAAAATACTCGTACCAAACCTGGAGGAGGGCGATTCCTTCTTTTATTCTATAAGTATATAGCAAGTTAGCCTTCGGGATTCCATCGTTTAACTTCGGACTTCCTCACAGTTCATCACAAGATATTCCTTTTCCAATGTCGTTTCAGCCTTGGTCATTTGCTGGAAATGGAGGATTGTTACAACCTCCTCTTGGGTAGGTACACCATTCCGTTCCAGTTGAGCGTATCGCTGACAATGATTTAAAGATTACCCCAGAAGACCCCTCTCAACGCAGGCATCGTCCCCCCGCTAACGTTCGAGTATGTCTTCCATTTACGTATGGGATTCGTAGCGAACTAACCCATACTTTCATCAATAGCGCACCAGGTGCTATCAGCGCCAGTAGCAGTATGATGAGCACTAAAAGGTATAGATGTCTCATATTTAACACCGACACAAAAACTTATGAATAGCCACAGCGATGCAATGTTTGGCTACACCAGCAACATATCTTCAACGACGACTCTTGGTCCCGAAACTGGAAACGTCCAAATACAGCCGTGAGTCTGATATTTTGAGCATTTCTGAGCACCAATTTATGGAGATGGCCTATTAGAAGCACCCAAGAGATTGCGAGCTTCCTCGCTCAGGCCCCATGGATGCGGTTCAGTATCGTTGCCCAACCTGACTTTTCATCCATCTCCAAAGACCCCCGATTCCGAGACTTTGTCGGTCGCGTCAGCTCTTACACCCTCCAATCTGTAAATCAGCAGATTCATCAGGAACTGATTCAGTCTGTCAACCAAGTCGTTGCCAACCTCTCGGCCAGTGTCGACCAAAGAGTCGCCGCTGTTCAGTGGGCCATCTTGAACGAGCTCGCGACTGTCGACGCAGAGTGCTATGCTACTCCTCAGGATTGGCTAAACCCCACCGTACTTGACTCGTTCCTTGCCGGTTTGAACGCCTCCAAGGGTGTGCCTGCTACCTACACTGGTGGTGATTCAACCACAACCGGAGTTGCGGGGACAGGAATTCCAACCGACAATGTCGTCAACGAGAACGACTCCTTGGACTGCAACGATGGTGATAACCAGCCAGCCCCAGAGCCCAGCGATGCAGATCAGCTCAATCCTCCCCTTACTGCCACGGACGATGCACCTCTGCCTACTGAAGGCGACGAATCTCAACTTGACCCTGATCCTATGACAACGGGTGACGTGCCTAGCGTTGGAGGCGATCCACCCACCATACCAGAAGCAGTGAATCCGGATGCGGACGCTCTTGAACCCGACGACGACTCACAGTCCAATGCCGGTGATGATACTCAACCCATCTCTGATGAGGATAGGAGCTCTATTCCGGTGGAAAGTGACGACCCTATCCCCGTCTCTGACCCCGCACCGGACGAAGCCGTAAGCCAACCACCCACCGAGGGAGGTGATGACCAGCCAACAGTTACCGATGAAGATAATACCGCTCTCAACCAAAACGAAGAGGTCCCTTTACCTGACACCACTGCACCTGATGGCGACGTATCGGTCAAGCAAGAGGCAGAGGATGCCCCACCAGTTGAGGTCGCAGATGACAGCACATCGACACCAGCACAAGGTGACTCGGCTCCTCTAACCAATCCAGGCTCCTCTGCCGATGTAGACGCTAAACCAGAAGCCTTCCTTTCGAGCCCTGTTCCACTCGCTGGGTCTAGTTGGATCTGGACGCAGGAAGCGGACGAGAACCCACGACCTAACCCACCCCATGCAAGGGCATTCAGACATACCATCACCACCGACAGACCCGTCAACACCCTCACTATTGATATCGCAGGAGAGCGACGCTACACTCTTTACGTCAATGGGCGTCTCGTTGGGATGGGCGATACGTGGGACGTACCGGATCGCTACACTGTGAGGTTCGACAACACCACGAAGGTCGTTCTCGCTGCGTACGTAGCTCAGAGCGAGTATCGTGCCAATGTTGGCCTGGTGGCTTCAGGACAAATCTGGGATGCATGGGAGACGCCGAGCCCTGTTGGGATTGTTTTCAGAACGAGCGAGGAGTGGAAGACCCTTTCCTCGGATACTATTTCGGGAGAGTTCATTCAACCCGACTTTGACGATTCGGCTTGGGAGCGCTCGTTCTCGCAGGCAATGTTCGCGGAGGGACCGTGGAGGACCAAGTCAACTGCCATCAACAATGGCGGACGACCTCATGAGTATGTTCAGGGTATCACTTCCGTGCCGGATGCGTTTGATGCTCCCCTTGCTGAGCTATTGAAGCCACCGCCGCAGTGAGGGTATTTACGATCTTGTACACTAGTTATTCCGTAGTTTTTTTCAATTTTTTTTGTACTTGTACGAAATCTATGTCTCTCATGTAATCAGGTTTACTCAATTTTACTCGAGTCTCTCAATGCTAGCATCACAGGGAAGGCCGATCAAACGCCCAAGTTGTTTTTTGAAATAATATTCAAGTAGGTCGGGTAAACTTGAAGTATAGCGTGTAGATAGGCCCCAAGATTCCGACTCTGCTTATTTCTAAAACATAAAATAGCTTGAATGGAAATTTGGATAATTCAATCCAAGTCAATGAAATAATATCACGAGGGACGTTGAGCGAGCCTTCCAACCCATCGCTTGGTATAATCCTTCATTCGACCAAGTCTAATCATAGGATTTGGATCAGATACAACTTGTGCATCATGATCGACGCTTGGACCCGGTTCCGATGATTGTGAAGAATTTGGAAGAGTGGCTGATGAAAGAGGTGAAGGCGAGGGGTGGGACGTGCTGTCAAAGTCCACGAGTTGTTGTTCAAATTTAGCGAGCAGCCTGTTGACGTCCATAAGTTCCGAGTCAAGAATTGCTTTCGCCTCTGCGTCTTCTGAATTTGTGAGACTGCTGGTATCAGAAATGAGATTCCCCTTCCTCAGACACAACGATTGAACTCTATTGATAAGGTCTTCGTACAAACTGTCGCCGAACACTGTCTGGGAGTGTTTTGTCCCGTCCATGATAGCATGCTCGATCTGGAAAAAATCGTGTCGTGTTCTTCCGACAGCGATATTCAAGATTTTCAAAGCTGATGCCTGGGTGTTGTGGAACTTTGTAATCTTGCTTCTCTGGCTAATAAAGTCCTGTATCCTCCATGTTACAACGCTCCTGATCGAGGTGACACATTGCAATCGCACCTTCCATACACCATTGGTGAGTTGTTCGAGATTTGACTTCGCTCTCACCCTCGACTGCTCACTCCACAACGTGTCCCACATCGTAGTTACGATAGTGAGACCTCCGGCTGACGGGAGACCTGCGACAGCTTTACACAGCTTGAGGACCGCCCGTTGAGATCCTGGCAAGCGGGTAACTGTAATAGGCGTGAAGTATAGTATCAAACCAACCGTTTCGTCACTTTAGACATGAACGCGCCCCGAATGTGAATTAAAGAGGAAAGGAGAAACACAGATCGTTACGCACCTGTTGTCGTTCATCAAGCGCTGGACCTGGTTTACGATTTCAAGTGAGGAGATTTTCTCATCGGCGAAGCCAGGTGTGTCAATCAAGTAGACAGGTGAACTACGCCATTCTATACCCTTGACCTCATAAGCCGATACATGTTGTGTATATCCCTCAAGCTGACTGCTCGACAAGTTGTTGACCGACGAATATGGGCCTGCTAGTGCTTCAATGAACTGTATTCGGAATCATCGTTCTGTTTTAGCAATGGGGCGAAAATATTATTAAGCACCTACGCTACTCTTCCCTGCTCCAGTAGGACCGATTATTCTAAATTGATTGACCCGGCTAAGTTCACCTACGATGGGGCTGAAAGTACTGTTTCCCTACAATATTTTCAGGGCGTTAGGAGCCCATCTGTTGCCTCGCTGTACCTTTCGTACGTCGATAGTACCCGTGAGACTGAGGTACTTGAAATTCCTTTGCAAGTTGGCTAGGGATGTCATGAATTATGGCAAGAAACAAGGCAGAGACTAGTGAGGAAGAGAGCTATCAAGGAATAGTCATGGGGCTCGCGAGAGGTCCGTGCGCCTTGTCTAAATAAAGCATGCCGAAGTTTTGCTGAACGCTGAACGTTGAACGCCGAGAACCGATTATGTTTGTCTTTCACTGTACACCATCCTACGCGTGTATTTGGACATCTTAGTGGTCTACAGGGACACTATGCATGTACATCTCGTTTGCGATACATCGTTCACGAATCAGATGCACATAACACTGCATGTTTCATACTTATCATCCCCTATTTTTACTGCATGACAGCCTCGACATGCGTTGAAATTTTCGCTAATGGCATCAGAAGCTCACGACACATCGCACTCTCATTCCATCATCCACCAAGTCAAGACACACACACAGCGTCCACCCATTGTAACTGAGTTACTTGTGCTAATGATTCACTTGAGATGGCTTAGTTGATGGAACACTTGTCGCATTTATTGATAGATAACTAGGATCGTCATGACGGGGAACTTCGGTTGGTGTTCAGCCTTTCGTAGGCATTTGGAGCTGCATAATTATTGACACTTTACCGTGCTTGAGGTGAAAGCCGTTGAAAATGAGGAATTGACTCGTCTGAGCTAGATCGAGAGGGGATTTGCTTCAATTAAGTGCATAATACACTTCTTAGAGAGATATATTCCGGGAATAACTGTGCATGTTCTGCGGTTACTACAAGCTGAAACTCGGAGGCTGGTAAGTACCTGTGGGAATTAATGTGCTACTTTTTCACCCAATTTCATCACAATCCTGCTACCATGCTTTCAGATCAGATTCGAATTCGAAGTAGGAAAACAAAACACGAAATTGCTGAGCGCTGCAAATGTTTCCGGCGCCTGAAATTCTGCGTTGGATCACTGAAAAGACTTAAAAGACAGGTGCCATTTCTTTTTTTCAAGGACAACAACAACAGCTGGTCTGTAAACATTCTCTCAAGAGAACAAGCAATCCAATCCTGCCTGGAGCGCGTTAAATCTAGCAACTCATCATCAACCCTTAAACTATCTCCTCGAGCACCAATATGCCTTCTCCATCCTCCTTCTCTTTGAATTTCCTCAGCTTGCGCTCACTTGTCACCATCCTCAGTCTTAGTGCCATCGTAGTCGCGCACCCCCTTTGGACGCTACCCGGAATCTACGGGGAGACCCTCGTTCGTCGCAATGGTGGTCTTGAGAAGTACCTCACAGACTGTGAGAAGCCGACGTCCACCTGCTTTTCAGAGCACCAATACCGCTCTCCTGAATTGAGGACATTCCACACAGATGTCAAAGCATACCAAACCAATCAGGAGCTACAGACGACCCCGGCTGAGCTTACAAAATACGCTGAGGCGTACCTCAAATTCCTAGGGAAAAACACGGAGCGCAACTTCATTGTGGCTGCTGTGCACAAACAAGAAACAGCGCGGGTGTACTTGCATAGCATACCACGGGAATCGGGATATATTGCACAACTCAAAGTGGAGACACCGACCTTTTTGAAGGGGTATATGTCCGATTACCTCACAGCAGAAGAAGCGCCATACGATATATGGCACCACGCTGAGACAGCGGCACTGACAAAGGCGTTGACGGGTAACGGCGACGCTGATAAGACGCGTGACAAGTATACTGACCAGTACCACTGTAAAACCATAGAGGGCGGGAAAACTGACTGGTAGGGCTCCTTCAGAGTCGGGTTTTCTGGCACCAGGGGTCTCACAGTGTACGTGCTTGGTATTGCGGGTCTTAATAAGCAAGGAGGGGTAGCAACGATATGTGACAAGTGCCTTCAGGTGCTTGAAAAGATGCATGTTGTACATGCGAGGATGGGACATGTTCCTGGAGCCAATGTCCAGGCTGAGCAGAAGGCTCGATGGGAAGCGCAGAAAGCCGCGGCTGGTCGGGTTGGGAGACGCTAGATTGGAAGGATCTGTGCTCGCACAGATCCGCCTTCTTGGTCACGTGAAGAGGTCATCCTACGTCGCGCCTCCAGCTTCCATTTCTTTCTTGTACTCTATTTTATTCTATTTCCTAGCACTCTCCACGCCGCCTGCTGTATCTCGGCTCGTGGCTCGTTTTTCTTTACCCACCCACCGCTTCCCTTCTTCGTCGATCTTTCCATTGCTTCACCATGATTGATTTTATCTACAGGCATACCCTTCATTATTCACTAGTTGATACATCATGTATTATTCTCTCGAGTTCTAGCCGTGGTCGGTATGGGGGCTCATCCGTCCACCGCCCTCGGCTCTCACACTGGGAGGGGTTCGTTCTCGATGACCTCTCCCTCTCCCCATACTCGACTACTCCGGCTACGGAGACTCGAGCGTAAGAACCAAGAATGTATTTAGCACTACGTTATAATTTATAGATCTAATCAGAAAGTATACCATAGTTTTCTGGCCAAAGTTATATTATAGATGCCTCTACATTGATATCAGACTGCGACTCGTACAGTTGATGCTTCTGGTCTGTTGTTCCTGTCTCAGAAATTCTCTCCCAGTCTTCATCGTCCCCACACGTCGAAGCAACATAAAACAACCCCACCCCATCATGCTCCTCTTCCGACAGCACCACCGCATTCCTCACCCTTGGTATCACCTCAAACTCCTTCACTGTTCCCCGCTTCTTCGCAGGCTTTGCCAACTCATAAAGGGAGAATGAATGTACAGGAGATTCGCCATCAGGCAACTCGGGTGAGTCAATGAAGTCTACCCGGAAGTCGTAGACGTCATCATCTGTCAGTTTGAGAACACTATCGTCGACTTGAGGTGCGGAGACGAATGCCTTGCTCCGGTAGTCAGGGTTGCCCCGTCCACGAGGGCTTGGGGCGGGTTTGTGATAGTTAGGATCCGTGTGTCTTGGTGCCTACATGAAATTTACCGTCAGTGCACACGGCATAAGTGAGAGAGAAATCATGGTCATACATATGGTGTTGCTTCCAATCCCTCTGGATGACGAGGTACATGCATGGATTCTCGCGCAATAGCGAAGGTAGCACCTTCAGCATGAGCTTTAGCTCGGATTGTCTGGAGGAAAGGTATGTCAGCGTCAGCATCAATAAACTATGATCCAGAATAGTCAGAAATGTGCTCCCATTCGTCATCTCCGCCGCTAGTGGAAGCAAGGTAGAACGACTCAATATCGTCATTGTCCTCTAGAGCTAGGACATTGCGCAAGCGGGGGACGACTTCAAATTCCTTCGCAGGTCCTCGTTTCTTGGCTGGTCGGGCCAGGTCGAAGAGAGAAACAGCATCGGAAGTTGGCTGATGAAGAGCGGGAGTGTCGGAGAAATCGACACTGAAGTCGTATACGTCTTCATCCTCCAGCTCCAACGCACCATCGTTAATCTGGGGTCCGGAAATGTACAGCTTGCGGTTGTAGTTGTAACTACCACGGCCTCGAGGCCTTGCAGTTGATCTGTAAGCAGAATCGCAGTTGCAAGGAGCTCCGTTTGGCCCCTGCCGAGACTCGAATGGAATCTGAAATGAAAACAAAGTGAAAACGAAATCAAGTCGAAATGCTCTTAGACTACTCTGAACGACCCTACTATCTGATGGCGTGTTGTAGAAATGTGCAGTCGTGTATCCTGCACGGAGCAGTCGTGCCACACCATTCCCGCAACTAATCAAGAGGCTGATGAAATGAAATATAGACAGCAATATTAATGATACAACACAGCGCTAAAGGGCAGGCGAAGTCGGGCTAATTATGTGTGCAAGAAACTACAAAATCCCAAGTCTGGGAACGCGGAAATGAAAGAAAATCTACAAAAACAGGACATACAGTACACAACATCGTGATTATTATGAGGTAATATCTACAAAGAATATGAATAAGAGTTACATGATGCAGTATTTCATGTGTTTATGGCTACAGTAGGGAGTGAGACGGCAACACAGGACGCGGAATACGAGAGCGATAATTGGTGCAATGAAGTGGATGAACTGAATGTGATATGATAAAGTTAAGGTTATGCGAGCACGAATAAGAACAAGAAAGGGGCTGTGGAAATGTGATCCAGGGTATAATTAAAAAGATAGACGAAAGGGAGTTGTAGAAGGATAGGACATGACAGCACAAGATAGAAAGCAGAGAATGGCGAAGAGGAAAAGGCGCGCGTTAGTCGCATTGTTCACCCTCTCCAACCCAGCTGAGGTTAATTTTGACGAAGAGTGTCGAATAAAGATATTGTGAGAGCTGAGAGTCATTTAACGGAAGGTGTCGGTAACCTGTAAAAAACATCATCAGGAGAGGGCCTAGTATGAACAATAATAATAATGAAGAAAAAAAAAAGGCGACTGACCCATTCCCAAGCACCCCACAGGTGCACAATACACCGCCAACCCCTCATCCGTCTCATGTTTTGCACCATCCTCCTGCTTAACAGCAAATCTCACAAACGCCAAATCCAACATATCACCCACACAATCAAAGGTCAACCTTAACTTCTCCTCCCAGACAGGATTAAATCCATTCCGTTTCACCACCCCCGTATGCTTCGTCACCACTCGTTCGTTAACACTGGCAATAGCACTAGACCCATTGGGTTCAGGTTGATGAGCAGAGTGCAGGTCCCAGGTGCCCTTGTCATCCACCATAAACGACGGCGTAGCTCCATTGGCTTTAACATCATGCCCCGATTGCGGCTTTCGGCTCGTGCTCCTCTTTCTATCCACGCTGACATATCTAGGTCGACTCCTACTCCGGCCTCGTTTCAGACTCAAACCCGCACCCAACCCACCAGATCCACTCCCTCCCCCAGACCCTTTCTGTAGCAAAGGTCCGTCGGGGACATGGACTGTGACCTCCACATAGGGATCCACAATCGCTCGTCCGGGTACCTCTCTCCCGCTCGCATCCTTAGGTCTAGGAAGCTGCTGTGCTGAGATTATCGTAATATCAAGATGATACCACGTCCGAGTCGCCAACAGCTCTTTGTTGGTGAGCGGAAATGATGAGTGATGTCTATGTAGATGCAGTTGGCTAGCGAGATGGTGCTGAGCAAGGTGCTGATGTTGATCCTTATGCCTTGAGGGTGAGTGATCCACACATTCCCTGTGATGGGGTGGATAAGTAGGGATGACTTGAGGCCTAAGGACTGCTGGCTTGAGAACATATCCTGAACGCCCATTGCGTAGGAACATGGCTTGGTTTATCGTGAATCCAAGGTCTAGAAAATCAATTTAAAAAAAGATAAAAGCAAGGGTCAGTAAACGTCCCATAAAGCACCAGAACGACAAAACAAAAGCAACCTCACCAAACGTTTGCCAATTCAATGCAACTAACTGAGCACCAACGGCCCAAAATTTATTCGGCAAATAATTACTCGAATTCAACCTCGTCCCCTTGGGGTATATCCGCACAAGATGTGTCCTCGTATGCTTGATCAAATCCCATGCACCGCCAGATCCCATTAACTCTTTGCCTTTATCTGACATTCCTCTACCCACGCCACGTCCACTCATTGCAGCTGTCCTCGGGCTGGCCATAGCAGTAACCCTCGGAGCATATCCCCCACCCACGGCAGTCCCATTCGCAACTCCTCCCTCATCTTCCGTCGCCGTCACCGTTGCTGTCGTCCCAACCCCAGTAACATCCGACTCCGCATGCTCGCCATTGGCCTCATAAGTCGAAGGTGATCTTGCGATCATCCTATTCACCACATTCTCCGACAGCGAAAACATGTGCTCAGGCGCATAGTACTCCTTCTTGTTCAGCCCCCTGAACCTAACCCCAACGGTGTAAACAAGGAGAGAAACGAGGTTAGGCGACATTTTGGGCTTAGATTTGGAGGTGTTTGAGCTATGACTAGCAGGATTGGGAATGTTGAGCGCAGCATTGATGGAGGATACAGTGCGAGTAGGAACGGACGATCCAGATGCAGAGAGAAGAGATGTTGAGTGGAATGGGAAGGAAGGAGGGCTTGACTCGGATTGTTGACTCGGTGATTGCACAAGTTGTGTCGGCGGCATCATTGGGGGCGATTGCGATAAACCTATAGCAGGGGCGCTAATGATGGTTGAAGTGCTTCCTGATGAACGATGACCACGTATTTTGATAGGCAATGACGAAGATGAGGACCTCCCAACGCCTCGTATTTTGCTCAAAAAGCTCGCTCCTGCTCTATTGAGCTGACCTGAAAAATGATGTTAGTAAAAGGTAATATCGTGAAAACTAAACAACTATTACCCTTCACTCCCCCGTCCTCGCTCTTCGACTTTCCTTTCTCCTGCTTCCGGTTTTCCCGTGTTATCACAGGAAGATTTGGCACAACAGTGGGTGTCGGCAACATAGACCCCGACGCAGATTCGCTCAAATGCTTGACGCCCTTTCCTCCCCTCCTTGTACCCATATCAGAATCCGACAGAGATGAGGGCTCAGTGGAATAAAAATCTGTTGTCACGTCTGCTGGATGTGCCTGATCGACGTTGCCATCCGTCGTTGGGAAATGCGGAAGCGTAAGATGTTTTGTCTTGGGAAAAAAATTAGCATGATGCTACATAAATTAATGTGACGGAACAAATGCACCTTGAGCAAAATTTTGCCTTTCAGCTCCTCCGGGCTAGGTAAACTCTCAATCTTCTGCACCTTGACGCTCTCTAGGCCCGTCGTTGGTCCAGGCGCATCAGAGATAGACCTGACCAACGCATCCCCGAAAACCTCAATCATAATCTCAGCAATCAGCTCCTGCTGCGGAACTGAGCAGTGCACTTCAGCTGAGATGATGATAGGGTATGGGGAGGCGATAAATCCGTACTTTATGATAGCGCGACAGACTTCCCGTAGGGAGATTTTTGAGGTGAGAGTTTTGCCGTGGAAGATCATAGGGCCGTTGTCGCCGTCGTAGATGTCAACTATTTTTTTTTACCAAAAAATAAAAGAAGAAAAAAAAATGTCAGCATTCTTACAACGAAAAAAAAAATAAGAAAAAAATAAGAGAGGCATCAGCATACCTTCAACACTCCTACAACCTTGCAACAACGCCCTAATATATCCTTCAATCGTGCTTTCACCCACGAGCTGATGCCCAACCAGGTACGTATTATGCGACGATGAGATAAAATACTCGCAGAGGGGCCGGGTCATATCGTGCCAGATACCGCGGTGGACATCTGAGTATGCCGAGTTCTCGGACGATAAGAGGAATGCAGTGAATGTTTCCACCGTCATTGTGGGTTTGGATGTCGTCGCAGCATGGTTTGAAGATGGCGATGATTTCGTAATTTCGTTGGGAGGTGAAACTACGATTGAGGTTGAAGTTGGGTTCTTGACTGCTGCAGAAGGGTAAACAGAGTGTTTGTCGAAAATTGCTTGGAGATCTGCATCTGGCAAATACGACTGAGGAAACCAGTTAGTCAAAACTGGAGAAAAAAAAGCTGAAATGAGACGTTTACCCGCTGAGTATTCCTCATGAAGCATTGAAAAACATCAAAGTCAAACACTTCAGACTCGCTTCTGGAGATGAGCTTTTTGTATAATCGCTCCACCTCTGGTCTCGACTTGAGAAGTTTGACGAACGCCCGGAAATCCTCAAAGTCCAAGTACGGTTTCCCTTGAGAAGCATGCTATCAAAAATGTTAAGTAAAAAAATTATCGCAGATAATGAAGGCCGTACCACAAATCTCCTCTCTAAATCCTCCTCGCTTGAATTAATGCCAAGACCCCTGCAGAACTTGACCACCTCATCAAACGACAACCTCTGATCACCCTCCTCATCAGCACCTGTCCAATACTGTTTGACCCACAATGACTCTCTCATCTCGGCATTGCCTAAGCCTCGCATGAGTAACAACCGGATAGAATGCAGCTCCTTCAGAGAGTTCTCCCACATTTGACAGATTTCCGCCGTCTGCGCCATGAGATGTAGTGTCCGATACCTCCCATCTAGGACATATATGACCGTTAACCATCTGTCCTCTACATTGGAGGGTAACTGGAACTGCGCCCGGTAAAATCTGGAGTCGACTCCCAGCCGTATCTCCTTGATGTTCTCGATCGGAACTAGTGAGAAAGATGAAAGAGAGGTTTAGAGTTAGACGTCATCTAGGGCGAAATAAAAATCAATACAAAAAAAAAGGTATAATTAACTCACTAATCTTGTACTTCTTGGACTCCCACACAATCTGACCGAGGTCTGCGTCGAGCCGAAATGAAAATGCCTTTTGCTTCTTCATGGAGACTTTAGTCATAATGGTGCCCTTTTGGAGCGATTCTGGAACTTGGACACTGCTAAGACGACGAGGGCGACGTGGTGGTTGAGGCACAGTCAAGCGTGTTGATAGTGGATCATGGGTTAGGTTTTCAGGTGGGTTGTCTGAGGGTGAGGATGGGGATGGAACGACAGTGGACACGGATTGTGCCCCCAAGGATGGTCGTCTAGGGCATGGAGCACGTTCATCGTCTTGAACTGGATGTTCCGACATCGTTTGAAGCCCTGCCCTCGGGGAGGGATATGGATCATTTTGAGATTCCGAAATTTGAAGTCACGCACGACGGGAGTTGAACGTTGATTTGTCATCATCCCCTGACCACGATCTTCGTGTCGCACAGATATCGAAAGATTTGAACTGAAGCCCCATTTCTGTCGGGCTTCGTTTCACATACCAAACCCAACATTAATATAATTAGTTGAATTTCATGTACACACGAAAATAGCTTATAATGACCAATTCAATCGTGATAGTAAGTAAATAGACTGGTGCATGTGCTATTCAGTGGATATTGTACCTGAATCTCACGGGTACTATCGACGTACGAAAGGTGCAGCGAGGCAACAGATGGGCTCCTAACGCCCTGAAAATATTGTAGGTAAACAGTACTTTCAGCCCCATCGTAGGTGAACTTAGCCGGGTCAATCAATAGAATAATCGGTCCTACTGGAGCAGGGAAGAGTAGCGTAGGTGCTCGGTAATATTTTCGCCCCATTGCTAAAACAGAACGATGATTCCGAATACAGTTCATTGAAGCACTAGCAGGCCCATATTCGTCGGTCAACAACTTGTCGAGCAGTCAGCTTGAGGGATATACACAACATGTATCGGTTTATGAGGTCAAGCGTATAGAATGGCGAAGTTCGCCTGTCTACTTGATTGACACACCTGGCTTCGCCGTTGAGAAAATCTCCTCGCTTGAAATCGTGAACCAGGTCCAGCGCTTGATGAACGACAACAGGTGCGTAACGATTTGTGTTTCTCCTTTCCTCTTTAATTCACATCCGGGGCCTGTTCGTATCTAAAGTGACGAAACGGTTGGTTTGGTACTATACTTCACGCCTATCACAGTTGCCCGCTTGCCAGCATCTCAACGGGCGGTCCTCAAGCTGTGTAAAGCTGTAGCAGGTCTCTCGTCAGCCGGAGGTCTCACTATCGTAACTACGATGTAGGACACGTTGTGGAGTGAGCAGTCGAGGACAAGTCAAATCTCGAACAGCTCACCAATGATGTATGGAAGGTGCGATTGCAATGTGTCACCTCGATCAGGAGCGTTGTAAAATTTTTTTTTTAAAATAATTAATTTATTAATATGGGGGAACAGGACTTCATTAGCCAGAGAAGCAAGATTACAAAGTTCCACAGCATTAAAATCCATAAAACGATTCATGTCACACGAATCTACTGCTGTCATCTAGCATATACGCACTCTGAGCAGCTGCATCAGGGGATGGCAAATAGGGGTCGCGTTGTTTGGCAGAGGCCTTTGCTCACAACACCTGTTGCACGACATCCGCGATCACAGCATCCTTTCTCAACCACAACTCACCGCTCTTAATTTGCTCTCATCCAATGTCCAACCCACCCTTCCTCCCATCTCTCTCTCAATCAGACATCGATCAGGCGGCACAAGTCAGTCAGTCTCGTCCATCCTCACCCTCCTAAAAAAAGAAAAATATCATGGAGTCTCATTACCACCCCTTCAACTCCAGCTGATCCAACGCGGATATTCGCAACCCGTGGGCGTGGCGCCTGAAGAAGTGAAGAGAATCCAGCAAGACTTGTTTGATATTCAGAAAAGGAACGAAGCGTGGGGGCTGGTGATTCCGTTGTTGAACCACCCGGATCAGAATGTGCAGTTTTTTGGTGCGCATACGGCGCAGGTGAAGATCGCGAGGGATTGGTGAGCTGGGGTTGCCTTTGGCTCTTTGAAAAGAGGGCGAAATACTGATGTGTTGCGTTTTAGGGACGCTTTTCCGCAGGAACACTATGAATCATTGAGGGATCTGATGGTTCAGCTCACGGCGCACTCTGTCGTCCAAGGCCTGCCCAAATTCATTCTGAGGAAGATGTTCGTCGCAGTGAGTTTACTTTCATTCCTTTGTCACTTTACCTCACATTTTAACACGTATTCATTGGGGCAGATATCATCTTTGGCACTAAAACTCGCGCCAGGGCACCCGTCACGTTGGCCAGGATGGATCCTTTCATGCGTGTCCACGTACACAGAAAAAGGGGTTTCAACAGACCATATACACGACTTTCTAGCCATTGTAGCTGAAGAAGTAGGACATGCTGATTTACTGGGGACAAGTAAGTACGTTGGAAGTCTCTTTTCCCTTTCATTTTCCAGGATATGCCATTGATAGATGTTGGTAACAGGGCTCAGATGCAGCAGTCTTTGATGGACGCTGCGCCTATGGTTGTTCGAGCTATCACTTCTACCATTTCTCAACCTCTTGGTACACTACCGACTAGTCACTTTACGGCTGCTTTGAAGAATCTGCAGGCGTGGTTGGGTTCCACGACGGGAAGGTGCGCCGCACGCTCGTGTTTGCTCTTATCTCTCATCACATTTCACCTCCACGCAGTGAACTCACGCCTCTCATCCCACTTCTTATCACCCTCCTCGACCCCTCCTTCTCCGAGGACTCCGTATTTATCGCTTCATCCGACGCTCTTCAAGAGATTATGGCCAAGTCGCCTCTCGCTGATGGCGCAGGGACGAAAACGCTCACAGAACCTCTGATGATTTGGCTCGATGTTGTCGGGAATGAAATTATGCAACATGCTCTGAAAAATGAGGATTATTCGTCTATTTTCCACTCCCTGTGCAAGCTTATCGTCGCACTGGGCGACCACTCGACTTCGTACATCGCTATCAACATCGCGTCATCTGCGCCCGTTGTGACAGGCCCCAATACGCCACCGACGACGAAAGGTCACCTTGTTCAGAATTTCCTGAGGCTGCTTTTGCAGTACACTGGCTTACCGGGGTACTTCGGTGTCGATGAAGAAGAGAGTGAGATGACGCTTGCGTTTTGGTACCTGCTTCAGGAGGCGCTGTGGTCTACGGATTGGTATGGCGAGGATGAAGAGTACGAGGACCTTACGGACGGGACGCCGGCGCAGCGTCAGCAGCAGCAGCTTGATCAGGCGGATAGGGAGAAGTCGTTTATGATGGCCAAGGCGGTGTATACGGAGCTGGTGGTTGTGTTGAGACGCAAGGTGGCGTTCCCTCCTCAGGGGAGTGGGTGGTCGAGGGATCAGATCGAGAAATTCCAAGTGTGAGCTGATTTTCTTGAGTGAGTTATGGGCGTGTTTTGATATGGTTTCGATAGGTATCGACGCGATGTTGGGGATATCCTTGTCAATGCGTATGCTCCTCGTTTCTTCCTGAGTGGTAATTAGTCTTACATTTGACCAGTTACTACGTGCTGCGCGGAGACATGCTCGAGTACTTTATCAAGGATATCGCAGATAGGTTGGCGACTCGACAAGAGACTGATGGGTGGCAGGTATGTTCGAGACCGCGTTCTGCTTTGGCCTCTCTTATTCATGACACCTATAGCAAATTGAAGCCACCTTGCACTGCATCACCTCCATCCAAGAAGCCGTCGATATGGAAAAGGCTAACCTACATCGCCTCTTCAGTCCAGAGATCCTGGGGAGGTTACCATTTACAGGACGTCCTCGAGTCCGTAGAACGGCGTTGGGTCTTATCGGTGCGCGTTCTCTCCTCCATCCTCACACACCATCAGCTCATTCCTGCGTTACGCTTTGGTTGTCCAGGTGCCTACTCGTCCTGGTTCTCAGATCAACCACACCCACCCGCCACATCCACTCAGCCTAACCTCCTACTCACGGTTCTCTCATATGTTGTCTCAGCCCTCCCTGATCCGGCGTTGAGTCTTGCGTCAGCGATCGCGTTGAGGAACTTGTGCGAGGCTAATAGGAAGGAACTGGCGAAGCATATTGTTGCATTTGGAGAGCTGCATGCGGGGTTGGGAAGCGTGCCGGTATGCGCTTTGTGCTCTGTGTTTTGGTGACTAGTGCTGATATGAATGGCTTTAGGATACGGAGAAGAGCAAAGTTCTTCAGTCTATTTCGAGCGTTATTCAAGCTATGCCGGTGGAAGAGGAGATTCCGGCTATTGAGGTGTGTTTTTGTGGTCTAAATCGCGCATATATGCGTTGATTGTTGCTGACCTGGTTATGTGTAGGCTGTTATCAATCCTATTGTTCAAAAACTGTACGAGGCGCTTCAGAATGCATCCGCGGTACGCCCTCTTTTCCCCAATTTCTATCGTCGTGTCTAACCTGCCCTCACTTCATCCCTTCTTTTCATCATCATCATCACCCTCACACCCCTCAGCTCCCAGACGAAGCCCGCGCCTCTACAATCCTACACCTCGAGACCCTCTCCGGCGTCGCGAAAGGCCTCACCCGCACCGTCGAAGGCATGACGATGCTCGAAGACGACACAGACCCCCTCGTCCAAGCCGAAGTCGAAAAGATCAACATCGCGCGGGCGGATGAGCGCGCTGTGAAGTTGCGGGATGCGATTTTTGCTGTTGTGAGGGGTATTGTTGAGGTTTGGAGTGTTGATGCTGGGGTTAGTAATGTGCGTATATGTGTTCCGTTGTCATTTTTATTTGGGTGATTGACGCTGGTTTCCATAGGCTCTGAGCGACCTCTTCAAATCGATCACGTCGCTTCCCTCTGATTTGACGATCATCTCGCTTCCTGCTGGTCCTCTTCTTGAGCTTGTGTGTTTGTCTGCACAGCGCCAGCTCACGGCTGCGTGGATCTCGCTCGCGGGTATTCTGATTGGCCAGCTTAACCCTCCGCCTATGACGTTGTCGTTGTAAGTCATCCCTTCCTTCCTCCAGTCCTGTCCATGTATATGCCCGTATTCTAATGCCAAACTAATGCTGTCAACCAGGAATCTGAATATGAAAAGCGGGCCTACACCTGAAGCTGAGAACACGGTGCGCGCGACGCTGCCTGTGCTTTTGAGGTGCAGTTTGGAAGTGATGGGCGGGGAAGGAGGTATGGATGAGAATCCGGATATTGTGCAGGCGTTTTTCGTTTGTATGGAAAGGGTGAGCCTTTACTGCGAACATTTTTCGTTGTTGACCACGATGCTGATGGTTATTGTTCTTAATTGACATGCTGATGTGTTTCATATCTAGGTCGCGCAGGATTTCACCAATGCATTTTATACCCTCTCACCTGGCCTTCTCGATGCGCTCCTTCAATGTGCGATCAGGGCGCTGTCGCTTCAGGAAAGATACTCCTTGGTTTATGCATGTAATTTCCTCGTACGTCCCTTCCATCCCCTCCCTCCTCTCCTCACAGTATTGTTCACTCCGCTAATACCCATTTATCCACAGTCTGCCCTCATCAATCGCACCTGCGTTATCGAAGAACTCGCACCGCACAAAGCGATGCTCTTCAACAACCACGGGCGGGCGGTCATGAAAGCCATCCTCGAAGGGTTCGCGGGCGTGTCACCGCGCAGCGCTGTGCAGAATTTGATTGAGATTCTGGGGGTGTTGTTGGTGAGGGTTCCACCTGGGACGGAGATGGTGGAGACGAGGGGTGGGGCGGCGGGGTGGATGAGGGAGATATTGTTATCGGTGAGTTTGCGTCTTTTTATTGGGTTGATGGGTGTAAGAGGAAGAGCTGATAATGTTGTTTTTTTGATGCAGGACTCGTTTTATCCCTCTAAAGCGGGTTTGGATGCGAAAGAGAAGTTTATCAAGGCTGTGGTTGGGTGCGTTCTCTTTCATTTTTACTCCCCATGCTTTCTTAGTTGAGCTGAATGTTGATGGGGTTATGGTAGATCACGATCGTTGAAGAAGACGAGGGAGGCAGCGCAGCAGTTTACACTTGTTGCGAGGGGGTTGGAGGGGTCGAATTTTGGATATTCGTCTGTGACTATGTAAAACTTGCCTTCTCTGACGCCGGGCGGTGGTCGTTGGGGTGATGCGATGCGAGAGTGCCAGTGGCGTTGGGAGAATTGTCCCAACACAAACCCAGGAAGGGGGGTGGTTGGTTGGTGATGATGATGTATGTGTGGTTGATATGCAAAATGCTTCGCTTCTATGTATGATGAGTTTTAATTGTAGAGTTACTTGCATATGCTATCTTCGTTTTTTTTTATCTGCGTAGAGAGAACAAGCATGTCTACAGCTAAATTCATGTACCTGTCACCGCCTGGTGCAGTCCACTGCGGCAATTGACACTGACACACAGGTCGTTGGTCAAGCTCAGGGTTGCGATGAGCTAACAAGACTTTCCTATGCTGGTTAGAGCGAGATATATCGGTGTTCCAATACTAGGATCTGGTAGTTTTTGAGGACTGTTCTTCGTCGAAAACATGAATCCTCGAACTGCAGCTTGGTTGCACTCGCTGATGGGGCCGACCTCCATCTAAAAACTCTACATGTTCCATCGCTTGGTTTGTCAGCCAACATGGCGCTGGCAAGGTTTTATGTATCTTCAGAGGCACTGTATGTGTAGCTGATAGTTAAAACATGAAAAGCAGGGTCAATGACTATGGAGTGGAGAGGGGTCCCAGGATCTTCCGATTCACTCAAGTTTGTTGTGGTATAAGCACCACGCATCCAGGTATATGTGGATCCGATTGCTGGATAATATATACATGATTTTTCGAAACACTAAATGACAATGAACTGTGTGAGCGGTAACTGTGCATAAAAAATTTAAATAATGAGAAAAAAACCGCGATGTCTGTCTGTCGAACTCCCTCGTGGAACGTTTAAGATCCGGGGACAGGAGCAACAGTGATGGCAGGACCAGCTTGGGTGGCAAGAGCGGGCAGCCTGAGTTGAGGGCAGGAGGCTTCGACGTCGTTCATCGTGAAGGTGGGTGGGAGCGAAATGATGCTGTTGGCAAGGACAGGTGGAACGGGGACAACATCGGAGCAATCGATGAGTTTCCTGGTGTCCTGGCCAAGAACCTGGAGCTTAGCCATAGCATCGCGGAAGCGGGTCTGCATGAGTTCCTGGTTGTTGACCATCTCCTGCCAGAAGCAAGCAGTACGGGGGTCACGAGCGAGGACAGAGTCGGATTGGAGACGCATCTCCCCAGCAATGGGAGATTCGACCTCACCGGCTTCGGGTTGACCGTTATCTGGGAACAGAGATGGCTTGAGGAGAACCTCGAGGAAGACCTGGGTATCGAAAGTGAATGGAGTCGAGTCGAAAGGAACACCAGTGAAGCCAGGGATGATCACATCAGAAGCAGCGACGGTGTGGGACGAGAGAAGCGCGATGGCTTCCTGAGGGGTGAATCCGGCATCGGCGAAGCGGGCGAGGATGGTGGTGACATCATCAGTGGGCTCAGGAACAGTGAGATCGACGGCTGGGGCGACCGGGGGTGGACGACCAAGGAAGAACTTGAGCCTTGGGGCACCAGGACAGTTGGCAACTCCGACCGCACCAGCGAGGTGGACGCTGCGAGGCGTTTATTAGACAGTATTAGAGATAATAGTCGTGATTTAACTCACAAATCTCCAGCGCTAAGACCCGATTGTTGGAAGAATGGGAATTGCTCGTCGGTGATGTCGTCGATACCTCCGTTGGCGTCTGAATTATTCGAACCTGAATTAGCTGATGTGGTCTGGTATTAAACGAAATTGACATACGGAAGGCGTTCTCGGTCTTGTTGAAGGCCAAGATGGAACCATCAGCTCCTCCACCCTTGCCACCGTGGATAGAGAATCCAATGGCGTCATGGAAAGTGAGACGAAGAGCAGAGTGAGCCTCTTCACCACATTCGCCGCCGTCGAAGAGCTGGGCTTGGAGAATGTTTTCGACAATGGGGAACAGAGCTACAAAAACCGAGGTTAGATGAGTTTATCGAGTATTCAGTATTACGAGTACATACCACAGCAAGCTCTGTTAGAGGTGACCTGGCCGGTTGGGCACCTGACGCTGCGGGTAACAGCAGCGCTAGCTGTTGCGACGAGAGCCAGGAAGGCGGTAAGACGAGCGAATGCCATTGCAATGGTTGAAGAAATGAGAGCTGGAGAACTAGAGGTCGAACTGTAGTTGCCTGGGGTCATGCAGCGATGATACCTTGCTTTTATACTGAAACCTGCGCCCGTGAATATCTTTACTTTCATTCTTACTATTCAAAATTGTAGTTCCTAATCGATAGTTTCTCTCGAAATAGCTCTTTCCACACGGGTGCGTCGGACTCTCATGTCGTAGGTAACTGGGGGCGGGTTGTGTTATTCCATAACACGCAGGAGTTTCATGACTTTGCTACTGCTTCACCAATCATAGCCTCCGGGTATCGTGATATTTCTGGCGATCACTTTCAGGTTCGCATAACGAATTTGCTTCACCACGAGATCTTCTCGACGACACACTGCTTTTGCATCCACATTTAAGGTAACAGTTGATCGATAACCAGAAAACGTCAAGTTTTTGACACAGAAAAGTGATAATGTTGGGATTGCCGGTCTCGGTAGACGCGCATACCTTCTTCTCCGGTGAAGCGTGGTCAATTCAATCTATTCCGGGCACCCATGTGAGAGGAATAGCATCGTAAGAGGAGTATCCTTTAGTGTAATTACGGTCGTCCAACAAACCGAGAACCGAGCTGACAATCGCTTCTGGATTGGATGATCGAAGTCTGCTTAAACCATGCTAGTAGCTCCCTAGGGTACATCAATGCCTATTAGCTGTTAGTGGATAGAATCCACAGTCCGGGGCACTGTTTCCCATGGATAGCATATATATCTGTCAAATTCTCACTGGATACTCCACGAATTACCGGAGGCAATGGTTCAGGGGAGCCCTAGGTTTGCTTCTCGAACGTTGTTGTTGGTTGAAAATTGCTGAGTGGGAGAAGAGTATGGAGTAAACTTCAAGGAGCCGTCTCGTGTCGAGTCGAGTCGCGCGTTTCGTACCAGAAAATGACTGTATATTTTATCATAAAAGATTTAAGAGTAAACGACGCGAAACCAGAACTGAAGCGCCTAATTGTCCAGGTTCGCGTCGATCATCTCCACCGTAGTCTAATCCTATTGAATATACCTTGGCAAGTTCACGCTGCTGCGCCTCTATTAATTCATTCTTGGCACTCGTGTAATGAAAGGAAATAGTCGTTCGTGGAGCATCAGGACACAACGACAACTGAACTGGAGCAACCAGCCCTACAAGTGAACTTGAATGCGACGCGCATTATCATTGTCAACTACTATGTGCGATTACATTGACACCTAGAGCTCTATCGAGTGTACCGGTGTTGTTGAATGCAGCCAGACTTCATCGTTTCTCACCAAGACCTGTCGGTTGTACCACCAGTGTCGATTTGTGCGAGCGGATGAAGCCAGACTGGGACCTTTGAGGGAAGCTAGAATCCGTGCGACGCTGGATTTGGATAACACGGATTATGGTACAATGGCTGGTAGCTGTATTCGGCCTTCCGGGGCAGGTCAATATTATTGGAGATAGGTTAGGTCGAAATAGGCTCATCGTCGCCTTCCAAAGGCGAATGGCTACAAAGCAGCTAGCAAAGCAGCGAGGTATGGTAATCCATGTCGAAAAAATTTTCTCGTAAGTTCAGACCAGGATGACTGAAGCTCGTCGTCCCTATGGGAGGCCAATCGCAATTTTATTATTGCTTTACCCCGGATCTGTAGAGCGAAAAGACTTTTAAATTTTGTGCTTACCATTCGAAAACCGAATGTATTGGACACCCCGAATCGATATAAAATGGAAAATTCGTGTTTTTTGCCAAATAGCGAATCTGTGCTTACCCCCGAATCGACACACGAAGCCCCGAATCCAGAAACTGAACTTGGCAACCCTCAAGCCCCCGAATCGTTTCTGCTACCAGCAACACATAAAAACGGATGCTTCGGACTTTGAAAGCGGCATCATACGGCTCATCAGCAAACCTGGCAAGCTCAGATAAGTTAGATAGTCTGGAATCGCCCTGGATAAGATAACGTTAGATATTGCTAAATGAGACGGTCAATCTCCAGAACCGAACAAGGGTACAGGTTTCTGCCGATCTCATTCAGCCCAAATTGCTTCTCAGATGACAAGTGAACTCATTCCAAGTTGTATTAAGCATTGATCGACCTGTGTGCTCCGGTGCATATCATCGAAACAAGTACTCAAAGGTTAAAATTCGATGATCCGAAAACGAAGCGATAATGCAGCAATGCTAGATACATGACACGATAAGAAAAGAGTTCTACAAATCACCTTTATCCAGTCCAAATTCTGCACATATCTCGTTGATGACAGTATTAGCTAAGTGTGCTTCCATGTCCAAGTCCTGATTTAGGTCGCGAATCACTTATGCCAACAAGTGACAATTATTCCTATTAATCCTTTGTGCTTTCATCAGACTGTAGCAATCCGAAAGGTGTATTGGGTTCTTCTCCTGCATAAGCCCTGAAACGACAAGGTTCCGAAGTCCATGCAACCACGCAGAGAAGTGGTGTAGACAATACAAGCGACTCGGACACGCTATGGCGCTTGATTTGGTTGGCTGACGCTTTTTGCGTTTTGTTCGGTTCCCTGATATCCATATCTTATCGAAGGCCTTATTGTGTAAGGGAGGAGAAATATAATCTTATCTTTATGCCGAATCGCTGCAGTGCTGTTTTGTGCCGCTTTCAATGTCCGATTCATACTTTTTTGGGCCTCTATGACGCTGTTTGGGCACAAGATTAGTATGGATTCGGTGATATGGTAGTGGATCCGGGGCATGTAGTGCAGATTCGGGGTAGGAATAGATCCGGTACTGGGTCAAAAGCATGAATTTTCCTTTTCATATTGATTCGGGGTGTATATCACATTCGGTGTTATAGCATTAAGTGAATTTATTTCTCTCTACAGATCTGGGGTAAAGCAATAATAAAATTGCGATTGGCCTCCCATATCGTCCCAACATAGACTCAATAATGTCAACCAGTTTATTGAATCTCTCGCTGGCCCCAACTCATCCGTCAAGGATATATCAAACGGTCGACTCGAAGGTTACACTCAGAAATTATCATCATACAGATTCTAGGGCTTCATGAAAGGGTACTGCGGACTTTAATTGATTGATACGCCTAGTTTTGCGGATGAGAAGATCCCGATGGTGGAGATTGTGACGAAGATTCAGAGAACATTGCGGGAAGTTGGGTGAGTGGAGTTCGGGTCAAGTCACACACGGACAATCCGTGCTCGCCCACTAATGGCATTACTGGTAGTAATGGGCTTCCCGTTCTCACTTGAGACTAGCGCGTGTTGTAATTGGAGAAACCCTATCACGCAAATTACTATCCGTGATGAATTCCGATAGGCCTTCAAAAGTGCGATGGTCTGTGTTCTACGTTCTCAGCATGTCCCTGAACATCTGATAAGCCAGTTAGATTTTATCGAAGCACAGTGCAATTGGAATTTTACGTAGGTGTATTTTATCTTCCACGTTCTTGGCAAGGAAAATACAAAATTCTGGAGTCCGTGGTCGCGATCAAGAAAAATTCGTCCTGGCTAGTATCCGTATGGTGCGCCATCTGTTCGAAAAACATCTCAAGTCCCGGATCCTTGAAAGTTGTCGACAGCCAACTTTTTATTAGATACAGACTAAGCACTCAGCTATATAGAGCTATTCGACCCACTCACAAGGCGAAGTATGAGGGTACCGAATCCAAAAAGAGAGTCCCGGATCCATGATGAAAGTACCGGATTCATTCTGAGAGTCCCGAATCCACAATGAGAGTACCGGATTTGTGACGAGAGTACCGAATGTAAATAAAATGTATGAAATTCATAGAAATCAAGTACCGGATTCATGAAACACCTCCCGAATCCATATCTGAAGTCCCGGATCCCGACTATGAGTCCCGCATTGACAAATTTCGCGTAGAATTGGTCTCATAGGTATTCATCCTGCTTGGACTCATCCTAAAGCTGTTTATCTTACTTCCCACTGCGTTAGTCTTTCCTCTCGCCTCAATGCTTCCAAATTCTTCAAAAAACCTTCGAAATGGGCGATTTATCGGGTTGATGGCATCAATTTTATGTCAGCGGCAGGTAAAACTACGTCAATTACTCCTATAATATTGGACTAATGACTACATGCACTTTCTAATAGTTAATAATGAAAACCATTCAAATGTCGTAGCCTTTGAATTATGGCTTTGAGAGCAGTGTTTTACTGCCTTCAATGCCGCCTACACCCGAATGATGGCATCAAACTCTTAGTCATCATCCCGAGATTTGATAGGAGCGAAGGGGTTTGGCGCTTTAAAGACGGGCATTTTGTATATAAAAGATGTAAATTTTGAATTCGGGACTGAAGATATGGATCCGGTACTTTCGCCCTCAATCCGGGACTCTCACAATGGATCCGGTACTTTCATCGCGGATCCGGCACTTTCTTTTTGGATTCAGTATTCGATTCCAACCTTTCAGCTACCTCTGTCAGCTTCATTTGTATAAGATTTGGGTGTAAAACCACCAATAAAACCGTTTCACAACAGGTCTGGAGGATCCGGGGCTTGAAATGTTTTCGAACAGATGGTGCAATGGATCCGGTACTTTCAACATGGATCCGGTACTCTCATCACGAATCCGGTACTCTCTAGATAGTTGAATCTTGGGTGTATATTTTATGAGTAGCTGAGTAGGGCAAAGGTTCAAGGATCCGGGACTCGAAATGTTTTTCGAACAGATGGCGCACCATAGTATCCGGGCCCTCCACCAAGACTTGACGTGTTCCCTTTCTAAATGCTGCAGTACGCTGAAGAAACTCCTCATCGTGTTTGACGAGGGGATCTCTGTGAAAGGGAACTAGCTCACATGTACATCATGGAGGACCTTGTCGCGGACGGTTACGATGAGATCATCACATTACCTCGCGCCCTTCATTATCTGGAGAAAGATAATTGCCTCGAATCTCTATGGGTTTCAGCCAACGCTCCAGCGGAGTCAGAAGGGTGTATCTATACAGAGACTTGGAATGACCTGGATGGGATGTCTAAATCCTTCTGAGATTGTCTAGGACCACCCATAGTATAAACGTGTGTTAATATCCGCTCAGTCTGTACAGCGACCCCAAGTCTTTTCCTCTCCGCAAGGAGTGCAGCTTCAAGTTTGACGCCGACGACATTGAGAGGCTTGTGGAAGACACCATGTCAGATTCGTTTGGTGCAGTCACTTTCGATAAAGAGGACATTTCAGTAAAGCATTCTTGCGCCGTGAGGATTGTTGGTCACTGCTATGTGGGGGGGCACGGGAAAAAAGCCATGCAGAGCCGTGTGAGGTCATGCTCGACCGTGCAACGGCCGTGCGTCTACCGTGCACTGACACCAATTGGGTGTCGAAGCTAAATGTACATCCCTATTTGTACGGTGTACCATGGCCAATGTCAGGATAGTACCTCTCTGGGAATAAATCGGCCTCAATAGCATTGTTTTGACTTCAGTTCGACGTTCGTGATATACTGTACAGTTTTCCTAGAAAATGACCCTCTTCGCAAGGCTAGTGTTACGTCAAATATATTATCATCTGCTCTGTGTCAATGGCAAAACCTGAAGGCGAGATTAATATTCTAACCTTGATAGTATTCCCTCCCTGACCAAGCCGCTCTGAACATTGGCAGTGAAATGTCTATGTGCATGTCTATGACCCGGATACACTATCACTGGCACTCGTGAGTGCGTAATTAGTTACGGTAACTAGTGGCTATACATAAATCCCTGATGGTACTTGAAGTCAGCTCGAAATGAAGTGTTAATTTTGAGTACCATCAACTACCATTGATCATGATGTCCCAATCTTGGTCATTGGGACTGTAGAGCGACCGTGCAGAGCCGTGCTCACCTCTCTGCCTACCGTGCAAAGACGTGCATAGCCGTGCATGACCGTGCATTTAGCAGAATTGCACGGTAGAGGCTGCACGGCCGTGCACGGCTCTGCACGGCTTTTTTCTTTTGCCCCTATGTGGGCATCAAGCTATTCGTTCTTGGACTCATATTGAGGGCTCCTTGTATTTCTATCGAAAGCACAGCTGGATTATATATTTATCCAACATATCATTTAACTATTTTCTATGTAAACGTCATAGGCATTCTATACATATCTTATCTTGTTTGTCTATCAGGGGATCAAGGCGACATACAAACAAAACTGGTCCTAGTTCGATGATAGTATCCGATAAGCTAAGAGCCCATGCCATTTAGCTCAGGCGATAAAGCCATCAAGCGAGATCTAAGGCAAGTTCCAGTTTTATTCACAGATGTCAGATGCATAACTTATCCATACTTAGTTGGAATATCTGGATATCGAAGCTGCGAGCAAGGCGACCTTGAATGGATTCAGTGGAACCTAAACTACCTCAGGACCTCGAGCGTAGGATCTTTGAGCTCTCATATTATAATGAAGGTTCCCCCGATAATAAACGGCTGTTGCTCATAGCGAAACGCACGAGACACTGGTAACTTATACCATCATCTGATAATGGGATGCTCATTGACGATGTTGTTCGAAGGCTGAGACCCCTACTATACCGCATCATTTATCAATGCTTTATAGCTGGAACCAAAGAACCATTTCCAAACTTTCAGGATCGGCCATCATTCGTCAAACTGCACGAAATATGTTCCCATGTAAAGTCATTGGCCATTGACAACACATGTCATACCATAGTGCAATCAGGGGCCCTGATCGAGCAATGTCACAACCTTGAAAACCTCGCTTGCTGGGGAGAAAACAGTATCGACCTGCTTTCTTCCAGCATCCAGAAACTGCCTAACATGCGCCGACTTTCTGGTATATTCAGGGACTTCACCCGGGATGGGCAGATTGCTCCCGTTTTCTCGACTGTAACACATCTTGAGATTCTATACATCATCGCGGACTGGCCTCCTAATATTCTGACGTCGTTTCCTCAGCTCACCCACCTTGTCCTCAATTTGAATGTCTATTTAAACAAATACCCCGCTTCAAACCTGATTGCTTTGCAATCATCGTGCCCACAGCTGCGGGTGTTTGTAGTTCCGTTTATTCAGGATCTTCCACCTGATTATCTCGAGCTTTATGCCAATGACCAGCGGGTGTTGTTTACAAGATACGGAATCCTGGCCAAGGATTGGCTGAGTAGTGCTCGAGGGGATCGTGACATATGGTGGCTCGCAGAAACGGTTGTGATCGCTAGAAAAAGTGAGTGTGGGATCTCTGGTGAACCTTTGGGTGATTAAACTGACACACAGGGATATGTTTCTCCAGGCAATTACTTCAAGTCGAATGAATGGCAGAAAACGCCCCTTTCAATTCATTTCGCATTGGTTGATCACTTAACAGAAGAGGGAAAGACTTGGTATTTGTCCTTGTAACTCGTGTTCCATCATTTGAGCTGTAGATGAATATTGAATATACATACGATCCTACTTTTCATTGCACGGCAGAAACGTGAAAGTACCACATCAACTTCTACATCCATGTTGAGGCGGAAGAGTCGAATATACAAGGTAAAATAGAAAAAACGACTAACCAACTACTTCCGACATGGTGGATTTGAACAAAGAGTACAGCGTGGGCTCAGAATTCGGGATAGATGTCCGGCGATCCCCGCAACGGCAGGAATATGAAGCTTCCGAATGAGTTGTCGTCGTCGAACATACACGATAGCTCTCAACATCAGGACAATTGCCCCAATTGTTCAAAATAAGCTGCTTCAACACGTTGCTTAAAACTACATTTGGAACATCTTGTTCATAACAGCATCATGCCGTGGGGGGGTTAATTATTCCAACAGGATTAGAAGTGCCGGCCAGCTGCCCATTCTTTCAAATACCACTCCTTTCCTTCGTCAGTCAAATGCTCCAGCCAATTAAAGCTGGAACTAAAGGAGGTGTTTTGAAATTCGCCTTTTTTGAAGTACTTTTCTGTTATCATTGCATCACTTGAGTGTTCCGTCTTTGTGTTCATATCGACAATGAAAGACTCACTCTTTCGCGCCATAATAATCTGATCTGCATAGATCCAAGAATCGTAAAACCCCCTAGCTCCTCTGATCCAATCGTCCACATTACATAGATCCAAGTCGATGATGACAAGGCGTTGGTCCTCTTGGTACATATAGTGCGGAGAATATGCACAGAGAGTCCGAGTGCTTCGGGATTGACATCAGGATCACGCATGTGGTTTGGCTCGCAAAGAATGAGGGCTTTAAGATTCGAGCTAACATCCAAAATCATCTGAATCTTGTCCACATTCCACACCTGTAACTCATAAAATCGGAGGTGAGTGACCCGGGAGTGTTGGATGTAAGCCGGAAGGAGAGATAGCGTTTCTTCGGTGGGGGAAACAAGTTCGACGTGTGTTAGATTCAAAAAAATAGGGTTGCGTAGATCGCCTTCAGTGATATCCTGGATTTTTCCCGATATCTTTCTGAGACTAGTTATGTTGGCGAGGCTATGAAGCAAGTTTTTAATGGAAAGGGAATACCAACACGCAAGACTCTCCAGATTGGGACAATGCACGAGAAGGGTGTGAGCGTCTTCGTCTGTCTCTTGAATATCGCCCAAAATCAGATGATGGACAAAGCCACCAATGTGCTCTATTGTCGGGCAGCCAGGATTGGAGAAGTTGGGAGTAGGGTATTCTCCGAACTGGTCAACTGTACGGTATATGAGTGGGGTTACCCTGTTACGTGGTGCATTTCAAAAAGTGAGTTAATAATCAGGACCTTCTCCATACAACGCCCACCATTCATGAACACGCTTTGCGACGAGTAACATTGCAAGATTCGTCTTGTGATCAAGGGCATCAAACGCACTCGTGAAGATGGTATACTCCAGTTCTGGAGGAAAATATGGCTCTAGTCTCGACCCACTCTCATCGGGCGAGCGCTCTGTGTCTGACATCTGAAAATAGGAGATCTGAGTAGGATAAAGTGGAATGCATGCGAATGCGGTTCTTCATCATGACTGTCAACAGACAAGCTCCCACGCCCTTTGCCGTCCTTCATTAGACTCTGGACAAGAAAGGGAGGTTGTGAGACCATTAGAACATATTCAATCCCCTATGTGTTTGTATAGCGGTGTCTGTGTTTTAGTTGTTTACTTGATTGAGCCAACAATAAATTTATATTCAAGCATATTTCGAAGAAAAGTATCACAGTTATGAAGGGAGGGCAACTTTCTATCGACCCCATGTCAATACCTTCGGACATCGTTCACAGTTACAAGTAAACAGAATGTTTCTTGCATTTCTCCTCGTATCACTCAGACCCCTTTTCGTTCATAAACTCGTACAAATCAAAGCAGTGAAAAATTTGTTGACAGCTTCCCACCTTGAAATAATTATCTGTAACGTGGACAAATTGATACAGGGGATAATCTAATATGGAAAGGGCTCACTCTGACGCGCTGTTACAACAAATGTCCATGAGTCATTGCTTCACGTCAATCCGGTATAACTGACAGGGTATGGTGCGCCTTCTGCACATTTATTACCTATGACCCAATGTTTGATGTATCGGTATGCAGACACTATCTACATCCTATCGTAGCGCTGGGGGTGGCACAACCTTCGAAGTTGTGCCTAATTTCCCGAACATTTGTGGCACAACCTTCGAAGGTTGCGCCTAATACCTCGAATATTTGTGGCACAACTTCGAAGTTGTGCCAAAACCCATCGAGATGATGCCACAACTTTGGTTCATTGGCACAACTTGTGCTTAATTCTTCAAGGATTGTGGTAAAACTTCGAATAATTGGCACAGGCTGTGCCATATATTCGAGAATCATGGTGCAACCTGAGGGTATTCATGCCAAGTTGTGCCAAAATAACGAGAATTATGGCTTAACTCTGAAAAATCACCGCTTGAAATCAAAGAGTATTTCCAAAATAGCGTAATTTTAAAATATTTGGCATGCTAAAAGTACAGGTATCCCTTTAATCATTGCCTCATTTTCCGATTTCATGTAAAATTTGAAAGGTTGTGCCTCATTTGTGAAGTTGTGCCAGGATTTGAGGTGTTTTTCAGGCTAATTTTCAATCATCAATCTAAGTTGTGCCACGGTCTACAGGAATTTCGTCGAAGTTGTGCCCAGATTACGAAAGCTGTGTCACAATTCTCGAAGAATTAACAGCAGGTTGTGCCAATGAACCAAAGTTGTGGCATCATCTCGATGGGTTTTGGCACAACTTCGAAGTTGTGCCACAAATATTCGAGGTATTAGGCGCAACCTTCGAAGGTTGTGCCACAAATGTTTGGGAAATTAGGCACAACTTCGAAGGTTGTGCCACCCCCAGCGCTACGATAGGATGTAGATAGTGTCTGCATACCGATACATCAAACATTGGGTCATAGGTAATAAATGTGCAGAAGGCGCACCATAACAGGGAACATCATCACCATATGGTAGGCCAATCGCAATTTTACCCGGATATGTGGAGATGATAATAATTAAATTTATACGCTAATTCAATGGGCCGCAAAACTGTTGCTATCCCCAAATCTACATACTTATTGGTCACCAATCCTCAAAGTACCGGGAGCGGGTGTGATCGAGGGCCCCCCTCGAGCCGTTGAGTATAGATTCGTGCGAACCGCGGCCCTCCCTCCAAGCCTCCTATTCACATTCAAAGTCTCGGCAGGCACAGTTCATATACCCGACAGAGAAATCCAGGAACAAAACTGATGCGAAACCATTTAAATACTAGGACATAATCCGCATCAGGATGCCCCATCTCCTCCTAAGGTTCAGCCCCTATAACCAACTTGTAGCAATTCATCAATCATCGCTCATCGCTCATCTACTCAACCTCACCAATGCCTCGTAAAATCGGCAACTCAGGAATCATAGTCGCAGACATGGTAGTCATCAACAACTTCACATTCTGCAAGGACCACGGTGAAGAAGCTTGCCCTATCAAGTGTCAATACGACTTCATGTTTACGAACAATTGCGTCATCATGGATGAAAAGGAAGTCGTTGAAGCGTCGAAGAAAGGCATTGAATTACCCTCTGTACGTCCACGTTTTCATATTATATCTGGCTAAGGGTTAACGCTGACCTTAATTAACAGCCGGATATGCGACCTTCAATCAATTGCTACCGACTAGGAGCAATTCCAGTCGATAAAAACGACCCTCTCTCAGAGGCATGCTATTGCAGCAAGCACAGGAAGATAGACTGCGAGACATGCTTCAATTGGGCAAAGATTCTTTTGAAAGGTGCTTACTAGTCGATGCCAGGAGAATAATTAGGACGGAGGGTGTACGAGTATATGTATACAAACGTCCAATAATAGTTTGAGGAGACTAGTTATGTACAGTGATAAATACTTTATACCTAATATTGTATGTATATCTTTACATCATGTTACAAGTATATGAAGCTGAAAGATAGGAAAGGAAGGAGATCGTACAATGAAAAGGATCAGGCCAAAATCATCTTGTACTCGTAGTCAGAGACTCGTTTTAGCCCTTTGAACCACACCTTGCCCAACAAGAAGTCCAAACGTTTGACGCCCTGGTTACGAACACTCAACCCGACCTCGTTATCAGGCATAACCGCACACCGCTCCGTAAATGCCCTCGTAACCATGTGTCGCAACCTTGGGTCCAACCTCGCCCAATCCTGATGGCTGATCCTCATCTGCATTGCGTTCCAGATCCCACTGAGCACGTCTCCTAGTTTAATAGGTGGAGCAGTCATCGGGTACCCTGAGCCTGTCGCCATGGCAGGGTTGTACTCCAACGTAATCGGCCATTGAGGGATGTAGTCGCACGTTATCCTTATCCTGTACACGGCAGGATGGGTGGCGGTCGTGTTAAGCTCTTCATCAGATAGTAAAACCAATCCACTTCTTCCATGAGCAAATTGTGCGGATACAGCTCGAGACGGACCGAAGGATGGCCACGAGAGGTTGAATACGAAGTCAGAACGAGCATCAGCGCTCAACCAAGGGTGAAGGCGAATTTGGGGTTGGGTGAGAGGAACTTGGGCATAAATTGGAGGAGATAAGGGCACGGGCCACTCGTACTCGTTGATAGTGGTGGGCGGCTGAAATGGACTGGGAGGCTCACCGAACGAACGAGTACGCTGTCTACGAGGGGTCCTCGTGAATGCTGCAGGATCAACGGGGCCAGGCCATGATGGTCGTCTTGTACGCAGATAACCGGTTGGAATGAACGTCGTTTCCTCGGGGGCTGGGAAGCCTGCGGTGTGGGGAGGCTGAAAAGGTGATGCCGGAGAGAGTACAGGAGTTGTAGGTAGATCGCCAGGTAGTGAGAATGGGCTGCTATTGAGGCTTACGTCGGGAATGAAAGGTGAGGCAGTTTGGGTATAGTACGGTGCGAGATAAGGACTGTTCCTGTACTCGACTTGAGGCGTGTACACGTATGGCCCACTCATGGTGATGAAAAGGAAAGTTTGTGGCGGGAAATAGGGGAGGTGGATTTATAAGGGCGCTTATGACACCGACAGAGTCAGATTACGAGGGTATTCTAAATTAGGCTTCTCAGCTCCCCGACTGCGGGGATCGGATTGCTTAGCTGAATTCTAATTAAATTAGGTGGTCGATGAGCTTACTGAGGCGGTTCTTCCGAACGCGATGTCTTCCGGGCCTCCAGACACTGGCGTTATATCTCCTGGTAAGGTGCTTTCCCAATTAGCAAGGACGATCGGATCCAGGATGTATGTTACTCACCACCCTTTGAAATGCAGTGCTCCTGAATCAAGCCTGATTCCTCCGACTCAAACCTCTACCGGTTACTGTATGAGAAAGGATTCTTTCGGACGAGAAGACGCGTACACGGTGAGGTGGTGATGAGGTGGCACAAGAAAAATTGAAGCACAGTTCAAGGGGGCTGTCAGAATGACTGGGGACGCAGCTGGGAGAAGGCGATCAAGGCATAAATAAAAGGCAGGAAGATTGCTCGGTGCTTAATACGATGATTGTCAAGGGGAACATCCCTGTCGACGCGTCACCGGCCGATGTTGGCGGAGCTCTGATTAAATATAGGCGAAGTCATGTGATCCATTGAATCGACTATGATTGGACGATTCGGATTCAGGGGCGGTGACATTGATGGTCGTCAATAGCGGTCACCGTCAGTGCCTCAGTGGCAGTTAGAGAGGTTACCGCTCCGAAGCTTTGCTTTCATGATAGGCTCTGCTGGATGTCTAGTGTAATATTGCGGGTGACCGCCCAGACGCCACAACGATACTAAACGGTCAAGTTGATTCAAAGAGAGGTTTTTCATCGGCGTGAGGAAGGACGAGAATTCACAGATTTCGTCGACAGAGCGTTGGGTCAAAGCTTCCAAGTTAGCTAGATAAGCCTCCCACCCGGGTACACGCCGTCAACCGAAATATGGAACCACCAATCGGATATCTCGATGAGCGCTTATGGCCTCTCACGTGATGACCATTGAGCGCCGGCATTGTCAGCCATCAGGAGAACTCATGGGTATCCTGTGAATATCGGTTTGACAGGCTGTCTACAATGTCCGGGTACAGTCACATCGCACTCTTTATAAGTATTTCTAAACAAGGCAATTATATACCCCCGAGACATTTACATCGTCGTAGGGCTTGAATAGGTCGTTTAGGTTTTTCTAAATCGAGGCCGGGCTAGCCACAACCGCATTTATCTAGGCTAGTTATGCCGACGTGTATAGTCCTTTTATTGTCAAAGTACTATCAGTGACTCGAGCTCGATTGTCGTAGAAGATTAATTATATACACTGAAAGGATAGGCGGTACCGATGGGGCCGCCCTTCATTCAAACTATACACCTAGAAATACACTATATTTGAAATCCGATGATTTAGAGGATATACCATGTATGATTCATCTTTAATTTTAGATCGTAGCGGTCCGTGGTTCATGACTGTATTATACTACGTATGTACTGAATGTCAGTACTAAGAGTCGCGACACTATCGGCCTTTAAAATTACAAACAGTGCTAGTTGAGGGAAAGAGAAAAATAAGTTGAAGGAGCGTAATAGTGAGTTGGCCAGGCTGGGTCAGAATGTCAAAAGAGTGTGAGAATGTATATTTCGGAAGAGGGGGGCGTGATGAGGAAAGACGTGAAAATGTGACGTGAGTGCTCCAGTGGGGTATGTAACGATCGCAATTCACATATCCCCAATGACTTCAAAGCTGAATTTGAATTGTTGGGAAGTAAAAAGGGGAGCAAAATAGGAGTGTCGCAAGTTTTCGAGGGCAAGTTCCAAAGGCGAGCGAGTGCGAGAAGGAAAGTCGTTATCAGTCACAATCTGAATATGAAGTTGAACATCTCGTAAATGGTGCCATCCATGCTGTGTGAGAACTTGAGTGAGCTGTCCCCACGCGCGACCGGCGGTGCATTGTCCTCCGTGGATGACGACGAGGAGCTCAAGGGAAGATAAGACGTTACGCTGCCGCAGCTTCTCCAGCGTCCCCGCAAAACCAGAGTAAGGGTCTCCATGATGATCGAGGACTTGAGTCGAAATCTTCAAATGCTTCAAGGTTCGGTAACGGGGTAGAATCCAGCTGTCGAACACCTGTGTGAGTCTCACACTCCCCATGGAACCTGAATAAAGGCGTAGTGAGTGCATTTCCAGATATGATGATTCTAACTTACACGAGGCCCATTCATCGAGTTGCAGCTTGAGTGCTTCAAGTGCGGGCAACGGGTGAAATCTAAAAACATCAGTTAGACATCGAATAAGATTGTGATCGTCAAGTTCAACGTCGAGAGCTCTTAAGCGAGAAAGGTTGAATATGAGCGGGCCACCCTGAATGCATGCACTCAAGCATCCCATCTGTACTTCAGGACCGTGGAGCTTGAGCGTTTCAAGGCGTCCCCAGCACTGACCAGCTCTCTGAAGAACCCTGGTGTCGGGTGCGAGTTGAAGCGACACATCGTTCAACTCGAGTCGACGTAAGTACGGAGCCAGAGCTAAGTCACCCAATGGAACGTCTTGGATACATTGGAGGCGAAGATCTTCAAAGGACGGCAAGAGTATCAAATGTTGGAGAGCGGAGCGTAGCGAGACCTTCGGAAGAGCTTCCCAACAGGCATCTTCTCCTCCTGCGAGGATAGTGAGGCGTTTGATATTGGAGAGACTCGTCAAAGCGCGATACAAATGAGACTGAAGTCGTGCATTGTTGAAGTCGTCCTGGCGAAGACGGAGATGGAGGAACCGGATGTATGGAGCGACGTCAGGGTGCTGCTCCAATAACATGGTGAACCTTCGCGGGTCAGCTTGGTGTCCTCGAGTAAGATCGATCGTTTCAAAGAGGTGCCTCCGAGCCTCTCGCAGGCAGAACGAAGATAATCCAGAGAACTTCCTGACTTCTTCCATATCGCCTTGCTTCCCAAGAACCTGGATGACTTCACCGACGACATCAAGCGGAATGTGGTGTGGAAAGCCGTTGGCTGAAACATGGTTGGTTGTCGAAGATCTGGGAATGTGGTACATGGTGATGTGATCTCGACAGACGAAGGGAAAAGAAAAAGATTGGGATGAACATTGTGATCGTTTGCCCACAATACTTTATACCAAGAAACCAGCCACACTTCGTTACGACAGACACAAAGGTCCGTATAACCAAGACAATGAAAGAAGTTGAAGTCGCAGTCAATGTTGCCGTCTTGCAAGATGCCAGGCGAATCACGACATGCGGGCTAGTGAGCGTTGGTGCCAATTATTGTCACTTTACACGAGGTCTTAATGCGATGCGAGTAGAAACGTAGGCAGTAGATTACATTCGACACGAAATGCAGCTCCTCGAGATATGACACAACACAATACCGCTACCATGGCAGAACCCGCGCGATGTTGAGCATCCTGTCGTCAGCGTTGACACATTCCAAGTATTGCGCTTCAGATCCCCAATAAGAACAAAGAAACCCGTTTTCACAAGCAGATGGACCAGAAAATGAGTAAAAGGAGGACAATAAGAAGGGATCATACGAAGACTACATGATGAAAATGGTGGTAACAGGTCAACAATTGGACGAGTTCGAAAGTGAAAACCAGAAAGCCACAGCCACAGGGTCAACCGTGAGAACTTTATTCGATCTCGGCATGTTGCCGAGGGGCAAGGTTCTGAGCTCCCGTGTTGTTTGTGTCTCATCCTCCCATGCAAGATGGAATTAATAATCGAGTAAAGTCAGGCGAGGATTTTTAACATCTTTAATAAGTGAATAAAATACTACTTGTGTAAGTACTTGGCTGCGTGCGTCGATTGTCTTGCGTATCACCGCTTCCACCACGTGTTGAGAATTAATCTCGACGTGATGCCATGATGGCATGACCACGCACTGACTCAGATTCTGCACTCTCTCGCCACGGTTTGCCACCATACAATGTCCAGCCCAGTCCTTCCGCCAGAATTGGAACGCAAAATTTTCGAAATGGCGTTTGACCCCTTAGAACGATCAAACAGTAGCAGAATGATGCTTGTGGCCAGGCGGTCGCGTATTTGGTACGTATTGGCTCCCTATGACATACACGTCTAACTTCATCGGACTTTGTAGGATTAGACCTCTGGTATACGCAATTTTTGACCAACGTAGAGCGCCAACATACAGCCGAAATCCGTTCCCTAACCTCAAAAAGCTACCACCTTCCGTCGATCTGGAGGAGATCTGTCAGTTTGCCAAACACCTGGTTATCGACTCAACGGTTTACACAATCCTCGAAGTCAATACTCTCATCTACCAATGTCCCAATCTCGTCAATCTCGCACTCTGGGGTGGTGTCGATGTCCTTTACCTGCAGGATTCGATATCTTCTCTCGATTATTTGCAACGCCTCTCAGTCACATTCAGAAATATACAACACAATGACCTTCAGATTTCGACTGTGTTTCGATCTTTGACCCATCTTGAACTCTTGTATCCACCCGATGATTTCAATTCACATGAAATTGCCTCGCTAATAAACCTTACACACCTCAGTCTATATCCCAATCTCACCGGAACCGACAATTACCAAAAGTGGGAAACTTTGATAACTTCTTGTCCGCAAATATGCGTCTTTTTGTTCTGCTTTTCGACCGATGATCTTTCACCTGGTCTCAAAAGATTGTTTAATCACGATCCCAGAGTGGTATTCGTAGATTACCAAATGAATGACGCCGAAGATTGGCACCGTGGAGCTCTGGGTTTGCCGGATGTTTGGGTTCATGCGAGTCGAGTTGTTATTGCTCGAAGAGGTAAGTTTATCACCTTTATACCAGTTCGCGTTAACTAAATTTTCGCTAATATCGATCCGTCTAGATGGGTATTTCAAGTCAAATAATCACACAGCACAATCACTTTCTCAGAACATCCCCTGGCTTGACTATTTAACTGAAGAGGGGAGGAAATGGTTCCGGTCGTTGTAGTTGTGTCTGTATATGCGCTATACATCACCCTTTGATCCCATGATTCTTCGTAAAATGTTACGAAGATACGGGCTTGGCTGCCAATTGTCGGCTAACGAATCCCCTGGTGGGGATTCCCCAAAAATCGAATACTTGTATAGATATTATGAGAAGCGTTGAGATAATCAACCATTACACTATGTTGAGGCAACAGAACTGGTAGAGATACATGAATGGATCAAACTTAGAGCTTGTCAGCCTCCTTCGCTTCACTTTTAACACTGTGGGGTGCTTCAGAAGTTTTCTGCCTCCCATGGACAACGTCCTCAGCGTATTCCGCTCGCGCACTGTGACCTACAGCATCTGCATATGAGAACTTCGGGTGCTCTGTTCCTTCTACCTCTTTCTGGACTTGACTGGAATTTTCGCCTGCTGGTGGGGTGGGCTGATTGACTTGGTTAATCGCCGCATTCATAGCTGGAGAAGTAGTCGACGTCATTGGTGTCTCCTTTGCACTACGAACCTCAGCATTTGTGGGTGCCATAAAGGCATCGGAGAGATACTCGTATACGACGGGCTGAAGCTTTGCGTTTACTGAGCAAAGTTCGTCCAGCATCTCAGTCTAAGACGGTCATATATCAATGAACGCAACGTGAAGAACATGATATGTGAAACACTTGCCCACATCTTTTCCTGGAACGTCATTCCCTCGGTGCTAAGAACGAAGTCACTGGGTTCCTGAACACCCATTTGAGAAACATAGGCTCCTCGTAAGCTGTCCTCGTCATCCTTTCCCCCAATCGCAGCCCAGACAACCTGCCTCGCACCTTCCTCGCTCGTGCGAGCGATAAGCTTCTCCATCACCCAATCAACTGCTGCTCGGATTCCACGCAGTCCTTTGCGAAGATTCGAGAGGCAGTAGCCTGGGTTCACCGCGTCTACGATGAGTGGATGGTGGCGGATTCGTTCCGCGAGAGATCGAACGAAAAAGACATTGAATACTACATGAGTTACTCAGTTCAATTGATGCCGTGTTCGACGAAGGACTCACACTTAGTATCGTAATACCGATTGGTAATATCCTTCTCGTCACAATTCTCGAGCATACCAAACGCGCGGAGCGGTTCATTCGATTTGAGGACTTTGTCTCGAAGTTTGGCGAAGTAATGAACTTCGCTGGAGACGACGACGATACGAGGTTTCGTGTTGAATTCTTGAGCTGTTTTGATCATGCGGGGCATGAGAAGGAGGGCAAGCAAGGAGGTAGAGAGATTGTTGACTTGGAATCTGTCAATAAATTCAGTTATCAGGCGAGAATATGGGTCGTCAGATAACGTACGTTCTCTCCCAGCCATCCTGCGTACCATCAAGAGTTTCAGTCGGCAGGACCGCAGCGTTTTCAATGAGCAGGTCAATTCGGGGGAGCTTCTCAGACTCGACACGATCCACGAACGAATTGACGGATTCAAAGCTCCCCAAGTCGAGAAGCCACATTTCGATGTTGTTGCAATGCGTCTCACGCATCATACCTAAATCGATAAATTATTGTTTAAGAAACGACCACCCAAGTTAGAAAACGTAAAAGATATCAGTGACTCACGTTCTGCCGCTGCATCGCCCCTTCCTTTATCCCTACAGGCAAGGATAAGCTTTCCAGGCCCCATGTAGGCTAGGTGCTTCGCTGTTTCATAGCCTATCCCAGAGTTTGCGCCAACAACTATAACTGTTTTACCTGAGAGATCTTCCGAGGGCACGGCTGGAGTTGTCGTGAGTTGAGAGGATAGCATGTCCCAGGGGGTCAACTTCATGGTAGATCAGTCAGGCAGGTGGAAGGAGAGGGCTAATGGTGGCTGAAAAGAGGGCCAGACCTGTAGCTGAGGAGTCAGGACGGCATGCGGGCCTGGGGAGAAAAGTCTGAGTGTTAGACATAATCATGGGTGTGGGTAGCATACGAGACATTCGTCTAGAATTAGCACTGTCTTTGATCATACCGTAGCGGCAGTTTACAAATGACTAAATTCTCGTCGTTATCAGCTACCGGAATCCACTAGTTTGGCAGTCTCCTGACAAGTTCAATGGTGTCAGTGATGCTGTGATGTATCTCGCCTCATCCAAGTCGTGATAAAATTATTGTTGCTCGGTAGCCTTCCGGAAGTGGTTCAAAGAATATATTTCTGCCTTCACATAATTGAGGCAAAGCCTGAGCCAACCCATGGTCGAACGGACTCGAAGCCGAGGCCAATGTGAGCCGTTTCAGTCGCCCAGGTAGGGAATTCTCTGAGCGGTTCAGGATTGCACTGATGGGGGCTGTGCAAGGCTTACAATGCCTTTCAACGTCTTTTGAACCACGCTTTGATTATACGCGGTCAACCCTGGCGTGAACTCTATACATAAACTGGCACCATGCGATAGGATGATGCCCGTTGGCTCTCCTCTCCTTCCCTACACGGAAACCATTGTCCATTCATCCCGCCCGACTCTTCGCCGCGAAAATAGACGAAAATAAAGTGGGTGGCTGAGTTCAATTCATAAAGAAAGCCCTCTAAATATGTGCTATATCAGCTTGTCATCCACTTATACCCTAGCTCTGGATACCTCCTGCTGCCAGCTTCACCACGGCTACAATTATCCTGTTGACACGTCAGACGGTCCAATAGCAACCCAAGTCCCAAACCACTTTGGCAGAAGTACGACGGCGTCGGAAGAATCAGTCAGCGAGAAAGAGCTTCTCTTGACGAAAATCTTTAATAAAAAACGGAGGTAAGCATGGAATTCGGGGGTGGGTTTAATTTTGTGTGGAGGGACTGGTATTTATGTTCTTTGTTTACTCAGGCACACCACCACGCTCTTTGTACGGCTGTATTGTGGGGAAATCGTGCGATAAACGGGGTCAACCGGAGACGTCATTTTCTGTTTGGCTGGGAGTTGTTGAGAGGGCTGACAAGCGTGGTTGTCAAAGGCCGAAAACTGGGAGGAAGGTGTGGGGCAAGTCTGGAGTCTCGCTATTTCGGGATTCATTTATCGATATTGTTCCGGCAACGCTCATCACGGCGCACGATACGCTGACTACGGCACAAGTCTAGCAAAATCACCGCTTTTTCCACACGCAGCGTCTTAGGGATACTCGGCAGCTTAGCTTCTCGTACCTTTCTTGACCTGCTTCCACCATCGTCGTTCTGCCGGTGAGGCTGATAAGCCTACATCGCTGCTATTTTCGCAGTTGAACATGATCTCTTCTCTTGTTGGACGTCGTAGAGCCATGTCAAGTTTCCAGAAGAAGACCAAGGTGATGGACGTCGGCTGGAATCTGGAGGATGCAATACGGTGGATGTTAGGATTTTGGGTTATTTTTACGGTTATTGTTCCAGTTTATGGGCAGATTCAGGTACGTTGTGTCTAGCCGTTTCTTCCTACGTCGTTGTGACTATCAATTCGCATGTTTCATCGACCGATCGACCGGAATTCCCAATCTTTGGCGTTATCTTTGGATTTATAATGCGCTCAACGACGCCTTGTGCTATCTCATTCTTTCACACTCCCAAGTCATCACGGAAAGACGTCGTGAGTATGGCATATCTGCTGGTGTCCATCCAGTCTCTGACTTCTTCGTAGTTGAAAGGCAACTCCGGCGAGGATTCATGCGCGTTGAAGCATGCAGTGGAGGCGACATGTTCATCATCACCGAGCGCACAGAGTGTGTTCCCTCATCGATCAGGGGTATTGCTTACTAATAGCTTCCTATCTCCTAGTCGACAATCCAACACCTTCAGGATGCACTTGGTAAGCAGATGAGACTTGATTGTTTCTCGCCTGACTAACGGAACACGTCCTGTTGCAGCAACAACTTGTACTTCAATATTTGGTCATCATGCCTGCTATCAAGCGGTCGGACCACCCTCCCTACGTATAGTAATTGGACGTTGAGTTGCAAGTCATTCGGTGTACCGATGCTAAACAATGATCCTGTACCCCTGGGGACGCAAATTCCAAAATGGGCTTTTCTACAAGTACCGGGGGACACAACATTCGATGTACAAGCTGCTGTTCTTGGTGCGTGTCGTTTCCATAGTCGCAACCTTAACATTGCTTGCGATTTTGCTAACCTTTGTGTGTCGCAGTCGCAAATCCCCAACGCTGGACACCCCTCCAAGTGGCGCTACCTTGGTGCTCTGCAGTCTTGACCTTAATCACGACTGTTGCTTTCATAAAGTTCTGGCGAAGACCGAAATCCGGCAAAGGGCTCCCATTTAGCCATCGTATTGATCACAGTTTCTCTAGTGTGCGTTTTTGGACGCCTCGGGTCAAAGAGGTAGATACCCACAAGGTAGATGGTGAATGGTCTATTGACTCACCGAACGAAGGAGCCGGGTCAATTAAAAGTGGTGGACCAGGAGGAAGTTCAGGAGCGGCGAAACGGAAAGATACGTACGAGACGTACGTTTTCGTTGATCGCGAGGACCGTTCCCCCATTTCTCCTGTCGACACAATTCCAGCGCATCCATCGGTCCCATCATCTGATTCACAGGGTAGATTCAGCATAGCTACCGATAGTGCAGTCCTTGGTGCTGAGAATGGCAGTGGTAGAAGGGGGTCTGAAGCGCTGAGGGATCGTCTGAGTTTAGGGATGGGGGGAGTGGCCATGGGAGCAGGGAACGGGAGAGCTCGTGATGCTGGTGTGCTCGACCTAGACCTGACAGAAGGGGACGACGATAATGACCGACCACCTGGAGGACTTGTTCATGTTCCCGGATTAAAATTCCCTTCTGCTGCGCGTAATGCGCCCTTCATTTCCTCTCCTCATCGAACGAATGGCACCCTCACTTCGTCTTATGGTGGAGATTTGACGACCCCCTATCCATTCTCGAGTCCAACCAGTCGAATGGGATCTCAAAATTCCAGAACAGCATCGCCCGCTTCTGGTATTTTGGGTAGTATCAGAAGTTTTGGGAATCATCTGCCGTGGAGCAAGCGACGACACCGCATCGAATCGATGAAGCCCACGAAGAGATTCCGCATTGACCAGGACCGATCAACCAAGGCGTCGTCAACAGCTGGAAGTGGTGCGAGTGACGTTGGAGGCGGTGCATCTGACGTTCTGCTGGGTGAACACGATCATGAACATGATGACCCTGAACTTGCTCTGGCGATGCATCTGTCGCAAGGTGGTGGAATGACTGGATCGAACGTTGGATATGGGGATGTTGATGAAGACGAGGAACGACAGACCCTGCTTACGGAACCAGAGAAGCAGAGCAGTATTATGATGATTGGGAATCCTGGTAGGAGTGTGGGCTCGTCGTCGGCGTCGGCATATAGCCAGCCTAGCACAAACATCAGCACGAGCGTGAATTCTCATATTGAAATCATCAGCGCAACCTCTGGTCCTGGGTCGCCGACGCGCTCAATAAACCCAACAAATTCCAGAATGGTGAGTGCTTATTTTTTGCTACCTCCGATTCAATATTGAAAAAACACGTCCTCCGCAATACTAGCTATCCCCTCCCCCTGTACCCGCTGTGCCAATAGCGCTACCTCCACCACCTTCGATAAGGCCACCGCCAGCTCCCCCTATGAGTTCACGGGCCCACCTACGAGATCTCCCGTCAGCTTTCGACCATAGTCAATGGGCTCCACTTCAACCATTTACTAACTCGCCCACTATCTCACCACAAAACCTCGCTCAGTCCGACCCTCGTGGGTTCACATCCAATCTTCACATACAAACGCACTCCCTTTCGAAACCGTCAACATCTTTTAGCCTAAGAGACCTTGGAGCAAGCGAATCCCCACTTGCACCTCCTCCAGCTCATCGCTTCCACACGATGACGCCTATTCAAGAGGACGCTCGGTCATACGCGGGAAGATCGAGTCCTACCATCAGCAGCGTGTCTACTCCCCGCCCATCCTCGCCAGCGCTATCCTACGTCGCATCTCCGTCAGCACCGCGTTCCTCATCACCGTCACCCGCCATATCATCCTTCTCAATCCCTCCGGCCCCACGGAGAAACCATTCTGGTGACAGCAGCCACAGCGTCAACGTCCTTTCTCCGAATTCCTCCTCGGATCACTCGAGATCCGGATCTATCACCACCCCCACGACACCACGCAATGTAGGGATGCGACGGAAAAACTCGAATGATAGCGCTGCGTTGTTGAGTCCGTCATCAAATCCTGATCTCATTTCGCCGCTCTCGGCAGCGCCATCTTCCACATCTTCAAATCATGGCATCATGCAAGTCGTATCTATGGGTCCTCGTCCAAGGACTCCAGACCCACTGCTTGTGACGTTGTCGCAATCGGAGCTGGTTAGGTCAATGTCAAGCGACAGTGCAAAATCTGGGAGGTCTGTTCGACCGTTACCCTCGCCTGGGATACCACACGGTGGTTTGCAGCACCAAAAATCGTTCTCGCAGAGCGATGTTTCCTCGAGTTCACAGCCCTTCCGAACACATACGCCTACATTATCAGGATCTGGTTTATTTAGAACAGGGAGCCCACTAGCACACCCGCAATCGTATTTCGAGGCCGGGCATCGTTCAGCTCCAGACGACGGTTTCGACTCGGTCCTGACTGCGGGTGAGATATCAAGGTCAACGGGGGGTCATCGAAGGGGTCTGGTTCCCGACGATAGGTCGAGTTTCTACATGACATCTGACCCCCTCTTGACTCCTGACGCGACGAGAGCGTTTAGTCCACAGCGCAGAAATTTCAGCTCCGACAATTCGACTCCCAACGAGCGGGCTGTGGATCCGATAAGCCTGATGCCTGCAGCGGTACGCGGTGCTGGTTATCGGATTGATGCAAATGCTCCTGTTGATCTGGCTTGACGATGCTAAAATACCTACTTAACCTTGGCTTTCGCTTGAGGATGTTTGTTGTGCTTCTTTGGTATGTTTTTATTCATATTATGTGCGCTTTTGTACAATTAGTCAATACTTGTAGCTGTATCTATGGGACAAATTGATATTTTGGTTTCGGTCTTCTCAATCAAGCAATGCTAATACTCCCCTCGGTTCATCAAACATTCTGAAAGACCCTAACTCCCCCTTCAAATACTTGATTCCTGCTGCAAGTCCAAGTTCCAGTCGCACTCGCGTTTGCTTGCATGAGCGTGCCAACACTGCCGCGCCACTGCAACCGATCAATTGAAGCAAGCTTCGCTCCTTACCATCGCCTTGCCCCAACCTCGCCCACGCCCTAGCTTTGTCTCAGTGGTGCATAGCGTTTTTTTCCCCTCAATTTTCTCTCAGTATCAGAGTCTCCCCATCGAGGAGCTTGCAATAATTTCCATCTGACAGTTTCGTGGAACTTTCATACTCCTGCGGTTACTTTACCTAGCAAATTGTCATCGTGGGGGTTCACTTTTTTTAGCTGGAGGTGACAGTTTCTCAACCAGCTCTCAACCCCCCTTGGAATCCGTTTCAACCGCTGTAATCTGGTGGCACTTGCTTAGAAGGTTGTCTCGACTCTGCCCGATATTTCGCCTCGCACCAGCTTCCTTCCGTGCTTCCGACTGGAGCTTGAGCTTCGGTCTCGTCAATTTTCTGGCTTTTCAACCCTACATCGGGTACTCGACGCAATCCATCTTATTTTCCATTGCGTTAACATCTTTTGTTTTGATGACCCCCGTTACTGCGAACTTGACGTCGTGTTGATGATCCTTGACATCTGGCACACAATTCTACCAACCTTGCGGACTCAGAGAACGCTATACGCGCCTTGCTTTGCGTATTAAGGGCATTGCTTGATGAATGCGTCTCAATATCGTGGAATTTGCATCATTTCTTTGTCATTTCGATCATTTCCCCTTGGTATTTAACCTGAGCGTGCGATGGGAGCACAGCAATTAAACTGAATCCTATTCAATCATTTGGACTTCTTTGATTGCTTTGCATTCTTCCTGCCCGGCTATCACTCAGGTGATTTTCATCGCTGTTGGAGGTGCGCTGTTGTTTGATAGTTGAGCGGATGGATCCATCCGTCTCTCACACTGTCCTTCGGCGGCTGTCTCGGATGGCTTATATCCGTCGTTGTGGCGGTCGTATCGGTACAGGGGTTGAGTCATGGTCACCCTGATAGCTCTCCCTGTGTCAGACAAACCTCCAATTTCTGGTAATGTTCAAGGGTGAAGAACAGAATAACCCTGTGCACTCAGTTTGTATCTCCATTCAACATTCGGAAGCGCATAACCGATAATTGAATCAATTTTTTGTTATCGATAGGAACGCTTTAATCACATCCGTCTGAGTGTCTCTACTCTGTTAAGAAATCCGAATCCCCTGCATCCCTTGGTTTTGAATTCATAGAGCATGGAGTCAAAGGGCTTGCGATATAGGGCTCAGTAGCGTATAAAAGGACAGCGCTGTAAATTGGAAAAAACCTCAGGCTGGTCCTACATTCCTAACAAAAGTCTACAGCGTCTGCGACACCACTCGATTGTATCGAGCTCTCATTTCTTCTCATTAAACATCGTCATCATCATGCTCCTTAATAACACTCGTTCGTTCTTCCTTGTCATAACCCTAGTGCTTCTCTCCTCCTATGACGTTCTGGGGATGCCAGTACGCAACACCGAAGGTCGTGTGCAAGACCCCACCTCACAATCCCTCGCTCGAAGGACCGACGCAGAGCTCATGGCTGAATTACTTAAGCGCGGAGGGTCGTCGAGATCGAGCAGCATATCCGCTGGTAGTGGTGGTACTAGCTCCAGCACGCGATCACTTGGGCCGCACGTAGTCACAGTTTGTCATCCTCAAACAGCAAAAAGATCACTGGAGGAGCTTCTGCTCACCAGAGCGGATTCGGGATCTGAAAGTGGTCACAGTAGTGGTAAAGGCAGTGGTATGTCTCGCCGTCCTCGTCCTTGATCATTATAATGGATCACTCATCATCTTTAATCGCTCATAGTCTCCTCCGAAGAGCAAGATATAACGATGAAGGTATTTGATCCTGAGGGCAAGATGCTCCTCAAGGACAAGAAGGAACTGGCCGATGTGGGCGAACCTTTGAAACTTTCAACGGGAGCAGTGGCAGATGGGTCACAGGCAGCTATCTTGCATGACAAGAATCACCCCGATCTACTTATCAAACATTTCAAACACGGGGAGAAGAACCCATTCACACCAGGCAACATATATAAAGAGAAGAAGTACCTGGAGAGGGTCGGGCACTATGGTGGAAAACTGTGGTACACACTTAGGCCCCCCAGTGCTAGGTTTCCACATGCCACACCACAGTTCGAAGAAGTATGGATGTGGTTAAAGTTGGTCCCCGGAAAGGGTCTGGACGAACTTGGTCTGCATTCCCTACCTCACGATGAACACCACCAGGAAACGTCGAGTTTCGCCAAGGCGCATGCTGTCGGGACTCAGGAACGCAAAGCTTTCATCGACGATCTCATCATCAAGGTCACAGCGAAAGCATTGGAGTACGCAAAAGAAATGCACGTCCGTCATCTGTAAGTTATTTTCCAAGATTGGACCGTGATTAACGCTCATTCTACGACTCCTCCAGCGATGTGAGCGCAGCCAACGTCAGGATTGTTCTTGACGCTGCACAAAAGCACATTGAAAAAGTGGATCTCATTGATTGGGGTCAAGCATCGACCACAGGTTGCTCACCTGAGACAGAGGCCAGACTTGTGAGTTATTTCAGCCGTGGACGCACCGTATTGTGTGACTCATGACTTTTTTTTTCCTTCAGCGTCAACAGGTGCGCGACGCATTCATCAACTACTTGCCAGAAACCCAGCGATGAATGGAAAAGAGAAACGAAACCAATGATGATTGCTCTAATGACCATGATCTTGTATGTATGTATGTATGTACGTGTTGCAGAAGTAGTAAAAAGCGTAAAGAAACGAGAAAAAGAAAGCAAACGCGAGTCCTCCATCACGCATCAAACCAAACCATCAAACCATCAACTCAACCATGATCGATTACTAATCAACATCCATGTTGCTCTCCTCTGCCTTCTTCTCCTCAGTTGGTGCCTGCTTCTCCTCCGGCTTTGGCGTCTGAGTTCCACTACCAGGGGTAACAACGGGCCTGGGCTTGGGCTTGGTCAAAATTGGAACAGCGAAATAGATGATCTCGTCCCTCTTCTTCTCAATCTCCGCACTCGTCAGAACAGGGTCAACGTTCTTGGGCTTCTCTGCCTGCTTCGCGACCTTGTCCTCTAGCCACTGCTGAATCTGCGCCACCCTCTCAACAACGCTCTGCTTGTCCTTCTCGTCAATGTGGGAGAACTTGTCGTCGGAAGAGGTCGCTTGGGTCATGTAGTTGTTCAGAGTCTCGCGGAGGGATGCAACAGACTTCTGACGTTCGTCGACTTGCTTGTAGCGGAAGGCGACGGGGTCACCAAGGGCCTTGAGAGCGTCGAGTTTTGCAACGTAGGCGGACTTGGTGGCATCTTCACCCTCTTCACTGTAGAGCCAGTCCTCAGCCTCCTGAAGAGCGACGAGAAGTGCAGACTTCTCCTCGGGCTTGGCGAAAGCGTTGTAACGCTCATCGAGCTTGCCACGCATGTCGTAGACGTACTCCTCAAGGGCATTCTTGCGGTCCTATCTTTGGTGTCAGAAAAATCCACTAGAAGTTTACGATGACAAAACACAAACCTCAGTATCCATGACGAGCTTGTCAGCAGCGTGGAGGTCGCCCTCTAGCTGTCGTAGCTGCTCAACAACAGACTTGTCGAGAGAGCTGTTGGTGGCGACGAAGGGGATGTCCTTCTTCTTCACGATCCTCTTCTTCTTGGGTGGGGGAGGTGGTGGAACGGTACCATCAGCAGCTGGGGTCTGATCGACATCCATAGGCGCAGCTTCCTCCTTCTCCTCGATCTCCTCGACGTAGGCAGCCTCAAAGGACATGATACCGTGGAGATTGAGTCTTGTCTTGACCTTGACGCAGGTAGCATCACCGTTAGGTGCAACGGGGACGTCCTTGGCGGTGAAGTTTCCAATCCAAGGGTTGACGGATCCAGGGAGGAGATCAGGCTCAGCGTAAACGGACTCGATGTTGAAGGGTTCGCGGCGGTAGAAGGAGAGGATCTTGGTGGATGGGACCGCGTTTCCAGTGGGGAAAACGAGGAGTTCAGTGTCCTCGTCATCGGTGGGGGTGGCCTCCCAGCGAGTCTTGATGGGGTAGTGGTTGGTATCGTGGATGTGGAACTCGCGGACACGGAAAACGGGGGAAAGCATGGCGCAGGCGAAGGTAGCACCACGAGCGATGGCCTCATCTTGGTTGAGGGTGGTAGAGAGAACCTTTCCACCGAATGCCTCTTGGATACGCTGTCTGACAGCAGGAATGCGAGTGGATCCACCAACGAGCTCAACGGCGTCGATTTGATCAAGACTCAAACCGGAGTCGCGGATGGCACGCTCAACGGGTCCCTTGACACCCTCAAGCACGTGGGAGACCAAACCCTCGAGCTCCTCGCGGGTAAGCTTGGAACTCGCGTCAATGTCGTTCATCAAAGACTCGACGTTGATGGGGGCCTCAGTATTGGCAGAGAGAACCTTCTTGAGTTTCTCGCAAGCGGCAGTGAGACGGAAGACAGCTTTGGGGCTGCTCATAACATTGATCTTGTACTTCTCGTCAAACTGCTTGGCGAAGTACTCAACGAGAGCGTAGTCGATGTCGCGACCACCAAGGTTAGGATCATAGGCAGTACTCTTGACTATAAGCTGACCCTTGGAGAAGGCGACGATGGAAACACTGAGGTCGGCGTGGCCGACATCGACAAAGGCGACGTGTCTGGGGTTTTCGGGTTCTGGGAGATCAGATTTTGTGATACCGTAACCGAGAGCGGTAGCAGTGGTGTCGTTGATGAGACGGAGGACGTTGATATTGGCGATAGCAGCGGCATCTATCATCGCCCTGCGTTGGACGTCGGTGTACCATCCAGGGACAGCGATGACCATGTCACTGACATTAGTTTTGAGTTCATTGGCAGTGATATCGCGAAGTTTGCCCAGGTAAGCACCCATGAGCTGAGTAGCGGAGAAAGTCGTTCTTTCACCCTTGTACAGAACCTGAAACAGACAAAGAGATCAATCACCTGTTGAATGAGCAGATATAATCAGGCCGACTCACTTCAGTGCCAACTGTTCCATTGACATCAACCAACTTGGCGTTCAAAAACTTCTGCTCGCGACTCTGCACTTGTGGGTCGTTGAAGGTTCTTCCAATAAGACGCTTTAGCGCTCCGATGGTGTTTTTGAAGTTTGAAGTCTCCTGGTTCTTTGCTGCTTCACCGATGGTACGCTGTTTTGGACCGAAAGCGACCAAAGTTCTATGATAGATCTTAGCATCTACTTCAATCCCAACACGATATACAACTTACGGTGTAGTACGATTTGACACCTCATTAGCGATGATATCGATTCCGCGATGTCTAGCGACACCGATCTATGAAAAGAGATTAGGATAAATGTTTAAAATTAGGGAATTTTTTTGTAAAACATACGAGAGAGTGAAGAGTTCCGATATCGACTCCAACGACGGCCATGATGAAACAACGATAGATTAAAGGATTAAAATGTGGTTAGTCACTGTGGACGACGACGAGGAAGGGGTTGAGAGGAGATGGTGGTCGTAGATGAAAGGTAGATGGATGGATTATTGCGACTGATCTTCAAACGTGATCGGGGACATTTTTTCTGTCCTAATATATCATTTCCTCTTTTGGATCTTTCGAGACTGTTCCACAACCTTCCGTGCTGCCGAGCCACAACACCGAGTGTTCGATTTCGACAAAAGTCATTATAATTTATCCCTTCATCTGCTAGAGCTGACAGAGTATAAAAAAAAACTATCATACAAGACAAAATTACAGAACAAGTTCCCTTTTTATTTGTCTTTTCCACCACAGACGAGCTTGAATTCACTTGATTGAATGGGAAGAAGGACTCAGGTAATAATAAAAGGTGTCCTTTGATCCTTCTTCGGATGTTGTCTATAGAAGCTGATTCGAAACCTTGAAGTTCAGCGTGACTAGCGGATCATGAATCATAATGGAGGATTCCGGTGTGCTGGACATCGCAAGGAGAGGTAGTAAGCCATTGTAATGCAACGAAGAGACCCACGCCGAAAACTCTCACACCGCCGTATTACGATTTTGAACGTTATGCGGCTCGGGTTACATGTCCTATTATCATGGTAAGAGTAATTGGAGCACCGAGTGGTTTGACGGCAACGGAAAATCGTGGATAATAAACACAGCACATCGACGATAAACCCGATGAGTAAATGACTTTCAGAAGGTGGCTGTGGACGCTAAATGTGTAATGAAGCTGTTCATTCTGTGGTACCAGCCAGAAAGGGGAGTTTGGAATATCATTCTTTGGTGAGCGTCCTGGATAGGCACTATCAGGCTTTCATGAACCATTGGCGTATGTATTATGTATGCTTCGACTCGAATTCGAAAGAAAAATCACCTAGGACGCCCAATTCGTGTTATTGAGGTAGAATTCGATTATAATGTGTTGTGCAGAATGCGAACCCAGGTCAATGTCTTCGTCACCCAGTGTCTCAGGCTCAGGCGCTTCTGCAATATCGGAACAATGGACCAGATAAAAAAGAAAAAAGTTCAAATTCCAAATCTTTTGCTACAAAGCAAAGCAATAATATTCCAATCTGCTGTATATTATATATTATCCATAGATTTGACATGGTCACATTTCCCTATGCACCGTATCTGAACGTAGATAGATCATGTTGCCCACTGCGCCGTAGGCTCAAAGTAAGCATGTAGTTAAGCGGCCATGAAGAACCATACATAATTTCGGTGGAATAGGACGACACATTGTCACCATAAAGTCGAGTGAGTCACGTCAAAACGCCAATATACTGGTAGCTAATGGGACAAGAGTTCAGTGCAAGTCTCGAGCTCGTGAGGGTTCTTACTAGATTTATTTACGGTTATTTCTCTGTATGGTGCTTTTCTACTCCGCTAAATGAAAGATCACGTCTTCAGCTCTTGACTTTGGCGTTATTTCTTAGATTTGTCGCCTTCAACCAGGATTTGATCTTCTAAAATAGATTGCCGCCGGCCCCGAATATTGAACCCGACGAATCCTGATCTAGGGTCCATCCACCCTGTGATTGGTTCCTATTATGCTTCTCAAAAATGAATAGCTGTCAGATATGTTAGTATCTTGGTAGGACACTAACACGAACGGGGCTGGAGCCGCGAGAGTTTTCAAAAGGTGTTTTTTAAATGTCAAGATGAAACGTATTCGGTGGCTTGATATGAGAAAATAGATGGTGTATCGTCAATAGGGACGCTGTTTGCATACTTTGAAAACAACCTTCCCTGGTTTAATTACGCCGAATGCAGAACGAGACGGACTTTAATGTACTCTTACATATAAGAGTAGAGTCCGACGTAGGCATAACCTTCCTGTGCATGAACGATGGTAATGCTGTATTTGTTCTAGATGTCAATATAAGAGTGTTGCAAGAGTGACTTAAGCGCTCAACGGGAACCATACCATTGAACTTTGACGTTTGTCGGTATTTTGTCACTTCTTGTCGATTACTCACGCATATGTACCACCTCGACATACGCTTGCGAGCGAACCTGACGCGAAAGCTAAGTTTATTCCCCCATTCAATGATTGGATCCTCCAGTGGCTCATAAAGCCGTTCAGTACAAAGAGACGTCTTCAAAAGAATACATCGCATTTATTTTTAAGGAATACAGTTCGTAATAAACAGAAGGGTGTTACAGTTCACAGGGTTGACGTTTCACACTTAGTCAAACGAGAGTTGATATTTACCAATTAAACGGTGTAGCGGAAGAACTAGAGGGACAGGTCAGTATCTGGGTAACATGATGATCATGGATACGACTATGAGCTCACCGTTGCGTGATCACCCTTCTCGCGCTCAGTCCGCTTCATATCCTCAGTATAGGCGTTCAAAGTGAGACCTTTTACAGCCATTTCTCCGTCTCGGCGTTTGTTTTCGTTGACGAGATAGATGTGCATGATAATGCAAAGGATCATGCTCATCGAGACAGTTCCTATGAGGAGGCCATGACCCGCAAAGTATCGTGGTGCATCGTGAGGGCGGAACGAAAACCCTGCGACGACACCGCCGAGATTTCCAAAACCTGGGTATGAGAGAAAAAGTAAAATGTATAAGTTCAACCTCAATAATGGCATTTTCAACGTGACGACGTACCGACGTGCATAGCGATACCGACAGCGCGCTTGGTTGCTCCACCGATATTGTTTCCATTCCATGCTACACCCAGGGGAACGTTCGGGTAAATTCTACATACGCTATAAGTGCCTGGTTTTGAAATTCCGTCGCAAGTCATAGACTTACCCAGCAACGACGAGGAATGTTCCCACATACTGCGTTTTGGAATCATGGGTTGAAATCAATAGTGTAAAACCGAGAAGAGCGACAGCGCAGAAGAAGATCATGAAGGGCCCGCGCTTCTTTGCCTTATCGGCGAAGTAGCCTCCAGCAATAGTAGCAACACAGCCGAAGACATACGGAGGAACGGAGAGGAGTTGTGCTTCATTATTGGTGTAACCCATGTTTTTTACGATGGTGGGGAGGAATAGGGAGATTGAATAGAGAGGAGTGTAAATTCCAATGGTGATGAGCATGTGAACGTAGATTTTCCAGTCTCGAATGGCAGCATAGAAGTATTTGATGTGATATTCGTCAGCAAGGGAGGTACGATCTTGCTTCAATCGAGCCTTGACCTCCGTACGTTCCTCCTCGGTGAGGAACTTGGCACTTGAAAAACTTTTCAGTCACTAGCATGCAAGGGTGATGAACATGCCTTACGTGTCGGGGCTATCATTAATAATCCAACGCGCAAAGAACGCAACAAAGATAGTGGCAATTCCTTCGAGAATGAAAATCCACGACCAGCCAGGCTTTCCACCGATCCCCTTCATTTCGGAGATTCCACGTGCAAGGAGACCGCCAAAGGCGCCTGCCAATGTAGCGGCAGAGAAGAAGATAGCCATACGAAGACCACATTCATGTCGACGGTACCAGAGGGTGATGTACCATGTAACTCCAGGGAAGAGACCTCCTTCTGCCAGGCCCAAGGCCATGCGGCATATTAAGAGACCTTTGTAGCTGGTGACGAAGCCCATGCAAGCCATGCCTATGCAGGAATTTAGTGAACGAAATATCAAAGTACCAATCAACTTACAAACACCCCATGCGACCATGATGATGCAAAGCCACAACGATGGGCTCGTCCTCTTCATCATAATATTACTGGGGATCTCTGCCGCGACATACCAGGGGAAGAAAACAGCAAGAGCGACCTATCTATTTGTTAGTTCTGATGAAGTCTTATTGTATGCCAGCACTCACATTATAGTCTAGGCCATGCATCTTGAGATCCTTTTCGATACCTGCAAGTCGTGCATTGCCGATGTTTGTGCGATCGAGGAAAGACAGTCTGGTAGGGAACTATTCAGAATTTTTTTGTATCTGTATAGCGGAAACACGTACAGGTATAATAAAGAGAGGAAGGGGACAATATTCCAGTCCATTTTGCGTAAGAGCTTCTTGGTTCGATCAGCCCCAAAGTTTGGCAGATGATTTCCAAACAAGGCGGGCTTATCGCAGACCACGGCGAAGGCCACCTCAGAGCTAGACGTAAAGGCTTTGCTCGAGTAGCAATAGTCCGAAGGTGGGTAACCTTCATGTTTGTGGCCGAGAGTGAGCGACTCCTGGCTCACCATGGGGTTATATTTGAGGTCTGAATTCATTGCAAGTATCAGTAAGGAGAGGACGCCAGAAACGTAGCCTGGGCTTGTAATGAGTAGATCACATTGTTTCTACCGTCAATTTATAGAAAACCGGAAGATCAGTGTGCCTACTTGAAACGAGGGATCGAACCGAGATCTCCCAAATATGCTGGGAGGATGTGAGGACCCGAAACAAGAGCGCGATCTCTTTTACACCCCCCGCTCCCAACGTGTGGACTTGGACTTTGAACGTTCGTGACAAGTGGCAAGGGTCAAGGTGGATTACAATGTGTCTGTAAACCGATTTCTCGATAACGTGGACGCCCTGAACGAACTACCTACTTATTTGAATATGAAAAACTCTGCTTTCTCTGAGCGTGGGGCTTTATGAATGTCGGCGGCGATGGTTCGTAATTTATTCCAGGGAGGGTTTAGTCTCGTTTGACAAATTCATGGAGCACTCAAACTTCGATCTAATCCCAGACTGGCTGATGGTGGGAAGATGTCCACATTATCTAGTCCCTGATATTCGTGGATTGAGAGGAATGGCGTACGGTTTTTTTCGGATATGAATAAGTAATAATTCATCAGGTATCACCTTGGGCAGCTTTAATTTACTTTTCACTCTCACTGATAGGCATTTCTCACCATTTCTAATGAGGCGACCTTGTCTTGGGCTCCGCTGAGCTTGTTGATGTACTTTGAATGCTGGCACCATTGTGCCGCAGACCTCAGCTCAAAGTCATTGACTCGCTCGCTCGGACATGCTTTAAAAGTATATAAACATATCTGAAACAGCTACGCATTGAAGTAAATGGATGAATACCATGCCTTCCCCTCCTCGGTTAAGTACTCAAACCAACGCGTGTCGTTACAGATTTGATTTTCGCGGTAGTCCTCTGATAGAAAATATCTTTCTTTACAAGAAATGGTTAGTTATAGGACAAAATGAACAAGTCGTACTGACGCTTTCTGGCAAATGCTATATTCTCAGCGTGCCACCAAGCATCAATGCCGCCTCTGGCTCCCCTTAACCAGTCGTCTATGTTAGACATCGAAAAATCGAAGACCACCATTCTTGGATCCGTAGCATAAAGTTGCAATGCGTCATCCGACACCCTTTTCGTCTGTGCTTTAGATAAACATTCAACATACACACGCAGCCTCGGACACTTTGGGAGAACTCCAGCGATTTGTTGGTAATAGGAGTCGTCAGGGTCGTATTCCAGATCCCGATAAATCGAAAGGTGGGTCAAGGAGGGTAAAATGGAGAGAGAGGAAAAGTCCCAGCTGGAACTGGGATACAAAACTTCAAAGTGAGTTATGTGAAAAAATGTGTCAGAGCGAAAGTGTTCATGCGTCAAGCCGTCCACCATGCCCGACAGCATGCGCAGGACTGTGTTCTGCGAAAGGAATGGCCACAACTCGTGAAGATCCAACCCTCCCCAGCAAGCTAAATCCTCCACATTGCGACACATTTGTATGATTTCTGAGACTCGTTCAAAGCTGTGGCGATCACTGTCTATAGCCAGATACTTGGCAAAACCACAAATCTCATTGAGGTCGATGAATGACGGAACTGGGTCGTTTAAATTGGGAAAGGTCTTCGATGGCCCTGATGCCTGAGTGTACTGAACGAAGATACGATATACGAGGGGACGCAGCCTAGTGTTCATTGGTGCTCAGTGTCCTATCAGTGCACAATCAATTTGATATCATTCACCAAATACGCGTTCTCTGTGCGACTAGCATCAAATTCCCGTTCGTACCATGATCGTCCGGATTATAAGCCATCTCGAATATTTTTTGTTCCAGTTCTGGGGGGAATATTGGCGCCATCTGCTAGAATTTGAGCGGATTCTTATCTGATCGTAGAGCGAGCGCCTGGTGAAGAGGCAAGAAGCGAGAAGCGAGATCGTTGGCATCCGATCCTCTGAATCACGGACGGCGTTCAAAACGTGGCTGTGCGTCCGGCAAGTTTAGCTGATATCTCAAGGGTCCTTCACTGGACCACTCAACGTTATGAATTGAATAAAAATTCCATAGGCGCTATTGACCAATATGGCCCCAAGATAGTGTCGTAAATAAATCAACCACGTTCTTAAGAACCGAAGAATTAAAGGTTAGTACTTAATATGACTACCTACGGTCATTTGAGACGGCTTGAAGACTTGGGCAGAAGGTCAGACAAACTATCGCTTTTTATAGAGTCGACTCCAGGTCAATATATACAAGAAGGGCCAGTTTGACCTCAAAGATGAGGCGTAGCAATCAATATCGAGTGCCAGCAGGTGACGAATACTGCCGCATCATTCTGGAAGAATGCGGGCGATGAGTATAGTCGCCAGTGTAGCTTGCCGTGTGAGCTGAGTCAACATTGGGTGATAGCTGAGTAAACGATCCTCGAATTAAAATTGGGCACATATGGAAATTGTTGGTCATCTCAGAAGGCGGCCAGAGTAACGCGTGTTCAAGCGGCATCAATGTCCGACGATCCCGAAGACTTGAATGGCGCCTACTAATACCTCGAAAGCCTTGGGTGGTACCTCAACAATTCTCCTCATCTCTCTCAAAATCGTACAAGGCTGAAACTATGCAACCCACCATTTGGCAATTTATACGATCCCAGTGGGCTACGACACCACCAGCTCCGCATGAAGATCTTTCAGGGAAGACAGTCGTTGTTGTTGGTGCCAATGTCGGTCTAGGATTTGAAGCCGCGAAACATTTTGCTTCGATGAACCCGGGAATGCTGATCCTAGCATGCCGAGATAAAAAGCGAGGGGAGGATGCTTCACAGCGTACGTGAATCGATGAACGACGCGTCCCTAATTTACTGACGAGTACATGCAGAGATTAAGCAAGCGACAGGATGCAAGAATATCTATGTGTGGCTCGTTGATCTCAAAGACCATGCTTCCGTCAATGCTTTCGCCGACCGATTCGAGAAGGATAATGTGCGACTTGACATTCTCGTAGCGAACGCTGCGGTTATCCCGGCCAATCCTACTACACCGGAGGCTGGTCCTGATGGCTGGGAAGTAACGTGAGTACTCATTTATTAGTCGTGTTCTGGTTTCACTTACAATGGCTCGTTCGTTGGACTTTACCTTATTAGCTTCCTCGTCAATAATCTTTCAACAAATCTGCTATGCCTTCTGCTTCTCCCCCGCCTATTAAAAACGGCTAGAGAGTACGACACGATACCTCGTTTGGTTGTCGTTTCAAGCGGAATGCACTACTACACGAAGCTAGGAGCAAAAGTCGAGAGTTCGGATCACCCTGTGCGTACGCTCGGAAAAGCAGACACAATGGACCGTAAGGACTTTGCTGCGGACAAGCGGTACGGTGATACCAAACGTAAGCCAAACTCTGAATCCATATGTGTTAGAGGTGTTCTCACCCTCCTTGTATATCTACCTAACAGTTCTAAATGTCTTGTTCGTGCGCGCCTTGAGTGACAGGCTGCGAAATCAGCCTCTCGTTGTTGATGCGGTGTGTCCTGGATATTGCTATTCCAGCCTACGCAGGAGCTACAAAGGGGCTCGTGCCGTCGTAGACTGGCTAATGGAGCGCGCTTTGGCGCGTACGACTGAGGAAGGTAGTCGACAACTCGTGTGGGCAGCACTCGCGATGCAGAACGAGCCCGAAAAGCTTCGGGGTGCCTTCATCTCATCTATGCAAGTTGTTGAACCTAGCGACTATGTAGTGAGCCAGACTGGTTCCTTCATTCAGGACAAAATTTGGGTGAGCTTTGATATCATTACTCAACAGCGCTTCGCTAATACTTTTGCTGCAATATCAGGACGATATGTTGGTGGAGCTGGAAAAGATAAATCCCAAAGTAAAGGAGATTGCTTCCATCTGCCTAGCACATTAAAAAGTTATAACGATTGTTAATTTCATATTACATGCTTAATTTACACCATGTCATGAAATTTAGAGCTGGCAAAGTTTGCGTAAGAGACTGGGTTTGACCTGGTCTACTCGTCGGAATTAAGGGCTAGTGGGCCGGCAATCTTAAATATATGTTTTCACGTGAACCGTGTGAAATCTATATTTTTCTACCCCTGCCATTGCATTGAGACTGAGCTCGTCGTTGGTCACAGCGTCCTCCATCGCCGTCGCCAACCCCCTACATAAATCCCGTAACTCCCAGTAACCACCCAAGATGTCCACAAGCGGTCTCAAGGCGATTGCGCCAGTCCCAACGGCCATGGACTTTCTCGATATTGTCCTGTCCAAGACTCAAAGAAAAACACCCACTGTGAGTTCAGATAACATTTAGCTCTTCAAGATCGTGGACATTGACGGCAAATAATCTTTAGGTTATTCACAAAAACTTCAAAATCAGTCGGATAAGGAATTTTTATATGAGAAAGGTCAAATTCACGCAGGACACTTTTGACGAAAAACTGGGTGCCATTTTGAACGACTTCCCCATGTTGGATGTATGTTTCATTTCAAATTTTTGAAGGAAGTTTAAGTGCTAACGACAATATTATAGGATCTTCACCCTTTCCTATCTTCACTTCTCAATGTTTTGTACGACAAAAACCATTACAAGCTTGCCCTTGGTCAGCTCAGGACGGCTCGCCATTTAATTGACCATGTCGCAAAAGACTACGTCAGACTTCTCAAATTTGGTGACAGTCTTTATCGTTGCAAGCAGCTAAAGAAAGCTGCCCTTGGTCGGTGAGCTATGTATTTGGTGATGAATCAATTGTGTGATCTGAACTCTCGTTATCTCTAATGTACCCAGCATGGCCACAATCATGCGCCGACAAAAAGACCCCCTCGCTTACCTTGAACAAGTTCGCCAACATATTTCTCGTCTTCCCGCCATCGACCCCAACACCCGCACTCTCCTCATCTGTGGTTACCCCAACGTCGGAAAATCTTCTTTTATCAACAAAGTCACCCGCGCAGATGTTGACGTCCAACCCTATGCCTTCACCACAAAATCTCTCTTTGTCGGTCATTTAGACTACAAGTACCTGCGCTGGCAGGTTATTGATACCCCTGGTATTCTGGACCACCCTCTTGAAGAGATGAACACCATTGAGATGCAGAGTATTACCGCCCTCGCGCATCTGAAGAGCTGTGTTCTCTATTTCATGGATCTCAGTGAGCAGTGCGGGTACACTGTTGAGGCCCAGGTACGGGTTTATCACTATTTTGTTGGCCTTGAAACTCATCGGGGTTGCTTTATCAGTGCAAACTCTTCCATTCCATCAAACCCCTCTTCACTGGCAAGCCAACCGTCCTTGTCATTAACAAAATCGATGTTAAGAGACTAGAGGATCTTGAGCCCGACACCCGTGCCATGGTCGACGAAATCATAAACGCTGAGGATGTTCAAGTCGTTCAGGTGTCATGTTATTCCGAAGAGGGCGTCATGGAGCTCAAAAACAAGGCTTGCGATGCCCTTCTTGTTCACCGTGTCGAGAACAAGATGAAGGGAAGCAAAGTTAACTCTATCATCAACAGAATTCACGTTGCTCAACCCAAGCCTCGTGATGATGTTGTGAGAGCGCCATTCATCCCCGACACCGTCAAGGACAAGAAGAAGTACGACAAGAACGATCCTGACAGAAGAAAACTCCAGCGCGATATCGAGCTAGAGGAAGGTGGCCCAGGTGTCTACAACATCAACATGAAACGTGTGTTTTATTTTATTTTTGTCGCCTTTAACTGGCTCTAATTGCGGTTCTTCCCTCTTCTTCTCCTGCACAGAGGACTACATTCTCACCAACCCTGAATGGAAGATGGACATCATTCCTGAAATCATGGATGGCAAGAACATCGCAGACTTTATTGATCCTGATATCGCCGAGAAACTTGAGGCTCTGGAGCGTGAAGAAGAGAAGCTCCAAGCTGAAGGCTTCTACGATAGCGACTCTGATATCGTACGTCTCTCTAACTGATCTCACCCCACAATTTAACCTGACGCATTTTTTGATAATCCAGTTTGACTCTGATGACGAAAGAGAAGCCCAAGAAGCCAAAGTCGCACTATCGCACAAGATCGCTTCCCAGAGCATCAAAAAATCCAAGAAGAACCAAGCCCGCCTCCCCCGTACCGCAGGTCTGCGTACGCTCAGTGAGCTCACGACAGAGCTCACCGCTGCCGGCCTTGATCCAAGCAGGATCCAAGAACGCGCAGAGAGAATTGCTAAACTGCAGGGAGCGAAGAGGAAGAGGGATGATGAGGATGTGGATATGGAGGATGCCAGTGGTTCAGATGATGATGAGGGTGAGGGAGCTGAGGGATGGATGGACGTTGACGAAGAGGAGAGTGCGCCAAAGAAGAAGGTCAAGACGAACTCTGGGGCTGTTATGAGCAAGAGAGTGCCTAGGTCAAATAGGCAGTTGGCCGGTCTGCGTGATGAAGCTGTATGATTTTTTGTTCTCACTTTGCCGACATTTACTGACTCCCTTCTTTTCATATAGCAATACAACAAGGCTAACCAGCTACGTAACCTTGACCAACGACCTCGTAACATGCTCGCCAAGGCTGGTGAGAGTGATCGTGCTATCAAAATAAAAATGGTGCGTCTACAAACCTTATTGTTTCCATTCCCAGCGCTCATAAAAAATTCCCTCCTCAGCCAAAACATCTGTTCGCTGGCAAACGCAAAGCTGGAAAGACACAAAGACGTTAAATCGTCTTGTACATTATTTTTCGCTCTCTCTTGGTGTATATTCCCTCCTTGCTACCATTCATTTTACATGACATTGTCCCAATGTAATAATCTCTTCGGGAATTAAGGTCATGCAATGTTATTTCATTTCTCAAGGGGTGTCGTCTATACTATAATATATAGGTACAGGAGGGCAAAAAAATGCATAACAGAACGCTAGACCGTCTTTTATGTCTACTACATACATACTGTAGATCCCCTGTTTTGTCGTCAAGAAAGACAGGAAAAAAATTGACGTGCGCTGCTATGTACAAAAAGCTGAAGATATCACGATAAGGATCTGAAAGATCCCACTGCGCAAAGACAGAGGTAGAAGAAGATAATAAAAACGTAAAATGGAGAGAAAAAATCCAATCTGGAAACATATAGCACATGAAGATCGTACACATCACAATCAAGAAGGTAAAGGGGCGTGTCTAAGGTGGAGGAGGTACCGTGTCGGAGAGCGTGGAAGGGGGGAAGAGAAAGTGGGGTCGCAATGCAGTCCTATGACCGACTCGCAATCTCACAAAGAAGAAAAAACGAGAAAAACGAGAAAACGAGAATCATTAAATTAAGCAAACGACGAGACAAAACACAGAAAGGAAGAAAGAAAAAATTGTGTAAAAAAAGGGTTATAAACAACATCGTGTGTCATGTCGTCTGCGTATGGTCGTCACATGTGAGAAAGGAAAAAGGCCAAAAACAAGTTTATAAAACCATCATGTCGCGTAATCAAGTCATATGTTTGTCGACGGAAAACATATGACCAGCGGTATCGCAGGGTGGAGTGGGAATGTGCATTCCCTCGTCTCTGACAGACTGTGGAATGGTGAAGGTGAATAGGCAAGGAGGATGATGATGATGAAAAGTGAGGGTAGCAATGGGAGGGAGATCAGGGTGATCGAGATGGGTCCAAGTCTCTAGTCCCAGTCGATTGAGATACCAACAGCAGTAGGTGCGAGACCAATACCGCGGTCAGCCTCCCTCTTCAGCCATTTCAAGGCCCGCTTGTCATCTTTGAGGTAAGGTGCCAGTTTCTCGTAGCACCTCTGATTATGATCCTACAGAACAAAGCATGTCAGTATAACGTTCCAAAACGCCGCAAGAAGCCACAAGGGAAAAGGTTTTTGGGGTCAATATGCCCGACCAGCGCGGTCACATCCACACATGAAGAGACAGACATCAAGACAAAAGGGGACCCCGTGAAGGGCTGAAAGCCCACAACAACGAGATGGGGATGTCGACATACCTTGAGCCATTGCTTCTCTTCCTTAGTCAGCATGCTTTCCTTAACCATACGGGTTTGGATAGGCACGCAAGTGAAACGTTCAAAGCCGAGCCAAATATCGCCATTGAATTCGCCTCGTGTCTAGAATAGCGAAGAAGAGGCATTAGAATGGAAGATCATGGAAACCATAAAGAGGCATCAACAAGCTTACCTTAACGCGCTTCACGAGTAAGGCGGACTCAATGCGCATTCCCCATTGGCCTTCAAGATCTAATTAATTAAAAACAAAGAAGAGAAAGAGGAATTTCAGGTCAGTAAGAGTCATAAAGTTGTGAAGGGACGGGATGCAAAAAAGAAAAGCGATAAGACATTGGAAACTTCTACTCACAGAAACCTGGCTCATTGGTGATGACATGCCCAGGGGTCAGCGCAATGTTGCTTGAGAATCCGTGAGGCCCTTCATGCACAGTCAAGAACGCTCCGAACCCATGACCAGTTCCGTGCTGCCAATGTCAAACAAACAAGTTAGTTATCGTTACTCCAAAAGGATCGTGAAAGAACAATTGCAGACGGCTGAGGCCGTGCAGCTGTCCCCTCAGCGACCGTAAGAGGCACGACTCACGTTGTAATTCAAGCCGTCCTTCCAAAGAGCCTTGCGTGCAAGGACGTCGAGCTGCTTTCCTGACGTACCCTCAGGGAAGATGGCACTATCAATGGCAATCTGTAGACATGGAGTTTACGGATAATTGGGTAAAGGGTAAACGGGTAATTGCAAGATCAGTAAGACTGAATTAGGTACTAAGCAGGATAGAAGAAATGAAACGCACATGTCCTTGCAATACACGTGTATACGCGTCACACATTTCAGGCGTGGGCCGGCTGAAATGCACCGTTCGCGTTGTGTCGCAGGTTCCATCGTAATATTGAGCACCAGAATCACTAAATGTCGCAAGTAATGAAGTGCGTTGAGCTAAAGAGGCAAGATAGGGTTGAGGAGATCGACTCACTTGAGGTACGGGACATCCTTGCGGATAATGGCTGCCGTTGCCTTCTTTGGCGAGTAATGAGGAAGCGCAGCGTTAGGTCCGGAGGCTGAGATGTTCTCATACGCCAGACCCATGAAGTTCTTGTTCTTCCTTCTGAACTCGGTCAACCTGAAGGCAGCCTCCCACTCCGTGATGTCAAACCCTTCTGCGAATTTGGCTTCGAGCCACGCCAAGAACTTGACCTAGATAGGCACGGAACATAAGAAAGGCAGATAACAATGTTAGTGGGCCGCAGTTAATGACGCCAAAAGGTTACTTACGAATGCTGCGCCATCGCGAAGGTAAGCACGCCTCATCCCGTCGATTTCGGTTTCGTTCTTGATTGACATCATCGTCTCGATGGGTGAGGTGGCAATCGTATAGCGGAAGTGCGTCAGCATGAGTGAGATCGCATACGATGTTTGGGGTGTAATGAGGACCTAACAAGATTGACGGGTGAAATCAGCACAAAACTCTCAGCGGACATGAAGGAGTAACATACCTTCCCCTCACCCCATTCTCTACGGCGAAGGAATGGCCATAGATCCGTGTACGGTCGCTGCTCAACCCCTAGATCATTCAAGTAGTCCTTCACAAGAGTTCCGGTTTGATTATTGACCAGCTTGCCCTCTTCCACGAAGAGGATCGCCTTGGTGGTACCGATGAAGAGGTAGGCGTGGAATAGGGGGTTGTAGGGAATATCGGATCCTCTGAGATTGAGAACGTAGGCTATTTTTGGAATAGAATGGTCACTTCATGCCGCGTGAGAGACAAAAAGAGAAAAATAACGTACCAATGCACGAAAGGGAAGTAACGAGCGTGCCAACATGTTTCTGGGCAGCAGTAGGTTCTGACTTGGAATACGAAGGAACAGCAGGAGGCTGAGCCTTGATCCACTCCCGAACTTTGGCAAGCTTTAAATCGGCGCCGACACCTGTAAACTCGAGACCGTGCACGTAAACCTTGTCAGTTGACTTCGGTGGCTTGTCCTTCCAGACCAAGTCGATGAGATTCTGCGGTGGGTAAACGAGCTTGGAGTCCAGGGGTGCAAGTTTGGAGTTGAGGAGCGTTGCCTTCTCGTGAGAGATCATGCGAGCATCAATACCGATCTTTGTACCTTTGCTCCGTGACTAGAGAATCACATATGAATTAAATATGGAGCTTCGTTGAATAATGAACAGAGTGAGAGACTTACAACGATCCATTCGATCCAATCCTGAGGTTGGTTGATACCGGCAACCCGGACGAGGGTCCAGTTGTTATCGATCTCTTGTTGAGCTTGGATCCAGTAACGCGAGTCAGTCAGCAGGTAAGCAGAATTTCTGCTGACGACAGCTTGGCCAGCTGACCCAGTGAACCTAGAGCGAGAGAAATTTGATATACTTAGCAGAAGCCGGAAATGAACATTTTTGAGCACGGGCTTACCCTGAGATAAACTCTCGGCGTTTGTCGCTCGCGGCGACGTACTCCGAGCCGTGAGCATCCTCACTGGGAATCACACTACAGGAAGAAAAATTGTTAGTAGATGTAGGGTGGATTGAGTGCACGAAGCGAAACGTACTAGTAGTCTAAGTTATCCTTCGCCATCAGATGTCTCAATTCATCAATACGAGCTGTTGTGTCGACTTTGGGGCGGACGGTGTCGGGCTCGTCCATCTTCCTGTTGAGGACAGACCCGACAAGGGTAGACGTTGAGTCTTGAGGGGTGAGAGTGTGTCCACCTAACGGTGGGCGAGGTTTGGGAGCAGTCGAGTGACTGCCTCCACTCCGATACGTCTCTGCCGATTCCCTCGTCGCCCGACTATTCTGGCTGGTGTGCGTCCTCTGGGAATCCTGCGTCTTCACGGTTGATCTACTGGCTTGTGATGATTGCGTGTTGCGACGGACGGGTGGGTGAGACGACTGATAAAGGGGGAGGTCGGTCTGAGAGGCAGCCTTCTCGTTCATCTGAGCCTCTTCTTCGTACTCTCTCTCCTTGTCCTTCTTTCCAACGCCCCAGCCATAGCCCCACTTGTTAGATGCAGTAGACTTCTTCGTGCCAGTCATGGTATTGGATCGTGTTAGTTTAGGTCGACCTTTGTCCTGTTTATTGATAATGGGTTGGTTTTCGTCAAAGTCGTCGTACTTTTCGGAATCAGAGTGGAAGGTAAGGGAATCAGCCGTGGCTGCAGGAGTGAAGTCTTTCGGTCTATAAGCTTTTTCCTTGAGCTCACGAGGTATAGGAAGAGGAGATTGCGATCTATCTGAACTCGACCAGGAGAGACGTCGCTTTGGTTTTGAGCTTCCAAAGGGGAAGCAGATGGGGGGAGGTGGTGGTGGTGGTGGAGGAGGAGGCGACATGATGGTGGGTGTAAAAGAGGCTGATGAGAAGGAAAATATGAAACAACAGTCCCTAATGGACCTGAGAAATGAAGTAAGAGCACGAGGCAGACGGCGAGCGGGGTGGCAAGATGCTCAGTCCTGTACAAGAAGGTAACAAGCTGCTGTCGCATCAGCTGTTCAAAACCGGTCTGCACGTGCCGCTTCCTTTTCGGACCTTGTCAGCCTCACTCCGTGATCATCTCTTCATCAATCCAAGCCTTTTCCTGGAATGTTCCCTTCTCTTGTCCTTTTCCTATAATAAACCCATTAAAACAAAAGATAGGGAATGTAAATAATTACCCAGGTTTGGTTCGTTTGAACTCTCATATGAGCATCGCTTCATGAATAACTAGACCGTGGGGTAGACTCGTTAAGATTCCAGCAAGTTCTGGGGTAGCACACCGAGACCGATCGGAGAGGTCTTTCGTCAAGTCCGTCCGTCTCTTCCACTGTGCACGGTGCACAGTGCACTTCCGCAGTTCTGTAGACTAGAACTCTGCTAGAGTGATAGCATGAAGTAGACACTCATTGACGCGTACCTCACACAATGCCAAGGTTCATGGCAACATCGTTTGTGCGACATTCAAGAATAAGCTAGAGTGGTGTGCATGGTTGTGCTGATTCAATGTCGTATTCTTGTGTGTGTGGCATAACAAACCGTACATGCATACAACGAGAGTGCATGCTGTGAAGAAGGTCCATGGATTGCCGGAGGGCGTGGCCGGGACTGACATAGACTTTGACAGCATCGCGATAACGAGTTGCCTAATCACTTAGACATCGGCAATATGTATGCCACCTTCGCAGAATATGTTACCGAGAACACCATCCATTGTATAAAACAGGGTACTGGATTCCACGCAGCTAAAAGTTGACACCTACTTGAAAGGTTGGTTGTTCATTTTAAAAAACACTGCAATGCACGGGCATGAAAGGACGGGCGTACCATTTTTTGTTTTCCATCCTCCGTTGAACCCCTAATCGACGGGATGGCAGTGCTAGAATTCAAGGGCGATTATCGACAATATACTCCGTCGATCTACATTAGAAAAGAAGAGACCGACGCCGATCAACGAAAATTTGGAAGAATAACCAGTTTGCGACGAAATTTTAGTTGCTCCAAAGGAGGCAGACAGTGTGCCAAAGTGATTTGGAGCTCACGATCGGCCCAAAATCGGAGATGAAGCACAGGGAGTGACCCCAACGTAAAAGGCAAGTGGGTCCCTATTCAGCTGTGTCAAACGACTTCACACATCCAGTTTAGACAGAAATAAAGAAGAAAATATTTTTACCTTGAATTAGCGGAGGGTCAAATGATTTGACAAGATTGGATAGCAAAGACCGAGGAACTAGACCTTGAAAAGAAAGGACACCTACTGAGCACATCTCATGCTCCCCGGAATAAGCGAAGATGGATAAGCTTCGACTTCTCAACGACTCGTGGAAGAAAAAGTAGCCTCCAGGTATGATGACGGTATACTTGGCGTGTCCTTGAATTCAGAAAAGGTTTCAAGGAAAATTAGTGTCATGAGGGGGGAACCTGGGCGAACAAGACGATGAACCCTGCCTTTCCTGGAGGGGACGCATGAAAGTATACTCCGAAATGAAAAGGGACACCGTCCGAGTCCTTGTAGCTCGAGGACGAGGGGGCGCTATAATCATCCCAGACTTCAGGGGTTGCCTATGTTAATCCGATAATAAATATGTAATACTTCTCTAAATGAATTGAAGCTAGCCGCGTTCAACGTGGTCAGCATCAGGCGCAAGTTCATCAAGAAGTTTGTGGCTCCCCAGTCTCCAAATTGAGAGGAGTTCTCGATTGAGTTTTCAGCCTATGACGAAAGCATGGCGGACGAGACCAATGTCAAGGAACGAGAAGCTGGTGCGACAGCAGGCAGGGAAGCGGGCGTGTGCACATGTCGCATCATAGTAGGGCATAATATGATGCATATATGCGTTTATAATAACCAGATACAGAGCATAGAGGCCAATGCGCTTCATTAATAAAACTCGTGGATAAAATGAGAGTGCAGTGCAGTTCAAGGAGCCAGCAGACGAACTGGGACAAGCCAGAGGGCATCACCAGAACAACTACGACAGCGCGTAGTCTCCGAAATGTAGGGGGGTCGCCGTTTCACGGTTCTCTGTATAATTTTATGAGCAGAATACAGAGGAATTCCTTCAGGAGCTCGGTGTAAAATATTGAAAAACTGAGGCGCAGTGTGGACGCAATGCATCACATCCCATCTCCGTTGTCCAACCCGGTTTCCGTACTTTAGTCGAATAATCGTGCCTTCCAGAAGCAATACAGGACCAAAATAAAACTAGAAGACGAGAGAAGCATGGGACGATACAGTAAAGGCGCTGAGAATATGGCAGTAAAAGGGCAAGGGGCAAAAGGTAGACGCCCAGCGCACATCTGGCTATCGTCGGGCCGAGTTGGGTGGCAGTGTTTATATTCCCACGCAAACCATTTGTGTGGAATCGCGTTGTCCACCCTTCCTTCCAACTTGAACTTGATTTACCAGATCCTTCGCCCGTCGAATCTATCCAATTTTATTCTATGAATCTGGGATTTACTTCTTATTCACACGGTGGAGTGCTCAAAGGACGCCCTATTGCTGTGACCCAAAGTCAGAGCTCGTTTGATTCTTGATCTTGGTCGACATTGCTTTTTTTTTTTTTTTTTTTGTCGGTGCGCGTCATGGAACTGGGCCCTCTGCTTTGGAGTTATCTTGTGATGGTGATTTGCTTGTGGCATCCGCAAAAATTCCCTGTTCAGAAAACAAAACACCTTGATTGAAATGCTGGTGGGACATTGGCGTTGTGCGACATCCAAAGAAACACCGGTAGTCGATAGCTTGGTTCATGGCTCACTTCGACGACGACCAACGTTTATTTCAATGGAAAAGTTCCTTCTAGGTTCTTGTTAGGCCCTTTTGGATGCTACACCAAGGAACAACTTGAACATACATAACTCTTGTCGAGCAAACAACCTCAGAGGCTTGGATGATGGTAAGTTATCCCTTGTCCTTGTGCTCATACAACGCGTTTCTAGCTTGCAAACCCAACGTTTACAGGAAAATAATATGATAATCGGGCCTGATGATTGGTCGTCCACTCTGAATTCTTCAAGTTAGTTTACGCCTGATGGGCTGAGGAGGTTTTTGCAATCTATCAGGCCGTGTCTGGTTTAAAAGGACGACTCGAATTATAATTGCTAACATATCAGCCACCCCAACCATATCTTTTCCTTTCTTTCTTCAACTCATCATGGGCGGAGGACCTGCTATTGCAGCCAACAGCGATGGATATTCTCATCTCATCACGGATGCCAGGCCGTGGTGGAAGAATTCTCGTGAGTGTTTGTATCATCGCCTCGCACGCGCGCAGGTTCACTCAGAATCGCCGGTATCCATAGGTATTATGGCTTTGAACTGCTGGATTGTCCTCCTGTACGTCTTTTCACCAAACCACGTGTTCCCTACTAAACCCAGCGCAAGTCTGATTACGTCCTCAACAAACGGCTACGACGGTAAGCATTTTCGGTGTACAATCCAATTTATAGTCTAACCAGCGCAACAGGTAGCATGATGAGTATGTTTCTAGCACGCCCATATCCAGTGGATATTTTGGTCAATGATGTCGACGATAGATGGGTTACAAAGTGTTGACCAGTGGCAAATAGCCTTTGGTTACCCCACAGATGGCAAGGTATTCAATTTTTGCATACTGTCCGCCCTTTTCTGATTTTGCTCTTTCAGCTTGGTCTTCTGAATGCCATTCAGGTAAAATGTGTCTTCATTTCAAAACATTTATACCAGTGTTCTAACCTAAGCAGAATATTGGCGCACTGGCCGCCTACCCCTTCGCTCCATACCTCACTGATGGACTTGGACGACGACCAGCCATTTTCATCGGTGCTACCATCATGGTGGTCGGTACTGCTATTCAGACGGCTTCTATATCAGTTGGCATGTTCATCGGAGCACGGTGTGTCGCTACTAGCACGTCTTTTCCGCCTATCTTGCTCATATCTTGACCTGTCAGATTTTTGGTTGGATTCGGCTTAACATTCGCTGCTAATGCTGCTCCTTTGCTCATCACCGAAATCGCTTTCCCTACTCAACGGGCCCAGGCCACATCTATGTATAACAGCATGTGGTACGTTGTATCGTATTTTTATCCGTCGGACAATTTTAAGTCGACCCTTATAATTCCAGGTACCTCGGCAGCATCATGTACGCATTCCTTTCCTCGCTTCCATTGTGATTTATAACCGTTATCGCGTCTCGTTGCTTTGTTCAGAGCAGCATGGGCTGTAAGTGGACGCACTTTTTGTCCTGTTTCGCTCAAGTTCACTCTGACTGGTTGCATTATAGACCTTTGGTACATTTAGGATTCCGTCAAACTGGGCATGGAGGATCCCCTCCGCTCTACAGGGACTGCCTTCTCTCCTTCAGATCATGCTCATCTGGATCGTCCCTGAGTCACCACGTTGGCTTGTCAGCAAAGGCCGGTATGCCACGATATTCATAGATTCTGACGAACAGCCTACTAATATGCACTACCCCAAAGTGACGCAGAAGCCCTGAAAGTCCTTGCTTATTATCATGCCAACGGAGATCAGTTAGTTCCCAATACTGTCAATTTTATCCTTAAATTGACGTTGATCTTTATCGTCAGCCGCCATCCACTCGTGAATTACGAGTTTGACGAAATTAAAACTGCCATAGATTTTGATCGCGATGTTGCATCCGACGTTGGTTGGCTATCGTTATTCAAGGGCTCTGGGAATCTACGTCGCATGAGGATCATTATCGCTCTAGCTTTCTTCTCTCAGTGGTCAGGAAACGGACTGGTGTAAGTTACTTTCTCTCATTGCTTTGTTATCATGTTAATTATTTTGCTTCTGTGCCTCCTTAGGTCATACTGTATGTCTTTCCTTCCTACATCAACGGCTTAAAATGGCTTAGTACTCGTATCGTAGATTTAAACAAAGTTTTCATCGCGATTGGCAGTGGGTCTTCTCTTCACTTCATGATAGAATCTGTCTCACTGCCTTCACAGTAACTGATCCCGATACTCAACTGCTCATAGTGAGTCTCGTTGTTGGCAGTGTCCTGTCAAGATCCATTAACGCCACGTAGAACGGCTTCTTGAACATTTTCAACTTTATCATTGCCATTGTCGCTGGGTTTCTTTGCGATAAGGTTGGCAGACGGCCGCTATTTCTCATTTCGTGTGGAGGTGCGTTGGTGATCTAATCATTACGGCGCCTACCTAACCACAAAAATTTAGGCATGCTTTTGTTCTGGACGTTGCAGACGATCTGCTTCGCTCTCTACGCCCAAGGCGGAGATCTGAACGCAGGGCACACTGTTATTGCGATGATCTGTACGTCACGACTCGTGCATCTTTGTCCCTAGGGTCTATCTAATCCAGATACTCGCGCTCTTTATGGATGTAGTTCTATATTACGGATTCTGTAAGTGTCTTGAGAGCGTGTGCGATTATTTAAATTATTGACCTTGCTTGCTTTACAGATGATGTGTGCCCTTAACCACATTCCAACATCATAGGTCTTCTAACTCGCTTTGCTAATCCAGGTCGCTTTTACACCTTTGGTTGTGTCGTGAGTCTGCGCCTGCCGCCTCTCTATCCATAAATAATCCAACTGATCGATAACAACGCGCAGTTACACCATTGAAATCCTTCCTTTCGCACTCCGCGCCAAGGGGTTTACAATTTTCAACTTTGTAATCTCACTATCGCTGATCTTTAATCAGTAAGGCCTCGATTTATATCATCTTAGTGAAATGAAACGCATGTTGCTGACATCGTTGGACCCTTTTTTGTGCTTTGTTCATGAAACGAATCAGATATGTCAACCCGATCGCTTTGGGAAGGTGCGTGCCCACTGTTTCATGAAACCCTGGGTCAGGGCTGTGAAGAGAGTGTACTGTCGCTAATATGTTCTTGTCGCTTCTAGACTTGGATGGAAGTACTACGTATGTCATTCAATTCATTTTCGGCGGAAACATACTGAACAACATCTACCCTCGTTTAGCTCGTTTATGTTGTGTGGATAGCATTTGAGATGGTGTTCTGCTACTTTTTTATCCTCGAAACGAAAAATGTATGTCCTCCCTTATATTAAAGCCTATTCTGGGGCACACTCACTTATCGGCTTATGTTTCATGCCCTTCATATAGCTCACTTTAGAAGAAACGGCTGCGTACGATATCACTCCGTTACATCTAAACAGCTTGACCATGAATCTAACCTTGGTCGTTATTGCAGACTATTTGACGGGGACGATACAGTTGCGATGATTTCTGCCACAACTGTTGAGCCATCTACTCCAGACGGAAAGTCTCAAGAGGTTGGTCAACACGCTTCCTGATGAAAACATCGGTACTTTTCACGTCAATTGATAGATGGGAAGGATTTGGTGAGCATGTGAAACCGGGCTATGCTCAACGTGACTTTGCTAACACGATGACTAGGTTCACTAGAATAGTTTTCTGACGTTGCGGCCTGGATTCTCTGCGTAAAATTACGTGTTACATTTCATATCAAGGTGGTTTTATGATTATTTTTATTTTTCGAACTCGATTACCTCGATTTAGCTTCTAAAAACTCGAAGTGTTGCTACTACCCTCAAATCTATATTCACAGTTGCGAACAACCAAGCGCTGACGCGCAAGATTTTTTCTAAACCTTACAAAATAATTTGATGTTCTTGAGTAGATATGTGAAACCCCAAGACAAGTGGACTATATTTCAATCCGACTACCTATTCGCTATTCTTGTTGGTACCACATATACTGGCAGAATTTGCCACGCCCCCGAAGGCTAAATCCCTCAAGTATCCTGTTCGGGCATTAAACAAATCTCGCAAGCTCCCTGCGTCGGCGACATCAAAATCGTACATCGTCTCCGTAGCGCTTAAAGCGGAGTGCCATTGAAGAAAGCAGGGAGCCATCTCGTAAACGATGGAAGAATGTTCCTTGTCACTGCTATCCGCTTGAAGCTTGCCTCTGGCCAAGTCGAATATTCCTGTTAGTACTGTTCCACGATCGTCGACGTCTCCGCCATGGAGAATGCCGACATCTTATTGTCTGCGTCCAGGGCAGAAATGAACCCTCCCTCCGGCGCTAAACAACTGAGTCGTTGTTCGGGGCAGAATAATTCATTCTTACATTTGTGATCTTTGATGACAGCATTTCTGATTCGTGTAGTGAAGGCGTGTGAACCCCTTCGCCTGGAACCGTCTGGTATTCGTCTCCCGAACTGGGAAGGAGTGGGCAGCCCTGCCCGATGTCCTTATGATGGATGGCTGGAAGTATTTAAAAAGGGTTGATATTATTGTTACTGTCCAGAGTTCCCTGTTCAGTTCGACAGACCACACTCGCAAAAGGCAGGTATTTGCCCTTCGTCATAGCCATTTATCGCCTCTATTCATACATAAATATCCTTTCACCATCACACCCGTTGTAGTAGCTGTTAAGCGGTAATGTTAGGGTATGAAAGTGTCAGCAGGTAGTCAAAAACGAATCTAAATCCACTAGTAACCGAGAAGCCTAGGCTAAGGGATTTGCATCAGCACAAACGAGGCTCAATACAACGAGTTAGATATTCAGCCTGCGGAGGAACCAAAGAAATATCGACCGAAGAACCACTTCCGGGGCCGTTGTTGGGGTTGATCAGTGTCAAATCGACCAACGTACAACCTTTCCCATTGTACCCAGCACCTGGTCTGAAGGTAGCTGTGAAAGATGGTATTAGCCCAAATGGTGGCCTTGTAGGCGGCTGTTCCGTATACCCACACGACAGCGGAGATCAGTGCGCCATCAGAGATATATAATCTCCACCAGTGGAGAAAACCGTACCACCTTGAATTAGGGTGGTCTAGAGAAGTTCCCTGGCATTTTAAGGCATGACTTTATCGAGATGTTCGATGGCCTTACCGTTTCGAAGCCACAGTTATTGGCGAAATAAACAGTATGGCGTCGGCGCTCAGCATTCGCACCTGCGATGCGCAGCGAGAGCAAAGGCGAAGGCGGCCAGAGTGAACATCATGGTAGTGTAGTTTGAAAGTAAAGTAGGGATGCAAAGCTCGAGAGTTGGTGCGAAAGTCGTTTAACGTAGATTCAACTTCGTAAAGAGAGGACCTTAGAATCTATCCAAGTACGCAAATGAGGAATACTCGGGATATTGACATGCGACCAATTAAGCGTTGTCATGGAACGACAGATGCATCGAAATCACTACCTGGAGAGACATTATCCCGGTCATGACACAGATCAATGAAGGGGCAATCGCGCCTGAAAGTGGCAGTAACGAAATTGTTGATACATTTACCTGAACCCTTTGAAGTAACAACAATGAGTTTATCAGGACATTGCATAAATTGAGTCGTTAAAATAAACACCCAAGCGGTACCACACGTATCCTAATTTGTACTACATCCGAAGGTTCAGCTCAACAGAAAGAGATGGCCAGGCTGACCTGTATATAATCACAAAATGTTGGCATCACGAATTGACAAATAATAATGAAATCCTTACATCGTCGAGCTGGCATGCAATCAAGGACGCTTGGCTATCACCCGCGTCGTGGAATGCGCTCGTGCACTCAGGGGTTGTGCCTTGGACATTAGTTAGTATTGGAAGGTTGTAATTAACTGTTTTAGCTCACAATTGGCACCTCGCCCATCGCATCCATTAAGGAACCTATGGAAACACAAGTCAAGGTGTACAGTCAGATATAATATCGAGAACGAACCCAAACCCAGTTGGAACGGAGAAAGCGCGACTGTCAAAGCCGTATGAGGATAAGTAGCTCGAAAGCCCAATGGTATATTGACTCACGGGGGAATTAAAGAAAGGTCAACCACAGAGCCACTGCCTGAGTCGGACTCGGGGTTGGCCAAAGTGAACTCAACTAGAGTGCATCCTTCACCGTTGGCACCACAGGAACCCGTTTGAAGGAAGCTGACAATCGAAGGGTCGAATAAGTCTCGCGTTGCTGAAGGGCACAGTGGATCGAAGTCTACTTACGCTAAAGCATTGAAAAGGGGTCCATTGGTGGTGAGATCAGCGCCTGACGAGAGAACGTTCCCGTTCTGAACGAGCATGGGCTGGTCAAACAAATGAATTATGGACCAGGTGAGTGAATAAAGGAGATGAGGCTATACCGTGCCTTGTCCACAGTTGTTGGCAAAGTGGACGGTATGGGTCTCTGCCTTGACGGCAACGACAGCGATGGCAAGAGCAGCGGCAAAGGACTTGAATGAGAACATGTTGATATCGGAGTGTCTAAAAAGCAAATGAAGTAAAGAGCTTCAATGAGGTTAAAGTGTTGATGATAGCTTTGGCCAGCATCATATTGAGCCAGGCTTTATAGCATCTCGTGCTGGCAACTATTACTTCAATTCCAGGACGAAAGCAGTACGCGTAGGCGTCAAATGGCCGGGCGTTACATGAGTATTGTCGTGTAAGTAGTCGCAGACATGATCTCTCTGAGAGAATGCTCGACGCTGGTTGCCATAGGTGGTGTTACTAAACCGTGTGTCGACGACTAACAATGTCATTCCATAGCGTTACACTGATTACCGTGAGACGTGAGGACTGCGTTTCATCCATTTGGGGAAAAATGACCGACATTTAGAGAGAATTCATGTGCAGACAAGTTGGTATTCCATGTGTTGAGATAAAAATAGAGACATCAGGCGCCGGATAGCTGCTAGCCGTGGAATATCGAGCGAGACAGCGATGGGGCCAATGGCCGTCGAAATGCCGACAGTGCATAAGACGGTGTTTAATTACCTAGCTTTTATGAATGAATCATAAAAACCCGTTTGGAGTTGTCATACAGTCGCATAACCTCAACAGTCCATGGGAAGAATGACTTGCGAGTCGGACTCACTACTGGTATGTAATTGTGCATGCTGCTCATCTGTCAAAATGACACATGCTGATATTCCCATAACTAAGAGCTTGATGTAGAGAGGTCCTCAGTCAATTCCTAGTCAGCAGAGGAACAGCAAGGTCGATGAGTGATTGGAGTCCGATGTTTGAGCGGGAACGAAACTTGTGCTATTTGGCGACAAAGTTTCAACCAGTTTCCTTTGACGCTATTTGTGCTTGTTTCACTCGGAAGATCCTAACAAGTATCCGGATCAAATGACCTTGTTGGGATACAAGTACTTACGCCCAAATCAAAGTGTATCACGCTCTATTTGCAATTTATCCTGATTGCGTTCGTGTTGAAGACATAAAGCCTTTGAGCTGTAACCTTGTTAACATCCCTTTCAATGTGTAAATATAGCCCAGTGGGCGTTTCAATGAAGGATGTGAATCCAAGCAGGTCGGAATCCAACTCCCTCACGAGCTTCAATTCTACGAGTATTCATAGCGATATCTGTGATAATGAAACTGGATGTGCACCGCTCTTCAATATATGAACCCATAGGTTACCCTTATCAAGGGTATAGAGGTGTGTATATGGGCTGAAAGCCACCATTTTCGGCGTGCAAAATTTTCGCGCGTCTTTAAACGCTCAGCGATGGAAGCGACATTGCACCACGAGTTAGTGAATACACCTGACGTTGAGGTAAGAAACAAGGCTTAAAATGCGATAGAAAAGAGTGTGGTTTACGTCGCTTTGTGTGTTGTCGAGTGACACGGCAAAAGTGGTTGGTTGGTTCGATAGGCCCCTCGACGCGTCCGTGACGAGTTCGTCACTCAGTTATTTAATCTAGAGTCCCACGATCTGAATCTTGACTTCCACTTGAACCACAACCATCTCGTTTAATTTCCTCTTTTTCCTCCTCTCTTCATCCCTTTATACCATATTTGTATTTTTTTTTGAAAAAAAAAAAGGTAGTGTCGGGCAGCTCTCGTATTATTTGCAAGCCTTGCGTTCTCATTGTGTTCCCATTATACGTTTTCCTCCAAAGACGAAGATGTCTTCTTCGAATTTGCTTCACAGAGACGCATTAGCCTCCCGTGCTTATAGCCTCACATCTCTGGGACAATACAGCCAGGCAGAACACGAAATTAAAGGCCATGGCGCTGAGATTGACGAGCGCAGAGTCGAGCTCCGCTCACAATGGGCGGTGCCTCGAAACAGTAGGACCGTCTATATACAAGAAGCCGACGACACCCTAGACCGTGCCGGTGGGATGGTATATCCCTCCACTGACAATTTCAACAATTCCCGCAACGTGTTTCCTGGTTACTTTCAATCCGTAGATACATCTTTCAATCGGTTTCAACCATGCACTCAATCGCGTCCACAGTCATGCGAAACCGACAATTTTGGCAAAGTCAATGCATGGCTAGCTTCAAGCTCTGAGGCTTTTATAGGAGACAGGAGAAACGGTGCTCTGAGTGGCCCCTGCAGTGCCAGTGGTCGTTCTTCAACGGACTATCATGCCCAGCACAAGCGGACACTTTCGTCGGAATATAACTCGGCCACAAGTTTCAACAGCGCAGACAGTCGTGTGAGCGACCGTGTAGGGCACTGCTCATTTAATCGTCTCGTTCTGGTCGCCGGATTCGAGAGGTTGCGGCTGCACCACCGTTATTCAAAAATCGGTCGTGAATTCACCTTGACCTTCCAAGAGTATTGCATAAATCAACTGAATTCCATGCGGGCAGAGGAGATGTCGTCCACTGACGACAACGAATCGGAAATTTCGTCGGTCTATGCTGATACGGGTGATGAGTATGACAAAGGACGTGCTGCTGGAGACCGCCAATATTGGGCCTCGAACGATTGCGAGGCAGATGTTAGCGACAGCGACTTTGACGACTTTGATGGCTGGGACTTCTGAGGCAGCCGAGACATCTGGTTGCAGTCACAGCCTTCAGTGGGACTCGTGAACACAGGTCTTCACTGCAGGCTGTTGACAAAGGATGGTGACCGGCTTTCTATCATGTTCCTTGTATTCTTGTATTTTCCTTCCTATCTTTCTCTCATTCACTAATCCGGAACGCATGCACTTTGTAGTATACCACTCACTTTCTTCAACCCATTGCTTTTTTTCTATCGCTATGCAAGGCATGAGTATACTGACTCAAACCTCATCCCTCCCTACATCTGGTTGTCTCCTTGATTCCCATCAATTTTTTTTTAGGTTTTTTAAGTATTTATTTTTGTGTAGACTATAAAGATGTAGTTGTAAATATGACATTGGTTATTCATATATGTTGGGATGGATAATTTCGACTCGAAATAGTCTTGAACTTTGAATTCCCCTAAAGTCGAAATTAAATTGTCAGAGTGAGTTCATGTCACCCATCCGAACCATCATCAGACTGGCGCATAGAATGGTCAGATAACTGGCGTATCATATTTATCTCGTTAATCCCACACGACTTATGGTTTAAATTTAGCGACTATCGGGCATGACGCAAAATAGCAGTTTTAGCGCCCGCTGGATACTCTACCAATCAGAATCTGCAATAAATTCGTGGCATCACATAACAACTCTGCGCATTGACTTCCATTCCTCAAACTCTAATCGTCTATTCATTGTTCACATGCCCCATCATCCAAGTACATAGAATATCTTGTCGGGGTGACCACTGCAAATAACCGCATGAGGCGTTTTTGCTATTGCTAGAATAAGATTCAACACTGAAAATGTCAATGATGGCGAATACGTACCATTGATCTGGATTCCAAGGTCCCTTGGTCCCGGGATTCGTCTGGTATCCAATAGTAAACCATGCACCATACTTAATGTACTCGAGCGAGGTCTTATACAGTGCTCCAAGCCTATATGCCTTAGGATTCTGAGAGGTAGCGACACGGGAATGTCCCCAACCGATGGCCACGACAGCAAAAATCGCGCCACAGCCCTTCAAGTCAGGTGGGGTTATTACTTGCTTCCTACCGTAGAGGTGATTATATTGGTGAGGAGGAGCACGCTGAGGGATTTTGGAAAATGACGTCGTGGAATTCGGGTGTATGAGTTATCTTCTATAGATATGTAGTGGAGCGTGATATAAGGACAACTGAACGTCATGATCATGAGCTTAAATAACCTCGACGGCACGGGGTGCTATTTAATTCAACTGTTGCCCGCGCACAGTGACGACCTAAAAACAGGTTTTAATTGAAATGAAATCGTGGTTTAGCTTAATGTGAGCTTGAAGTCGGCTTGCTTTGAATGACGCATGAGGGACTTATCCTGGAACCCCATCATCGTATGATGGGGTTTGAAATAGAATGCTTGAGACTATGTGCACGGACTCCATGGACCTGCGTTGTGGTCTGTGTTGCGACATATTCAAGTCACCAGGGCCTTCTGCTAACCCAACCCCAGTGCCTGAGCAGGGTGATGTCGGATGGTTGTCGGTGTCCCCGTTCCGCTTCCCACGAGCTACAACCCAAGTTGATTCTCACGTTGAGTTGAACGCTAAATTTGTTCCCTGTTCACGACAATCACCAGTTGGGCAAGTCGGAACGCCTATTTATCTATCTGCTGCTTCAACTGGAGAGAGAGCGCTGAAACTAGCACCATAGTGATGTTCCTGAACTTGATGATTGGTGATCGGGTTTGGGAGTCGACCCAGATACAGTCGCAACGATGATTTCGCCCAAGCTCCCGAAGCTCAAGCATACAGATACAGAAATATCTGACTACCAATTAATTGATCAATTTCAATGCCTCATCGATCATCAATTATCCTTCAGCTCACGCGCCATAAAAAACCTCCCAAATATAACTTACACTCACAACGGCCAGATCAGCACGAAGATTTACTATCACGTCGCGAATATCCTAAACGCCTGCGTCGACCATTGTCATACGGCTTACAACATCATCTCTCTGGCCTGGCGTTCGAGGTCAGAACAGAGCACTTGGCTCACAGCGATGACGAGGATGATGACGCACCGAAAGCAACTATGTCATGCACTTTTTGGTTGCTGTCACGGGAAATCATGTCTTGACGGCTGGCAGAGTCGGGGCGGGACCTCTGCTTCCCAGAATTTATTTCTCAACAACGCCGCTCACACGCGCAAGGTTCGAATGATTATGCTGAGCATCATGTTGTGGCGATCACCTCAGGATGCTGGTTTACGGCAACCCCCTTCATAGGCAGCAATCTGAAGCAGCTACTGAACTGAAGATACTGCTCGAAACCTCCAAGAATGCCTCTGCCTTCGAAGGTGGACACAGGTCGGTTTTAATGGACACTAGATTTAATGTCTGTGACTCTCCAGATTTCATCGAGAAGTTTAATAAGCTCTATGATCCACGCGTTAGTTCCATCTTCCTTATTTGAAGGACGTCATCCAATCGCTTACCTTGTCTACAGCCCCATACGTTGTTCACTCCAAGCAGATTCACGTTTGTCACTGAGGATACTCGACGTCTCCATCTCCCCATGGACGACATGGGATCTTTTGTTATGGTTATACTATTCTCCCTTTACATCATGAGTGAAGGAGCGGATCCGGAGACATTGAGCGAGATCGAAGGCCAGGATTACCAACAGATGCTTTCGTGAGAGGAACGACTGGGTTGGATTTTAACCAACTTCCAAAGTCTGGTGGCGGGAAGCCGTCACACAGGAATCGAGTGGTCTCCCGTAATGGAGGCTATGCTGCTACGAATGGTGAAATGGTGGAAAGGGTTAGCTGATTTAAGAAGATCCTACGATAACAGGCCAACTCTTATGCTCATTTAATCACCAACGATAAACTCATACTTGCTCATGCCAATGCCTACAAGTGTGTCATATCGGCGCTGAAGTGCTTACTATAGATGTGTTTGTGAAAATCGCAAAAAAAAACAAATCCCGCTACTACCGGTATTGTACCAGTCTCATTCACCCAAGTCACACAATGAACGCGAGGCGCGTGTTGAACGGGGAAAAAATCAAAATGTTGTTCAAGTATGTAAAGGCGGCAGCGAGTAGATACCAAAAACGAGTCACGAAGTTAAAAAAACCGCGCGCTGAACATTATTCAAAAATATGATAAAAATTATTGGCAGAATGTAATAGCCAGGTTGACCTAAAACCACGCGTCAGATCTACCATGACTCCATCGAAGTCATGTACTGAGGGTACTTACATTGTCAGATTGGCAAGCCACTTGGACTTGAGTATCGCCTGGGTTACGGAAGGCGGTTGGGCAGCCAGGGCTGCTGCCTAGAAAAAAAAAGATTTTTGAGTAAATTTAGAGCAGAGTCGAAATGCAAGTGACTTACAATCTGCGCCAGATCCGTCACATCCATTGAAGTATCTAATAAGAGCGTTAAATCAGATGTTTACAGCAAGGCAGACGAGAAGAAGGCGAACCCAAATCCAGTAGTAACAGAGAAGGCATGACTGAAAGCGTACATCAGAATTATGGAGTACACTTAATCATGGCAGAAACCTACGGAGAGATGAGGGAGAGATCGACGGAAGAACCACTGCCTGGACCGTTGTTGGGGTTGGTCAGTGTAAGTTCGACGAGCGTGCAGCCTTCGCCATTAAAGCCACAGGATCCAGTCTGGAGGTATCTGAAGAGCGGATTAGCCAAGAAAAAACATCCAGACGCTTAACCATGCATTACTCACGCGATAGCACCGTCCAAGGGTCCGTTGGAGGTGAAGTCGCCACCAGTCGAGAGAACACCACCGTTGTGAATCAGGGTGGGCTAGAGGATGTGAACAGATATGAGCGAACGTTCAAGATTGAAGTATTAATATGCTTACTGTTCCGAAGCCACATTTGTTACTGAAGTGAACTGTGTGACTCTCTGCGCTGACACCAACGACGGCGATAGCGAGAGCAACAGCGAAAGAGGTCAAAGAGAACATGTTGTGATTTGAGAAGGATGAGAGAGAGTAAACTGTAAGGCTTGGAATCTGAGGAGGCTGGTTGTTGAGAGTGATTATCGAAGAAGAGGGGAGCTTTTATAGCTTTTCCTGCTATGCCTACTGAAACGGACTCGAACACATCTCCGAGGGTTCAGTAGCAAGGGAAATGGTAAAGCCGACGGTGCTAGGCATAGGGTAGGCGTAGACTGACCGTAAAACATGAATTTCGTCAAGTATCTTACCTTGTTGTGCTGACCATGTGTAAACCTTGAGCAGATGTTATCTATTCCCAGTATACATTTAGATTGAGCCATAAATAGGTCCCAATTTTGAGGAAACCGCACCCGACGGGGCTTCGATGGTTGGGCTTGAGTGCAGCTTGAGAAGGAATTGAGGAAGTCCTGGTTGGTACGGCAGACTCAATCCGCGAGCTTTACTGTCAGGAAAGTCAAGACACAATGCCAGCAACACCTTGAAATTAGCCCTAGAGGCAGTAAACTCCTTTTTGCCTGCGATTTAAAACTGCGTGCCTGCGCTTATGAGCCAACATGGCGACGGAGATCAAACAGTGTTTTCGGGTGGGAAGATGCGAACTGAGCTTGTTCAACGACGGGCTCACACGATGCCTATTCCTATGCAAGAACTTTCCATTCTTAAATAATTGATGAGATGAGAGGGAAAAGAAGCTAAACACATCAGTTCACGGTCTAAACTTCATCCTTATGACGTCGTTTTCATGGGCGGCATCCAGCGGTATATTGCGTAATCGTCATAACTGTCGATACATGACCGGGATGCCCAGCTACCTTCACAAGAGCAGCTTGTAGGTCCCTGTCTCCATTTCTCAGCGCTGTGAGGGACGGCCAACTAATTTAAACTTGAGGTGAGAGCTGCTTCAAGAAGCACTGCGGAAGCGGTCGCCATTCCCCACCTCACTTTCGAGTCTTTGTAAGTTGTACCAAAGCCGAAACAGAGACCAATGATTGCCAAAGCTCTGGGTACAAGGGCCTAAATTATATTTTACTAAACTTCTACAGATGGTATTTTCGGAAGCTCCGAGAACGTCCCAATCAAGTCACATATCTGCAAATAAAACCCACAGGTCTTAATTAATTGCTGACTATACTTTTCAAGGCCATCCGACTCCAACGGCGAGAAAATCCGGGTAATTCTTTTAAAAAAGTAAATGGTGGTCAATATAGCCAAGAACGGAGTGTATCTCAGTCATAACCAGTGTCTCGAACGGTTTGGCCTCTTCCCGTGTTAATTCATGATGTCTCTTCTCTATCCAGCCCCCGGGACGAAAGATTAGTCGATAGGTGTAAGTCTGCTGTAATGGGACTACCTGGAATCGAATCAATGATATGGAAGAGGCGTCCGAAATCTTTGAATACATATATCCCACAGTTTGATAGCTCCAAAATAAGGTCGAAGTCTGCGTCTTCCGAGGGGTTTCAATACCCATTTACCTTCTAGCAGACTCATCTTTATACATGGGTTGACGATGAGGAGAACGTATGTGAACTCAGCCATAGCCTGGACCGTGTAGAGCCCTGGATGAATACGCGCGGTAGAGTAGAGAGAAAAGCAATTCTCGGATACCCTCCGGTTCCCGATGTGTCCATGTCTAATTTATCCGCCGCAATCATTTTGAGAAACCCATCGAACTGGTGGTGACAATTCGTAGCGCATACAAGTCAGCCGACACATCGTTAGAGCACAATACACGAGGCATCATACTTGCATAGACAGCGTGACGGATGATAGTACCAATAAACTCCCGGATGTCAACGACATTAAGCTCTGATTCTGAATCTGAGCATTGCTCAGGCTCTGGGCAGCTCTTCATTCTTAAGGATTTGATATCAAGTGGTGTGGGAGATGAGTCTACGTCGGGCTCCTGCGTGTGAGGTGTGGCCGTGTAGTTGTCCATCTTTTGATATGGGGGTTATTCGCTGAAAAATGAGTGAAGGACGATGAGAGGAGAACTTACATAGGAAAAAGCAAAAACGAGCTGATGAGCTGAAAAGAAGACTTAATACCATCTCTCTGACCACGTTAGCTATACACCCGCAATCTACGTAAATGTTCGATCATGTTCATGACCCTGTACTGTTCTCGGCACTCGCTCGACACACCAGAGCGCCCCGGAAAATATCACCTCGAAACACCCCTTCCGCATCATGGCTACACGAGAGCAACGAGAAAATCATAAGTGCTGCGATCCTCATCGTGTTGACAAGACAAAAATAGACAAGTCGGGCGGGTAATTTTTAACCGTTTTAACGAGTCATGTTTGAATCTCTACTAAGAGACAAGTCATTTCAACAAATACGTGACATCGGATAAGTGCATGGTGGGAATATGTTGCAAGTAGTGCGTACAAGACGACATAAATATGATCCCCACACTGTCCCGTTCGCTATGCTATGATGGGTAAGACGACGTAGATTTTGACGAATAGGGGTCTTCGGGGATTTCGGAGGTCGCTTCACACGCTCCTAGGGCCTCACACAAGTCTGTCACTCCGAGTTCAAGTATAAGTATCTTCTAACTGCGTCGAAGTGCACAAAGGTAACCGCACCACGCCTTACGGATGTGTGGATATGGATAAAGAAAGTCCCGGGCGAGACGTTTAATGTCGTTGTTAAGAGGTTCTGAAGGCGAAGGAGAGGAAGGTGTTTATTGATAAGGTGACCGAGATGTTGAGGTACAAGGCCTTCGAGTATGCAGGGCATGCGAAGGTATTCCATGCGTGAATTGTTCAAGTTTTCTTGATATTTCATTCGCAAAGTGGCCGGTAATACAGAGTACCCTTGCGAACAAAGAGCCGAGAACTGGCTCATTGTGATGAAAGACCACGAAATCGAGTCTCTCGACCTGGTCAATTGGGGAAACACGGAACATATCGACTGTATTGCCGAGCCTGAAACTGCTATCGTGAGTTTGATTTGAAATGAAAGATCCTAACCCCCCTAAAGACTAATGTGTTAAATCACAGGTAGGAGCTATCCATAAGGCGTTCGGGAGGTTTTACTCGAGTTTGAGGTCACTCTACGTCAACGAATAATGGGTCATAGCTTCGTCCCTGTAATTTGTTCTATTTTTTTGTTGCTAAATCTTTCACTCCATCGATCCTCGGTGCGATTTATGCGACATGAAGATACTCGTCACCGAATTTGATGAACTGATGCCATCACCTTCCGTTGATCCCATATCAATTCTAAAAATATCTTACCCCTGACAAGCGCTTTCACTGTCTGACCTTTAGACCCTATGCTGTTCTGACCTTATCTTATGAACCCCTATCCAACCCCACAAGCCCATAAAAAGAAAGAGAAAGGGTATAAACCATCTGGATTAATTATCGCCAAATAGTCACTCATATCTGTAGATACTATGTATGTATGTAAATCGAGTCCCTAACACCTCCCATCCAAGTCGTCTTATCATGAATGAAACCAGAAAAAAATGGGATGGAAAAATAACCACAAGCGTCAATCAATTAACCCCCCTTCTCTTCCTCACCCGCTAATCCACCCCTGTCATCCTCACCCGCTGATCCTCTTCCCTCCAACCCTCGCCCCCACCGCAGGCGAGGCACTCCTCGACGGCACATCCGCCCACGCACTCGAGCTCATCAAAATATCATCCTGCACGCCCATCGACAACGGCACATTCCGCGGTGTCGGGTGCGATTCTTCGATCTCACCTGCATCGTCACCGTGGGGTGATAATGGCAACGTTAATGAGTGGGATTGGGATCTCGAATGGGATTTGGGGCCTTTTAATCTTGCTGAAGCAGAAACCGAAGAAGACAACGACGAGGACGAAGACGGCATCTTTCCCTCTGCATACACCGTATCATACCCTCCACCAGGGGCCGGACTGGGCGGTAACGGGGGTAACCCTGAATGTCCCTCCAAATCCAACGAGCCAGGGCGGGACTTCACTGCTACCCTCGACGAGCTCCTCGAGCGCGTCATCCCCCCTCCTCCTCCCACACTACCACTACTAGCATCGTCCCGCATCCCCATGTTCTCATAAATCGAGGCTGGAATTCCCTGCCCCTGTCCTGGAGCGCTGATGTTTGGATTCGGCGACCCCATCAAGCTCGCATTCAATGAACGCGATCGTAAATCCGTGTTTTCTCCCTCGATGAGCTTGAGCGCGCTACGAAGGGCTTCTTTTTCCTGTTTGACCTCTTTCAATTCTTCTTCCGTCTCCGCGCGCATTTTGCGTTCTGTTGCGACCATATTATTCGCCTGTGTATCGCATCAGCTCCACATTCACATTCACAACACTTTGGATATCTTTTAAAGAACCCTAATCCACAACTACTCACCTCCTCAAACAAAGCCTGCGACAAACTCTCAATCTCAGCTTCCAACGCAGCTTTCTCATCCGCAATCTTCTTCTTATCAACTCTCTCCTTCTCCAACTCCTTCTCCAGCTCTTCCAGCTCCTTACTCTTACCCATCGTCAACGAAGGCATCGACGGGGACGTTAGATGCGCTGCATGCGCACCACCAAATCCTCCCCCTGGCCCTCCCCCACCTGGTCCATGCGCACCCGCAGGTGTCCCAGGTCTACTCGTTGATGCCGATGCAGGGGCAGTAGACGAAGAGGAGTTGAATCGGAACTTGAAGAACCGGTTATCTTGTGTAGACGAGGAAGTGGGCGTGCCAGCTGATGGCGGGGGCGATGTATCGTTGTGATTTTGATTATGCGATAACGCGACGACGTCGACTGATTGTGATCGTTCGATGGATGCGCGGGGGTCGTGTGCGCTGCCCGAGGACTGTGACGGGTGATGGGATGCACCCTCCCTGCCGCTCGTGCGCCTCCATCCTACGTCTTTCGAGGACGAAAAGTTCTGCTTCAGAGCGTCTTCGAGCATCTCGTTGTTCGCGATGACGAGTTTGAGGTTTGATTTTGCGACGTTGAGTTGGACTTCGAGGTCTGCTTGTTCTTTGTAGGCTTCGCTTAGTAGATTCGTCTATAATTGAATTGAAATTGAATTCGGATAATTAGTTAGTTATTCTTTTAAATTGAAATGAGGTCGGATAAAAATCAATGCAAATCAACACAATCCATCTATCCATCCACTACCCCTCCAAATCAAACCCACAAAGCAAAGCCCAATCCCTGCACCTCACCCACTCAAATCCCTACCCAAATCCCAAATCCAAAGAAACACACTCACCAATTTCCCAACCCTCGCAATAACCATCCCCAACGCCCCCCTCAAATCATCCTCCTGCCCATCCGCCTGCACCCGTCGCGCATCATGCAGCTCCTCCTCAATCTTCAAAAACATAGGATGCTGGCTGCCCGTCACAGCCTTGTGCTGTGTCGCATTGAGTGAGTCGGTGCGTTTGGGGGTGGAGGTGCCGTTGGAGGTTGTGGAGGAGGAGAGCTTGGATGGGAAGTGCAGCATTGTGTTGGTTTATCGTGTTGGTGGTGGTGTTGATGGTGTTGGTCGATGTCGTTTGAGATGCGAGAGAGAACGTGAAAGGGTGGTATGTGATAGATACGGAGAGGATAGGTGGTGGGTATGAAAGGGAGGAGAGGAATGGATGGAGGAGGTGAGGTGATCACTGAACTGATCAAAGAGAATACAAGAGCTGGTTGGAGTGGCGTCACAATCGTGTCACACCCTGCCTGAGGCATTTTAATCGTGCTCTGACGATGATCATTTCATATCAGGGTTTAATTTTGAATATTGAGGGGGGAAAAAATATAAACGATACTATTCTACTCTACTAATAGCTACAATATCCTTAAATTGTATAATTTTAGCTGTGTGAAGCAGCAAGGGAAATGTAAAATACAAATGGATGGATGATGGGATGGGGATTCAGATCAAAAGGTACCAACGAGCTTTACTTTCCAACGACGAAGAGTAAAAATCGGGAAAAGGGACAAAGCAGGAGATATAAACGTCATAGTCGTCTCCACGTAAAAAAAAGACGAATAAACCAAAAAAATAAAGGGGCCAACAACCAAGAAAAAACGAAAACACGGTCCACCACCATCTCAAATCACCTCACCGCCAGATACAACCCCTCAATAGCTACACCCGCCTGCCACACCCCAATCCTCCTCACAGCGCGCAACATCGCAGGAGCAGGAACAACCAGCACAAAAGACGGAATCACCAACACAATAATAAACAGCGTGATGAGAAGAGTGATGGCCGGCTTGATGACGATGAAGTAGAATAGAGCTTGATATGATGTTGGGTCTGTGAACTGTTATATATAATTGAGGATAAATCAGTTGGTTTGTTGTTGCTGGAGGGGTAAAAAAGAGAGAAAGAGAAACTCACCATGGCATATGAATTTTTATAAAACGACTTCTCCTTGACCATATGTATCCCATTCCTTCTCTGTATCCCCAGTCCCAATCTCTGCGGAGTAGAACCTCCTTGCCCAGCCTCAACCTCATCGTCTGTAGCTTCTCTCCATCTTGTGAATATAGGACGCGGCGGGTATGGCGAGACGAGCGCCAGCGAAGGATGAAATCTTGCTTGGAGAGCCAATTCGCCCCTGGAAAACAGCCGTGCGCCAATGAGGTTGAAGAAACATAGTAATGCGCCTAGTGGGAGTGCAACAAGCAGCGTTGTTCCAACCTACAAATTATCAAACAAAACAACTCAGATGAACACGTCTCAAAGTCAAGAATGAAAAAAAGCACATACCACAGTAAACACCACAAGATAAATCCACGCAGCAAGCGCATATGGGAAATTAATAGCCGCCAAATGCAGTAGCGGGCGGTAATAACTCGCTTTTTTCAGAGGTCTAAAGTACCTCTTCCACCACTTCCTATCCCCAAACTTCATCCCCTTCCTCTGCCTGCCCACCCGTCCCATTATCACGGACAACGACTCTGTATCCGCGTCCGCATCTGCATCATCACCCTCACCCGCATGTGCCCTCTGATGAGCCTCATCCCCTGCTCCCGCTGCTGGGACTACGCCTAAGAGGTGCCGATCCTCGCCATGTAACACAATACCACCCTCGTCCTCGCTCTCACTCTCATCATCAAGACAAACGTCATCTTCCGTGTTGAACAACGACAACACCGTCTGAGCGAGTGAGGGGGCAGCTGACATCGTCGACGCATGAGAAATAGAGTGGGGTCTGTGATGAGACGCGTGCGGGTGATGTGAGGGAGAGTTTGCGTGTGCATGCGTTGGATGATGATGATGAGGCGTTGGAGGGTGACCATGAGCTGAAGAATGAGAATGTGGGTAACCAACCCTCGGTGACCCACGCGCCGACCTCCGCTGTTCGTCTTCAGGCTCAGCCTCAGAAGAGTCTTCCACTTCTACCCCCTCCTGCCTCCGTCTTCTTGAGCTCCGCCTACTCCCTCCATCTCCATCCCTGCCAGCCCCAGCCCCAGTCTGATCCCCTCCCCTCCTTGACCTAGTCCTCCTCGGCGTCGGATAAGGAGGCGGAGGGTCAGCAGGTGCCTCATCCAATAGCCCTTCGGAGATATCTTGTATGCTGAGAGTCTGAGAGAGTGGAATAGAACTCGTAGCGGCCATTTCTGTCGCTGTTACTGTCGTAGTCTCTGCCATTGTCGCTGTCGTTTGTGAGGATAAGCTTAGGGATGGCTGTGGAGCTTCCATAGGAGGTGGAGGTGGAGAGGATGGTACAGCAGGTACGGGTACAGGCAGCGCTTCAGATGCAGTTGCAAATTCAGATTCAGATGCAGATGCAGAAGTCTGCAGAACAGCGGCCACAGGTGGCGTTGTATCGCTCGTCGTCCCGGTCGTCCGTAATGCGTTTTCTTCCCCTCCATGACGTTGACCATCAACATTTGGGTTTGAATCCAGTATTGTCCCCACCGCTTCTCGTCCGCCCACATCTTCACTTCCTCCCAAACCCACATCTTCACTCCCTGGCAAATGCCCTCCCCCCGCCCTACTTCCACTCTCATTCTCCCCTTCTCCTCCTCCCGGCCCATCCCCAGTAGCGTCCCCAATCATGCCCACACGACCATGAAGAGCAGCGTCATCCATTCAAATTGCAATGTTCAAGCAGCAGTAAAGTTGAATCCTAGTAGAAGTATACACAAGCAAAGCAGCGCCCACGTCCAAAATCCAAAGTCCTTATCAAAGCAGAAGATGAAGATGAAGCAGAAGACAGAAATAAAGCAACCCCGACACGATAGGATTATGATGTAGTTGGGGTAAGTCAAAACGAGTCGGGTGACTTGCTCAATGGGTTTGCTTATTTTGCCGACGCTTGCCGCTTATAGATTTTGATGGGATTATGTAAGCGTAGATATCTGAGAGGAACGTTCGAAGTCGAGCTAGACGCGACACACCTGCTAAAATACTCTCTAAAATACTCTCGAAAATAAAACGAAAAGACCCCGTCCCTCGTTCACGAATTTTAATTCCAAAATACAAATACCAAAAATGAATGGATTTCTTCTGCATTTGGAAACACCCCACTGTCCCCTGGACACTCAACCCCAGTGTAACAACGTTCAGGATACCTATGTTCATCAATACAGCACATTTCAAGTTTTGAATGTTTCCTTTTTTAAAATTGAAATAAATTTGTTTGTTTGTCTAATTTAAGCACAATCGAAGCCTTTTTGTACATTAATTTTTTTGCGTAGAGGAAGAAGGTTTTTCGTGTTGGGCTAAAGTCACTTTCCATCCCTTTTGGGAATTTAGTTATATATTAAAATCCATGAGCTAACGAACGGAATAATCGAGCGCAACTAATAGATCTTTGGGGTTCCTTTATAGTATGGACTGTCAACTTTTTCTTCTTTCAGTCGTTTCAGCTTTGCAGCGTGCTCCCACGCGCAGTGAATGTGCACTGCATCGTGCCTCCAAGTAGACGCCCACATGATTACAAAGCAGACCTCATGTCTTTATCATGGCAAACAGAAATGCAGAAGCACATTCTTGAAGACAGCATCTTTCTCCCTTCCGTCTCATTCACTATCTTGTCCAATCTTCTCCAGACCCGTCCCTCAAGACAGCGGTAGGACTAGCAGACAGACACTCGAACGCTGCCCAAAGACCCATTGTTTCAGCCTATATATACTTATGAGTCTTATCTTCGTCTCGGAGACATCTACCAGAAGATCGAGCCTCAACTTATCATACTCTGACATCAACCTTAGCCAATTTGACATGCAAATCGACCCAGCTCCGGATGTTGATGTAAAGCCCGTCGAAGAGACTGGAGCAGCGACGGAGGAGGAAAGGGACCCTCTTTACTTCTGCGAGAATGTAGTGCTCAAGGTATGTAGATGTTCGTGTCTGTACATAACGTATCTGTATTTGCTAACGATTCGAAGGCGGAAGACAGAATATTTTCTGTACCCAGGAGTGGGCTCATCGAACACGGGACCTACTTTCAGTCACTCTTCAGTATTAACCAAGAGGTCACCAATGGCATCGTTTCCGACGCAGGGAGCTCAGAGAAGCATCCAATTATCCTGGACGGTGTCTCAAAGATCCACTTCCACAACTTACTCAGGCTTATTTATCCCATGTGTACTTCATTGTCGTCAATGTGTCCCATTGAGATGTTAATATATTTAATCGATCCTCTATTCTAGCCGCGGCATCGATCCACCATCTGGAGACGAACTTTGGTTGGGCATCCTGGATCTTGCTACGAAATGGGGTTTTCAAGAGGTACATAGCTACGCCATCAGCGTCTGCCCGAAACACATCATATCTTACATTCCATCATAGATCCGAGAAGCTGCTCTTACCCATCTCGAGCACATCTTCACTTCGTCCTCTCACTACCGCGACCCCATCCGCGCCCTTTATCTATGTAAGAAATATGATATCCGCCAACATATTAAACACCAGTACGAGACCCTCATCACCTCCATTACCCCACTTGACCGCTCTGCCATGCTCACGGGTGGTATCGACGAGGAAACGATCCTTCACTTGATGCAACTCAGGGAAAAGTGGTTCTGCGGCATGGTCTGGGGCGAGAAAGGCAGCAAGACTGGATTCGGGGGTCTTCTTCCTTGCAGGCTTTCTGCTAGGAAGATCGTCGAGGACCACTTCTCTGGTTCTAGCTCCGCTGTGGTGGAGGAGGATAAGGATAAGGACGAAAGCTGGATCAGGGAGGAGGCTTCGCGATTGAGTGCTACTGTGCAGCACCTAGAGGAGATGGAGAGCGTGTTGATTAAGGCGGATAGGCAGAAACAGCTCGCAGAAGCCAAGGCAGAGACAGAGAAGCATGCAAAGGAAGAGGTCAAGAGGACGAGGACAGAGCAAGAAGAACTGGCTAGGAAGAAGGAAGACGAAGGACCAGAGTCGCAGGCGGGTGTCGTTCAGCCCAGCAACAACGAAGCACCATCTCCAGTCGCGGCTGATGAGGACTTGGATGACATACGATCTGTCACGAGCGACATGAGCACTCTTCCATCTTCCGACGCTGGACTTCGCTTAGAGCGCCTCATTTTACTTCATGCAGAGAAACATGATTTGTTGAGGCGGATTAATGACTTGGAACGATTTGGAGTGGATGACGGCAACCCAAGGATGGAGAAGCTCAAGAGTGTGATGCAGAAGTATGAGCGAAAGATACTGAAGTTCTGGGAATATGGTAAGTGATAGAATTGCCAGTTATGCTACAAAACAAGGCCCTAATATGTAACTATTTTTAGGCAATGAAATGGCTGTCTTTGCTGACTTGCAAGAGGATGAGATTGGTTTGGAGAGTTGGAATGAATGCAAATCGATAAGCAAGATAGAAGAACGTCTAGGGAAACTACTCAGCCCTTACACGCATTCTTTGATGTTCACCATCATGATTGCGCCAAAAAAGATTATAGCGGCCAAGCAAAGAATGGCCATCACACAGACCACTGAGTAGTGAGTATCATCAATTTCTCTCGTTTTACACTGTTTTTAACTCCGTGTGTAGCTACAATCTGTTGAAGTACAGCGTTGAGGACCCTAATAATCGTAGGATTACCAGGGTTCATGTGCCAGAAAACCAGTTTGGAGAATGGTTGGCAGGGTATCGACGACTCAAGGCTGAGAGAGAACGCAGGTCTAGCGGGGAGTAGGACCATCGGTCATGAGTTTCTTAGTTGCCCTTGCGCTTTTTCTTCTTCTTTCTCTTATCCCTTCCCCATGGTTGAACAATATGTTGCTTGTATAACATTGTCCTACAGTCTAGATAACAGTAATCCATCGGTTTCCACTTGCCATAACAGAGCCCTCAGCAATATACTCCGTATTTCCTGTCTGTCAGTGGGACTGTCGAATAAGAGCTCGAAAGAGACTGAAGATCAGCCTCGATAATGAATGAAGAAACGGTAGGACAGGTATCTCCAGACCCCGGCCGCGCTTCAGATGCAGTTGCAAATCCAGACGCAGATGCAGATACAGAAGTCGGCCGAACAGCGGCCACAGGCAGCGTTGTATTGCTCGTCGTCCCTAGAGCGTTTGCATTTATGTTTTCGTCCTCTCCATGCTGTCGACCATCAACATTTGGGTTTGAATCCATACTCGCTAGTACCATTTCTTGTCCGCCCACATCCTCACTCTCTCGTCTGCCCACTTCCCCTGGTTTAGGTCTGGTTTTGGTTTGAATTAGTGGGTTTATATTTGATTTCGGTTGAGAGCAGGTTGAGGAGATGATATATGTCGAGGATGAATGAATGGATGGATGTGATAACTAGTTATTCAAGACCCTGAATTTGGAGGTATTAATACCCTAGAGATTTACGTTCTTGCAGGAGGAAATAACGAGGCTGGTGCTCGATGAAAATGTGAGTGGAATGACAATGTAAACGTGAAGGTGGCTGTAGATGTGAAGGTGTGAAATATGTCCCTGTCTGTGTCTGTGTCTGTGTCCGTCCGTCGTCCTGTCGTCGATCCACCATTGACTCTAGACTCTCTTGAGGTCTGGATTAAATCGAGCCCTTCAATTTCAATCAGTCTGAACTTTACGCCGTCAAGCAAGCAAAGAAAAATGAAAAGGACGTTCTCTCCCAAGGACCCATCACCCATCCTACCCCCACTCTCATTCTCTCCTTCTCTTCCTCCCGTCCCGTCCCTAGTAGCATCTCCACTCGTATCCACACTACCACGAGCAGCGTCATCCATTCAAATTGTAGTGTTCAACTGGATATCCAGCAGCAAAAGAGTTCAATGCTAGTAAAATTATACACAAGCAAAGCAGCGTCCACGTCCACAATCCAGAGCCCTTACCAAACAAAGCAGATGAAGATGAAGCAGAAGACGGAAATAAAGCAATCCCGACACGATAGGATTATGATGTCGTTGGGGTAAGTCAAAACAAGTCGGGAGACTTGCTCAAAGGGTTTGCTTATTTTGCCGACGGTTACCGCTTATAGATTTTGATGTAATTACGTACGGTATATCATGTGACAACTGTCACTAAATGAGACCCCAAAGTCAAAGTGTAAATGCTATGCGCCATAACACAACGCTTGGTTGTAAAATTCCACGGCTTTAAAGCTTCCTACAGTTAGCTTGTCCTTCTTATTTTTGTAATAAATAGTATGTAGAACACCAAAGAAAAGTGTTTGTGTGTCAATGATGAGATCAAAAATGACAAATTTCAAAAATATGGGATCTGTTGCATGGCCCCTATGCTCCCATTGGGCATTATTCTGGGTGCACAATAGGTTTATGTATAACGAAAGATCATATATCTACTATCTTTCGAGTTGGATGATTGTTAAAAGTCCCAAAATTCATTGTTATGCAGACAAATGTCTGCCATCAAGAAATATAAGCTCACAGCACAGAGCTGTCGGCACCACTGTCGTGCTGAGAGGAACATTCAAACCTGAATTATTCTCGATAATAAAATGCAAATTCCCCGTCTCTTGTAATAGCTCTTTAGTTTCCGTCGTAGCCTTGCAGTCTGAACCATCAAGCTTTTTCTCCTTCAAGTCTTTTTAGATGTGCTCCCACGTGCAGTGTCAGTGAACTGCGAATGTGAATTGCAACGTGCCTCCAAGTAGACGCCCAAAATCAGACGTCATGTCTTTATCATGACAGATAAAAATGCAGAAGCACATCCTTGAAGACGGCATCCTTCTTCTTTCCTTCTCATCCACTATCTTGTCCAATCTTCTCCAGACTCGTCCCTCAAGACAGCGGTAGCATTAGCAGACAGACACTGGAACGCTGCCCAAAGACCCATTTTTTCAGCCTATATATGCTTATGAGTCTTATCTTCGTCTCAGAGACATCTACCAGAAGATCGAGCCTCAACTTATCATACTCCGACATCAACCCTAGCCAATTCGACATGCAATTCGACCCAGCTCCGGATGTTGATGTAAAGCCCGTCAAAGAGACTGGAGCAGTGACGGAGGAGGAACGAGATCCTCTTTACTTCTGCGAGAACGTAGTGCTCAAGGTATGTAGATGTTCGTGTCTGAACATAACCTATCTGTATTTTCTTACGATTCGAAGGTGGAAGATAGAATATTTTCTGTACCCAGGAGTGGTCTCATCGAACACGGAACCTACTTTCAGACACTCTTCAATACGAAGCAAGAGGTGCCCAATGGCAGCGTTTCCGACGCAGGGAGCTCAGAGAAGCATCCAGTTGTCCTGGACGGTATCGCAAAGATCGACTTCCACAACTTACTCAGGCTTATCTATCCCTTGTGCGTACTTCATCGCGGTCAATGCGTCTTGTCTAGATGTTGATATAGTTAATCGATCCTCTATTCTAGCCGTGGCATCGATCCTCCATCTGGAGACGAACATTGGTTGGGCATCCTGGACCTTGCTACGAGATGGGGTTTTCAAGAGGTATGCTACACCATTGGCAATAACCCTCAGTACATCCTATCTTACATTCTGTCATAGATCCGAGAAACTGCTCTTGGCCATCTCGAGCACATCTTCACTTCGTCCTCTCACCACCGCAACCCCATCCGCGCCCTTTATCTATGCAAGAAATACGACATCCGCCAACATATTAAACGCCAGTATCAGACCCTCATCACCTCTATTGCCCCACTTGACTACCCCGCCATGTTTGCGCGTGGTATCGACGAGGAAACGATCCTTCACTTGATGCAACTCAGGGAAAAGTGGTTCTGCGGCATGGTCTGGGGCGAGAAAGGCAGCAAGACTGGCTTTGGGGGTCTTCTCCCTTGTAGGCTTTCTGCTAGGAAGATCGTCGAGGATCACTTCTCTGGTTCCAGCGCCGCAGTGGTGGAGGAGGATAAGGTTGAGGGGGATACCTGGATCAGGGAGGAGGTTTCCCGTTTGAACGCTACCGTGCAGCACCTAGAGGAGATCGAGAACATGTTGATTCAGGCGGATCGGGAGAGAAAGCTCGCAGAAGCCAAGGCTGAAGCAGAGCAGCATGCAAAGGAAGACGTCGAGAGGAAGCGGACAGAGCAGGAGGAGCCAGCCAGGAAGAAGGAACAGGAAAGACCAGAGTCGCAGGTGGGCTTCGTTCAGCCTAGCAACAACGACGAACCATCCCCGTCCGCAGATGACAAGGACGACATACAATCGGTTGCGAGCGACATGAGCATTCGTCCACCCTCCGAAGCTAGACTTCGCTTAGACCGCCTCATTTTACTTCATGCAGAGAAATATGATTTGTTGAAGCGGGCTGATGAGCTGGAACGCGTTGGAGTGGACAACAACAATCCAAGGCTGAAGGAGCTCAAGAGTGTCATGCAGGAGTATGAGCAAAAGTTACAGAAGTGCTGGGAGTACGGTGAGTAATAGAATTCCCAGTTGTGCTACAAAAAAAGGCCCTGATATTTAACCTTTTGTAGGCAATGAAACGGCTTTCTTTACAGACGTTGAAGAGGATATGATCGATTTGGAGAGTTGGAACGAAGACAAATCGATGAGCAAGATGGAAGAACGTCTAGGGAAACTACTCAGCCCCTCCACGCGTTCTTTGAGGTTCACCATCACCATTGGGCCCAAAAGGAATTTGGCGTTCCGGCAAAGAATGGCTGTCAGAAAAACCACTGAGTAGTAAGTATCATGATCAGTTATCTGTCTTATTTTACCCCGAAGTTATTAACTGTGTGTGTAGTTACAATCTGTCGAAGTATAGAGTTGACGATCCTAGGAATTGCACAATTACCAAAGTTAATGTGCCAGAAAACGAGTTTGGAGAATGGCTAGCTGGGTATCGACGACTCCAGGCTGAGAGAGAAGGCAGGTCTAGCGGGGAGTAGGACCATTGGCCATAAGTTTCTTAGCCGCTCTTGCTCTTCTTTCTTCTTTCTCTTACCCTTCCTCATGATTGAACAATATGTTGCTTGTTTAATGTCGTCCGTCAGTCTAGATAAGAGTAATCCATCGGTGTCCACTTGCCACAGCATAGCCATCAGCAATATACTCCGTATTTCCTGCCTGTCAGTGGGACTGTCAAAGAATAGCTCGAGAGAGACTGAAGATGCCCCTCGATAATGAATGAAAAAACGGAAGGACTAGGTATCTATGCTAACCGCGACGGAGACGACACAGCTAAGTACGAGGGAGGGTGGGAACAAAGTAGCCCGCTGAGCGTTCGATGACCTGGGATGCTAACCTTTCCAAGCAATCATTCGCAACCTCAACTGTAAAAGACTCCTCTGTTAAACCTGCATAGTCGATTCGGTTCTTGGGTCAACAACCCGACAGGTCGTTAGGCACACAACCAGTGGAGTGGCCCGATGCGTGTTTGAGAGCTACTATACATATATAGCTCTTCATATGGCTATCGCCCTCTCCCTCGAAGGCGCCGTTGTCGGAGTCCGATTGAGGCAGGATAGTGATTATTCGGTGTCTGACCTCGAAGCATAGCGATCAACGCAAGTGTTCAAAATATCTACGAATAAACAGTGGTAGTACGTGTCTGTGGAGTAACTGTCCCCAGGATGATTGCTTGCCAGCTTCGGGAATCCCTTTATCGCAGCTCGAACAGAAGGGTGTTCTGTGAGATAATCCAAGTTCTCGAGAGCAGGGCTTTGCGATCCATTTAAACCATCTTCTAGCGTTTGAGGGGAAAGCATTCTACAGCTGGTCTCTGTATTCAGTGCGTACCGAGTCTGAGCCATGATGACGTATTAGAACAGAATCGCTAAAATTCGTTGACGATAAAAAAGTACGGGCGTGATTACAAGTATTCATACAACAAAGAAAATGAGGAGTGTTGGAGGCTAGGATCATAGTAGGATGCGTAATTTACATTGAACAATACGAAAAGAGCAAAAAAAAAAAAGCATATATAGATGAGAATGGAAAACGGCCGTATGCAGTGAAAAGAGTCTGAGGAGAAACTAAACGACGAAAATGTGAACATGGGGGCCTTGATCACATTCTGCTCCTTCTTGTTGTTCTTCGTCTTCCTGTCCTGGAAACGGCAACTCCCAAATAGATGCAACCGCAGGCGCTGTGGTAGAAATGCTTTCGCAGAAATTTAAATCCATCAGGTGGTTGAAGTCCATGACGTCGGTCAGAAGCGAACGTGGGTCAACAGGCGTGCGGGTGAGCTCGACAAGAGCCTGAGCTGTAGGCGGAATGGCCAAGTCGGCCAACAGGTTGGCGCCCTCATTCTATGGTGGCAATTATTGGTTGGTCATGGCGATAGGCATGTAGCAGGGAACTTACAATTTTTGGTTCCTCTTTGAACTCATTGGTAGCCCTTTTCTCGTTCTTCATCGTTCTGTTGAGGACATTCGCCCCGCGCCTTCGTTCAGCAGACGCACTAGTGGCGAAGTCAAAGATCGAAGAAATGACACAGCCTCTGGGATCGTAGGCTGTGCGCATGAAAGGTGGGACCTCCAGCAGACGGTGTATTTCTCGTCCACGGGCAAGGAAACGGTCAGCTTCGCTTCTCCTAGCGATTGCTGGCCGCGCTGGTTTTTCACTGATTTCCGAGCCATAGATAGTGCGTGATGAAGGAGGAACCTCCATCATCTGCTGCAGGTTTCTTCCTCTTTCTTGTAGTTGCTTGTCAAAAGCGAGGTAAAAGTTGGTCGAAAACGGTAACTGAGAAGACATCGTGAAGCTGGGTTGAAATTAACAAGAACGGTGAGAGGTAAGCGACGAGCACGTTAGAAATAATCAGTCAGAGAGGCAACTTACCGATTAAAACACAAGAGATACTGCAGTAGAAATGATAAATGCGAAGAAAATCTGAGCGAAGCTGAGTGGATGTGGTTGAGGTTTAAAAGCAAGCAGACGCGACTGTGTTTAAATAGCTGGAGTCAGGGTCGCGCTCGCGTCGCAAGCGCGACTTGCTGTTTGATCGAATTCAACAATCCAACCACTTCAACTGTGCCACTCGACAAATGGAACAAATATAACCAAATTCCAATCGAACAATGGGCAGTATTGAGGTCTAACAATGCGGAGAGGGTTTAGCATCCTGCTCTTTCGAACCATAATCAGACCACGTCGGTGCGTGAATGGATATTGACGCGTACGGCTATCAGCGAGGATATCTGGCAGCGAGCTATTTTCATATATGAGCGGGTACGTCCTTCTGTTCAGATCATAAACACTGACCTCATGAAATTAAGATCGCCAGAAGGCCTTGCCTCGACTATCCTAATCTTGTTGCATCGCTTTCATCTCTCCAGTCAGTAAATGAATCGTAAAAACACGAAAACAAAACTCAGGAGACGCGATGATTAGCAGGCGTGGGGAACCAATTCATAGTCGTGGATGGAGAAATCCTACCTCAGCTAACTCTGCAGTGTAAGGGCATCAGGGAAACGAAGGCAGAGTCAAGTTGATTACCCCGCCTTGGTTGTAATTCTGAAAAGCCGCTCAAATCTTCCCTAGTGACAAGAAGATGCTCAGAAGGTTAAGCATAGAGTACGGCAGGGAAACGCGACCCTCATCCCCGAAACACAGGAGCACTGAGTAGCCCCCCAACCGAGTGCCATACATTCGGCCTGTTTATTTGAAGCATGCTCGTGGTGGTTTAATTTGGACCCATATTGCCTTCCATGTTGAAATCATGGTTCAGGCACGTCCAGCACCTAGATGCCGTCCCACGAGACAAACACCGCGCTGTCCAGCCCATGAGACAGTGCCCATGATGGAGTTCGAGGGAGGATCTCTGATGTGATGATGACGAAGATGCACCACAGACAAACGGTTGAAAAGATCACCACCGTGTGCACCCTTGGCGCAGAATGGTATCATCGTTTGTTCCTAAATCTGTTCGGGAGAGTCTGGGTGCAAATGGAGACGGCAATGGGAAGCACAGTCTGATTTTTGTTCCAGCTGCTAAAGCGCCAGTGGTATGCGTCGCCACGCGCGCAGGGGCTGTTGGCTGTATGACGTTCTGCGACCAATATTAAAACACTTTGAGAGCCAGAATCCAAGTTTATCAGGTGAAGAAAATAGATAATTAACCCAGCAGTTGCTCACCTGGCTTCAGCAATATCCACAACGAACCAAATGGGTGAGCTGGAAATCGTCGTAGGCCACCAAGTCCTGCCGACCATCAACTTTCGAGAAAAATTTTAGATCTTGGTCGCTGAAGACTGAGATATTCCGACAGGTTAGCTATCGAACACACGTCGAGATTGACGGCTTAGGTCCCCTCTCTAATTTCTTTGTATCGGTCACTAGAAAAACTGAAAAATATTATATTATTGGAGCACATAATCCTAAAAAAACGCGTCAATTTCGTGCTCTGCCATGAGGAGCGGAAGGGACCTACAATGAATGGTGCATATTTGAACATGGTGGAGGTTGTCAGAGTTGACGGCTGCTTGACGCGTTCACAACTGCCAGCGGTGAATGAAAAAGGGGGTCTAAGTGCCGGGGTTAAGTTCAGCGGAAGAGGGGGGGGGGTCCGCTCTACAGGCTCTTGCAGGACCACAACATAATGCATCTCACCATCAGTACAAATTGTCCAAGCATTCAAATGGTGTGGATATAATAATATATAATTGTATTGCAGATTTCGGGCATGGTAGGAGTTTGTTCACAGTAGGTATCTTGTCAATGCACAGGCGACTAAGCTTTCCGGCGCTCTTTTCATCGCCACGCAAAAGGATCTGAGTCCGAAGCCGAGAGTTCCAGCCTTGGATCAGCGTGTGTACCAGAATTTTTGCCGATCAAGGCTAGAAAGAGCGCTGAAATTGCAGACCTGCGAATTTTGGGCGGGCAGGGGATGGGCCTTGCTCTGTCGGGATTCTCGGCGTTGGGACGCATAGTTACTTTCACACTCTATCGCTTGATAGGTATGTACTTACTTACTTTGTTCAGATGAGCTGGCGGGCGGATATAGTCTACTTGGAGTCTGTCAGAGTTCAAACCACAGCGATCATTCGACCTCTTTACATCGTCATTACTACCACCCCTTGTCAGAGACTCCGAATTTCAGCTTGAAATTTTAGGTGCCAGTTCATGTTGACTAAATTGTGTTCGAGTCGGATGCAGGGCGTACAACTTTGATATTTGTGAGATTTGCGTCGCTTCTGTGCTATATACCGTTATCCTTCAAAGTCCCAGATTTCAGACCTGTACAAGAGCTTCATTCCAGTTAAAGAGGCGCAAACGCAAACTTTGGAAGGTCGTAGAGCGTACACAACTATGTGTTGTGCATCGAAGATCCTGGCTTGCTTCGACTCATCGCGAACCTTACATGAGCGTCATTCAGCTTGTATTACTATCAATATAACGGTTAGGTATAACCGACGCCTTCAAGACAATTCTTCGGCCGACTTTATTTTTTTTCTTTACTCTTTCCTTCCCGTTCATCGCAAGTCGGCAAGGTATCCATGTTTTGTTGTTTCTGATCATCCTTTCTAGTCAATTACTTTGATTCCGTTGTTAACGTGCGTTTCAGGTGCCTATCGGGGGAAAGAATCGAAGGCCACTTTCGAGAAGTCGAACTGGTTCAGATGGAAACTGAATCCGGAAAGAAAAAGAAATTTCCAAGACCCTCAAATGAGCGCTGCCCTGATGCCAACTTTGCTAAGTGATGGTGGCGGCAATAATTGGTTTATGGGGCTACATAGCGAATCAATCATCAATGGCCATCTGCACGTAGGTCTGAGACGTCGACGCATATCTGGGAATAGTTACTTAGAGGTGTATTCGAGAAATGAAAGGAAATTGCAACATTCGTTATCGATATGCATCCGTAGAAGAGTCTGCAAGCTCAGTCCGCGGTTTCGTACCGTCTCTCAATCTCCTGATTGACTCCGGAGTCCCTGTAGCGCCACTAGCATCATTGCCATCAGGCTGCTATAGCTACTTTATCCAACTGAACCCTTGTTTCATACCTTGTTTTACACTTGCTTGCCAGTGAGTGCTGCCACGGCCAGTATGAAGCTTTCGTTTTGGAAATCCTAAGAATTTAGAAATAGACGCCTCAAAGATACAGTCATATGGGGTCCCATATAGCGACGAGAGACTCAGCAAGGATGGAATGTACGCCCCGCAAAGACCAGACGCAGCCCTGAGTTAGCCACATATGTACAGAGCATCCCACCGGCTGTAATTAACGTACATATATCACGTCTGATATGTCAGCTATGTCGTAAATCGGCTTTTTTACTCTCAGCACTCCACGTCCTCCCTTTCAAGTTCAGCCAGCATATCTTGCAAGTTCTTGCCAGCTTTATACATCGCACATAGAACACTTTGGAGCTTTGGGAGGCCCAGCCGCATGATGAAGGGGTAGGTGCATTGCATTAGGGGACCGAGACTCCTGACTCCTGAGGGTCATCATGAAAATCCTAAGTTGTCCGTCATCAAGGAACGGAACTTCACTGACAATTCACAAATCCATGGATGATACCTGTGCGTGATGTTTAGTCTCTTGGCGCGTAAACTGCCCCCGCACAGCCCGAACACTCCTTTTATCTTTGTTTCATTTTTTTTTCTTGTTTTCCAGGCTCTCAAACACTGGTGGCGTGGAGGTCCCCACTTGCATTTGGAACGTCGAACCTGTACCGTAGATCTGAGCTTGGTTCACTTCATACCCTGGATGCATCTCGAAGGTACTTTTGCGTTGAGGTCTTTATTCATTTTTCCTAACTCGGATAATTTATCATAATTTGTCTGAACCAATTCTGCGTGTTTTGGGCTGGATCAGAATACAGGGCTTCCTTGATTTTAACCAATATGTCGAACCACCAAGATCGATCGAAGTAGGAATTTTGGCGTATAAAAGGAGGGCACTGGAAGATGGACAAACCCCAGGCTGGTCCTACACTCCCAACAAAACTCTACAACATTCGCACAACTCGATTGCATCGAGTCCCCATTTCTACTTATTAACTCCTCGTCATTATGTATTCTACCGCTACTCGCTCGCTTCTCTGCTTCACCGCCATCGCGCTGCTCTCCTCCCCCAACGTTCTAGCAAGGCCCGTTCAGAACACTAACGACCATGTCCAAGGCCCCGCACATTCCCTATCCGCACGATCCGACGCCGAGCTGTTAGGCGAATTGCTCTTCCGTCGTACGAGGTCGAGATCCAGTAGTGCATCCAGTGCCAGCTCGCACAAGAGTCATATGATCGAGGTTTGCCATCCAGCCGTAAAAAAGAGATCCCTCGAGGCGCTACTCTACGCTCGAACCGCTTCAGACAGTGGTGGTACGTCTAAGCATCGTTTTCCTTGTTGGTCCTTACCATTGACCAATATTTTAATTGTGTACAGGTACTTCAGACGAGGATGAGAAGCGGATCAGTGATCTGGATCCCCAAGGCACGATGGTTGTTGCAGCACCACCAACGACGTACGGTGAACGCATGGGAGAGGGGTCGCAGGCGAGAGTATATCGTGACCCCACCAACCCCGACCTCCTGATCAAGCATTTCAACGTCGAGTTTTCTTCATTCTCTCCTGGCAACCTTTACAAGGAGAAGAAGTATCTGGAGAAGGTCAAGCATTATGGCGGTAAATTCCACTACATGGTAAAGCCTCCCTCCAAGGCAGGCAGGCAACCCCAGCTCACCCAGGCGTGGTTGTGGGTCAAATTGGTGCCTGGTGTGGGCCTTTCCAAGCTAGGGCTGTTCCCCCTTCCCCACAACACCGACGACAAAAAAGAAGTATCAGAGTTCGCTAAAAATCATCCTGTCGGTAGTGAAAAACGCAAGGCTTTTATCGAGAAGCTTATTACCATGGTCACTACGAAGGCATTGGAATACGCGAAGGACTTGGGCGTTCGTCATCTGTAAGTCCTTCTCTAATTTTTGCAACATTGGGTACTCATTCTACACCTTACAGTGATGTGAGCGAAGCCAACGTCAGGATTGTGATGACCGGCGAGGAAATTACATCAGTGGATTTAATTGACTGGGGTATGGCAGGAACCACCAATTGCTCACCCGAAACGGAAGCGAATCTTGTGAGTTGTTTCCCTGCATAGTTTTGACTGTACTCATCGCTGCTCTCTCTTTTAGCGCAAAGCAGTGCGCGATGCTTTCAAGATATATTTGGAAGTTTGAGTATGTGCTCGATTTGTTTAGGGTTTTTCAGTTGTATATATCACAGGTAGTCGATACAATTGCAACTATTTGTTCACAATTTTGTGGGATCCTTGAACGATTTAGCACCCTCGCAAGTCTGGGGGTAATTTTGTTGCGCATCATTATTTTGTTGAATGAGTGCAACATTAAATTCATCATTGATTGGGTTTAGATGGTAACAATTCCATCATCCCTGTCAGGCCCGATGGTTTCATCCTGCACACGGTTGGGATCACCCTGCCCAAACGATAATGAAGAGCGATCATCGTGGAATACGATTCACACAAGTGTGGAAATATAACTGAGGCACCCAGTATAACTGTCGAAGGGTGTATGAGCAACACCCCCAGTGCCTTGCAAGAGATGTGAGAAAAGGATACGCCACCCAGCTGTGCGCGTTGAGTCTGACCACCCGGAGCTTCGAAGTGAACGAGAGGCGAGCCATTATCAACTACCCTTTAGCCTCTTTATTGGACCGCGCTCGAAAGTACACTCATTCATAATAAACAATGCTCATCACACGAATCTCCCGTCTCCGCGCTAATGTCGAGGTCTGACACAGCACTAGAAAGGCATCTTCATTTTGCGTTCAATACACCTTCTGGGACCAGAACATATATAGTTCGACTTGTTAGACCTATTCTTCTATTTCTGTTCTTCTGGTCCGTCACCCTCACTTCTATACTTACCACATCGACGATCTTCTAGTCGGTGTTCAACATGGGTCCGCAGTGACATTGAATAAGGGTACGACGCCATGAATGTACCATATACCAGGCAGCGCACTAGAACGACCAACCTCCACGATTAACGATGAAGCATAACTCTATAATGTATATCATAGTGATCATAAGTGACATGAGCATGGTGCATACGACGTAGAGTGACTGTGCGCGAGATTGGGGGGTATTAGATTAAAGGAAAGCGATTGCAATGACAATTTGAAGAAATGCGGAAATGAATGCAGATTGCAGTGAAGTGTAATAGATAACGGAGGGGAGAGCAAGAAATAGAACGAGTGTCCTCAAGAATAGAATAAATCTGCAGGATTCGAAAATGTTGATCAAGACGAACGAGAAATGGTATACCAAAAATGTAGGAGAAAATGCCAAAAAAATCGTTGAAAACTTGAATGAAAGGGGAGTCCACAAGATATGCAAGAGAAAAGACGAACCGTTACCAGATTAAAAAAATGTGAATTCGTATCCAACGAAAGAATTCTAAATAATCGTGCTTTCCTGACGGACAGCCAGGACAGGAAAGATCTACAACCCGCGTTCGAACGACGAGATTCTCGGGGTCAACCTCCAACTCGATCGCTGACTCTTTACACCAAGCTGATACCACCTCACATTCAACTTCCTCCTCCTCTCAACGCCACTTTCCCTATCTTCCGCATACCCATCAAGCGCCCTTTCCCCACCCTCCTCGTTCTCCCCTCCATCACGATCACCAGGCAGCGCCAGTTCTCCCTCAGTGATCAAGTTGCTCATTTCACTCTGCACCCTCAACCATTCGAAGCCATTCGGAATGGCGAATAGGCCTACTTCGACGTATTTGAGAGCGGAAAACTCTGGTGAGAAGATCACAGAATCAAGCATTTCCCACCCATCGATCTTCTTTGGGTCTGTATAGAATTCGAGTCCGACGTTTTGGAGCGACGAACCGGGGAGTGCTAATGAAACAAGTTCAGGATCCGTGAATGAGGTTGTGTGTGAAGAGGACGAAGATGGGGTGGAGTGAGTGTAAGATGACGCAGACGACGCAGATGAAGAAGATGATGAGCCGGAGTACGAAATTGATAGAGCTGTCGGTGTTGGTGAGGAACAAGATGAGCTGGATCGTGAGGAGCCCATGTACAACGCGCGTCTCTGGGCAGTTACCAGACACGAAAGCAAGTGCGTCGCCCATGGCATCGCCGTAGCCGGATCATCAAGCGTAAGACGCAGCGAGCGGAGGTTCGGGTTATGCGTCAGGTCGAATTCGCGCACTATCAGGAAGAAGATAAGATAACGTCAGAAGCAATGATCTCAACATTCAGGTGATGGAAGAAGTATTGCACAGGCGATAAGAAGAAAAGGAAGGAGAGGTGGAGGATCAACGATAAGGTGAGAGGATATAAAGCGGATAATGAACTGCCCCGGAGCATAATTGCAGGTTTGGGGTAAATGGTGGGGAAACCATCCACCGAACGAGGATATCAATATCATTATCAATATTCGCCGAGCGCACGCGTTTGGACGCAGATCAAATCATACCCCAGACGAAAGCAATTAAGACGAAAGAGTCATATAAGTAGAAAGCGTACCTTTCCAAGACCCAGGCTTCAAATGGAGGTGCTCAAGCGATCCTCCAATGGTCCTCAGAAGCTTCTCAATGACTCCAGCATCGTGGAAATGCGCCACTCTCAGCTCGCGCAGCGTGGTGATGTCGAATAACGTGCGGTTCTCTAACAACCACGTCTCAAGGCACGCGAAATTGACAAAATCGAGCGTGAGGACCTCGAGTGTGGTGGTTTTGGTGATGGGAGCTGGCGTGAAATGGGAGTCGGTTTTCGTGATAGAACCTGTAATATCGAGCGAATCGTCATTCTGAAGTCGTTCTTCATCCAATTTGCGGATACGGGGAGAACCCGAGGGTGAGTTACCGTCGTCTGAAGCTGGTGGTGTGATCGGGTATTTGAAAGCGTGATCAGGAATGGGCTCGTTGCAGATAGTCGTCAAAGATAAGGCTAACGCTTTGAGATTTGGCGAATGGGAGAGCATGACGGAAAGAGAGTAAAAATTAGGGAAAAGCCATGAATGAAGGCGAAGATACTGTAGACTAGGTCGTGAGAGGAAGGTATGGAAAGCAGATAGAAATGTCGGTGGCAGCAGAGACCAATGGAATGTTGAAGTAGCAGCGAAATCCAGCCTCCGAACATGCGTGAGCATTTTGAATAGCGAAGTGAGGGTGCGTTCGGTTGTAACCCATGTAGTTGAGCACTGTACGTCGGGGAAAGGATGGTGGAGTGGCGATCCTTCACAGATCTCTAGTTCGCGGATATTAGGAATGAGATGAGGGGATTCGACGAGGAGGGCATGTAATCGTCTGCATTTTTCCTGTGGAAGAATGACAGGACCTCCACTCGTGTTGAGAGAGGGTGCTTTAAGGCTGATTTTGGAGAAGAAATGATGACGGCTTGCTGGGAGCCATGCGTGGCTTATTAGTGTGCAGTTTGAGAGGCTTTGACGGTCGTCGTAGAGGTGGTCGACGATGTTGTCGACGAGCTCTTGTGGCAGTGAAGGAATGGGCCGAACAGTGCTGGTCATTGGCTTGTCAATGATTATCGTCAATCGTCTCTAGTCGTAGTCGTTGTGCGCAGTGACGGATAAGAGGAATAAGGAGATATGTAAGGTGGAACAAGGATCTAAAAGTCCTTGTATGGCAGCACGAGCGAGGCGTGCAGTAAGCCTGCCTGCAATACTTAGGTGGTGTTGATCGATTCAGATAGCATCGATCACCAAGTTGCGTCTGGACAACCCATGAGGCTTGCCTTTAAAACTTATCTTTTACATCCTGATTCGCAGGTTCGGTTAGTGATTCCGGCTATTCAGTCCCATTCCAAATAAAGGATTGATTTGATTAATCGCGAAATAACGGGTTAAATATGTTTTTTTGACCAGTTTAATCATAACTCGTGACATGCTAATTAGTTTCGGATTCGGAAGGCGATTAGATGGAGAATAAATAAAGGGCTTATAGTCAGAGTTAGATTGGATTGGAACATTCGATATGCTCACTTGTGGTACTGTCATGTAGGAACCTAGGACGTATGGACATTGAGCGGCCTGGCTTGATGGGCTGTGGGATGAGAATGGGAAGGTAGGATAGGGAAGCGAAATAGACTGCATGCTGTTGACATGCTGTAGACCATGCTGCATCGATGCCTCGTTGCATGTTCCATCCAATCATAATTCGAGAAAACGTCGACGAATGATGAAGGTACAGGGCTTGTCCTACCGGCGGTCGGACAATTGAAGTACATGATATCAAACCTGTAGACATCGAGCGACATCGCTTCGAGTTACGGTGTAAATTGAATAATGGGGAGCGAGGGGTAGTTAGAAAGTTTATAACTTATGAGCCTATGATGAAACTAGGTTAATTTTTTACTGCGTTTGAGTGTTGAGGGCCTCGTTGTCTAACGTGCATTTCTGCGTTGAGTCGTTCTACAGCCGTCAATATTCTGAAACAAGCAAATGATGATCATAGCCTGCCACGTTTCATACCTAAAGCCCTGCACATATTCAATTCGAGTCCCGAGGCTCGTCATACGCTCGATAAACGTCATTCGTTTATACAGAAAGCATATCATCTTCTCCGAGACCCGAATCCGGTGGGGAAGAGAGGGAAACAAGGTGGGGAATCATTTGGGAAACTGGTAGAGAAACTAAACGGAGCAGGCACAGATGTACTTTGGATTAAACAAAAACTGAATTAATTTATAAATCATGTTGTGCCTTGTGTTTGAAATGGTACTCCGCGATGTGGACAATACATAGATTTGGTCCAATATTAGTTATAGGCCAGGAAAGCATCCTGCCCCGCTCATGCCGTCAGTGTTTCGACTCGCGCGCCGACGGCTCGAATGCAACGTCGAAATTTGACATGGGCGCGGACATGGCCTCGCCGCATATATACTTACATTCTGTGTTATAGCCTTGCTACAAGTTGGGTGACTTTAAATACACTGCACATATGTTTACAGGGTTACGACCGATAGGCCCCTATCAGCGGCTATATCTGCACCAAGAAGCGTGAAAAAGCCGCTTTGATGCGCTCAACCCTATTTGGAAGATATGTCCGCTTTAGGAATCCCGCGCACAGACCATGACCGCCGCCATTGGCAATTTGGCATCACAATCACTGCTCTTGCTTCCGACCATATTTGATCTTTCTTTCTCATGTTATTAATGGTCGTTTCAGACAAGCTCGAGACTTTTTCTTATACCGTGAATACTCTGGTTTTTTCACGCATAGTTGACCTGCATGGTGATTAGATCCCCTGGTAGGAATTAAAAATAATGTCCTCCGAGGCTAACCACCCAGAAGCAGGAATTTGACTAGGTTTCCATGACTGCCGAGGCCAAGTTCTTTCTTGTTTCGCAGAATGTCTCCATTGAGATGCTTAATTTCTAAATTGTTATTTGCTCGTTTGCCTAGTGTTGTGGAGCTGTCTAGAGCTGTCTGGTGAGCAGAAATCCACGACCACCGGCCCCCGTTGTTCAAAGTGGAAAAAGTACGGGTACAAAAGCTCTATGAAAGACTTGGCTTCTGGGAAGATATTCTCTATGAAGAAAAGAGTGGCCATTCGATGAACTTAATTTCAATGTTATTTATACTTTCTAAGACTGACCTGTACCAGTGATTAGATCCTTTTCCCGGAGTCAATTGACCGATTTACGGCATTTTAGACGGAAAACGATGCTTGTTCTCATCCGTTGCTGTTGGTGCTCATCTTTTTTTGGACATCTGACTCCCAGGCATTGTCCTTGATGTGTATCTGGGTCTCTTCGACATATGGAAAAAAATTGCAGCGATGTCTTGAAACCCACAAGGGATATCTACGGTATGACTTTTTTGACTTGTCATCCCTATTAGATCACCACCAAAATAACCTCGCTTCGATGTTCCAAGCTTGCGGGCCGATGTATTCGTCGACTGCAATCTGTGACAGGCACAGCCCAAGTTTCATCTCGGGTATGTATACTTTAAGTTTCATTATTCCTTTGATGTCCATCACAGTTGGCCCATACTAACAAGCACCACACACCACCACCAAGTTTCGGCGTTCTCTTGGTTCTCCTCTTGCCTACCTCCCATCAGCATATCACATCTGATCCAATATAAGCGGCCGCTTTCCTTTAATGGGAGATAGCTGTCCCCTCTGCATGGCCTCTGACAATTATTAACTACCAACCATCTCCATCTCGTGTTCTTCGCGTTTTCCCCCTTCAGTTTTCCCCCTCAACCATGAAGAAGGACTCTGAAAAGGCAGCTAAACTGAGCAGTCAGATAGATCAGGACCTCAAGGTATGTGTTTTCGCCCCCACATAATCCAATTGTTTCGCTCATAGGCGTGTAGAGAGATTTAGCACGACAGAGAGAAGCTCGCAGGAGAGAGGTCAAGGGTGCGTCTTGCACTTGATGCCACGTATCACGCAGAACACTGACACAACTACGCCATCCAGTTCTTCTCTTGGGTCAAGCAGAGTCCGGTAAGCCCATACTCCAGTCACGCTCATTATACTCTCCTAACCTACGTCTTGGTAATCAGGGAAGTCGACCCTTCAGAAGCAATTCCAACTCTATTACGCCTCCAAAACCCTCGACTTAGAAAGAAGGTCATGGATTCCAGTCGTCTACTTCAACATCATCAAAGCGCTGCGGATGATCTTCTCGGAATTTGAGCATGAATTGCCCGCTGACAAGACAAAACCACAACCACATTTGCTCTCCCACCCGGACGTGCAGCAGGAATTGTCGGCTCTACGTGTCAAGCTTTTACCCCTCTTGTCACTTGAAAACTCGATTGCATCGGAGCTTAGTGGTGGTGTATCAGTAGCGGGTGGAAAGACAGGGGTGTTTGTCCGCTCAGGGTGGCAATCGTTAGTTCCATCAACGTCGTCGTTGATTCCGCAACGCAGGTCAGCGGACAGGTTATCGCAGCTTGGGGAGATTACTATTCTCATTGCACGGACATTGGCTCTTGCTGTGGATGATGTTGAGTATCTGTGGACTCACGAGGCTGTTAGACAGCTCATCAGGGGGCGGAGGATCCGACTCGACGATTCAGCGGCGTAGTGAGTGTTCTTTGCACCACCCACTTCTTTCTCTCTTGTTCTCTCAAGCTTATTTTTCCTCAGCTTTCTAGATCATATCATAAGAATATCCGACCCAGATTTTATCCCGAACAATGGTGCGTAGTTATTACACTGTGTGAACGAATACCCGAAATCTAACATTACCTGGCTGGGCATGCAGATGACATTCTGCACGTGAGATTACAGACCTTGGGTGTAATGGAACACTCCTTCCCGATATCTACGGGAGGAAAGACGTATGACTGGAAATTATACGATGTTGGGGGAGCGGTATGTGATTCCCTTTGCCGGTTTCACGGGGACAATTGGTTGCTCATGATCATTTTCTTGTGTTTGATGAAATTCATAATAGCGCGGCCAGGTATTATTACTCGCTTCTTCTACCCATCAGCTCCGCATTGCTTATCTGGTTTCTTATTACCTCGACGATGAAAGCGTCGTGCTTGGATTCCATTCTTTGACGACGGTGAGCATAACAGTTTCATTGACTACTCGTGTCCAGTAGACTCAGCGTTACTTGGGATCTCTGTAGCCACGGCCATAATCTTCCTAGGCGAGTTCATCCCGCGATGATCTTCCACCCCTCGGTTATGCTCACATTCAATGGCTTACCGACAGCACCCATTAGCGCATTTGATCAGGTGAGCTTACGCTCCACCTCCCCATTCTCTTCGCTGTCTCGGTAGTTTATGTCTATCTTTTTTCTTCTCGGCTCCGGACCCAATGCGGGCGTTGCCTTCTCTAATCTTGTCAAGTTTTGACTTAACCTTGCTGACGCAGATCTTCAATCTGCGGTGGCTTGGGCCAAGTGGTTCGTCATGCGCCCTCTGACTTTGGGCATATTTTGATGGGAGACTGACTCATGACGTCGTCTCCCTGCCCCGCTCATCTTATCATTTTCTTATTTTTCTTCTATCGCGACCCTGACATGGGAACCGCGACATACTTTGGTTCTTGAACACCAAGCACTCGTGTTCATGTGAAAACAGACGCTGACCTACGTGTCACCCATAGTATCTAGAAGAGGACCCACGGATGAACAGGATTGAGGATTCACTAACACTGTTCACGTCGATATGCGGAAATAAGCTCCTAAAGGACGCACACTTGGTGCTGTTACTCAACAAGGTGAGACTTTGTTGCTTTCTATACTTCCATTCCATTGCTTTGGCCTTCTGTGTAATGCCTAGTGCGATGGTTACTTTTTATTTCCCGTTCTATTGGTTGTTAACATAACCAGCGACGCTTCCATGCCCATCGCATGCAATTACCTCGTAGGTTCTTGGGTCCACTGGCTTCTGTTAACAAGGGCCAAGGGCAATGACAAAATCTTTACGATTTCCCTCCACCTTTCAATCTGGGTCAATTTGAACCCCTATTCTTTTATATCACTGCCTTCGAATCTTCGGATTCGGATCACCCCCCCTTTCATTCATTCATTCAATCGTTTATTCTTATTCATTTCCACCCCCTTTTACCCTCTCTTCCAAGCACTTTTATTGACTCCGATGCTAAACTCTACTCTCTTTTTTCTGTGTATTTTTAGATTGACGTGTTGAGAGAAAAGCTCGACTCTGGGATGAGAGTGCAGACATAGTGAGTTTTTGGTTTTATGATATCTTTTCCCTCCGTTACTGGGGTTTGTTCCCAACCATTCAATGTATTATCTTCCTTTGGCCCACTCGATATGGGGTATTTATATATGTCAACGGTGTGGGGGAGCGTACCTTCCCTTCGGTGTTCCGGCGTTCTATTCATGAACGCGCTCACATTACACGTTGACGCGAAGGAATTTCGGCATATTTCTACATCACATCTCATCTTTCATCGTTCTACCTGTCTTGTTCAGATATTCGTCTTACATTGTGCGACGACACTGATGCTCGGGGTCTTTATTTTCGTCTAGCATCACGAGTTTTGGGAAACGAGCCAACAATTTTGAAACGGTGTCAGACTATTTTAGGTCGCATTTCCAACAGGCGCATCGGAAAAACGACTTTTCAAAACGGCGGCCATTGTATGTGGTATGTCAATCTTGTCTCATGTGTTGAAGCTCTGAATAGGACTTTCTAACGATATCTTTACGTTGTTCACAGCATTTTACATCCATGCTCGTAAGTGCAATTCAGATTTTAGTGATCTGATGCTGCGCCGTCGAGCGGCAGTTTCAGCGCTGTGATTGATGGTATCAACGACTCATCCACTTTTTTTTGAATCTTTAGGATATTCATGCGACGAGAAGTATTATTTCACATGGTAAGTTACATGTCTATTCTTGTCAGCTCTCCTTCATCCAGCGCCGTACTCACCGTCTTACCTCCTCTTTACCTACCTTTCCACAGTCGGCGAAGCGATAATCCGAAAACACATTATGGAGGTTGGGTTGGCGTGATCAATCTCTCGCGCTGTCATTTGAACCTCTGGGCCGTACCTCATCATTACAAGGCTAAGAATTGGCTGAGTCTTGACATAAAATTTATTTTTGTTCTCTTTCATGTTTTATTTACGTACCTACTTACGAGCACATCGCACGCACTGGCTTGGACCTAACTATGTAACTTCGAACCTCAATCATCTTGTAGCTGCCACACTATCACTATGCCGCACCTTTTTTTTTCTTTGAATATATAGATGTAACTACTACTAGTCCTTTAAGTTTCCGTGTTGGATGGATACCTGAATCCAATCAACCCCCTATTTATGAATCACGATCGTTCCGACATAATTATATCTCTGCTACATATATGAGTGAGAACTCACGCGCTTCAAAAGTACATTACGCGATTGGGAAAGTCGTCCTCGGCTGGGACTCTATTCTATCTGTATACGACGATCTTTGCTCATGAGCAACGCCGAAGAAGCGTATGTTGCTATTGACGAACGACACTATCGAAAGAATTACTAGTATCTCTGGGAATCACTCGCAAACTATCTTAACAGTATCAGCAGATAGTGAAACCAAACTAGCTAAACACGCACCCGAAGATTGAACTCGAACTCGAAATGTTGCTGTGATAGAGGCAGGAAATCTGTGTCTGGTAACACGCGGCAGAGGCTATCTAGCCCCACTTGCTGAGCTCGACTTTGATGAGGAAGTGATACCTGGATGGTTACTTTTTCTAGGTTCTTCCAGCCGGGTTTTGTTAGGACATCCGTCAAGAGCTTCCACTCCAGTAAGTGAGGACATCCGCAAGCTACAGGGAAGACGACGAATTCGATTCGTAGGGTCTTCAGCACGCTGTTAGGTTCCGTGTTTGAAAGTGCGGCGCAGAAGATGGATCTTTTAATTGCTGTGGCACCCACGATTTTGTTGTCGAGGGTCGCAAGCCTGGACAAAAGTATACAGTCGAGGCAAACGTCTACCTGCGTGAGTGTCAGGATCTAATGTTCCTCTTGAATTTAAACTCATTTGTGCTTGCAGTTATTTTATCCTGTCCCTGGCACAAAACCACCTCATTCATTATGAACAACTCAAGTATGCCTTGGCCCTTGTGTCGTTTGACCGTTCGAAAGAGCGCATGGTCAGCTCCAACCAGCGGCTAGATAACGAGATTCTGAAGCTCACCGTGAAGAAGGGATGGAGTATGATTTCATGGCTGGAGTGGAGAGGTTTACAATTAAGAAAGGCACGCACTATTGGAATATTTTGATTTCTCAGTTTGGCGGCGTTCTTACCCTCCCAAATCTGTTCACAGAGTACATCGGCCCAGGCGAAGTGTTCAAAACAGCTATGACATGCACAATCTACTTTGGGTTCGAAAGTAATCTAGATTTGTGGCGACACGCAGCAGTCATCATTTCAAGTATTAATGAAGATGGTCAACAAACAATAGTATTTGCGATGATTGCATTGAGCGCGAGCGTTTTTCTTTCGAGAGTCTTTATCTTTACCCCCTTTTTATCGTGAAGAAGCCTGAAATGGGCACAATGTGCAGATAGTGACGACATGTGCTCTGCGGTGACTGTGTGTGGATTTCCTAAGACGCTCCGCCTCGTGGCGAGAGTATCGTGTGGACCATGCCTAGGAGGACTTGCTACGCTTTCCTCACCCTGAGCTCTGGTTCTGAGATAAGCTATTATTTCAACGGCCAATAAGTAGAGCTTACCGGTTTCTTTGCGACTGGCCCACTTAATGTGACCATCTTAAAGGGTTTCTCGAATGTGTTCTTGTAAATTACCGGGAATAGGCCAGCAATAGGCCAGTGTTGTGGCCTCGTTTGCATGTTGTCTGGTATGACTCACAATGAAACGTTGACACTCCTTGACAGACGATAGAAAGAGGATGACTGCTACTCCATAGTTTTCGATCTCACCAAAACAGGATACTATTTTCTTAGGTGTTGTAGATATAGATACGCCTTCGACCACGACTTACATTCCGAACAGCCTCAAGGGGCGTTAGGATGTCCCCTTGCTTTTTACCGTCGTTTTCATCGGCTCTAGTATGCAGTACTTCCAGAGTCACTACTATGGTCCGTCTGCTTCAAGAGCGAGGAAGCAAACGCCTAACATAACCCGTTAAACCCGTGACCCCTCCCTTCAGGTCCACGATGCATCCTGAAAGGTTAGACTGAAACATGTACGGCTTACCAAAGGCCCAAATGAAGCGGAGTCATACCAGGGATTCAATACAAGGGGTGTCGATCGACTAGTTGTCAACTGCCTTGTCTGGACATTCGCAACACCCATGACATCCACGGTGTGGGGTTTGGACTACATATGGCAGGAGTGGATCCTGGCAATGTGTCGTGAACATCTCCGGTTATTACATATACCATATTTATTGTCCTAGCGCTGGACCCTTTCCCTATATGACCAGGTACGTGCGTAGAAGGGCAGGCTAACGCGTTATGCTAGGGTCGTAACTCAGGACACAGGGTTCAAGCTTCAAGGCCTGGCTCTTCGCGTTGCTGCGCATTGTTTGAATCTGATATTTTCACTTTCAGAGCAAGTGCCACTCGCGAGGGTGGTAATTAAGACATCTATAATACTGCAGGCCGAGCTATACTTATGAGGTTTAGAATGGCGTCGTATTCAAGTTGAGTTTTGCCGTTCAAATCGTTGACACATTGTGCTCCTTTTAGGCTACTTCGATGGTATTTGACGTTATCGATTCGCTCGTTCGCTCCTTTATGCGAGCTAGGCAGCATTTGGCTTCTTTTCGCCTGCGTCTGGAATGTATCTTGTAACATCCGGCGTCATGTGGCAGCACTGACGCCGAGTGACTCTGTGAAGTTTTATGAATAAAATGCGCTTCGTATCATTATCAAAAGCCATGCGGTAGAGTATTCCAAACAGAGGCAAAATGTAGCAGAGATTTTCATAACCTGTGAGTGCTCTTAGAGTCGAGAGAACAGGTCTGCTGCGCATCGGAGGACATGTTGAAGATTGAACGAGTTGCTATCGCTCGGATCCTGGGTGCTACGTTCACGCCCAGCATATTGAAAACGGGGTCCTGTCAACGGGCTGATAAGGAAGCAGGCAGACCCTCAAAAATAAATCTACAACGTTAGATGACCGGACCTTCCAACGCACTGATTGTGATAGATGGGAGGAGATCAGACAAGCGCCCTCGGTCGGGTGATTGTCGGTGGTCGCCGAAAAAGGCCGTTAATAGCCCGCCGAATGAATTCGATCATGATAGGGTGGGGGATAAGCAATGCGGCACAAATGCACACTGTCCTGTGGCTACTATTACCAGTAGATTGAACAGGGTATGAAGAAAACCAGTCAGTTGACATATCTACGAAATAGGGTTGTTGGCAACCCAAATGTTGTAAACCACGTTGTGTGAATATTGTGAAGGGAAGAAGAAATGACAGCTCCTGCCTTGCAAATCGGTCAAAGTACCGAGAGGTGTCAGAGATGCATGGAGCGTCTACACATGAGATACACTCCTGAAAACGGAATGTTATATCTGTTAAACGGGCTATAAATATGTGGCCTTTGAACTCAGGAGAGACCCAGAACACCATCTACATCCCAATCATTCTCTCGACTTCGATAGCATCGCTCAAAACATGTCTAGTCTAGATAATACCGTCATACTTGGACAAGCCGCATTAAACATCGAAGGTGTATCGCATTCTTCAGCAAGCGCTCCAGTTGAACAAGATGCGGTAGATAATACCTGCCAAAGCACAACTCGCCAGAAGGCGCTCCCAAATAGACTGGCCGCTTTGGAAGACGCACAAAAAGTACGTTAATCTTAAAAACATGCAGAGTTTGACGTGAAATAATCATATTTCTTATCTGTCAGTATTTTCTTGTCAATGGAGAAAAGTGGGTTATACTTTCTGAGGATGGCAAAAAGTTGGTTTTCCTATTATGCACAACATTCGTAGTAGCTTCCTAACCAAGCATTATTTTAGACCACCAAAGAAGCGACCTTCTGTTCAAAAGCAAGCGTCCAATTCATTAATGCACATAACACCTGCACCAGATCATCCGATGCAAGACGTTTACACTGTCGAGCAGGCCCAACAGCCTATGGCCCCCTACAACACGCCAGTCGATGGTGGCTCATCCACCAGTTCATATTACTTCACCACCGGCACCTACGACGAGCTCGATAAAGGCTCTGATCTATCTCTATCCAAGTGGGCATGTCTCGAGTCGTACCTCCCATCCCAAAGCTCTGTACCCCGAGCCCTTGCCGATGTCCACAATGCCATCAATTCGGCTCTTCTGTCTGCTTCGCCCAACAGCCAATACGTTCGTTATACCCCACAAGCAGAGGTCTCGCAAATTCCTGCAGCTACTATAGATCTGAGCACCTTGGTCTTTGACAAGCCTTTCCCAGCATCTCAGGTTGAGGTACCGATTCCCGAAACGATCAGGGACCCACCGCTTCCATCAATGTCATATCAGATGGGCTGGGGTTTCTCGGCTAATGCCGTTGATGGCGGGTATCTAGCTCATCAGCGCTTTGCATGCTCTGGTGAGCTAGACGCTGGCATTCTCGGCTCGCAGTCCCAGCTCCAGGCTATTTCTGAGGTATGGGAAGACTTCGCCCAGGATTCACAGGCAACAGGGGAATTCCGAGTGTACCACGGCAAGTAGCACTTGTGCTCGATTTTAGGCCCAAATTGCAACGACCCTGCCAGCTGTCTCTCCCCTGCCAATTCAGCGGTAGCATGTGCTTATCTATCTATTTTTGCATCTTCTCGTTCCCCTCTCCCTTTCTCGTAGTTGTCTTTTCATGCCTTGTTGATATTTATTCTCGACCTAGGATACTCTCCGATTCCTTTGTTCGTGTGCTCGCCTGCGTCATGATAGTCTCTGCATAACTTAATGACGACTGGTGACCCCGCACCAACCCATAACTTGTAAAAAATGTAGTTTCGGATATAAGTACGTACAAAAGAAGAAAAAAAAGTAAAAAATATTTATATTGGAAAACCTGGTGCTTGAACGGTGGTTCACCTCCCCCCTTCAAGTCGCAATACAACCAAATAGAGTGAAGAACGGCCTCGCCAAGGCAAGCAGCCAATTCATAATAAATTAGACGGAGGGAACGGAGGGAAGGACATCCCGGGACAGCTTCATGTCCTTACACCACCCCATGCCATAATAAAAGCATTGTGGATGACTTTACGTGGGATACAACCCAATACAGATTTACAGTATACACACAGCAGGAGCGTGGTCCACTTTGATAATCACTGTGAAGAAGTAGGGCGAAACCCGGGAAAAACCCTTGGTTTGTCACGAATCTATTAAAATGACTTCTCCTGGAGAAGGAGATAGCAAGGGCTCCATGAGATCCCTATAAGATAAAATTTAAACAGACGCGAATGAAAAGTCCTACAACATGCATACATAGCGTCGAGGTGTGTGTCATGAGCAGCTGATGCCACCCTGAAGACCCATGTCGCCTGCTTTGGAAGTTGGACACTCAGGAGTCAGATGAAGACGTAAATGGCGATATTCGACCATGAACAATAAGACAGACAATAATAAAACGTAAACGATAGCAATTGTGGCATGTATCTACGTAAGTATGAGTGTTTGATTGCACATGGATCCAAGAGAGGAAAGGGGAATGTGGAAGATGAATATGTGAGTGACAACGCAATGCGAATATAAGTGTGATAAAAACCTGTCCACCGGTGAGTTCGCATAACATATCCACCTTTATTTTATGCATTCTGAGGTAAATCGCGTCCAGTTCATCTTGCGAGGACCATGTTGGCACTAAATTATCACCAAAAGTGAGATATAAGCAAGACAGAAGTGAGAAGAAGACAACCTACATTCGATCTCCCACTTGATGTCCCTTTCAAGAGCACTGACACCTTCACCCGCAAATAATTTACGTTTAGGTTTACGACCAACCGGATCCCGTTTTGAAATGGAATTGATGAGGAATGCCGGATGTAGAATGACGCGGGGATGAGTAACATCAGCAATTTCCGATTTTGGGTTGTACCCACGTATAGCATCGCCACTGATGGCTGTAGCACCTATGATAGCCGCAGTAGACAGCTGTAGCGCAGTAGCACTATGTAGCAGTTGGTATATATCCTCCTTCACCATAGCACTATGGACTGCAACATGAAAGTTGTGTAGCTCTACAGAGTGTCTTCTCTTATATTAGTGTTTTTAATTTTTTTTCTTCTCTGGATTGCTTAATATAAATTTGCTTGTACAGTTGGAATAGTATGGTACTAGTAGAGACCTACGTACTGCCAGCCAAAGCACCTAAAATTAGGATAGTGTAAGGGCATAATACAACTCTTTATCAAAGTACTTATTTAACCAGAATTCTGTACTAAACTGAAGACTATTTAAATGAGTCAGACCTGGATTCGCCTTGCCTCCAAATCTAGGTACAATATCAACAAGTGCACAAAGCTGATCCAAGGGAATAATGTCGCCTAAAAGGGCTGCATGATTTCCAGACCTTGTGGCCCTTTTGAGGAGGTATAGAGCAGTTGAGCCTTCAGGGTAGTTCCCTCTGGCAACATAACTGGGATTCTGTGGGTTCGGGTCAGGTTGCGGAACAATGTCGTATCTCTGGATATACACTAGAAACCTATCAGGTGTTTCTCCCAAACATCCAGGTTTATTCTTTGGTGGTACAAGTTGAAAAATTATTCTAATATCCGCTATTATATGCCCTATTTGTCAAAGTGAATAGTATTTAGATATGTGCAGACGTTGAGAATAAAAACAGAAGTCATACCAGAAAGTCCAGATTGAGGCCACTGCTTGGAAGGGTCAATACAAAAAATACCGGTATTCCATCCACCCTGTCCAGGTTCTGCTTTTATGGTGACTGGAGGGCGTATAGCATGTGGATAATGATAGGTGGTAGACTGTAGACGAACAGAGTTCCAAACCTGAAGGTTGGAAATAGGTAGTGGACAGCCAGGGAGGGAAGTGCGTCGGCCTCCAATGGTTGGTATAAAGGTATCTGGATGATTTGTTTTCAACCTATTAAGGTAGTCTCCAATGGCTGGCCTGAGATCTTCAATATCAAACTTTTTTGACAATGTGTCGATATCCAACCCTGAAAACTGACTGGAAGGATCTCTAGAAAGATGAAAAACGGTTGTTGGAGAGCTTTGGATGGTGCGATGAGGTGTTGCGGCATTAGCAATGTAACCTTGTTTCAAAAGTGTGGCCCTGTAGAAATAGTTGGTAATGCCATATGTCGCAAGCCCAGAGATTGCTTGAGCGCCAGGGAGATGTCGTGTAGAGGTGATTGCTGCCAAAAGATCAGATGTCGTTGTTATTTGAATTGAATCCTTGGCTATTGTGTCGAAGGTGCCAGTGGAGGCTTCGAGTTGGCTGACGCCAGACCCAGGATCATCCCTTTCTGTTTCATCTTCCAAGTCTGCTGAGCATGGCCCCTGCTGGGTAGGCTCTCCTCCTGGGCCCCTGAAGTCGATCTTTGCTTCTCTGATAGCTGTTGCAAGATCAAAATGCCAGAGTTTATCCTGACGATCAAGAGATCTATAACCCAATGATAAAAGATTTGATATTATATGACGATAACATGAGTTAATTACCTGCAAATTTGTGGCTCATACACTTGGTTGTTCGACGCACGAGCTGGTTCTTTGATGAATCTGATATGGGCATGCTCAGGAGTATCTGCAGACCATTGTATTGCGGCACCACTATAGCATATGTTTGATGCTACCGTCTGAAAAAATTCAAGTTTGGGGATTCGCCAGTGTAGGATTGGTTGTTTCTGCCCCCTTCGCGCTTTAGCGTCCATAATTGCGTTTTTATGTTGATGAAAAATACCGAGAGATTGGGTGATCATGCTGCATACTTTAGAGGAAACAACTGGTGCTTGGGCTAGATATCGAAAATCCATCAGTGATCGAATAGCAATGACAAATTCAGTGGCAACTGCTCCAGCAATCACTGGAACAATGTACCTCTGAAGGTCTCGATGTTCTCTGCCTGTCACCTGTTTGAGGCTTGATATCCCCTCTTTAAACGCTTTGAAACCCACATGCCGCTGAAGGATAGAGAAACGAAAGTCAATTTCTTCCTTTCCAACTGCATTTATGCACCATTTGGCATCGTGGTCCCAGAATTGCTTGTGCCAATGATGGAGCGGTTCACTGGTCAAAAAGATAGAGGGATCAGAGAGAATCCAGTCTCTCCAAAACGGTTCATGAACTCCATTCAGACGGTGCTTCATTGCCTCCTTCTCATAAGCCTCCAAGTCCCAGATATCATCAACAGCATTCTTGATAGCCAACAGCGCTTCAAGGGTATGATTGGGATGTCGTCGAAGATGAGGAAATGGATCGCCAAACTGTTTGTAACTTGCCAGTGTTACAGAGGAGGTTTTGCCTGCAACACATGCAATAAGAGCAGATTCTGGTGTATCGACAATGTAAGCCGCAAGGAAAGTAAAACACCAGCGCGTGTATCCCAGGGGATCAGAGAGCATGTGGCCAGCCTGAGCCGCAACTTTGAGAGGCTTCAAAATGATATCCAGACACTGGTGAAAGAGGCGCGCTTCCAATATTCCTCGAATCTTCCGCTTGCGATGGATAAACTTTGGTATGGGAAGAAGGGCCAGGAGGACAAAAGCATGGCTGGTTGCTTTGTTTCGGTAGTCTTTGCTTAAGTTGGCAAGTGATAGCAACAAAGGGTGTGCATAGCGCGCGCCAGTTCCTGAGGAGATGTTGGTTTTATCAGAAGACAGAATGACCCCTAGCAGTGTCGCCTGGGGGTGTAATTTCTCCTAAGTATCTCTCTGAGTACCTAGCTCATTATATTCAAAGATAGAAAGAACACTTACACGGATAAACCAGGCCATATCCCCTGAAAGCCAATCTCCATAAAGTCGAGTTCTTGTTGCATGGGTCTCCTCACAAAATTGCCACAGCCGGTAGGGATCAAACTCAAGAAAATCATTTATGATAGGATTGTGGAGAATAGACTGAACGCATTGTATAGGATCGCGGTAGTAGAGAGTTACAGGTTTTTTTGTGGGGACTTTTGTTTCGATAGTTGTGGATACCCAGGAAGGCGTACCGGGGAGCACTTCTGCAAGATTTCGCAAGGTCTGTGCAGTTTTGAAACTTAATCCCAACAATTTGATCTTAGAAAAAACATCAGTGCTTGTTGATTGCAAAGATTAATTGAATTTACCAGATCAAGCTTTAGAAAGTCATCAATACTAGACATACTAAGTCCCGATTGAAGAAGAAAGTACGCCAGTTCCCACTCTGCTTTTGTGGAGAAAGGGTAGTAGAGGTTAATCTTTCGCTTTGAAGCATGTGTATCTTGGTCAAATTTGTCCATAAATGTTTGTCCTTCTATCATAAAAGTTGGGGAAATGTGGGGGTACTTTTCGATGATGGGTTTGGTAGTGTTGTGTTTGGGATTGGGATGAGCGAAGATCGATTGTCCAACAGAGCCCTGCTGTGATTGCGAGAATGTGAATGTGTCTTCTGCTGTATCCATTGCTGTAGCATCATTCCCTACTTCATCTCTGCTGGGATTTGTGTCTTGCACGAGGGCACCAGTGGATATCCCGTTGTTGTTTTCCATCTGCTGGGCCTCCAGCTGGAAATCCATGATAGCGGGACCGAGACTTTCCAGTGAAGCTAGGCTTTCTGCTGGTTCAGCATTAGCAGAACTATGGGAAGAGCCCTCCAGAGATTGGGTTCGAAACTGGTAAAGAGCAGAGCATCTGGAGATCGGTTGGTTCATATGCTGGAGAACATCTGTTTTGGTGAAAAAACAACGACCGCAACGAGGACAAGGGTTGGTTGGAACCAAAGCTTCTCTAGTAGAGTGTTGAACCATGTCAGAGTGTATTTGAAATTAAATGTAAACCAGAAGAACTGCTGGGAGGAGAGATGCTGTGGACAGATACTCGTTGAAGTGCGTGAGTAGGTCAAGGATATCATTTCTGGATATTATGACCCGTGAGAAAGTCAGGAAGTGGGTATCATGCTTTTCTCATCACAACTGTTTGAGTTCTACTCAATTCATTGTAACGGTTTCCCCACCTCTGCTTAATCCATACATCGTCTATCATTGACCTATCTGCATCTCCTTTTTCACTGGCACTTAAACTCTACTGCTCTTGGGCAGAATGATTTCACAATTTCAAGACTTCAAGTCCTGTGTACTCACCTTTTTGAATCGTTACTCATCCCAGTGGTTGTATGACCAGAGCGAATTGGCAGAGACTTCGCAAATCCTCAACAAGAGGACCGGTCTTGAGTAAGTTGATGTCACTTTATATTTACGCATCATGCCTGACTCATCTACTTTGAACAGGACTATGGGACATCCCATTATCCACCGTTACCAGGGGATTACAGCCTTCTCTTGGGCTCCGAATGACTCTTAGAAATGGAACTGGAGTACTCACCTCTTCTTGACCGAGGCGTATGCCAACCTCACTGCGGAAATCGCAGCCGATCTTCCATCCAAGTGGACCAGCGACAAGTCGAACAACCTAGAAAAGAATTATGTCTCCCAATCAGTCTATCGTTGAAACTGGCTTTGCTTCCAAGATGTTTACTCAGGCTTTTGGTACATATCTCATCTGCTCACTATCGCCACCTTTCTAACCTCTTGAATCAGTTGACAAGTCTTTCCGCCCTCTCTACTCCGTTATCGTGACTCTCCTCTGTGCATCGCCTCACTGTCTGACTGCACTCGACTTGCCATTACTTACTGCTATTTCGCGCCACAACCGTGACTCAGGCTGCTCTCGAAATCTGGCAACAATATCTTTCGATTTTATTTCGGCAAGGCAAATTAAATTAAATCTACTTCAATTTGCGTCTACGGGGCCTGCTCTTCCTTTCTCTATCCTACCATCCTACCGCTGCCCTGGACATGTCTTCAACAACAGCCTCAAAATGTCAAATGTCCCTCTCCTCATACAAGTCCAGGTCCTCATCCTCCGACCCCATCCCTATCCCAAGTTCAAGCTCATCCGCAGGTAGCACAACGTCCACCTCGGCACTCTACACTCCCAACGCCTCGTACCCCTTCTCCATCCCCGTATCATTCCCTTCGACTCTGAATGCATACTGATTCCAGATTTATGCGCGCCCTCTGCTACCGGGTTCAAGCTTGCAGGTTTAGGCGTGATGGGTACGAGGGGCGTGGCTTTGCCTTTGTGAAAGAGGGGGTTGAAGATGAAAAGCAAGGAGAAGGAAAAGGATGGGAAAGATAAAGACAGGAGAGAAAAAGAGAGGAGAGATGAGTGCGACGAGTGGTGAAGAAGACGACGGTGATGGTATTGTTGGGCTTGCTATTTATATGGTGATGAAGATGATGAAGATGAGGGGAGGACTACAAGGGTTGTTATTAGAGTTCCTAATACTACGTATGTCGTCTCTCTTTCCACTGTTTTGCACAATGAACTCACCTGTATTCTGGCCCCAGATTCCGGCATCACACATCCCAATCCGCCACCCGTTCAGGCGAACGATGCACCATATCCGCCTCACCCACCACCTCATGTTTAGCGAACGCTGCATCACCGCTCACACACATCCCCACCACCACCACCTCACTCGTACATGAATCCCCGTCATTGATGCCCTCGAAATTCCGCCGGCCTCAGCTATGTCTTCCTTCCCACCGTGTATCCTGGTCCTATACCCATTCATGCCCGGACCCCACCAACGCCTGTGAAGGTGTCCCCAAAATTACTCTGTCCCCGATTACGACGACACCATCTGCATCGCCACCTACATTTTCAATCCCTGCGCTCCTCTCACCCCACACGCGGTTGCCATCTCATTCCCAGTCGCACTTAACCTCAACCTCTCCCAACACCAACTCAAACGTAAATTTAATAACCTGCAGTCCCTATACACGGAGACCGTCAGATACTACCATCCCTCTCCGCTCATACTGTGTCACGTATAACACCGTGATGGACGTGTGAAGGGCGTGCTGCGGGGTGAAGAGTGGAAGATGAGCGGGGAGAAAAAGTTTGGGTTTGAGAGTGACGTTGAGAATATGGTGGGCCTAGGCACTCCTCTCCCTTCGTCAACACTCCCTACAGTATTTGACGACGAAAACGAAGTTGAACTAGACGTTGATGCAGACAACAACAAAGATCCAGAATCCCGCATTGCCTATGTTTAACCTCACAGTTGACGAAATCGACAAACGCAGGAAAATCGTGGATTTATCCACATTCCCTACGTCGTCATTTACATTTTCCTTCCTCTCCTCTCCTATCCCCTTCACCTGTATCGACTGAAACCACCCTCAAAATCAACACATCTTATTCACTCGCTTCAGCGGGGTACGTGTTCCCTCTGGGCCTCCTGCAACGCCGTCGCCTACGTCCGACCAAAGCCAACCTCAAAGCTCGAGTCTTCACCCGTACGCATATATATATCCCTCGTATGATCGCGAGAGACGCCGCACGGGCATCACCGATTGGTGAAGGCAGCGAGGGTAGTGCGAGTGTGGCGAGTGATAGGAGCGCTGAGAAAGAAAACCAGAGTTTTGGGGGAAATCAGACACAGAGCGGGAGCGGGGTCAACCCAAGGATGGGGAAAGCCCCAAACTCAGTCCTAGTACGAGTCGGCGCGTGAGTCCGCCGGGGAGTACGTCTTCGTTGGTTATTGTGGATAATGTGAGTGGAGGAGGAGGGGATAAGAAGAGGAGGAGTGTGATGTTCAGCGTTACGGCGGGAGTGTATGTGAAGAGGATTGAGGTTGTGAGGAAGGGGTGCTTGCTATGATCTGCGTATCGTTTGGGTTCCATGACCTCATCATGTGGTGGTTAAACCCTCGCAGCCTCAAGGCACTCCCATACCTTTCAGGTCCTCCACCGCGTACACTCTAATTCAGACAAGCAAGGACACTGATTGCTGAAAGACCTTCTGAGCAACCCTTCTCAGTCCCAGAAATTGCGCCTGCGAGCACGTAGTAAGGAGGCTAGTGATACCAGGTCTCCGTCCCCTGATATTGAAGCCATCCTTTCGTCCACTCCAAAACCGCAACCTGGCACCAAGTCAAATGGACATTATGCCAATTCCTTGCTATCACGCTCGCCAACATATACCTTCTCTGCTTCTTTCACAGCGAAAAGGGGAGGACAAGGCTTAGGAACTTTGCCAGTGTCTCGGCGCTTTCTGACAAGAGCTTGTTGGATGGTGTGCCAAGTGCGTTTAGGTCTGTTGGTGCCAGCGGGAAGAGAAGGGCCAGCGAGAGCAGTGGACCAGAAGCGGGTAAGGAGAGTTGGGTTGACCATGGATTTGGCTTTCCTGGAGAGCAGAATCGCGGAAGGCAGCGCATGATGTCGAATGAGGTCACCGAAGGAGGCGAGTTTGGGGAGGTTGAGCCTGGGAGAGACGAGATGCAGGATACGTGTGGGGATAGTGATTCCAGTTTGGATTTACACACTCCTTTGCCGTACGTTTTTTATTTTTGTTTTTTGAAAGTGGAATTGATCGTCTTAACAGACACTGGGTGTTGCGGCATGTTTTATTGTCGCCCCACTCAAAGCTTTTACCTCAAAGCGTGTGGCGCACGACTACCCCCTGCTTTGGGTGGAGATGGAAGATCCGGAAGAGGGATGAGTTTCATCAGTGCTAGTGTGTTCAAATTTTTTTCTATATTATTGAATTCATAACACTAATCTATCACTTATAGTCAACTCTGTGGTCACAAAGTCTGGAATCATCAAGGACGAACGAGACACTCAGGCTCTATCCAACTAATAGCGTAGGATCGTCAACACCTACGCCGAGGTGTCCTCATCCACCCGTTCCTGCACCCCCACCATTAAACATGTCTACAACACCTCAACCACACTATCCAAAGCCCGGTCCTTCACCTGTGGAATATCCTTCCCTCACAGGTGCACTTACTCTCCTCGAAAGTGCTGGAACACCTACAACGCCAAAGTCAGCAATCAGCAAGTCTTCAGATACAACATAAAAGAATAGAACGCACCACTCCTCAAAACCCCACTCCCTGTTGAACTCCTCTGGTTAAGTAACGGCGGAGGATATGGGCCAGGCAAATACGTAGGGAAGCTGGGCGAGGATCCCATCAGCGCCGACACAGGCCCCTTCCTATCCTCTCTTCCTTCGCCCCTTTCTCTGTCTCGTTCTCTCTCCCTCCTCTCCTCCCTACCCTCTCTGTCCTCTCTCCCCTCTTTATCCTTGAACTCCCTCCTCTCCTCCCGATCATCTTCCTCCCTCATCTTCTTCCTTCTCCCCTCCCCATCACTCTCCGCACTCGAGTGCGAAATAGGCGGAGAAGGCATCATAGCATGCGTCGTGGGCGCTGTTAGACCCGCGTTCCCATTCGCATTCGCGTTTCCGTTGGTGATGTTGATGCTGGGGTTCGCATTTGCGTTTGCGCTAGGAGTAGGGTTGGGACTGGCAATAGCAGGATTGGGAGTCGGACTCGCGACGATCGCATTCGGATTAGGACTACTCCCACCCTCCGCATTGCCATTACCCCCAACAGGGGGGCTCGCCACCCTCTCCGGACTCCCCATAACCTCATCCTTGCTCTCCCTCCTCTCCCTCTCCCTCTCTCTATGTTGCTTCTCCCTCTCCCTCCCTACCCTCTCCCTCTGCTCCCTCTCCCTCATCTCCCGTTCCCTATACTCCCTCCTCTCCCGCTCACGCTGCTGCTGCTCCCTATCCCTCCACTCCCTCTCCCTCTCCTCCGCCCGCTCCCTATCAATCCTCTCCGCCCGCTTCCTATCAGGCCTCCACGCCCTCGAGCTCTCACAATCGCAGCCCTCGAGCATACACGGCACCCCAGGGAGCAGCTTCGCAGTCGTCATCATAGCGGCTTTTATATTGGGCGTCGTCGCGCCCGGTGCTGGGCCTGGACCTGAAACGGAGGCGACAGGAGGGACGGTGGTGTGCGTAGGAGTCAACGCTGGACCTGAGCATGATACGGGTCCGGGGACGGGGCTGGGTGGTATAGGTATTGACGCTGGGACAATCCCAGGAGGCGGCGGGATCGAACTCACTCCTGCTCCCGTAGGGAGAGGTGGTGGTGCACTCGCTGCTGCCTGTGAAGGCGGGCCATGACCTGGCACAGACGCAGGCGGGGGAGGCACACCATGCGATCCTGGAGGGGGCGGTGGGTATCCGCGATACGATGATGAATAATAATCATCACGGCCTCCACCTACTCAAACTCTATGCTAACTTGTATTTCTTGTGTACGTTCTTTGAAAGACTCGGACTTTGGATCCTCTCAAGCAGGCCTGCGACTCTAGATCTGAAGTCAGCCGTGTGTGTGGGAAAGTTCAGAAGTCGCATTCCGAGTGTTCCCTCCTGCGATACTCTTTAACTTCCATTCCAACCCCATATCCCTGACCTTACAGTAAGTCGCAATTCACAATTGTTTGATTTTATGACATTTATTTACGCTAATAAACTTGTTATTGTTCATGAAGCTATTGTCTTACTCTAGTCATCACTCATGCCACCGGAATCGTTGTCGCTCACTCAGGAGGAAGCGCAGGCCATCCACACTTTTCTTATCGCCCATTCAGGACTTGTGCTACAGTCAAGCTCGTCTGATATCCTCAAAATCGTGGAGACTAAATTAGCAGGTGTATTGGGGTTGGCTGAGGAGCAGCAGTCCAGGCGACGATCCGAGCGCATAATGGTATGTCTTGATTCTTTATTATTTCACCTGCACGACCTCATACTAAAGATCTACAAGGCCTCTTCTACCCTATCTACACCAGTCTCTGAGTCCGCCACCCCAACTACCAAACCAACCCGCAAGACCAGATCCTCCGATTCCAAGAAGTCACAAGCAAAAACTCAGGTCATTGGTCAAGAAGCACGTCCTCGTCATTCACGCGCCAAAAAATCAGCTGACCGTAGGGGTGGTATGGCACAAGTGTCACGGCATCTGAACGATAGGGAATACATAGATTCCAATGAAGAGGCCATGCCTTTTGAGCCAACTGCAGGCGATGTCCTTGATCATGTGCAGACCTCTCCCCCAATTCTCGAGTCTCAAGTGCTTGCACGTCTCCCACTGCAATTCTTTCAAAGGCTTGCCACTCTCTGCAGGGACATTCTCCTTAAGCCTGTACACGAGGCTTCTACGGTCCTAGACACTATTGACCTCACTTTCCAAAGACTATCTGCTCCTCAACTGGCTCTCTCTCAGGATTCTAGCATCGCCCAACAGATTATGAGTGTGGATTCACCACAAAATTTGATTCTTCGCTGCTATAAGGCGAAGCAAGGAGGTGCTCTTTGTACCTTTAACTATATGATCAGTACTATGTACTTGGCGATCTATGTACACAGGTGCGTGTCTCCAATTTGCGGTATTCTTAATATCTTGACACCTTCTTAGGCGACAGGGGATCAGTAATGAGTCTGAAGAGACCATCTTAAAACGAGCGGCTATTACAACGGCAACAGGCATGCTGACTGTTAAAACAATGCGAACCTATTATGATGATGGTCGAAGGTGCATTATCCTAGCCGGAGCAGGTAAGCCATATATTCTACTTGTCTATCGATAACTCATCCTTTCTCAGGTACTATTCTGTTACTCCTCCTTATTGCATGCTATCAGCAAAGTTCCGGGATATCGTTCTTCAAGCTTACACATGATACTTTGGTTAGATTATGTCACCTAATCAGAGCACCTACTGGTATGGTCATTTCTTTTCTATCGTTCAAGCTACTGGTCTCTAATGCTGCAAGGTTCTAGATGATGAGAAAGGGGCGCAGGTCATTGAATACATAATTCCAGTCATTGCCCTCCTTCGCAAGAAATATCAATTAAAGTTCGCCACATTTTTCGACGACGCATTCCTTATACCTGGTGGCATTAGAGGAGAACTTGATATATCAACAGATTTATCTGATTCTGATAGATTTTTTAACTCGCTCTTGGTGAAGTACGTATCTATTTTTGCTCTAGACATTGTACTTGAATCGTTAAATTTTTTTCGATCCAGTACCATGATTCCCCCCAGATGTTTTAAGGCCTGGGCAGCTTGTCTTCTACCCGTGGATGATGAGGAAGCATTTTCAATTCACCTTCTACAGTCGTCTATATTCCAATCACTCCCCTCTAACACCACTCAGCCATACGCCCTCATAACTGCCAATCCAGATAGGTTTCCTTCACCTATGTCCCAAATCACTGACAATGAAGAGTTACCTACTGAGTTGGAATATTCGCAACATCCTCCAGTGGAGCTGGACATCATCAATACACCTTTTGACCTCCATCATCCTTATAACCGGTCGAAAAAATACCCTGCAAACTGTTCTCTCGAAAATTCCCGAAAATATACCGACACCCACCGAAGGTTTGCTGATAGTGCATGCCCCACCATGTCTATTGGTGAGGTAGAGGAGCAGGTGAGTTCCTCTTTGATGATAAAACTATTCAATTCTAACATTCGGCACCTTCTTCAAGCTCAACAGAATACTCTCTTCTGGCTATCGACGCTCCAATTCAGATTACATTCAAATCAAACCAGAAATGCTTTCAGGGTGCGTTGTCCATCACATATCCTCCAATGCTTACACATTGCTAATACTAATGGATTAGACGTCGACTACGTATTAATGGAAAAGATGGACAATTTCTTGCTGCATTACTTCCAGATTTACCTGAAGATTTGCGCAGAAATCTTTTGAACGCCATAAAGACAACCTTCTTCGACCAAGAGATCTGTCATAGATCTTCTAGCGAACAGGTAGAGGACTTCTCCAGTCTTCACTTTGTCTGGTATAACCGATACTCACTTCAGGTAAGTTTGTATAGCTTTTGCAGGTTTTACTTGTAGCTAATGTTTTAATAGGGCGATAACGCAGAACCAGATGAACACCCTGTGGACTACGAGAGACGCCAACAGAAGCATAAAAAGTGTAGTACACCACAAACTATGCCCCGAACATCAAAGGAGACTCAGGATAACCTGGAGGAATATACAACACTGTGCGAAGTCCTTGATCCTGTATTTGAATGGTTATATGAAGCTGTTCGTCCTTTGCCTTCTCTTTTTTTTTCTGGAAATAAATCCATATTTCTACAGATGAGGCATGTTCTTCCAGATGAAATCCAGCTCATTGCAACACTAGCTAAAGATTTGCCTGGAGGAGGACGATCTCCTGTCGAACCTTTTGGCGGTTTTGTCATCAACTTCAATGTTTGTACAGAAGTCCATCGAGATGAGAAGGACGCTGGCATATGTGTGGTTCTTGCTCTAACGAAGGACTGTCAAGGAGGGGACTTGTGTCTAATGGAGGCTGGATTGCGTCTATCTCTACGATGTGGTGATGCAGTCGTTTTTGTTTCTAATGCTCTTTCGCACTTTAATACTCATTATGTGGGGGAGAGAGTTAGCCTTGTCTTTCATACTGATGGAGCCCTAGCTATATGGAACGCTAGGCGTAATGGTTGGCTGCCCTCAAGGTTTATTATCAAAAGAGTGTCCCCTTCAGAGTAACTAGTACCAGTTCTTCAGAGGGGTTTCTAATCATGTGACCTATATTTGGTACTTCCCGTCGCTCTTGTACATGTTAACATTTACAAATGATTATGAATGGTTGATGAGTGTATACTTTCACACACCTCTCCTTCCTTGTGAACAACCACTACCACTCTCCCCACATCTCTAGTGAGCGATATATTAACATTTACTGTGTTACACTGATTAAAACTATATAGCATTCATCATTTACCCAAAATAGCAAGTCTACCATGAGCTCCAAGTTGGCGACAACAAATAATCACCTTCAACAAACTACATTAGACTTGGAGGTCGAATCTGCCTCTGTTGAAACATCTGACGACTGTAATTTGAGTCTAGTATGTATTAATTTAATTTGGGAATGCGTCATCGATATCTTATAATTTCTTCAATCAAAATGTCCAAGGAAGAGCCCTTTCTGATTATCTCGCAAGGCACTGCAGATGCCTTGATTGCGAAGGCCAACAAACTTCATGAGCATCATTTTCAGTTAAAAGAGCAATCACTCCAGAGGCTGCAACAGGCTACAAAAGACCTTGAAAGAGCAGAAGAACAACTTTTCCTTCTTGACCAAAGAATAGGACGACTATCCTACGCTATCCACATCTCAGGTTATGTCGCTCCACTGGCTCTACACCAACACAATCCTGACTCACAGTTGACTGTTGAACAAGGTAGCTATGCACATATTGTAATTTCCAAGTCTTTGGTGTGTAAAGCTGATACTACTTTTATGTTCTCTAGACGGCGTTGTTACTGCCTTCAATAATAAGGGCCACCTAGTATCTGCGATTCTGGACTAACTGTATTCTGTAGTCACTCAAAAGTGGTTTGTTACTTCTCATAATACACTGGTAACCCATATATTTTGCATCTAGTTGTTCGCTATGGCATGGTAATATCTGCTTGACTAGGAGTGAAATGGGGTGACCCTAGGTTGTCATGGTCGAACCTGAAACAAACAACTATAAACCTTGTGAACCTGAAAACCAACATGAAATTCAATGCTCGACTGTCTTTTTCCTTCGCCCTATTCTCAGAGTCGTCTGTCTTATCCACATTTTTTTAAATATCCAGGCTGCCAGTATTCACCCGTTTCTAACCATGGCCAAGCAAACTACTGCTGCCGTTAGAGGTACGCACTTTTTTTTGTTACCTTCAAGTTCGTTTATTACAGTCTAAAAAATGTTTGAGTACAGGTTTAGCAGCTCAACCTGCAAATAAAGGTTTGTTCACCTCTTTTCCAAGTTCATAAGACTCAATATTGGTCTTTTTCAGAGAATCAACCAGCCAACTCTCTCGCTTCAGGCAGAGAAAAGCGACAGATCAAAAGTACCATTGTGAACAGGGATAAGTTGACTGAAACCCTAGTAGGCCAACCAAAACCCTCAAAGACAACCACCAAACGCGGTTCTGTGAAGCCCATGGCTGTTGTAAAAAATATGCCTTCAGGTTTGCCAGATAACCCTATGGCTCCAAGAGCCATCCTTCAGCCCGCCCATAAACGCTTGAAGCTCAACCAAACTATAGCTGATGTATGTCTGTTTTCATGGATATTGGGCATTACTAATATTTACTTTCAGCCTGCATCCTGCAAAGATGCACCATCATTGTCTGTCGACCCTTTTCAGAACAACACCTACACTCTTCATCAGTTAAAACCGCCTGCAGCACTTGCGCTAGGTCCAGAAATGTTGCTACCATCTAAAGTACTCTTTTCATCTCCCTTATACTGCTCTTAACTAATTGTGGCTATATAGCCAGTTGTCGGAGAAGGTGGGTTCTCCATGCAACAGGCATTGGCAAGGAACGTCACTGGAAATCCAGCCTCCAAGTCCCATGAAATGGCTTTGAAACCCAATGTACGGTCGCTCCCAATTCTCCTCCCTTGATATTTATAAACTAATCCTGATGCTTCAGGCCACCATCAGAGAACACAGCTGGGACAGTATCGACACTCTGGAAGGTGTTAACTCTAAGATCACCTCCAGGGTTCTGCCTTCTGCCGATAGAGAAGAATATGTCGATGACGACACCAACTATGGTAAGCCAATTCAGAATTCCAAATCGTCTGACCTCTACTTATGTTATTACACAGACGACATCGGCAATTTGTTCTCCAAACCTGCCACCGTTGTATATGGTAGAAAAAGAACCAGGGCCATTGTTGAGTCTGAAGATGAAGAAGCGCATGCCAACAATAGTGATAAAGAAGATGGAGAACCGCGCACCATTGGTAACGCAGGGCATGAGGAAGAATTTCAAGACATACATGGCAGCAATAATAGCGACAAAGAGGATTATGGAATGGAAGACCATACTAATTTGGGAAAACTTCGAGCCTCAACAGAGGACATAACTTGTATCTATTTGATTTATTTTTCACAATAGTGGCTTACTGACGCAAGCATGTAGTAACCCCTGGTCCCATTCATTTAAATCATCAACCTAGCTATTACCCAACCATGGAAGAAGACGATGATGCAGAACTAGAATATGTTTCTGATAAAGGCAAGTCACTCTCGATGTCTTCTCTCATGTTTTACTGCCTTAGTTGGGTCCAAGATATAAAGCTGAATGTCGATTTTCACAGGTGGTATACTTTGTTCTTTATCTTGACTTTTTGATTGGTGTTTAGATGCTAATCGTCATGAAAGCCGCTCAACAAAACTTCCAGGACATGGATGAACAAGAATCCATAGCAGCGTCTCAGAGAGACCCTACAGTGAGTGGTCCACTTGCAATAATTTTTAGATCCATGTTTCCATATTTTTCCTTAAGCCTCCTGTTGTGCAAGACGTTCTGGCAAGTCACCGTGCTAGAAATCATGCTCGACATTTACCTCAGGAGGAACATCTTCATCTTGCCGCTCAGCACCAAGGACGACTCAGCAATATTGCGACTAATAGTCAAGAGGATTCTCAGGACGAGAGCGATGAAGAATCTACTGACGATGAAGCTCCAGTGGCTAGACGAGGTGTCAGGATTTCTCCAGATGCACCCAATCCAGCGACTCTTAGATTTTATTCGTCCTCTGGTACCTGGAAAATGGTTTTGGTCGAGTCCAAGTATTACATTCAGCTGTATGTTTCATTGGAGTTCGCCTTTCCCAACCGGGAGAAACACCTCAGCATTGCTTCTAGCATTCTTGCTGAGCGCATCCAATACCATATTAAGGAAAACAATGTCGAATTTGATCCTGGTATGTTTTAAATTTTAGGCGTTTCTCTTATTTGTTACTCAATTACTATGGTGTTTTCTCAAGAATTCTCGCATACACGAAGCATGGACATATTGGTGAGTTAGGATTGCATTAATGGATACATCGCATTTTACACTCATGGATATATACAGGTCTTCAAAGAGTGTGCAACCTTCCGAGGAAAGATGAAGGACGTCTGTAAGAATCTGGTCACCAAGGAAAAATTTTATGGAAAACACTTTGAACTCCCAGATGAAGGCGAAGAAGGCTACATTGATGGTGCTCATAGTCAAGCCGAGGCACATTCAGTAATCGCCAAACAGGTTTACAAACTCCAGGAAGGGGATTCCGGGACGAAGTGGCATTGTGGTCCTGTTGATATCAATGTTTGTTCATTTCACGTTTAAATACCCTCTAGCAATATCACCCACTAACTTTTCTGTAGGGAAAGAAGTCTAACTTCGCTCATCCATGTATCAGAGCTCTTGTCTTAGAGTTCTTTTACAAGAAGAAGGACTCTCTTGCTCGTCGATTTCCAGGACAATTTGAGGAAGCGGTTCCTATTCGAGTGTTAGCTCTTGCTGCGATTTGCGTATGTTTCCATTCACACCATCAAACACTTTTTGCTCACTATCCGCTGTAGATATACAACTGTATTGACGAATACTCTCAGGGAATGTATATTGCAATCCCTTTTGAGAGTAACCTTTATGCCGATACCTACGACAACATCCTCACTGTCTTAGATGCTATCAAGGCTGACAAATACCACGGAAAGAAGTTGGAAGACATGCTGAGAGCATGGGCCAAAGCAGGAATGTAGGAGAATCGCCTCTTTTATCTGTGCTCACTCGTTTCTGATACCTATTTTTTCCTTAAAGGGATCTAATTAATCCTCCCAAAGTGAAGAAGGGTAGGCATGTGGGGTGTATATTGGACTAGTTTTCTGACACTTTCATCACTTTTCTATGTTATATTGAACGTCCTGATTTTATTCACTTTTGTTACAAATGAAACCCTGTTCTTCCCTATACTAGCTATTAATAATAAACGGTGCATGCATCTATATTTTACCCACCTAGTACAACAAATCCTAAGATTCCTAGTTGGTCGCCTGCAATGAGGGTTTATAGCTATATAGAGCCGACACTGATACCCCCATAGTTTTCACATGATTCTTTGGAAAGCTACCAGGTCACCTGATAGCAGAGCAGAGTGCGATGGGAGTGCCACAGGGCATTACCAGGTCACCTACTAACAGAGCAGAGTGCAGTGGGAGTGCAACAGGGCATTACCAGGTCACCTACAAGCAGAGCAGAGTGTCATGGGAGCGCTACAGAGCGCTACAGAGCATTACTGACGTCATCATTAAGCTACATGTAATTACGGAGTTGATCGGACCAACTCCAAAAGGGGTACCCTTTGCTACAGCACTACGGTGCTACGGGGCACTACAGAGCGCTCCGGAGCTGACCCAAACATTGCTGATGAACCTGGACTTGAAGAGGAGTAGAATTCGCAAGAGGTATCTGTAAAATAGCAAATATAAATTAACAACTGGGAGTCAGAGAGCGGCCCATTAAGAGAAATACACACATCCGCAAGGTCCCAAAGCACTCAAGGCCCCATGGCCACTATCCAGCATATCGTGCAACCTCTTCATTCTAGGCTGCGTAGCATCTCCATCTCCCACATGGGTGTAGAAAATTAAACCGCATATGAGAACGTGAATTCTCAGCACTTTCATAACATCGCTTGTTGGTGTCATTTCAGTCTGCTCTGTCGGCGATACTTCTGCAGCGACGGGGAATGTGATGTCGTGGGCATCTTCAGCACGCTGTAATGCATGTCCGAAACGAGTCCATAGTCTGTGGTACATCAGCTCTCGTAGTTCCAGAACGAGTGCCAGTCGGGATACATCCCCATGTTCGTTATGAGACACGAGATCGTGAAGCTCTCTGATAGCTGATAGAGGCTTGAGACTGGCATCCCCCGAAGACACTGCCGTGCTTCCAATTGATAGGCTTGTTATATAGGCGAGATGTGACGCGTAGAGTTCGTGTGCTTGAGTACTTTGTGTCGTGTATAAAGTTATGCTGCGTTTGAGGGATGTTGTAGCTAGTTTGTGGTTTCCTTGGTGTGATGATAGACGTGTAGAGAGCCGCATGATGCGAGGTTGGTAGACATTTAACGTTCGGTGCTAATGACGCTCATTAGTTTTTAATCCGTTAAATTGCATACATTACCAACTCACTTTAGACGCAATCAATGTCTATTCTTATTCGACCTGGATTCAGTTGGTTCTTAAAACGTGGTAGCAGGAGGAGAACTGACCATCTCTAGCCGCTGCTATCTTAATAGCGATATATTCCAACCGGAGGCGATGAAGGCTGGGGAGCAGATCATATAAGGTCTCCGCGAAAGGTCGATAGGGCTCTATACCCAGGAGGTCGATCGAGAAGGATTTTAATGGGAGGACCTCCCCCAGTTCTTCAACAGTGGAAGCCACGCAAGCGGTTTGTAGCTTGGACATAAAACTCTGATAACGCGTCTCAGGATAGGAATTACATATGTGCCAACAGACTCGCCTCTTTCAAGGGATGAGATGGAAACTCTATATCAGCGCCAGGACAGCCAGAGAGGTGGATATAAAGCACATGTTGGGATGTAAAGCGAAACCCGAAACCCAAGTCGACGACCAGTTCCAGTTCTTTCAGAGCCTGAATTTCAAGTATCGGGGCAACTAGGTCCTTATACGGAGGAAAGTCAGAAGTATAAGAATAAGAATACTGGCCAGGATCAGGGTCCGTCGTGGTTATACGGAGGCGATTGATGCACTCTATCTGCCTAAGGAACGTTGCAGCTTCACCAATGCTTGATGGCGCAGGAATGTCCAGATCGATTTTCAGCTGCTGGATATAGGGTACAATATCAGGGAAAGATTGCAAAAATGCTAAAGAATCTCTGTGCCAATCTGCATACAGCTGGACGGTGTGCGTCGTGAAGATGGCTTTACGCGCAAGATGGAGGCAACCAGAGGAAACCCTCCCCATAGCATGGATGGTTTCATAGGACCGGGTATTTTTTAGATGCTCGATGATGTCTAGTGGAACTTCGTAGGTTATTAGTTGGATCTGGCTTAGTAGGGAAAGTAGAAAAGAAGAGACAGAGATATTCCGATATTAGAAGGCTGTGGTGGTTGTGTTCAAACAGTGTGCTGCCCTACAATCGTACTGCAATCCAATGTCATCTGAATCACGCCCATCAATGGGGATTCTGTCACGAATCAGAGTGACAAGATGGCTTAACACCGCATTTCGAGTATTGAATATTACAACATGTTTTTCGCATTCCGAATGCGAACGATGCCTAAGCAAATGCTGTTGAGTGGGGCTTGCCTGCCGCCATTGTGGCAAGGGGAGCCAGTTGACCTTGAGCCCGGGGCCTCAATAGTCTCTTGACTACTCCCACAATGATCAAACCTAATACTCAAACTGAGGCTGTGACGAGAAATCAATCGGTATTGCAAATGCGTATGTTACAATGAATAAGCGTGAGGTACTATCTAGCGGTCGAAGTAGGAGCGCGGGTAAGCCATCTCGTATACAAGAAGGCGCCATATTGGGGAACGTAATAAAGAGGATCAACCCCGCAGACGAACTGACATGGTCATTTCGAGACGCAGGACGACGAAGAGTGTATATTGATGCTGGGCACGTCACTGCTGCTGCTTATTCTCGATGTCTTCGTCCATGAGTGCTTCATCGCCCTCTGCTAGGATGGCATTCATGTATCCAGACCAATCATCGGCGTCGCCGAGAGATTCCTTGAACAACTTGGAGAACTCAGAGTCTGGGATGTCGGGGATGGTTGGCACTGTCGACGGCGGAGCCACCTGAGATTATGCATCTGATCAGCACCAATATAACATACGCGAGCATCCAGTAAAGAGCTTACAGGTCTTCGACGGTCGATACATTTAATAAACTCGTCCAAAGGCGGCATATCAGGAGGCAACACAAGCGTCTTGTGCTTCCATGCCTTTCGATACCTGTTATAGTCTATCGGAGCACGCTGACGAGCTCGTTACGGACACCAACACACACACACGCTCGAGACTGGCTGTCGAGAGCGGGGGATATCTGGGGTTAATGCCGAGGTCGAGTTCTAGTTCGTTGGGGGCAATGGGGAAACTCCGTAGTTACGCGTAGACTAATCCGTCCCTGTAATCCGTAACCGAAATAGAATGTTCTTTGCTCGTTGTCCTCCGACGCGGAAGCGGCTAAAAACCAATAATGGTGATCTGACTTCTAAATGAATTCCTTTTCTTCTTGGCTAACTGTTCACTCGACGCTGCTTGACTTAAGCTCTGCTTTGGGCTGACAAATCCTCAATAGCTTTAGATTCAACCTGTAGATTTCTATGGGGGATTCTCTGATATTACATGTTGATTTCTCTGCCTATTTATACTATTTTCTATCGTTTATTTCCCCCTTTTTCTTCTAAGTTCGTTCCCTTGGCTTGCTTAGGTTTTGTCTTAACTTGGTATCTCTTATTCCATTCCGATCGGTCTCGACCTCGTTCTTGGTGTCTTGGTACTCAGCTGACCCTTTCCTCGGTAACTCGTATCCCGGCCTTACGGTTATCACATGTAGGTCGTCTCAAGCGCTCGACACCCCGTTATGGTAAGTGGTTTCCCCTATTCTCGATAGGGAGGGCTCGGCTTTGTGAGGTTACTGGCAGGAGTGGTAGCGCCCGTACCCGTTGGTAGGTGAGTAAATGTTCTTTTCTGTTTCGCTGAACATTATCAGTCCTGTATTTCGTACTGACGCTGTTCCCACAGATGGACACGTGCACTTCCTCCCGCCGTCCTATTGTGCTCTTCGTTTCAACCTTAATCCGTAAATTCTCCTGAGTCGGGGCCCAGCCCTATCATCTCCCCCTCACTAAATTTGAAATGACCGTCCTCGGTCACCTGCTCCTTATCCGCGTTCACCATTTCTGTTTTCCCTTGGTAAGTTTATTCGGTGCCTATTTATAGCGCCCGACTGCTCCTCTCATTCGTTCCTCAGCACCATGTCCTCCATCGCTACTGCTACTGAAACACGCTGGGAAGACGTCGACGATACTCTCTTCGAAGTCTGGAGCATTACCAGTGAACGCCTCAAGCCTTCCTTTGATGATTCCACCATCCTCCAGAACCGTTTGGAAACAGTTGCACACACGTTGGTACATCTTCGTAATCTTATTCCCAAAGCTTGGAAATTGGTTGAGTTTTATTTGTCCTGTTCCTCAGATGGCTCGCGATCCCGCGTCTCGTATCCACCCTGCTGTGGTCACACGCGGTCGTGTCGTGGTGTTCCTCCTTGACCGTTTACACATTCTCTACCCTGTCCTCCGGACTTCCTACATCCGTTCTCATCTCGCCTTGCTCTGCATGCCTGATGGCGACGATGGTCCTGCCCTCTTCAAGTCTGAGCTGACTGAGGTAAGTCCGCTTCCCGAGTTTTACTGTGTTTCTTCTTCTGATTACTCCCAGTTCTCCCTTCAAGGCCATCGTACCTTAGGGGTCAACACCTCTCTGGTCAGTGATTTCCGCCCTGGTCATATCGTTCCGTACTTCTGGGTCACGGATGTAGACACTCTCCTGTTCGCTCGCATCTGGGACGGTCGTATCATGCAGAGATACTTCCGATTTGTCCTTCGGCGCTTGGTATGTGTTTTATTTCTTGGTGTGGAGCTCTCTTCTGACCGTCTCTTTACTAGCCTGATGAGATCGCTCGTTCCGACGCTACGGTTTCCCTAATGGATTGGCAAGTCATCCACGAGCGCTTGGTAAACCTTAGCCTCTGGCTCTCGAATCACAATCGTCCCCCCACCGATCCTGATCACGAGACTCTCCGCCGAGTTCATGAGTTGTTCAATGCCCCGGTAGCTCCTATCACTTCTGCTACGGCTATTGTAAACGCTTCCCTCCCTAACTATTTCGATGCTGATCCCTTTGCATCCGTATGTATCCTTTCACCACTTATCTCTTCTTCTTCCTTCCTCATTGTTGACCTTAGCCATCCATGCCTCCTCTCGTTCCTGTTACAGACTCCGAGTCGGAACCAGGATCGCCCTCCTTCCCTGCCGTCAACTTCGTCCTCCCGCAGATCGACTCAATTTCGCTCTCGAATGAAGAACCAGGGCCGGAACCGCGGCTCTCAGCATCAGGGGAAGCGGATGCGCCCTCAGTAGATGCTCCTGAAGCTGTCGTCTTGTGATCTCGTTGGAAATGTTCTGGTAGTTTTTCACCTTGTGTGATTTTTCCGTAGGAGTTCCGTACCGTAGTTGCTCCCCTCCTGTAGCCTCTTCCTCCTATTTGCATAATCTCATCGGGTTTTCTACCCCTTTTTCTCATCTTCGGTGCCCTTCTTTTCGTATAAAAGCCTATCTTATTCTTCGTAATTCCTCATCCTTTCGTTCTACGACATGGCTCCCTTCTCATTCGAACCCGCTCTTTCTGACATCAAGCGCCACTTGGCTGGTTTCAACGATGCTGACTACACCCCACCCCGTCAGGTTCGCGAGTTGAACAGTGCTGCTGAGATTGCAGTAAGTCTTGACCTTTTTCTTTTCTTCTCGTCATCCCTTAGTTCTTTCTTCTAGATCTTTTGGAAGGACGACTTGTCCCGAGTCGTCCAGAAGTCCGCTGCCGTTGACCTCATTACGGCTATACATGCTCACTATCAGAGCATCGGTCGTACTCATCCCTATGTCGAAGTCCCGCGCTGCTTCACCGATGGCATTGATAATCTCATGAAGACCATTTCTGGTCTTCTCGAGGTTCGTACTGCTCAAGAGGCCGCTAAACTTCGCCCTCCGGTGTGTTTTACTTTCTTTTCTTTTGGGTCTTCTTGCTTATACTTCTTTTCCTAGACCAAGCGCCGTTCCGAGGCTGCTCAGGATAAACTTGACGAAGCTTCCGTTTCTTCTAAACTCAAAGCCGTTCCTGCTCCGGTCTTTGCATCCACCAACGATGTTATTACGAAGCCTAATGTCCCTACGGAGCCGAAAGCTGATCGCAACGACACTCCCCAGTCCACCGCTTCTTTATTCGGTGATGTCGACGTCGTACGTCTATCCACTTCCTTTCAGCACATAACCCTGAACGCTTGCAAGGTTATGTTCGAATCCGCTGCTCCTACTGCGTCTGACGGCTCTTCCGAGCGCAGTGACAGTGGTGCTGTTGAGGTCAGCACCATTTCTCGTCCTGCTGCTGCTCCAGACACTTCGGTTCGTTTTCTTTTTCTTCTCTTCTCTTATTATCTTACTTATTCGTAGCGCTTTACTCCGTACGATTTTCCTTTCATGCTTTCCTACTCTTCACTTCCTTCTATCGACATTCACTCTCCTTCATACCTCAAATATCAGGCTCTCAAGTCTCGCAAGCGCAAGGCCGATGAGTCCGTCGCTGCCTCTCCAGCTCCGCGCCCTCGTTCTCGCTTCGACGAACCCTCTTCATCTCACGATCGCGACTCCGGCTCTCGTCGCTCTGCTGACCGTCCTCGTCTCGCTGAAAACAATCATAACAACCAACGTTTCCCGCCTTCCGATCCTCGCCATTACGGTCCCTTGGGTGTCATTGGTGAGCTCGAGATCGAGTTTGACATGATGCAGGCCCGTATCAACACGATGACTCGCATCCGCGACTTTATTCGCTCCCTCATCGAGACTGTTACCGAGCCGCCTCGTTCCACTCGTCGTCGTGGTAATTAGCTTAGAGGTTTTTGTGTGTAGTTGGGGTCGTTGTGTATATATTGCTTTGAGTTCGTAGCTACAACACCTATCCCTACCCCTCTCTCACTTTTTAAATCATCCGTCCTCGGTTGCTTCCTCTTGTATTTCCAAATTCCTGCCTTCGAATATAAAGTCGTCGTCTTTCTCTTTACCCTCCGCCAGAATTCGTGTGAGCTTCTTCAGTTCCTCCCTTGACAAGTCCATAAACTCTTCAAGTTCTTTAGGTAGACTCATTTTTCTTCGGGAGAAGTAAGGGATTACACGAAATGCTGCGACCTTATTCTGCCACACAGACCCATCAAGCTCAGCTACAATGTATGCGCCACCCTCGAGTCTCTCTAGAACCACCATAGGACCTAGGTATCGTTCCTTCATTTTCTTATCTAATGATCCTTCCACAATGGTGTTTCGAACCAACACCAAATCTCCCCTCGTAAAGGTATAGTTCTTAATTTTATTTTTATTCTCCTCCTCAAACTTCACCAATGCCTTTCGCTTGCGCTCATCGATTCTCTCTACCATTTCCTCCACATGTGCACGATGTTTCGCCAGTGCGCGCGCCCGATATCCAATAAGCTCTGCCGTACTCAGAGTCCTATCCGGCAACCTAACTAGCCAGGTGGCTTCTGTCAAGTCCAGAGGTAAAACCGGGTGCGCTCCTGTAACCATGAAGTATGGTGAGCACCCTAGTCCTTTCCTCACTGATATCCTATCTGCCCATAGCACATGGTTCAAGAACCAATACCATTTCGACGTATCGCCACTCGTAGCTTTGAATAACATCTGTCGGATATCCCAATGGGGGCGCTCGATCTTTCCGTTCGCCTTAGAGTTATAGGGTGATATCGTTATGTACTTAATACCATATTTCTGAGCAATCCACGCTACTGCCGCTTTGAAAGGTGTTCCATTGTCCGTGATTATCTCCCTCACCGTGCCCCATCTGCACAATATCTCCTCGAATATAAAATCCGCAATCTGCTTCGCCGACTCTTTCTTCACTGCCCGTGCTTCCACCCATGACGATAACGAGTCTCTTGCGTGTAAAATATATTTGCGTCCGTTTGAGCTTGGTGTCATGTGCATCGTGTCCATGTGCACCCGTTGGAATAATGAAGGTGTATGTGTGAGCGTTGGTGGTATCGAGATCATCTCCCTCTGTCGTATTTGACAAAGATGGCAACTCTTGACATACCAACTCACATCCCGCTCATATTCCGGCCACCAAAATCGCTTGTTTATCAGTGTCTTCGTCGCATAGAATCCTCGATGACCCAGCGAGTCGTGTGCCATTCTCAGCATCCACATCCTCTTTTCTTTATTCACCACTAACTTGTGCTCGTCATTTGGGTCCCGCCTGTACAATCTGCCTTCTTTATCCATGAAGAAATGGGACGCTGCCCTCCTGAAAGTCAAGAATTCCTTCTGATCCATTTTCTTCATTATTCGTTGTGGATCTACGAACCACTCCTTGATCTTCTCCAGTCTCTCATCCTGTAGCTGTCCTTCTACCGATCGCTTCTCTTCTGGGTAAGTCTCATCCTCCGCTTCTAGTAACTCGTCCAATGGTGTCTTAATCGTTTGTTTCAGCGACTGGACTAGTCTCGCATGGTGTCTTTCTTCCCTCGGTGTGACTTTAATACTCTCGGTATGTTTAATTCTTTGTACTTCCTCTTCTCTCGCTTGTGCCGCTTCTTCCCCAAATGCCTCGACACTTAGCGCACTTCTCAAATAATAACCTCCCCTTGTATCGATATCTTCTCTAAAATCCATCCACTCTAGTGGATCAGGGTCGTCCTCATTCGTTTTTACTAACTTCGGTGCCCCAAAGCCCACATCCTCGTCATCACTTTCTTCTCCCTCACGCTCGTCCAAATCTCCTTCAGCATGTGGTCGTCTCGACAGTCCATCTACTGCAAATGTCTTTCCTTTCACATGTCGAATTTCGAAGTGGAACATCAATATGGCATCGATCCAGCGATTAATCGTCGCATTCGGTCCCAGACCGGCATTCTTCAACATTCCGAAGATATACGACGCATCTGTTTCCACTACTAGTTTTCGACACCCGTACAACCAATGTTTACACACACTAAGCGCTTTCATCAGCCCGAAGAGCTCCCGTTTGGGTTGGGAGAACCTCCGTTCTCTTTCGTTGAGAACCAACGAACCGAACCTGGCGTATCTTCGCTTATTAGGCTCGTTGGGATCTCCCTGGTAGATGTGATATCCCACCGCTACATATGAGGTGTCAACAGACAGCACCACTCTTCCTGGTGCGTCATAATCTATCGGTTTCAAGCACTCCGTATGATCCAGTGCTTTCTTCATCCGGTCCATACACGCTTGTTCCGCCTCTCCCCACTTCCAATTCACCTTTCCTCTCAAAAGCTTCTGCAGCACCTCCGCCTTTTCAGCATAATTCTTAATGTAAGGTCTCACTACTCCGAACGTTCCCAGGAACGACCGTAAATCGCTCACATCCTTACACGGTGCCCAGTTCTTCAGCGTCCACAGTTTCTCAGGTGCAGCTCTCCTTCCTTCATATGAACACAAGTGCCCCACCACCGTGATTTCTGCCGCACACAGGGTTGATTTCATTCCCGAAAACGTCCCTCCACTATATTTCATCCTTTGCACGATCCGGTTCATGTTCGTAAAGTGCTCCCACACAAATCTCCGAATGCCCTTATTCGCTTCTGTCCTTTCCCAGTCTCCGTCACCTGTCTCGTAACGTGTCTTTGGTCCTCGTATAGCCACATCGTCAATGTAAGGGATAGTGTAGGCGGGAATTTCATCTTGCAATATATAAGTTACATCGTCGTGAAAGATGGGGACGGAGTTGGTCCACCCCATGGGCAAGGTAGTCAACCTCAACGCTCCGAATGGTGTCTGGAACGCCGTCAAATCCCTCGATTCTTCGGCTAACATCCTTTCGTCATACCCCACGTACAGGTCTAAAATCCCACCACATGCTCTGCCTGCGAAATTCTCTGCTAGAGCATCGGTTGCTGGTGGTAGCCCTGAGTGCGCTATTGTCACTTTGTTCAGGGGTTCAAGACTATGTACAATCCGATGCTTCCCATTCTTCTTCAGCACCAGGAACCATCGACTTCGATAGGAAGAGTTGGTTGGTTCATACACGCCCGCTTTCAACTTAGTCATTATCATTTCACAGACTTCGTTGTAGAGACCTGGCGGTATCGGAATGTTCTTCATCACCCAGGGCTTATGCTCTACCACCGGTATGACTACTGGTGGGAAATATTCTTCTTTGAAATGACCCCTTTCTTCATCAGTCCACGCAAACGCCTGGTCATGCATCATCATGAAGTTGTGCAGCAACTTCCTTTCCTCTGGCAGCAGGAAATCACCGCTATGCGCCTTATCCATTTCTTCCATTCTTTCCTTCGTGTACCTTCCTGTTGGTTCAAAGTCTCTCGGAACCGTGGGTAGCTCTGGTAAGTCCGCTAATGGGTCGCCAGTAATGTTACGCGTGATTCTAAATCTCGCCGGTAATTCTTGAAATACCGGCTTCACCTTCAGCGCTACAGGTTTGTACTTCCCATATTGCGCACGCAGCGGTCTTCGTCCCATCACGTATTGCCCAAAGGTACAAAAGGTCTGTCCCTCTTTCTTCACTCCTTTCTTCTTATCCTCGATGGCTCGGTATTTTTCGTTCAAATAGGTATGTATTTTTCGTTTCATTTCCCCTTGAAAAACTTCCATTTCTGCGATCTGTTCCAAATATGCGTCCTTAAGTTCGGTTTTACTGAACTTCTCTTTCTCCGGTAACCGACTCCCTATCACCCTCAATTCTCCTTCCACAAATTCCACAGTCAACGCCACCTCTCGTCGCTCCGTCAGCAATTCCTCGAGGTCACTATAAAATTTTCCACCCCCGGAGGTCCACGTCCTCGTTCGTAGGTAGGAATTGTACAGCGTGCTCCTGTATTCGGATCCGTTAATGTAATAACTTGATCCCCGTTGGTACTGTTGTTGATTTGGCTGGCGGTGAGTGCATCAAATGGTCGACCCATCAATACATCATATGCCGGATCTCGCATAATGTGGACTTGGAGGTACAACTCGAGTTCTCCGATTTTAAATGGTACGTTCCTAGCTAAGCCCAACGAGCTTTCAACTTGCTTGTTGGCGCTTTGCATTTGAATCTGAATGTCGGGGTTCCACATTACTCCCAATGCACGTGCTATTTTGGAATTCATGGATACTATCTGGGACCCGCTATCCAACAAGGTTTCCACCATTTTGTCTCGGTTCACGGTAGGGTAAATCGCGCGTAACGAGTGCGATTCTCTTGCTACGAAGATCTTCCTTTTGGCCAATTCGGGATCCATACCCTCCAGGTACTGCAGTACCGGATCCGAGACTACTATAGCGCCCTGGGGTAGACCCTCCGTGGCTTGTCGCAGTACTGTTACTTGGGTAATGGGTAAGTCGTCCCATTCTACCGTATGGTCTTCTTCCAATGCTAACTGTCGCATTGTCTCATCTTCAACCTCTTCTACTCTTGGTGCGGTTGCCACTTTCCTTTTTGTTCCCTCCGCACTCGCCCTTGTTACGTTCTTTGTCTGTTTATCCATTAATTCCTTCACCCCTTTAATTCGAAGGGCCTCCTCTACCGGAATCATCACATGTGTCTTCTGTATTCGCTCCAAAATCTTCCTTGCTGTATCGCTTGACTCTACCGACTCCGTCCTTGCTTCCCTGAACTTCCGCTGCCTTGCCTCGAAACCTTCCCTATCTTCGACTCTCGGTAAGATCTCGCTGATATCCGCTATCGGCAACTTTGACATTCCCTCTTGTTGTGCTACCGGGCTCTTATTCTTGTCCTCCGGGGGTGATGCCTTCTCGTTCTTCTTATTCACCCCCTTCCTCGAACTTACTCGAAACCCGACTGGTCCGAAGGTAAGTTGTACTGCTTATTTCTCGTGTTCAACAACCCTCCTCGCAGATTGTTCTGCAACTCCTCCAATGTCTCTCCCTTCGCTTTAAGGCTATCTTCTATCAACTCGTCCCTTTTATCCCTCACTGCGTTCACGAACATCGACATCGACGCTCCGCTCATCAATACGTCCTCCACTCCTTGAAAGTTATTGGCTTTATTCCGGTGCCAATCCTCTACCTTCTCCTTCATTGACTTTTCCTCCGGGTACCGTTGGATCGGTTTCATATCGGGGTACTTCGTGAACCCTTTATCGTCCTCCACAATTAACTTCTTATCTAGATCGCTGAAGCGCGTCTGGCATTCCTGCAACTGATGGCCCGTTCGGTGACAGTAAAAGCACTTATCATTCCTCGGTGCCGCCATTCCCATTGGACGCGCGAAGTTCGCTCCCCCTGCAGCAAAGTTCGCTCCCGCAAATTGTCGCGTATTGAAAGCGTTGGTTGTTGGTGCCGGAGGTGCAAAGCCAGGCGCAGGTACGTTTCGGTTCTGCATCGTTAAGTGCTGTAGCTGACTGGTGGTTTCAAACACCATTTTACGCATGCTTTCCTGGCTCTGCTGCATGAACTCCAATTGGCGCTGCTCACTCTGCTGTCGCGCCTCTTCCATTTTCATCATAAACTTCAACAACTCGTCCCCCATTCCTTCTTTCTTTATCTCTCTTGGGGTATCTTCCTTTATTTGTACACTCTTTCCCTTTGATTCTCTCACACTCTTGACCGGCGACCTATCGGTCAAGCTCCTCGTGTGTGCAACGATCTCATCAATCGTGTAGCGCTCCTCCGACGTCCGTTCTGTCATAACCGGGATCGGTAAGTTGTTGTGTCTCGCCAATGCTACCTGAGCTTGATGGCTCATCATCAGTTCAAAGTCTATGCTTTGTTTCACCCTTTCCGCAAACTCGTCCGTCAGCGCGTTCAGGAACATCTCTACCAGTTCCCGTTGGGAGGTCACTCCGTTCCCAATCGCTTCTCGTTGTTTAAACTTTCGCACTTCGGCTTGGAACGCGAGGATTAATTCGTGTATTTCTTCATTATCCCGAGCGGTGAGTCCGTTCCACTTATTCGAGATCTGAGCTAATCGTTTCAAACTCCCTTTCTGATCATCTCTCGCCTCCGGATAACTCCTAATCAAATCGTCCTTAAACCTTCCCCAATCGTTCTCGTCAAACGACGCAATTCCTTTCCACTTATCCTCGGTACCCTTGTCGGTGTACCTCACGATCTTGTCCATTTTCGTTCTTGCGTCGGTTATCTCAAACTCGGCAAACAACTCCTCCATCTCCGCTATGAATCGCCCCAATTCCCGCACCTCAAGCTTATCAAATCTTGGTGCGTGTCGGTCCCGTGGGCTCGGGAATTTATTGCGCCCTCCGCCACCGCCGCCGTTCCCGACTGGTGGTACTTCGGGGTTTTCTCCGTTGTCCGACATATTTTGGTTATTATTTTCGGTAGGTTTTCGTTTTGGTTTGGTATATCTTGGTTCCTTCTCTAATCCTTGCAACTCTCCTGCTTTCAACGCTGTTCTGGTTCTTCTAGGCGGTATTTCTGACTCGGTATCGGTATAAAATTCTTGTTCTTCTTCTGTTTCCGACGACGCTATTGCTAACGCTTCAAATAACTCTGATAGGTCTGGCTCGTAATCACTATTGGATTGCTCCAATTTGGAAAAGCACGGCGCAAATTCAAAGTTTCAACCCAAAACCCCCTCGCGGTGGGCTCCAGATGACGAGCTCGTTACGGACACCAACACACACACACGCTCGAGACTGGCTGTCGAGAGCGGGGGATATCTGGGGTTAATGCCGAGGTCGAGTTCTAGTTCGTTGGGGGCAATGGGGAAACTCCGTAGTTACGCGTAGACTAATCCGTCCCTGTAATCCGTAACCGAAATAGAATGTTCTTTGCTCGTTGTCCTCCGACGCGGAAGCGGCTAAAAACCAATAATGGTGATCTGACTTCTAAATGAATTCCTTTTCTTCTTGGCTAACTGTTCACTCGACGCTGCTTGACTTAAGCTCTGCTTTGGGCTGACAAATCCTCAATAGCTTTAGATTCAACCTGTAGATTTCTATGGGGGATTCTCTGATATTACATGTTGATTTCTCTGCCTATTTATACTATTTTCTATCGTTTATTTCCCCCTTTTTCTTCTAAGTTCGTTCCCTTGGCTTGCTTAGGTTTTGTCTTAACTTGGTATCTCTTATTCCATTCCGATCGGTCTCGACCTCGTTCTTGGTGTCTTGGTACTCAGCTGACCCTTTCCTCGGTAACTCGTATCCCGGCCTTACGGTTATCACATGTAGGTCGTCTCAAGCGCTCGACACCCCGTTATGGTAAGTGGTTTCCCCTATTCTCGATAGGGAGGGCTCGGCTTTGTGAGGTTACTGGCAGGAGTGGTAGCGCCCGTACCCGTTGGTAGGTGAGTAAATGTTCTTTTCTGTTTCGCTGAACATTATCAGTCCTGTATTTCGTACTGACGCTGTTCCCACAGATGGACACGTGCACTTCCTCCCGCCGTCCTATTGTGCTCTTCGTTTCAACATCAGCAAACCCTGTCAGGGCTACAGAGTGCTACGTAGTGCTACATAGCCCTGTAGTGCTGTAGCAAGGGTACCCCTTTACGTAGCACTCTCCCATATATCCATAGTGTTACGTAGCACCCCCTTCGTGCTACAGAGTGCTACAGAGTGCTATAAGGTGGCTACAGAACACTACTGAAGTGGGTCTGGATTATAGGGTGCAATTTTCCGTTGTTAAAATGGCACTTAGATTTTGAAATACAACACAACTGACACAAGCGATAAAAATTAGAATAAATATATATATTCACAAACTACCTAATACATCAAAAATACGAGTGTGAAATAATAAAAGTGACCACAGTATCTACAAAAAATAAAATAAAATAGAAAATCTTCGCAAATCAACTAGAGGGAATGATGTTCCAAACCTATAAAGGATATACTATGGCAAACTGTAGAAAAGAGAAGTATGAGTATCAGAACATGTGCATAACGAAGACCACTTACATGTTACCTGGCGGGTATAGGGCAAATTGAGAAATGGCAGATCAGGCTGAAGGAGGGAGGGAAGCCTGAGACAGAAGAGTAAATAGGGAGGTGGGAGGGTGAGAGGAGAAATAAAGCGATTCAGAATTACTGTCCAGGTAGGATAAATAAGTAAAAAACAAAAAAAACGAGAGCAAGGGAACATACCAGAATGCCCCAATGCTGCCACCTCATCACTAAATGCCCGTGTTCCCAATGATATGCTGTGAAATTACAGTCAGCTGTATGCTTTACACCATGATAAGACATAAACTAACCCAACTGTCAGTTGTGAAGCAAGGCTAACACATGAAGTGCGGTGCAAGTGGTGGTTGAAGGAGAAAATGTTGGAGTTTTCGAGAACAAACCACAAATCATTTCTTTAGACTGGATTTGTCATCCTTTCACGCGATCACATTCAAAAGCGAACAGTTCGGTTTTGAATGTGACTTTTGTGATCACATGATCACACCAATCACAACGTGACAACATCACTTAAACTTTGACTTTGAGGTTTTCGTCATCAATAAGAAATGATATTTTGAAACAAGTCCTCATAAAATTAAGATGATATGCGGTGAATCATTATTTTTGCTTTTAAAATAGCTTATATAAATGTCAATTATTTAATTATTATTTGGTAGCTTGGGTAATGATCATTCAGGCCCCAGCACAGAAATATATAAGATCACCACTCATAATTACTACAAAACAAGTGCCCGAAATTTAACTTAAGCTCATGCAAACTATATTGGGGTACTGGCTTTATATATTAAATGATAACTATCAACTTGTTTTTATTTAGAATGGAATCCAAAACTCTATAATTATTAATTAATGCTCAGGATGCACATCAATGAATAGGGGCCAACTACCAATGGCTCCATACTACTATAAGAAAAATCTGTATTGTCTCTGATAAATGACATAACACTCTGGAGTGCTACAGTGCTACAGCACACTACAGTGCCAAGTGGTGAACTACAGGTGATGGCTCACACGCTATGTGGAGCTATGGGAAAAAATCAGAATTTGCTGATGAACCTTAATCCGTAAATTCTCCTGAGTCGGGGCCCAGCCCTATCAACGCCCATAGTTAACGTGAACTAGATCTGGGATGCAAGAGGCCTTCGGAAAGCGAAAAGAGTAGTCCCTCGGTGCCCTAGCCCTTCGAGGTACTCTATGGATGGCGTCACTGAGAGATCTGGGGACATAATGCTTGAATTTGTTCTTGGGCTTGGTGCCACTAGTAGCCTTCAGTTGCTCCTTGTGCGACTTGGTAAGGCAGGGTGGGCGACTACTGCCAATTGTAATCTGGGGGCTGACATAGGTTCTGGTAGATAAGCGAGGAGCAGTATAGCGCTCAGGAAAGTTAGAATCTGGGTTCATGTCTGTTCTTTTCGTTGGGTTCAGCTGAAGCAATGAGGGAAAGAAAGTCAGGCAATGGCAGGGTAGCGTTGGAGCAGTATAAACTTACTATTACTACGGTGAAATAAGTTTTTTGTTCGATAAGACAGAGTCACAAATGGTGTGGGTTAAGATGAAGCGGAATGTTCAAAATTCAACGAATTTATTGTGCATCGTGTTCCTGGTGACCCTAAATCAACATACCGCGCCTTTTGGCAATATCCTTGCCTACCATTGTTCATTTTCCAACATGGACAACCTGAGTCATAAACATTAAATAATGGATGTAGCTATAGAATCCCATCGAACAATGGGAAGGTTCATCGCTTCGTGGGCACCCCAGGTACCGCCAACGTACATACACTCGGTCAAGCACAGTCATTAAACAAGACTGCAAGCCAAATCCATTGAAACTATGAGTATCAAACTATATTATATATGCATAAGTTATGTCTAGAGCCTAAGCGCATCTATAATTATAACATAATCCTTCTATGATGAGTGCAACATGCTATAGTCAGGGATCGGTGTCTGTACAGACTGTAAGCTATAGGCGCCTATCGAGGTCACGTCCCACGATTCCCTTCGTCGCAAGTTAATATCTGCGAGTGTTAGACCAAGACTGCCAGGGACCTCGCGGGATGCTAATGTGATGGCTTCTGGCACGGAAAATGATCCCCGAAAATATCGTTCATGGTCCAACGTAGACTCTATATTGGACTGCAAATTTATAAAAAGTATTTGGCAGCATCCGTTAGCCTGATGACAAGTATGTGCTCGAGGGGAGACCTACATAAGTCGAGGTTGGAAATAGAAAAAGACGCGAGGACGAATTCCTTCGTGTTCGGGTGAGCCATCGAAAATATGCCGCTCTTGACTTTGGGCTTTCCGATGATGGATAGGGGTTGTAAATTGTTCTCATATTGTACGGCCCTCTATATCGTCTGGTGGCACCCCCAGCATTACTTCCCTTTGTCTTGACTCCAGAACCGACGGGTAAATTAGAACGAGTGGCGTTTCGGGAAATCAGAACTGAACGTGCAGCCAGCAAAGCAACCTCAGCACGAGAGGTATGCATCTCCAAAGTAGGCGAACTTGGCGTTGAAAACGAGTGGGTATGCTATCATCTGGCTAGAAAGTTATATGTATACCATAAGGACAAAGAGACCAGGTAAATACATCGCTACCTACTCATGGAGTGTTGAAAGGTTATTGACCTTTCAACACCAAACGCCAACAACGCGCCTTTCTATCTGCTGTGACAAAGGGGTGCCACTGATCTTAGAGTTGGGCTGGTCAAATGTGCATGGGAACCAAGCATTGTAAATGAGACAAAGACATTGGCTCATTATGAGGAAACTTTTAACCAAGCCCAACTCTTTGACGCAAAATTAAAGCTCGCTACTGGCATCCACAAAGGCAGCATCAAAGGGTTTCTAATTGAGACCATCATATCACTTTGATCTAGCCGAGCCTGAATTGCTAAGGCATTACAAAACGTGCCTCCCTGTCAGCACAATGCGGTTTCGTAGTGCTTCGTCCGCCCATATTGCTTTCTATAACCAAGTGGCGGGCTCACAGTTAAAACTTTACTTCAAGGGCTTTCATCCTCGAATGTTGGGCTTTCGGTTAGTGGGAATATAGAATTATTTAGGCATTTGATTCATCAGTTCTCTCTCGTTTATCAACAACAAACTGCGAGACCTGCTTTGTCGGCTCTCCTACGTCAGGTGAAGCTCTAGGAGACGGAAATCTGACGTTTCCGCTATTTGAAAAGGTTGGAAATATGCACAAATTTAAAGACTTTGACTCCCATTACCATTTCACGAATACTGTCTCCAAAGGCCACAGTGTATACAGGGCGAGCAAAGTTGTAGAAGACTACGAGATTAAGGATGGCTTGACGAGGGTTGGATACTGACAGTGGTTTAGGAGTGCTTTTACCGTTTACGTGTCAGATGGTCTGTTTTAGGTCAGCTAATTGACGTAGATATACAAAGGGAGACTTACGGACGACCAGCGTCTTCGATATCATTGGGGTTGGTGAAGATGACTTCTACAGCGTTCATCTGGAAGGCGAACGGATCATTTTCCGACCCGAATTCAATATTCTTCATCTCCCTGCCGGTGCGTCGTCATTGACGAGAATTGAATGAAGGTGACTTATTCAGTCGTCGGCTTGATGGGCTCAGCAGCGACTGCTGCTTGCTAATGTATAGAACATTATGCTCTTTGCTGTTAGGTATTTTTCATTGTGGTGGTTTGGTCGAAGACTCGCGGCTCTTGGGTGTTTCTGGGGTCGTTGGCCACGGGTATTAGCCGTGTCTGACAACTGAGGATAAATTATACATTAGATCGTTGTAACAAAGGTTAGAAATGGTAATGAAACGGCTTACAATGGTGCTTAAGAGCGTAGTGTGTGTGTTGGAGCTGAGAGGAAATGTAATAGATAGGCTGCACGAAGGGCGGCTCAAGTTGAAGAAAAGGCGGGCATGAGGATTCCTCCAAATAAGCGATGCAACAGGCCAACGTATTGTTTTTTGCGCAAAAAAAAAAAAAAAAGCAACCATGTCGGAGTGAACCGAGAACATGGACCTCATCCGTTATCTCATGTTTATTTCTAAACGTCTGCGTCTGCGGACGCATGTCGAGTAGGGCAGCAAAGGTGAGCGTATGATTCTGTTGCTATAGCTAAAATAAAATAAAATAAAATATCAGCGATTTCCGTTGCTAGGTTCCCTTCAACGTTGCTCACCTACCCCGTGAAGATAAAAACGCTTTCTAAACAAAAAGCCCGCCTGCGGTAGGATGCAACAACCTTCGAGTTTCCAGGCTGTTACGAATACGTTCTGTGCTCCTTTGCCTGAAGGGAAAGAGAAAAAATATTAGACATGTCCTTTCCGCACACCCGTGCTACTGGGACGTTTTATGGTTAAATTGCCAGCTTTTTATGTTTTTAAAGAATTTTGCAACACTGAAATTTGCCCAGCCGCTTGGAAGCCTCGCTCTGCAGGAGACCATTCTCATCCATGTCGGTTTACATCATAGACCAGGGGTGCCTCAACGTATTGAGGATTTTCCTGCCACTGTCCTCCAAACGCCGCCGAGAACGATCTGGAATCGTCCTGCCTGTGCATAAGTAATACTTCTAGAAGACGGTGAGACATATCATTATTCCTATAAAATCGTGAACTTACAGTTCTTGCTCGTGTAGTGACTCAAATACGTCTCAGGCAGGGCGCACCCACCTTGGATAGAGTTCATTGTGCTTCCGGCAGCAATGACCTGCACCATCCTTAGGCACAGTCGGGTCACGACGGATAAGCTGGCTAAGGAATGTTAAAGTCTCCCTGTCTGATTTTGTTAATATTGCGGAACATGGAACAACAACATGGAGCCTACTTGTGATGGGCACTGATTTTAAAAATCTGCGCTGGTCGGAAACTCTTTCAGTGGCTGTTCAGGACGACTCTTTCGAGCCATGACGACCATAACGAGACTGATATCTCTAACGAATGTGAGCGAGCACCTCGCCTCGTTACCCCCTCTGTTGAGCACACTGCTCGCTAGTCAGCCTTCAGTTTCAACGCTAACGCGTCAACTTCCTGTATTTTCAAGCTTGATCGAATTTGTCAAACATCCACCCTTTGCATTGGCGACTGAAACCGTGATCATCTAGAGCAGATAGCGCTGGTTTCTGGCGAAATTACTTGACTGGGAAGGGGATGGACGCAACTGACACTCTTAGGTGTCCCTCCCATGGACTCAAAAAGCAAGCTGCTCAATACCAGCTGCAATTGTCTGGTAGTCCGCTGCGCTGTTCAACGGCCCTCCCACAGCAGAACCTGATGAAAAATGGCACAGAGGACAGTTGTGGTCACATAAGGACGACCATACTCACCTTCAAGAATCATGCATAGAATCACCATACATAGCAAGATGTTGTCGCTAAACTTCGCCCTTGGCTTTCCGCTCGTTCCCAACAAGTTCCAGGTTGCTCCCCCAAACGACAGTACCCAGAATAGGAACTATCAAAGCGCACGTCAAGTCTTCACTTGTACGTAGTTAATCACTCAGCCACCGAGAGTTGACGAAGACTGAAAACGTTCATTCACAATTACGCGAAGTCGAGTACAAAGCGATTGCTACATCTATGATTCAGGTTAGTTCTTTCAGGATGTTGACAGAAAATCATTGGACAAACTCACTAAATCAGCCCAGTGACAGCATCAGACGCTCGTCTATGTTAATTCCAGCTGAGGCTCAGCTTTCTATCCACAAATCCAGTGCTCCATCCCGATGTTGCGAGCGAACAACCATGGCAGAGTCCAGACACCCAAATAAAGTTTAAGCGGAGCCCAGAAATTCGATTCGCCGTTTCATGCCGATATGCCATCAAAACGTCCCAGACACAACTCCACGACTGGCGCCCAACTAGACGCCTAAATGCATTAACTCATAGGACGACAATGCATAATTGTTCAGAAATGAAAGATGTGATAGATTAAGATGCGGCAATATATCATTACAATGCCGGCTCTACAGGGTGCCGTGAAGGAATTCCTCGGGAAATGCCCCGCTTCTCCATTGTCCTTTTACATTAGACATATCCATGATATGCAATCACTTATCCCTTTGTGCTGATAAAGTTGGGAATGGGTACTCAAAAAAATGAATTGTAGTAGTGTACAGCGTGATGGGGAGATTGATAAAGCAGATAGTAGTGTAACAGGAGAGCGTGTGGATGACATATGTAGTCAAGTGGCGCTACAGCGTTTGAACGTTTGAGATCAGTTGATGAGGAGCCCTCCGAGTGATTGAACTTTCATCATTGCACGTCGCCAAATGATAGGATGGCTTCAGTGATGTCTTCCTCCTCGCGCCATTCCTCCTTCATTGATATTTAGTTCCAATTTATCATTGCCTTATTGAAAGACTAACCAAGATATCCTGGCCCTCCTCAACGGGACGCAAAGTGGCGACTGAGATGGACACAGTTTCTACACCGTGATCCTCCTTATCTTCCAGAAAGATTGGTGATGTAAGATCGTGCTCTTCGACCTGGTGTTCAGTGCGGTTCGATGACATTGTCGAGATCTGGAGAAACAAACTCTAGTCAGCATGCCGACATGTAGAATAAGAGGAGTCTGGCATCTTGTTGTTACGTACGATACGGTAAATGCTTGATTAATCGCGACAATGACTCGGAGGTGGTTTTAACTGGTTATGATGAAGGAACAAGGACAAGATATAGTCGAGTAGCTGAAATAAATACACAAAGAACAGTCTCATGATTTCTCTCCCATTCTTCCAGATTAATTTAAGGGTGATACGCAATGTCGAGTTGACGCGTATTCATTGTTCAATATCAGAGTTCATAGTCACACCAACAAATAAAGGCGAACTACTACTCCCGAGTCCCATAACAGCCATTATAGGCGGAGACGCGTCCTAAGGTTGATGGTCCAACTTTAGGTTGCTCTCTGACGGTTGTATGAATGGGTGCATTGCGACAAAACCTTATTATTCATATACAAGTCACAACTACAGATGCAATCCCTGACTCTCCATTTCCTGTGTACCCCGGCTTCAAAGGTGTTTTTCAGGCAACTAAGTCGTTGTTCATTGGGCCCCCTTGCCTCTTCTTCTGGTTGTCACGCATCATTGCTGGAAGCATTTCAGCTTGAGTCTCTTTATTGAAAATATAGTCATTTGTGCCAATCCCACAATTACGAAATCTCCCTAATTGCAGGCATTTGGCGATTGCGGACGGAGGACAACGCTTCCAGGATGGGCATTCTAGTTTCTGTCGTCTACGCTCTCGTTCATTTGCTCTACATACTATATACGGCCATTTTAGGTCATATACCTGCTCTGCAATCGCTTGAGTTGTCAATTCTATGACTTGCCCTCTCTCACTGCATGATGAAGTAAAACCAATCTCTCCAACTTGACTAGTCACAATGCCAGAACTCGAGGAGTTTGGGCCGACTGAGACATCACGAATGTTATCTCCTAAGCGTCTGCGAACTCCGGAGGCACTCAGCGATGACGATGACATCCCGAAGTTGGACGGGACGACTTTGGCTGTCTCATCGATGAGGTGATAGTAAATACCACATTTGACGACATCCCAACCTGGACGTCTGCTCGTTAATTGTCAGTTATGCCCAGTCGATACTCGATAACAAGACACTTCCCATAATTGTACATATATATGGTCTAGTTGGATTCTTTTGTAGTTTCAGTAAAGGGCCATATGGCAGCGTTCGAGGGACTCTCTCATCCTCATCTCCCTGCTCTGAATCTGATGCCCACCAGTGCACACCTCAAACAGAGAATTGATTCGAGAAGCAAAACAAAGCGGCTCTAAGCACGCTAGCTACCTAGGACGTTCGAAGCACGCCCGAACACGATGGCGGAGAACACCGTGTAATCTGCTACTGGTCCTTTTAAAGCTTCGAAGACTTCTCTGCGAGTCTTTATACATACACGAATAAGAACCCACTCGGGTGCATCATAAACGCGTTACCGATGGATGTACAATCGTTAGTCACCACTCGTGGATGTCCACCACTCGGGTTTTTTTGGTAATTTGCAGATATCTCGCCCAATTATGCGATATAAAAGTTGAGAATTTAAAACCAGGTAGAGGTAAGTAGAATACACCAGGATCTCTAGTTAGATTTAAGAAAATATAGAAATATGAAGTGCAGGAATTTGCAGACCAAAACGTGAGCATCAAAAAGTCACGTAAAATGCGTGTTATTTTCCAGATCCCGCACGATGTAGAGCTCAAATCCGTCCAAAATCCGGCCTGAAACTTAATGTAGTGTCTTACTATCTGTCTGCAAAATATCAGACTGCCTCGACGTTATGCGCTTTCATGGGCAACGAAATACGTTTCGTGCATCCATGAAGTCTAGTGATTTGATGGCATCACTTTCTGCCAAACTGACCTTTTCCACCTCAGTGACAGTTCGTGACAGAAAAACCCGAGTGGTGGTATTTTCGACTAGACACCACCGATACCACTCCGACGCTCGTTCTCCCTCGTTTTTCTTCAATAAAAATTCATATTCAAGTAGAAAATCAAAAATTACGTAGGTTTACCAAGCCTCAATGTCAGGGGAGCAGAGGAAAATATTCCAGTCGCAAGTTAGTGAAGCTGTACCCGACTGGTGACCAACGATAGTAGTCTGTAGAGCGGCAGCATCAGCGCCGGTGTATTATTACGGGTACGAAGCTTACTTTGTAGGAATTAAGTAGAATACATACTTCGGGGTGCTGGGTTCTGTTCCATCGGTGTTTAATTTCGACTGTGGACGTCATATACCTCGAGGTACGTGAATTCGAACCATTCGAATAATCTGAGTCGCACGCTTTTAACTTAAACTTATTTTCTATCTGGATTTTGAGTGTCTTTGAGCCGCCTGATAAGATTGCTTTTATGTCTGGCGACGTTGGCATCGATAATGGCGTACGACTCATGTGCCAGAAAGAAGGAAGACGGTAGAATGTCGTGGAGCCTTCTGGCATTTCGGTAAGCAGGTACTAGTACTCTATTCGAATTCAATAAAACTTCATGACACATGCATTATGATTGACACTCGTATTCAAAGGTTGGCACCTACTCCAAAAGGACTCTCAAATGAAGTGAATTGGACGAAATGAAATGAATGAAACGCACGCGAGGTGTCATGCATCTTGCCATTCCTGCCAGTGGCATCACCCATTACAGGTGTCATTCGCTTCACTTATCTTACCTGCGACCCGCCTTTCACTCGCCAAGTCAGATTCTAATACATATGTCAAACTTCAAGTCAAAGCTCAATAATGGGAAGCGAATAGATTGAAAGAGGAGCACGACAACACGCTTCTGAAGCGGTTGTAGCTCTGGGCCTACGGCAGCTCTGTTTTTCGCTCGCGTGCGCTCAGGCTATGCACACCACACCATCCCAGAAGATTTCAGTCATACCACCAAGTATCAAGAATTATCGTCGATTGTTTCCAGTAATTTGAGTACTTACTACACGGCCCAAAATCGACCCCACTCACCCAGGCCCACAAGCAAGACCCATCGTCCCTCTTCTGAGCTTGACAATAATCTAAAATCCACCATAGATTCATTTAAACACCGGCCTTCCCACCAACTTCTCCAACCACACTGCGCTAAAGCGAACGGTACCCCGCACTCCGCACCCCGTGTTCCCGCGTTGTTGTGCTTCCGCGACTTGTAGTGTGGCGTTAGTAAGTACTTATAAGGGTGAGGGTTGGTGCGCATGGTTATTCGGAGCTTTTGGCAGTTCATAAAGTTTAAACCGGTTGTGGTGTTTGGTTAATGTCTGTTAATACTCGGAAAAATGGTTCCGTTGGGAGTGCGGAAGGTGGAATTGTTGGAGGGAAGGACGAAGAAAGAGGGGACGGAAAGAGAAAGGAAAGAGAGCAAGGAAAAAGATCAAGGAAAAAGAGGAACTGATTCGAATTTCGGAAATAAAGATAGCACGTCAAGGCAGAGCGGAATGCGTGGATCCGGTGGTCAAATACTCTACGTGTTTATGTGTCGATTTAAATTAGAAAATCCGCTGGGTTTGCAGGTTGCGGGATTTTGGAATCTTGAAGGGAAGGTAAAGACGAATCTGCATGGGAAGCCAAGTCAGAGGGTAGATCTAGAAATTCTTTGAGCGGACCCATGCTCGTCCGGTCTCTCAACATGGAAAGGGTATACCACCTCTTGAGCATAGTATGCAGTGATTGCGGTATGTACCGATAGAAGAAGTTGGAGATCCTGTACAGCTGCAGGTTGAATCTTATCGAACGAAGGAATGGGTTGGAGAGATCGATAGAGGAAACGAAACGACAGAAGGAACGTGATTCTCATCTACTTATGGTGTCGTTGATGCATGTGTATTAGACGCTGAAATCCCTCATTTCACACCGTACACTGGCTTCATCTCCATCGTCATCATCGCTGGCACTGGCTCATTCCTTTCCACTCACTTAATCTAAAGCTCCAACGAGGCCACCTCGTCATCGTCAAATCAGGCTAAGTAAAAAGGCAAAGAGGCATGATTATATGTAATGTAATTTAAATTAGTATAAGAAGTCCGGGAAGCGCGAATACAGCCATTTGAGCGAATACTACGATTCGTCGAATCTGTACTGGCAATGCGGCATCGAGTCTTCCTTCGTTCTTTCCTCCTTCTTTCCTTCTTTCGCGGCTTCCATTGAGATTCCATGAGCTGAAAGACCAGAAGCCGTAGGTGGTGTACATACAAGGTGAGGCATTTTCCTCCTAGTTGGTTAGTTGGTTAGATAATGCAATTGAGACCTATTGAGCATTTGCAATGAGGACGTTTGCTATTCAGGGTACTCGTAATACGCCGACGCGGTGGATCATGGCGAAAATTTATTTGCTTTACTTGCTTGTACAGTTCTGAACGCGCTTCATTGGTGCACTTGAGGTAGAAGTTCCGGTACCCCAGGATGCGAATAGCGCTAGTCCGTGCTAATTGAGTGGGTTATTACAACGAGGCTTGTGTTATTTATGTGTAGGTTACGTTGCGTTTCGGACCTCCGCAATTGGAGCGTTTAATTTGCGGTGTCGCTGTGCAAGCAAGTGTTTGTAGGTTTCAGTGTGATTGATGGTATTGATGATCTTTGTTTATTTATTCCCTTTCCTAATCCTAAATTCAGAAAAACAAAATAAAATAAAAATACAAATAAAAATAATACAATGAAATAAATTCCTGGTTAGAGCCGGTTACTCAGCACCATTTTCGGATCATACGGGGGCAACAACAGGCAACAACCCTCCATTTGGGTCGTGAGGCGCGTCGGGATCGGTGGAAGTAGAGCTGGGAAAATTGGATTTATGGCACGATTTCGGCGTTGCTTTGGAGGTTTATTCGGGAAATATGATGGAAATTACGCCGTCATTTGAATTTTTTGAATGTTTGATTTATGTTTATGCCGTTGTCGTGATGCACTAGACGAATTGGCTGCCGTCGGTTGGTGGGCAAGGGTAATTAATTGGGGGAAACAAACTCCATGACTGAAAAAAATATTAGACTTGCTCCAATACCACCACCACCACCGCCGTCCTTCTACCTCTGTTATTCTACGCCTGTGCCTTCGTCGTCGTTGGCATTGACTTGACTATTCTACGCGTTGTGTTGTCTGCATAACAGTTTACATTACCACTCGGCATTGACTATTCTGGTCTGGTGACGCGCATATAGTCAGGAGTACCTGGTGTACATTGACGCGTGGACGTGATTTACTTTGCTTACTCTACTCGACCATCATCACCGCATTCATCCAGCCTTTGTCATCCTTCCGAGTCAGTCCTGCCTGACTTGGTTCTGGTTTCTGCCTCGTGTGTGCATCGTGTGCGTTGCAGACGTGTATTCGTGGACTGTGGTATACTTAGAGGGACCATATAGAATCCTGGGATTTAGGTCTTGACAGGGTGAGTATTGATTTTGAATCAGGTGGTCTGTGCATTCGCTGAAATCTGATTTTGAATTGGGTGGTTGTCCTTAGGATTACAATTGCCTTTGAGAAAGGGCAGCCAGCACCCCAAAAGCCAATCTCGATCTCATTCACATTCCTTCCCACACGCCAGATCTTGACCTTTGACCTTGTCCATTTTCTGAATTCATTTTTAATTTTTATTAATAATTCTTTTTAATAATAATAATAATAATAATAGGGGGGGAGTAATGGATGACCAGCCACAGTTGCCCACTCCGAGTCCGTCCTTTTCTTCTTTTAACAATCTCTTGTTACAAAACCATCATCATCGACCTTCATCTCCGGGGACAAGGCTTCATCATCCATACCAACAACACGCACCATCCACGCCTACCCCCTTGCGCAGGTCAACTACACCAACCGTTCCATCTGCTTCTTCTCATAAACTACCACCATTACAATTTGAACCCTCACCCCCTTCATCATCGCCTCATACAATTTCACCCACCCCCAAATCTCCCAACTCCAAACCACGCCCAAGTCCACTTTTGAGGTTACTCCAACCATTCACAAACGCGTACTATCATTCCCATTCTGCCCCTGCTTCTCCGACTCGATCACCATCTAGGGATCCGTTCTTCAGTCAGACGACCTCGAGTATAAAACAGACTCCGTCAGCGGAGCAGATTCATCAGACCATGCCAGTGTTACACCACCCCACGCCCCAACAACATATCAACTACGACTACGAATCGACGACAACGCCATTGCCCCTTTCTCCTGCGAATTTGCAGATGCATCATCAGCAACAACAGCAGATCCAGCAACAGCACCAGAGGCCAGCGAGTCGGTCGGAGAGGTTACTGAGGGATGCATTGATCAGGGATGAGAAGGAGAGACAGGCAGGGAGTGTGAGAGGCGCTACTACTTCTACAGGAGCGAGGAGGAATTCGAGAGCTGGGACAACGACGCAGAGTTCTGCGAGTCCGAATACGGGTACTCCATCTGTTTCGTCGAGAGGAAGCCAGGAGGATGCGGATGCGCAGAGGAGGAGAGAGGAGGCGAGGGAGAGGGAGAGAGAGGAGACGTATAGAGGCGTTTTCCTGTTTAGGACGGCCTTGTCGAATCCGAGTGTGCCTAGGAGTGCGAGTGCGAGCCCGTGTCCGAGTGCGGGGTCGAGGCAGCCAGCGGCGTCGGCGTATTGGACGGGAGATGCAGAGGGTGATGTGCATGCCCTTGAACACGGGTGTGGTCAGGGTGCGACGAGGTCGAGACCGCATTCTCCGGCTGGTTCGAGGTCCTCTGCTGCGTCGGCTGCATCGAGACGTGCGGCTGCCGCGAGTGTGATGTATAGGAACCAGAGCCCTTCGCCGTCCCCGATGAGGAAACGACAGCTTTTGGATCAGGAGAGGATGGATAATACGCCGACGCCGACGCCGACGCATGTGCATAGGCCTGCTGTGTTGAACCTCGACGAGGATAATAACCATGTGGCGGGTGGGAGTGCGTTGGGGAGGAGGAATACCGTTGATTCGGCGAGGGGTGGTGTGGATAGGGAGAGGAGGAGGAGGAGTTTGCAAGCTCAGGCGCAGATGAGCCCGCATGAAAGGCATTTGAGGGAGAAGTTGGAGAGGATGTTGAATGAAACGACAACGACGACGACAAAGGAAGAAGAGAGGAGGGGCAGCAAGAGGAGTAGGAGTCGTGTTAGTGGTGATGGCGAAGATGAGGTGGGTTTTGTTTTATTTTTTTTGTTTTATTTTTGAATTCTTGTGGATTTTTGGCATGGTTGGACGGGAGGGCGCTGCGCTCTGTTTTATTTTTCTATTTTGTGGATTTTTTCTTTCTGGTTCTTACATCTCATTTTACTTTCTTCACTCCTATTCCCTCTTTCCTTTCCTTTTCCTTCCTCATTATCCTTCCTTCACTTTATCTCTCTTTCCGAAATACCTCCGCTCTATACAGATCTCTGACCAAGTCTTTGATTCCTCTATTTTTTCTTGCTCCATCCCGATTGATTCGGATGATGTGGTGATTGCTGCGACCCATTCAACCAATGCAACAAATTCAATTATTTCGACTAATTCGACAACGGTGTCTACTTCGACTTCTGCTACGAATTTATCCGACCTGACGACCACTACAACCACCACCACCACCACCACTACGACGACGACTGCCGATTCATCTGACGCTGCGACCACGACTGTTGTCAAACCCACCATTTCAACTGACGCCGTTGTCACCCCCGCCATTTCGACGACGTCATCCCTCATGTCCAACGCATTCAAATACATCCGATGTGCGCTTTGGTTTACGACTTCTGCTCGTGCATGATGTCTGGCTGTGGTTATTTGTCATCTCTGACAACGACTATGCACCTCACCTATGACACTATTATTCTGTCCATCAACGACACAACTCTATGATGCATACAATGCAATATGTCCATCAACAGCCTCTGACAGGACAGTTCACGACGAGTCCTGTTTCCGCTGAGGCTACTACGTCATTCACCACCACCAACGCCCACCCCAATCCTCGTTCCCGTTCCAATACGGCTAGTTCTATGACTGCTGGCAACGCTGTCGCCACCCCCTCAACATCCCCACTCGCGCATAAACCCTTCTTACCTGCGCATCGTCGGGCTTCGCAGTCTGTTTCTGCGGTCCCGCAGACGCCAACGAAGAGTCCTGCAGCGGCGAGGTCGCAAAGTCCGGTTGCACTTAGGAACAAGGCGTCCAACCCTGCGCTCAGGAATCAGAAATCCAATACGGCGCTCAGGAATCAGACGTCCAACACCGCACTTCGTTCTCAGAGCCCCAGCACAGCCCTCCGTTCGCAGAGTCCCAGTACGCCATTCCGTGCCCGCGGTCAGGGGCAAGGTCATACTCAGTCGCCGACGACACCTACGGGACATCGGGTGAGGAGTAAGACGGAGCCTGCGACGAATTTTGGGACGATGCCGAGGACGCCTGTGAAGGGTGTTATCGCGACCACGAGTAGGACGCCTTTGGCATCGCCTGCGCGAGCTGCTGCAATGGCGGCGGCGTCTCCAAGGAGGAACACGGTTTCACCTGGTGGTGCCCCGTCACCACGTCGCACGTCGACTGCGCCCGCAGGGCAAGGTGTTACAGCTTCTGGAACTGCGAGGAGGGGTGTGGTTAGGAAGGTTATCGGCACGGGAACGACGCCGCCGCTTGAACCCGATGTGGACCATGAAGATGGTATCCTCGGCGGTGCGATTCATCAGCATCTCCTTCGTCAGAATGGGAAGAGGGCACCGGAGGAGGACGAGGAAGAAGACGAAGATGCGAGTTTGTTGACGCCACCACCGACACCGCCGTTTACGGCGAGGATGGTGGCTGAGATTGGGAATGACCTGGAGGGGTATTGTCCGAGCCCGTATAAGGCGTCTTTTGAAAGTGCTCTGGGCGGTGAGGGCGTGAAGAGGAAGCTGTTTGGGTTTGCGGGGCGGTATGGGAGTCTTGGGGGGCTGGGAAGTCCGAGTCCGGCGTCGAGATCGAGGTCGAGGTCGAAGCATGAAGACGAAAAGGAGGAGGAAGGGACTGAGGCGAGTCGGGATGATTTGAGTACGGGCGGGCGGGAGATGATGGATAGTGCGGATGAGGGTGGGGATGATGAGCCACCCCTTAGTCCTGTTGCGAGGTTGGAGGAGAGGTTGTTTGAGAGTATGAATTATGAGATGAGGGGGGAACATAAGAGGAGCCAGAGTACGCCTGGCCCGATGGGTCTTTCTTCCCCTGCTTCTCGACATGTTTCGCCGTCGGTGCATAACAGATCGCATGACTCCATTCACCCCTCTGCTTCGCCTTCCAATTCTCCCGCCCACAATGCAGCAGGGCTGGCAACCGCCACGTTCAACGCAAGAAAAGCAAGCGCGCATTGTAGGCAGATTGAGGGGTATGTGAGTTTTGCGAATGTGGAGGGGCTGGGGAGGCCGGCGAGTGGGATTGATTTTGATGATGAGGATGGGAGTAAGCGGGATGAGAGGGGGAGAAGTGGATGGGGTGTGGGCGGATGGGTGTGGAGGAAGTTTTTGGGTGGGAATGTTAATGGGGAGGGGAGGGAGGAGGGGAAGGGAGGTGTTGTTGTGTGAGGTTGCTATAGAATTTTGGGTTTTTGACTCGTCCTCTTTTTTTTTGGTTTTATGCGCTGGTTTTTGGTTCTTGAATATGGTTTTTATGTACTTTTATTCACTTTCGTGTTTTTCTTTTTTTTTCGCTATTTCGTCTCGCTCTCGCTTTCTCCTGCTTTATTCAACAAATTCAAAATAAAATTAAAGTGTACTATCTCCTCCCTCTCCCTCCTCGTCTTCTCTTGTTCTTCCTATTTTGCTGTCTTATTCCTCTTCGTCCTTTTTATATAACTTGGCTGGGTTACACGGTCCTATCCATACAATATCCTCTTCCTCTTTCTCTTTTTAAAAACGCTTATATTTTTCTGCCTCTCTCTTTCGCAGTCTTGGAACGGAGGAGCTATTACAATCACAAGCATGTGCATCGCATTTCTTTCCTTTCTTCATCACTTCCTTGCGTCTTTATTACTTTGCTTTTTGTTTTGTTGTTACATACATACACGAACCCGTCCATTCTTTGATTTTTTAAATGCGTCAATCATTCAATCCATTCATTTGTTTTAATCCGCTTCATCGACCATTCACTTGTTTTATTCCGCTTCACTTCATCGTCCCATGCATACACCCATACATACATACGCTGTAACTAATTATGTGCTTTTACTATCCCTTCAACTTGTTACTTGCTTTTAACATTCTGCTTGTTGGCGTTCAAAATTCTCATTGTTCGCTCTTTTTTTCTTCCTTCTCATTCCAGGCGGGGTCAGCATACGCTAAGCATGGCAACATGTGGCGGCAGCGGATGCTCGTCTCGTCTCAAAAGCATTGTTCATCATCCCCCACACAAGTATCGTATTATAAAGTACTATCTACATATGCTGTTCAGCTTTAACTCCCCCCTTTGACGTGCTTGGCCGGCGGTATTTGTTTTGTTTTCCTTCTTTCTTCCGCCCTCTTCTTTCCTGACTCCTTTACTTCCACTCATCCATCACCACCTATCTGAATCTACTATATATGTCGGTTTCCTTCCACCCCCCAACTGGCTTATATGATTTTTCCTTCTACACCCACATCCGCATCGACCTTTATCTATTCTCCCTCCAAGCACCGACTTTCCATTTTGTTGATGATAATTGAGGCGTTGATATCTTATCATGTCGATGTTGTCCCCCTTTTTTCCATTCCCCTCTAGATGGATGGATTCTGCCGGATTTGTTCCTTGCTGTGTCGTAGTGCATATTCCGCTTTTATAATTCCTTTGTTTCATTTTCTTTCTCCTCTTTCATTTCACCTTATGAAAAATGCTGCTTTGATGTGGCATTCAAAATATTCAATTGTACATACATACTTACAGACAGATTTATAACATACAGACATGGTTAAATGCCTTATCGTCGCTCATTAACCCATGCTAGGCTTTATACACATAGATAGAGTTATCCGGAATCAATTCAATTCAATCCAAGTTTACATACGTATCTATCGGTATAAAATTCAGCTGACTCCAGCCTGGAGGATGCAAGTTCATCCAACTTCATCTAGACCAGGCCCTACTAGCGATTCCGCACATAAGTATTTCTGAATTCTGAATCAAGACGGAGGATTGCTATTTCAGTAAAAAATGACCTGAAAACGACATAGGATATCGGGACGGAGGTTATAGCATGCTTTACGTTTTTACGTTTATGTGTTTGGCAGTGGTTGACAGCGCTCAACGTGGATGGGATGGGCTCATGACTTGCTTTACTTGGGCATTCACCTGTTTTGCCATTGTTGATGGCCTACTCATGATTTCTTGGTGGAGTTGTCTTGCATCATTGTCGTATCAACTCATTGAGGTTTGGGTAAATACATGTGCGGAAGGGGTGCTTTTATTAGTACCCTAACCTGCGGATATGTACATATGTTATGATAAGTGGTATGTTTTCGGAGAAAAACAAACATACGCATGCACCACGCATTACAACATGAATGTGTATTATTAGCGACCTTATCGTGGCTTCAAGCTCGTCCCTCCACATATCAATTCAACGCACGTTCCCGGCCTACATGGTGATCGAAGATTCGAAGGCCTATCGAACCTTCCCTTCGATTCTTTCCTCTTCTTCATAGAACCGATGGTTACCATTCCCTCGCCACGCAGCGTCTCCACCTTGTTGATGCCGCTGAGATTAATTTGGGATAGTTGAGCGGTAGTGTAAGAGTGCAAAGGGTAGGATATGTGCTAAAAAAGGAGAAGGAAGCATCAGAGCATCATTCGCTTCGTCATTGTTGATGAAAGCGTGCGTCATATTGCGTTGATGCTCCAGCGCTCGTGCGATTCGCAAGTACCTGAGAGTTTTTTATTGCTTGATGTTGCTTGTGGTTGCTTTGCTTTTGCGCGATTTGAATGAATGGTAGCGGGGTGGATCTGAGGTAGTATTGAGATTCGTCAGGTTTTGCTTCGCCACTGGGGTATCATTTACGTTCCGTTGTTGGGACATGCGGTGCTTATCTTCAATGAAGGCAATTATTATTCATTCATTCATGGAAAGCTTCGAAGGAGGGTGATTCGCGCTTTTGGCAAGTCTGGCGACGTGCCTTGGGTTTGTCTCGTCTAACTCCTAGGGATCTGACATTTGAAGGCTTTGGCTTTGAGGTTCTAAGCGCCACGACATACAGATTCGAACAAACGAATGAACCCTAGATGCTGCTATCCCTCTCGCTTAGTTTGATAAGTTAATGGCATACCACCGCTACTAGTACCGACTTCTTTAATCTGGTGCGGCTCCACATCGTCTTCTCAAACAGGTCGTGTGCAGAACTACGTGTGCTAGCATGATTCGTTCGATGCCGCCAGTGGCCGACGGCTCTTTAGTTGTTTCAATTAGCCTCACAATTAGAACGCGATATTAGAACGCCATTCAGCGTAGGTTAGAACCCAGCACTAGGCTAGTGAATATTAATTCCCCAGCTGCGATTCAAAGTGAACCCCGCCCATATGCTTACTTCTAACCTTTGACACTTTGCCGCTAAGTATTTTAGACTCTCGCGTAACAACTAACCCCGCTTCGGTATTTTTTCCTTTTCTTTGCAGATACCTAGGCACCAATACAGATTCTACATCATCGTTGCATCCAAAGGTTCCAACCTGACGTCGTACAACTCGCCACACCTCCACAATCCCCACACCACAACACCCTCTTACCCCTTTCTGGTGACTCGGCGCTTGCTTATGTTTTTTTTTTCGGTCACAATGTGTGTAATTTGAATGAGTAAAAAGTAATGTAATCATGAGCTTTCATGTTCCGTTATACTGACGTTTACCCTGATTCTCCGTTTGTGTAATAACGTTCATGAGTTCAGGCTCCCCTTGGCCGAGGATAACCTAAAATTGTGGTTCAATTGCGTCGTGGTTGACGCGCGAGTGGGTGCCTGGTAGCTTGTAATTTCAGCGTTGCATTGGAGCTCGTATGCTTTAGAATTAACCTTTGCGTTTCGTAATAACTCTGAGATTGAGGTTCGTTGGATTCTAGGTTGGATTTAGGGATCCTAGAAAGCAAAAGCTTAGCGCGCATTGGATTCCTCGAAGCGCTAATAGGGTCAGGTCCCGTAGATCTGGTGCTACACTAGACCGGTTTTCAATATGGGAGGTCTTGACTAGGGCTAGACAACAAAGTTACGAGTACAATAGCCCTTATCTTGAGATGTTTGTCCTTCTCTCGTTACTCTAGCACCATATTTCTGCATTATCAGTGTTCACATAAGCTACCCGTCAGTACCTTAGATTCCAACCGATTCATTAACCTCCAATCACTTATCACCCACCCATCCAAGTAACTTGAAATGAATTCCGATGATGCGAAGGTGTGAAACAGACTCTAGGGACGAATGCGAACCTGCATCCGATGACACTTCTGATATCTGTCGAAACGACTTGATTTCTTTTCCGACTTCATTTGGTGTCCAACACTGACATGAGCAGGACCCTTTGTCATTAATTTAGACATTCGAGAAAGCGTTCTATCCTAACATACCACACAGTCGTTCCGCTTTGGCAAATTTAAGAGTCGGGTTAGCAAACCCTTGACCATAATTCCTTCAACCCGTCGGTAAGATGTTCCTACTAGTTACCATCCTACGGCCGAAGCCAGCAGCAATCGATTGTCGTGTCGATCAAGCTCGATCACCATCGATGCGCATGATGCCCAAGGTGCATGTGTCCCGATAAACAGGGATTGTGACGATATAGCTGACTTAGCACATCGATGACAGAGTCAGCACTGACTCGTTAAACTGGTATCATTATTTTACCGGGATATGTGGCTGAAATCACGCACGACCATGAGTACCCCTGTGGTCGGCTAGTAGAGACATTTCACATCGTGTTGTGGATGCCGGAGTGACATAGTGACTTACGCAGCGCGCGACGCATTCAAATGCAGCACTGACTCAGGCCCCCTCATTTTCTTGCATGGTTTATGCCAAACCGGGCTTAGGTGTGGGGTGAGTTCTGGTCAATGGAAATGAGTAGGGACTTAACTTTTGATATTGAAATCAGTCTCATTCGCACCTCGAGTCGTAACCATTCAGACAGATCAAGGTAATTGTTATCGAAAGCCATCAGTAGATGGTGGGCGCAATTCAACGAGGGTTAAACCGTTATTTACTTCCTGATAGCTAGTACTGACTGATAACTTCGATACGACCCGTAAGGGTGAGGCTTTTTGAGCGGTTTATCGTAATTGGAAGAATGCACGCCTTCGACGGCTTTCTGATCTTCAGCTCATCACGCTATCTAATCGCGTATGTCCCTCATCTAATCAGCTTAAGTCTCATTTCGTTAAACCATTTTTAAAATTTAGTTAATTTCTAGAGCGGTACGTGAACGAGCGGGTTAATCTAAGGATTTCTCATAGATTTTTGCCATTTGAATGAATAAGCTAACGGTACATACTGGAGTAAGCAACTAAACAAATAGACAACGGAGCCTTGAGAAATGACTGACTCGGCTCCAATCCACTCAGTTGGGGCACATTACCAACACCATTTATCCCGGAACGGCATTGATAGTCCGTCAACCGGTGAGTAATCGTCCTGCTTCATGTGTTGACACGCCAGTTCTCCACACTTGAGAGAGGAACCCAGGCCCTTTAGGTGCTGCTTAGAATAGGTATCAATCATGAGCCTACACACTACACGCTACACAGTTACACAAATATCTAAATGAGTAACCAGTGTGTGGTCGTGTGTGCTGCGTAATAAGTAAAGCGACGTGGACGTCGGAGGCCTGGATGGCTGTGGCTGGACCTGGCGGTTGGCAGGCGGGGCACTGCCTCTTTCGTGCCTTCCTCTGCTCCACTTGAATTCTGGACGTCCTGTTCTTCGAGAATACGAGTGCGCTGTTTCCCTGCTGACGTGTTGAAGAGCTGGATGCAAGGTGCATGTTTAATTGCTATGTCCCTACGATGAACAGGTGGATCGGTATCCCGGCAATCCAAGCCCACTGTATCTAATAAAATCCCGGATTTCATTAGGTCGCTATGATGTTCCAGGAGAACGGGAATTTGGTGCCCTACAAGTTAACGTTGATATCGATGGTCGATGTCTGCTAAGTAATACAAAAGGCAGAAGAGTTTTCTTTCTTCCACCACAATGTTAACCAAGCCTGCGGAATCAAATTGTTTTCAAATGAATAGGTCTAAAGATGGTTTCGATCATGTGTTAGCTGATTGAATGTGGGGTTCGCGCCCTAAAATGGATTTACAGGGGTGGACGGTAAGCATTTGACAGGCAGGGTCGCTGCGATGGGAGATCCATTCAGATTAAGAGATTAGAATAGGGTCGGCTCCCAGAGATTACTGCTGCGGCTGCAAACGTCCTTTGTCGTACTCAAGAGAACAAAGACTAAGAAGAGGTTGAACACGAGCAGAAATTTTGTCCATGAACGGACAGACACATTTACCGAACGCTTTTGGAACCCTGTAACGCATTCGAAGTTGTTCTAATATGTAGAACCTGCTGAAATTTTCGATCGATCGAAGACAAGGCTTCACGCACCTCAAACAAACAGGACGACGGGACCCATTCAATAGTAGGTATTCATAGAATGTGGGTGTCGTACGAGTATATTCAGCTTTCAACGTGCCCAGATCAGGTTTCTTTGATTAATATGGAGACTAGGGTCTATCTGCAGACACTCCGATTGTTCGAACAACTGGTCTTCACGTGTCTCGCACTCAAGTGTTAGATATCCTGATACTCCTATAGGTGGCGCTGTATACGTAACTCGTGGTCAATACATCAGCCATTGAATATGTACTAACAATGGGGAATCATGCGAATCTTTGTTCATGCTGCCCTATAGAACGCCCTCTTGGTGTCAAAAAAGTAGGGCACTGATCTGGCCTTTCAGGGTCAGCTTGTCATACAGCGGCAGCGCTGATTGTTATATGGTCAGAAGGTATGTCCAGTATTGAGGTAAGGTCATTTACTTGGTATGAGTCTCATCCCTAAATGCCTAAAACAAGGGTTATCTTTCGGTAACGAAGTTCGTCGAGAACGCCGATAGGCCCTTTTGCAACAATCAATTTTATCGGCCTAGAGTAGCAGATGATCAGAATCATGCACATACTATCTGGGATATGCAAACAGCAAAGGCTACATAGTCAAGCTGTCATCGCAAAGACTGAACGACATTGGATTGATAGACCGGCGTAAATTCAAAACATGAGTTTCCTGCCCAATCCAAACGCTTCATGCAGTGCATGGCATTGTACGTTTAGAAGTGCTATCAATAAGCGCTCATTAATTAAGATGTCCAGATTTGATACTAGGTATGTGCATGCATGTAGCGTATCACTGTCAAAGACAGTGGTGTAAAGAGGGTCGCGCCTTCCGCCGGTGCGCCCAGTCCCGTGAGAACATTCGATGCTCGTAGAAAGCCGGCGGAATATTTGCCACTTCAGAGGTTTTTCCGTACCCTCATCATCTTCGCGGTTTTCTCCTTATCCATAAAATCATTACAATCGCAGGGACTTGGCAACTTCTGGAGCTGTATCGCACTATGATAAGAGATATCCGTGTTAATTCAGCGATAACGGCTTCTGTGGTTTTGGAAAACGAAGTGGGGTCTCGTTGATTCGCTGTGGTAGGAACTTGGGCATAAAGGGTTCCATTTCTACCATCTACAACCTAACCGTCTCTCTCACTTTATCAAAACTCGACTTTCTTGGGCGGTCTGTCTGCGCGCATGACTGGGTCACTGGGAACTCGTCGGTCGTCGGTCAATCAATTTCGAATTGCGTAACCTAAACAATGGCTCACTTCTAACTTCTGCAATCCGGAAAGGATAAACGTTCGTTAAACTGTACGTGTATCTTTCAAACCTCAGTAATCCCATCTATCGCTGCCTAAGAAGCTTGGATGGCCGGTTTTACTCATATGATCACGAGCAGCAGGATGCTCCTTTAGTTACTCACGACCAACCGTGAGTGGCATACACAGATAATCTCACTGGTGCCTTGAGGCTGCGCCCACTGTTGGGTTCCAACCCAGAGCCTCATCTATCTGATGTCATCCTCTGATTTTAACTCTGCTTATTGGTCAAGACAGACGCATTCACGAAGGATAGGAGTCTATCTTGTCACAATCATGCTCTGGTCTTCGATCCTTGATTGTCTTGTGGGCTCACCGAGTTTCTTCAGTACGGTTAACATGCGGATTTTACGGCATCAGCCGTGAATAGCATCCTTAAGCTTTCAGCGTTGGTGGGTAATCCGTCGAAGTGTCCCGGGAAAACAACAAAGGCAGAAATTTACCCGACCTAATTATCCCGAACTTCGCGTGCCCTTAATGTGATATTAACACGAGACTCGTGAAAAACTCCAGCTCGATGTCAGGTCCTGCCATTGTCAACTGAAGGAGATTAGCTTCCGCTTTCCGCTTTCGTGTTGGGGGTTATCAGCTTAAATTGGGGTGCAACCCAAAACAAGGAGCTGATTGCGCAGAGTATCTCCTTCTCGTGGGATTCATCTGTCAGCGATTCCTTCTGGTTGGTCATCGTTAAGAGCTTGCTGAACATCGAGTCCCAATAGCCTGTGATCATACGAGATCCGCGCTCACCTGGTATCATGACTTGTGGTGGATGCACGTTATAGCCTTTTTATCACCGTATATTCTGTCGCAGGGCTACTCACGCAATGCCATGACCAGTCTGACCAGATAATCTCAATTGCGAGTGGGGTGTAACTTATCTGACTTAGGGTCAATGACGATTCCGAATATCCACTAGTAAGCTATCTGCCCTCTGACGTGAAATATATTTTCATGTTGACAGTGTAAAGTCTTCGAACGTGTGTCCGATTTTCTAGACTTTTTAAGGCCATATCGATGAATCACGACGACTTTCATGCTGGTTTGACAGATTAGTATTGCATATCGGCGTGGTGGCCACCAGAGCTGACAAAAGGTCGGATCTGTATCCCTATATCACTGGCGTATCTTAAGACCCAAGATGAAAAAAATATCCCTGCTCATGCGTCCAGTGAGCTCATTCAATTTATTTGAGCTTCCTAACTCTTCGGAATATCCCAAAGGAAGTCGTTGGGCTCAGAAAATTCTGAAATAGATATCTATACTTATCTTTTATTTCTGGACAGACGCGCACTGTCAATGTGTCGTGAATTACTCGTCACGAGCGTTCCGACCCACATGACGAATGCATTTGAATCCTGTCTCCGAGGACATGTCCTGGGACCTCAGCGTAATCCACCAGATGAAATCCGAGATTTTGGTTTTGACAGGCTGTGTTTCATGTTGCAGTGGGAAGATTGAAGGTCCCGGATTTCCCATGGACGGTATCCTCCCACCCTTGGCCTGCGTCTGCAGTTGGTGCTCATGTTGTCAGTGGGAAATGGCCAACCGATTCTCGAAGGCCTATAATCGACGTTTTGGCGATGGGATACAACCCACTCCTGAGCGTCACCAATGTCAGCCGGAGCAACCCACTCACTGTCCAGCATTGTTCAATTTGTAGCTTGTTGGTGACACAAGGTTAGTTGGGTTAACAAGAACGCCATCCCGTTGGGAGATCTGCGAGTTCAATCAAGTTACGGGATCATGTTCCTCCTGATGATGCACCCTTTTGGTTAGTTGGTATACGAGCCTCATGTCTCCGCCGGCAGACCAGGACCTAAAAATACTCAAACAATACGATCACTTGCTTTTCGTCCCCTTACATCAGTCGTGCGTATGCTATTCAGGAATCAGAAGTTATTCATTGAGAGGGACTTATGGACACATCAAAACCCGACTCTTATATAACTTTGGGTGACTCTAGGAAATAGTCACTGATAGTGATAATTGACCTTAATAAGCACCATTCGCGAACATGCATTGGATATTTTCCTTTCGAATCCTATCGGCCTTGTGCTGGCCGAAAGGGCGCGTCAGTAGAGAACATACTAGGGCCTTGTGATGGAATCCTTTGCGGTAACCTACTAACATGGGGAAAGGGACTTCCTATAAATCGACCATACCAGTATAACCCGCTGATCACCTCGTATCAGAAGGGCCGCTCGCCGCACCCGGGCCACTGGTTTTCAGTGCCTCGCACCCTTATGGCAAGGCTCGTTGAATTTTACTGATGAGGCAGGTAGACATTTTCCCTCCAAGTTAACCTCCCACTAGCGTGAATACTACTTAACCTGTCGTAAGCCGGGTCTAAATGTTGAGATGGTCCCAACGGTTCTAGAATGGCTTCACAAATTTTGCATCGTGCCGTTATGGATGACGGGCGTCGAAGGCGAATGGGATACTTTCATCATAAGCCCTAGGATATAATTAGAAGCACCTTAGTCTTGTGTTCATTCTAAGGTAGCGGACACTCATGTCCCACCAACCTGCGTGATGCACAGCCACCATTTCCAAAAACGGATTCCGCCCTAAAAAGGGTGGGAAAACTCGCGTTTTTCGCGTTAATTTACAACAAAAAGCGTGTTTTTACTTCCTTAGCATAATTTTTGAACAAAAAAAAATTGAACATGTTATTAAAAAGATAATTTTACACGAGACTACCAATTTTAGTGACTATCGGAGCTTATGCTCAGGAGAAATAACTCAAACAAGCCTGAACACTGCTAATACAACACATTAACAACCTCCAAATTCTCCTCTCGTTAACTCTGAGTGCTGGATGGACACAATGGCATGCCGGAAACGTGTTGACACAGCTAGGTTAGCTAAACTTGGTGGAAAACATGATCCAACCCCAGGAAAGCGTCAAAGCACTGATGAAAACAGTGAAATTGGTCATGAAGTGAGTGCTAAAATTTGAGAAAATGAGTTATTTGTATTAAAAACATTAAAGGAAGGTACCTCTTCATCTTTAGAACGCTCTAATCTTGCAGATATATCAAATGCTCCTGCGTATGCCACCATGCAAGGTGGAATGTACAGAAGATGGCATGCCATTCATGTGAAATCTCTCACCATCTACACATGATCTGCTTAATAAGTTGCATAATTCTCTCTTGTTTAATCTAATTTTTTAGGATACTTTTAACTTGCATCAGTACTCTAACTTGTTCAACTTTTCTAACGTCTACAGTAGCTACACATCTTATAATTGTACATTTCTCCTGAGGTAGACCAATCATTACCGCTAAATTCTGATAATTCCATTATCTCCGTGTCCTATCAACCCAATTTGGTAAGTGTGTCACCCGTGACGGGGGTTGGTGGGACATGAGTGTCCGCTACCTTATCCAGTAGGCGTCGTTCTCCCATAACTAGTATGACCTTATGGCCTCTGGTTGTGCTGGAAGCAACGTAATTACCATACAATTTGACCAGGAACCAGGTCATTTGAGGCGTTGAGATTCAACCTCAGTGACAAAGTTTCTTGACAGCCTCGGGACACGAGGCGTGATGTAACAAGTGCCCCGTCGATCCGTCGGCTCCATCTCCTATCTTCAACGGAACGTGGCCCCCGGATCCTAAATTCTGGGGAAGTCAGTGTGTAAATCACCCCAAATTTCCGAAGACATAATTGACGCACTCGAATCTGCTAAGTATCTTGTAAACTGGCAGCCACAATACCTTACAGGATAGTCTTTCGATTATGCAATAGCTTGGCTTAGTTATGGTTAACTATCAAGGGTTTCACCTTGTTGGTTGACTCAGATCTGTAGGATTTTAGTCCCGAGCCCTGTGGGATTCCTTGTATGTGAAGGGTGATAGGACATAAAAATAAGCAATGGACCCGCGCAAGAGTTACCACTGAAGGAACACCGCTCCCTTCGACGCTGCGCGAAAATTAAACCCAATCAGTCGAACCAGGAAGGTGTGAAATGGTGGCCACGTCAGTGTTCTCCATATGATGAACTGTAATGTTATTGACCACCCTGTGGAGGAAGAGCAATGCCATTCATGGTTTAGACATCTTCGTGGTACAAATAGAAATCAAAATTGAAAAACATATATGTTGAAGTGCATTCTACAGCTATTACTAACCCCACCCAACATTACTTTAGGCTGTCGGTGCAGTCTGATGATGCCCCGAAGGCATCTTATCTCCCCTAGAACGACTTAATACCAGAAACTCCCTAGCTGATCGAAAAGATTATGTACTTGGCTCGCATCATGAGCATAGCTCGTGGCGTCCTCATGAGAAACTCGAAAATGTATTTATGGTGCACTCGATCAGGCGGTATATCAAGTGAGCACAAGATGGATATTTTCGTCCCTTACTATGGGACCCTGTTGAAAAGCCATTCAGATATTATTTTAGGAGGCGAGAAACGCAGCTACAAAACCATATGCAAGGTTTTGATTTAACTGACGGTGGTCCATGACCCTACTCGCAGGATCTGTTACAGTTGTAGTTTCGATGCCCATGATGCATAACAGTCGCCAAGTCGTTCAGTTCAAAGTTGTGAATTAGGTAGCATTTCACAACACGATTCTTTGAGCTCGATATCAATGAAGGAAGACCCTTTCAGAAGTGCTCAATCTTGTCAATGATAGTTGAGGCCATGAGAAACCTCACTTGAGCGTCTCGGACATCCATTGGTCTCATGACGCCTTAAAGGCATCGAAGCTTAAAGCCGGTCAATGACCTCCCAAAAAATGACAGATTGAAGACTGTGATATTACTCCCAGCTCTCGCCTGAAGTGTGCGCACTTTCTGCCCAGGGACACTCCGAGTCCGGAGGTAGTGTTGTAAGGCCTTTAACACATTGGCGCCCAAACCATACATACGTCGCGCCGGCGGTAGGCCAATAGAATATTGCACGGCATGGTATTCCCCGCCTTCATGTTCGTGTATGCTTCGAATATCTCGGTGGTATGCATGCTTAGTTAGAGGCCTTTCTTTTTGCGTCCCAAACCAATGGTACCAGTACCGATCGCGTCGCAATCATTCATTTCACAGCACTTGTATCAAGTATGGAATAACGTTTTACATTAATACAAAGGTTTAACGCTGTTAATGAACCATTAACCTGACTAACTACCGATAGTATGCACTTCTTCATGCCTGCAACGGCACCAATAGCCCTTCATACGCCAATTTAAGCAACAGGAGACTGCCACAGAGGACACTGAATAACGTCTTCTGTATTTCTCGAAATTCCAGGTCGTTGTTCAGATCTAGAGTTGTAGAAAAACATACGCCTCCTGGGTAGAAGATGAAGAACCTAGGGAATTGCTGCAGTGAATTTACTACGATAACGAGCGAGAATGATCGCAGAGGAGAAGCGGCGAAGTGACGATGGGAGTAACGCATTGCAGTTTTGAATATTGCTTCCCAGTCGTCTCCGACGGCCACCGAAACGATGATCTGATGAGGGTTAGAGGAAACTTGCTCTGAGATCGCTGATGTACTCCATTAGTAACGAGTATCGGGAGCTGGGTCATGAGTAATGTTCGCGACGCCAACAACGCTGAGATAGACTGGCTGGCCACGTATTGCATCCATGGCGTGGTTCTAAGCTACCAGGAATCAAACATTCGGAAGCCAGCATTTTTCGATGCTTCGCATAGTATGTCGTCCTGGCTGAAAGGCGAATTCATCGACGCGTCACCAAGGTCTGGTTAGGCTACGATACACAACATCGCATATTTGAACGCATGCATTTAGGATTTGTGCCACAATAGTTGAGGGGGCGGCGAGTGGCTCGTGTGACCATAATTTACCCAGACATCCGCATCCAGATCTGGGATGTCATCGAGCGTAGTGCTTACTTGTGGTTCGTCGATGAGACTGTCGAAGTCTAGCTTTTGGATATAACCATGCAAGTTATCGCTGGCTGCCTCCGGAGTTCGCAAACATTTAGGGGAAAAAAATTCGTGAGATGTCAGCCAGACTAAAGACTTGCAATTACGAGGGTTTACGAAGTAAACCGAGTCCTTTGGTCCGAGACACCATTTCGCGATGAGAGGGTGTGCTTTGGCCGAGGTTGTAACTCCATTTAGCAAAAATGTAGGACCTTCGCGTTTTAACTATTGTTCGTTCAGTGCGTGGATGTAGACCTGCATACTTAGAATTTAAATTAGCGAGCTCAGATCACCTTAATTTCACTTTGGTGTCTTATTGGCAATCATTGATGGAAGAGAATTGAGGTCAAAGCAGACAAATCGCCTACTTGCTGTATAAGCTATGTTCGTTTCTGTGCCATTAAGTGTTTGTGCTGTTGACTTCTGGCTGTCTGCTCATGCATGTAAAACGACATTCTCTTGCTCGTAGTTTACGACTCGCTTCTTCCGGACTGGGGAGATTGGAATCACCAGCTCAACTCTGAGCTTGAGGTGCTCACTAATTCAAGGTCACGCACCTATGCAACGTCCTTGACAATTCGTTTATTTAATATTTCTGTGTGGTAATCCGATTGTGTCCTAAGCAGAAATAAAAAGGTAAACCCCCGTTCGCCGTGTCGCCAGCAGCGGCCTTTTAACCCTAAGTCCATTTCTGAACTTTTGCTGTCTCGGAGTTAACCCGGACCGCCTCAAGCCGCTCATCCGCCTCTCGGCCCGTCCTCGGTCCGTCGTCATCTTGCTTTGGAGACCATAAGTCACGTCAAGAGCCTGTTTCACTTCGTTCTTCTTCCTTCTCGCCCTCATGCATTGACTGCTCATCCTTATATTTAAGGAGCTCGAGTTTGATAGTGTCATCGTGCAGAAACTAAACCTCATCCTCATAACTTCACCAGAGCTTGCAGATTTCAGGAAACGTCTGAGGAATTTGGAGACGAGAGTGAGCGGGATATTTCTTTGCTGCATCTTGTTTCTGACAACATCAGGATGGACAAGTTCTCTGCTCTACCCTCTATCCTTCATGGTGCCACAACGCTGTTGCCGTATTTGCACTATGCCTCTTAGCCCAGGCAGATGAACATGCATCCGATCTCCTGCATATATTGTGCGATCCAACTTTCATCACTCTACGACTACTTCTGATGAGTATTTAGTGCTGACCTTGTGATCACCGTCCCCATGTTTTTGGTTCAAGTTGGCAAGCTGGTCCAGCTTATCGAGTCTCCTGTTTTTACATGTAAGCACCCATCAAACTGCCATCTGCCATTGACTTATGGATGATGATATACATCTTCAATTACTGGAACCGGTCAAATATCCATACTTATTTAAATGTCTATATGGCATCCTGATGTATTTCATTGAGGAATCGTCTCAATGCCGTTAACTCAGCAGGATTCCTGCAAATTACTCCTAAACCGTAAGTGTACCTGTTGTTGCCATTCAAATCATGCTAACGATCACTAGAACGCCAAAACCAAATATCCAAGTGTTCCGAGATTGGCCGCGATGATATCAAGTGGCAGGAACTGCTGCTTCACTTCCGCACAGTTCAAGCTAAACATGAGAAAGTCAGGCGACAGGCGTTGGGAAGTGATACCCCTCCCCAGCCTGCTCTGACATAGCTTCTGTTACCATTCGTGGTGAGTTTTCTTATTTGGTGTCCTTGATGTGCTATACTTAGGTCGACGCCGGTGTAAATTCGACGATTTATTGCGGAAAATATGACCCCTAAACACAAAACATTTGCTCCTTGTTTGAGGCCTCGTCATTCGCTTGCAAATCTCTATGGGCTAGCACTACAACGAAACTATGTGAGTCTGCGACATATTTCCGTGCTTGATGCAAAAGTCTGGAGGCCATTGCTTTCAACTAGGTAGATTGGGATGGGGACACCGGTTCATTCACGGTTTGTCGTCGGTAAGAATAATTAGGGCTATGACAGATGGGGGCTTTCCTCCTCATTTCAGAACCTCACTCAGCTGGCTCCCGAAGCCAAAAACGTGGTGCTGGCCATGCACAGACACTACCCGGGTGCTGTATTAAATACCACCTGAGCGTTCTACATACCACCCGTGCAATCCAGAAGCGCGACTATCGACTATTTCCAGGACCCTCGGGCTCCCTCTAGGAGTATATAAACCCCACCTCTGGAACTGTGGAAGGCCAGTGTGGTCACTCGTTCACGTCGCTCCCAAAATGAAGCCCGCCGTCTACATTACTTTGCTCGCATCTGCGGCATCCGCCTTTGCCCAGTGCAACCTTCCTTCCACCTACCGCTGGACCTCCACTGGCGCGCTCGCCAACCCCAAGTCTGGCTGGACTGCGCTCAAGGACTTTACCACTGTTCCTTACAACGGAAAATACCTCGTCTACGCCTCCACTACCAACGGCGCCGGCTCATATGGATCTATGGCTTTCAGCACCGTCAGCAGCTTCAACGACCTGGGCTCCGCCACCCAGACTGGTATGAATCAGGGCACCGTCGCACCATCCCTCTTCTACTTCGCCCCCAAGAACATCTGGGTCTTGGCGTACCAATGGGGTGCCACTCCGTTCTCGTACAAGACGAGCAGCGATCCCACCAACCCCAACGGCTGGTCGGGAGCCAACCCTCTCTTCAGCGGATCCATCAGTGGATCTGGCACTGGCCCCATTGACCAGGCCGTCATTGGTGACAGCCAGAACATGTACCTCTTCTTCTGCGGTGACAACGGCAAGATCTACCGCGCCTCCATGCCCATTGGCAACTTCCCTGGTAACTTCGGCACCAACTACCAGACCATCTTGTCTGATAGCACCAATAACCTTTTCGAGGCCGTCCAGGTCTACACTGTCAAGGGCAAGCAGCAGTACCTCATGATCGTTGAGGCTATTGGCAGTCAAGGCCGTTACTTCCGTTCATTCACTGCTACCAACCTCGGTGGCAGCTGGACCCCTCAGACCACTTCTGAGAGCAACCCATTCGCCGGCAAGGCCAACAGTGGTGCCACCTGGACCAACGACATTTCTCACGGTGATCTCGTCCGTGACAGTGCTGACCAGACCAACACCATCGACCCTTGCAACCTCCGCTTGCTCTACCAGGGCAAGGCTATCGGCTCTGGTGGCGACTACAACCTGCTGCCATGGCGCCCCAGTCTCTTAACCCTCCAGGGTGCCACTCAGCAACCCCCCAGCTCTACCACCACGAAGCCACCTACCACCACCTCTCCCCCCTCTGGCAATTGCGTTGCCAAGTACGGCCAATGCGGAGGCCAAGGCTACAGTGGCCCAACATGCTGCCAGTCAGGAAGCACTTGCGTTAAGTCCAACGACTATTACTCGCAGTGTGTCTAAACCCTTTCATGAACTCCTCGCATGTACCTAGTGCCTAGATTACATTGTAGTTTTCAGGGCGAATTAATACTATTTTAACACCACCCACTGGCAGTCCCGATAGGTCTTGTAACGGAGATCAAAGTTTCTGGTCTCCGATTTAACCCACGGCGCGTCACGCGCGTACATAGAGCTGGAGAAAACAGGTCTAATTAGCCCGTTACTCGACAGCGCAGTTGCTTCACAGAAAAATGCTTTGAAAGTTAGGGTAGATAGGTTGCATAGTTGATACTGCCTGGTGCGTTTAAAACATTTTTGGACGATAAAAGCTGACTTGAGTCAACTAGTGGGGTGATGTCCAACGTGCATCAGCAAAGGTAGGTGAAAGGCAAATTCGGGTATGATCTTGGGACCAGCTTGGGACTTGGTCATCCTAGGTACGGCCATTCTAGAGATCCGAACGTTCCATGATGAGGGAAAGGTTGGCGCAAACCTAGTACCTGAAAACAACGCCCAGATGTTTCCATTTCACAGGAGAATAAAGCTGGACAGGTATGTGGCGAGTTAACTCAGACCCGGCACACATTGCGCCATAATGAGGTCGTGCAGACCTATCAATATCCCCAAAACAGAGCAGAGTGCAACTTTTAGGTCTTGCACGTATTCAATCCCGACAGATCATCCCTGTGGGATGTGTATTCTCCTTGCCTGTTTCTGCGCATTGCGACGACACAGAACTATAAAGCCAGACGAGGTGAGCACTCCACAGTCAAAATATCTGGATAGTAGACTGACAATTTCAAAGTACTGGTGCTAACCACAGTTTTCATACAGGTTTCCCCGGAAACGTGTCTATAAGATGATACAAATTTCTGCTAGACCATTGTTGGAGACCATTCAAAGAGCCATTTGGTCCATCGGTGGCGCAGCATTAGCAACACCATTGTTTGCGTTTTATCGGTGATCCCGTCCGCTAACTTTGACTTTGCAAGAGCAGGTAGGATGTCCGAGAGGGAGCGGGAGCCTCGTGCTGAAGAGAACTAACCGCTGCCGTCTCTGGAGGAGAATCAGAGAACCAACGCATCGACAAATGAGTACGCGTTTTAGTCCTTGGAAGTACCAAAGGACTTGGCACACTTAAGGGCAGAGGAAGATCGAACCTGCGGCGACGTCGTCGCTTCGCGTCCATGTAGCTGACACAGTCGGGGATCCCATGGTTTGTGGTCCAAGTATTTATTCAGACTTAAAGCACTCTGATGAGACGACAATCCAGTGTCCCGAAATTGCGACCAAGTTACATCAGCCTAGATGGCGAGGTTCCAGTGATAGATAACATTCTTCAGGACAAGCAGAGATGATGGGCGACGATGATAATTGTGGGTTGACTTGGTTCAATCTTCAGGTCGTCGTCTTGGTCGTTGTCGTCGTTGTCACGATCGTGTGGATGGCTTTGGGCTGGGTGTCAACATCTGTTCGTGCTGGAAGGGAGCAGGTGACAAGCGATATAAAATCAACGTTGATTATGTTTGCCGAAGGACAACGCGCTTTCCATTGTGGAATTGAGGCCTTCATGAATTAGGAAGACATTTCTTGATCACGCTTATTGATTTTCTGTTATTTCCCCTGTCGGACCTCAACTCTTTTCTTCATCTTCAACCATAGCATCAGATCGTTTTTCTTGATACCTTCTGCTTCACCACACCTCGTTTTTACACTCATGTGTGCACTTTTATATTCTATTTCGCGACCAAGTGCTCTCTACACCCCAACATCGACACCACCATTTTGGTGCCACTCAATCAACATCACTTTCACTGCGTTTTTCTTTTTGCATTTAAACATGGCACCTATTAAAAAACGAAACACTGCGGTCCAAAAGAAGGCTTGCAAGCTCCAAGAACCCACAGCTAGCAGTCGTCACGGCCCACCGACAACATCAGCAAAGAAAACGACGACATGCAAGACCGGACTGAAGTGAAACTTGCAGCGGATGACATCTCTGGCAAGGTGGTCAAAGGAAGAAATCTGCCAGAAAAATAGTGATCATCGGGTCCTTTCGGCATATGGATGTCTCCCATTTCCTGCAAACCCTACAGCACCCACTCCAACTGAGTGCCTGTCTGCCTGTAAGTAGCTAGTTCTCCCAACTTATCAGCGATTAATGCTCTACCTTCCTCTGGCTTCAGACAATGTCAAACAGCAGAGTGAGATTTCCGACGCTCGGATGGACGTTTTCTCTCTAGAACTATTTGCGGTCGTCGACCCGGCCTTCACCTTTGACCTCAATGAACCTCACTGGGACTTTGCTGACCCCTCAGCATTTGGGCAAGGGAGCGCTTGAGCACGCCCCTCGGCCATTACCCCCGACGGGACTAAGCTGCTTCCTTTCTGTTGCCCGTCACCTTTCCTTCATCCTATCCCTAATCCACTTCCTTAGTATAACGGTATATTCATTTGTACCACCACCATCGTCTTTCTCAATATTTCCTATCCCGTTTCGCTCCACTCTCACATCTCTTTAATTTTTGCTGTCTCTCCTTATGTTCTTCATGGATTTGTTTCGCTTTTTCATTGTAACATATAACACAAAAAAATTCCTCATTTGCTATTAACTATTTGAGTGCTGTTTAAACGTGATTTCTTGCATACTCGTTGACATTAATGCCATGTTTTTGCGAGCGGCTGATGAACAGTCCACATCATGGAATCATCTCTATATAACGCGAAATTTAATACAAAAACACGACCGTTTCAGAAAATGATCAATAACGAGGATAACTAGCCTGGGAACGAGGTCGTCGTCGGCTTGAACTACATAAATGCATATAGCCTGGAAGAGAGATGGAATCCCTTCGCAGTGTACCTATACGACAGCAAGCATCTAGAATTTCGTATGCCCGACATACTCAACGTCCTCAGGGTTGAACTCAGAATTTCAAGTACGAACCAATCGGTGAGGTTTAGTCGTTGACTCACCCGTGGCCGATAAGGGAGAATCAGATATAAAGAAAACATATTCGATGGAAACCCTTGGAAGCTGTACAGTTTTTTTTTTCTTACCCTAAAAGGGCAGTGATCATAACGATGACTGGGTCAGCCTTTCTTTTTTGCGAAAAAATGTCCAGCGATTGGGGCCCCTACTGTAGGTCGTTGATTATCTCTGCGATGAGCGTCAGCGCGAGGATGATGCAATGAGCGATTCTCACGCAACCACATTCGGTAACGCCCAAACGCCTGTTGACTTTGCATCGCCACAAACACATATGCAGACTGAGAGCGACAACAGGAAGATGGAGATCAAAACACCTTTTGTCCAGTAACCAATGTAGCACGCATCAGAACAAATGCATCGAATCAACATAGTGCCTTGTGTCAAAGGCGTATCTCGTTGCAGTGATTTTAGGAACAACGTCAGTGTCAAAGCCTAGAAGCTGCCAATGCTAGGAACGCTTCCCCGGAAGATAGCTGAGCGATGTTGTCAGTTACTTTTTCATACGACGTTCAACTATGGTTATTGTAATACTAAGAACTTCAAAGGAGACTGTGAAGTGTCGAGAAACAGTTGATTGAAAGGAATTTGAAGCAGGACATGGATTAGATGTCCAAAAGCAGAAGCTTCTGGGTCAGAAATTGATACTTACACATCGCAAATAAGAGAGAGGAGAGTAAAGGGCTTTATCGTGAAATCGTCGAGCTGCATGTCCAGAGGGTTGAATGCAAGAAACATCAAAGTTTTAGCATGTGCATCTGTAGAGCGGTGATCAAGCAAGAGAGTAAAGCACCTACGAATTAGCTGCGGGTGCTAGGCCTCATAATCACGATCAACCCACCCTCTCTCTTGACGTTGGACAAAAAGAATGTAACGGAGTCCGAAAACCTAGATGGAAAATTTTTGGGGTTTATGTTTTCAGAACTCCATTGAGGCACATGACGTTTGATAGCTTGACCTATCGGGATAGATTAAATTTAAATAAGATAAAACGCAGCACCATGAATGAATGATACCTAAAAGCCAGTCTCTCACCTGGTGACGGTGGCTTGGGAACGCAATCTAAGTGTGGATAAGCCGCCGGAATTACAGTCGTTTGCATAATTAATTGCCCCATCATTTTTTCGAATCCTATTTGTTCACGTTTGATATTTCTCCCCACATCAGCGGGCCGGGGGGACCGGCTGTCAAAAATGCGAGAAATTGAGGCCTGTCGCGCTGGTATTGCACGCATTGCACACATATTAATGAGTCGTTGCAAGGAATTTGACTATGAAACAACTTGAGACTAGTAATTACTTATAAATCTTTAATAAAATGGTATCCACAATTTAAAATTCAAAATTTAGCATCAAAGAATAGCACTGAGCAAGTTCAGGCTGTTCAGCATACTCTTCTGTGCTTTTTCCATCAATATTTTACCACCTTGCAATGTTTTTATGCATCTCAATTGTCATATGGTGTCCTTTAGGTGTCATGGGATAAATATGATAGATAGTATTCATACATCATTGTGAGGAACTGAGGTCTTATCGACCCTTTTTCGGCCAAATAAACAAAGATTTCGAAAAAATGATGGGGCAATTAATTATGCAAACGACTGTACTACATCTTCCCAAAAAGGCTGAAAGTCTAGGAGACAGCCCCAAGTCGGTCCTCGATCCGGGCGCCGACGCGACCCACAGCGTGACAGCGTCTGTCCAATGATGAATCCAAATTGAATTTCCCTCAACTTCCTCTCTGAGAAACATTCAGGGACAGACTTCGCGTGGCATGACATTGATATGTCATGGTCAAGGCAAGCCAAACGAAAAAGCAAACATCGCGGAAAGCGATGGGCGAGTGGGAAAGCAGGTGCTGATCATGAGAGGGAAGTGTATTATCTTCATCGCCGCACGATTTTTCGTTGTGGCTCGAGGACTGGTAGCTCGAAAGTGACTTAGAGGTTAATTGTGGGTTCAGAATATACAGAGGCGCGCACATTCAGGGATGAGCACGAGCGAGACAAAACTTTGGTCAAGTTGGAGCTTGATGATCTCGTTCATTTGAAAAGAGCGATCATGCTCACGAGTTGGAGTGTCGAGACGTTGAAGGAGCATCTGCGGCGGTGGCGCAACTTGTGTGGGTGGCGAGCTGGCTGCAGATCCAGAGTCCGTCGGCTATGTGCAAGAAAACAAATCTATTATATACGAAAGCTGCTATTGATAGCAATGCGACGTCTAGAAGTACATTATACGCGTTATAATCCCTATAAATTGCAAGAAGCAGAAATTCACATCAATGAGGATCGCCAGCATTTGAGTAAGATGTTTCGTACCTCGTGAATTAGCGAGTGCGCATTGATTTAATGTCTCAAGATATAAGTTGGTGGGTAAACTCAAGGTGTCCAATGTGGGGGCAGCTGGTTGCTACGGTGGTAGTAGGGATATATGTATGCAAGGGTAACGGTCCCGAAGATATACACGACATGTGCGTAAACATGCAAGGAGGGGGGAGCGGATTCCAAAAAGAGCGGGTGCAAGAAAAGGATCGGGAAGAATATAGAATGTTTCGGAGAGGCGAATATGTCATGAGAATTAATATTCCAATGGGATCAGCGAGATGATATGGTGGTTGAGCATTGCTGAGTAGAGGGGGGCGGAATAACCGAAAGAATGCTACTGGGTAGGAAGCTGCTCAGGATCCTCCTCCTCCAGTCGTCTCTCGTTCATTATGCGAAGTTCATTTTCTTCATGAGCTAATTCCGAGGCTGTGGGGACGTGCTGTCTGGGCCGAAACGCGACGGGTGTTCCGGCAGTATTGTTTCGAGCTGGACCTGGGAGGGCGATAGTGCCGAGTCCATTGTTCGCCAAGGTCTCCATACCCTCGTCCATAGTAAACCTGCGAATGTTCATAGTCAATCGCGCAGCCTAGAAACGACGCAGGAATGGGAGGAGTTAGCGATAAGCGAGGTAGATGTGACAAGGGGAGAAGGCATACCGCAATGCACGTCACGACGTTTGTGGGTCTGTCCGAAATCGGTTGGTTGAGCGTCAAGGCAGTCAGGTGGATGAGGTGCTTACAGAATAAGGGATGGGGCAAGTAGCTGTCTTCCCACCATATGATAAATGATATTGAATACAAAGATACCTGTGGGTCATTTTAGTTCCATGATAAGTATCTCGTCGAAGAATGGCTTAGTGATGCGTACCTCCAATAATGAAGAAATACACCACAGAGTCCCTAGTCAGGACTTTTAATCTAATAAGGGGAAAAAGTTAGATTAATATGCCCTCGAGAACCGATTCCGATAATGAAAGGCTTACGTGGGGGAGAACTTGCCGTACTTGCGTGCCTTGTGGATTGTCAAGACAATAAGGAGAACTGTAAAAGGAAGGCGTTCAGTGGTGGGTGACATTTGTAACGGGACAGCGGCGAAGCAGCGGAAAAAAGTTCTTACACTCGAAGACGACACCAGGAACCCTGAAACATTTCAGAATAAACTTGAGCCACAAATTCACTCATGTGAGAAATGGAGGAGACCCACCATCCTATAGCAGCATACTTGGGGACGACAAACAAGCACCCAGGGAAAACGCGCTCTCCCGGAATAGCTAGAAACGAGGTGGTGATCAGTTAAATTGATCGTGGTGAATTAATTTCTGCATCTCACGGTGAGTCTGAACGAGTATAAGAACAGCCACAGCCGACCAGAGAGTAAGTTGAACTATAATCAAGCTTGAATAACGTTTATAAATGATTCATGAGAGTGACGCACCAGAGAACGCCGTAATGAGGAAGCGTGCCATGCGCTGGATCCAAAATATTCGTCGATAATTCTCGGCTGGAGTTTATAAAATAGGCTCACCCTTCCGTTTGAATCTGAAAAGATAGGTGAGAATAAGCGCTACGACAAAAACACTTCACTGGACTCACAAAGTGCCAAAACTCGTAATATCAACATCATCTCTACCGATGTAACAGCCACCACCGTTGGAAATGCCGTGTATAATTTGGCTGTGCAACTACACACCTGGTCAGTCGAGTACATATGTATAATATAGAAAATATTACACCTGATAAATGCCATAAGTAAACGCATGAAAATGTGAACTATAAGCCGATTAACTTACTATGTGTCCAGCTCGCCCTTCATTGTACCGGAGATTCGCTGATCAATCCGTCGTCAGTTCCCCTCTAAAGGGTCTCAAATAAGCATAATACTCACATATGCCCTCGTAACTGTTGGCAAGCCGTTAGAGAAGTCAGCACCACTGAATAGGAGGCGACACTTACAATAAGAATGGTGGCAGAAAATATCGAGTCGTCATGAAGAGAATTTTCGGTAATCTCCAGTTTAAGCTGGTGTTGGCTGGTAAGACTTGCATAATGGAGGAACTTTGTCATATACTTACGTCCATATTCTGCGGACCTTGGGGTAACTTGAGTTTCATGATCGCTACGCGCTTAACGATGACATACCTCGAGGTTGAACGTAATTGCATGATCGTATATGAGGAGCATCTACAACCATGATTACCCTCCAGATTACGAATTTTTTTAAAAAGGGCGTGTACCAGAAGGCCAACTGTAAATAATTAGTGAGATATTCGAGTGAAGGGGATATTATTAGAACACACCATTGGCATATTTTAGATTTTGATACGCTTCCAGGAGCCCGTGATCAGCTGCAATTGCAGCAAGCTGCTCTTCATGCCATGACAATGGTCCAGAAGCCATTAATATGGAGGATTTGGCTCAAAATCTGCTTTCTGAGTCAATTAGGTGGCCTCAACGACATGGATGATGAGAGAAAGCAAAGAAAGCAAGGACAAGAAGGATGTGCTAAAAATCCCCCCTGCATGTTGCATCCCAAGCTCAGAGAATTCACACGAAGTATCATTGAAAGACGGACCTAATTGCTTCGAGAGGGGATACTTGAAAAGATCTGATCTTGGATTCGTATTTGATGCTGTGAAAACTCTTAGGTCAGGGACACATCTGTGGTCCGACTTTTTCGTGCAACCATTTAAAGTGCAACTTGGCTGGCCTCTGTTGTCTGCCAGTTCTTTGGATTTTCGCCTTGTTCAAGAACGATGTGCAACTGAGCTACTCGCAGAGAAACCGTCTCGAACCGAAGGGGATTATTTAAATTCGTTTGAATACCTTCCATCATCAAGTCGGAGCTCCTACCCAAATTTCAATTGTGTCGATTATGGGTTAGGGCATTGGGTATGTGAGCACTAAAAATTAGACGAATCTTCTCCCAATCAGACCATGCATTCCTTTCCCATCTGAGCGACCAAGTCTCATCCAGCAAACATGCAAAGGTGTGCAGCCGAGCAGCATCATACATCTGATGCAATTCAGTTGACTTCAAGGAAACTGCGCCACAAGAGAGAAAATCCCGTCGATATTCAACTTTGTTACGATTTTCAAGCGATACCCCCTCTGCAAAGGACCTTGGGATATCGAGGCCGCCTGTAACAATGATTTCGAAGACAAAATGCATTCGCCCTGAGCCCATGGGGGACCTTGTGGGGTGAAGCTGCTCTTGGCCGTCCACCGGGGAGCCTTGGCCCATATATGGAATCATGATGGGGAAGACGACGGGGACGGACCGAAGTGAGGTTCCGGATGAGATAAGATAAATGCCTTTAATCTTATCTACACCAATTTTCTAATCCTGAACAACGAGCAGAACTTATCGTCGTCCAACACTTTAACTACAACGCTATAGCAATCAGCACCGACGAGAACGTTCTGCAGGTATAAATGATTTTATTAGATTTAATATTTACTGATACTTGAACTAGAAATGATTGTGCTGCCTGGTTCATCTGCCATCTCGCAGCCGAAGCGGGATGCTTTGCTCCAACAAATTCGGAAAAGTACCCCAAAGGTTCTATCTGTCGATGCCGTTTGGATCCATCTGGTTCAAAACAAGGCAAAGGACCTTGAAGAGGAGCTTTTGAGCGCAGGTTCGCCTTTCAAAGCATCTCTAGATCGACTTCTGCAGTATGGGGATGCCCTTGCACTTCCAAACACCATCGCGTCAATTCAACAACATAGGAACGTTGTTTACGTTTTACCCAGGCCAGGATCTATCTCACCGTGGTCAAGCAAGGCCACAGATATTGCAGCTCTGTGCAATTTAGGGAACCATATCGAGCGATTGGAACGAGGGACCGCGTATGTTTTCGAGTTGGAAGGTCAGCAGTCCATTACCGAAGAGGACTTGAAACCTTTTGCACATCTCCTTCATGATCGTATGACCCAGTCACTCTCTTTGTCTACTCCTCAGGAGTCCACTCTTTTTCTCGAGGAACCGCCTAAACCCTTGAGAACCGTCGATCTTCAGGCAGCAGGTTCCTTGGCCGAGGAAGCCAAAGCTAAACTGGTCGCTGCCAATGTCGAACTGGGACTTGCCCTTGCAGCGGACGAGATTAATTATTTGGTTGATGCCTACACCAAAATGGACAGAAACCCTAGCGATGCCGAGCTGTTCATGTTCGCGCAGGTCAACTCTGAACATTGCAGGCACAAGATCTTCAACGCCTCGTGGACAATCGACGATCAAGCGCTACCCCACTCTCTTTTCCAAATGATCCGGAATACAGAAAAGCTCAACGGCCATGGTACGATCTCCGCGTACTCCGACAACGCAGCTGTTTTAGAGGGGCACTCTGGTCCTCGCTTCCTCGTCTCTTGTAGAAACCACCAATACCAGTCGGTCCAAGAAGAAATTCCTATCCTCATTAAAGTCGAGACCCACAACCACCCCACTGCTGTTTCTCCTTACCCCGGTGCTGCAACTGGATCGGGTGGAGAAATTCGAGATGAAGGCTCTGTTGGACGAGGCTCCAAGCCCAAGGCGGGTTTGGCTGGGTTCACGGTCTCCAACCTTCTCATTCCCGGCTACGAACAGCCTTGGGAAACCGATTTCGGTCGTCCAGCCCACATCGCTTCTGCTCTAGATATTATGATCGAGGGACCTCTCGGTGCAAGCGCTTTCAACAACGAGTTTGGCCGCCCTGCTCTTACAGGTTATTTCCGCACTTTCTCTGAGAGCGTGCCCATCTCTGAGGATGGACAACAACGCGAAATCCGAGGATACCATAAACCCATTATGATTGCTGGTGGCTACGGCAACGTTCGCCCTCAGTTCGCTGTCAAGTCTAAGATCACGCCTGGATCCAAGATCATCGTTCTAGGTGGACCTGGTATGCTCATCGGTTTGGGTGGAGGAGCGGCATCAAGTCAAGTCTCTGGTGCTAGTTCAGCCGACCTCGACTTTGCCTCTGTTCAGCGAGAGAACGCCGAGATGGAGAGGAGATGCCAACAGGTTATAGATGCCTGTGTTAGCTTGGACACAGAAAACCCTGTGGAGAGCATCCACGACGTTGGCGCGGGAGGGTTGTCAAACGCCCTTCCGGAGCTGGTACATGACTCTGATCTCGGAGCACGATTTGAGATCAGGGATGTGTTGGTTGCGGATTCGTCCATGTCCCCCATGGAGATCTGGTGCAACGAGAGTCAAGAGCGTTACGTTCTGGCGGTTGCTTTGGGCAGGTTGGACGCCTTTGAGGCAATCGCTAAGCGCGAGCGCTGCCCCTATTCCATCGTCGGCGAGGCCACCAAGGAAAAGGAACTCATCGTCACAGATAGGTTGTTCAATCAGGATGTCATTCGTCTAAAGATGTCGACGCTCTTTGGAAAGCCCCCCAAGATGGCTAGAAAAGACAACACCCAAAAGATTCAACGCCCATCTTTTGATGCCTCCCTTTCCTCGTTCTTCCCCTCCACCACCCTGCCCGAACGGCTTCCTGCCGCTGTAGACCGTGTCCTCCGTCTCCCTTCTGTTGGATCCAAATCATTCTTGATCACCATTGGAGATAGGACCATCACAGGTCTCGTCACCCGGGATCAAATGGTCGGCCCCTGGCAAGTTCCTGTTGCAGATGTCGCCGTCACCCGCTCAACATACGGCTTTGATGTCAAGACAGGAGAGGCCATGGCTATGGGCGAGCGTACCCCATTGGCACTCCTAAATGCAGGCGCCTCCGCTCGCATGGCTGTCGCTGAATCCTTGATGAATCTTGTAGCTGCGAGCATTGCAGATTTGTCGCGTGTCAAGCTTAGCGCGAACTGGATGTGTGCCACTTCCAAGGAGGGAGAGGGAGCTGGTCTTTATGAGGCTGTTCAGGCTATTGGAATGGATCTCTGCCCAGCACTTGGGGTTGGAATCCCAGTTGGAAAGGATTCCATGTCCATGTCGATGAAATGGAGAGATGATGAGGGACAAAAGGAGGTTAGCGCGCCCCTGTCTTTGATTGTGACCGCTTTCACCCCTGTTACGGATGTCTCCAATACTTGGACCCCTCAACTTAGGACGGATTTGGACGAACCTACGAGCCTCGTTTTCTTCGATCTTGCTAACGGAAAGGAACGTCTCGGTGGTTCTGCCCTGGCTCAAGTCTTCAAGGAGATCGGGACTGAGGCACCTGATGTTGAGGATGCTGCTGTTTTGAAATCCTTCCTCCTTGGATGCCAACAGGCAAAGGTCGCCCAATCTGACCTTGTGCTCGCCTATCATGACCGTTCCGATGGAGGGTTGTTTACTACGATTGTGGAGATGGCCTTTGCCGGACGAGTTGGTGTAGAGGTTTCACTGGATGCTCTCCATTCCACCGAAGACCCGGTCGCGACACTTTTCAACGAGGAATTGGGAGCTGTCGTTCAAGTTCGTGATTCTCAGCTTGGTGACTTGGTTTCTGTCTTCACAGGTGTTGGATTCCCCTCACCTTCCATCCATGTTATTGGCCGCGTCAACTCTTCTCCCAAGAACGAGACCTTTTCCGTTATTCACCAGGGCGCAACACTCTTTACCGCCTCTCGTGCAGAGCTTCAGAAGAAATGGGCTGAAACATCCTACCAGATGCAGCTCATTCGCGACAATGCTATTGCTGCGAAGGAGGAATACGCCCTCATTGACGACGAGAAGAACACCGGAATCTTCTACGACCTCACCTTTACCCCAACGCCTCCTCAGACATACGAAACTCGCCCCAAGGTTGCCATTCTCCGAGAACAGGGTGTCAATGGGCAGGTTGAAATGGCTTGGGCTTTCACAGAGGCAGGGTTTGACGCTATCGATGTGCACATGTCGGATATCCTAAGCGGCAAGCTCAGCCTTGCTGATTTCCGAGGATTCGCGGCGTGTGGTGGTTTCTCTTACGGTGACGTTCTTGGTGCAGGAAAAGGATGGGCCAACTCTGCCCTCCTTAATGACACTGCTCGTCGGGAATTCGCTGATTTCTTTGCTCGTGAAGATAGTTTTGCGCTGGGTGTGTGCAACGGATGTCAATTCCTGAGCCATATGAAGGACCTTATCCCGGGTGCCCAGGATTGGCCCGAGTTCAAGCCTAACAGGAGCGAGAGGTTTGAGGGACGTGTGTCGGTGGTTGAGATCGTTGATAGCGAGGCTACGAGGAAGTCTGTATTCTTTGCTGGAATGGCTGGAAGCAAACTTCCTGTGGCTGTCGCACATGGTGAAGGTCGTGTTGCGTTTGCGAAGGAGGAGCAGAGGGTGGCCGTTGAATCTGCGGGATTGGTGGCAATCCGTTACGTTGATGCTCAAGGGAGGGCTACTGAGGTCTATCCTCTAAACCCTAATGGAAGTCCTGGAGGAATTAATGGTGTTCAGACACCCAATGGACGCATTTTGGCGTTGATGCCTCATCCTGAACGTGTTGCTACTTTGGAGTCCAACAGTTGGTATCCCGCGTCCTTCAAGGAGGACTGGCGTGCTGGGGGGCCGTGGTTCAAGATGTTCCAAAACGTTAGGAAGTGGTGTGCATAACGGTGTAAAATAAATGTCTCTTTTTATTTTTTCTTTATTTTCGGATTATTTCTTTCTCACCTAGAATGAGCCAGCCTTTTCAATGATGCTCATTTTATATATCAAATGTTATAGTATTGTCGTTTCAAAAATTGTGCTTTATGTAGTAGACTTTGCAAAAACGAAACGAATCTTATCCTTCATTGAATTTGTAAGCTCAAAGGTCTTAGGTTAGATTTTGCATAAGAGATTATCAACTGCCGTGATCATCATCAGACGCGCGACACGCGCTAAGCGCGTCTTACCTTAAACCACAACCACCATCATCATGGACTTTCTCCATGTGTTCCAATCACCCTTGGACTCGCACACAGATATTCATTATGAACCTCGTTTACCTGGAATTGGGACGGGGTTCGTGGTAGAACCTTTGGAAGATAAGCCCCAAAACCCGATTCTGGATGCAATTACACTCGAGCAGCGAAACACCAACCTCCTACCGAGGCCGAAACTACCTACAAAGGCTGTTGATATTCCAAAAGAGTTGACATTATTGACTTTAGATTCAAGCCCTCCCAAACCAGCGGCGGATCATATAACATCCTTGTGGAGGGAGGCACTAATCAGACGACAAGGAATCAAGGTGAGCATGCATTATGGTTTGATTTAATTGTTGTATAAACCTTTTTTGCGGTAGAATGGTCTCCTTTCATGGGATAGGCTACGGCAGTCACATCCCAGTCATGCTTCACCAACTGCTTTCCTGTCTGAACAGGACGATATGGTTTTCACTGCTGCTCGATTACAGTGAGTTCACAATTGGCTTAGCCGAACCCGCACTAATTATGATAGTGCTCACCCACGTCCATATGACACTACTTTGAATGTCCCTGTCACAGATAAGGAACTCTTTGAGAGTCTGAAGACCACAGTACTAGGAATATCGTCATCGCTCTTCACTTGGAATTCGGATGAGGCGAAGTTCAAAGAGTCCCTTTCTGATGGAAAAGAAACCGTGTTCAGCTTGGAGGGGAAGGATGAAGTGATCACATCCAGGTATGTTTTAACCGTCTCCTTTTTAACTTTACTAACTTCTTGTAGTATCGTCTCAAGGTTTTTGACAATTGGGACACTACTCCGCCGATTGGAGCTGTTAGTTGTTGAGTTGCGCCAAAGGTAAGGAAATCAAATACCGCAAGAGTTACAAGCAGCCTTTCTCAAAGGTTATCAGATCCGCAACGGATGGGCCGACGATACACGCATTCGCTCATGCGCTGTCTACCACGTTATCATATATTCGCGATGCTCTCATGCACACCCCTCCTTCTGCGGAATACCTGGCCAAAGAGACGGGTCGTTTTCCACTATTTTTTCTCTGGACGCACTATCAACCTTATGAAGAACTCCTGGATGCACTGGGTAGATTTTCCAAACGGGTAAGTCCATGTTACGGATTAGCAGCTACAAGCAGCTAACGTTGATTTGACTAAAGGATATAGGAAGTTCTCCCTACGAATATCAACCCTTTGAATCGCAACCTATTCCCCTTCTATCTCGCCTTTATGAGGACCTCACATTGCATTACGAACAACAATCGTCAACTCTCATCAAATCTGTCTTTGCCTTCGTGTTGACATGCACTTCACAAGAGTACATTCAAGATATTGCAAGATCAATTGGATTTGGAAAACCTGCCCCCAAACGGCTACCTAAACGTGAACAGAGAGACCACGAGTTCCATCTGGATGACGGAGAAGAACAAGAGGAAGAGGATTATCTCGACTTACTTGACAGTGTGGAAACAGAGTTCCCCATGTTCTTCCCCAAGAAAACCATTGAGGCTCTTCCAGCTGCTCAGAAATCTCTCGTGCTTCTTCGCATAGCTCAACCAGAACACGCGTTACTCAGCACAGCGCACGACCATCCATCAATTCGATGGATTTGGACACCTGAAGACATTAACGCAGCTTGGTGCGGTGAAGATTTACCATCTGCTTCAGGCAATCCAATAAAAAATCTCCCACCTGATGACAAGAGTGCTATTACCTCTGGTCTTTCTGCGTTCAAGCTATTTGATATGGAGCCAGGTTCTCTTACCACCAAATCAACATTCAAAGTTGAAGCCGTCTCGCCTGCTGCCCTTGACTCATTCATCAAGAATTTCCCCGATGCCCTACCCAAGATCACCCCCACGATGTCAGACCTGACTTCGTTGACTTTCAAAAGCCTCACTGTTCACGCTACGGAATTGTCTTCAACCTTGCTAGATGTGTTTCTATGCTCAGCTGGTCTCCTCAATTTCCGATCTCATCTCATCCTGTTGCGATCGTATCTACTCCTCGCTGGTCCCAAGTTCAAAGCGCGGATTCTATCTGCGCTATTTTCAGATGCCGGTCAATATGAGCTCCAGAACAATGCACATTCAATGACTATTCGCTCATTGCGGAGACGACCAGGCAAATCATACAGCCAAGGGAAGCAGCCATGGGCTGTAGGGCTTTCGCCAAACCTTCTTGATAGGGAGATGTGGCCACCTGTGGGAGCAGATTTGAGCTTTTTCCTGAGAACGGTCATCGTTGATTCCTTGGATTATCTCAGGGAAAAGGATGACTTCAAAGATGATGAAGATGCTACGGATGCCGAGGACAGGAGAGACTTACCTCGGGAAGACGATGTCATGTCTGCTCAAGTTATTGAAGAGGCTGGGTGGAGACTTGGATTTGCGATCCGAGATCTCCCTACTGGACCTGGAAGGGACAAGTGGATGGATCCTCTATGTGAGTCTGCTCTCTTTAAGGTACTTTACTCGATAACTCAACTATGCCTTCTTTTGCAGCGATTGAGTTGGTTTCTCTCGATATTTACTTTTGTTCCAGGCTTCTGATCTCTTTCGCTGTTTTCAGGGCTCTAGATTTCCTGTACATGGACTACAAACCACCTCGTCCTATGGAAATCCTTATTTCCCCCGAGATTCTGGCTAAATATCAGCGAATTTTCACGTTCATTTTAAGACTTCAACGAGGTTAATTTTTGTATCCGAATACAAAATGCGTTGAGACATGCTGACCATCATCTTCATTCAGTGGATTGTGCCATCAAGTCTCTTTTCAGGATGTCTAGTCACAAGGCGATTGCCACTTTCCTCTTCCCGACGCTAGCACAGTCGCGCAAGTTGTTGCTTCATTTTAGATTCATTGCACATACCTTTGTGTCAAGCCTCTCTGGATACGTTTTCGACACAGTCATCAGAGGAAATTTTGACCCATTCTTGGCGCGGCTGGAGTCTCATCTCAGGACGGATTCGCTTATCTCACAGTCCACTCTACCTACTCAGGATAACAGCTTCACGGATGTGTTTCATCTCTCGCGTTGCCACTCCGCGCTCTTGGACGACATGCTTAATGCTTGCCTCTTGAGAACGGGTCAAAGGAACGTTGGTGACCTCTTAAGACAATGTTTGGAAATTGTTTTGGAGTTGACAATCGTCATCGGTGAACTTCATCGAGAACGCCTTCAAGAATACCAGGCGGCCAATTTTACCGAGGAGCTGTTCCAGAAGTTCAGAGGACGTATGGCGACACTGGTATGCAAAATTCTGCTTTAACTCAAGGTCTTGGACTCAATAACCTTTACAGATACGAGTACTTAAGGGTCTAGTGGAGAAAAACTCTTCTTCGCTGAAATACATGTCGGACGCGAGCATAGGTGCAGTGAGGAGGCCTACTGGTGGGTTAGATGCGTTGTATCACCTTCTGGTTCGTTTGACATTAAATGACTGGTGGACTGAGGGTCAGAAGACGGCGTAATAATTGAGTTTCTTTGTATATATTTCGATGAATGAAACATGCTTATCACTGATTCACTCCAGTTTGCAATGAGTTATCGCCAAACATCCTCGATTACGACTCATCACGTCTACATAAGAAATACAAGTTCGGACTTTCGGATTCAATACCTTATGGACACAATTGTCAAGTGTCTCAACCTCGTTGCAGATTGCACAACTCATCCTCTTGGCGTACTCAAGTCAGCCTTCCCTAATACTTCTGGAAATATGGTGACCACTAAAGTGAGGGCGTCAACATTCGCGAAACACAAACACAAAACCGATTCACGCATACCTAATCGAACAGGTCTGGCGTCTTTCGAGTAAGATGCGGTCAGCCCTCGCCCAGAAGTCTTCCTGTCCCATGGCACCAAGTTCCCAATGGTGGACAGGTTTCGTTATCCTGTCAAGAACCACGACACGATTCTTGTTCTGTGGTCCGAAAACGCCGTCGAAATCGGGCACATTCCTACGCGTCACGTAGAATAACACAATGACGCGAAGCTGTGAACAATGCTGCAACGCTCCGTGGGTGATGGCATCTGTGCTGTCGCGCTCGTATGCCAGATGTGTGAGGTTGGGTAAATCTGCCAATGCTTTCCATGATTCCCAGTCGGACCCTCGGGGTACGCAGATGATGTCCATATGGGTAAGGTGTTGCAGATAGGAGGAGTTCAGCTCTCCTAGCTGCGATTCAAACAAATGGCTGATATTGACGGAGAGACGGCGGATTGGTCTGGATTTTAACAAGTTTAGCAGTAGTTCATGAGGCCCCGCAATCAACCAAAGACCCAGATCCTCGACATTGGGACATGTTTTGAGGATTGAGGTGGCTTGATCAGCGTGCATGCCTTGAAGAAGAACGTGCTTCGCGTATCTCGCCACCCTCTCGTTCCCCGTTACAGGACGATAGATTTCTGGTGGCGGATAGCGGAAATGAGCATTGAAAGCGCTGACATTCATCAGAACACGGTATAATATTGGCACCATCCTATCGTTCCAAGGGTATTAATAACTGCTCTCATAACAGGTGCTATACCTCGCCAACCCCTCACCATTGATGTACACGATGGGCAACTAACATCATCTGTGAAATTTCTGCCCTCTTCGTCGCCATGTACGCAGCGGCTTCAAAAATCTCCCGTTCCAAGTCATGGGGGAAGAGATGGGAGAAGGGAACGAGTGAGTGGTGCATTATTTCGCGAGCAGGGTTACCCATCGTCCCATATCTTTCATTTATACGTCCTCGTGGCGGCTCCCGTACGTCAGTCCGCACAGGGTGTGGCGCGGCACACTTGAATATTCTTATTTCCCTGCATATCCGCTATCATCCGTGCCATGAGTTTGAAGGACAGCACAGGTAGCGACGCGTAAAGTTGGTTTGGTGGGTTTTATTTATACATGGGCAAGGTACAGCGCCAAGTCCTTTTGGAGTCATCACTGACGATGTCGCGTTTCGTCGCGTCGTGCAGAAAATGTATAATTCACATCCCGCTTCTCACGGAACGCCAACTCCAAAGCTACTTTTCCTGGTGCAAATCTATACAGGCTGTTTCAGTAAGAACCAAAAATAGCTTCTTTCCTCCCACTCTGCCTGCACTCTGCTCCCAGTATTCTCGGTGTTCTTACGAAAAGCGATTGCTATTGGCTGGGATATGATTGTCGATCAAAGTCCCTCGCCAAAGAGAATTGGTCTGGCATCCTAAAGTCACCAAAATCAAGATGGATACCAATAACAAAAATTTCAGAGTTTTATATATTGCTGTCCCTGCACACTTCATGATTCAGATATCCATTCCAGTCCCCTAACGACTCGCCGCACTTGACTCGGACACGAAACAACATCCACACTACCCCTTCCATACCTCTCAGCTTTCTTGATTATAGTCCTCCAGCTCAATAATCTTGATGTCGAGGTCCATGAACGCTCTGCATAGCGCGTTTGAGACGCTGGAAGGCCATCGCTCGAACGCTCGAGGAACTTCTGCTCTAGGTGCGAGCATCCGATGAGTTTCGTCGTTTGCAACTTTAACTAACTTTTTGAATCAGAACGCGTAGACCCATCTTCAGGATCCGATGCTCTGAGCCCCTTCAAACTTGTAAACGAGTTCTTTGATAAGAATTTGTCATCGCGGTCCAATGATTCATTTGGCGGAAATACCGAAGATGCATTGAATGGGTTCACGGACGGTGCACAGATAGTGAGCAAGGGTTTACAAGCGCTTGGTCAGCTGCATCCATTCATTGGTGGTGAGTCTGAGGGATCGCCTGTGCTAGTACTTTCTAGATCGATAACTTGAACAGTGGCCGTCGGAGCGTTTGTCCTGGTGATCACTTTGGATTTGGCTAGAAGAGACAACAATCGCAAGGTCATCGTTGTCAAACTTCAAATGCAAGAATTAGCAGTGGCATTTTTTGAGTAAGGAATACAGTTGTTACAGTTATGCCTGCTGAACGCTTTTCAGGTTACGACATTACCGTAGCTCTGGGGAACGAGGGAAAGACGGTATCACCATCGCAGAACGTCTACAAGGTTTGATGGTCACCATAGCGGACGACGTGAAAAGGTGTGGCTCTGCGTGTGATGCGTATGTAAAGAAGGGCTTTCTGGGTAGAGTTTTCTTCTAGTCACCTTTGAACCTAATCTGATTTGTTTTCAGCTAAGACAATCAAGTCCACAATATACGAGAATCGCCTGGCCGAGTTTGCTGAAATATTCACGGAGCACCGTCGTAAGCTGGAACTAGCCTTTGCACTTCACGCTTCTGTTGGGATAGACTCTGCCAACGAGAAACTTGACCACCACACCCACCATCTGCGCACTATTGAAAAAAAACTTGACATGATCGCCGTTTTCCGTCAAGTGGAGACGCCACGCGAACGCGAGGTTCAGAAATTCATCACTGAACATGGCGGTGTTAAAGCATGTCTCAACAGTGATGAGCTTCTTGAGGAGCTCGTCGCCAAAGGTGGTGATACAATTTCTCGTATTTCAGGCAAAGAAACATCCAGAAAAACGAACGATCTCCACGGCATCAGAAAAAAACTCTTCAAGGAACTCATGGAAGATATCGATGAGGTTTTCAATCGTAATATGACACTGTTTGAGAAGAAGCTGGACATGCATGGGAAGCAAATGCAGGATGCTATACAATGGGAATCCGACCACATCATCAACAGTCTTCTCGCTGGCGCTCATGACAGAATCATCGATCCTGTACGTCAATGTCATTTAGCAGCCCTTTTTCTACTTAAAATGGTTACAGGATCTTCAACGAATTTGGAAAGATATGGTAGGTTTCAGATGATGATTTGTTAAGCTGTCTAATCCGTTTTACAGGGCTGGAAAGGAAGTGTCAAAGCCCGACACTTCGTTCTTGCTCTGCATGATTACTATACAGACCAACTTAGTCATGGACTCAACTCACCCAATGCGTCAAATTCTGACAAGTTTACCCCGCTAAAGTCACCTCGGCCAAGACCCAACCGTTCACAATCCATTCTACTTAAACGGCAGGACGACAAATGGGCCCTGGCATACATAAACGCTGCCTACGTGCAGCCTATCTTAGAAGCTGTGGATGACGACGGCACGGGCTTTGTGAGCGTAAAGGAAGTGAATACATTTGTCTCTGAGAAGCCGGAAGGGTGGAGGTAAATTTGACTTATTCTATAACAATCGCGATTAGCTCTAACCGTTAATCTGTCTTGGTTTTTAACCAAGTTTACCTCATTGGATTGCGTATTGGGCGGTTGGTGAGAATTAACTCTTTCCTTGCTATCTTTGAAGTGCTAACTGAGGCATCCAGGGTGGCAGGCGAGCATTTCGCTCTACAAGAAAAAGATATACTCTCTCATCCAGTTAATGTTCAAAACACTGGAGCATGTCATGCCTTCAAATCGACGCGCAGTGGACGAATACCTTTTCCACCCATCGTTTTGGCGAATAGAGCTTTTACTCCGATCCACTCGTTCGGTTAACCCTAAAATACTATCCGACTCAGACCTCATGCGCATAACCGAAAATTATTCCATCTTCGAGGAGGATCGTTTAGAACAAAATCTGGCCGATGTTGCCTATGAGCTTGATACCCCTGCCACAGTCTCGTTGGTCACCGGAGAAGGGAGAATTGAACGGGTGAGACCCCTACGTTAAAAGCACCAACTCTTTGTTCACGATCAGCTACAACTTGACCTGCCTTAGTTTGCTTTCCCTCTTATCTACCTCCTCTTGCGTCGTCATCTCAAGGTTATTACCCTGGCATGCAAGCACGTTTTGGATACAGAGGAGCTATCAGCCTTGAACGAGTCCTTGGTCTCTGTTCTTCTTTCTGTCGACTACCGCATCCAGAATCTGGAGGCCATATTCAAGCAAACTCACCTGGATGTCCAAGCGCGATTTGGGAATTTCGCTTTTGGTATGGTAAGCCCGCCTAAACGCACTCCTTCATGTTTTCATCAAATTCTGATCGTTATTCAGTTTCAGCTGTCCTGCGGTGACATCAAACGAGTCCCTATCAACAATTCATTTGGCTCATGGAAGGAGGACGGCGATCACCACGATGCAACCTCAGAGCCACTGACAGCGGAAAAAATCCAGTATAAGCTTGATCAGATATCCAAGTCGATATTGAAGTACGGTATTCAGGATGCCTTCCATTCAACGAACTACTACGAATTCGAGCCTGCACGACTGCAACACACGTCTCATCCCATACAGGGTACCTGGACAGGACACTGTTCAAGGACAGAAGGCACTGAAACAATAACCTATATTCTCCGCCTCTCATTCAGGCTTGCTGAAGATCGTAAGACGTTGTTGGGAAAAGGAGAGGACTTCTCAACCACATTCGAGCTAGAGGGTCAAGTTAAACGTGGCGTCATGGGTCATGAACTCTCTTTTTCCATAGTCGATGACGATGATGCGAGAAAGGCGGCAGGCGTACTTGACAGCAAGACGGATACGATCACGATGGGATTCACCGACAAAAGAAAAAAAGACAACCCAGATGAACCTTGTTACAAAACGTTTCACCTTCGCCGGACACCACCTTCCCTCTTGCGATACCGTTATACTCCAGATCAGTTTGCTGAGGATCCTGTCCGCTCCCGTTGGTCGTTTGCTTGCAGTGCAGCCTTGCATCAAGCGCAGGAGCGACTATGGGCTCGCCGCTTTTTTGAAACCCGATTTGCGGAACGCAAACGATTCGTAGAGCTATCAACGAGGAATCTCATCGTCCACATGGGTCTTACCCCACAACAACCATTAAACGCCTCAGAGATGGGTGAATTAGAGTATCTAAGAAGAGACTTGAATCCGTCTGAGGCAAGGTTCTATCATGCTCTCTCCGAATTCGAGATTCAGAAGCTTCCCTGGCATCCGTCCGTCTCTGTTTGTTCATTTCTTGCATTCCATTTTTCTGACGATTCCACCTTACAGGGCTTGGGGCTGCGATTGGTGTGGTCGAAGAATCACGAAATGCAGGTTACTGTGCCTGCATTGTATGGCAGAAGACCTTTCTGACAACATCGACCTCTGCTGTGCCTGCATGGATAAAACCCCAGCGAAACGTGGATTCACCCACGACCTATCACACGATATGATCAAGGTCGAAGAAACGCTCCATGACTTCTACTTTGCAAAGGTGGTTGAAGCCGCCAAGGCACGAGTCGGTGAGGCAAAAAACGTGTTCAGGACGCTTGAAATCAAGGAAGGCGATGGAAATGTAAGAGTGTCCATGGTCTCAGAGACTGGTCACGAAGTCGCTTGTGCCTGCTGCTCTAAAATAATGAGCACCCCGTGTTGGGCTTGTGTCGTCTGTGGTACGTCCGCTTTTGTCCTGATGTTGTTCTGGTTTTTAAGCTACGCTTTGCTTTCAACAGTCAAAGACGTATTTATCTGCACAGATTGCGATCGTCATCGCATCCTGCCTCCTTCGGACAGCCCCGCTTCCTCTCATAAGCCCAACCACCCCCTCATCCGCATCCGAGACACCTCCATAGTTGGACCAGATGCAACCCCCGAAGAGCGTCTCAATGCCCTGCAACAACGACTAGTAACCCTCGAACACAAGTTATCCACCCGACTTGCAGCCATGGACGCAAAAGTCGAGGACCGCCTAATGGCAATGGAAAGTCGTATGGAACAGCGCTTGATTGACTTTGAAACTAAGTCCGAATTGCGGTTTGACACACTAGAAGCGTTGATGAAGCAGTTGGTAGCACAGACTGCTGCGCTTCCATCCGTATACACCCAAATCGTCAAGGACCAAGTGCGAAATTCGATGCCTGCATCGCCGACAAGTCCTCGTTGGTTCCAGTCCTCGTTGAGTCCACGATAAAATCTTAGGGATCTTTTCATATAGCTGCAGTGTCGACAAATCAAAATTAGACGGTTGAGTAATAATCGCCTACAATGTAATATGTACCACCGTACATCACGTCTCATGTTGCAAATCATCAGCATCAAATGAAAAATACGGATTATGACACCAGAAGAATGCATCATCCAACATCAGGAACTCTAACTCAAAGAATCCCCACAAACCTCCCTCAACGTCTCCCTCAACTTCGCAGGCGCCAAAAAATCAACACCGGCTGGCAATAACGTTGAATCACCCTTGGCCACCACCCCTCTCCATGCCACATACTCATCCACGATCCTATCCACGACATGATCCAACAGCACCCTCGCCGTCCTCTCGTCTTCAAGGTAAAGTCGAATCCTACCCGAAGAAGCACGTAAATCTCGTTGAATCGCTTGCATGAATGCTAGCTGGACATTAGAAATTTGATCCATGCTTTCTTTCTTGGGGATAGGTATTGAAATATATGATGAACCGTTCATAGTGGATGGTAACGCGGATGAAGGGATGTCTGAGGTCTGTGCTGACGTTGACAGCGGCTGGGATTGAGAGACGGTGCGCAGCCAGGACTCTAGAGGAGCATTGACGGGACTTGCAGCTGTTGTTATCACGTCTTCGCAGGCTTTGCGCAGAGTCTGGTCGATTTCCTAGAATTTTCAAAAAGTCAAATGACATGTCTCAGAAAGCTAAAAGGGGGTCGTACCATTTTGACACCACGTAAATCACCAGCACCGTTCTTCGTCACTCCCAAAGACGCGAACAGGCTTTCTGGGATGGGTAATAACGATGTTGTCTTGCTGAACATATTCGTCAGCGTTTCTAACAGCCAAGTATTAGCAAAACATTTCACATAAAGAGAGCAGAATACAAACCTGTTACACCTCCAGCTGGAAGGGTGCTCAAACCAAAGTCTCCTGTCCTACTACCTCCAGGTCCTTTATCTGACGGACCCGCTTCGTAGCCATGTCCATTCTCAGCCCCTCGCTCCCGCAGGTCAGCTTCAAGACTTGCAACAATTTCCTTCAATATCAGGATATGACGTGCAAGGAACAGGTAGGCATCCAAGGCGTAGGGATTCTGCTGAGGAGTGCCACCTTGAGACGGTGCTTGAGGAAGTTGTTTGGTCCTTATCAAATCAGAGGCTGCGACGAGGGATAGACGACAGAATGAAAGGGCTTCTTGAGAGATGTCTTCAAAGATAGCTGGCTGTAAGAGTGTGACGGGCCAGATTAAGTCAACGATAATATTAGAAATTCGAACTCAGCCTACCTTGACAAAGTCGCGCAGTTGGCCAAGCACCCAAGTGGTCTTCTTCAACGTGGGGTACCACGTATTTTGCTTCTCCATAAAGCTCAAAGAACCCTTGCTGCGTGCAAAGATAGAGCTGACGCTCTCCTTTTCTCTGATTTCAGTTCCTGTCGGGGGTTTGTTGGCGTCTATGCATCGGTGTGAGATAAAGAGAACACCCAAAACAAGGAGATAAAGTCCCTCATACCGACAAGAATGGCAGGGTATTTAAGGTCCTCTTCCCTTGGAACAAAGTGTCTGATTTCGCTCTGGATGACCGACTGCGCCTTGAAAAACAACCGTGTTTGCGCATCTTGTAAAACCATCTTCAGCAATTGACTGGTATGCAACCTCTTTCCGACCTTTCCATTTTCTTGCCCCTGCCTAGGAGCTTGAGAGAGATCGGTTGTTAGCTGGTCTGCGGACTTGCTATCACTTGACGAGAGGGTGTCGGTGTCGTCATCTTCATCATTGTCAGATGAGGAATCACCATCGTGGTCGATATTCGTTGATGAGTCCAGAACCATGAGGGCTTGAAGTACGGTGCAGACCTCACAAAGAACGGTCAGGCGAGGCTCATGTAGAATGCGGGGTCGGAGGTCGTCATAAAGTAGATCGCAGAGAGATTCGAGATATTGGCTGGTGAAAAAATAATCAGAACCAACGGGGAGAGTTGTCCAGAAATACGGCTCACTATAGCTGGTCTTCCGCTGTGCTGAAAAAATGACGATAAAGGTTGAATTCCTCCGTACATAGCTGCTTGAGGTAGCCGCAGCCCGATCTGGTCAATTCGACCAATTCACTGCGCTCGGCGTCCAGACCCTTGATTTCCAGCATGACCCATGGTACAACAAGAGCTTTTCGGGTGGAGAAATATGCTGATCGACATTCATCAAGCAGAGCAGAAAGTTCGTCTGGGTAAGATTTTGCACGTCGCTCTAGCTCGCCCAACATAGGGGATAGTCGATTTGAGACGGATAAAAAACGAGTGTACAGAAGATGATGTTGAGCTGTCGGCGAGATATCCTATACAAAATTGTTATTTTCAATGCTTCAGACCTTTGCATAGCTTACCTTGTCAGCGAGCCTTTTGGACACTTCCGACGTCAAAGCCCGAAGAGATCCCACAAAATTCATTTTGATCAGCGTCATGGCTCTTGTCATGCATTGTTGGAAGCGCAGCAGATACACGTCGGCTTCTCTATAGTGTCTCTATCCAAAGTAAGAATTTACGATAAGAAAATGCGGGATAAACATACATGGTTTTTTAGGAAATCGATACAGATGTCGACACGCTCAACCATGTACAAGAAATCCGCTTGGAAGATTAAGGATTCTCCCGGGTGGTTTAGCATCCTTGTTGCTTGTTCCAACTGCTGGAAATATTCCAAATGTTCTCCGATATCTTCAACAAGAGTCAGGAGGTTGTCCTAATCAAATATAAGCACCAATTTCACGAGAAAAAAGTAATTCAACGCACTCTCTCCTCCAACACTCTTTCGCATGCCTCCTTCAGACTCTTTCCTCCTTCTTCGACGCTCCTCCAGCTTTCAAGCATGCTCGTCGCCTCTTTGTCAACACTATTAACCCGATTTAACAATAGATCACAAGTTGCCAAATGCGAGCTCAGAGTCGCTACATGGGCACGATAACTGGATTCTTGCGAATGCGCAACGGATCGGTCAATTAAAGCATACCAATCGTAAAACTGCTGAGGTGTAATGATGGGATGACTGGGGTGCAAGGGATGTGTCTGCGCATTCGCCCGCGGTGTTGGTGGACGTGAGCCCCCCTGTGACTGAGCCTGGTTCAAGAGCTTATTTGCGACCTTTTGTATAGGTGTTCTGGGAGTTCCAGGTGCATTTTCCGAGCCAGGTGGCTCACTAACGAACTAGAAAGAGAGCGTTCACTAAAATGAACCCCGTGGATAATGACAGTACCACGAACCATCGAGACGCACCTTGAGCGGCACTGCTTCTCGTTTGGCGCGCTCAGTCGCTGCTTGTATTTCACCTATCGATCTCATTTGAAGATCTGTCAAAGGCGTCTTGGCCTCCCAATCCTCGACGCTAATGGTGACGGTGCGACCTGGTTTAAGCTGACCATCGTTGCTGGTTTGCGACGCCCCTCTTTGAGAGGTGGAGAGAGACAGTGTTGTGGGTGCTGCCCCCTTACGAGATCCTGCAGCAGCAATTCGCGACATGTTTAACGTTGATCAAGGTCGTCGTTGGTGATGAACCTGGACCGCGCGTGTTGCCTTCGCCTAGTGAGGGGCGTGTTTGGTTTCAGCATGAAAACCAAACACACCTTCGTCGCCTTTCAGCACGAACAGAAACAGCTGTGTCAAGACATTCATTGTTGATGTGCCAGTGGCTGTCTTGTACTTCGACCGTTTGTTGCATCGAGGAAGTGAGAATATTAAGGTGTTTAGCTTTCCTTATCTCTTATCCCTATATCCCTGCTGACAAGTTTTCGATTAAGTATTTTATGCAGGATAATCCTACTATTGCTAGCCTTCGACGCGAAGTCTGAGGACTTACCTGAAACTCCTCATTGTTGGCTCAGTTCCTACTATCTGAACGCTTTTTATAACTGTTCCATATGGATCCAACGACAACCAATGAGTGGATTAACTCATTAGACCTTCCAGACGGCCCTTATAAGCAACATTTACGTGATATTTTCATCGACAGCATCCCTCGTCACACTGAATTTAATCAGCCTGACGATCAAACCGACTTGGAACCTTCCCCGCCTCTTCGATTGCAGGACCGACATATTTCAAAGCAATGGGCGCTACAAACCATTGTTCATGTTCCAAACCTACTTCAAGACCTCAGAAGCGATTTCCATCATCAACTTGAGAACTATATAAAATCCACCGAAATCCCGAACGACGAAGATGCATGTTTTCCAGAAAGTTACCCGTACAAATGGCGAGCTGGGAATGCCTCTCAGGTGGCCGACCATTATATCTTGAAAGCTGGCCTGATAGGCTTGATTTATGCTTCCAGACTTTACCTGACGGTGCACGACAAAGAGGATTGGTCCTCACCGATCCGACCATGCGATCGTGGCGACAATAAAGGTACTTTTCTTGTGGAGAAGAGCTTTGACGTATTTGGCCTGCCTCCCTTTGGCATGCCACCAGATTCCATCAACACAATGGAAGACGAGACCGTCCAGAAGCTCGAAACCCTGCGAGACCGTCAAAAATCGTTTGCCATTCTCATATTCTATCCACCAACACCAGTAGCGGAAGAGATAATTAGTGGCTGCCTCAATACATCTTTCAGTCCCATCTTTGGGGGCGCAGACTCTTACATGTCAGAGGGTGCTGACGAGGTTGAACCTATTTCAACGGACTGGCCTGAGGGTTTCTGGTCTTCGTATGGGAAAGCAAGCCAGCATTCACCGCGGCACAGGGTTGGGTTACGGCCTCAGAAAAAGCGAATCCGGATACCAGGTACATCAGGACAGCGAGGAGGGAACTATCAGCCCATCGCTTCACACTTTGTACAACGCGTGAGGTCTATGTCTCTCCACCAAACATACGCAGACTGATAGCCAAATGCTTTAGGCATGGAATTTGGCCGTCGAGCGCGATGCAACTTTCATTCTCCTTAGCTGTGGAACCAAAGCAAGAATTGGTATCCGAAACCGATCTACGAACACCCTTTTCCTTTCCGACATCCTTCGAGCGGATGATGAAAGTTACACGATGACACATGTAGCCTTTGTATCGGCATGTGTGCGAGACACCATCAGTCGCAAGATATCTGAAACACCTGCATCACAGCACAGTCAAGTGAATGAAGTTTCTGCTTTGGAAACTCGCCCTAGCAAGAAACGGCGAACGGGAAATGCTAAATCATTGGAGGCATTCGATGAGGTAAATGCGAACTTGGTCAAATCTGAAAGGGATGTTGAATCCTTTTTTAGGAAATGTCACGTCGGTCTGTCGCCTTATTGACGTTCAACCAGCCCTTTTATCATTCTGTGAAGTCTTCCGTATTTCTGCGAAAAGGACCATCTTGTGTACAATTGCCAAAAGATGGCAGCGATGTTCCGGTACCTGAGCCCAGCGAGACGACTTGCATTAGCAATTGCATTGGTATCGAGATCACAGAGACACTGGATAGCGGTGCACAGGGGAAAGGGTATCGTGCATTGGCCCACGTCAATCTTGGCTCGGATAAGCCTCCGTTGCAGCTCCCAGTCATTCTCAAGTTCGCGAAAGATCCCAAAAACCCTGATGCAATCATACAGGAATATTGTATCTATTACCACGCTTTAGCTCCTGCAAAGGTTATTGACGGTATCCCAAAAGTCTATGGACTCTTTGAAGATCCAGAATCCCATTTCCTATTTATGCTGATGCAGGACTGCGGGACAACTCTGGTAGACCGAGAACGGAAACGGCTTGGAATGGTTAAACCTGACCAACCTGATCAATACCACCTCTCCGACCATGAATAGTAAGTTGCCTCGTATATATTTTGTTGCTCACCATTTAATGTTTCACAGCCAATCACTTCGACAAACGATACACGCCATCAATAGTGCTGGGGTGTTACACAATGATCTCAAGGTGGACAACATACTCATCGACAACGATGGGCAGCCCTATATTATTGACTTTGGTCTTTCCCGCCGTACCAAAGTCTTTGGCAAAAATAACTATCTTGGCGATCCTTCATGCAGTAACATTGACCTCCGGCGGCTAGTGGCGGTTGAAGCGGATACATCTGTAATTCATTCCTTTGATAGCCAGGTACTTGATGATATATACATTGGTAGATACCAACCTCATGTTCGCTACCCTGATCGCCTTTGGTAAAGTGGACGTTAGGCCTACTTGTCTCCCTGTATTGCTAGAGAATATAGTATTATTAACAAGCAGGCTTGATGTTGTAACAGCTACTTTCGAAACGATAGACCTACTTCGACCACTGAAATGTGCCACTTTTTGTTGATGTTAATTTAATTTTGAAGCGAAACAAATAACACCTAAGGCATCACTTTTTCATCAGTAATTATCTTTGGCACCGCTTCTCTTAGGTACATTTATTCCGCGGGTGATAACCCCCTAAGAATATGGCTGCGCCCCATCGCAGTGTTCAGTGTTCACTCTATAAATAGGCACGTGTACTATTCAAATTAAAATATTGACATTCTGACGTATAAGTATCATTTAACTCAGGCAAGGAATAATTAACAGCTATCCGTTGATTGTGCTCTAGAACAAATTGCGGCGTTAGTATAAGGTCGTTCACATGGGCTTTGGAGCCACCTACTGGAATAGAGGCAAGGGGAATCTTAAACCGTCCATAGAGCCAGGCGCCATAAGGGGAGCAGATGCACGATAAGCTGAAGGCTGCAAATCAATACCGCGTAAATGAGATAGGTAAACCCTCACCTTGTCAAAAGGCGTACATCCTCTGCTGTCAGCGACAAAATGCAAGTCTCCATATTCCGGGTGGGAGTGGGTCGATATAAGGGCATAAATGACTTGACGCTATAATACATCATGAGCGGAGAATGAGCATGATTACTGGCGACAAATCGAAAGCACAAGGTAAACCAGCGACGCCAGCTCCCACAAAAATAAGATAGAACGAATAGACGTACGATAATCGTAGCTCATGATCTTGATGAAATCAAGGTTCGGCGCGATCAAATCCATTTCGAAGCAGGTTTCGGACGTCAGATTTCACAGTTCAGACCGTGGAGTCACTATGTGACGAGCTTGGCTCAGCGGCCGAAGCGAAGAGGGCGTGTAAACACGATCAAGAAGAGCGAAGCTAGCGAACGTCGCGAACGCGAGCTGAACAGGTGATCCGAAAAAGACTCAGCGTTCATCACCCTCCTCCGTGATGAATGGCTGGGCCGCCGCTGTGGGCTTGCAAGGGGCAAGATGGACAAGGTCATTGAACTATTCACGCACTGGTTGACAAACATATTTGTTGGATTTTCAATAAGTTTTGAGAATGATTATGAGAATGATTATGAGAACAATTGACTCGGGAGGTAGGTGAGTACAAGTAGTACAACAAGTATGATAGTATCTGGCAGGATGTTGAGTGTGGGATATGCAAGTGCGGCGGCAAGTGCTCAGTGAATGAACAAAAGGTTAAGGAAACACACAGGTCCAGGGAGAGCGTGAGGCCGAGCGTCAAAGGCATTCTGATATTAATTAATTATACAAATTAATTATACAAAATATCTTTTTTTTCCCACCAGGGATAAACGTCAAGAGACAAAGCGCGACGATGATTGACCCGTTCTCCATGCATGAACGGTCCTCCCCCGAGCCCTGGGTGCCCCCTGAAGGGGAGCACTGTATGCTCACTCCCTGGCTAATTCCGTGCGAAGCACCGGTCAAGCGCTAGTTTATAATAAATACAAGACACTCGACCACGACCCCTGGCAGGTATTTCTGATTTAACCAGATAGACCTGTCCAGATCCTGATAACAACCGGCCAGCGACACGAGGATGCCTGAATGCAGAACATGAGAGAGCCATCTGTCGTAAGTAGTCAGGGGTTTCTATGAAGGACGTCCTGGTTCAATTGATAATGAGTATGGTGGCTCATATGTAATCATTCAAACTGAATGCTAATCTATAATCGCGCTGATAACTGGCAGACAAGTCAAGTTACCCGAGGCTCGGGCTGCCAGTGCGTAGCACAACTTATCAGACGGCGCGGTTTGTATATAATGACTCGGGTGCGAAGTTCAAAGTTCAAGTCATGCTTTGGGCGAAGGCCCCAAGCGCTGGAACTTTCACAGTCATATTGACTAATTCTACAGTCCGCATCCTTATGTGGTGTAGTCGAGAGCTCTTCTGTGCTGTAAAACCACAGTCAAATGCCCTAAAATCACAGTCATCGTATCTACCCATAAACCCCTCTCAAAAATGCGCTTGGCGCACATTCTCTGTACTATTGAGCGCTGACAACCAGACCTGGACTGGGAACGTATGAGGGTGGACGTTCGTGATTATCTTCGGCATCTGTGACGCTTATTAGCCGCAATGCGCTTGGGTCTTTGAGCAATAAAGCAGTACCCCCATTCGTCTGCGTGCTTCTAGTGACGCCACTGGAAGCTGGGCTAGGAAGGCTCAGTTCTGCTATGCCAGGGGTTGTTGGTGCTATCGCGATGTTAGTAATCAGGGAATACGTGCACCGAGGACAACAGATATGGGAGCTCACATAGAAGACCTTTTGCTGCAAAAGTAGTTGAGGACGGTGAAATAAAGCTGGCAGCTGTGGGTGGTGTGGTAAATGGCGACACCGCAGGAGAGCCAGGGGGATGAAATGGTGGCTTCTCTTCCAATCCTGTGTATTCAAGTAGGTAAATGCTTCATTCAAAGGCGCCCTTTTATGTAGCACAAAAAATCCCTCTACATACCTGGTAACCTTTTAGCACGTCTCTGTCTTCGGGTGTATAGGAAGAGCAGAGCGCCGATTATGGCCAGTACCACAATCCCTGCTACGACGGAGCCGACAATGGCAGGGGTGTCTAACCCACATGTAAGAAACGCGCTGAAACCGATGATAAATAGTAAAATATACCTGATGTTTTCTTCGCAGTAATGACAGTTTCCGTGGGTACTTGAGTACTAGGAGACAAGGTCGAAGGGGGAGTAGGCGTTGGCAGCGTGCCAGAGGATGAGGATGGAGTAGATGACCCTGGCGTGATAACCACTCTGTCAAGTTGGAAGTCCATATCGTTGTCTTCTCCTTTATTGGTCATGACAATTGTATGGTCTCCATCATCCAAAGGCCCAGAATCATAAAATTCAAAGTTGTATAGTGTTGTTGAATTCGATGTTCGTGACCTCCTTTCGCTGGTATGACCGTCTATGCTGAAGTCAACAGCGCTCGTTCCAACTCCTGCGGGGACGGTAATATAGACCTTTATTTGTACACCTAAAAGTAGCCAATTTAGCACCGGTATATATTTTCTGGGACTGGATTTGCGTACCGGTGAAGTTAAGGGAGGCCGTCGCGTCAAATGTCCATGTCGAATGTATGGTTCCTTCCCACTGCTTCACGTCTGTTATAATCTCCCATTCCTTATTGGGCTGGTATGCAAAACGACGGTGGTTGTCGTCTATAATTTCCTCGTTAGACATGTATACCTATTTGTTTAGTGTGTCTAACAGACCGGGAGATGGCAGGAAATAGTAGAGGGTGGTGACCAACGCGGGGAGAGGGAGAAGAGGGCATGGTTCCTCGCGTTGCTCGGTTACATACCCTCAGCTAATCTGATTCAGTGTCATAAGCACTAAGGGCCAAGACACCGGCTTGAGATCGGATTTTAATCTTTCGTGCGCAGTAGTATCAGCGCCGAAAGCCCGCCGTGGTCAACTCGGGAGGGTCCCATTTTCGTCACCGACAACTCAACTCGAACTATGTATGTGCTAACTGATGGCAATGATTCCTCGCATCGAGCAATGTTGGGAAGCATGGACGTACAACAGCACCTCGAGGGTATAAATATAAATAAAGATCATACAGAAGATGTATATATTGGACAAGAAGATCCCAAAATCATGGCGCGGAAGGCGGATCACGACTTAATAATGGAGTGGGGGCATATGACGGTGGACGCTCGAGGTCACGGTACGGGTAATCATCTCTTGAATTGTTGGCGCTGTTGAGATCTGTCGTTGTGACTGAGGTGTTGAATAGCGGACTATGCTTCTCTGACTGTATTGGGCTGATGCTGCTCGGAGATTCGGATTCACTTGGGTTTCCCCGTGATGCTGGGGATCCAATATAGCTGAGCGTCGCCGCTGTTTGCCTCCCCAGGCGTGATGCTATAGTAATTAATATAAGTCAGAAATTAATGAAGTGAATTTGACGCAACATTCATATACACACAGGATATGGGTTTAGTGGTAAAGTTATCCCCCACAGGTGCGTTCGCGCTATTGTTACTCGACTGGGGGTCGGTAAATGGTGAAACGAGTGATGATGTCGAGAGCATGGGTGGAGGCGATTGCTCAGGCGACTCTGTGAGAGAGGAAGGGAAAGTGTTAACACGCTGTTTGTTGCGAAGTCTAAATGAAGGAGTACCTGGAATGCGATTTGCATATCGATTTTTTCGAACAAAAATAAATAGAAGAGCCCCAAGAACTGCTAAAAATACCACTGTTCCAATGACTGCACCAGCGATGATTGGTGCGTCTGCCAAGAAAGATATATTCAGCGCTAAAATAAAGGCGGCAGAGCACCAATATCTACCTGATTTTTCCTTGGCAACTATGATAGTTTCCGTTGCCTGAGCGGGACTGGCTCCCGGGGTTAATGTTTGAGTAGTCGAAGATATAGAGAGAGAGGTTCCAGAACTAAAGGAGCGGCTAGCAGTTGATGAAGGCGACAGACTTGAAGAAAGATCTGTCGAAGAACCAATTGACGAAGAAAGAGAAGTAGAAGACGAACGAGCAGTTGGAGCAGAAGGGGTTGATGTCGAGGAAGGAAAAGTGGTCGAGACAGAAGGTGGCAGGTTTCCGTTAGTTGTTTGTTGGGGTGGGGTTACTGCAATGTCACCTTCTGAAATAACTACTCTGTCGAGTCGGAAATCCATATCGTTGTCTTCGCCTTTATTCGACATAACGATAGTATGAGGGCCACTGTTCAAGGGGCCTGAATCGTAGAATAAAACGCCATATAGTGTAGTTGAACCAGAGGTATGCCAGACTCTTTCCCCATTGTGCCCGTCGATAGAGAAATCAACCGCGCTTGTGCCCCGCCCTGCTGGTACAGTTCCATAGACCTTGATCTGAGTGCCTAAAAATAGGTATGTACGTTGTCATTGACCTCCAGGTCGAATACTATGGAGAAACTACACACCTGTGAATGTCAGAGTTGCAGTCGCGTCGAACTCCCAAGTTGAATGCGCTGTTCTCATCCATTGCTGGTCCGTCGTCGATCGGTATATCTCCCATTCGCCCTTATAAGAAAATTGACGGTCGTTATCGTCGATTATCAACTCATTCGACATGGACCTTGGTCTCAAGTGGACTGTGGTGGTTGGTGGTGATGGAGAAGTAATGAGTAGCCTCTTTCCCCTGAATCTTGACCGCAGCGCCCGACTCCGACTCGGGTGTGAGCGAAATGAGCCATCATCCGGGATGAGGCGCAGCCTCATCAAAGGATAAGATGTAGTGATGAGCAAAGCGTGCCATGTTTATTGGTAGCGATAGCACCAAACAATGTGCGCGCAGAGCGGTGATACGCCGTCTCGCGCCACTCCTCCCCAAGATTCCTTATCAGACCTTTTCTCCCTGCGCAAAAAATATCGCGCACCCTCAAGAGCCAGTCCAGGGCTCCATTTTCTTTTTTCTCAGACAAGCAAAACACCAAGCATCAATGCAAGGCGGTCCAGGCGGCTCGCAAAACCCACAGGGTCCACAGAATCCAGGGGCACCACCTACTCCACCATCTACTATTAATCCACCACCTAATCCGCCAACGCCCCCAACACGGAAGACGCACACAAGCGATGAAGTGATCGAGGCTCTCAAGGATCTCAGTCTCAGAGCCCGTCTTCAGAAGAACAAGAATATTGAGGATCAAAACGAAATTCGTCTCGAGTACGCGGTAAACCGCCAAGTCGCTCTCGCCGCAAATCCTCAAGATCCCAACTTCCAAAATCCACCCTCGCGTCCCGCCTCCCTTATCACTATCGAAGAAAAAGAGATCGAGGAACTTGCCAAACCCGGAATGCTCGATCACCTGAGGAACATCATTCCGTTCTCGATTGTCGCTAGGATCTCAAACTTCATTATGGCAAGGGAAGCAGTTTCTGCCAACAAGAGAAAATCCGACAACGACGGTCCCGACAAACTCAACAAGCGACAGTGTATGGACGGCGATCAGATCAAAGTCAGGAACCCCGGAGACGCAACGGCTATCAAATTCGCCGACATCATGTTCACCACCGAGGATAGGTCCACCCTTCCTATTGAATTCTTCCAACGTCGCTGCCTTCTATACATCTCAGCCAACCAGGCAGGCGGTATCCCCACCACCAAAGGGATTCTCCTTCAAGGTGAAACTGGGAAGCATCCCAGCATCATCGACATCGACGCTCTCCACAAAGACCTCGACACTTCGAAGGGATGTCTAACCTATGCCCAGTTCCTCGAGGCAAAGGACAACATGATCGAATTCCAACGCCTCCGTGACAAGGATCCTAACGGCGGAGCCTGGACCGCGCTCTGGAAGGAACATTTTGGTTTCTTCACTTCTCAGGACGACGCCGAGAAGTACTACCCATCTTGGAAGAAGATGGAGGCCGAGATGCGTTTCCACTGGTACGCAACGCAATCTCGAGACTCGACCGCGGTCTACGTGACAAAGTGGATCTCCATGACCGCGACTCACGAGCTGAAGATAGCTCAGGAGGAGCTGCGTGCTGCCTTGAATGCGGCCAACGGTGGCTCATCGGTTCAGTCTCAGGGTCGTAACGCTGGTGCGAAAGGCAAGGGGAAATCTCCGAACGGTAACGCACAGCCTTTTCGGAAGACAGGCGCGTCGTGTATTCTCTGTCACGACTCAAACCACACCCTCCACGCTCATCCAGCCAACGTCACGAAGTTCGCGGCCACTGGCAAGGACCTCTACGCCAAATACGAGAACTCCAAGCTCCTCACCCCCGGCAACAAGGAGATATGCATCATCTGGAACGTCCACGGAGAGAGTATGCCACGTGGACCCTGCACTCACGGCGACGCCAGACTGCACATATGCTCCTTCTGTGGAGATTCCAACCACCACGCTCACTCGGGCAGATGCAAGAGCATCTGAGCTTTTCGAGAACTTCATCAAACTGGCTACGCCGTGCAAACTCACCTACCCCTCCCTGTCCGACTCTGTCATACATCGCCCTCCTTTTGATCCCCTCCAACACATTCACCCTGACCTATTTTCCAGAATCGTCACGCCTTACAATCCTGAAGCCTTCCAATTCTATCTAGAAAAGCACAACCTCACAGCATTTTATCCCAACCTCGTCAGCAACCTTCGTACAGGCTTCCCTCTCGGCCGAATGCCAGATATCACAGCAACAACTATCATCAGCAACCACAAATCAGTTTCACAATTCCCAGAAGACGTAGTGAAGTATATCGCAGGAGAAATTGAATCGGGACGCATGTCAGGCCCCTTCACCCGTTCTGAGGTGGAGGCGATTCTTCGTGGCTCTTTCATATCGTCCCCCCTCATCGTCGCTATTCAACCTCAGGGTCCTGGAGAACCCGACAAACACCGCATCTGCCGACATCTCTCTAAAGACACCAGGACCACAGCGTCCGTAAATTCATTTATTGAAAAGGAGGCCTTCCCAACTAGATTTGACACAGCATGTCATGTCGCCGAACTAGTGAGTATTCAAATTTTCATGGCTCCATATTATATTATCTGGACGTCAAAATGAATACCTCCTCTGGTCGTATTCTGCGTCCTAGCGTCCAAATGAGCCTCTAAGCTCTGCGCACACTTTATATTGAGCGTCCAAATGAGCCTCTATGCTCTGCGCTCCGAGCCATCTGGCTTTCATCCTCACGACATCTATGTCGCTCTCCATATCATACCGTTGGCACTCTTGCTGACTCTACTATCATCTTAGGTCGCCGTTGCGCCACCTGGCACTCAGGCCTGCACTCTCGACATCGAGAAGTTCCACCGCACTTGCCCGGTCGTTCCGGATCACAAGGGCTGGGTGGTTCTTCAAGGGAATGTCGCTGGCCAATTCTATATTGACCACGCCATCCCTTTCGGCCTTTCCAGTGCCAGCAGCAATGCCGGCATGATTGCCAACGCAGCTGTGGACATTTGGATATCCGAAGGTGTCCAGCCAGTGCTGAAATATGAAGATGACCTCAAAATCTTCCGGTATCCGGTCGAAGATGGGGCATTTTCAGACGGCCCTTTCCGTTATCACTACGATCGCGCCGACATGCTCGCTCGCATCGCTCCTCTCTCTATTCCGTGGCACCCTGAAAAGGGTGATGCTTTCTTCTCCAGCACTACTACATTCATCGGTCTCCTCTGGGACCTCAATCTGCATCGTGTCTCTCTTCCCGACAAAAAACGGGAAAAATTCCTTCATCGCGTTACTACCTTCATCCGCAACTTCGAGAAGGTGGGATGTCAGCTTCCTGACATCAACAAAATCCACGGTTCACTCTGTTATTTGACCGTCGTCTACCTGGAAGGACGATCTCGCCTTCCCTCGCTATCTAATTTCGCCGCCTCTTTCAAGGGAAACGAGGTTAAAAGGCGTCGTGCCCCTCCCCGTCTCTTCTCAGACCTACGCTGGTGGCTGAATGAGCTAGAAAAGACGGACTTCTTTCGTCAACTCGTGCCTCGGGGACCTCCATCGTTGCTCAGGATCTTTGTAGATGCTAGTACCTCCTGGGGTATTGGTATCTGCATTGATCATGGTTGGCGGGCCTTCAAGCTCGTTGATAACTGGCATGATGACGCCTCTGGTCGGGGTATCTGCTGGCTCGAAACCATCGCTATCGAGCTGGCCATATATTACCTGGAGGCCAGGGATATTCGCAACTGCGAGGTCATCCTCCACTCCGACAACCAGGGTACTATCGGCTCGATGTTGAAGGGTCGCAGCTCCAACATGCATATCAATCTATCTGTCCGTCGAGCATATGCAATCCTGCTCTCTCGCTTTATTATACCCACTCTTGTCTATGTCGCGTCTGCCGAGAATCCAGCTGACCCTATCTCAAGGGGCATTCTCGGTCGCCCGCATGACATGATGGACCTGCCTTTCGCAATCCCAAAAGAAATGTCTCCATTTTTTATTATTCCTTAATTATATCTTCCTGACGCTTATCTTCCTGCATGTGTCTTCTTCATCCCTGATCCTATCGCACTCATTATCACTGCACTTATATCATCATAGATCGCATTTCTTATTGTTATTCATAATTGCCTATTATTTGCATCATATATCACCTGTCGCTCATCATCATGCTCATTCATGCCTTCGCACTCACTTTATATGGACTCATACGCACAATTTTCTCTCGCATATAACTTGTATCACTCGAATTCGCTGCTCAATTTGCACATGTACTGTCACTCCATCACATCATCACAATCAAATCATATCTTTTGGTAAAATGATCGCGTTCCCGAGTTCTCACTTCTGAGCACACAACTCCTACCTTAATCTGCGTGAGTGACCATGTCAAACTCATTTGATACTATTGCACTCTGGGACCGACTGCAGCTGAAACGGGCACAAAGATCTTCGCCGCCCTCGCAGCCAGCAACTCTTACCGATCCCGATTCATGCCGGGATACACCCGCATCTGGGAATCATCACACACGACCAACAGTCATCCCACCCTCGGCGACGAAGGTGGATACATATCACTCACGTTTCACTTCCACCTTCACCTGTAATACCCCCCTTACGGCTGAACTTGGAAACTTACAGCCCATATCCTCCAAGTCATCGCGTCAGGCTGCAAGGAATGCAGCAAAACTCCCCTATCATTCCGAATTCCGGCCTCCTGTGCCAGCGGCCAAACGGTTATCCACATGGTCCAGCCCTTTCGCACAACGTAACCACCAAGCCTTGGTGAAATCGCTGCCTCATTCGCTCGTTGAGAAGACATACCAGGCCGTTGCAGAAGCCCTAGCGCCCAGCACACAAGTGGTATATGGAGCAGGGCTTCTCCGCTTCCACCAATTTTCTGATACATTTGGTATTTCCGAAGAGGATCGCATGCCAGCATCCGCTCCACTACTGGCGGCATTCGTCGCCCACTGCAGGAAGTCCTACGAAGGCAAAACAATCACATCATGGCTGTCTGGAGTCCGGTACTGGCACATCATCAACCGGGCTCCCTGGTACGGTGATGATGAGTGGGTGAACCAGACTCGCACTATTGCTAGGAAAGAGGGTATTCACCACAGGCGCCCACGTCGTGCGCCAGTCTCGCTGGATCACCTCCATACCCTCCTTGCCTCCCTGGATCTCTCCAAACCATTCCACGCCGCATTATGGGCCACTGCCACAACCACCTTCTTTGGCTGCCGCAGACTTGGGGAGACTACGGTCAAGTCTCCCACTTCTTTTGACCCTTCATACAACGTCTCCCGCGCGGCGAGATCGCAGTTCCGGCACGGGCAGATACCCGGTACTTCATCCATCGACATATTCATTCCGTGGACAAAGACCACAAAGCAGGAAGGTGCTACTGTGGTGGTAACCTCTCGTCTCGACGTTCTCTGCCCTGTCAAAGCCATTCTGAATCATTTTGCTGTCAACATCGGATGCCCACCCTCCTTTTCTTACTTTGGTTATCGCAACGAAGATGGATCCTGGAACCATATGGTGAAGGATGTATTCCTTGCGACGGTGGATGAGATCTGGTCCAAATCCTCCTTGGACAAGGTATCAGGCCACAGTTTTCGTATCGGGGGTGCCACCACCTTACTCCTAGCTGGTGTCCCTCCCGAGACGGTCGCGAAGACCGGGGGTTGGTCATCCATGGCATTTCTCCTCTACTGGCGCAGGGTGGAAGAAATCATTCCCCTGTGCACTTCCCGTGCATATGCAGAATCTAGCTTGTCTTGCCTGTCCGCCTCTATTGAAGAATTCCGGACCAGTCATGGTATTCCTGCCTCCGCTCTTAGCAACTCTTCATCATGAACTCTGTAGCTCCCTTCATAACTGAATTGTTTGGTTTTTAATCATCTCATCATCAGTCTTGTATGCATTGTATTGTTCTATAACCTAGCAATCCATGCCTGTTGATACTCGCAATCTGCATTGCACTAATAACTAATCTGTCTCTTCTACGAGGGTGCAGTGAAGCTCTGGTTGGGTGGCAACCCCGACTTCCCGAAATCTGGAATCCAATCTTGCCGGTTGGGAGCTTCACTCCTATTTGGGACGGCCGCTTGGAATCCAGCTCGGATTGCCTCGGCTTACCTTAGCGCTCAGGCCTTTTGGCAGCGTGTTTTATTCACAACACAGAAGACGCGATCTCGAGCGTGTTTCGCGCAAACGCCCAACGCGAATCGTTGAGAGCTTTGACGCCTCGAGATCACGTGCTTCCCGAAAACTCTCCGAATCGGAATTTTCGGGAGGTCTGCCAAACGACCCCCGCACCCTCACAAACCTTGAGACCTCACGGTTTGTCATCTACACATTATCGCGAAAGCCTTAATATCCCAGATAACACAAAATAAAACATTAAAACTTCTATCCTATCGCACGCGACTGAGCGACCAACGAATATCTTATTTGACGTTTGGTGTGAAGAATTCGAGCCTTGGCACGGTTTCTTATCGACACCAAGATTTTAATCAAGGAGCCAACAAATAATCGACAATCTACCTGCTGCATTCGCCACCCGGCCCCACGCTTGTCTGATCCACATTTTATAACTTAGTCCACCAGGGTCTGAGGCCTGGAGGGGTTAACTGATTCAACAACATTTATTATCTATGGTCCATAGGTATATCAGATAGAATAAGCATAGTTGAAGTCATCACAGAATCGGAGGAAGTGTTCGGATAGGTGCATACGAAGGCGGCCGTTAGGTGCTTGATTCCTCGTATTTAACTACACCTGCAACAACGAGTTATGATTTTTTACTGGAACCTCTAGCCTCTCGTGAACTAGATGTCCCAACATGGATAGTGGAAGCAGTGGGCTCTTCCCAGTCAACGCGTGGAGCTATCGAAATGTTCATACCTTAACATGAACGAGGTAGAAGGTTAAAGAAACATACAGATTACACGGCTTTTATTCTTAAATCTGGCTGGGGTCACTGAATTAACGTCGTTGTCGGAAGGAAGAGCACCTGGACCATATGGTGAAATGAGTGCTTATGGGAGTCTAGAAATACATAGTTAAGCTAATACACCTTGTACGGAAAGATTAGTTTTCGATACCCGAAACATTTCGGCGCCTCGCATTTTTACTTCGACGAAATTGTAAGAAAAGAAGGGCTGCTAACAGTGCTAAGAATACCATTGCCTCAACCACAGAGCCAACGATTCGGATTTCAGGAATTGCTATCGAGCATCAAGTCTCCCATCAATAGTTTCGGATGGTATTCTCTTACCTTAATTTCCCAGATTATTTTCAGGGATGTTGCTTGCGGGTGAAGATTATCGCAAGCCTCTCTCAAGCTGTCCACTGTTGTCATCAACGTCGAATCGCGGTTGTTTTGGCTGAGATCTATGGAAATGTGGTCGTTAAGGATGATGGGACTCAGTGATTACAAGTCTTAAAGTCCATTCTCTATACCCACACCTCATAGGGCCTCTCACTCGAGGAGTTTTCGGAGGCATTCGAACTTCGAAGGTGTGACAAATTATCTTATCTGTACGAGTGTATCTTCAATAATTATCTTATCTTATGAACAATGTCATTGTGACTAATCGTCACGTCACAGATGCCCATAACCAGTGAACCTGCCGAACTGACTTGATTCACCTTGAACCTGTTCCCCTTTCTACATCGACCAGAAAACCCCAATTTAACACTAGATTCGAGTCTTACAGCTGTTTAGTGCCAGAAAGACTGACAATGACCTCGGCTGTGTCGCCATTTGCTCGAAGTTCGGCGTTTGAGGAGTCGCTCCTGTCTTCTAGGGAACAGACGGTATGCACATCTTTTGGTAGAATAAGGCAATGGGTTTATGTGCGAAGTGACTGATGTGCTCCTTGGTTTGGCATAGATTGAGGAGATGTATAGCGTCCCTGAAAGCTTCCTTGAGATTGAGGTCAGAAACCCTCAGACGCACGGTGAGTTGCAGATTCCCATCTGAGCCGTATATATCTGTCGGTTCCAAGGTTCAAATTGCACCTGGACAAGGCGTATTAATAGGGAATTGTTGCATCTAGGTTTTGGAAGGAAGATGTACACTGACTACGAAATCGTGTGCAAGGTTCGTGCAATCTCTTGTTGTGTCTCGTGAGTCAGCTTTCATCATCGCATCTCGCTTTACAGACCAATATACCCGCTTTCAAGCTCCGTCACTCGCTTGTTCGTCGGCGGTATTCTGATTTTGAAGCCTTCCGAGATATTCTTGAGCATGAGTCTACCCGGGTGAACATCCCACCTCTGCCTGGGAAGGTCTTCACCAACAGGTTTTCTGAAGAAGTCATCGAAAGCCGAAGAGAGGGCCTTGAAAGGTTCCTCAGTGTTGTCGCAGGGCATCCTCTGCTTCAGGTACGTGCCATCATCTTCATGATCAGCACCGCCGGTGCTGAGTGGTTTTGATGACACTCATTTCGCGAATTTCCCATACTGAGAACATTCTCCCCACAGACTGGCAGCAAGGTTCTTTGCGCCTTTCTCCAAGACCCTGCTTGGGATAAATCTCAATGGGTCTAAATTTATGCTTCGTAGCAAGCTGTATTTTTATTAGCGGCCGCTCTCGTTGTACTCACTCTATGACTGAACTCCTCCCCGCCTTTCTGAGAATTATCGCTTCAAGCAACAATCACGCGTTACATCGCACAATGACATTTTTCGACTATTCTTTCGACTCGACTTATCCGGTCCGTCATGCACTATCCTGTTTTCCATTCCTATCAGTCACATACCAGCTTAGCTAGCTTTGTTTTTCTGTATCTCGCTTTCCCTCAATTTTACCTCTTTTCGCTTGCGCTTCAACCTGTTTCTGTCAGTGAAAGGAACTGTGGCTATCACGCTAATAATATCTCTCTTCCTCAGCTCTACCATTGCTTATCTGTGTATTGAGATATCAGGGTATGCTAATCTTGAATACATAGGTGGGTCCATAAAAGGGTCCAGACTTTCTTGTTGAGCACCCCGCCCTCCCAGAGACACTGGTTCAAATGGACTCCAGGCCCTTGGAGAGTCATCTGCGACTCCTCCCGCCGGTCCAGAGTTGCTGGACGACAACGATTGTGGCCTGGGCGAGCTCCCTGCCCTGGACTCTGCACGACCCAATGCTAGACCTTGCACGTCCGTCGATTCCCGACAGCAACTACAGAACCGCTGCGTTTCCTTCTGGCCCAACAACCCCAGAATATCCACCGATGCGGGTCTTGTATCCAATAACGAATTTGGGGACCATGTATTACTCCTTGAATTCGTAGAACTTCTCCTGCCGTCTACCAGCGTGCCAGATGTCACTGAAGCTCCACATATACACGTTGACGTTCTTGTGGTGTTTATAGACTCTCTGTGGTGCTCACTGATATTGGCCAGTGATTGTTGACTTGAATTATGATGCTGCTGCATCATGGGCTGACTGTCGCCTAGTGCGTTACGGGAAGGGTCAAGTAGGAAACGGGGAACGTTTGTACGTGGTCGGGTCCTTCGCCTTCGCCGGCAGCCTATTATGAGGATAGGACACAGGACTGCTGCCAGACCCCCGATGGCGATGCCTATCATTGCTGCTATGGGGAGGGCCTTACTCCCTGCACTGGATGAGAGGGATGTTGCTAATTATTCACGACGTCAGTTAGTCATGGTGATATGTTGGGTCCGACTTTAAAGATGCAGACGTACTAATGGGCTGTGTAGCCGTCGGCCAACTCGTCAGAACGTACATATTTGTCGAGCCATTCATTGGAAATGTTGACGGGGTAGGTTGATTTCCCAAGAATTGAATTTCATCCAAGTATAAAGACTTGTTTCCTGTGTTGGTTATGTGTAGGGAATGCTCATAATCTATGCTAAGGAATGCAGAGAATATGTCCGTGATGTTGGGTTTTAATCCGCCGTCGGTGGTCCCGCCTGTCTTTGGTGAACAGTTGATTGTGCTGTTAAAAGTATCGAGGGTGAAAGTTACGCTTCGGATATCTTGACTTGACATATTGTCGTCACAAGATGGAAGCGCACCGCGAACAGAAAGAAATGAGCCTTTGCAGTCAGGCTGGAGTTAGCATTTTTGTAATGGACAGCGGAACGGTGTCTATTCCTCACCACGGAACACCAGTGTGGCAGCAGCACCTAAGCCAGATGTCGCGTGCAAAGTGTTCTGGAACGAATGAATCTCTTCATCGTCTACCAAAACAGAATTCCAGTCTCCTGTCCAGCTGATGAGGGGCGAGCTATCGTCGACTTGGACGACGGTGAAAGGCATACTTATGATGACTAGTGGTGGTCGGGATCAAGGGGGCATTTTTGGCTCATGAATAACCGCGTTTGGTTATGTGGCTGGTGATAATAATAAATGGATCAGCCAATTGCAAACGGTGGAAATGTGCTTTGACCAGCATCTGATGAACGGGGGCAACGAATGCCCACGGCAAGCCCGTCGATGATCATAATCGGGCACCACGGATACAGCGTTGCGTGGGTCCTTCGGGCCAATTTCTCAGAGTTTTGTCCCATTCTCAGTAAGTAGGTTTGAAGCACTGTCGGAATTCATCACCTGCACCCCTTGTACACAGTGTTGGCCCAGTCGGCGACTAAGTCGAATTAGTCGTCCGCTAAGTCGGATCAGTCGTGTCAGGACTTTGGTCGACTGGAGTCGACTATTCTCGACTTTCCCATCTACCAATTTCGTTCACACGATCAATCAAGCACCATCACTTCACTGATGCCGCCATAGATAACAGTGTAAACAGTAGATAGATGTTTAATTTGTATAAAGAAAGATGAAATACACATTATATTGAGTTAAATAGTCAAAATCAAGGTCATAATCAAACTCCCCATCACTGATGTACATCAATGTCCCATAGGACACAGTCAGGACATGTAGTTGAAAACTTACAATCGAGTTTGATATCTTCTAGGGATCTGGGAATTATCTGTTCTCCGTTGTGTGCTCTTTCTTCCTCCTTTGTACTAGCAATAGCTCCGACCCTATCCGTAAGACGGAGTGTATAGATCACTCGAACCTTGTCCTTAGCATCGTTGGCCCATACCTCGGAAGGGCGCAGAGTGACATTTTGGTTCGGGATATACTTTGGGTGATCAGTGAAAAGTTCTCGAGGCCACTTCCTCATGGCTCTCTCGATGTGATTGGGGTACTATATGATTGTAGAAAAAAAGCTCTCGTTTTTGCAGCTTTATACCTTTCATTCAGTGTAGGAGTTTCTATGGAGTAATTTTTATAATCTCGGGGCATAGTTCCCTTCGAAATTGCGACATTAAGTCAAAACCAGTCTTATCCATCAAGATGGTGAAGGCAAATAATCCCATTGGCACATATTCTGAGACCGTACTAATTATCATTTCCGCGTTACTTAAGTACTGTAGTTGCCAGGTAAAGCTCAAGCTGAATACACAAAACGGATGAATGCACTAGATATTAGTTCTAGATACGACCTGGAACGATTCCGAGGCCTTTAAGGCTTCGGGTTTTGTCCGTGATTTTCGTTGTCCCCACGTTCTTCTTGTGTCGTGTGCACGTGCCCTTACTTAGCTTCGTCTGGACTCTGGTTCTTTGTCTGAGTATACAGGGCGGGAAGGATATCCACTGCCGCAGAGCTGAGAGCAGAAAGGTGCCAGGATGCGGACAGTAAGGCCTCGGTGAATGCCGCGCGTAGCGTCGGTCCGCTTTGCCTAGTCACAGTCCACTCGCTGATGGGCCGTGTGAGAGTCGAGCCTTTGTAAGCACGGTCGTAGACTATTCTCCCTTTTATGGGCACAGTCGGTTCCTAGTCGGGTCAGTCTATGTTAGTCGACCACTCGACTGGAGACTATAGTCGCCGACTGGGCCAACACTGCTTGTACATCCTGATGAAGATCTATCATCAGCAACTCGTCAGCATTACAAATGATTCATGTGGTAGGCCTATTCAAAAGGCTATTTCGGAGTAATTCTGGACTCGATATGTAGATCAAGCTCAAGCATGTGTGATGCTTTTCGTTTTCATTGTGCCCTAAGTATGTCTCCATATTCTCTGCGCCAACCTATCCTAGGTCAAATTAATATTAGGGAGATCAAATGGGACCATCTTTTCAAAACATGGATACAATTGGTGATGACTATTCAAAAATGTTGAATAGATTTTTCAAAGATAATATGCAGTGAAGTTATAAAATACAATGCGAATTCAAGTTAAAACGATTTTCTTCAAAATAACCTGGTTTAAGATACAGAAGTTGAACTTGAAGGATTTGACGCTGACTCGAAGATAGAAGAGGTCGCAAATGAATGTGCTGAACTTGAATGTTTTGAGGAGGGTTGAGAATCATGCCAAGAAGGATGTCTTGTAATTGATGTTCTTGGGGTGGGAGATGTCAATGAACTGGTTTCGTCAATGCTTTGCAGGGCATCATATGCAGGTAGAACTTCGCTGAAAGGATTCGATTGCACTGATCGCACATCAATGGAAGCTCGGTAGCGCGCGTACGCTGGCGCGGCTGTTGCATTTGAGCTGGCTATTGATGGAACGATGGAGCGCAATGCGGACGATGCCCGATGCTTCCGTCGAGGAGTGCTGGAATTTCTATCATCGCAAGAGGGGCAGAAGCATCGACTGAATTCAGATTTTTGGCCCAGAATACAATTCCGACTAGGAGTTGACGATCTGGAGACATCAAACAAAGAGTTTGGCGATCTTGGACGTTGTGGCGGGGGAGCGGCAGTCCGACTGGCTGAGTTGCTTTGGGGGTATGGGACAAGCTGGATTGACGAGGACGACGATGCGCGATGGTGAAAGAAAGGGGTTGTCATTGTGCCAGACACAATATGGGATGGTGAGTGATTGTAAGCAACTGGTTGGGCATACGCGTCGTCAAATGGGTCGCTGGGCTTCTCTCGCTGGGTCTTTGAAATTCTTGATCGGGCTCTGCGTCGCAGGCAACAAATCATCGAGGCACCAAGCAATAATAAAACGACAAGGCTGATACACGAGCCGATGATGACTCGCGAAAGGTTAGACGCAGAAGACTGGGACGGGTCTGCATCTGAACCCACTGTCGGTGAAAGTGACGTCTCAATAGAGCTTGCAACTAAGGATAATCAGAAGGGGTCTAGGGTATTACAGGGAATAAACACACCCCCGGTTCCAGATGGAGGTGTTCCCGTGGTAATGAAAGGGGAACTGGTTGAAGTCGTGATTGTCCTAGATGTAAACGTCGTCGTGGTGGAAGGGGGGAAAGTCCTGCTAGGATCGGTACTGCCTTCCAATGGCAAGAAGGCGAACCTATCAAACACCAGGGGATGCTGTGAGCCTCTGTTGGTAACACGGACTTCATGCAACACATTTGGGTCTCCCGTGACAGGCATTCGATAGGTGTCAACCCCCTCCATTACCCCACTTGAACTGCAAGCAGTTCCTTCCCCACCATCGTCAATACCAGACAGGTAGTACCGAAAACGTGTACCTCGATCATTTTGACCAGTACCACAGGCCGGCAATGTGATAGCAATGAAGACATATGAGCCTGGAGTGGGCGTTGAGCGAGGATTAAAACTGAGTACGATGAATACAAACCTCGGAACCAGAAGCTGGCTGAAGCTCCTATTTCTGTTGTTGAGCTGACTGTCGAATTGTACGAGCCATTAGTTGACGCAAGACTCTCCCAAGATCCCTGATATTGAATGAGGGGAGACCTATCGTCCACGTATTGCAGTTTGGAGAAATCATAACCTGACATTGAGGACCACCTCGAGTATCACGAAGTTTAAGCCTGAATAAAAAGGAAAGTGAATGTCACCCCAAATGCATGGGCTCCAGGCTGGCAGGAGGGGTAAGTATGCACGGCTTGTGTGAATGGTTTATAGCAGAGATGGTGAGAACGATAAACATGGTTGTCATCGGGCCTTTGGGAGGGCTCGACGAATGATGGAAAACAACAAGTACCGAATCGGGGGAATTTTAGGCAATAAGGAGTAAAAACATCTAAGTAGAGCGCTTCGTCATCATGTCTGCATCACAACAATGTCTGGCGTACAACGTTAAAGACACCTTCCATTGCATCTACATAATCGTCCAGACCGACCGACAGCAACAGAGCAGATGGCTCAAAGTGGATATGTTACAGACGTATTATTTGGTATACCAGTTATTTATATGGATGTAAAACTGCTCAAACCCCCAGATACGCTTAATCTCTGTTCGAGCAGGCGATGCGCTGGCTTAAAGCACAAATAATCAAAGTCACGGTCCCTATGTAATACTCGCATATGAAGGAGGTAAATCTGCTACACCGAATAGATTATCGAAAGCAACGTGAGTTCTCAAGGTCAAAATCTTGTCCTTACATCAATCAGAAGAACGCACCATCCTGACCGATTAGAACCATTTCCGGTTCGATTCGCTGCCGTTGTGAGCACAAGCCCGATCATGTGGGGATTCCACAGTCAAACCTTGCTCACCACCACTAACATTGGGGATAACAGGAAGTCGATGGATTTCTCTTGTTATGGAGGCCGCAGCGTCTCTAAAGACAGACCGACGCGTTTCATCGCTTTCGTCGAGTACGACGGCGGGACGTTTCGAATGGCTGCACGACATGCGACGAATGTGAATCAAGTGATTGCGGACGTCTGCGATAGTGAGCGCATACGAGGAGTCCCATAACTACGCCAAGCGCTACTGTACAGCGCCTCCAATAATGAGAGCGAGGGATGGTCCAGAGTCTTCGGAGTGTCCCGGATATCTGGGGTATAAGCGGCCACAAAAGATACAGAATGACAACACAAAATACGAGATGAAATCGAGCACCATCCAGCATCAGAGAACTCATTCTTCTTCAGTATCCGTGGTATAATAGGACGCTGAACTCACTCAGAACATCATCGTCCACATCAGTAAAATAATTGAAACCTGTTTTGTGGTTGTAGCACTGACCATTATGTAACAGACCTTTGCTCGCTGGTAAGCCAATGCATGGACATGCACTGAGGTGCCATTCTGCTATTAAGTATATATTCAATATAGCATCTTGATGATAGACTTGTAAAGAAGTAAAATCATTATATTTTAATTGCAATACATGTGCCAGGATTATACCAGATTATACCATGCTTATATTGCCTGGCATAGCTTGGGAAAAAGGACTTAGCGAAATTTCTTCAATTAATGGTGACACAAAGCACACGTCACACCTGTGATGCTGATGAATACCACACGTGACAGTTGGTTCATAATTTGGGACGTTCGATGGAGTGCTCTCTTACTTTACTCACCATGATTCCTCTTAATTTCCGTGGTTCAGGCAGGCTGGTTGAGGTATAAAATCACCAAAGGTACGCCAGGCTGTCTTCTGATATCTCTCAGCACTACTAACACCTGTGTATAGGTACCCGCAGTCTGAGTCAGCTCATAGTCTTAAGGTTGTGCGTGCAGGTATGGTTCATATCATTTTTCAGCTATTATTGCCACTAAATTTACACTGCATTTTCAAGTCAAAACCTCATGAGTTCTTCGTCAACAGCATGCTCCGCTCACTTACCATTTCCAATCGTTTCTACCAAATTTACATTGTCATTTTATCTGGGGATAGCGGTATGGGGAATATTAATGGGTTCACGGTTCGAAAATTCTATTGTAGTAATCTATATGCTGGAGTAAAATAGGGTAGTTTATTTTTAATCACGATGTAAAACTACTAAATCAAATTCAAATAATGCCATATTTTTCATCTATTTATTTCATGGCCAGTCGCTTTCTGGGATTCAGCTCTCACATCACCCAAATTATGACTTCAGCTGGCTATGTGCATCATATGTGATACCTTTGCCAATATCAAACCATTCTGGTATCAAAATTGCCAATATGAAGCCATTCCGGTATCAAAATGATTCCACTGATATGAAGGAGGGTGCTCAGGTATTCTTTATATATACCATGTTGTAATCTGAGATCAAAATTACGACGCTCACATTGGATGGCATCGCTGATATGACCCTACATGTCCCTCATAATGCATTACTGGTTTCTCTTAAATTTACTGATGCAGATACAACTCCCCTTCAGGTCTCATCCGGAAGATGGAAGTGAGCCAGGCATGCGCTGAATATCGTTACACAGTTCCGAAAAATGTTCGTAATTTCAGCAAGTGTGCTGGGTGAGGTCAAAGCGCAAGCCGGATTGTAGTGGCAGCGAACGCCGAAAGTTGACTGTCGGGCACCTCGGAAAAACCCGAACTTGTGGACGCCATTGTGATGAGGACTCAGAATCCTCCCTTTGATTATTGATACGCTCATTCCTTGAAAATAATTCGTTTTTCCTACATTTTCTGAACCAAATACCACCTTGGCTTCTACCGCACATGAAGCTGCACCCTCAGCTTTATTCCTATTGGCATAGAACCTAGGGCGAAACGCTCATTCACTTGGAACACTGCATTGAATGGGACTTTGAACTGGCAATAGCTTTGACATTCTCGACCAGTTACAACGATAACATACATAAGCTTATATCTTACAGCGGTCTTTAGCTCTATGTTTCACTACGCTGGGCACTTTTCAATCGCATCCTGTTGTGACGCCAGGCATACGGTTTGAACACAGCCTTCACTGTTTATTACCCGTCAAAATCAGGGTTTTCAATGTTATGACGAAGCCAGCTAAAAGTATAAAGGCATGAAAACGTCAAAAATAATCTACAATGAATAGGCCGTATGTGTCACTGTTCCAATAAAATATCCAATAAAATATCACTGATGCAACCCAACTGATATGGGAAAACTGACGGGCTTGCGTGTCAACAGCTTACGAGAACGAGATACCATGACCAAGCGACAGAGCCGTCAAAATCCGTTGCAGTGCAACGAGACTCGAAACACCAAAGTACAAAGTATTTTCCCTCTCCAACCAAGGGTTGAAAGGTGTCAAAACGTTCTCATTCTGCATTCGTGGGATGCTATCGAGAATGGGTGCGGAGTAGTGGACCAGACCCAACCTTTACTTACTTATCTTGCACCGCACAGACAGAAACGCTGATAAGCTCTAATGCCAACATGGCTTAATTGGATCAACTGAAACGCCTCCTGTTGATAGTGGCTGCGTCGAGCTGAATCAAGAAAGTGAGATATCATCCTGTGCCATTCATCTATTTAGTAAGTGGGTGTTGGTGAGAATGTCAATGACACATCTACTTAATCACAGTGTTTTTAAACGACTCGGTTGGCGGATTCTGCACTCATACTATCACCCATGCCAATGTTTAAAGAGGTCGAAGTGACGGGTCCAGTTTCAGTGAAGGTTGTATCGGGGAAAATCCATCCTTGTAGCCAATGTATCTTGTAAGTCCTCCCTCGCCATCGATAACAAATAGTACTAGTATTAAACCCATTTCTTTAGACTTATGGGCCCAACAGGAGCGGGAAAGAGTAGTGTACGTCGCCTTCAAAAACTATTAGTTAATAGCCTCATACCTATCTCTTCGATTACAGTTTATTGAATCACTGGCGGGAAATCGTGATCTGGGCATCTCCAAAAATCAGCTAGAGGGTTTTACTCAAGACGTATCAGCCTTCGAGCTGGTCAACATCAAGTACCGGGGGTTTCCGATCTGCGTCGTCGACACGCCTGGATTTTCCGACCCAAGGATATCAGGCATGGAAATTGTGAGAAAGGTGGAAGAGTGGATGAAAGCAAAGTGAGTCTACACGTTGTCGTTTTCCGCGGGTCGCGGGTGCTTATGTCGATTGCCCTCAGTGGACGGGATACTGTAAATCGAATACTGTATCTCACTCCTATAACCGATAAGCGAATACCAGGGAGTAAACGAAGGATGCTCCACATGTTTAAATCCCTCGCAGGCGCTCAAGCTGCCGCAAATATGTCGTTGGTAACAACAATGTGGAATTCGATGTGGGAGGATGTACAGATCAGCACCGCGGAAGCACACCTAAAGCAATTGAGGGACGATATCTGGAAGGTGAGCCCACGGTGCAGCTTAATGATCACGTTTTAGATCCAGTCGTCTTACAGAATGCAGGAATTTACAGGAGACGCGAGCGGTTTTCAAATATCCAAATTCCAATGCACGCAAGCATCTGCTCTTGGCATCCTCGATAACGCACTCCATCAAAACACGTTGAACTATTTTGGCTTCGAAACGATGCTTCGCGAAGGCCAAGATATCCGAGAGACGCCCTTCGGACCGTCGATCTACCACGAATTGTGCGCGCGGATAGAGTCGTTACATCAGCAACATGAAATCGTTCAGCACGACCTCTCACAACCCGCCACAAAGACATACCCTGAGCTCCAGGCACTCTTGGAAGAGCAATTCAAAATGGTGCAAGCCGACCTGAAAAAGTTCGAGAAGGAGTTGGAAGACTATGGAGAACCCCCTACATCACCTACGAAAAGCAAGCGCCGGCGACTCGTCGAAAAGTGTTCGCGGCATGTAAAGGAGGTCAAGCATAAGCTTCGTGAGGTACATCGTCGCTAGCTTGTCTATTATAGGTTACAAGCACCAGGGCAATTAGCTATTTTGGTGTGTTCCGCCACCATGGACATGTATTTAATAGTATTGTTGTAAATGGTATCTCTGTATTTTTCTAGAAGTCCGGATTTTATTTCCCCATAGACATTTCAAGTGTATCTTATCGTTGTATTTTGAACTCCACTAAATGTTATTACGTTTGATAATCAGGACGTTTGCACTGTTCGAAGACCTCATGGCTCAGGTCAATATATTATTATATAAATGCGTACCTAGTACTCAATTGAACCCCATACCGATCTTCCATATCTAAAGTACAGCGGTCCATACCACTTGTCAAGGGACAATGTACCCTACCTTTCTCTTTGGAATATTTTACATCTTGCCACGAAGTTTGTACAGATAACGCACAGAAACTTCCTTGCAACCAATGTCTTATTATATATAGCTGTCAAGGTAGACAGTTTGGTTCCTGGTGTACGGTTGACTATGTCTCCCGACGCAGCGTCCGAAAGATTGGCTTAGATCGAGATTCCCTCATATTCCTACATATAAGGACCGCAAAAGTGACAAGACAGACCATCGAGGTCGTTCTAACATACCTTCTCTTCTCTCTCTTACGAGTTCAACTCCATTGTATTTTAATTGACCAGTCATGGGTACCGCTGCGATTGTACCCCCTTCCGCTCCCGCTCTCATTGCTCTCGTTGGTGAAGCTGGTACGTCGAATTTCAATGGATCCATCATCAGCAAATCGGGAACTTTCTCGTATGCCAATAAAATGAGTAAAATATACTGTGAGGACAAAGATGTACCATAATGTAAAGTGGGGCCATTCCAAGCTCCAAAAGGTTTGATAAGATTGGGAAATTCAGCAACCTTAGGAACCTTGCCAACACTTCATCAATTTTGCGAGCCTTACCAAGAGTGGTTAAGGCATTTCATGATGGTGGGTAGGTGATCAGCAATATGGGCAGCTTATTCAATATTGCGACTAATAGTGATTATCAAAGTGGATGAAATTAGGGGTGTAGACAATACATCATATTAATTCGTCACGAATATCTGTACAAAAGGCTGTACATAGTATTAGATACACTAGATATGTACATAAATTTAATAAGGTTAATGCTCAAGTCAGAGACAGAACGAAGCCAGAAATAGTTGTCCAATGCAAGACTCAGTAATTTCCGAAACAAATGCAGCAGTTGCCAGTACCAGATTTAGCACAGAGAAACCAAAAGACACCATGAGTAGTGAATCGAGATTTGAGATATCAATACAGGAACAGGACGTGCTATGACAAGGACCTGTTCAACATACCTTGGATGCAATGATGGTAGCAGTCGAAGTTAAGGTGGGGAAGTATTCGGTATCACACTGGTTGGACACTCTTTTATGTGCCCGTAGACTGCCCCACATAACAACACCGGCTCCATTTGAGTGTGGAGCTGTTGAGCTGCTCCAATGAGCTCCGTGTCATGGGTCATCAGCAATGTCTGTTTTTGGACAGTAGCTCCGTATAGCAGTCACGTCACGGCTGTAGTGTTGGCCTTGGGTGATGTAGTAGGCTGTAGCCGAGGAGTACTCTGGAGTGTTACGTCAAATACTGCCCAAGGTCTGGAGAAGTGGGTAGATACATCGGTACCTCCGTAGGTCTATAGGATTATAGCACTTATCGTTCGGACAGTTGAAGTAGTAGAGCACCATCAAAACAATTAAATCATATTATTTGCGTTGTATATGTCCACCACATAGTATGGTGGTCCAACATCTGGGGTTTTAATACTTGGTAATCTAAGTCATCGATAATGCGTAAAAAAGTTCCTTGTCAAAATACTTATTAAGCCAAAATTCGCAGCTGTATGCCAGACTATTTTGGCATGTCAGCCTTGTATCTGCCTTCCCTCCAAAATTTGGTACAACATCCACAAGAGTGCGCAGTTGATCCAGGGGAATAATGACCCCTCGGGTGGATGGTTGTGGAGCGGATCGTTTAAGGAGGTAGAGACCTGAGTACTGATTAGGAAATTCGCCCCTCCGATTTGGATTGCGCGGATTAGGCTGGGGAATGATTGTGTATGTCTGGACATAGGCAAGGAATCTGTCGGGGATGTGGGGACGGTTCTTGGGGAGTACCAAGCGAAATATGAGATGAATTTCGGCCACGATGTGACCTTAAATTTGTGATTAGCTCAACGACATGTGGCATAAGTAATTATTAGGTATGACTACTCACCTGAGAGGCAACTGTGTGGCCATTGCCTAGATGAATCAACGCAAAAAATGGCAGAATCACGGCCACCTATTTTGGGCTCAGCTTTTAGTGTGACAGGTGGTAGAATAGGATGCGGGTAGTGGTAGGCTGTGGACTGAAGACGCAGAGATGTCCACACCTGCACTTTGTCAGCCACAAAACGAGGTGGGTGTTCAGGTGCCCTGCCACCAACATATGAGACATCTGAGACGAATGTGTTTAGAGGAATGGACTCCATCTTTGAGATGTAGCGAGAAATTGCAGGCTCTAGATCCTCGATCCCAAACTGCTGGGCAATGTCCCTGATGGCGCAGGCACCGATTTTTGGATCTCGGGAAAGATGGAAGACAGTCGTAGGGGAGCTCTGAACTGTACGATGAGGAACAATAGCAGATATATCAAGTCCCTTTTTCAGAATGGACGCCCTGTAGAAGTAATTGGTAATGCCATATGTGCTGATACCTGCTGCACCTGCATGAGATCCAGGAAGAGCACGGACAGATGAAATCATTGATAGGAGTTCAGCAGTGGTACCAATTGTAAACGATGACATGTCGTTGGTTTTGGAGGCGCCCAGATCTTTCTCGTGCTCCTGGTCGTTATCAGCTGTGGATTCTTGGGGTGCAGAGGCTTTGAAATCAACTCCAGCATCCCGCATGGCAGTAGCAAGATCAAAATACATGATCTTGTCTTCACAATCAAGCTTTCTAACAATTTGGGACTCATGTCCGTGGTTGTTTGATGCTCGTGCTGGTTCTTTGACTAGCCGAATGTGTGCATGTTCAGTTGTATCAGCAGTCCACTGGATTGCACATCCACTAAGCCGCATGCCTGCTGTGACACTCTGCATAAACTCCAATTTGGGAATCTGCCAGTGGGTAAGCTTGTGACCTTTTCCCCCCTTGCGTGCGCCCACATCGATGATGGCTTTCTTGAACTGGTGGAAAATGGAAAGGGATTCATCGATCATGCGACAGACATCCTCTGAAATTACAGGTGCTTGAGTGAAGTATCGGAAGTCCAACAGAGATCGGATGGCTGTCAAAAAGTCTGGTGATACTACACCCGAAATGACTGGAATAATGTATCGCTGCATGTCGCGCTGTTCTCTTCCAGTAACCTGTTTGAGCATGGATATTCCTTCTTTGAAGTGTCGATATCCCGTGTGCGGCTGAAGAATTGAAAAGCGAAAGTCAATTTCGCCTGCACCAACGGCATTGATGCACCACTTAGCATCGTGATCCCAGAACATCCTATGCCAATGGTGAAGGGGCTCACTGGTCAGAAAGATGGCAGGGTTTGAAAGGTCCCAATCCCTCCAGAAAGGTTTGTGCACGCCGTTTAGCCTGTGCTTCATCGCCTGCTTTTCATAGGATTCCAAGTCCCACTCGTCCTCAACGGCAGTCCGAATTTGGGCGATGGCATTCAAGGTCATCTGGCCTGTCCTCATTGGATGCCTCTGTGCATCTCCGAACTGCTTGTAGGAAGCCGTTGTGATTGACGATGTTTTGCCAGCCACACATGCGATGAGTGCCGACTCAGGTGTGTCGACAATGTAGGCTGCACAGGGTGTAAAGCACCAACGACTGTTTCCAAGGGGATCTGATAACATGACGCCAACACGAGCGGCATCTTTGAGAGGTTGCAAGACTATATCGAGACTTTCATGGAATAGTCGAGCTTCTAAAACTCCCCGTATTTTTGATTTTGGGTGAATGAATCTTGGAATGGGCACCAATGCTAACAGGAGAAAGGCGTGATTGGTGGCCTTGTTCCGAAATTCTGCAGAAATGTTTGCTAGAGAGATCAGAAGTGGGTGGGCGAAACGATTTCCGGTGCCAGAGGATATATTGGTTTTGTCAGATGATAAAACAGTGCCCAAAAGGGTGGCAGTTGGCTGCAATTTTTCCTTTAAGCAACGTAAGTTACTTTTCCCAAGACATTTAGACATATATTACCTGCATAAACCATGCAGCATCTCCAGAGAGCCACTCCGTGTACAGTCTCATTGTTTTGGCACATGATTCATACAGCTTGAATGGGGTGAATTGAATGTAATCGCTCACTAAGGGGCTACGCATGAGGGCTTGAAGACATTCAACTGGATTTCGATAAAACAATGTAATTGGGTTCTTAGTTGGGATAGTTGTTGACATAGAAGATGCTACCCAACGTGGACCGCTAGGAAGCTGCTCCGCTCGTGATACTAAGTCCTGCGCAGTCCTAAATGAAAGGGGGAGGACCTTAATCTACCATCATATGTAAGCTCATGCGGCGCACTGTGAGCACAGACACGGACCATTTCAATTTTGAGAAATTCATCAATTTTGGCCATACTGAGTCCCGATCGCAAAAGGAATGATGCTAACTCCCATTCTGTTCTTGTCGAGAAGGGGTAGTAAGGGAGGGTTTCACGAGCATTTGAAAGTGGATCTTCTGAAAAGAGTGCCATGAAAGTCTTGCCAGGGTGAGTTTCATTCCAGGTGCGAGCAGCTCCTCCCAATGGAAACTCTTCACGATATGGATGATTAGTCGCCTCTTGAGGCATTGGGTGATCGAAAATTGAGGTACCACTAGCAGCTTGCTGCTCTTCTTCAATCCCATCCATTGGTTCAGGGTAAGAACCAATATCCGAGTCGACTCGGATGTCAGAATCCTCCAGGGTATTTGTGCTGGGTACATCGGGGGAATGGGCCTCTGAACGTTTGTAGAATGTCAATCGCATATCATGACTGATATATATGTTTCTAACCTGGACTATCATTCCTATCCTGTTCTAAGTTGTTATAGTGCACAACATCCTCGTGTAGATATCGACAGAGCGCCCGAGGTTGGTTCATGTGGTTGACTGCGTTTGATTCAGTATCGAATAACTTCCCACATCGTAAACAGGGAAATTTCTTTGATGTAGAGGATGCAGGCATTATTTAAGTTGTGCTATTGCGTAAAGGAGAGAGAGCGTGATCGTGATGAATGTGTACAGTGGATGTCGTAGTATGTCCCGCGTTCAATAATAATAATATTATCTTACATAATAACAAAAGCGATCAGTTCGCTTTTCCACGTGATCGTTCTTTGCACTTCACTGTTCAGTGTTCTAATTCTGTCCCAAGTCATTCGCGTAACATCATCAGTCGCACAACGAAAATCAGGAAATTATCAGTCCCAATAACTCATTCAATCCCCTTAATTCCCCAATAATAAGGTGAGTGTGTCATTTGAGTGACACGACTTGAGGAGCTGCAGTTAAGTCTAATTCAATTTTTCTCTCCCCCTTCCAGCCTGAGATCGTATGCCGCAGACCTTTTGCGAGGCTTTTCAGTCGATCGGGTGTTACCCCTGGTTGAGTGATTCGTGGTCCAGAGGAAATGGCTCTGAACTATATAGCGCCACACAGGCCAATCTGTCGGTGAGTAATACTTACCCTCGCCGATTCATTCCAAGCTTCAAAGCTAATATGCGACCGGCTTACCGTATACAGGGACTTTCTCAGTCCATAAAACGCTATGAAGCGCTCCTCATCAACACCCCTTCCATTGACTATAGATCTCGAGCTTTGCAGGACTTGCTAAAAGATAGAAACAACATTGTGAACCAGGGAGCAAACGTAACTGACGCACGGAAGCCGGTTCGCGACAAGCGCTGCTCGCTAATCGTTATACTTCGCCTATTCGACCTTGCATGGTATTTCTCTACAATGAAAAAGAGTCCCATCACGCATGAGCGCCAGCACATGGCCAAAATCATCGCGGGATATGCTCAGAGAATGGCATGTAATTCATTCATATTGAACTGGGCTTGAATGCTGACGAATTTATTTTACAGTACCTCAGGCGGATTGAGGACTGGGTTCAAGTCCTCAACCATTGGAAGGAAAAGATGATGGCTCTCGCGTCTCTCACTGCTTCTCACCTTGTACCTGGAACCCTGCCACCCCAGTCTGGATATTCACTGCACGTAAACGCCTTCAAGATCCTATACCAAACAGTAGAGAACGCTATATTTGCATCAAACTTCCACATTGCGATCATTCACCTGTCCTATCTGCAAGAAGCGCATTTCGATGAAACGGTTCCGGACTGGGATTTTTCATTCTCTCTGAAAACCTTCACCCGCGTTGAGGATGACGAGTAGGATTTTTTTATATCAGCCATTTATTTCCGTTGACCCATTTTTAGAACGTCTGATAAGGACCCACTCATCATCAAAGCGCAAAGTTTTCGCCTACCGCTAACCCTAGCAGTACTCATTTCACCTGTTTTTCTGTTGGTCCAATTCCAAATTTACAAGTACACATGGGAGCGGGATTCGCTACTTGAGGTATGCATTTGTCTTTGAACATAATGTATCGCTCTCAACATGACTCTTGTTTACAGTATTCATTGAAGCTAGGCAACACAAAACCAGACATTCTTCTCCGCGTGGAGAAGACCATCTGGAACGCCTTTTTTTCTGTGTTCAACCATGAAGCATTGCTCCAGAATGCGTTGTGTAGTTTAGTAAAAGAAATACCTTGGGATGAACTCGCAATGTCATCGCCGGAAATTCGTCAATGGTTTAATTTATGTGCGTCGTTCTAATTGACTAGCTAACTGCCAGTGTATTAAACTAATCAACCTTCGGTTGTTACCAGCACTCTTGGCGCCTGGCGCATCAACTTCTGGAGATTCAGTGCAGTTCATTGGCGAACAAATGCACGTTGACCCATTTCATGACATTGAGGTATTTTTTCTACTTAGTCGTGCCTGGCCTGTTCTGAATAGTAGCGTTGACAGACTGCAGTTAATTCCGAAATTCTGAATAACGCTCTACAAGCTGGCTTGGAAATCATAAACGCCGACACACCCCACAATCGTGGAGAAAATCAGGGATTGGATGTGATGAGAAATACTTTGGACAACAGTGGAGGGACAAGAGACGAGGATATGGGTCAGCCTGACAGTGAAGGACGTTGTCAGGAGGTTCAGGGAAACGGCAAGAACAATGACAGCGGTGGAAATGTTGAGAAAGACCGACTTGACGGCACCGAACACAGCAACACGGACAATATGAATGAGGGGTCAGGCGTGAATAAAGACGGGGACGACGAGGGAACAGGGGCCGACGAGGGAACAGGGGCCGACGAGGAGGAACAAGAACACGACGACGACGAAGAGCACGACGACGACGAAGAGCACGACGACGACGAAGAGCACGACGACGACGAACAAGAGGACTACAACAACGAAGGCGATGATGATGATGAAGAGGACGACACCAATCAGGAGGGATTGCAGCATGGGGATGGGAAAGACAAAAGCAGCACAAAAAACGTTTGGACTCTGCGTTCCAAGCTGCCTTCTTCGACCACCCGTCCAACCAGCACCCACAGAAAACCCCCCAATATTCAACAATCGAGAAATGGGCGCAAGCCACAAACTCGTGCTGTTGTCCAGAGTGTGAAGACAAGGGCAATTTCAGGACCACCAGCCTACGCGGATCCCATCAAGTTCTTGAAACGAGAACTAGCAACTATCAAAGAGGCAGCACAGCAACGTTGGGTAATTTTTTCCACCAATTTTTTCGTATGCATAATATGCTCACAGTAGGATACCAGGCGATAACTGAAGATGTTAATCTTTCTGTTGCACCTGCTCCAAAAGTAAGTAAGGCTCGGAGACTCGCGTATCATTGGATTCTGATGCTCTCCCTAGGACTACAATCTCGCCATGCGTATTTTTGATATCAATGGCTGTCGGCGAGATATCCAAATGGACTTCCATGTACGTTCTCGCTACCAAGGGATTACATGATTCAAGTGCTTAAACTACCAATAGGATGCTTTAGTTTGTCGTCGGGTTGGCAAGTGGCACGAGGCTGTAGAGCGTGACTATGTTGTGAAAGATGGTGTCCCTCAGCCACGCTGGCTCGCTGAGCCAGCTACATCTGCCTTTGCAATAATGGATTACTCTGATATCCATGACATTGCTCTTGTTCAACGCACACTGGGAGAGTTGAAGAAGAACATCGTCGTCAAGAATATTCCAGGAAGAAAAAGAACATTTAACTTGGCTGCTCTGCAAGAGGTTCAACGCGTTGATCATCCCGTAGACATTCATGGTGCGTCGGAGTCAATTTATCTCAGCTTGTCCAGCTTGTATGAGTTCTAACGAGAATCTTTCTCAAAGACCACTCTGTCAAATGTGGGCCCAAGTCGCTCGCGAAGCGCTTAAAGTCTGGTACTCTCGCCCAAGTTCTTCAATGCGCGAACATGGAAAACGGCAAGATCCTTAATGCACTGGACCTTCCGATGCCCACTGCAACCCTAGAGGACGGTTGCTTCGCATCTGACCTTGTAAGCTGGAGGATGTCCATGGGAGAACTCAACTGTCCGAGAGGCGAAGAGTTCCCCATAAGCAAACTCAGGTGGGCTCTCGTTACAACAAAGGGTGGCGTACACTGGGTACACATAGATAACGATGGTTTCGCCACTTTTCTTCGTATCCGCACCGGGGCAAAGTGGTGGATCATCGCAACGCCGAAGGAAGGTGTTGAAAATACTGCGGAATTTGTCCACATGCTGAAAGATTTTGACGCTAGCGTGCCGCGTCCAGACCTCTTTACCTATGAGGCGTTCCTCCTGTCCGAGGGTACCATGCTGTGAGTGTATTTTATTCTCTAAACCTTATTGCTGAGAGTATTAATTTTATCAATATTGTTTGATAGTCTTATGAGACCAAACACACGACATGTCGTCATCACTGTCGATCACACAATTGTTGCAGGTGGTTATTTCTATAACACAACCTGTCTGGCTGACACTGTGAAGGCTCTTGTACACTGCTTGAACGCCGATGGTGCCATCACCAATAGCAACACCGCCCCTTCGAGGCTGGCTCTGCAACGCATTCTCAGCTTTTTCTATATGGGACTTGTCAAAAAAGGGGTACACCGTGAATGTAAGTTTGATCTCCTTTTCCTCGATTTTCAACTAATCGACTGTTTACAGCAGATGAATTTCAGCATCTTCCGGTTCTCGAATCCTCTTCTGGTTGTCAGGAACTTCTGATCGCGTGTCTCATTGGCCTAGCAATGATTCTCTTTGATTTCAAGGCATACGATGTCTGTGCTGCCCACAATATTGGGTTTGACAACAGTTCACTCACAAGGCAAGAACGAGAGCAATATACTTATATTCGAGGACTTGCCTATACTATGCTGCAGTGGCTAGATCACCACTACATTATTCAAGTTAATACCACGCCAGCGAACGTCGCCGGCGCACAGCAACAGTCCTATGACGACATCTTGGTTGCTGTGGGCCAGTTCTTGGGAGACGTCGCTTTCTACCAGCACTGCGCAAAGGTTTCTCGCGTTGATAGCGCGCCTGGTTGTAATCCTCTTCATCTTGAGGAATATATCCGTCAAATCTTCAGTGTTGATGGTACTCCAAACTCCGTCTATCAAGGTTTCTGCGCACGGACAAAGGAGATTTCCCAAAATGGGGAGAAGACGCACTGCATCACCTATGGCCCTATTTTTACTGGTGCATGGCATGCAGAAAGGAGGACTGATGTCGGGCTGTACACGGTAAAAGGTAGGCTATCTTGCATTATATGTCTCCAAATGTCTCACCCAAATATTATAGATCTGCCGCAGATTATGTCTTTAGGGAAGAGCGATGCTGAGCTTGATTTACTCTTGGATTTGGATACATTATCAGCATGGGATGAATTAGACATATTTACGATGACAGGTGCGGTTTTGGAACTCTATCAACACAGACCTTAAACTTACAACTTAATTGGAATTTGATGCAGACAAGGATTTCGATGGGCCAAGGCAGCGCAAAAAAAAGCGCACCTCTTAATATAAATAATTCATTCATACTTATTGTCATAATATATACCAAATTAACATAGAGATACCGACGATGATATTTTTGAATTACTATCAGGCGCCTTGTCATAGATAAAATTGGTAAACGATGATTGATCAGTCATGTGACTCTTTTTGTTGAATGAACGATCATCATCACTTCGATTCTTCAACTTGAACTCATCCATACATAATCTTTGCATGCGTCCGAGTCTTCTTTGCTGACACCCTTCAAGTTGTACTACCACACATTTAAGAAAGTGTTGTATATAATATCGCATGTACCATCATTTTTATGGGGTTTAAAAAGCTAACTATCGTTTTACAGATTGCTTGTATAGATCATTTCCACTTAACATGGAGAATAGCCCCCATGTAAGCACCGTCCTCGATGACAGCCTCACCAATCAATCACTGGTGAATATCAATATCTGGAATCCATTTCTATCCCTTACTTTTATGATCACAGTGCAAGCCATTCCATTTGCGAAGCGAGGAGGACGTTACCGGATTACTCTCTGCCGCCCAAACAATACGTGCACAGCACCTAGAGAAAAAAAGAGATCTCGTTCAGCAACTAAAAGTTACAGCAGATGCCCTTCGCCAAGTGGAACAAACGATGGCTACCTTAGATATTCAGCTTGGGTGACTGTACTATGCTATTGGTGCATCAGGTTTCAGAATACCAGCTCTCATACACCCGCCCGTTGCTCAATATCAGATTTCCCAGCATCATGGTAAGGTCTATTTAAATATCCCCCACTCTCATCTACTAATGACTCTCATAGACACACTGACAATATCTGGGGAGGATGGGCACCCCATATCAATAGTCTTGGATTAGTTAGTATTCAATGTTCGTCTTCTATTTTTTGTGCACAATTTTAATCTTGCTTGGAAAATATGTTCCTGTGTGATGCTTTGTCAGGTCCAATGTTCTTTGGGTTTCTAGACGTACTATCCCGAAAATAAAAACACTCAGGGATGGTTCAGGGTCAGTTCGCCCATTCATATAGGTTTCGGAACATAAGTTTGGTTCGAAATCTCCTCACAACCTTCTCCTTCAACTTAGTTTTTATTTTCTTATTGGACCAGAAATTCCGCCTTCAAACTTCCTAATGGCAGGTAAAAAACCTACCACTCGCAAGAATACTGACACTACCTTGAATGCTACGAAGCGCACGCAAGCATCCCGTCTACCTAAAGGTAAGGACACATATTTTTTTGAGGTCGACAGTTATTAAGAATCTTACATCCACTGGCAGGTTCAGCTCTTCCTCAAGCCCTGCTGAATATAGGTGCGTTTACAACACTACTGTGCCTCTTTTTGTGGGTTATCTGAAGGATTTTCTCAGAAAATGAACCTCAAGCTTCTGCCGCGGGTGTCAAGGATAAAGGATCTAAACAGAAACAAAGCGGCAAATCTCGCTCGAAGACTACTAATGGTGAGCGCTGTCTTACTCTCAGTGAATGGCCCGTTGGTCATAGGGCCGTTCAAGCCGTGTGGCTCTGGCAGGCTTATTAACAACATTCTAGAACAAAGCCAACCAGCAATGAATAATGCTGCACCACCCAACAACGACGAAAACACCCCCCCCACCGATCTTCAGGGACGCCCAAAGCGTCAGAGAGTCAGTCGCATTGACACATTGAACAAAGAATCTGAGATTATAGGGCGAGATTTATTGCGTTCCATGGCAAGGTCTCAAGGACATAAACGTAAACCAAGTGCTACAGTCAACAATGGTCTGTTTGATATACCGGAGGACACGCCCATCAACAGCATGGCTCCTCCAACGAAGAAGCAGAGGATGGCTTTGCCTTCCGAGGTTTGAATTTTCGCTTCTATTTATATGAGAGGCTAATTCGTACTGCAGAAGAGTAACTCAACTCTCGGCAATGGAAGGACCGCAGGATTGGCGCCTACTAACCCGTTCTCCAACGTACCTTCAAAAACGACTGTTACCCCACCTGCTCCGTCCCAAATACCTCATGCGTCTCGCTCTGGTATATCTTGTCAACCCTCACATGCATCCGAGTCCCCTCTCCAAGCACCAGCGACACACAACACACAGCCAAGTCATCCTTCAATTCATAAGGATACCGTTGTACATAACCCCATTGCTGAAGGTCAGCATATTCTTCTCTTCATCACTAGCTACTGATATAGTTTGATGCTCTTGTAGTTCGCAAGTCTGCCTTGGGCCAAAGGCAGTTGCAAAAAACACAGAAGAAACCTGCTTGGCAACAACTATTTGAATCAGACTCGGAGCAAGATAACAATGACGGTGGAGATGCTATGCAAATTGATCAAGACGCTGACTTGGATATGGAATATAGGGATGATGCCATCCGTGGTTCATATGTATTTGACGGTTCTTACACTTCAACTATTCATGTTTTCAAGTTGTCATTCTGATGCTCATACCTACAGCCGATTTTGAGGGCTACGCAGCTGGCGAGAATGAGAATGGTGACGACGACGAGAATGATGAGGACAGCGAGGATGGCGAGGACAACGATGATGGCGAGGACAACGAGAATGACAACGACGATGAGAATGGCGACGACGACGAGAATGGCGACGACGACGAGAATGAACAGTATGACAAAGATAACGAGGTCGACGAAGACATTCAAAACCATGGCAACGAGGATTACAATGTCGATGAAAGCAACGGAGACTATTATCGTGATGGAGACAACGAATATGAAGACAGCGGCGAGAACGAAGACAACCATGCAGCGAATGATATTACCAATGACGCTGGTATGTACATTATATATTCCACTCTAGACCTCCCACTTTTACTGAAAATTTGTACCCTATAGAAACTGAGGAAGGATCGAGAGCGCCTGCCCCTCGTCATGTGAGTCCCATTCAACCAACGTCAGGATTTGACTCATCTATTGAAGCACGTTGATGTTCTTGATGACCACCGTGCTCGAAATAAGGGACACCGTCCTCCTCAAGAAGAACACATTGCCGCAGTTGCTCAACAACAGGGCGCCTTGCACCGGCTTATCCGTGATATCGAGGAGGATCCATTTGAAGAGTCTAGAGCTACTGAAGATGACAACGACAAAGAGTCCCAAAGTGAGGACAACGGCAACAGTCCTGAAGTCCACAAAAGAGCACCGCGAAATTCTCGTAAGTCTGGGCTGCGCGCACCAACTACCCTCACATACTATCACGGCCCATGGAAGATGGTCTTAGCTGCCAGCAAAGTGCATTGGCGCCGTGAGCTGGTGATTGGTAATGCATGGCCTTCACGCCAAGACGACCTGCATATTGTAAAGGCGATTCTGGAGGCACAGATCCTTCATTACAAGAGTGAAGGAGTCGTATTAACTGATGGTATGACACTCCCTCATTTATCTCGTTTTCAGAGCTAGTATCCTAACTTCGTGTCTTCCAGAATTTCAAGTTAACCGTGACATGTGGATTCTGGTATGACTTCTCGTGATGTTTATGATTTCCTGGTTCATTCTTACTGACAAGTGCACACAGATTTTTCAGGAGTCGTCCAACTTCCGAGGCAAATTAAAGGACTATGTTCGCCCTATCCTTCCAATGTTCTACAAGGAGGTAATACCCGAAGAATACGAGGGAAATCAACTCGCTGTATTTGACGCAGTTATCTACCGGGTGAAGGACATCTTGGACAGTGGATCTTTCCACCATGGTCTCGAAAAGGATTCATTGGTATGTACGTTTGGAATGATGTGTCAGTTTGGCGATTAATCTCTGTTACTTTGCTTGATACAGGGTAAAACGAACAACTTTTCTCACCCATGTATCGGCCACATCATTCAGCAGTTCTTCTACAACAAGCCTGATGGGGTTGCGCGATCATTCCAAGATGACTTCTCCAGAGAAGTACCTCTGCGTGTCATTGCTCTGGTGGCAACTGCAGTAAGCCTCATTGGCTATTTATTATGTTTCCATCTGATCTCTTGTAGATTGTAGGTTGCCTTGAGGAATATCTTGCTACTGGGAAGCAACGAAATCTCGCCTTCGATGCTAAGGGTTACATGGGTACTTACAACAACTTAGTAAAATCAGTTGAAAAGGTGCACAATGACCCATACCATGGAAAAAAGTTAACCAAGCTGCGACGTGCCTGGGCAGCAGGAGGAATGTATGTAACCAAAAATATGATGCATTTCGAGAGTGCTAACTGATCCATAATTAGGGCGATGTTAAATCCTGTCGAAGAGCCTTCTGGGAGGGTTATTCCTATTGACCTAGACTAGGTACATATATATCCCATAATGAATAATAATACTGCCGCTTTTCTGCACTTTTTAGTATGATCAATATTATGTGATTTATTATGAACCGCAACCTGGCTTCTAAATCTTCTGTAGACAAGGTTTATATCTTTGGAAGGCTTGGGAGAATACATATCGTTGTCCAGATCATACCCCCACAACTCGGGAGAAATACAAATGACAGTGGGATCAGTACAGATCAAGAGATGACCACATCGGAGCATTACAGAATTCAAGGGCATCACTACAGAACATTACGGAATCCAGGGGCATCACTACAGAGAACTACAGATTGACCTGGGTCACGATGTAGTGCTATGGAGCGTCCAGTGATGGCTACGTAAACCGGTACCCATGCTACAGCACTACAGTGCTACGCAGTGCTCCGGAGTACTCCGGAGTACATACCAACATTGCTGATGGTCAACCGGTCACACCATGCCCACTAACCTTTTGGGCACTATTTGAGGGGGACTGGAGGCTTGTGGAGGTCTTGCGAGGTGTTTCCAATAATTATGAAAACCTTATAAGGCTTTCCTAACCTTGCGAAAATTCACAATCTTAAGTTTGGCACAGAATGTGACGATATCATTTACATGGTCTTTAATTGGTCTTGTATGTTCGACTGAACATCGATTGTCCCTATTAGGGCCAATTTGCATTACCTGGTAAAAATCGTTTTGCTGATGATTACCACCATCCGTTCATCATGCAAATTGCACCAGGTGGACCAGCCGCTGCAGCCCTCGGAGCCGCAGGTCCTGCAGGATGGATCGTTCTAGGTGCAACTGTAGCTGTCATTGTCGTCGCAGGTGACGAAAAGCAGCTCAATCGGGGATGCTGGAAGCGCGCCATTGGCGACGAGGCCCTCTCCAAGCTGGATGAAGAGAAGATCGCGTTTCACACTGAACATGGAATGCTCCTGCCCCATGTCCTTGAACACTGTGAATCTCTGACTGGCGAAGATGGAAGACTTGTTCTGAAGAACAGTCTCGGCGAGCAGTAAGTTCATGCTAACAGAGATATATTACAATTCATTGACTCCCTCTCTTCCTAGCTTTGGACTCACCATCACTCATGTTACCCCTACTATATAAGGTCACAATGTGCAAAGGTATCACAATGTGCAAAATTTTGTAGACAGCCGTTTTTGCATACCTTCCCATTGCTCTAAAAATATGAAAAAAAGGAGTCATAATTGCGAGCATGTAGGCTACATGTCTATGTAGTTAAATTTGTGGGGGAAAAAAATACGGGTTGAGAGCATGCAAATTCCATGCATGATCGTGATTGATCACCCCCAGTGCTGCTTCAAAATATAGTACAACAATGCACGAGGCTCTCGAAATTTGAGAGTGTAATCTATTTTCATTCATATTTTATAAAACCAATTTCTCCGGTGGTGATTGAGGTGGATGCTCATCCTAAAATTCAGAATCTTGCAAAACAGCAGGAAGCGTGACATTTGCACCTCTTAACCCCTGAATTCAGGGTTTGAAGGTCATATTTGGGTTTTCTCCGACTCTCACTTAACCCACGTCACGGTCAACCTCGCAGCCAATGGGAGAATCTTGTCAATGTGACATTTTCGTGACCAGAATTTTGCACATCGTGAATCCTTGCTCAAATTCTCGGTCATGGCCCGATAGCCCAGGTAGCTTTTCAAATATTTTAAAATTTTAACGGTATATGAAGATTGTATTTTAGAACCATCATGTAAAATCCTGGCCCTCAGGATGAAGAAATGAGAGAGGAATTCACGATTTCCAAAATTTTTGCAATTCCCGGCCACATATAGTACCCACGAAACTGACTTTGATCACGAAGTCATTCTTGCTCATGCTGTCCCTGTTCCGGCTATCTGAATGGCCTTATGACTCCTCGTATATATAAATGTAACCTACTGGGCTGTTCCACATGTACACAATATCAACCAACAGATTCGAAGTGACTACCATCCGCAGCTTACCACTTGAATGTACCTATGTAGGATTCTTGATGAATGCCTGTGCATGTTGACGTCGAAGAGAATAGAAGAATACAAGCTAAGCTATCGACACCTTCATGTATACATACATCACACCGAGAACTACAGTTACTTAAGACAACATAGAATCGATCTGTAGTCAATTAATGCTAAAAAGGAACTCATCGTCCAAGCCCTCTCCATCGAAATTCAACTTTAGCCCAGCCAGGTCACCTTCAACGGTTTTCATAGTTCCAGGTTTCGTCGACTTCGTTACTCCTGACCCCACCTTGACAGTGGAGGGCACTTTAGCCACCGCACCTGCTCGAGCATCCCGTATTGACATCGAAGTCTGCGCTCTTCTCATACTAGCAATGTTCTGGCGAACAACGGGTTGCGCAGAGCCAGCAGTTGTTGTGCTTGTAGATCGGACGATGGGTCGAGCAGTTATTGTGGATGATGGGACGGCTGGTTTACTGGTCGCCTTACGTGTGGTGGTTGTACCAGTTTTCGAAGATGTCGTTGCCGCAGAACTGGATTGAAGGGGTCGACTGCTTGATGCAACACGAGTGACCTGGGTTTTGATAGCTGGTTGCGATGGTAATCGAGCGAGAGATGAAGTAGGGCGTGGCTTCGTGGAGGTGAGCGAGGTGGTGGGTTTGATCGAGGTCGCTTTTGACAGGGTTACACGACCTTTTGCAGGTGCGACGGGGGGTTTAGATGCAGCCGCCTTGCCCTCATTACGAGCTTCTTCGAATGGGTCGTCGGATTCTAAGGAGGGAGGTGGGTTAGTGACTCAAAAGTCATGGAATAAGGGAACCTACTCAAAGGATCTAATTTAATGCCAATACCACTCCACCCAAGATCATTATCCATAATTTGAGGGTCAGCGAAATCGGGTTTCTCCGAGTCGACAATTAAAGGTGCAAAAGCCAAAGATCGAATGGTTTTTCCAAGCACCTGGAAGTTTGGCAGTTCGAAATCGAATGGAGGTTGGTAGGGCAAGTCTGATCGCTGAATCAGTTCGCGGTCAACTATGAGTATGAGTAAATGAGCTCACCCAAGTTATTAGGATGTCCGAATTCAATTGATCCATCGCTCATGTCCTCTTCCTCCACAGCATCTTCGAGGATAGCCTCTTGCATCAGGCCTTGACCCTGCAGTTCGTCGTCCTCAACATCCCAATGATTTCCTGTATTCATGGGGGTCTGGAAAGCGTCCAATTTCCCCATCATACCATTCAGGTTCAGTTGCTTGGGCTGCTTGACATTCTTCCTCTGAGAGCTCGGTCGTTGAGATGAAGGAGGGGTATTTCCATCTTGCTCTTCGCTTCCCTCAGCATTACCATGGTCGGTTTCAAGGACCAATTTAGACAGTTTGCTTTTCTGTCCGCCTGTCTTTCCGCCTGCGGGAGTTTGAAAAAGAATCGGGTTCAACCGATTTGGTGCGGGAGTCTTATCTCCCAGGGGGCGTGAAATCGTGTATAAAATCGTCTTCTCTAGATTGTCCACCATAATATCAGTTAATTACATGGTCGCTATCCCGCCACTGAATTCCACTACTCACGATTTGAGCCTGCATGAAACGGTGTTTTTGGCATCCCGCCAGCCATCTTTCCACCCTTTGCACTCATCATTGGCCCTCCAACGCTCTGGTTCTCCAGCTTTCTGTTACCCCGCGCTGGGGTCTTAGTTGGAAAGAAGACGCCGCCATTGTTGAAGTCCACGGGTCGTGAGCTGAGCATTACTTATGTATCGGAGTCAGCCTAGCTCCGTGTATATCCAAATATCGTTCTACAGAAATGAAGATTGGTGGTGGTGGTGGTGGTGGTACAAGTCCAAGATATTTATGGCACAGGAGGACAACCACTTTGGGAACAAGGACGAGGACGTCACGTGGCCGCGTTATTTGGTTATTATTTAGTTCAGACGACGATGGCATTAGTTTGGGCAGCGTGCAGGGCGTCAAGTTTCTTTCAATTACATGCCTCACAGCAACTACCACAACCATTAGCATTAACGCTGTATTTTTACTGGTTGCATCGGAAAGTCTCTGTGCTGTAACTAGTATTGACGAAGTACTAATTTTATTTTGGTTTTATAGGCGAAGTTCGGTGCCCGGACGAGCTGTTTTAATCCGTCGCGGAGGCTTTGCTAATTCATCATTCTGACATTGTGAAAATGTCGCGAATTACGCCTTTGAAGGCAGCGATAGTTATCTCTATATTTCTCCTATTCCTCATATTTTCTGCCAGCCAAACTGGAGTTTTGCCGGGAGAAGGAGCCTTGTCCTTGAAATTCGTTCAAAAGTCCAAAAAGAAGTGTACCCCGCAAGCGTATGCCGACGGAAAATGGGTATACGAGCCGAGATCGAACAAGATGGTCATGTCTTCGCCAAAGGATGCTCTACAGTTTTCAGGGTTTAGGGGATGTTCCAGCTCACGAGAATATGACTGGCATCTTGCGGCAGACAAACAGGAGCAATGGAACAGGTTCCCTGCAGCCCAATCATGGCGTTGGAAACCTTCAGACGAATGCGAAGAGCATTTGGATCCATTGGCACCAGGTGCATTGTTGAAACACCTTGTTGAAGACGGAGGATGGTTTCTCGTTGGAGGTGTGTCAATGGTTCCCTTCATTTGACTGTGACCACGCCCATCCTAACATTTATTTTGTACTTTTTAGACTCTGTAACAGAAAATCATTTCTTCTCTCTTTCCTGCATCCTTTACCCGCACGTTATCGCAACCCCAAATTATACGGCTCACTCAAATTTTGATCGTAGCTGGCCTCAACATCTCTACCTTAACCCATCCTCGCCACTCGTGCCCCATCTCTCCCTACCAAAGGGCTTCAGCATTGACTCCACCCCTATAGTCTCGTTTAGACGCGTCGACATTCTCTTCTCTCAACAAGAATTACGTGACATGCACAAGATGTTCCATCCTCATATCAAGGATGCATCATTATTCAGCGACGAAAAAGTATGGACAGTTAGCCTAGAAGAATACCTCAACGATTTCCTCGAGCCACGTCCTGAAGCAAACTACAAAACGATGATCGTCAGTACGGGGGGCCATTGGACCTCTACCCTTTTCTCCAAAACCCTTCCATCGGGTATGGAGGGCGTGATGCTTCTATTTGAAGGTGCCGTGAAGAGGTGGGCTGAGCGAGTCCAGGAAGCCATCACTGAGCATAACAAAAAGCAGACGTGGCGCTGGGGAATGAAAGAAGCGAAGGAGGTGGTCATCAGGCCGTACTTGCCCGGTCATGAGGATTGCCACACGTCCGACAAACCATGGGAAGAGGTGAAACCTTTTGTTTGGAATTGGTTCAACTGGGGTGAAATTTGGAGGTTTAACTGGTCGTTTGAGGTGAGATAATTTTCATGCACCGTTAGTTCTCCGCCATTTAATCTTACCCGTCCGTTATTTTTCTAGAAACTGCTTGCTCAACGGAAGGAGTTCCCCAATATTCATTATCTGGGTATCGAAAAACCCGCACGTCTGCGACCCGATGCGGTATGCCTTCGTTCTTTTCTTCTGCCTAATCGTCGTATTCAAGTGGCATCATCTATTTCAGCACGCCACAGGTGACTGCCTGCACATCATGACTGGAGCAGGCGTCCTTGAGGGTTGGACTCATTATATCTGGCACTACATTACCCATACCTGATTATAATTCACTCATGGACTTCCTACCAAGCCGCAGTCTATAATCGTACACAGACGACCTCACATAACCACCTACTCATCAGACTCTTATTATACCCACCATCTCACTATTTATTCCGCCTAATCGCCACTTGATCCCTGGAGATACTTGTTGCATCGTAAACTCCCAATGAAATATTTTCTAAAAAGATTAAAAGCCTGACCCATTCAGTGAATATCCGAGCATGAAGCATTCAGAACAGCGATCAACTTTCCTCCTAACCAGACAACAGAGCCTAGAAACCCTCAGGCAGGTATGCGCATTCCCCATTCTGACGGACCTCAACTAGATTAACATATTTTCCCTTTTGAATTCAGGACTATATAATACAAGCTGTGATCAGTACCGACGGTCCTTCCTAAATCGACCAATGAACATGTCCTCGATCGTTCGGAGATCTGATGAGCGCACTCCAGTAGTGTCCGCTTTGACGATCGATAGCGCACGCTCGTCGATTTCACTCCATGGTGGTCGCTCGTCGATATTATCCAAATTGGTAGGATAGTTAGTCTTGAATTGAGATACGCCGAAGTCTATAATATACGGCTTCCCGTCCCCGTCGAACATGATGTTGTCTGGTTTGATGTCGCCGTGGAGTATACCCGCGCCATTTATAGATTGAACAATGGATCGTAGGGTTTTGCTGCAAAGAAAAATAAGTATCGAGGGATGTCGAGGGAGCGCAGCATAATCATTCAAACATACAATTCAGTCTCTGATATTAAAGGCACGGATTCCCATTTCCCGCAAATGCGTTTGTCAAGGGTGAGCTTGCCGAGATCCTCCATCAGAAGCATGCCGATGCCCGATTCTGGGTCTTCGAACACCCCATGAACTTTGGAAATCCCCTCAGTAACACCGACATGGTGTAACGCTGAGTAAGCGCTGTACTCGATACGCATCTCTCTGTCTAGGTATGCCGCATAAGGAGCTTTCAAAACAACGGGACCTTCGATAATGGTGTCGGAATTAGAACGCATCCTCGCGGTTCCTCGATAAACTCGGCAATTCAAACCACTTCCAACAATCTCGTTAACTTCTATGTTGATGCAATCCCATACAGGGTAGAATTTTCCACCTTGCGGCTTGTCAATCGAGGGTTTCGGGGTTCCTGAAACGCATGAAGGTTCTGTGCGCAGAAAAGCTGACGCCTTGTGTGAACGAAAGACACCAAGGTTAAAGGTCAGTAGTACTACAGGTCGTCGGGCCATTTCCTAATAAAACGCTGTTAGTACGAACAGAAAGCGAAGGTACAAGAGAGCTACCTCGTCGAAGCTTTCCGGCAAACCCTGGGTATGAGTGGCCTTCTGCTTCTTTCTAGTTGGCGAGGGCGTTTGGCCTAAGTCCGGTGTTTCATTTTCTCGGCTCAGCGGTATTGGGGTCGGGTCTCTATTCAGGCTGTCTTGCATCATAGCCGAAAACAGGGCCAGTTGTATCAAACAGTACGACTCGTGTTGAAGCTCGAGAACGTCGGAAAGAAAGAGCGTATTGGTCGCTCGGTGACGGATGCCAATCCGCTGTATATTCCCGTTACTGAGAACGAGGAATGTGGCATCATTCTCGACTGCAGTGTTCCATGCCTATAAGGAACTATCAGTGATTCGGCTAATGCGATGTAGATTTAATCCGGACTTGCCCGTTGAATGAAGTGAGGAGCGTGGGGTCTATAATCTGGATCAAATTCTGATAAGCGCTGGCCTGACCCCTCCGGAATCCAAATCCGGGTTCCTTGAGGCGCTGATCCGGAGTGATTCGAAGCTGCACTACTGGAATCTACGTTGGGGACATAAGCAGCCCAAAAGGCGTTTTCCCAGTCAGAGGTCCGTTGCTCTTTGTGCCTGGCTCCCGGCGGGTCGTATGCATCGACCGTGGCCAAAGTTGATCCAAATTGATGGACGAGACTTTTCTGTACAACTTCCACCCCTTCTTCCGTTGGTGGGTAAAGAGAAAATACACAGGGCGTGTTCCATCTGGATCCTAATTCTTCTCGATCCACCCCGACATTCAGACCTATCGCACTTTCAGGGTCGGGTTTCATACCGAGAGCCGTGCGTGCTTGGGGTGCCTTGATGGGCAGTGCAGCTTCAAAAAGGAAGTATTCCGTGCACGGACTACGAGGGATATATTCAATGGGCGATGGCCAAGAATCGTCTTCAGGATTGAGGTGAAGCTTTGCCGCATATTTGCTGGCGACGTGTCCAATGTGGTTAAAGTACACCGACATCACGCGTGATGCACAGGAAACAGATGTCGGTCGACCCGCTGGCTCTGGGTAGTTGTGTGACAACATAGGGGCGCCATTTGTGGAGATAAAATCTCTAAACCGAGAGAGGAAGTTATTCTGGAGGTCTGAGAGGAGAGATGGCGAGGGAATAACGTGTCGCAAGGCTAAATGACTAGAAATGTGTCGATCTTCAAGGCGAAGCGGCGGACGAGGTAGGATATCTTGCGGTAAACGCGAATAGACCAAAAGATACCAATCTATAGAGAAGGTGGATTTCAACCGAATGGTGAGCACTTCGAAAAGATGATCCACGTATTTCTCTGGAAGTAACCCTAGCGAGTCCAGCAACTGATCTGGTGACATAAGAGAACCCTGACATCTGTCAGGCATCCTGCGGTGTAATGCGGTAGTGTAGGATTGATAATTATGCTGAGAGAAAAAAGGGTGAGCCTTGATAACCGCGATTAGTAAAAAAAATTGCGGGCGTACATATTGAAAGGTTCGAGGCTTTGTAAAGGCCCCAGGAGACAATGACTTGAGTGATGTCGCGTTAGCAGGCAAGACTGTGATGGTCTAAAATTAACGCCCTGGAGGCTTCATGAGACTGGCTAATAACTCGACTGATTCAATTGAAAGCAATTCTTCCAGTGGTCACCTCCAGTAAAAATTTGTATACAGTGTGCTCAGGGCCGCACTTGTGAATGATGAATGAGTCTGGATGATAATTGAAATCAGGTTAAACCAGACTACATTATATAAACGACGCAAATCATAGCTGAGTCATAATGATAACAGGGCAAAACACCCCCTCCCTGTCGACGGCCGGGTCAAAAAAACACCGGTGTCTCCTCCTTGGTACTACAACGTGAAACAGGGAGAAACAGGCGCCAGGGGTAGAAGGGAAGAGTGCTCTAGTAATACGACTGACAAATTCTGGACTGACTCTAGACCGACTCAGGACTCTGGACCGACAACTTGAATTTGTCCTTGTCTGTCCGGGCATTTCACCATTCTCCATCTCATGCACCATGCTAATCGCAGCAAGTGAATAATACAATACTGTAACTGGTGAAAACGATAAATTTTTGCCTGAGTACATGGATACATCATAGCCAGGCCCATCGGCCTTCTAGACGCGGAACCGATCTACTGCATCTTCATGGGCTGCAATAATGACGGACACAATTAGCCATCCGTATAGGACGATGGCTGTATCCAAGTCGATAACCTCTGGACACAAACAATGTTGGCTTTCGGCCTTCCTTTGCTTTCCCGCCATCGCGGAAGCGATGACTCACAATGGTATAGTTACCTGATGTAACAATACCGAAGGTGTTATCCTTCTTTGTTATGGCCGAAAATGCCTGAACCATAAGACAAGTCTTGGAATCAGTTTCAAAACGATAGAATATGGCATTGAAATTTTGCTCACCTGCACGCGAATCATATCTGCAATACTCAAGGCCAACTGAACATTCTGTGGGGTACGCTCCAGCGCTTCCAGACGCGAGGCATAACACCCCGAGGACCTGATGGAAACCATTTGGATCTCAAAGCCTCGCTCGCGTCGCCGCGGTCGGGGGCGCCCTGTGTGCTCAAGTCGATAGATATCTGACTGTCGGTCGCGGTGCACTTCTTCTGATCTCGACAGCCATTGGGTAGGTCCGGACACTCGGGCCAGGGCTTGAGAGGTGCATGAACGATCTCCCTCATTGTTTCAGCGTCGCCCACTGTCAAGCTCTTACACTCGATCTGAACCAGGATATGGGACCGGGTATCTCTGCTCGGAATATGGGCGCAAGCTGCGATGCCAGCTGTGGAAAACCCTTTGACCGATCCACCAGTCGTATCTCGGCATCTGCAACGGCCGCCTTGTTCCCTTCGGTGGTCAGGATTTCGATCTCGAAAAGCGAGTGAGGGCCAGTAGCACTAGAATCCCCTGCCACAAGAACTGATGCCACATTGAGAGCTTGCTGAAAAAACGCTCGGTCGGCCCTAGCCATCGCTTGAACAACGTCGTTCTCGTCCCTGACGGAGAACTGCTGAAGGGGTTGAAACTCTAAGTTGGAATACTTCTCGATGTGATAAAGGAAGGGATCCACGATTGGTGACGCAGTTAGCTTCCTTTGAGCAGATGCCGAGAGCAAACGTGGCATTTCAGGATCCACGACAATCCTCGACAGCTGCTGGTGTCGAGGAATATGATTATCATAGGTGGCGGGTGAACGAGTGCTCCTGCCGCTGGACGAAGATAGCTGGGTATGTTTAGGAGGGGTGTATTCGAGAAATCTTTTCAAGTAGGAGAAAACTGAGTTTGGTGGAGGACGAGTGTTCCACAAGGCTTGGGATTTGGCACCCCTTGGTTTGTCGGCCTGGGAGACCAGTTTTCCTGGAGCGGGTGGTCCCACTACTGACAATGCAGATGCGCCCAATCGGATGCCTTCCAATGAGGTCAGGTTGAGACCAGCATCATCGAAAGTTCCGCCTGCCTCTGACTCCAGAGTACCACGAAAGCCCAGGTTTAGTGGAACAAGTCCCCCAGAGTCACGAACATTGTCACCAGTTAGAAGTGGGTCGTTATTTGATCGAGGGAATGTAGTGCTAGGCTGGTTATCGAACCCAGAAACACTCAATATAGAAGTAGAGGAAGCAGAGGTTAACCTGTGCGGCGCATTGCCTTCTCTCTGGGAAGGTATCGGCGGTGAGGGTGAGTGGCGCCGTTCATGGGTTCTCGGAGGCATGTCGGTGGCTGGTGTCGAATCCGACGCGGGGTGGAACTGAGAGCTTTATATTGATTCGGGGAACAGTCTTGGACTGATAGGAGAATTCAAAAGCTAACTAATTGTTTTAATTTGGTCCACATTTTGGGCTGACCAGTGAAGAATAATCAAAGCGACCTGAGGTCGAAATTTTCTAGGAATCTGCCAAGCCGAAACTGGGACTTAAATCAGTATTGAGGGGAAATGGCCTCTAGGTAAAGCCAAAGAGTCAATCCACTCACTAGTTGTCATTTAGACCTCGATCGAGTTAAGAGTATGAAATCAAACTTGTGTTACTAAGTCACCAAAGTAAAAATGCTGTTGGATTTACGAGAGATGTGCCTCAGACCTGATGTAGCCTCAAAATATAGCGCGTTTGTATAAACGTTTCAATCACTTGCTCAGAGAGTAGAAACAAATTTACAAGAGAGCTCTTGGTGACTGACGCCCAACTTCAATTCCCACGAGTACAAACATCGCCCATGGATCAGCGTTTATTTGGTTTCAGCCTGCAAACCAAATACGAACTACTCAGTGCGGGTCACAGCGGCCTTCACAAAACCTTTGCCCACATCCACCATGTCGCAAGTTGGTCGCTCGGTTCTGCCACAGGATTTTTCAGATGCTGCTGAATGAGACCTTGCTTTTGATACTCGACGTGATCCTAGCTGTCAACCCCTTTGTTTTTTCCTTTGTTGAACAACGTGCCTGCTGAGAAGACAAGATGCCAGATGCCACTGACTTGGCCTATTTCGGGACATTCCCACCAGTCCATATAATTATCCCAGGTCAATGTTCGCTATTGACACCTGCGAACTTATTGGATCGACGCTCTTAGTGACTAGGTCAGCCGAGTTGTTACTATGAATGGCTGAAGATTTTAACAGCATATGATCTCTAGGTTGTGATTCAACCGTCTTAGTCTAGGTCCTCGTGTTGTTTAACGAAATCAGGTCTTCTGAGCCTTGACATCCTCAACCACCCCAAACCGGTCATCTTGGACATGCCGCGAGTGACCCCTTTGAGAGCGACCATTGCGATCGCAGCCTGCTTCCTAATACTCAACCTTTACACCAATAGACCTGGGGTCGTCAGTGATGACGCCGCCTTATCATTGAAATTCGTTCAAAAGTCGAAAGGTAGATGCAGCCCCCAGGCATACTCCAATGGGGAATGGGTGTTTGAGCCCAGGTCAAATAAATCGGGCATGTCGTCTCCGGACGATGCTCTGCAGTTCTCAGGATTTGAAGGTTGTGCTAGCTCCAGAAAATATCGTTGGCATCTAGGTTCAGACAAGCAGGAGCAGTGGGGTAGGTTTCCTGGGGCTCAGTCCTGGCGCTGGAAACCTTCTGAAGACTGTGAGCAACATCTGGATTCGTTAGCAGCACCCATATTGCTAAAGCACCTCGTTGAAGAAGGGGGGTGGTTCCTCGTTGGTGGTATGTTTACAAAACAGCGTTGATTCCCTACGTCGTGCTGACAATTTGATCTGCGGAATTTTCAGATTCTGTAACGGATAATCACTTTTTCTCCCTGTCGTGCATCCTCTATCCGCACGTAATCGCAACACCAAACTATACGGCCAACCCGGACATAGATCGTGGATATCCTCAACATCTGTACCTCAACCCAGAATCGCCACTCATCCGTCATCTTGCTCTCCCCAGAGACTTCAGCATCACTTCTACCCCCCTGGTGGCATACAGACGCGTTGATGTCCTTTTTTCCAAACAAGAGCTACGTGAAATACATCGAAGTCTCCACCCTCACCTTGAAGACCCTTCGTTATTCGGCGAGAAACGAGTGTGGACAATCAGCCTTGATGAATATCTCAAAGAGTTCCTGGAATCTCGCCCCCGTGCAAATTATAAGACTATGATCGTTAGCACAGGCGGCCATTGGACCACGGTAACATTGGCGAAAACTGTTCCATTGGGCATGGAAGGCGTTACATTTCTTTTCGAAAAAGCGATGACGACGTGGATGAAGCGGGTTCAGGGAGTTATCTCTGAGCACAATAAAAAGCAGCGGACATGGTGGCCCTTGGGTACCAAGCAGCCAAAGAAGGAGGTGGTGATTAGACCCTATTTGCCAGGTCACGAAAACTGCCATTCATCCAACAAACCATGGAAGGAAATAGAGTCATTCAAACTGAACCTGTATAACTGGGGTGAAATATGGAAGTTTAATGGATTTTTCGAGGTTTGTTAAACTTTATTTTCCGTCTTTTGTCTCAGCTGATTCTGACGCCTCTTCCCCTTTCATTAGAAAGTTCTCTCTGAACGAGATAGCTTCTCGAATATACATTATCTTGGCATTGAGAGACCTGCACGCTTACGACCCGATGCTGTATGTTTTATAAGTCCTGATCCGCCACCAATTATAACTCTTTATCCTTTCCAGCACGTTACAGGCGACTGTCTCCATATTATGGCTGGCGCAGGCGTCCTAGAAGGGTGGACACATTATATCTGGCACTTCATCACGCACTTCTAACCACCACTATCATCAACAAACCTACTTCCATTCCATCTCTTTACACTTAATCTCATCCATCACATGCTATCGCCGCAATGGACTATCGCTATTCAATTAACATTGACACTGGCCAGTTTGAAGTTTCGCAACAATCATCACTGATGAAACACAACTTGTTCCACTGTGGGGGATATATTTGTAATTTATTTTGGCTCACAATTGTATTTCTACGTCGATGCTACATCCTAGATAAAGACTGTCTGAATAACGACTCTTACATTTTTACGCTTGACCCAAATGACAAATCAAGCAGCCCAGAACTGTATTGAACATATTCTTACAATAATAAAACACTGACACGTACACAACAAGAGTGAAGAAATTGAAAATTGAAACATAATGATGGGGTTAGGGGAGTATTGAAGGTGTCAAAGGCAGCAAATGGGTGAACGTGGGGATAGGACAGAAAAGGGTAGATAGAGTGCCGGTTAGCTGGGGTAGAGTAGAGTGGTATGAAAAGTGGAGAGATGATACGTGTACATAAATGTCTGAAAAAGAAAAGACAAAAAAGTATAAAAATCTATGATAGCGTACAAGAGAGAGCAAGTTGACCGAAAGCCAGAAAAGAACCCGAAGAAAAACATAATTAAGAAAAGAAAGCTTGCGAGTAACGTGATAGCACAGTGCGCAAAAGAAAGATGGGTGCGCAAAGCAAAGCAAATGGCAACAGTACTGGGGTGCGAGGGGTAAAATGTGAGAGTGGTATGTGAGTAGGTATGTTTTAATATGCGACGGAGCGATGATAGAAAAGAGGAATAGAAATAGGGTCGTGAAATGTTCAACTTATGACAGCGCCTCAAAGCGTTGAATGACAGATTTAAGGTAATCAAGGGTTTTCTGGTCAAGTTCTCCATCGTCCTGCAATGTTGACAAGAACTGATGGCCATTTACACCTGAGGATACGGGTTTGGGCGCTGGCATTGGCACATTATGTCTCGCAGCCATCGCGTAAGAAGCATTTTCAATCCGGATCGAGAGAGAATCCAGGACGAGGTTGAGTTCGTTATCGCTCGACTTGTCGTTGATGGAAGGGAGGAGAAGGTCGGGGTCGCTGATGAAGAATTTGGATTCGCCATCTCCATCTGCGTCCTGCTTGTCCCCTTCGGGTTGAGACTGAATGCTCTCCTTCCTGTCGCTTGGAGGTTGGAACACCCTTCCCGACGCCAATGCCTCCATCCTCAAACACAAAAAGCCCAGTTCCCTCATCTGCTGCACGCTGAACTGCACCCTTGTCCCATTCGACGCCGACGATTCCTTCAAGTCGTATCTACCCTTCAACCCCTTGGGATAAATGGCTGTCAACATCTCGGGGAGTTCAAGGCCCTTTAACTTCATCTCTCCAACACTAATCGTCTCGATCCCAATCCTCTTGATCGCCTCGATCGCCTGCGAGCTTTGGAGTCTCGAGTATTCCGTTTCTTCTTCGGCAACGTCATTGATCCGAGCATTGATCTCTCGCATGACGTCCAAGCTGCACAAAATCTGACCACCTTGAGCGCTGCCCATGATCCGAGCGGATCTGTTAACCATGGGTCCAAAGTAGTCCATCCGCTTGGTGATGGGATCGGGTTCGCAGAGAAGTGGCAAACCACAATGAATACCCATACGGACTGAGAGACCACGGGCTAGAAGCTGGCCATTCACCTCCACAGGCTTTCCGTCTTCGCACTCCAAAATCTCCAACGGCCACTCTGCGTCCAAGAGTTGCAGCTGTACCGTCAAGCACCACCACAAACCCGCGAGAGCAGTCGGGAACGAGCACATAAACGAGTCTCCTTCAGTCTTAACCTCGTATCCACCACAGAAACGAAGCTGACGACGCAACAGGTGATTGTGCGTGCGTAGGGCAGCTTGGATCCCAGGATTGGCTTCCCATAGGTGAGTGGAGTTGCGGATATCTGTGAACACGAGAGTAATGTGACCAATGGGAGCAGGGACTTCCTCGCCGAGACGACGGAACTCATGGTCCTGGTCCCGTTTAGGTCTGGGACGGATTTCGAGAATGGGATCAAGCGTGGGTTGACGTGCTTTGGGCGCCGTCTGGAACAGGTCGATGACCGAGATGACCATGACCATGGTACTACCGTCCGCGCCGTAGCTAATAGCCAGGTCCCTCAGTTTCTGGGCAGCCAACATGGCATCACGGTTGACAAGATGTACACTCCTCGCAATGTCGACGGCAGTCTGGAATGGGACATAATCCCACAATCCACGGTTGGCGATGATAACAAACTCGTCCAACTCCGACAGCTGGTAGACGAAGATATCCGGACGGGCATTCATGGGAGGGAACATGTGGTAATAACCAAAGGATCGTGACACGTCGACTTCGTTGTTGACCAAACCCGAAGGTGTAACGTATCCTTCGGCTGAACGAATCCTAGCGATCTCCTCGCGGTCAAACGGCTCGTGCCTTTTGGAAATCTGCTGCGAGAAGCCTTGCCTACACACCACAGCCAGTGAGTCTCCGACATTGGCAGCGAAGAGCATCTTGTCCACAATGTAGACCACAATACCCGACGCGCCGCCCTTCTGCAACATCGTATCCCAACGACCATACGCCGACATGATACTTGCCTGCGAGTTCTTCCTGCCAGGGGGTTTCAGCGCCTCGTGGAGATCTTGGTTCAACTTCAAGAACGTCCAATGAAGAGCCTTTGGAAATCCATCTCGTCGCAAGTGTACAGGGATGCCTTCCTTCTCCTGCTTTTCGTTAACAGCATGCATTTGGTTCGTAAAGACGTTGATGAAATTATCGTGGAGGAATTTAGGGATGAGATTGGGGCTGGCCTGCGCCGATTGCACTTTGACGGGATGAACGCGACCGAACATGGCAAAAATGGCTTCACCCTTGCGTCCGTGGTACTCATGAACGAGATCGAGCATGCTGAGATGGTCATTCTTGCCCATGGAGTCGGCAATACCGTACCCCATGCCTCCAATGGTTGAGGTGGACGTGCGCACACGTCTATCGGGGTTTTCGTCAGGAATATCAACGGCGTTGTTATCGTTAGACGTCGTGGTAATGGTGACATCCATGAGACCGAGGACATGGAGCTGCGTGAGGTCAGTGAATCCAGAGAGTCTGGAATACTGCGTGGAGTGGCCGAGGTGGTGAATGTGTCTGCTCGTGCGAATTCCTCCAGCTCGTTCCTGCTCGGGTTTGATCTGCAGTCGTGAATTACCTGAAAGGTTGAGGTACTTGAGATTTTTATTGAAATTCCTGACATAAAAAACATATTAGCATATCAAGAAAATAAAAATGCGAAGAAGACAAAATAAAAGACATACCAATTCCAATCAAACTCGTAATTGTTGATGTTGTACCTCAACACATTGCTCCCCACATCCAACGTCGCCAACGACGCCACTTTGGTTAGCTCCTGAGGCAGTGTCTGGAGTTTATTCCCATTCAGGAACAACGTCGTCAACTTGGTGAGGCGGGGCAAGTCTTCGGCGGAGATGTTCGTGAGCTTGTTGCCTGACAGGTACAGTTCCTCAAGCTGAGCCATATTGCGGAAGAAACTAGGTGGAAGGTCCTGGATCTTATTGTACGCCAAGTTAAGGACACGGAGCTGATGGAAAATCGCAAGGGGCTGGATTGCGTTGTCCTTCAGGTCGTTCTCGCCGAGGTAGAGATACCTCAGCGAGTGAACGAGAGGTGGCAGATTCCTGCCGGTCAAAATCGATGTCGTCGACGTTTTCCGAGAGATAACCGTAGGCACAGCCAACAGATCCGAAGCCGAAGCTTCCGGTGGCCCAACATTCACCACTGCCTCCTGCATAGCAACAACAGGTGGATCATGCCAGTTCTCAATCGAATTCGACGTAACGTTGATCTTTGCCAAACTCCTGCAATTCCATATCGACTGAGGCAGTTCAGCCAGACAGTTGTTATGCGCGTCCAACACCTCGAGCTTCTGCAAGTTGCCGATCGTCTCTGGCAGGTGGTCGATTTTGTTATCTGTGCATGTGAGGACTTCAAGCCATTGGAGGTTGCCGAGCGTTTCTGGTAAGGATCGGATTTTGTTGTGACTGACGTTGAGTGTGCGTAGTGCGGGGAGGAGGCTAACTGCGATCTGATCCAGGGTAGAGAGCTGTGCGTACGAAAGGTCAAGGGATGTCAAGGGGTATGTGACTTTGCTGATGGGACCTGCGACGATGGAGGGAGAGGTAATGTCGTTGTGCGAGAGGGTGAAGGTAGTGAGATTGGGACCAAGGGAGATTTCGAATCCATGGATGAGGTTGTAGTCCGCGTTGAGGGTGCTGAGCATGGGGAGAGTGCAGACCGGGCTGAGGTCGGAGATCTGGTTGCGCCTGCAGTCAAGAATCCGTAGGCTGACGAGCCTGTCGCATTCATCGGGGAATTTGACGATTTGATTGCTGACGAGAACGAGGCGGTCCAGCTGGCGGAGGTTCCCTATAGCTTCAGGAAGCTCGGGGATCATGTTGAACGAGATATCAAGCTCCTTGAGGCCAACAAGCTGGGTGACAACCGCTGGGAAGACAGTGAATTTGTTGTTGGAAATGTTGAGCATGACGAGGTTTTCGAGGCGGGGGAGGTACCAAGGGAGCTTTTCAAGTCGATTGTTTTGTGCGTTGAGGAAGCGCAATTCTTTCACCTTGTCAAGGAGCGGCTCGTCGAGGTCTTTGATGTTGTTACAGGAGATATCGAGTCGATGGAGGGTGGGGGAATATTGAACGCTGAGGGGGACTTTCTTGATGGCCATGTTGCTTAGCTTGAGCTCGCGAAGCGTTGTACATGACTGGATGAAGTCCTTCGGGATTTCCGTAATTGGGTTTCTCGACAGCTTGAGACTGATGACGGCCTCTGCTTGCTGGTAAAGAGCGACAGGAATTGTACGTAGTCCCCGTCCAGATAGATCTACCGACTTCCAATCCTCATAGGAAATTTGTTCCTCCTGAGGTTTTCCGTTAAATCAGCATATCATACAATAAGCGTGATAAAAGCTCACCCCTGACAAATCCTGACTCTTGTACACAAACTTGAGCAGAATTCCGAGACTCTCGGGTCCCAAGAGATGAAGACTGTCCTCAAAATCGTATCCAGCCTGCGTCAACCGATTGCGTACAATCTGCGCGGGTTGCTCGTTAGGTTGCAGAATCCGCTCTAAATATGCAATCAACAAAAATTAAATTACACGGGAACAGATCCCACATACCTCTCCCTTGCTCAGTCAAATACAGATCATGATGAACATGCGGGTTTTCCGGTTTATACCTCTTGTGCAACTTGTTGCAAAACTGCTGGACCGTGGACTCGATACCGATGGATACAAGGTGGTATTTTCCCGTGCCTGTCGTCCTCACGCGCATCTTGTGAAGGTAGCCTGGATATGGGGCTGATGGTCCAGGCGCATTCACGTTCGACCTAGGGCCATTTACCCTCATAGGCCCTTGAGCTGCATCTTCAAACACAGACTTCCTGTCAGTCAGATCCAACACGACCGTGCTGGCGTAGATCGTGTAAATGCTGTTGGCGGCGCTGGTTGTCCTTGTGCGTGTCGTAGCAAGGGACTGAACGGAGGGCGTTGGTACGAGAGTCGCAGAAGATATGGATGGGGCAGATGGCCGAGAGCCAAATTTGCGGGTTGGGTTTGAGCTGACGAAAGGGAATTTCTTCCTGCCCACGGTTGTTGACGCCAGCGACAGAACGGAGGACGTGGCATTGAGCTTCTCCTCCTCGGCGTCACCTTCGGTTTTCCGTCGCCTGTTCGGCCTCCAGCTGCCCAAGTACGACTCTGGAGCAATGGTGCTATTGCTCCCTCTTCGTCCCTCGAATTCCTCCTCCACATCTGACGAGCACGCCTCCTCAATTTCCGCGATCTCTACACCATGATTTGTCAGTTCGTCTTCCGTGGAAAGATTGTCTTCCTCCTCTTCAGGTAAACTGGCTTGTACTGATGGCATGCTAGAATCCATTGGCAGCCAACTCTCTGGTGCTTCCCATGACACGGCTTTGGGGGGATCTGATCCGTCGCCAAGAGTCGAAGAGGTCGAGGGTGATGTGGACATCCAAGGGTCTGTGGGCGAACCCCGCCGGCCCAAACTATCGGGTGATATCATAGTTTTAGGGGACACCTTCCTTCCATCCTCGTAGATGAACGCGACTCTGCGTTTATCCTGGTAGGATGTCGGAGTTGGTGAAAACCAGGGGTTACTGAAGTTGGGCTGTGCCACTCGGGAATGCGGGGACGAGGAGTCATGATGTGGATATGAAATATAGAATGAAGATGGATCCCCGTTCGCGCTGTGCTGCCGGTCCCGCTGGCCTGGCAGGCCTGCAGAGCTAGTTGAAAGATAGCCAAAGTCCACGATGCCCTCCAGATTATCGAGGTTGAGGTCAGCATCAAAGCCCAGTTCTGCTCCTGGGACTCCCACATAGGTCTCGGACGATGTATTCCGCCCACGGCCTGCTTTTGGGGGCGGGGGTGACGGTGGGTGTTTGCTTGACTGGCCTAATCGACTTACAAAGGGCAGGAAAGGTTTGCTCTTTGCCTTGTCCGATTTCTCCTTCCTGTCCTTTTCTTTTTCCTTCTCCTTTACCCTCTCTTTCTCTCGTTCCCTCTCCTTTTCCTTCCCAGATGGACCTGATGCGGATGATGAAGGTGAATAATAATGTCTGTTGTCGTCGGCGGTGCCTGAAAATGACGGTGTAGGGCGGATGCTTCCCAGTGATGGTGTGTTGTAGACTGGGTCGGGTAAGGCTGGTACTGGAGGTCGTAATGAGGGGTGTCCCTCACAACCATCTGAGTCTGACCGCAAGTGTGATTTGCTGGGCCGACCTCTGATCACCTTCAAAATGTTCAAGCCCATTGACGATTTGGCTTTTCGGAGGTCGCCAGAATGTGTTGATGAGCCGCTGTAGGTGAGTCCTCTTGATGACTCCCCATCGTCTGCAGACCTGCGCTTTGAATCTGGAACGTATAAAGAAGCTGAAGATTCTGAGGGTGCTATTGAACGACTTCCACGCCCATTCTTCAAGCTCAGCCCGCCAAAGGACGCCTTATGCTGTGGATTCCGTGTTGTAGGTGACTTTGGGGGTGGTGTGGGCTGAATAAATTTATTAAATATAAAAAAATAGATTAAATTTAAAGAACAACCTACCGGTATATCTAACCAAGGTGCGATGTCGATGTCTGGGTCATCGTTGGATAGGTGGGATGAAGTTGTCGCTGTATCCTGGAATATTGCGAGACCAGTATTGTCAATGACATCCGGTGAAAGTCGTAAAGATTCCCTCCTCCCAATATCCTTGAAGTCCATTGAAATAAACCAGTATTCACAGAACTACTGGAGTTTAAGGTTGAAAGAGGTGTTAAAGCCCTAGAACAAATCCCAAGTCGTCGTCAGTCCCGTTTAGCCTCCGATTATCCCACGCTGGTTACCACCCACCCACACGGCTTAAGCTTGTGGGGATCTCGTTTAAACAATCTTTGACCTTGCACTTAATTTATCCTTGACAGTATGTCCACAGGACCTCATTTCATTAAGGATGCGATTAGAACCAGCAATTACAGGTACAATTTCAATTTTACTACAAGACCTCCTCCGATCTCTTGTCGCCGACTGCCAACTGCGAATGTCATTGTCCTAACTGGAAGATGAGATGGTCAGGATAAGATAGTCCTTGTAATTATACCTCGAAAAGATCAGGAGTTCCGATTAAAACATATACAACTTGCAACGTGGGTCAATATTCTACTGTCCGAGATAAATGCTCCCTTTCCGCGAATACTCTCGGTAGAAAGTTAATTTACTTGTTTTAGTGTAGCACGATCATATCTAACTCACGATTGTCAACGAGGTGTGCAACGTGCTGGTGGCACGAGTCGAAGATGCAGGGAAATGACAACCAGCTTGCACATTTGTTTCGATAACCGTGTTCCATCTAAAACCTTGCTCAAGTACGACGGAAGTCAAGTCGCGGAATAGTATAGTTCGGAACGGTCAGCTGGTATGGGCGCCAATTCCCTATATGGTCGTGATCGAGAATCGTGCAAAACATGCAAGCCATCGTTCTGATAAAGCTATCAGCTTGACCTCATTCAATCATTTAAGAAACATTCCTCACGAAAATTGATGTAGGTTGCGATGGAGCACCACCTATCGAGTTCTCGCACTCGTGGACACAAACTTTGCGTAGTTATTGATGCGATTTATGCGCCTGAATACTTCTAACTGCACTGATGCTACTTCAGGGCTATCGCAAGTTGTGAATATTGAGGGATTAACCAATGATATACCCTCCGTCCTTTGGGAGAGATTTTTATATTCTGTTATCAGATTGCCATGGAAGTAACATTTTCTATTCGCTCGCGCGACAATAAAATGAAATAACATGACTTGTCGTGATACCGTCGAACGCGGCAACGATTCTTCATTCATTCGACATTCAATCGTATCATGCTAACCTTATATCGAACACGCATACGGCTTGTCAAATAACAACACCCATGTTACTGCAGCATCGCCTCGAATGACATACCTAGTTTTCCACCTCGATGATTCAATCCCGTGACAGCTTCTATACAGACCGGCCAACTGCGTTCTCAGTGGCAGTCGTCCTCACTACAACTTGCACCCATAAGCTCCTTCAACAGTAACCACGCAAGCGCTTGTACTGCACGATTGGGCACAAAGTACGTGTCCAAAAATACCGCTCTGCGATAATTATAACCCTGTCTATTTACATCCCAAAGCCTAGACTCTCCTCGACTTACCATGGCCATATGCGAATGCCAGCACTCGATAACACGGAAAAACCTTCTCCGTGAGAATGTTCCGTCGAAGGCCAACTCTGGCATATAGCCAAACAGAGGCGTTTTATCCCGTGTTCCATCTTCATCTGTCAGCAAGTGCGCTGAAACCACCCCAAGGAGCCAATCTTTCTCGTCAGCTTCATCATATGTTAAATCCGACAACATCTCAGCTCCTTGCGTCCGTATCAACCCATGCATGCAGCATTTTTACCAAGACAAAATACCCAAACCGAGCTAGTCTCCAACGTTAACACCAACATCTTGCATACGTCTTAATTCACGTTCAAGTTATCCGAAACCTAAACATACACCAGACGGCGAGTGCAATCAAGCCTTTTCTGTCCTACCATACATACGTATCATTGATGAGCCATTGAAAAGTCAATAACCTTTCCAATTCTTCCCAGCTGCTTCGCAAGCAACAAACAAATAGACGTGTGCTGTACGTATGTGCCCAATCTTCATGAGACCCTACAGCGAGGAACATAGGTCATGTCAGAGTGGAGCTTTTTTTGACATCCCGTGCACAATGCACAGACAAACCGTCGTGCGATGGGAAGGACCTGAGCTTCGTAAGGTGCAGGGCAACGCCTGCTGCCCAAGGTGGCATCGCTCAAAAATGAAACCTAACGCCTAAGAAAATTGGAATAGCCTAGTTACACGTTCTGGACATCCGAAATTTATGGCAACACTTGGCCTCGAGTCCTTATCGAGTAAGTATAGTGCTTTCTCCGATGAGAGTAGCACAAGCTATCGAATTCAAAGGGATCGTTGTTGCGTTCAACGGTCGGATTTAACTCCTACTTCCATAGACTTCGAAGTGCGTGCTGCATATGTATAAGTGGTATTACTTAGCCGACATAATACAAAAATCGTGTTAATTTTATGCTTCACGGAGAGGTTGCAACCGCCGTTCGAGAGATGTACAGTCCTTCGAGATGGATAAAATGGTCTTTACTTATTTATAACCCTTGAATTCAATGAACGCCGTTGAACAGTTTAACTTTGCATCGGTTATCAATCGTGAACCGGTCCTCCCTCCATTCTATTGCTATACCTCTCTGGGACACGGTCTAGCTTGGCCTTTCGGTTCGAAAGACGCAACCTTGCATTCATGAAAGTCTAGTAGGAATGCTGATACAAACAAAAGATACGGCATGAATATCATCGATATGAGCAACACCCATCTCAGCGCAGTGTGCACAACTTGAAGAACTTGTCTCGGGGGTTGAGAAGTAACAGGGAGCGCTTGTATGGGAAGTCGATTTTCTGTTGTCCACTGCACATGAGTTTATCATATCGGCTGTAAATAAAACGAAAGTAACTCACATTTACAACATGGAACCCAGCCTGGCCCGCAACAATTGCAATGGCAGCATTCTCGTGATTAGGTTCACCAACAACGCGAACAGTCCTGGGATCCATGAGGAATATCAAATGCACCAAAGAGCGAATCCAACTCGAAGCTACAACCATAGAGCAAGACCCAACGTCAAATCTAATCGAAATAAATTACCTGGCGAATACATACCTCGGCCACCACCCAAGAACTTATTCTCTCCAACCAGGACATGAATCCCCCTCTCCCAATCGCCGGGAACAACATCTTCAAGGGGGAAATGCTGAGCAACGTGATCTTCCTTCACATACACAATCTCGCAGTACCCCATCAACTCCCCGTCCCAGCTAACCATACACGGCCACACATGTGGGTCCGCCAGCACGCTTTTCACATACTCCCGGTGCGTCTCGAGGCTCCCCTGCTCACCCCACGCAGAATTAACGCGCTCGTCATTATGCCACCTATGAAATGCCGCCATATGCCTCGAAATTACCGGCGCCCCACCTTCATTCGATATAGGGTATGCAGAGCCATCGTACACGCCGTCGATGTCGAAATACGCAAACTCGACCATCGAGTTCACATCACCCGACCAGCGCCTGTACAGGATCTCCCCAGGGTTCGGCTTCGCCGGACGAAGCGGGTGCATAGCGATGACCTTTTCGCTTCGAGTGTACGCTGGGATGTAAGGGAATATTGGGACCTGACGAAGCAGCCAGCTCCGGTTATGGTACCCTGCGGTACCAGCGCCCTGCCAGAACGCAGCGCGTGAGAGGAACAGGGTGCTTCGAATGAGCTCTTGTTGGGGTTTTTGAGGCACGAGTTCGGATGTGGGGTACGTTCTTGCTAATCCGGAGTTGATGAGGTATGTGGTCAGGGTTTGGATGTTTTGGATATTGAATGTTGGAGGTGGTGCGAAGAGGAATGGGATATGTTCTTGTTCGTGGTATCGGGTGAAAAGGGCGTAAATAGCGACCCATAGGTCCGAGATTGTGACTTCCTTTACGCGCGAGCTGGACGACTTTGTTGGCGCAGAAAGCGTGAGGAGCTTGTATTTTGGGATATGAGTTGTGACGCCTTGGTAGCGCGTCCCGATGGAGGAGATATCAAAGACGAGTTCATGTGTGTTTGAGATGGTATAATTGAGAATGGGAGTGCCATTGAGGAATATCTCGTTGAGTCCTTCTGCTCCTGTTGCTAGTGAAGCAGTGACCTTGCCTCCATCAGGAAGTACAAGAATGAAGGTTTCGGCCCCAGGACCACTGAGATCTGCTGTGTGGTTGACGACGGATTGTAGACGTCGAAGAGAGGGATTTGAAGACTCTGAGCGCGACATAATTCTGCAACGAGAAGAGAGCGAGCTAAGGGCAAATTCGATGGGGAGGAGGAGGGGGGAGGAAGGAGCGGACTCAGCGGAGGGCATCGGGTATATCTGATAAGATTTGTTTGATGAAAAATTATCAGATAAGGTGTGATTCTTCCCTTCTCTTGGCGTTATGTCCAATGTGCTCCTCAACTCCTCCACATGAGCAACGGGGACGCCGAGTAAAACCGAGGGCAAAACATGACCAATGAATCCACTTTATCCTCTGTTCCTTCTCGCATTAAAAAGAATCGAGGATCAGTGAAAGTTCCTCTGATTCGTAAGTGTTGTTTGTGGGCCAAAGACCGCTTAGTTTTTGACTTTAGGTGAACCGAGGTTGCCTTCATAGAAATCGCAACGCTAAATTTAAATTTTCACTATTTATAAGACCCGAATCCATAAGGACGCTGTAACAAACGTGTGTCCTACTTCCTTCTCATCCCTAGGCTACTACAGTGGCTTACAAAAGTATTGCACAAACTTTCTGTGCCTGTATCTCTGCGACCACTTCACCAATTCCTGTGATCCAACTTGGATTCTGTAGTGTAGCTTCTTATCTATTAATGTTGTTTAGTACATTATTTGATCGTTGTGAAATACATGTGTCAGATGGAAAATGGCAGAGGGACCACTTTTCATCTATGGAAAGGACTCATCCAAAAAATCTGAAAATATTTGTGGATACTGTCCTAATCAATGCCTACAAGTTACAATTTGAATCATATTAATTGGATGTCTGGTTGAGTGGATATTGAGGCCAAAAGTAGGCAAAAATCACACATTTTGATCAATTTAGCCATTTTTCGGCTACTTTTGGCCTCAATATCCACTCAACCAGACATCCAATTAATATGATTCAAATTGTAACTTGTAGGCATTGATTAGGACAGTATCCACAAATATTTTCAGATTTTTTGGATGAGTCCTTTCCATAGATGAAAAGTGGTCCCTCTGCCATTTTCCATCTGACACATGTATTTCACAACGATCAAATAATGTACTAAACAACATTAATAGATAAGAAGCTACACTACAGAATCCAAGTTGGATCACAGGAATTGGTGAAGTGGTCGCAGAGATACAGGCACAGAAAGTTTGTGCAATACTTTTGTAAGCCACTGTAGCCATCCTGGTCTCTAATTCCTGTGCTCGTCGCCGTTATTGCGAAAACCGAGGCTGGGACCAAGCGTCAAATATGGATAAGGGCAGATGGATAAGCGCTCTAAGAATTAATCGTTTAGTAAATCCTCAAAGAGGAACATGATTAACTGAGAAGAGGACACTCACTTCCACCATTAAGCACCACATTCGTCATTTTTAATATTTTGCACCAGCTCCCAAAATCCATCTCCTCCTCTGGCACCTCTCTCCCACATCTCCACCAAGCCCGGAAAACGAGCTGTAGTTAACACCATAAGCCTTCCATCATCCTCGACCCTCTCATCAACTTCGTCTTCAATCTCCGAGTACCCTGTCTCCCAAACACTTATCCCAGCAAAGTAATAAATTACCAAAACCTGCAGCCTTTCACACCTTCGAAGCAAGTTTCGAATGAGGACCCTACTGACCACACCACCCAATGCCAAATGAGTTAATGACGGGAGAGCTTCCAGATATTGCCATTTAGACCATGACGGCGTAGCAGATATCACCTCGAGGTGAGTGATGTTCCTAAACATGGGCAGATTAAAGGGAATAGGGGTATCCTCATCCCATGACCGAAAGAACAGTGAAGGGTCGAATGAGATCCTCCTTAATGAAGGCTGAGCCTCAAGAATGGGAACAAGACTGCTGCAATCGCCGTAAGGGATCCACATAGTGAGGTTTTGGATATCAGTGCAATGCTGAAGGACATTCGAGATGTCGGATATGAATCGTTGACGGATGAGCACATGCTTGATCATGTGCGCGAAATGAGATAAGGCAGGATTAATCTCGTCGCATTTCTTTTGCCTTCGTGCCTCACTTTCGATGTAAAGCGGGAGGGAAGGTGGTTTGGTGTCGTTGAGAATTAATACACTGTAGAGCACGGGTTTGAGCCTAGATGATAGTTCAGAATCGATCAGTAATGTTCTAAATGAACGGGAAGAAGTATGAAGGGCCTACCAATAGTGGACTCGCCGTGCAACGAGCAGAAGCTGGGCGCATGTCCTTAATGACTCCTGAGCGGCAAGCTCGAAGATCTTGCATTCCAGCTCTCGAGGCAAGATGGGACCCAGCGCTTTGTCTGCATTGCAGGTGAATATCGATGGATCCATGGTTCGTGGAAAGTTTAATGGGGGTTCCAACCCGCAACTTCAGATTATATGTGGGTCTGACAGGGATGTTATTGTCCGAATAAATCCTGCATCCTCAACCTGAAGCAGGGTCATAACACGTTGAAGATGCCGATTCGGATAAACCGAGATGAACGAAATGAGCGGATCCAGAATGGTGTCTGACGGAATTCAGTAAAATCCAGTTTCATGTAACCAATTCAAGTACGTACTGAGATGAATGTGACTTGTCGCAACGAGGTATGTACCAAATGGTAACCTGCGAACGAAAAGACTACTATGGAGATCAGTGCACTGCCAAAGCGAGCCCTACTATCCAAGTACCCTGCGGTGAACAGGAAGCTGAAAAATTGCGCAACAGACATCTTGAAATAAAACGAATTAACTATAAAATCTTACACGAAAAATGAGTGCTAGCGCTACACCAAGATATGCAGGGAAACAAATATTTGATACATGTCTAGTCAGAGAAATGACGTAGAACGAGATGATTAAAAAGTGTCTACTCAATCTGAGTGGGCGCCCAAAAGCCAAACCGATGATGCACCTACTTCATCGCGCCCAAACCAAGTTTCGTGTGCTTGATAACCGCCGTCAAGGGAGCTTCCAGCCCACTTCCGGGCATACCACCGATTCTATCACCTTCAGCCCATCCCATCATTGCCAACAACTTGAAACCAACGTTACTCTCCGAGATCTTAGGAGCAGCCTGCACATCAATCAAAAGTATCAGCAAACTGTTCCAAACGATATCAACAGACGAAAAGGAGAGATACTAACATGGCCAACAATTTCTCCCTCCCGATGACGCGGAACCCTGATAATCCTATTCTTCGCATCCGCCACAAATGAATCGCCTCTCGAGCCCTGACCTCCGCTCCTGCGCAAAATCTTCGAGATCTTCCACTCGTCAACCTTGACACCCGTCTTAGTCGTCTTCGTCAAGGTAGTGTACCTCGCATCGCCCTTGCCCTTGCTCAGACTCTTCAAGCCAAATGCAATGGCTAGCTCATGCACATTCTTCCTTGTCTCCTTATTCGTGGGCGGCAGCTTCATCTCATGGGGACCGCCAATCTCAGCCACGAATTTCTTGATCTGTTGCACGAGCGTTGTGATATCGATGATCCTGTTTGGAATAACAGTGATGGTAGGGTCAAGTCGTGCAGCAGCGAGCATGGCTTTGCGTCCTTTCTTTCCTCCCTTCTTGGAAGACATGGGATCTGCCGCTGCAATGAGCTTCTCAAGCTCGCGTTGCTTCTTCCTTTCGGCTTTCTTTTCCCGGTCCTTCTCCCATTGGGCTTGAAGGTGAGGAGGAAGGTGTTTACCCTTGTCTTTGTTTGGAACTGCGAAAAATGTCAATGGATATTAGGATAAGCCAATCAGAATCTAAAATTACCCGCAGCAGAGAAGTATTCAATATCTTCAAAGGTACCAGTGGTAACAGCCTTGAACAATTGCTTCCTTTGACGACGAGAAAGGGTATCTTCATCATCAAGCAATTCCTGCAATCAACCATAAATCAGATAAAAGTCTAAAGTTAGAGGAAGGGGAATGCATACTGAGATCTGCTGGATATACTTCTCATCCTCCTCGGCCCACGTTAAATTCTTCTCCAAAATATCATCCTCGTCATCATCGCTATCATAGACAAAACCATCGAAGCTCTCGTCTTGGGTCTTCTGGGTGGCAGACATCTTGCGCAGCCTATCCAACCTGGCTTGGAAGCTCGTCTTTGGCGTCTGGTCGTCGTCCTCGTCAGAATCTAGATCGTCCTCATCGTCTTCGTCTTCGTCTTCATCATCCTCGCCATCCTGGAACTGAAGTGTCTCGGAAATAATCATCGCCTCCTCGCTGACTTCGATATTCTCTTCGTCATCATCCTCACTCATACTGTCTCCAGTTTCCCGATCTTCATCCTCTTCATCCTCCTGCCTAATCTTCTCCATATCCCCAACGTCATCCATTGTCATATGTTCGCCAGCCTTGTTTCCAATCAACCCTCCAACGAAACTTTGCATCGCTCCCAGATCCAACGCCAGATCAGGGTCAATATCCATACCGTGGTCATCCTCACTCTCCTCCTTCGCTTTTCCTTTACCCTTCACATCCTTCCCGAGCCTCTTCTCTAAAAGCTCGCCAAGCCCCCCAGGGACCTCGTCCACTCCCGCAAAGTCCTCGTCGTCCGTATCGCCCCACTCCAGATCAGAATCCCCTCTTCTCCTCTCGTCTCTCCTGTTGTCATTCCCATGATCGTCCAAACGAAGAAGAGCCTCTTCGCGCATGGCTCCAAACGCGCCAAAGGAGGAGAACTTGACTTTTCCTCCTTTCTTGCTCTTACCCATCATACCGCGTTTGCGTTGGAACGCTTTGGCTTGACGAGGAGTTGCAAGCGCAGGGACGCGCAGCCTCTGAGATGCCTCAGTGAGCTTGCTGAAAGTAATGGCCGAAATGGATCCTTGGACATCTTGGACGGGAGTCGCAGAAATGCCTGCTTCCTCCATTGACTGTAACGCGGCGGACACGCCTGCGATGGGAACATATGGCGTGAAATGAGACGTATCGGGTTCATTGGCTCCAGATTGAGTCACAGTGGGCGTGGTGTCCATTGTCCCTGTTGCAGCCAGTTTTTCGTCCTTGCTCCTCGTGTTCTTTGGGTGAGGAGCAACATAGACAATGACCTCTTCGTCGTCGTCGTCGTCGTTGTCTTGCAGGGCTGATGGACGAAGGTTTCCTTGAGGACGCATACTTGCTAGAACAGGTGCAGGTCGGGTGTCCACGTAGAAGAGATTATTGGACTCCTTGTACGGGGCTTCCCATGCTGGTGAAGGTTCGGCCAAATGTTCAGATGGAACGTGAGCAGGTTGAGTTATGTTCGGACCATCTTCTGCAGTGGACAGCGTTTCCTCCATAGCTTGAGCAAGTATAGCCACTTCATCGTCAACTTGTGGCGGAACAGCAGATGATGTAGTGTCGACGTAGAAACCAGTGAATTGCTGCTGTTCCTCTACCACCATGCCGTTTAGCTGAACTTTGCGTATTTTTGTCGTTGTAGCAACCGCAGTGTTGTCGAATAATTTGTTCAACTCGTTGAAATCGACTTCTTCAATTTCTTCAACGTCATCGTTGTCGTCGCCCTCTGAATCCGTAGCAGGAGGGGCAGGATGGCCGCTAAACACCCTGAAAACACGATCTGCTGTAGGAACATGACTGTGATGCATTTGGTCTGTTAAAAATCATTATCAGTAAAATTTGTAGTGTTGATGGAAGACATGAAAAATGTTGCCAAATCTGACTCACCGACATCCTCCACGACGGGTTTCAATAGTTCGTCGTCGTTCTCTTCAAACAGCACCTTGGTGTGTACTGATGGAACGAAGACGATCGGCCGCAAAAATGGCCTCTCTTGGTAAAGTAGGCTGGAAAGACTTGAACCCGTTTGGCTAGATCCTAGTCCACCACCTCGTCCACGAGGAGAAGCGCCAATTCCAAACTCCCTTCGACGACGACCACCGTAGTTTTGGTCTGGCTCTCCTCGTCCTCTTCCTCTGCCTGTCCCAGGGGCATTTCCTCTCATTGGGGTACCTCTACCCCTGCTGTTAGGTGTCATTGCTCCACCTCTGAGTGGAGTATTCGTGCCGCTATGCGGGTGATTAAACTTTCCCCCTCGTCCTCTGCCGCCACGACCTCTTCCTCCATAGCCACCACGACCTCTGGGCGTAGAAGGCCCTCCATTTGGTGCTACAACCTCGTCATAAATACGCCTCTTGGTTTTTTGTTGAAATACACACCATCCGCAAACATCTGCAACGTAAACTCCACATCGTCGTGCATGAGACTATTGTTGTATTTCGGTGGTCCACCTCTTCCCCTACCCCTTCCTCGGCCACCACCTCGACCTCTTGAAGGCCCAGCACCATTATCGTTTGGTTTGTTGGTGTTCTGTCCACGACCCCGATTTCCGTTCTTCACCATGATCGTATGTGCTTTACAAGTGGAGATGAGCGCCGAATCGATGAGTCAAAAATGGCGAGCCGTAATAATTTCTGGTTGATCCGGATACCGGGCCGATCATCCGCGCAGCCGAAAGAGTCACGATGGCCCCTATCGAGTCGATTCATCCATTGCCCAAGAGCCTATATTTTCTGGGTAGTATGTCAGGGGAAGGAAGAAAGGAATAGTTCGAGCACAATACAGGTCACTTCATGATAAAATTTATAATGCATTCTACCATTTAAAACCCAATGTCAGAGGCATTCACTATGTGACAAGTCTATGTTGACATGGCCAACCCAAATTAATATTACCTGCACAACAAGGTTTTGCGGATACGCCTCAGCGTATTGGATCCCAACGACGGTCGAACCCCTTTCATCCCATCCGCCGGCTGAGCCTTCAACTCGCCAATGGCACTTCTTGCCTCAACGCTTTTGTCTGGTCTTCCAGCTTCATTTCGGTAAATCTCCGTCGGGTGCCTCTAATAACAGAGGCTCGACGTCTACAATCGAAGGTGGGTACGACCCATGCGGACTCGGAAGGACACCAAATTCACGCAGTTGTTTCTCGAACCTATCAAGGTCATACTGCACCTTTGCCAGTTGCGACTTCAGCACCATAAAAACTGCTCGACTCTGCTCAGTGGACTCATCCTCGAGATCAGATTCAATTATGCCCTTCTGAAGTCGCAGTGTCTCAATCTTGTTCATTAGGTCCTGATACGTGTTGATGCCGAACGCCGTTCGCTGGAGCGGTCGATTGAAGTGTATCATGTTCTCCAACGAAGTGAGGTTCATGACTCCTCCATCCAATGCGTCGTCGATTATTTTGAGCGGAGACTGCTGGGTGTTGAAAAGCTTTGCTATGCCGGCCTCTTTCTCGACAAAATCTTGCGAATTACGAAGCCACAAATGTTAGAACCTGGCTGTGAAACGACAGCGTAAATCATAATATATACCTTGAAAAAGCGACTGCGGAGCTCCTCGAAGTTATTCTCTGCTCTTCGCATAGACCGCTCATTCGCTAGGGTATCCCACATTGTAGTAACTAGTATAACGCGGCTAGCGGATTGATTACCAATGAGATTTTCGAGTGTATTCAAAATCTGCTTCCTGCTTCCCGAGACCCTTGTATCCGTTACAGGGGTCAAATACAGGATACGGTCGATCAAGACGAAGGTGCTAGTAATGAAGGAACTGCATGAATGACATACAGATTGACACAATCGAGTCCGATGAGGGTAGTCTCCATACCTTGCCTCAGCAATCTATTTCTTGACCATCAGGATAATTTCCATATCTGGGGGATTGACATTTTTCACGATATATGGGGTTAGCTGCTTGGTAAAGCCCTCCAGCTGGTCCCTGGAGATTTTTAAAGATGTATCCCCCGAAATGGACTCAATGAACTAAATCGGTACAATGAGTGAGTTAAGCTGTGTAGGCCATTGTATGAATTGCGACTCGCCGTGCTCTTCCCTGCACCGACCCGACCCATGAGCCTATGATTATTTGAAATCAGATGCGCGTGATTTATAGAATCACTATTCATCATTCGAGCGGCGAGACGTACAGTACCCTCCAACCTTCTGTGCCAATATATCCTGTGTAAGGAGTCACAAAATGCTGGCCCGTAACTACGAACTTCTTGTACTCAGCCATTAATGGGCAATGACGCAGTGAGTGAAAGGGAAAGGAATGGCACGATAACAACCGAGCTTATATCAGTATATTGTATCTAGTAAAGAACATGGAATCATGACAGTAGCCATGTCAATCAAGCGACCCCGTGTTGGAGTGCCATGCGGTCATGTCGAAGCCTGATAAAGACGGAGGTAGCAGGTGTTACCCGTCTATATTTAGCCCAACTTCAAACTAAATCATAGGTATTTGTAACTCCTAACATAAAGGCAAAATCTCAAGTATTATTACAAGCACAGGACAGACTAAGATTCATAGCGGTCGTCAATTGAGTTTGCAACTGTTAACGGGCGCTAATGCTTTACTCTGTAAACGCCAGCTTTTAGGTCTTGAATCATTTAGGCTCGGCATGTAAATTACTCGGAATACCTAATACGAGTCCATTGTACGATGTTTCTTGGAGGTGTACCAGAACTACAGGTATACAGCGAAATATGCATCATCGGTAAGATATTTGCCAGGAAGCCCTTCGAGTGTACGAAAATGATCAAATCTTCATGTATTTTCATAAATTTTTGCTCTGCTCTATCTAGAAACGGCATCACGATGACCTTTGCTGAATATATTTTTACTAGCGCGTTTCAAGGCTGCAAGGCCGCGAGCTATAGGGCCAGGTACTTCCTCATCCATTTCGGTGTCCGAACCTACAATGGACCTCGACGATTCGGATGGATACGACTCACGGGGAGGTGGTAGCATGTCAAAAAACGCGAGCTGGTCTTCAAATCTATGAAGATCATGTTCCACCCTGCCTAGCTGCGAGTCCAGTACATCTAGCAGGGCTGGGTCGTTCTGTGTCGATTCTTCCTGGAGGTCACGTTCGATGGTGCTCTTTTGCATACGAAGTCCCTCAATTCTATTTATGAGGTCCTGATAAGCGCTGGCGCCGAACGGCGTTTCCAACATGGGCTGTTCGTTTTTAATCATCCTTTCGAGGGCGAAGTTGTTCGGACTTCCTCTGGCTAGGGCTTTGTCAATGACTGAGAATGCTGAATGTTGGGTATTGAAGAACTTGGTTATGTCCGCGCCTTCATCAATGAAGTCCTGTGGTGATACCATAAGACAAGGAACAGGCTTCTGCTAGAGAGTCACCAACCTCCCAAACGCGAGTGCTAAGCTCATCGAAGTTTGACTCTGCCCGTTGTTTTGATTGTTCGCTCCACACAGTATCCCACATCGTGGTGACTATAGTTACACGATCTGCGGTATTGCTGCCTGTAAGATCCTTGAAAATGTCGAGAACGTGCTTCTTGCTTGCAGGCAGCCTCGTATCGGTCACTGGCGTGAAATACAAGACCACGTCAGCGGCAGTTGTACTACCACCTTCAGTTCTACACAGCAAATTCGAATTACTGGTTAGCCACCTTGAAATTACGAGAGACAGACAGCAAAACGTACCCATTCTGCAAAACCCACTCTTTTATCATTAAAATAATCTCCATGTCCGATAAACGGCTATCCAGAAAGCCGGGAGTGTCGAACACAGTTATTGTGGGTCTAATACTCTCCACAACGTAAGCTGATACGCTTTGAGTAAATCCCTCCAGCTGATCTTTTGAGATTTGAAGCGACTTGTCTCCTGCCAGTGCTTCAATGAACTCGATGACTCTCTTAGTTACTCGAGGATCCGCGGGGTGCGTTGATCGATTGGCCATGGACTCACACTGCTCTTCCCTGCTCCTGTAGGACCCATCAATCTACATACTCATTAGATCGTTGAGTCACTACGGCAATATTCGAACCTAGACGAACAGTATATTCCAACCATTGGGTGGTCCGATTATAGTTGGCCGTACATATGGCTGGGCGGTGACAGTGAATCTCTGTTATTCATCCATGATGTAGTAGAACATAGCAGATTATAAGTAATGCTTGGACTTTGACAAGATATCTGGTTTTAGTTTGGACAGATGGGGCTCAATGGCAGCTTGGATCTCGCAAAGCATGACTCGGACTTATCAAGGCTTTGGAGTAAATGATCCTCCTTTCGCACGACGCAACAATTTACCATCATGAGAAGTAATGCTGCTGCCTATACAACACATGTCAAATGTCAAGACAGATCTTGGGTTACTTGCTCTACTGCAATAAATGACAGCTGATACTAATGTTATTACCGCTCTCAGGATATTTTCCGTCGCAGGGCTGTCTAGAAATAACCTCCCCATTTTTTGTAGTATGTACTTTAGGTCAAAGGCTCAAGTATTCAACGTCTACTGATTACACAACGAAAAGGCAACGAGATCCAAAAGAATAATTTACTCGCCTTTCGATAACAACTTGTTGGTAGACAGGGTGAGCTTCACTGGAACGATACCCCATCATTAGCCCCTATCCGATGGGTCAGGATCAGTCAGTGCATCGGAGTATCAGGGTCGTACCACTGTCAAGCTGACTCGTTCGCGTGGGATCATTATCAGGCTCAGTTCGTTCGATAAGGTCCTTAACGGGAACTCCTTTCTTACAACGCTACTGACCACCACCACCATCACCGTTACTGCTTGCTACGAGTATATCCTGAGTACTATTTCTCCGAGTTCAATTATATTGTATCTCGAGTGAAGGAAATGGAGGAGAGGGTGGCAAGCGCGGTATTTTCGGACCCACCAGTAGAGGGTTGCTCGTCTGCACCGATAAAGAACACGGAACCATTTCTTCCAGCAGAGCTCGAAAGGCTCATATTCGAATTTGCTGCGTACAGTAGAAACGTGAGACGGGTCGACCTCATGCTCGTCGCTAGACGAGTACATCACTGGTGCGTCCTAGCTTGCTTGAGGCACACATACATCGGACTAACCCGTAACATCCTCCCAAAATTCTTTACAGGCTACGACACATTCCATTTCTCGTTTTCGTACAACTGGACAGCGAAACATTTCCCGACTTCGACAAACCCGATTCAGGACTCGATCTTAAGGCAATGGGACAATACTGTCGACATCTCCTCACAGAAGAAGACTTCTCAGGTTCATCATCTAGCGACAAAGATGACACCGAGGACGACCAGAAACCTATAACATTAACAGAATCCGAACCAGAGAGACCTAAAACTGTCACCCTCCTTCAATCGTGCCCGAACGTTCAGAACCTCGCACTCTGGTTCGGCTTTCCTATCGCACATTACCTGCCCTACATCGAAAACATGCCGCTTCAGATGCTTTCCGCTGACTTATCATCACTATCTCAAGACCAACTCTCACTGAAACTGTTCCAGAAACTAACACACCTCGACGTCGTCGACTTTTCCGGGAACGATAATTGGAAGTTCCTCGAAGGATGGAATAACCTCACACATCTGGCATTCAATTTCGAGGTTGATAGAGTTGCGGTTTTGGATGTTCTGGCGTCTGTGAAGAACTTGAAGGCGTTTGTGCTTGTGAGGAATCAGGTGAATTGGACGAATATGGACCCGGAGGTTCTGGATAATGGGGATCCGAGGCTTGTGCTGATGATTATTGCGGGGAGAGCAGTGGTAGGGGATTGGAAAGAGGGAGCAAGGGGTAATGTGGACTTTTGGGTGTTTGGAGACTGGGTTGTGGAATCAAGGCATAGTGAGTTCTTTGAATTCTGGGCGACTCTGATTTCTTATTGACCTGACTTTGACCAATAGAATCCTACTTCATTGAGAACAAACCCCAGTGGCATGAGCTCGTACAATGGATGTCATTCGGAGAACGCTTAAACGATGAAGGGAAGAAATGGTTCGCAGGAATTAGAGAGTATTACAAGGAGAGTGCAGAGGCGGACCCAGCACGTATATAAACCATAGACAACATAATGAAATGTCCCATAGCAATTGTACAAACCTACGAGAACCTAATAACAGAAATCATCAACATGAAAATCAGCAGCACAGCGAGTACAATCCCCAATGTCAACCAGGTCGTAGAACCACTCTTCCCAGAATGATCCCTCAGCCTCGTTCGCTCCTTCATCATCACATCGTAGTTCTTCTCCAGCTTCTCCTGGGCATCTTCAACAATACCCTTGTCTCGTACAAGCGAGTCAGAGAAATGCAGGGCATTCCTCTTCAACTGCTGAGCCATCACCTCCAGCTGTGATGAGAGTTCCTCATGGAGAGCCGTAGACCCAGACGGACCATTCGCATGTCTCAAACCAGGCGTCGGCCCAAATCCTCTGGAGAATGACGTTGAAGTAGCTGTTTCTGCGGGGTTGGAAGGCAAGAGGGATGGAAGAGCCGTCTTGACGAGGGTTGGAGAGAGCTCGTCTGGTTCAGGTGGGTTAATAAAGAGACCTGTTGTTGAGAGACCTTGTGGACGGGGTTTCTCTGCCTCTGAGTAGGGTGGTGGTGAAGGAGTGCGGCTGTTCTGTTCTGTTTCGCTCGTGATGTCCACTTGAGGCTCAGATTCCGTAGGTGCAGGTGCAGATGAAGGCTCTGGATCTGGGGTAGGAAGGTCTGCTAGCAATGATTTAGGCCGTGACCTGATAGGTTTATTGCTCTATGTCGTCGTTTAGACATAAGGACCATATGTCAGGTATATCCTAACACACCTGGTTTACACCTTTCAAGAACTCGTCCATCCTATCCAGTTTAATTTTTATATCATTAAACTGTTTAATCCTCTTCCTATACACATCCCATACGATGTCAGTCGGACAGCAGGACAGTAAATATAATACAGAACATACGGTGACATATCCTCCTCCTCTAGCTCGATATTCTTCACCAACGACCTAGCAAACTTGATTTTCTACGCAAACCATCCCCATTCAACACCAGTATAACACTATGCACAGACCAATAACTCACCTGCAGCTCCCCCTGACTCTTCAAATACACCTCCTCCTTCGGCATACCCAATGACGTCTGCCATTCCTCCTTGCTAGCTACCGATTTCTCCAGCCTGCGCATCAAGCGCACAAGGTTTATTTCGTTATGATGAGCCTCCATTATTGTCGCGGCCTATGCTTGCAAGGGTTCGTTATGGGTATAAAGCCTAGGGAATGAGTGAGGTTAGATATAAATAAGTATGCAAGACGTGGTCGTGATGGTTTAAGGAAACCCTTGGTCGTGGCTTTAATTCCGCGTCCCACGTGTTTGGTTTGCCAAATACCCCTTTCACTGTGTCCAACTCACTTTCTGTGCGTTCAATATATGCCTGAGGATATTTTAGAAGTAAAGAAATACAATTCTGTTATTACAAGGTCAGGGTATAATGTACATGTCTTAGTTCGACGAAAAGCTACTGTTACAACTGCAAAACAAGAAAGCGAAAACGGCGTCTAGCAAGAATGACAGCAAGTTGAGGTATGAAAAGCTGAGGGTAAAGATTCAGAAGATAAGGTGGTTCCCTGGATTAATGGAATGTTATAAGAAAAAATAGATGCAACATGCCCGAGTGCATGCAGTATTATCTCTGGTAGCGAGGTAAGCGAGCGCAAGGAAGGAAAGCAAAGAGGCGAGAGGGGGTGAAAGGAAGCGGTCAAACATCACGTCTGGCTCATGTACATGGGCCAAAATACGATAGAATAAGGCATCTCTTCTTTTAAGCCGTGGAGGATGGATAACGCATCAGGTGATTTACGAATACCTGAAAAGCAAAGCGTAAATAGGTTTATTATTCCCTTGAGATTGACAATGTAGAAGGAAAACACGTACTGTGGTCAGAAGGGACATATGTAATCGCACAGGGTCCTTGACAAGCCCACCTGACAGTATCCAGTTCGTCCAGTATCCGTCTCTCCCATTCATATATAATTTGCTGTGCAATTTGTGAAAAAGAGCACTTGAAAAAGCTGGGACGATTGGTAAGGGTCTGAAGAACAGAGTAGAGTTGAGAATCCTATCAATAAAAAAAAATCATCAGAAGCCTGAACAGTCTCAAGCGAGGTGAAAATACATACCATGATATCGCAGACATCAGGGATCTCCTGCTCCTTGATCTTCAACAACAGCTTCCTCACTCTTTCCGACCACTGAAAATCCAGACTGCGGGACTTGGGCGAAGAGTGGAACTCCAGCTCGGGGATATAGTTGAACAAAGCTTGCCGGAAGTCTTCCAGCGTCCTCGACATCTCAGAGTCCCTCCACCCCTGCAGAAGCTTTTGTTGCTTATTCGACATCCCCGGGCACTCAAAGTACAACTGAAGTGATTTAAGCGGTCCCTTTGTTTCTGGATACAACCCAAGGTCTTCCCAAGGCGAAAGCGGCGAGATAATGGAGGTAGGGGAGGGGCTGCTCGGGGATGTCACGATGTCAACCTCCAGATCCTGTATTTCACATCTCCTCGCCGAAAATAACCCCACAGCGCGACATGTTTCATCGTCGGTAATATCATCCAGGAAAAACCGGCAAATTTTCAAGCTCGGAGCCAGCTTGAATTCTCCGCCGCTTCCCAGTTCTGCAAGATCGTTGATGTCCTCCACGGGTGGGATAGGAATGTCCAGTTCCTCGATATTGGGCGTGAGGGCGAGTAGATTGCGTACTTCACCGCGTTCGAGGAATGCACTGCGAGCATGGAGGCTCTTTAAAGGACACGTAGACCGGGGAGATAGAGAACGGGAAATCATCCGGGTAAGCGGTGGGATCAGGGACCCACTATAAGCGACGATTTGGATTTTCTCAACAGCAGGGAGCGTGATGCTGTCGAAGAAATGCAGTGTACTTCTGTACTGGAACTTGATACACAGATGCCGGAGTGCAGGAAGGACACTTCCACTGGGAATCCTGACATCTTCGTCTAATTCCAAAGCAACGAGGGTAGCAAGAGATGTCGCCGAGGTGACGACCTGGCTGAGAAGAAGATTATCGTGCATCGCCAGGGAACGTTCCTTGTAGTGAACAAGCTGTGAGAGTGGGAGGGCAACCTCGCCTCGGAGCACGCCGGAGACATGAACGTTGCTCAGTTTCGGCGCAACTGAGAACATGTCAAGGGGTGTTGCCAATTCTCCTCGCCATATTTGTAAAGTGAGCCGCTCAAGGTTGGGGAGGTTGCCTTTGACAGCGTGAAGGGAGGTTAAAATGGAACAGTGCCCTGCAAAGCTGACACGCTGCCATCGATGAGATTGAATTATCAACGCGTCGACGGCCGGGTGGGTTGGAATGTCGGAAGGGCAGTGAATCCAGATGTCGAGTGGTGCACCACCTGAGCGTCGCAGTAGCTCGTTGAACAGCGCCAGAAAGCGAGGTTTCCTCGTAAAGGGCTTTCTGAGCTGCAGTGTAGGAATGCCGTTCCAAAGTGTAGGCGTGTTGAGTGCGATTTGTCTCCATGTCTGGCATACGTGGCCCAGAACCCATGGCAGATAGCCCCACTTTGTCCATCGCGAAGGCCAGGAATGCCAATGTCCAAAGATTTCCTGCAGGAGTTCTGGTGGAAGGCGTCGTAGAGGCGATATTACAGCCTTGTGGTCCGTGATAAAGCGGTCGACCTGCGATATTTTATGATCAAGGATGGCAACAGAAGGATGCAAAGCCTGCTTCCCAATGCTCAAGACCTTGACTCGCCTTACCATCAGAAACCTGCGTTCTTCTTCGGCCTCTTGAATGACCTGTCTCGTAACACGCATCTCCTGTTCCGTTGGCGCCGTATTAGATCGCAAGAGATGAGGAACAGGCGATCTGGGAAGCTGAAGCTTGGAGACGCCCGGTAAAGCTGGATAGACAACGTCCTTTGCCTTCCTCACCGCCTTGCGCTTCTTTCTCCCAATCCTCTTGAGCTTCTTGCCCACCCTGCCCTTCAACGCGTGGAATTTCTTCAACGCCGTATACTTCACTCGCCATACTGCACTGTTCACTGTCCGCTTCACGCTCCACCATCCAAGCTACACATGAAGTCGCGATGTGGTCAGAGGAAACCTGTATTTTACGTCAAATATTTACTCACCACGATGAAGAAGAACATCCTCCCTAGTTCCGTCGTCGGGTTGGTGAAAGACAGGGTTGGGAAGTGACTGGTGACCACTGCAGGAGTGACGGGAAGATGGAACCCTGTACACAAATTTGGACGACATGGTGGCCGTGTTGTTGATTTGCCTCCTTCTGGTAACCACCATTCAATTTTGGTAATAAATCCTTTTGGGGGTTACAATTAAACAGATTTTAAGCGGAATCTTATCTGATATTTAAAGGTTCTCGAAGTTCGAATAAACCGAGGTTTGAGAAAGAAAATTAAGCAGAACCATCGAATGGCACCTTCGACTGTGCATTAGTCCCCAAGTTTTCCTCGGATACGACTTTGTCTAGTGTGACCAACTTTGTGCAGAGAAGGAGAAAGTAGCACCATGCGTATATCGGTTATGTTCTCGAACGCATCTTCAATATTAATAAGGTAGAAACCGTGCGTTGTGGTCCACATCACATGATCCGTGACACAGTGTGACCACGCCTGCCCAGGGTAAAGTGATAACAAGTGAAGAGCAGCATATTTCGTGCTTGTAGAGCAGAATTAGGTGCATGTCAACATACTAGATAATGTGTGTATAGTACCTATTTAATATGTTATACAATTATATTTTGAGAAAAAAAAAGTGTGCAAGGGAGAAGGGGCAGAGAATCGGAGATAGGGGCTAAACCTTGATGGAACGGTTTTTGGCTCATTCCATACACTGGTGAGCTTAGAAAGCTATTTCTATTGCTGTCTTTTGGACGTTCTGGTTGCATGAGTGTTCCTAAGAGGCTTTAAAGTCATTAGATCAGTGAGATCTACACCCAGGATATGATGTATACCTTGTTTTCCTTGTCTCTACTGCTCTTTTTAAGCTCAGAAGCTACTCCTTTAGCAGTTTTCCTTTGTTTTTCTTTAGGTTTGTGCATGCCCACTAAGGTTGTTGATTGTGTTATACTTTTGGTTGGACATAGTGCACCGATCTTGCTGCACGGAGCTGTAGAAGATAGTTGTGTTGGATTATCATTTCCAGCCACAGGCCTAATTGATGTAGGTACCCTGTGCCATTTTCTGCGGGGCATGCTCAATTTTCCCATTTTTGGAAAAGTTTTTGCAAGAATCTTTTCATTTTCACTTTATCTACAATCTCTTGCAAACAGATATTCAATATAGCTTGAATTGCGAGTGCCCCGAAGAAATTACGATGAAATAAGTCGGATTTCATCACATTTCATCACGCTTCATCACGTGATGTAGACCACAACGCACGGTTTCTACCTTACTCTCGTTAGGTCGGACAAGGGTCCAGACATAGGGGTGAGGAATGAGCACGAGAACTTCCAATGTTGGGACGGTCCCGATCACAAGAATCTCTTGAATATGCTATGTTCCGCTTATCACCACCGCTAAGCGAGTCAATGATTCAAACATCGTGAAGATATTGGTGGGGAAGACGAGCGGCAACATGACAGTCCCCAGGTGAGTAAGCCTGGCGAAGGCCGGCCTAAAAGTTACAAGCTTTTCACGGGGAATGTTGTTAAACACCCAGCTAATATGTAGCTCGCGCAACTTGGTTAACTTGGGCAAAAATCTTAATGTTCTATCTTGGTCTGCTTTATCGAACCATGGTCCACGCCTAAGACCGGACGCAACATCCAGGCTTTCGATATTTGGACAATTTTCGAGTAACGAACCCAGGATGCTTGGTCCAGGATGGTTCATATTGTCATGGAGAAACTTAAGTTGTTTGGCAAAATTTCCCATTTCTTCAGGCTTGTGGCTCCCGGGGTAGTTCAAGAAGTCAGGGAACATAGGCCGCGAGATGATGTCGATGACACTATAGATGAGTGGTCGAATCCTACATAATTTCTAAGATCAACTATGCTACGGACAAGGTGTTAGTGGTAGGTAACTTACCACTCTCGAACTCTCCGAGCTACAAGAGTCATCCGCACGTTGGTCAGATCGTCTACTGGATCAAATGTCATCTCGAAGATCATCCGCTCTAGCTCGATTGAGAGGAATGGTTCATCCGTCGGATTGCCGAAGGACTGAAGTGGGGGGGAAACTAATGGCATGACTTTCTTTTGAATAGTGCTGATGGCTCTGGGCAAAAATTTTGTGAAGAATGTGCTATATAGTAGGTACAATGACTCGGAAGTGATAGGCGCTTCGCAGGGTGCGCAGTGCCTCATGTAATACATAGGTGTCCGCTGTCAGGTGTCCGCTGCGGATGTACCACAACTCGAGTCAACAACCAATTCGAAGATATCCTCGGTTCTGGTATTGTCGGATGACGACGCCGGTGAAGAATGCTGATTGGCAACTTAATTAACGACTAACCATTACGCTTATACCAGTGTGGAAAAAAGGTCTGAGGAACTATACATGTAACGCCTCATTGGGCGGTAGTATTTAAACTTAGCCCAGCAATCCTAGTCTCAATCCACCACTAACGTTTGGTCTGTAAACGACTATCTCGTCCCGTACTTGATGATTAGTAAAGTAGACGGCAGCTGGATTTAAGCGCTTTTTAGCTTCGAAACCACCAGACCACTGAATTGGCGCTGCATTGAGTCTATATGCTGGCACGACACACCGTATGCTCAGCATTGGTAATTGTGGTAACAGCTGTTCCTACTAAGTATGACACTACTCAGATAATATCAATCTAGGGGGTTCGATGGGGGTCCATGTCTTTAGAGTTTATAAGACTAACATATACTTGAATTCGGACGGCCCAAATATTCTTCCACCCTGCGACTCGGACTCGGATGACCACTTGGTATCAACAGATTACCTCTCATTTCTTCTTTCCCATATTTCTTGGGCAAATACAGACAGCCCTCTATGTTTGCTCACTCACCGTGAGGCCTACATGTCCTTACCGTAGGGCACTCTTCCTGTTCATTGTGGCTGTTGGGCTGTATGGGACTTTTGGCACCTCAGCAGCTCGGAGTCAGTATCACTCACAATTAGGTGCACATATCATAGGTTGCAAGTTTGGAATCATGATTCTCTACTCATCAGCCAATATCCTTCTTTGCAATCCACAAAGGGATTTCCGCTCCATACCCCAGTCCGTTAAACCTATTTCTGAGCAACCACTTCTGTCTCGCCTCCGATGGGCGTTAAAGATAACGGTAAACCCCCGAGGCGTCAACTTTGCACACAGATCCCAGAGCAAGCTTCCCCTAAACCAACAACGCACGTCAAACACAGCATTCATCCTTCGGCAGGTTAGAAGAATAATTATCTTCACGATGGTATGGGAAGTTGGGACGCTGGCAAATGTTCACAACCCATATTTTCAACCCCACGTCGACGCAAGGCTTATCACGGGTACCCGGCGTCTATGGCGTCTGATTTATGCACTGCACTGGATACACGTCGTGGCGGGTATGACTATTGCATATGCGATGGCGAGCATAGTATGCGTTTTGGCAGGTCTGGCTGTCAATACGGACTGGCCTGATTTGTTTGGTTCTATTGCGGATGCATACACTGTCCGTCGCTTCTGGGGGTGAGTCCTTACATATGTCATGGGATGGAATCATCCTAACTGACGGTGTAAATGATACTCAGTGTATACTGGCATCAACTCTTTCGACGGGTAACATTCCTTTTCACCGGTATCTGCGTAATTGACCCAACATCGCTCCGATACAGCCGTTCATCTTGCATGCCAATTTCTTTGCCTCGAAACTTGGACTACCACGAAGCGGACGTCTACAGCGCTATTTCAAGCTATTCACCATATTTTGGATTTCGGCTCTTTTCCATTTAACAGGAGATTTTTTCGCATCGCAGGACGGCGCGCAGAGCATAAGAACGGTTCAATTCGTCTTACTTCAAGTCCTGATTATCACCATCGAGGATGGGGTGCTCTCTTTTGCCCACAGTGCTGGGCTTCGCGAAACCGGGTGGACAAAAGTTTTGGGATATATCTGGACGTTTCTTTGGTTCAGTTGGTCGATACCGTTTGCGGCGGATATTCCATATCGAAATGGCAGGTTGAGGGACTCGGTCATTCCGATCAGCGCTGTCCAGAAGTACCTGACTGGTAGCTGGAGACACGTTATACCGGGAGAATAACGCTTATAGAAGCACACAATTAGAGTGACTACGAAGTATCGTACAACGTACTGCTCGATTTATCAAAATTATGCACAGATAAGTTCCAACAATAGGGGCACTTGTCCGTATTTGTTACATCGAGGGACGTCGCGACGCGTTCGTTTGGTTCTGTCAGGTGTACAAACAAACAATACCTTGAGCATGAGTCAATGCTCCAATCCTTTCTCAATACCTCCAACCAGCGTGTTCGATTTAAATGTCATCATCATCATGCCCCAGCCTTGAAATTTGCGAGCCTGTGCTCCCACCAGAGTTAGAGCGAAGGATCTTTGAGATCGCGTACGACCCCACTGGCACCATGGAGGGCGCCAATAGCCGAATGATATTAACAGCGCACCGAGTTCGAAGCTGGTAACCATCTGGTATCTTATCGTGTCATGTATCACCTTAGCTTACTAGATCGGGTGCGCTTTTCTAGGCTGCGACCACTCCGATTTCGTATCTGTATTCAACTAAACTCCCAACGGTTTCCAAAATTTGAAAACACTCCTACATCCGTCAGGATCGATGAAATTGCGTCGTTCATCAAATGTTGCATAGTAACAGGTTTCTCTGATCCAAACTCGGAACTTGGATCTGTACTGAAGAAATGCAACAATCTGAAGAGTCTGGTTAGCGATCCGGACAGTTATTCTACCGGTCCTTGCATGGGCAAGACCCTCATATCCATGTCCAATTTTTGTTCATTGCGGAGGCTATCTGCCAGACTTGAGGACATTAACAAAGAGGACTTACTTGCTAGCGCGTTCCAATCACTCACACACATCGAACTCGCATATGCTGAGCCCACGTGGCCATTCCATGCCCTTCATTCACTCAAACACCTCACACATGTTATGTTATATGGCGGCGAAATTGCGCAGGTTTATAACATGCCAATACTGTCTAAAATATCCGGATTTGTTGAAAACCTCAAGGTTTTCATATTTTGCACTAGTTTTGGCGATGGGCTCTTGGATGTGGATGTCAAATTTTACAGTGAGGACCCTCGGAATGTCATTTTCACAGCTGAAATGAACGTCTTGCGTAACATCGTTAGAGCTGCTCGTGGACTGCAGCCTGATATTTGGTTTCAAGCAGAAAATATTGTGACTGCCCGACAAAGTGAGAATTCTCTCTATCAGTTTTACTCAAATGCAATCTTTGCTTATCGTCTCACAAACAACATAGGAAATTATTTCAAGTCCGACGAATACCTCAAATATCCTGTATCCTCTCTCTTCGATTGGCATCAGTATCTTACCGATGAAGGAAAGGCATGGGCACATTCTGCCACGTAGGGCCACTGGGATAAATTATTGGGTTTCGCTGGTATGTTGTATTTTCTCTTAGATATGTATGGTAGCATCCTCGTACAAATTAAATTAATTGACAAAAAATATTTTCAAGGTCCCAAATCGCTACTCCCTACCATTTATGTAGCAGGATGGCATTGCCCACCACTTTAATAAATCCCTAATTGCCTTGAAGCGCGACGTGTTTGTTTGGCTACCTCTAGTATACAAACAAAACATGCGAACTGCGTTTTCGAACCTGACTCTATCTCAGCTCTCCCCACTCCATTTCGATTCAAACAATCGGCAAGAATGGAATCCAATAGTATCAATACTATAATACCGCTCGACCTCGAGCGTAGGATATTTGAGATCGCGTTTAACCCGGTCGATCAAACGGCAAACAGTCTCCTGATTCTAACAGCAAGCCGGGTTCGAGACTGGTGAGATTTAGGCCGTCGATATTGCATGATCATTTCATAGTAACCAATCTACTTATACTTATATGCATTTAACCTGAAAACAGGTTGCGACCCCTCAGATATCGTGTCTGCTATCAACGTCACATTCGGCGCTTTCCCAACTTCGAGACAATTCCTTCATCTGTCAGTATCGACGAGATTACCTCGTTCATCAGGTACTTCGACACAAATCTCTTAGATGGAAAACCCAATACCCTAACGATCTCAATCTTGGAAAAATGCCACAACCTGGAGTGCCTAGTATCCACTCCCGTCCATGTATCCGTTTTCTATATGGTTCAAATTCTGCCTGTCATATCTACCTTTCAATCGTTGCAAAGATTGCATGCGCAACTGGGCGACCTGACCAAGGACGACCTGCTCAGGCCTATATTCCAGTCAATCACACACCTCGAACTCTCATACGCGGAGTCAACTTGGTCATTTGATGCTCTTCGCTCAATGAAGCAGCTTACTCATGTCATGGTCTACGGTGGCACTGTCGCGAACGGGGACCCACAGAACATGCCAGTCCTCTCAAGCATCTCGACAATTGTCGAGAATTTGAGGGTCTATATCCTATGTACCGCCTTTCTTGGAACACTTTCGGATGAAGATATCCAATTCTATACCGAGGATACGAGGAGGGTCCTTTTCGATTCAGTAATGAGGACCTCGACCGGGTTGATGGCGGCTGCCCAAGGAGAGCCAGATGTCTGGCAGCATGCAGAAGATATTGTCATTGCTCGACAAAGTAAGAAACCCGGGCTTCACGTTCTTTGATGCGTCGTTGACCTTCTCCCGAATTTAACAGGAGGCTATTTCGGTTCGAATGAGTACCTTAAATACCCTATGTCTTCACCACTGGCATCTAGCTGGTATGGTTACCTGACAGATGAAGGCAAGCAATGGTTGCTTCGATCGCCCGCTGTTGGCGTTTAGGTGCAGTAAACTCAGTAGTCGGTAAACCAAGTTTAAAATTCAAGCATTTACACTTGTAAGGTGACTCGTGGGGTATGAACAGCTTACAACCTTGACCTGTGTCCCTGACAATCATGGGGTGAGCACAGCCTTCAGGACACGGCGATGCGCCATATCAGCAGGACGCGTGTCTTCCTCATATAAATCCATCACTTGAGTCATTTGAAGCAATTACAAGGCGAAGATCGTTCCTAAGCACTGCGGAACACGTCTGGTACAAATTATTGACCACAGGTCTAGAAGACATAAATACACGCTACGATTTGACTGCAGGGGACATCACCTCATCAAAGTCAACTTGCACAAATCCCACACGTCCGTATCAATGACCACAGTCCTGCGCAATCTTATTCGCCGCCTTCGCTATGGCGCATCCGAGGAACACACAGTTATGATTCTCGGCCTCGATAATGCCGGAAAGACCACCCTCTTATACCGCCTAGCACTCGGGGAGGTCGTCACAACCATCCCTAGCATCGGTTTCAACGTCGAATCCGTTGATTTAGGGATAACCACCAGAAGTGGTAAATCTCTTCGTCTTGCTGCTTGGGAAACCGATGGTGGAGGCTGTGGTGGAACGAGGTACCTCCGACACCTCCTCCCCTTGTACCTCGTGAATAGTGATGCTATTATTTGGGTCGTCGATATGACCGACAAATGGCGGCTCGAGGAGAGTGTGGAGATGTTGACGGAGGTGTTAGAAGTGCTTCATCGAGATAACGTGAAAGGCGACAAAATCAAATCCAGTTTTCCGATCCTGATGTAAGGGCTCAATTTAATTTGGCTTTTATCCGAACTCATCCATACATGTTTTTTCTACCATAGCTTAGCCAACAAATGCGATAATCCTAATGCTTTGAAGATTGATGAAATACGAACAGCATTTTCCAAAGCCACCGCTGGCCGACTATCAACTATCTTCAAGACCTCCTTCACCACAAAGCCTCCAGTCGGGTTAACAGATGCTTTTGAATGGCTCAGCTTTGCGTTCGACGTGTCCAAACAGGCTAGCGCTGCCCTTCCCCCAATCACTTCTTCCGAAACTCGTACGATGCCCAACCCCCGCTCGCCAACTGATCTGGCGCAGAAGCTCGAGTCCTGGATTACTAGGAGCGAGAACCAAGCAGACCTTTCAGACGACGAACTTCTCGCGCGTTTCCGATCGTTCAATCTTCCAGAATGGGACCACTACACTCACATTCGTCTTGCCTATGTCATTCTCACCAAGTACGGGAGAAGAAATGGGAAGGATATGCTCTTCAAGGGCTTGGAGGAGTACATCGCCGCCAGTCCCGATACGAATGGGAAAACGTTCCATCTTTCCATGACATACTTCTGGATCCAGATCGTGCACTTTGGAATCAGAAACATGCCGGAAGCTTCGAATGAAGCGAGCGTCGAGGGCAAGGTCACAACGGAGGAAAGCGCCACCACAGGACAAGACCTGAAGCCCTTCTCTGAGTTCCTCCTCGTCAACCCCCACGTCGTGGATGGTAACCTGTGGTCAGAGTACTACTCCAAGGGTGTTTTGATGTCGCCTCAGGCGAAGGCCGAGATGGTCTTGCCAGACAAGAAACCACTCCCGAACCTTGTTATTCGAGATGCGATTAGGGCTGTTGGCAATGTGAACTATAGCGCCAAAGATAAATAGCGAGGTTATTGTTAGAAGATATGTAGTATCCAATACTGTATGTGTAGCGTAAGCCACTCGAGCACTGTTTTACAGCCCATCACTATCAACGTCAATGATACACTGGTCGAGCTACTACAACGATGCGAACTTGGACATCATTCTTGGCGAAAAGGATATAAAATATCTGATCATATGAATATCATACTGGGGATATTTGGCCCTTTATTGCGATTTAGCAGATACGTGACTTGCATCTCGAGGAGCCTGAGTTTATGCGGCAGTTACTCGACTTTGGAGAATACGAGGCACCAGTGACCACCTAGTGTCTACAACACTGTACTGAGTCGTGCAGCCAACATCAGGAGATATGTACAACATATTTGATTATGGGGATCATCAGGGGCTCTGAGTTCGAAATGAGACCTCCATCGAGAGCGGGCCCTGATCCATCGGTACCGATATCGGTGTTTAAACCTCCGCCCGAGATCAGGGTGTACCCATCTCCGTCAAAAGTCTAATATTCCCACTGAGCTCCCACAATGCTTGCTTTGTTTTCTATTCATCCTGCAGTTGAGCTTGACGGGTTTATGTACAACGGACTTATTTATAGATGTTATAGTACAACTTCTTTACACACGGAGCCTTCTGAAAGCACTGGATTACGAGTATCCACTAGACACACCGCACCACGTTATCGCTCTCACCCACAATCGAATTGATCGACGGTTTGTGGATGGGGAGTCTATGTGTAGCCAACGCTAAATTAACTATACATTCGTACAGATCAACAACTATCCGATTGTGGGCGCAGAGAAGATATATTTACAGGAGGGAGGCTTTAAATGCGGGGGTGGGTGTCAGATGATGCGATGACGTGCTTTGATAGGAAAAATAAGCGCCAAATCATCAGGCGAAGAAGCTTTATCGGGTTATCAGGTGATATCAGTGGTGTGGCGTTCGAGTTGCTAATTATGATTTATTTCTAGTCTCTGTGAAGGTTTCTGGCAGTCACTGGTGCGAGATCTGGGCTCGTTCAGGTTCGTTGCCGTTTTGTTAGCACTTTCACCCACCTGCTAGTCCACGGCCGCCGATTCCGCCGATGCTTCGTCTTGTATCCTTCATGATGAACTTTTTGAAGTGACCCTTTCGACAAATTTGAACAGCATCCCGTCCTCTTATCTTGCTCTTTAACAATCCGAATGCGGGCTCATCATGAATCAAATGATCATCGCAATCAACTGCATGCGTAGCACTATCTCCCTGAGACACCTCCACTGGGACCTGCACTGCATAATTCTAGATAGAAGCTAGTATAGATGCTGTAATCGAAATTATAAATCTAATCTCCGAATTTCGCCGTTTTCAGCCTCGAGGCCAATGAATTACCCCCTTTGATTTGGAACTCCTACAGGAGGACAAGTCCTTCCCAAGTAGGCGCCCCCATGCTCAAGAAGTTTTATCGTTCAGGGTAATCATGTATATTTCTCTTAGAAGGCGCCATGCGAACCCGAAATGAACGTGTGCGGAATCGGATGTTGATGTTCATGAAACCACATACCCTTGAAAAGGCAAGACGCAAACGACAACTCGGAAATGAAATCGATGGCACCACCCCAGTATTCCAGTCATTTTCTTGAAATTTGAGGGTAGAAGTTGTTGAATGTGGGTATATACAGCTAATAATCCAAGACGAAGAATTTCTTGGATGACCAAGGACTCGACCTGACCGGATCAGAGATGGTTCTGATATTTGGTGTAAAATTGAAGCGTTTGTGACCGGACAAGCGGAGCTTTTTGGTATCCAAATTGTATCCTTTCTTGATTCTGAACCACCATCCTTGACCTTGACACTCGTTCACACCCTTCCTCAGCGCCATTTTATTATCGCGCTGCTCGTCGTTTTCTGTTAATAATCTACCTATTATTGTAGTGCTGGGCATTGTGGGCAGGTTCGCCGGCATCACGTTTGTGTCCTAGACGACTGACAAATCAGGGTTCTCGCTAGCAGTAAGCCTGGCCCACCGATGTCATCAAGGTCAAACAAGAAGAGAAAACCTCGCAAAGATCATACAAACCGCGAGCGAACTGTAACGACTCTCACTGGCGCTCCAAATACTGAATATCTTGTCCCAATTCCAAGTGAAGAACCGCCAATTTTCAACCCAAACGCAAAAATGCAGGGAACAATGGCACCGCCATATCCGGTTCAACATTCACCAAGCTTCCAATACCATTCAGGACGACCACCAGGGGCAAATACGACGGGTTACGCAGCATTTGACAATATGAATACCATGCAGCATGTTCAGTCGCAGCAGAGCTCAGTTTACGGACCAGCTGGAACACAGCATCACCAGCAACCCGGAGGGCAAGCAACCACGGCGTCAGGAAGGTCTCAGGAAGCCAAACCAACGCCACGGTTACCTCCTGGCAAGAACGACTTGGAAATCTTGGAGAATCTCAAGAGGATTATCAAGGAAGGCCAGCATCCATTCTTCAGAGCTGTCCCTCAACCAGCTGCTTTGGCTAGTCTCTACAAGGGTGTTATTCCCATTTCTGACTCCAAGGGTGGTGATACTACCGAGAAACCTTCAACAACAGCGGCTCCAAAGGATTCAGAACCCGTTCAAACGACATCTTCAACAACTGCTGCTGAAAATGGGGCCTCTGCGGGTTCTGGAGCGAAGGCGGGTTCAAATGATGTGCGTGGCAGTTTGCTCTTATTCTATTCATGTGCTAACCTTTTGTTCTCTGTTTCTTATGCAGGGTGATCGTTACTCTCCTGGATCTCAGCATCTCAGAGAACTAAGTCTGTCTGCAAACGGCACAAACGGTCCTGGTGCCCCTCCAACATCTGCTGGGTCTACCCAAGACTCGCATAGGGACAATGGACCGCCACCTCCTAGTAGTGCTTTCTCTTCGGCTTCGACAAATTTGCCTGATGAACCCCACGATGAACCTTATGATCCTACTCGGTCAAGGGAATATTATTCTGCGCCTAATCGCCCTCCCCGCCCAGACTCTGTGTATGAACGTTCCCCTGCTGGCTATCCCAATAAGGACTACAATGGTTATGACACTAAAGAGCCTCTTCCTCCAAGACGTGCTGCTTGGGGCGGTCCTCCCCCTCCTCCTCGAGATTTCAATAACCGCTCTGATCATGACCAAGGCTATGACTCTCGCCCTGTATCTGACAGCAGAGCAACCATCAGCTTTGGGCCTCCTCCCTCGTTTCCTCATGGTGTTGAATTCGGCGGTGATGGGGTTCCTTCTCAGCAGCGACGTCCAAATGATGAACCAAGGAAACGCAACCGCCGAGATCAGCATCTGGAACTTGTTGATCCTATTATTGAACGGTCTCTGCACATCCCTGATCTCGCACCCGGCCAGACTGACCCTGCTGAGCTGCGTCCTCTGATCGAAAAAGCACGGGAAGAGAAACGCAAAATCCAACTTAGTCAAGGTGATGCAGCGGGAGCACAGGGAGCCGGGGCAGCGATGACAGCGACTGAGAGTCGACCGCTGCCCACGGGTACCATGCCCACTGAAGGTGCATCAACTCTTCGCGAGTCCGAAATTCCCTCTGCCCAACGTGCCGCTGAAGCTGCTGCTGAGGGTGACGATCACGATAATGACATCCGATCATCCAGGGCTTCGTCTGGTGGTACTCCGAGGGTTACTACGTTTGTCATCCCTGCATCTCCGCCTATTATCCCTATTGCTGGCATTGATGTGCCCATACCCGAGAAAAAGCCTCTTCCAGATGCCCCTAATCAAGACCAGCCGTCTTCAGGCAACGACAATGAGGACCAGCCCATCAAGATTGAGCGCCCACCTTATGGTAGACAGTTCTATGGAAGTCTGCCGCCTGGAGAGACTGCACTGGATATTGGGGCTCTGGCTCCGCTGTTCCATGAGATCCAACGACAAGAGGAAATCCGAAAAAATGCAACAGCATCAGCAGCAGCGACCCCTTACGCGGCTAGTTCCAGTAGTAGCACTGGGAGGGGTGCTCCCCCACAGGAGTACCCTCCTGCGCCTGAATCACGACGACATACTCCTCAAGATAACCTGCCTATAGACTCTGGGCCTCCTCCTGCTCACCCTCCTGCACGATTTGAGAGGGAGAGATACCCAAGGGATATTCGCGATGCTCGGGATTCTAGAGACGCATCACCCGCTTCGCATGCTCCTCGCCGGTACCCTCCTCCATCCCCACCTGGAAGTGTCCGTGGTGTTCCTCATCCACCTCCTGATGCCCCTGATCGCGACAGAGACCGTGACTGGCAGTATCATCAACAACATAACTATGGACGACGTGAGCGCTGGGGTGATCATTGGGACCCTAGTGAGTCGTATGGGAGAGATTATCCACCTCCGCCTCCAAGGTCTAGTGGATGGGATCCAAGGGACAGGGAATATCCTCCTCGTGGTACGTTGCATTCTCAACTTGATAAAACTATCGTCTAACAATGGTGTCAGATTACCCTCCTGGCCCACCACATCTCGACGACCGCGATCGCTCATATGCCCCACCTCCACCCATTGATGACCGTCGCGACCGCCCACCCCCTGGACCTTACAATCCACCCTACGGACGAGTTCGCCATCGAAGTCCATCTCCACCACCCCCACCCCGACGCCCTGGTGGTGGTCCTCCCGACGATCTGCGTCCACCAGCTAAAAGAGCCCGAGACGAGTACGGTGATTACTACACACCAGCGCCTCCACCTCCGGCTCGCGATTTGCCACCACCACATCGCCGCGGTGCTGGCGACCACTACCCTCCTCTCGCACCACCTCGCACATCGAGTCCTCACGGTCCCCCATCTTCATGGGCACCACCTCCGGGTGGTGGGCCACCAGGTGATAGGGATCGCGATAGGGACAGAGACATGATGAGGGATAGGGATATGAGGGGCAGGGATTATCGTCCTGGACCCATGGAGTATCCACCACCTCCACCTCATGCACATGCGCACCCACATTCACATCCACATGGGCACGATGCGTATGCTAGGCCACGTTCGCCTCCCCACGGACCCCCACCTCCTGGGCCTGCTAGGCCTTACGGGAGGGGAGGGTACGGTGGGCGTGGTGATAGGTACCCACCCCCGAGACCTTGAGTGGATGAAGCGTCGCTCATCTCGAGAAATTGAGCTCTGCGATGCTATGCTTTGATTTTGCTGTTCGTCTTGATTTGATTTGATCTCGTTTCGCTTCATTTCGTTTTCGACTATTTCATTCATCGTATTTCTCCTCCCTTGTCTTTTCTTTTTTGCGTCCGCTTCATCTAAATCCATATCTGGACTGGACGATTTGTACTCGATCTGGCTTTCGAGTTGCTTCATGTTTTCCCAACATTTTAGGACACGATTTATCGCCATCTTACGCTTCAAGTCACCCACTAACCGACCCCCACCCGCTTGCTTGACCATTTGCGACTACACTACCTCACCCCACCCCCATCAACTCATCTTGCTTTCATGCTCTTGGTTTACTGCATGTATCCTTAGCTGGTGCATTCATTGTACATGTGTAGCCCTATTCCACCCATATTGCTCTACTTTGTCACGCTTCATTTGACGCTATCTGTAGTCCTCTGTATGACCTTACGTTTTTCTGATTCAGAACTGACACGTGTGTGCTTGGGATTGGTTCATCGATCCTGTCAGACAATGTACCTCAACCCCTTTCATCTCAACTCATTGCTCCGACGCATTGCCTCTCATGCCCATTAACTCTCCGATGGACATCTTCATGGACTCTTTTCATCTTGCTCATTCCCGGACATTTTCCTCGCTCAGGTCTCGTCCGTTTGACGAATGCATCCAATCAACAACCCATTTATTTATCTAATGTTACGGGACGCACACGTGTCTATGCTGATACCACATCCTTCCATCATTTTCCCCTCTGCCTTCTCCCAACATGAAGCCCCATCAAATTTCTTTGGCATCATATGCTGTACTCCCGAAGTTCCTTATCGCATCCCTCACCACGAGGTTCGGAAGGGGTTTCTTGTCGGGCAACACCATCTCAGCCTTCGCTTTGGGACTCATGAGCGTGCTTTTGGAGTAGTACTCTGACCACACGTTACTGTCTGCGACGTGGGGGTTGATGATGAGGAATTCAGAGAACGGTTTGAGCGCCGCCTTTGTGTTTGAAGAATCGACACTCTCTTCCAAAGCTGCTGCCTTCTCCGCTGATACCTGTGAATTGGGAGGCATGTTTCTAATCCCGAAGTGCACAATCTGGATCCAGAAGTATGTCATGGATAGGTGAAACGTCTTTCCTTTGGTATCAGGGCTGTTGGCGATGTAACTCTCCAGTCCTTTGAATAGCATGTCTTTTCCTTCCTTTCTGCCGTACTTGGTCAGAATGACATAGGCGAGTCGGATGTGGGTGTAGTGGTCCCAGTCTGGGAGATTGTAAGAGTGGAATCGCGAGAGAAGGTCTTCGTCGGATAAACCATCTGTTTCGTTTTCACTCCTTGCCAGCCATGATTCAAGTTTCTGTGCAAGAGTGGTGGGTGAGCGTGGGTTGGGTATTGTGTTAGCTGTTGAGGGAGCAGTGATCTGAGGAGGCGTTGGGGTGGGCTGCTTGGCGACGCTAAAGGCAAAATTGAGCCATTCAAAAGCATCTGCTAGGCCAGTGGCTTGGCTGGTTAGAGAGGTCTTGTAGATAGATGCCAGACGCCCTGCGATGGGTTTAGAAAACGCGATTCGAATCTGATCTATGGTGAGAGCCCCGGGTTTGTCGGTTTTATTGGCCAAGCTATTATGATAGGATGATACATTAGTTGACATGAAAATATGGGGGCGATAATGACCTACATGAGTATAGGGAATTTGGATCTGACTTTACCATCTGCCACGCGATCTACCATCTCGAGAATCTCGACGAGCATCTCCACGCTCTCCTGTATGCGTTCCTTATCATTCGCATCGACGAGCCAGATAACTGCATCTGAGTTTGTGATATACATTGGGAGGATCATTTTGAGGTATCGCATCCCTCCGCACCCTGAACCGATGTCCCATCCAGTAAAATTTAAGGGTTTACTGCCTGTTTGAATCTCGACCGTTTCAATGTTATACCCAATGCTGGGGATAGTGGTAACAACTTCGTTTAGTTTGAGAAGGTAGAGAAGGGTTGTTTTCCCTGCATAGTCGAGGCCCAAGATCATAACCATATGGTCTTCAGTAGCGCCATGGCGAAGACGATGAATGAGACGGCGGACTATGGTGGCCATTGGAAGGTAGTTGGTAGGGCGAGTGTGAAGCAAGGATCAGGTTTTATTGTACAGCTGTCCGTCGACGTGGTCCGCAGGATACTTATGGTTGAACAGCCACTGACATGGAACGTGGCGGCCGCAGGTGAGCACGTCTATGTACGACACAGAAATAGTTTGTGATATCATCCGTCGCAAGTGTGCCGTTCCCCTGATGGCTGTGCATGCTCAGATTGTCAGGTACAAGTGCGTTCGTAGCCAAAAACTGTCTCAGTCCCTTTGGAATGTGTTGTCTCTTAGCCATGAACATCGTCGAATTCAGCGTCGTCCGTACTGTTCTAGGGATTGGGAATGACAAGGATACAAACATACTATATAGGAACCTAGTATTGACGAATCTATTCCTCGTCAAATTACAGACCTTACGGCCCATGGTAGTAGGACGAAGCAGCCAAAGTTTCCGTTCCACCTATCAATTGAACCCTACCGGCGGGGCCGGCCTCCAACGACCAGTCAAATACTTTTGCAAAGGGCTGATTGGTATTGTTACCTCGCCCAAAATGCCGTTCCGGTATTGAATATCTATCCAATATGGTAGGGACCAATTGAACCAAAGGAACACCCAAACATAACCCATCATCTTTGTCCATCGTGTTGCGCGAAACCCAACACAGCGGAAAGTATAGAGCACTCCATCTTCAATGGTAATCATTAGCCCTTGAAGTAAGAAGAACTCTAGCGCCCCTATGCTCCAGATGCCACCCGAGGCCACAATTTCGCCGGCCCAATGGAAGAGTGCTGACAAGAAAAATGAAACGAAGACCTTGAAATAACGCTGTAAAAGTCCTGTAGGCGGTAATCCGAGCTTTGAAGCAAAAAAGTTGGCATGCATGAGGAAAGCCTGTATTTGGTGTGATAATGAGCTGGTCAGATATCACGTTGATCATGATGCACATAGCGAGGGAAGCATTACCCGTCGAAAGGTTTGATGCCAATATGTCCTAAAATGGGTTAATGTCAATTAGCGCTGGGATGACAGACCAGCTAAAGACTGATCTCATCTGACACTCGATTACTCACCCCCAGAAGCGTCGCAGGGTGTGTGATTCCACGATTGAGCCGAATAAATCGGGCCAATCACTATTGTGGGTTAGGCCTGTTAGAACCCCCACAATACTGAATATCGCTTGTCCGATGCTTATTGCTGCGAGTATGTGCATCCAGTGAAGGGTAAAACCTAGACGCCATAGCCCCCGGACACCTGTGATGCCGCTCGGGTCTACAAGGCGCTGAAGGAACGGGTTATAAATCGCCACCAGTGTACCAACTTCCCATACGATTGTGAAGATGATTATTCTTCTGATTTGGCGAAGGATGAATGCAGTGTTTGTCGTGCTTTTTGGGAGCATGCGAAGGTTGTTCTGCGATCCGTGTTCAAAGTTGACCCCACGATAATTGTACGCTAAATTGAGCGCCCAACGAAGGCGAGATAGAAAAGATTGCTCTGAGATTGGTTTTGGAGGTTTGGGTATAGGCCTGAATTCCTTTTGCGGATTGCAAAGCAGGATGTCGGTGGATGACAGAAGCAGCATGGCCCCGAATCCACACCCTCTCGAATGTGCGACCCAATATGTCTCCAGCTGGGCTTTTCCGGCACCGAGGATTCCATACAGCGTAACACATAAAATGAGGAAAAATAAGGACCTCCTGTAGGGGTTTGTAGGCTTGACGGTTAAAGAAAGAGCATATATGGCGAACACCAGTAATTCCAGCATTTTGAGAAACCTGGGACTAAATGTAGCATCTCGATAGGTGGACATTGTTGTGATTGACGGAGGATGGCTGCTTACCGTGGATATCAGCCGGTTTATATATTCGAAAGTCCTCAATAACTACCAAGCACCGAGGATAAAAAATCACTGAAGGTGCATGGCAGCAAGGCAAGTAGTTTAGGCCATCTCCTCGGCGTATGCTAATGGCGTCCGCCACGTCGACCGAGCGACAGAGATAGGCAAGGTTGAGTGGGCATTGGCCCCTTCATGTCAGGACGCACGCTGAACAATAAAAACTTATAGCATAAATGATGCGTGCTGATCAGTGTAGAGGGGATTCTATGTAGTCAACTACGCCCGAGAGTTTAAACTACCAAAGTCACCTCAGTGCTAACTATTAGCACACGATCAGCATGACCGAAGCTCCGAGGTGACGTCCGCCGCCCTACTGCGTTCCACACCATGTCTCGAGTGATAAAATGAGAGTGAAGTGGAGTGAAAAGCCGATGCTAGAGCTTGCCACTGTCAAATGGAGCGCTGGAATTGGACTTAGACACGCTTGGAGAAGTTTTGATACCAGCACATCAATTACCTCGACGATTTTGGGAGTTAGCCTATCGTAGCATTTTTGCTAAAGAAAGTGTTCTAAAGCGGATCGGAGTCGCTAAACGGAGGACAGTGGTCCGAGGTTGTTACTCGATTTTGTATACTAACTTTAACAACAGGGTCTCCAGTTCCTAATCGACATCTTTTTGTCGAAGCTCGACTTCCTCATTCACGTCGCAATAGCCAATAGTCTAAGAGACTTTTAGCCTCAATTTACAAATTTTTATAGAGAGATAAGCTAGGTGTCATGTTTCTCTAAAACTTCCTTTCCCCAACACTTCATTGAATATACAGCTTGAGCAAATTTCGTCCGCTTCGTGGGCGCTGAATTCTTGACAGGGGGTGTCACAACTCGATCTGATGGCTGGAGTGCTTGCAGTAAAGATACGAGTTCTGGAGGTACAGCTGCTGTTTCTGCTTTGAAGTGGGGTTCATTCATGACGAAAGCTGTCGAATCCTGGGGTGTAGAAAGTGTGTCTGGGGGAGGTCCGAACTCTTCAAGCTCCTGCTTGAATTTCGCTATATCTGTCTCAATCTCTTTGAGCTTCGGCACAAGGAAAGCCTCCATCTTCCGCTTCTCCTCCTCCTCCCCAAATTGGAGCTCCAAGTTTGACTTGATGTTTCCCCGCTCCAACTCGAGGGCCTGAATCCGATCCTTGAGGTCATTGCGAAGATTGGGCGCAAAGGAACTTTCCTGAAGGCCTTGTGACCCCCTGACCATATCTTCGAGCACGAAAAATTGTCTCATTGGCCAACCCAGGGCATTTTCCAGAATTGCAAGTGCTGATTCCTGGGTGTTCAGGAATTTAAGGACTCGAGAGCCTTTCTGAGTGAATTCCTAGAGGTGTTAATGTATGACATGGGTAACTGTGTGTGCAAGCCATCGAACGAAAAATGTTTACCCTCCAGGCATCCTCCTTCAACTGCTCAAATGTGGATTCTGAACGTTGCAGCGCGCTTTCGTTGTTGATCGAGTCCCACATAGTGGTTACGATAACGACATTCTGTGCTGTGGCCAATCCTGTAAGGGCCTGAAATGTTCGAAGCACGTGTCTACGGCTTCCAGACAACCGGATATGGGTGATAGGAGTGAGGAAGAGTATATGTGAGAAATATGTTCCTCTATGTAGAAATTACTATCAGCAAACGATAGATAGATCGTGTAACCGTGTAGACAGCTTCACGTACTCCTTCTGTTCAAGAAACCCCTTGACCATAGATATAATTGACAGCTCCGAAATCTTAGGATCGGCAAACCCCGGAGAATCCACAATGTACAGTTTGGATTCCTGATATGCTGCATTTATCATACAATACGTCGTTAAGTTCTGCGTGAACCCTTCGAGTGAATTGCTGGATATTCGTTCTTCCCCTTTGTAACCGAGGGCCTCTATAAACTACAGCCGCAATTAGCAAACAACAACCGTTCGGAGTCAATTTTAGGGCAATATTCGAGATCGCAAACTTACTGTACTCTTTCCAGCTCCTGTTGGCCCCATGATCCTATAAATACATAGAAATTTGATGTGTTATGTCTACACCAAAGCCATATGGAAGCAACAACGTACAGCACATTATGTCCATGCTCAGTCCTTTCGTCTATCCTTTCTACTGAAACGGGACCAGCGATCTGGAGATGGCTATATAAAATTTTGTTCTCACTGGTCGCACTCATGTGTATTATCCGATTTTAAACGTTTGAATGTTTTGATATCGATGGGGTAGGAAGAAAGGGACTCAGTGTAATCCCAGCTGTCCGGGCGTGGCAAGGCAACTTACCGGGGGATACCGTGTGTCCTGACCATATCAGATATCACAGAGATTATAATTAGCCTGTCTTCAGGGACGGTAAGTATGTGGAGAGTAACTCGATATGCTCCCAAGTCTTTCCTTGTGCTCCGCAGAAGGAACCGATGAATCGAGCCACTCGGCTGGTCGGTGAAATACATACCTTCCCAATTGACGATTGAGAGTCAGGCTACGATCGTTACGAAATTTGGGATTGGGTCCAGGACACACTTCTGCAGTGGGGTGGTTGGCGTTGCTATTGATCTTATCTTATCAGACGTGTGTGCGGAGTCAGACTGGGGATGTGCGCGTGGCAAATGAGTGAACCACACCTGCCCTCCTTGAGTTACTTTCTTCCTATACTATGATGGGGGACAACAGTAGTTCATTTGAAGATCGTGTCGTAAAAGAAGGTCCTACGTCAATCCAACCCGTTACTAGTGCGATAGCAGCTGGCTACCAATCATGGCGAATACTGTACGTTGTGTTAATCGGTCGAAACTTCTTTACTTTACTATCAAGGAGCACAGGATCATGGGTCCAACTGGGGCTGGGAAGAGCACCGTGAGCGTATCGTGCTTCACTCAGCTTTCATGATGACTGACAGTTCAAATATCAAGTTTATAGAGTTGCTCGGATCAAAGGATGAGCTGCAAATTTCTAGCGACCAGCTTGACGGATTTACGCAGACAGTTTCAACTTACGAGGTAAAAAACGCGAGGTACAAGGGTCGCAAAATTTTTCTTGTCGACTCCCCAGGCTTCGCAGATAGAAAAATCTCTGAGATGGAGATAGTATCACTGCTCCAAAATTGGATCAAAACAAATGGGTGAGTCAAATCATCGCCGCATTCCCCTCGGCCTGTGTTGACGAAGGTGGTGTGCATCTGGTACCATAGAGGGTCTTATTTTAGTTGCATTCTTTATCTCACTCCGATTACCCATACTCGTTTGCCTGGAAGTCAAAGGCAGGTTCTAAAGACATTCGAAGCACTTACAGGGGTAAATGCTGTCAGGCACATCACAGTCGTAACGACGATGTGGGACTGCATTTGGAGTGATAACGCCAGGAGGCGAGCAGATGCTACATTCGAACAACTTCGTTCTGACATATGGAAGGTGATTTCCTTTACCACCTTTAATATTACGACCAATCGAGCCGTGATCTCATTTTTTACGATAGAATTTCATCGACCAAGGTGCTCACATTGTCAAATTTGACAACACGGCCGATTCAGCGCTCTCCATTCTAGGCGATTGCTTGCGCAATGGCACTATGGATTACGTTCATTTTGAGCGGATGCTCGCGGATTATGTTGATACTATGCGCGATACACCCTTTGCAGTAAACGTCTATAACGATCTCCAGAACCGAGTTCAAAACCTTCATCTGCAACGGGCTAGCATTCAATCGGACTTGCAACATGCTAGGGCTCAGGCAGATGAAATGCTCATCTCCGTTCTTGTTCTCAAACTCGAGGAAACCGAGCAGGATCTAGCAAAATTTCAGCAGCAGCTTGATAGTTTTGGTCCTCCTCGTGTGCCTGTTTCATTTATATTCATGTATTAATTACTGAGACTTAACCCTCATGGCCTATAGCTGACATAGCATCCCCTCGTGTCGACGAAGACTGTGACGTCTAGACACCACCTTTACCAAAGAAAGGGAGAATCTTACTGGCTGTCGCATCTGTGAAGAGATGGAGTCAAGAGCTCTCAAATGCCACAATAATGATTTGGCCAGTTGACGCAGTGTGCCGTTTATGTCTAACACCGGGATCAAGCAACGCCTCTGCTTTTGTGTATCTAGAAAACCACCGTTTTGGGACGCCCATGTTTCCACAACAGGGGTCCAACTTGTTATCGTGAACTAGTATCGATATTCCAAATTCGAGTCATATATAAATGTATTGTGAAGCTGTTACACAAAATATAATGACATACTGTACTCTTATCATGAGGTAATCCAATCATAACATGGAAAATTTTACGGGACCAAAGGCGCCTCGGTCAACCAATGGTCATCGATCATCATTCGAGGTGCTATCATCCAAATCCTTGTCAGCTGTATCCTATATGCTACTTAATGGCGTGTGTCACGCCGACTGAGAGCGTTGAGTGGGCATGGACTCCTTCAATTTCAAAATATATGCTGAGCAACAACGACAAGTTACAGCATAAGTGATACGTGGTGGTGAGTGTGGGGGATCTTTCGGGACGGTATGTGGAGACTAACTTGATACTTAGTGGTGGTGGTTGGTAATTATTAATCTTATCTTATCAGACGTGTGTGCAGACATCTTATAATTAGGCGGCGTGCGTGTGGTAAATACAACACGCCTTTCTACATCGAGTCACCCTCTTCTCATATTCGAGTTCTATAACACTCAGATTCACAAAATTCAAACCCATCTGATTGTGATGGGCGATAACACTACTTCGATTGAAGATCGTGTCGTAGAAGAGGGCCCTATATCAGTCGAACGCGTTCCTGCCACGGAAGCTGGGTATAATACATGGCGGATACTGTACGTCGTGTTAACACACCACGACACTCAGGAAACCCTTTGATTTACGATCTATGATCGTAGAATAATGGGCCCGACAGGGGCCGGGAAGAGTACCGTAAGTGTATTGCGGCTAAACGTTCAAAATTCTGATCTCACTTGAATGAGGTATCAAGTTTATAGAGTCGCTCGGATTGAAGGGTGAACATCGAATTTCTAGCAACCAACTTGACGGATTCACGCAAACGGTCTCAACTTATGAAGTGAAAAACGCAAAGTACAAGGGCAACAAAATTTTTCTTGTCGACTCCCCAGGTTTCGCCGATCCAAAGATCTCCGATATGGAGATAGTGACAATGCTCCAAGATTGGATCCCAACAAATGGGTGAGTCGAACCGTTTCATCCTCTCCGCTTGTGCTAACGAAGGTGATCATGTACATGTGGTACTATAGAGGATTTTATTTTAGTTGCATTCTTTATCTCACTCCAATCACCCACATTCGTTTACCCGGGAGTCAAAGGCAGGTCCTAAAGACATTCGAGGCGCTTACAGGGGTAAAAGCTGTCAGACATATTACCGTCGTAACGACGATGTGGGACTGTATTTGGAGCGATAGTGTCAGGAGACGAGCAGATGCCACATTCGAACAGCTTCGATCTGACATATGGAAGGTGATTTTCTGTTCCTATTAATATATTCACATTACCACCAATGGAGGGGTGATCTCCTTTTATTATTACTTTAGAATTTCATCGACCAAGGCGCTTACCTTGTGAAATTCGACAACACGGCCGACTCAGCGCTGTCTATTATAAACGACTGCTTGCGCAATGACACTATGGATTACGTTAATTTCGAGCGGATGATCGCGGAACATAACGGTGGCTTACGCCTTACACCCTTTGCAGTAAATATCTACAACGACCTCCAATATCGGGTTCAAAGCCTTCAGCTGCAACGAACTAATAATCAATCGGACCTACAATATGCAAAAGACCAGGAAGATGAGCTGCTCATCTCCGTCTTTGCTCCCAAGCTCCAGGAAACCGAGGAGGATCTAGCAAGATTTGAGCAGCAGCTTGATAGTTTTGGTTCACCTCGTGCGCCTAGTTTTATTCATATTTATGTTTTTATATTAGCTACTGAGACTTGATCCTCGCAATTTATAGCTGAAATAGTAGCTCCCCGCGAGGAAGAAGCCCGTGACATCGAAACACCTTCGCCAAAGAAAGGGAGATTCTTACAGACCGTCACGTCAGTGAAGCGATGGAGTAAAAGGGCTCTCAAACGCCGCGATGATTCGCCCAGTTCACCCAGTATGTTCTAGCTCGAATTCTAGTAGTATCTGTTGACTAATCTAATTTGCAGTATAACTTCCAACTTGTGTCCCATAGTCTCGCATCGAGATAATAAGAATAATTAGTAATCTTTGATAAATAATTAAGGTTACTTTTATTACCTAACAGGATAATAATTAGTCTTATTAACTGAATAACTGACTTATCCACTACTTACCATTAGTGGCTTCAGCGATAAGGCTAAGTTCGAACTTCAAAGACGTCCACAGCGCTAGAATACTTTCCGCAATATTGGTTGCGACAAAAGACAAGAGCAGTGAAGTGTATCTAGCCTCATCAAATGAAGTGCAGGGACGTGTCTAAATGTCACTGGCAGTTCACAGGGCTTATCAGCATCAGCAATGAAAGGGTCCTCTAGGATCAATTGATGCAGTTGAAACAATCACCATTTTGTGCAACATCACTCTCGAAATCCCCAAATTATATTGAGCTTCCGACCAGCGGAAAACTCATTTATTATATTTTACTGACCATTACAAAACGCACAGCGTAGTATGAGACATGGAAGCACAACCCAGGGTTCCTGTTCAAACGACTCTATACCACAACATCAAAGAGTGGTAACATCATCTGAACAAGCGCCCCAGGAATGATACAGCGAGCCCGAAATTGTCCATATGAAACGCGTATTTTTCTGTTTTTTTATCTTTCTTTTCGAAGAGGCAAAACTGAAGCGGATAAAGAGATGGAGGATGAGATGATAAGAAACAACAGATCGACGGCGATATCTCTTGTTCGCAATGCTGCACACGGCATGATCGTCTAGTTGGAAGTGGGTGCGGTCTTCGCATTTACCTCCTCTGCGTGCTTCTCGTCAATGGGATAGGCGTAGGTAGGAGGCGGGGAAGTGATCTGGCGCTCGGCATCTTCGTAATCCTCGATAACGACAACACGAGAGTATTGAACTTCGTCACTGTTGCGACCCTTGAAACTGCGGACCGCGAGGATGGTGAGGACGTAGAACATGCGAAGGAGGACACCGATACCGCAGCCTAATTTAAAACAGAGAAAGATAAAATGAGTACATTCACAACGCCATCAAGAAATGTGTCACTCACCGAGGACAAAGGATACGGCCGCAGATTCCCAAACACCCAGATTCATCAAAGAGTTCTGGAGACGATAAAGGAAGGATTCGGGGTAGGAAGATGCCATGGAATGTTGGACATGAGGATGGGGAAGGTTCTGAACAGGAAGAATCTCAATCTTCTCTCCACCCCTGGTCTTACCCTGCATTTTTCCATCAACCATCTTGTAGTCGATGAACGTGGGCACTCCGACTGGAAGAACGATCTTTGCATGGTGCATTGGACCACCATGAGCTATGTGAGATGGCTCAGAGTCGATGAGAGGAAGGCCGAGAGCCTGTCGGAAGGCGTTTGAAAGCTGGAGGGCCTTGGCTTTCATGGCACCCATTCGGCCACCGCAAGGACGTCTCATGCTGGTGGGACCGGCATTGGGATGATCATGATGATGGTTTCCTGGTTTATAGCCGCCAATGCGAGCTAAATCGGGCGGTAATGGGACACCATGACCGAATCTTGCTCTGTCGATCATGGGAGGAGGGGGTAAGGGTCCGCTAGATATCATTAATATCCTCAACGGTGCAGCCTCGGCTGTTCATACATTCAACCAAGCATAACATGGAATGTTCAGTTCGTCGTTCAGCATAGCAATTAAACCTAAAACTCACCTAAGGCGGCAGCTGCCACCACGGCTGCAAGAACGTTGAATTTCATGGGTAAAGTCTTGAAAAAGTAAAGAATGTAAAGGTTTCTGATGCGTAAAGGGTCTTAGTACACCCACTAAAGCTTTATACGAGTTTAAAGTGCTGAGGTTGGTTAAACGGTTTGTAGATGGTTGTGGTCAATGTGAGGTTGCAGTCAGCGACACTGCACCACTCGTATAGGGCATGTTTCAAACTCCGACAAGATCACGTCTCCCTGATGACAAAGGGTTGTTGACTTCAACGATTCAGGACTTTGACTCACATTTCATCGCCTTGAAAACTGTTTCTGACTGGCATATTCAAAGGGATATTATTTTGCGGAAATGTGGCGAACGTGAACACAGGAAATATTGAACGTTGATGATGATCTGAGTCAAAAACAATGTGGCAATTGAATGGCTAGCGCACAGCCACACTCATTAGTGAGCGACTCGGACAAACCGACCAGCATGGAGCGGAAGGGTGGGGTGACTCCAAAAAACTTCCAAGTTAGGAGAGAGTGTAACCAGCTCTTCGGAATGTGTATGAGGCGGCGAGATGGTCTGTGATACATCCGAGAACGTTGGAGAGTGTCGCCCATGAGTCCCGATTAATATTGAATTCGGAGAGGTAAGACACGGCTGCCCTGCTATCGGCCACGGGTGTCATCGTACTACATACATGGTCCCATTAAGCCTGCGGTACAGAGTACCACATGCATTCGAATTACCATGCCACTAGGATCACAGTTCAGTATGGGCATCTGCTAAGTTGTGCGAAGGACGGTCGAGAAATGACTTTCGGTGTATTCGCTACCTTTATTTTACACCTTGCGGTGGAGGAGATCCACCAAACTGACCTTGCTCATCAATGCTTTGGGGATACAGGTGGTTCGAACCGCAAGAAATTGGAGACCTTCAAAAACCAACAATTACTAAAGTACTAAATATACTGTCATGGCATTCTAATTGAGGATGAAAATAGCACTGATAACCAATTGATAACAATGAAGATGTGCAGCATGGTTCAGGGCCGGTTCAGAGTGCACCACGTAAGCGCCCGGGTGACATGAGGCTCCGAAGTGTGATATAAATAGATTCAATATACAGCCAATCAGGACCTGCGCCCGTTGTCAGAAGTGACTTATTCGGTTACTCAAGCCATGTAGCCATGTAGCCATTTCTCACCCCTACACTCAACCTGCCCTGCCTTATCACAGTTCAGCCAATTTTCTTCCCTTCTCAACCAGTGTTTCATGGATTTTGATCTTGACACGAAGGAGTTCCAGAGGATCACAGTTACATTGCCTGTTTCAGCAGAGAGGTGCTCAAGAGTCTCAGTGGCAGAACCGTCCTGGAGAATCTTGTAAGCACCCCGTATCGTATTTCCAGACACCCGCTCAGCCGTCCATGCGGTCTTCTCACAGAGTAATGGGTCCAACAGGAGCTGGTAAAAGCACGGTATGATACTCTGATCACAGAATACGGTGCTTTTCACCGATGTACAACCAGTTCATCGAAGCACTGGGGTGTGATGCATCGCTGAAGATATCCAGCAATCAGCTAGATGGGTATACCAAATCAATCTCGACCTACCGAGTACGAAACGTGGCCAGCGATCGTGTCCCCATTTATCTCATCGATTCGCCTGGCTTTGCAGACACGAAAATCTCAGAGGTGGAGATAGTGTCGATGCTTAAGAAATGGATTCAGGAAAACGGGCAAGTGCATTGTCAGCCTCGGCGGTTTAATGTTGAAATCATCGCCCACCAGCGGAATGTATTTTATACCTCACCCCTGTCACTCAAGTTCGCATGCCTGGAAGCCAGAAGCGTGTGCTTGATACCTTTCAAGCCCTTACGGGATCCAACACCGAGAAGAATATCACCATCGTAACAACGATGTGGGATTCTCTTTGGGGAGAGAGCTCGACGAAACGCGCAGAGGAGACGTTCAACCAACTTCGAAATAATGTTTGGAAGGTGTCTACATATTTATCCTGTGTCTATCTAGGGGTGCTAATAACGGCCATTAGCACTTCATTCACCAGAGCAATCGTATTGTTAAATTCCATAACACCCATCAATCTGCCTTGTCTATTTTGGATGGCGCATTGGATCGTGGTGTACCAGATTACTTTCAGCTCGAAAACATGGTCAATTACTCGCAAGAGCTCCGACGAACTCCATTTGCCTCGAATCTGTATGACGACCTTCACCATCGAGTTCACTCACTTCGATTACATAGGGAGAATATCTTACAACAACAGGCGCAACTATCAGCTCAGACTGATCCGGATCTCTTGCTCACATCGTTTCTCTCAAGACAGCTCAATGATGTTGAAAATAATCTCACTCGATTCGAGCAAGAGCTTAGCGAATTTGGACCTTCTCTTAACCCCCCTCTTGGTCCAACCTCTACGGCTACTAGTAAGACACCGTCAATATTAATAACCGCCGATAATGGGCGATTGTGCAACGTGCGATCTGCGACACCCACCCACAAAGCTTCAGACACGGGCCATTCTCCCATCGACCCTGCTACGCCTTTCCCGAATTCATCGTCTACAGCACCTGACCCAATACCCGGCCACCACAGTATGCTAACACCAAGTGAACTCTTGGAGCCTCATCAGAGAGATTCTGAGCAAAAGTGGACGGGAAGTAGAATTGTGGCACGGACTGTGCGATGCTTGAAGTGCTGGGTTGTGCGATGGTTTGGAGGGACCGCTGAGCACCCTCGTCATTGATGTTATATGTAAAGCTTCAAATTTCAATATCCATAACTTCTCAAGTTTAAACAGAAGGTTCCTTTAGGGGACGCAAGTCCCTTGCTCGCCAGTAGCAGAAGTCTAAAACCCGAATGGTGTGTTGTGGTCTTATCGCAGAAACCCGAAATTTCAAGCCCAGCCGAAACTCCGGACCCATAACGTTCAGAGCACTGCACCTGTTGTTCGTAGTCCCTTGTCCGCTGACACAGTTCTTCAGGCTAAATTCAGACCTTTATTCCCGTAATCCGGACCATAACTACATCCTATATGTTGTATACGATGATATAACATCGATTCGATCACAGGCACTGTTTTATTGGGTAAGAAAGGTTGACACAAAAAGGCTCCAAAAGTCAACACATACTTGGGAGTACCAATCATTGGAATACTTGCAAGTATACGGGGATTGGCAAACTGTTGGTCCATTATAACCAATTCTAAGACAGAGGCAGTTTATGAGTGAGTTACATGTACACCATGACGCATGTAAACTTACCCTCCGCATTGACCCCAGCGCGTTTGTTCGGGGCCACTTGCAGTCGTCGTCGTCGAAACTGGTGGTGATGTGGAAATAGTGGACCCGGTAGTGGCAGGAGGAGTGGTTGTAGGGCGGGGATCGGGGGTGCTATTTAGCTCAAACCATCCCAAGACCTCGTTCGCCTGAACTTGGATATCATGGCCAACGGGAGCATCGATAGCTTCGAATTTGGTACCATATCGACTACGATTCCAACCGCTGATGGGAGTGTTTGTGAGGGCAGTGGTAGGGGTCTGGCTGACACCAAACACGTTCGCCCACTGCTTGATTGCCTCGAGGTGGTTGTTGTAGCTTAGTGTCGTGTCACTGTGGTGAGTTTGGTCAGGACGCTTCAAGTTCCTAAACAGACGATTGATGCTGTTGTCACCTTCGTCCGTGCCAGATTTGCATTCTTGGACGATTTCCGGTATAACCAGGATAGCCGCTGCGTACTTGATCACCCTATTGCGGTATAAAACTCGGTCACTAATTATAGCTACGTTTTAAGGTCGATCGCGACACTCACCCAAGCCTGAGGAGTCTTCGATAATTGTCCCGTCGAGCACTGGCTATTCCACATGCTGGGACCAGCGAAGCACCCGTAGGGAACACCACACCAGGCAGAGATAGCAGCGAAAAGGTCCGGATATGCTCCAGCAAGGACCTGTGACATCATTCCACCAGACGAGGTTCCGGTAGCAAAAACCCTAGCTGGGTCAACGTTGTAGGTGCTAATAGCATAGCGGACCATGGATGCGATGCCGAGCGAGTCGCCACCACGATCATGAGTCAACGTTTCGGTGGTGTGCACGTCCCAGCATCCTCCACTATCGGGTGCGTGTGGGTAAATAACCATGAAATTCTTGTAGCTGTCGGCAAGATTGGCATATTGCGTTCCAGAGAAGTAGGCCTGCGCCGTTCCGGTGCAGTAGTGAATGGCCACGATCAGAGCGGGTTTGGCGACGAGTCCAGTTGGGCGATAGGTGAACATACGAACCCTCGTAGGGTTTGTGCCGAAGCTTGTCACCTCCTGGAGTTGGTTCTGGGCTGCCAGAGCCTGAACTACAGCTAAAAGCGCAACGCTTAGGATTGTAAAGAGAGATCGGAAGGGGGACATGGCGAACTCTTGGGTGCAACTCTCAAAAAATTGAAGTTTAAATAGAATACGGGTAAGCGACGATCATGGACTCAAATCCTCGCCGCCGCCACTCATGATCAGAACTTGTTTTCTTCATAAAATTCAGCGTGTACCGATAACCAGCCGTCGCTTATCTGTCGTGTGGCGATGATCCCTCTCGTGAGTCTCGTCCTAACCCTAAATTTTTCTTCACTTCGTATGTACAAGCCTTCCATTTGTTCCACTAAATTGTGCCAAGAACGACTCCCGGGTCTCGGACTTTGTATTGTTGAATCTGGTGACGAGTTTACAGCATTCACAAGTGATGTTTGCACCGTCGAACGGTCCGACGTTGACATTCACGGCCCACAAGAATCCTTCATTGTTTCCGAAATATTGCATATCTTATTCCTTTATCACCTTTATGATGCTCGCCCTTAGAATTTCAGTCGAGCTCAAGAAGCTTAAATAGGTCCTCCACTTTATGTATGCTCCAAGCGCCGCCTTTTGCTGTCAATTCAAATATCATGACATATCTCCCCTCCGATCAAATTGCGAACATCTTCCGGAGTACCCTCATGACCTCTCGTGTGGATGGGCGTTATTAAATACCGTGCCATACTCGACGTTTCGTCGCCAATGCCACGACAATTCCCCAATTCTACGCCCAACCAGGTCACAAGGTTCCAGGCTTATCTCCTTCGACAACTTGATCGAGTCGATGAGGTCCATTAAAAACTTTATATTCAACCCACCCCTTAACAGACACGACTATACCTCAATCTAGGGACAGATAGTGTATGTTTGAGTGATCGTAGCTTATTCAAAGTCAGGATTTTGTGTGATTTTAGATATGGCAAAACCACTCACTCGTGCCTGGCTCACATTGTGAGTACCACTGAAGAAGAAAATGGTGATTAATCGCTTTGATCCTCATGGCGAGTCGATGAACAGGTGAGCTTACCTCATTGTACTTCACGCAATTTAGCCCTGGTGAGCAAAGGTTGGGTCCCGTCCAGCCAACTCCTCCACACTGGCGCCAGATCTGATGTTTCGAATATGAACAAGCTCAACTCAGGCTTTGAGGAATGGCTTGACGAAGACGAAATGTACTCACAGTCGGTCCTGTGGGCCACGGTAAAACACTGGTCTGAGTCCTTGTCTCGCTCCAGCACGTCCCTGTTGGCGATGGAAGCGGTGTATACGAGGTCGGGGTGAAGGTAGAACTCGTGCCTATTGCGGTGTCAGTAAAGGTGATAGTAACGTCAGGAACCACAAGAGCAGCAAGCTAAAAAGCCTACTTTAGAAATCACTATGTTTAATGACAAGGGACGGGACTTGCAGCTTGTGTTGCGAAGGCAAAAAACATACTGAATCTAACGGATGGCTGGTTGAAGAACATGTTTGAGAATAGCTCTGATAACACTGTGGGTTTGATGTGGGCCGAAGTCTTTCAGTGAGCTTAAGTATCTCAGACGACCTAGCAAGTGGCTTTGTCAGTCAAAACCATGGATCGTTGTCGGAAAATTATATATAATGAGCACCCCGAGTCGGGCCTTGTCCCCATTCTATCTCTATCTAATCGACAATGGTAGAGGTATGTGATAACCTCAAATAGCATGTTGAGCATTTACTAATTGACATCGAAGCACTGAGTGCTGCGCAGTTGAACAATCAATTGAACCAGAAATAAACGGTGACATCTATATACTACATGTTTATCCAATTCAGAGGTTTAAAAGGGAACTTAATATGCAAAGATACCCCGGTACGTATCAATCTCCTCTCGTAGCCTATCCACCTGTCCCCTACTGAATTCTGTTAAACAAACGTCGTCACTGTAGTCCATGAAGTTATCTGAGAACAACATATGATTAATTTGCTTGGAAATTGATGGGGGTTAGGACTTACGAATGGCATCAAGGCCGGCGTCATCAGGGCAGGTATCTGGTCTCTCTGATTCAGAGGGGCACCCGGAGGTAGCACCCTTCTGCAGAGGTGTATCATCGACATAATCCCCATGTCCATCGCGATCGCACCCTGGCTTGTTGTTGTCGGTTTGGAAGGTATGCCACAAGCCGACCCAGTGGCCTACTTCATGTGTCAAGGTCTGCAAAAAGTAAATAAAAGATGAATAAAGCAGCAGCGAAAAACTCAGAGCACACATACCTTTCCTAAGTTGTAGTCCTCAGTTGTGCCAGAAGGCAACGTCTCAGCGTCAATCACTGAATGAGTATCATGTTAGACCTCGTAATTAAGACCCTAAAGTGAGACCAGACATACCGACGCCATCAACGTCTCGATTAGATTCGTAGTCCCACGGGAATGTCGCGTAACCCAGGAGGGGATCTTTCTTCGGTGGCGGTTCGGTAAATCTAAAAGTACGTACAAAAACGGTTTAGTGAAAAAGCATTTGAACCTTTTGCGGGAGCACATACCCAACGGTGAAGACGTTCAAAACGTCTGGTCCACCAGTTCGGAGAGTCGATACCATGTCTTTGCTTTGCTGGTTTCCACTATAGACCTTACGGTACCATTCGGCGTTGATGGTTCGAGTTGTGTCTGCCAAATAGAAAGAAAGACCCGTGCTGGCGAAATCATCGTTTATAACTCGAAGTTGCTCTTCAATCATAGTATCGCTGTGGATTCAAGGGTATCAGCATGCTGGGTTATTTACGACGCGCAAAGAGAACTTACGGGAGGTTGCCTTTTTCACGGGTGTCATCCTCAGAAACAACGTGGAAGTAAACGGGAATCTGGGCGTCCCTCACTTTCTGGCCCTTTCTTAATGCTGTCTTGCGGGCATTGAAGGCTTGTTCGATCTTGACACGCTCGTCATGAGAGGGAACTTCGACACCGCAACGGCTGCCACTATCAAACCAGGTGAGTGCTAGTGAGCCTCATGTCTCGAATGGTAAGCAAGAGGACTCACTTCAACGCGGCAAGGGCACCAACAGAGAGCTGAGCGATACAGAAGAGGGAGATAAGCAGTGATCGAAACATGACTGGAGAATTTGAGTCGTTCAAGGCGATAAAAATACGAAGCGGGGGTAGTCCCTATTTATACAAATTTTGTTGGATCACGGCAGGCATTTAGAGCAGGTGTTGAACAATGCAGTCTCCGAATAAGCGCACCTCCCACAAGCGAAGAGAAGCGGGTAAGCGTAAGCTCGTGCTGCTCGATTACATACTAGGACATAAAGCTTGGTACTAACCAAAGTTTATACAGGCTTTATAGTCGAATAGAATTCCGGATGCGAAGATGTAGGGCAAGGTGAATAACAGGAGTTCGGATGGAAAGAGCCAATAGTATTCAAGACTCGTCATTCTTTCATTACACGTAGAATGGCTAACGCGCACACCCGATTTCAGTCCGAACATGCTACGGCTTTAGAGTCTGTCCGGCAACGATAATACGGATAATATGGATAATACGATCAATTCTAGGGTCCACCGTCTAGCACTAAAATAGTAGTAGTTCGGCTCCTCGATCTGAGTTGTCAGGGAGGGCACGTTACAGCTCTGTCACGCTGATGAGCAAGATAGGCGACGTTGATAAGAAGCATCAATCTTTCACCATTGCAGTCATGCCCAGTATCAGCTCCAGGCAACGACGTCTTCTCTTAATTGCATCTGCGTACATGGTTAATGTCTTTGGTGTAGCTACTCAACTCTACTCTTCCTCACTCTACTGGAAACAGCCGTATCACACTTCAAAACTCTCCGGAGCAGAGTGGGTCAATGAATTAATTCATGGGCACTTTGATCGCATGTGGACTGAACTAGGTGTTCGTGTCCATGTATTTCTTGCCCTAGTTCATGAGTTACGTATAACTTGTGGTCTAGGAGATTCACGCCATGTTGGACTCAACGAGCAGGTTGCCATCTTCCTGTACATGTGTGTGACTGGGCTTCATGTTCGACATGTAGCAGAACGGTTTCAGCGGTCTCGAGACACTGTTTCCAAGTAAGGATTCGCATTTTGGATTCTATATGTAATTTTCACAAGCCTGTAAAGGTATTTTCGACATATCTTGCATCATGTCTCGTCTGGCCCATTTTACAAAAAGTTTGTCCAGCTTCCCCGTGCAGATGATCCTGTATCGGATTATATTAGATCGAATCCTAAGCTTGCCGGCTACTTTGACAACGCCTTAGGAGCCATGGATGGTACCCACATAAATGCATTCCCATCTGCTGCAGATCGTCAGGCATGCCGAAACCGAAAGGGTGGTATAACACAAAACTGCTTAGCATGTGTCTCCTTTGACATGCGCTTTCTGTACTTCATCAGTGGTTGGGAAGGGTCTGCTGCAGATGCAACAATGTATTCTGAATCACGCCTCCGTGATCTACACATCCCTGATGGAAAATACTACCTTGCTGATGCAGGATTTGGGATATGTGATACACTTTTGGTTCCGTATCGTGGTGTGCGTTACCATCTTGCTGAATGGGGACGTGCCAATGTCCGGTACGTTAAATCTTGAATTTAATTCTGAATAATTAATTTTAATTTGAAACTCTTCTGTATCTAGACCTGCAAATAAAGAAGAATTATTCAATTTGCGACATGCACAAGCACGGAATGTAGTTGAACGCATTTTTGGAGTTCTAAAGAAGAAATGGAGAATTCTTGTCTGTCCCTCGGAGTTTGATATGAAATACCAGGTTCAAATCCCCCCTGCACTCGCCGCCATTCACAATTTCATTCTCATTCATGACTCATCCGATATCGACAATTTTATCACAGGGATTGATGAACTTGACCTTGATCCAGTCCCTGGAGCAGCACTAGATAATGAATTTGGTATATTAGCTGATTCAGTGGTTGGGCGTGTGGAGAAAGAGCGTGCAACAGCACTGCGAGATGAAATCGCACAAAAAATGTGGGATGATTACCAAAATATATTACGCTCTCGAGGGTTGATTTAGGAAAATTAATTATTATTATAAAAGGAACGTTGTAATTAAAACGAGTGACAATTGTATTTAAACGAGTGAAATCAATATATCTAAATATTAAAGGAGCGAGGAAATTATAAAGAGAACTATGAAGGTAAATAGCGACGGGCATCTATGTTGCATTGCTCGAACTGGGTGCAGATCCACTCACGACGAATTACAGCATCATCATCGGGTTTGGAGGATAAGTCGAGATAGAAATCAGCAGCAGACTGATCCTTGCGAAAATAATCAAGTAAGCGGATAAGCGCATGAGTGGGCAGCCAGTGAGCCTCTAATTCCTTGGCCAACGTGATAGCCTTGGTGCGACGCTGTGGACTAGTAGATGAAGGAGGTGCAAGGAGGGAAGCAACAGTTTGATTAAAGTTACTGATGGAATCCGCCATGAGAACAGCCGCTTCAGCACTAGTGCGTATGCGCTTAGATTTGGGGGCAGCAGAGGTTGCAGGTTCTCGGCGGCGGCGAGTTGAAGGTGGCGGGGACAATTCCTATTGATAAAATACATGTTTAGATTAAAATTAATAGTCAATAAACCCTGGAAATACCTCGAGATCAGGTTCATCATTGTCAGACTCAGGAGCATCCTCATCATCTGCCTCCTCGTTGTCCGTGCTCTCAGGCGACTCGATATGGCCAGAATTGGAACCACTCCCAGTAGATGTCGAGTCGGAGGAGCCAGAGGAAGCAGGGTAAAAGGTATGGGAGCCTCTTGCCCGACTTGAGGGGATGAGCACGTCCATGAACGATAAATAGCGCCAACCTTTGTTTCGGAAGGGCGCGGCACCCTTGTGCTTCTTCACATAGTCATCCCATGAACTGGACGACGCTGGGGTAATGCCAGCACCATTCTTATCATCCCAAGTCCAGCCAGAGCAGGACTGGATACCGCGGATGATGAGAAGAAGAGCACGAAGCTAAGATAATGAAAATCAGTAATCCAATGCAAAATAGAAATATAATAATAGTTACATACCGAAGCCCACTTGTTTTGAAGCATCTTGACCGTTTTCTGAGGGCCCTGTTTGTGGTACGGTGCAATAACAGGCAGGGCAGAACGGAAAGTTGTTGCCTTGAAGTTGGCATTATCACCACTGGCGGAGATATGCTCAACCAGGAACTCAAGGAAAGCTTTCACCTCTTGATGGGTCCAAATGGCGCATGGGCTTCGTTTCTCAGGAGCCATAGTATAAAGAGAGAGGGAGACAGGTAAAACGAGTGGAATGAGACAAATCTCGGGGATGGTATGCAAGGACGGACACAGCTGATTAAATACATTGATTCTACCTCTTTATTTACACCGTGCAAACAAAATACTCATGGTTTCAAGTTTCAAGGGAACCCGAGATGAAATGCGATATGAAATTTGAATGGAAACACGGAGGTACACGATAGAGTGAAGCAAACATGAGGGGGTGGTGAGGATGGCGAGTGGTTTTCTTATCACTGATTAATCAGGGATCAGTGACAAGGTCAATGTGACGTGCCCTCCCTGACAACTCAGATCGAGGAGCCGAACTACTACTATTTTAGTGCTAGACGGTGGACCCTAGAATTGATCGTATTATCCATATTATCCGTATTATCGTTGCCGGACAGACTCTTAGTCTCTGTCAATGAATTTGATAGTCATCGACGTGTGTATGACTCCTATGCAGTTTGTCTTCAGTTATTTCACTCTATGCATTACTTGCGCAGCGTCGCCCATCGAGAGCAGTGTGCTCGGGGACGCCATGCGCCCATTCCTGATAAATAGTGGCAATATGCATCTACAAAACCGCTCACCCGTGTCACCTCTCAATCCGACTCTGAGTCAGTGTTGGCCCAGTCGGCGACTATAGTCTCTAGTCGAGTGGTCGACTAACATAGACTGACCCGACTAGGAACCGACTGTGCCCATAAAAGGGAGAATAGTCTACGACCGTGCTTACAAAGGCTCGACTCTCACACGGTCCATCAGTGAGTGGACTGTGACTAGGCAAAGCGGACCGAGGCTACGCGCGGCATTCACCGAGGTCTTACTGTCCGCATCCTGGCACCTTTCTGCTCTCATCTCTGCAGTAGTGGATATCCTCCCCGCCCTGTATACTCAGGCAAAGAACTAGAGTCCAGACGAAGCTAAGTAAGGGCACGTGCACACGACACAGGAAGAACGTGGGGACAACGAAAATCACGGACAAAACCCGAAGCCTTAAAGGCCTCAGAATCGTTCCAGGTGGTATCTAGAACTAATATCTAGTGCATTCATCCGTTTTGTGTATTCAGCTTGAGCATTACCTGGCGACCACAGTACTTAAGTAACACGGAAATGATAATTAGTACGCTCTCAGAATATGTGCCAATGGGATTATTTGCCTTCACCATCTTGATGGATAAGACTGGTTTTGACTTAATGTTGCAATTTCGAAGGGAACTATACCCCGAGATTATAAAAATTACTCCATAGAAACTCCTACACTGAATGAAAGGTATAAAGCTGCAAAAACGAGAGCTTTTTTTCTACAATCATATAGTACCCCAATCACATCGAGAGAGCCATGAGGAAGTGGCCTCGAGAACTTTTCACTGATCACCCAAAGTATATCCCGAACCAAAATGTCACTCTGCGCCCTCCCGAGGTATGGGCCAACGATGCTAAGGACAAGGTTCGAGTGATCTGTACACTCTGTCTTACGGATAGGGTCGGAGCTATTGCTAGTACAAAGGAGGAAGAAAGAGCACACAACGGAGAGCAGATAATTCCCAGATCCCTAGAAGATATCAAACTCGATTGTAAGTTTTCAACTACATGTCCTGACTGTGTCCTATGGAACATTGATGTACATCAGTGATGGGGAGTTTGATTATGACCTCGATTTTGACTATTTAACTCAATATAATGTATATTTCATCTTTCTTTACACAAATTAAACATCTATCTACTATTTACACTGTTATCTATGGCGGCATCAGTGAAGTGATGGTGCTTGATTGATCGTGTGAACGAAATTGGTAGATGGGAAAGTCGAGAATAGTCGACTCCAGTCGACCAAAGTCCTGACACGACTGATCCGACTTAGCGGACGACTAATCCGACTTAGTCGCCGACTGGGCCAACACTGCTCTGAGTCCTATACGCCCTGGGCCACACTTAGTGACATGCAACCTACTCATCACGAGATACGTCATCGACTGTTACTCCTGTATCCGATCCTTGAAGGTCTGTACGTTGCTGCTGCCTTGGCAATCAAGTCTTCATCATCCTATCGACGGGAACAGCGCTACGATTGGAGACTCTGATAATATTCCTCTTACAACCATTTGCTATTATTCTTGGGGACATGGTTCAAAGAATATGAAATGCTGGCTATCGCAAGACGCGATGAACGAAGATGGTAGGGATGGTCGGGTGAGTTTATGGGTTTTATGGTCAACCTCCGATGTCTTTGACTTGCATATGCGGGAGGGATACCTTAATAGATCGAAGGCGCAGATTGGTCTAGTTTCAAAGCTTGTAACAGGTAGATGGCAGTTCACTATGACACTATCCCTGATCAATGAATTTCATTTTTCTGTGGTCGGAGACTCTGCAGTCCAATATTCACATAGAAACCCGTGAGTCATAAGTTTACGCATGGCATGAGTTGGGATTCCGATTTCGTGTTTCCATTATCTGAGTAAGTACAATTGAATTTGAGCGAAATTCTACTGGATCTATAGAGGAAGCTGTCAAGACATTTACGTTATGCAAATTTTATGTTGAACAAGTTTGGTACGCCTGACCCTGAACCGCTGAACCGATGAGAACGGATTGGTGAGCCCTTCACCCGTTATTAAACCTAACCATGAAATGTTAGGCCAGCCATTCAATATCCATCCATGTGTTGGAGGACGATTTAGTATCACCCCATGTCCACCCATCGTGTGGTCAACCTCCAGCCTCTGGCGCTCTATCCTGCTGTTGAAGTCTTGTACCTCGCGTCATTGTCTGTCAAGCCCTCCTCAATCTACCGACGTCTCCTATTTCCACCCATTGCACTACTCTCACTATATTTTCTTCTATATTCCGGCCTTTCTCTTAGCGAGTATCAACAAATATATGCAGCAGGATGTAGATTCGCCAGTCTCATCCTGTTTGCCTCAACGGACGTCCTTTTGTCCAACCCTCAAAGAGATTTTCGACAAATCCCGACACCAAAAACTCCCATTTCAGATGCGCCCCTAGGTGCCCGGGTGTACTGGGCATTGAAGATATTTTTCAACCCAAGAGGTATTAATTACGCGCATGAGGCCGTTGCCCATACCCCTGCCCGACCCACAGAAACAACCAAACGCGCATTCGTTCTCCGTCAGCTCAAGCGACAGCTAGTCTGGACCGCTGTCTGGGAGTTTTGCATTCTGGCCAACCTTTACAACCCCTACGTTCGTCGCCTGGTGGATCCGAAGGATATTGAGGGATTACAGAAGCTGTGGAGAGTCGGTGCAGTCACCTATTGGCTTTCTATACCATATTCGATGGAAACGTCGTATCGCATTATGAGTATCGTTGCTGTGGTGGGCGGGTGGAGTGAGCCAAGGAACTGGCCTGATCTTTTCGGTTCATTTTTGGAGGCCTATACCGTTCGTCGACTGTGGAGGTAAGTTGCTCCCTACTCAGGAGAGAGGTCGACTGATGGTCTATAATCTCTAGCAACGTCTGGCACCAAACGTTCCGAAGGGTACGCTTCCAAATTTAACTATGCCACTTATTCAGGACTGATGAATACTTGCATCGATAGGTGCTCAAAGCGCATGCTGAATTTACAGCCTCAAAGCTTGGGCTACCGCGCAAGGGGAGAGCATCGCAAATTTTCAAGCTTTTCTTTGTATTCGCTCTCTCGGGTATTCTACATTGGAGCGGCGACCTGATGGGGACGGGCGTATTTTATTATACGCAGACCTTGGTAATGTTCCTGTTGCAGCCTTTCGCTATTATGTTTGAGGATCTTGTTATCTCCTTATTTCGCAAGTTTGGGTTCAAGAAGACGCGATGGACGAAAGCAATTGGGCTCGTTTGGGTCTTTTTATGGGCTGTGTGGTCAACAAAGGGCTCATTTGACTTACATATGAGGGAAGGCTACTGCAATGGATACAATCCACGCATCGGTGTTACTTCGAAATTGGTGACTGGCAGTTGGTTTTACACTATTCCTGATAAATAACGTAGGATGCTTCTGCCTAGTATGCCCCTTGACGCCGTTAATCTCCACATCTTACGGGGAATTTTCATCTCAATTCGACAGGTATTCCTTGAAAGGTTGATATCGGCCTGCCCCGGTATTGGTGGTGAGCGATGAATTTCATTTCATCAGGCTGAATGTGCAAAATACAAAACCTCTCCGTATTCGGTTCAAGCACACCACTTTAATACGTGATCGTCTTCCCGATGTTCAAGCTGCCAGACTAAACCATCATTTACCAATGTATTTTCTATCTAATCTGCCAGCTGTCTGATCCGAACAAACCCTACTTTTCAATTGTGCTGAATCGTTCGAAACCAATGACGACGACTTTAGGACTCAGGGTTGGATCCGGGGCACACCTGTTCGGAGCCTGCATCAATTGGCCATGCATTTTCTCTCTTTATAAACATTGGAGCTGTGTTCAACGACACACAAGTCGATTCTCGCTTCCCTCTTCTTCCTTCCAATCATTCTTTTCAACACCATGAAAGCAGCCCAGTTTTTGGCGTTGCTCCCCACCTTCCTTTACTACTCAGCCTACGCGGCTTTACCTCCGACTACTTCAGATTCTACAACGGGAACAACTCTGCCTGTCGTTCCTAACAGATTCATTTTCGAAGTCGATAGTCTCGCTGCAGCTCTTCCTAATGCGCCAGCTAAGAGGTCCCTCGACGCCGTGTATTCGGCCATCCAAGCGAGAGGCATTCCACTTGACATCAAAAGAGAGTTTAACGCCGAAGGCATCTTCGTTGGCGCTGCTGTTGTGCTTAGAGTGAGCCGTGTTATTTATGCTATTTTTTTCTGTCATGCTTAACAATGCATATGATTTTTCAGAGTGTTCAAGTGAGTTCATTATAATCAACGAATGCCTCGTTGATTCCTTAATTCATGATCCCCTCAACAACAGGATGCGGCCACTATCGCTTCCCTCCCAGGTGTAAAAGCCATTCGACCAGTCATGCGCGTCGAGCGCCCTAGCCCCGTTCAATCACATACTGTTACGGGCACAGATGACCCACAAGTTCCCCAAGATACACAATCCACTCATAAGATGACGGGTGTGGACAAATTGCACGCTCAGGGAATTTTCGGGAAGGGAATTAAGATTGGAATGTGCGTATGAGTGAATTCCCTCTTTCTATGATGTTTTTATTGAATGATTCAACATTCAACAGTATTGACACCGGCATCGATTATACTCATCCGGCCCTTGGTGGAGCGTTTGGACCAGGACATAAAATCATTGGTGGACATGATTTTGTTGGAGACGATTACAATGGTGCGTCTTGGCATTATTTCCCGTCGTCTTTTCTGAGATAGTCACCATTTGTAGGAAACAACGAAGCTGTTCCGGATGACGACCCTATTGATTGTGTCGGTCAGTAAACCTGCGAACATTTACATCGACGAACCGCGTATTGACACCCTTTGACAGGCCACGGGACTCACGTTGCCGGTATTATTGGCGCCAACCCAGGGAATCCATACGGTATCAGTGGTGTCGCCTACGAAGCCTCCATTGCGGGATACAAAGTTTTTGGCTGCAAGGGGGGTGTTTCAGATGACAGTCCGTTGGCTATTTTTCTCTCACCAGAGTCCAGCTGATTGAATAAAACGTTCCTTTTCACAGTTATTGTCGAATCTCTGCTTCGAGGGTACGCAGATGGCATGGATATCCTGACTTTGTCTCTTGGAGGTGCAGATGGCTGGACTGAGGGCACTCCAGCCGTCGTCGCCAGCAGAATTGCAGCATCAGGAAAGATCGTTACGATTGCTGCTGGCAATGATGTGAGCCATTCCTTTTCGTTGGTGCCGATTGCGTATCAATTAAAATCGTTTGAAGGGTGCTTCGGGATCATGGTACGCCTCAGGACCCGGAACAGGCGTCGACGTTATCTCGGTCGCTAGCGTCGAAAAGTACATTTTAATTCCTTCCATCGACTGCTGTCGATTTATTAACCTCGTTCATTCCAGTACTGCCATTCCTGTGCAAAGTGCCATTGTAAATGGCGTCCAACATGAACCTATTTCATATTACTCCAGTGACCCTTTACCTGTCGATGGAGAGCTTCCAATCTACGCCACTTCGAAAGACTCTACGGTCGTCGACGATGCGTGCAATCCTCTCCCGGATGATACTCCTGATCTATCCAAGTTTGTCGTTATCGTGCGCCGGGGTTCCTGTTCATTCGTATGTCGTCCTTGATCCATATACCCGTCGCAAACGTTCATAATTGTGTTTTCGATAGGTCCAGAAGCTTGAACACATTGCTGCGAAGGGTGGTAAGGTTTCACTTATCTACAAGTGAGGAAGGCTTTTTCATCATTTTCCACTTGAATACTGATTGATTTTTTCTCGCGTGGTCTTATCCAGCAATGGAAATGGAATTATTGCTCCTGCGGTTGGCGACTATGTCGCATCTGGTATTAGCGCGGCCGATGGCGAATTCGTAAGTATAAACCGCCTGAAGTTCGGTGAAGGAACGACTTATTTCTCAAAATTGTCCCATTAGCTCGTTCAACAATTTGTCGCTGGTGCACCTCTCACCCTGTCATTTCCTCAAACAGGCGGGATCACGTACATCGATGCTCCTACAGGCGGTCTCATGTCGAGCTTTTCTAGGTAATCAATCCCATTCATTGATAAATTCGATATATAAGTCCTCACCAATTTACTAGTTATGGTCCATCCAACGACTTCTACTTCAAGCCATCGGTCGGTGCTCCAGGAGGAGGCATCCTCTCAACCGTCCCTCGCAACTCGTATGCTGTTGAATCCGGTACTTCGATGGCCACGCCTTTCGTAGCAGGATGTTCGGCACTGCTTCTTCAGGTTAAGGGAAATACCGAGGAAGTGGCATTGGGCGCTAGAACGCTTTTTGAGACTACTGCCAAGCCTATTGGATCGACGAAGGATGATAAGGATCCTCTTCAAACTCTCACACAGCAAGGCTCGGGTTTGATCAATGCATTCGATGCGATTTATGCGAAGACAATTGTGTCACCAGGACAGCTGGTTTTGAACGATACTGCGAACTTCAAGTTTACGTGAGTGGTGCTTTCCTGTCAGGTTATCTGGAAGCTCAATAGGTGTTTTTATTTAGCCAAAGGTTTACCGTCAAGAACACAGAGAACACAGAGAAGACGTTCAAATTGCGACACTCACCAGCCGGCACAGCTTTAACTGTTCAAGAGGTACGTCGAATTAATAGTCAAATTTATATCCAGGTGCCTGATATTCTTGCCTCAGAACTCGATTATGGCATCACTCGGTCCTGTTCCTCTGGTTCCCAATGCTGCCTCTGTCTTGATTGTCCCAGAAACACTCATCCTTCCTCCTGGAGGCATTCGTGAGGTGATGGCCATCTTCACACCACCCAAAGATGTCGATGCCACGCGCTACCCAGTATACTCTGGCTTCATTGAGGTTAACGGTCCAACCGCGTCTGATTCCTACCACGTCAGCTACCTTGGCTTGGCTGGAAAGTTGAGGGATAAGCAGGTCCTCGATAGCACCAATACGGTTCTTGACATCACCGTTCCTGCAATTATCCAATCCTCGGATGCCCCACAGATCGGCCCAGCTAACTATACATTTGTCGGTGATGATATTCCTCGTTTGCTATGGAGGTATAATCCAAGCGTCTGTTTGTTGTTTTTTCGCATATTGATGCATCATAATTCGTAGGATGGCCTTTGGCACTCCAACTTTCCGTGCTGACCTCGTTGACGCCAACGTCGACTTCAAGCCGACCATCAGTTCGAGGGGCATTTGGGACATCCTCCCATTCTTCACATTCCCTGATTTCCTCAGTGGTGGCAGCTTTTCACAAGTCAAGACCTTGGGTCCATTGGTGCAGATGAACTATCTTACCAGGAACAATGAGGTATTTAATTTTTAATTCTGCAATTCTCAAAAGTAGAACTCAACTTCGACGATAGGACCTCTCTGATCATGGCAATGCGTACAACACTTTCACTTTCCGCCCTCGCTTCGCCAACGGTACGGCCATTCCAAATGGGATGTATCGTGTCCTTGTGAGGGCACTCCGTGTCACAGGAGAGCCCTCAAACGAGAACGATTATGATTCTTGGCTCAGCCCTATTGTAGGTATCCAAGTTCCTGCAGCCTGAGGCGTTTGATGGCATCAAGCGCTGGTTTCTTGAAAACAATAGGGAAAGATGGAACCATTCAGCCTATCACACTATATATCGTAATATTAGCGGGTTTATGCTCATTTTAATTTATTGGATTTCACGACATGTACTTTGTCTATTTGAAGGTTAACGCCAGCCGTTGTGGCAATGCATGCCTATCCGGCGGCAACCGTTGTTTAGCTCCGTTTCCAAATCTCAACAACCGAATTGCGATGCACTCTAAACTCTTGGCGACCAATTGAGTGATCGACGCAGAATACAAGGCAAGGACACACCCCCAACATCCCAAACAAGGTATGATAAGCTCTGAATTGGTTGAGGTCTTCTGATAACAACTATAACAAGACACTTCAACTATTTTGCTGAAGCTATAAACAATGTTTTCGTTAGTTATCATCCCGCCGAAAGATCCAATATTTATTGTCGCTGGATGGCAACGGCGCCGGTCATGGCCCAGTGTGTATCCCGAACGGCCGCGACAGAGTTTTCAAAGACAACTTTGCAACACAATTGTGGTAGCTAAGCTTGATACTGCTTTTTGCGGACATCGCCCTCGGTTCTCGCCGAACCGCAAGTGTGACTAAACAAATATAAAACCATTCAACATGTCAGTATCAACAGATTGCGTCGTTTGATGTCGCCTTTCAAAAAATCTTTGATAAGTTATCGGACGACTCAACCCACGTCTGAAACAATCCCAAGCGTTTGAAAAAATGGTGGGACCTGACGATGGCTGTACTTTAAATTGTTGGTGATGAGGGTTGGAATCAAGATCATCAACGGGGTCGTGTGGAGCGTGTCGCTGGAGCGGCTAATGGAGAAACGGGCTAGCCGGGAATATTCCTTTTATGGAAGTTGTACCCCATTTCCCGGAGAGGTTGCCCTTTTACCTGTTCTAACCCCCCTCAACGTCTAACCACGACGTCCTCACCACGACATGTCCGCCTCAGCGTCATCTACGGCGTCGACGGCTGCTGCTGCAACGTCCTCAGCAGTCACACACACTCTAAAGGCTTCTTCAAATCTTAAAGTTTGTTCCACTTTGTCTCGCTTGCAACCACAATCAACCAATTTCGCATCTGTTTAGGTTGTTGGAGTAATATTGGCAGTAGCCAGCGGAGTTCTCATAGGTTCAAGTTTTGTCTTCAAGAAGAAGGGGCTGCTACGCTCGCAGGCGGGCGGAGAGTTGGGAGAAGGAGTAGCATATCTCAAATCAGTGCGTTGACTTCCTTGATTGTTCTCGTTCGCTTCTCATTTGTTGTTCAGGCATTATGGTGGCTTGGAATGATCAGTACGAGCAATTTTCTCCAGTTAAACTTCTTGAATCGCGTCTAAAGGTCATGGCATAGTGATGATTCTGGGGGAGATATGTAATTTTGCAGGTGCGGACGACGTTATCTGCCAGCTCTACTCGTCATTCATTTCTTATTTTAGCCTACGCTTTCGTTGAGGCAATTGTTGTCGTACGTCTTCGTTGTCTACTTATCGCTTGTCTGGGAAGCTTACCAGATACATGTCAGACTCCACTTGGTGCCCTATCTGTTGTCATTTGCGCTATACTTTCGTCGTTCTTTCTTAATGAGAAGTTGAGCTTCTTTGGATGGTTGGGCTGTGGTCTTTGCATCGTACGTTGTTGGCTCTACCTGCCCGAGTTTATTCCATACTGACATCTGAACCAGCTTGGCTCCGTTATTATTGCATTGAACGGTAAGTGCTAACCGCATGCTGTCGACTTTATAAATAGCTCATTACTCAATATTTAACAGGTCCTAAAGAGGAGACCATCGGACAGATTAGAGAATTTCAAAAACTCTTCCTGGCTCCAGGTTTCCTTGCTTTCATCTCAGTCCTCATCACCGCCTCCCTTGTAATTGTATTTTACTTTGCGCCAAAGTAAATGCCCCACTTATCTCCGACTCGGAAAATTCACTGACATCTCGCCTCACGCAGACATGGCAAAAAGAGTATGTTGTGGTATATCTCTGTCTGCAGTATGATTGGTGGTATCTCAGTCAGTGTTACCACTGGTCTTGGGGCTGCTATCGTCCAAACAGCTATGGGAGATAACCAGGTGCGGCGATTACATCAAGCGAAACTAAGTCTGTACTTACGAGCTCCACTCAGTTCAAATTCTGGTTTATGTATTTTTTACTCGCGTTTGTTGTGATCACCCTTTGTATGCCCACCAACCCCTCTCGTGGTTATCAAGCTCATGGTTTTTTTTTCAGTGGTGGAAGTGTATTATCTCAATGTTGCACTAGCTTTATTCAACACAGGTACGTCCATTCTCTTCCTTCCAATCCCAGCACTAATCTTTGCCCGCAGCAATGGGTAAGCCTCCTATTTCTCATACCAGAATAACCGTTAATTGGTCCCCAAAGTTACACCGACATACTACGTCATCTGTAAGTGTCCCACTTTCCCATACTGTTTCACGCGTTTACACATACTAGTTACGTTCTTCTCCATGGTCACTACTGTGGTTCTTTTTCAAGGATTGCACGCTAGTGTTACCCAAATTATCACGATTGTCATGGGATTCCTCGTTATCTGCCTCGGTATCACGATCCTACAAATGTCCAAAGTGGACCCAGAAAAACTCGGCACCAAACTTGACCGTCGTTCCACCATGCTTTTACAAGCTGCCCGCTCGCAGACAGAAACCATGGACGAGAAAGGAGCACTCGGAGTCGAAGATCCAGGAATCGACGCCCTACGTGGTTCATTCGGAACAGTCGGCAGTATTATTCGTGCCCGTACTGTCAGGAGGATGAGCCAAAGCAGTCAACGGGATTCACACCTCAGAATGCGGCCACCAGGTGCCGCAGCTCCTTACGATGGTACACCCTCATGGCTTCGCGGGCATGATGGCATGACCCGTCACCAACTTTACGATGCACCAATGCCGAAGGATGACGCGTCTTCCATCGGACGTGTAGATTCCATGCATTCGGCTTTGATGAGCAAACGGCCTACGATCAAGTTTGACAAGGAGGATATTGTCCATTCTTACAGCCGGCCGGGTGATGGAGAGCTATCTGCGACACATCAGCCTAGGCAAGCACTCGCTGCCTCCCTTGTTGTTCATGATGGATATCCTCCTCTTCCTCCCCTTCCTCCTGGTCAAACTCGCGGTAGTAACGTTTCAGAAGGAAACTTGCTTGGCGTTGAGGTGCCAGATGTTTCTCGTCTTTCTGGATTCTCAAGCTTCGTCAAGACACCCACTCCAAACTCAGCTACGCCCACAACTGCATCATCAAACGCTACTGTCACCCCACGCGCCAACAATCCCAACCTTGTCATCTCTCCACCAGGACACGAAGAAGAACTAATACCCGTGTCACAGTTGATTGAGACTGAACATGCGGTGCACAGTGCGCCTCCGACATTGTACGCACGATATGGAGCAGGTGGCGCGAATGCACCCAGGATGGACTCACGGAATCTGTTCAACAAGGCACCAAGTACAGCACGACCGGAATCAAGTTCGCGCGGGACGTTGCTTTCGTTCCCTTCTGTTACAGACTCGGCGCCTAGTCAGTGGGATCCAGAGGAGCATGACAGGAGGCAGAAGGAGTTGGAGACGCTTGTGGCTAACTCTGATACGACTTTCACGTCCTCTGTGAGCAAGGGAGGGTCGTCGTCGAGGGAGAGATCGAGGGAGAGATCAAGGGAGAAGGCAAAGAAGAAGTACCCTGGTGCGAAGGGGGATGACTCGGAGGAAGCTGAGAGTTTGTGGCACAAGAACAGTGAATCAGTGGATAGCCATGAGCTGCCAGGTGGTGGAAGCATACGCTTGATTCCACCTAAACCTTCGTCCACGCCTAAACCTTTCTAACGTGTTTTATCCCCTTTTTTCTCTTCTTCATTTGTTTGTTTGACTAGGCCATTCATACCCGGACCTTTACCCCTGTTGTCGCTGCCTTGAACCTTTGAGCATACTCCAATCCTTGGATTACCTATCTATTCTAACTATCTATCCATCATTCTCATACATCATCTCACCCTCTCGCCCCTCTCCTCACTGTGCTTTACCCAAACCTAATTATCACCCACCCACTGACACCATGCACCATGCTCACCCTCACACACGCACACATTTGCATGCATATTGTACAACGCACCAAACTCATGAAAACTGTAGATATTCTTGTCTTTTGGGAAATCTACCTAGTCACGACACGCGATGACTTTGCTCTGTTTCTGCCCTCAGTTTCATTCCTTGACATGCCTCGTTCCTCTGCGGTTGTGTTCACCATTTGCACCTGCCTACACGGGACTTGTGATAGAAACAACCGCACAATTACCAACACATGGGCTCTTAATTTGGATTCTAGGATAGTGACCTGGGATAGAATTCTTCTTTTACTTATCTACGTAGCTTACTTCTCTGTTTCTTCGCTTTTTTACTTCCTTGACGGTTGAACACTTTTTTATTGGGTTGTTGTCTGGAATATTATCTGTATTATTGAATTGCATCTCGCATCCTGAGCTGATCTGTATTTTCGCTGGTAACATCATGTCGCCTGAGCCGGAGTATACTTACGAGGACGGCACTTGTTGAAGGTAAGAATTCAATAGAGCTTACGAATACGCTTAGGGAAATGCTCATTCAGTGTAGCCACGGTGGAATACTCTTTAGACATGACCTTCCGGAGTACGTTTTTGAGAACGAAATCGTAAAGGGGTTGTCAGATGCAACGACAGATATCATGACATGGCCAAACGTGAGCCGCACTTTCTCGCCAATTTCATGCATTTAGCTCATCGTGGGGTGATCTCAAAAGGATTTACGCTCTTTTAATGTAAGTTCTCAGTTCACTGCAGGATATAGCCGATCTCAGGCTGTGATTACAGAAAGAGCAGCCCGACAACGACTTCCAGAACCTTGTCTGCTGCATCATGGTCGAACGCAATATCGAGCTCCAGGATGCCATCAATGTGTTGACCGACATGTTAGACGCCCGTGTCACAGAGTATTTAGCCCTAAAGAAAAGTCTGCCATCATTCGGGGAATCTGTCGACGCTCAACTGATGAAGTACCTCACTGCAATGGAAAATTTTGTTCAGGGAACCGTTGCATGGTATTACCGGAGTCCAAGTAAGTCACTGACCATATTTAGGGCGCAGCCGGAATCATATATGCACCACTAACTCCTCTATAGGGTATTTCTCCAAGGCTGAGCGACGCAAGGCGCTCAAACGGAATCGTATAGTGTCGAAGCTTAAACAGGCCAAATCATAAAGTTTAGGCAAATTAAATGTTACGTATAACTCAGTCTAAACGAATACCACTTCATATGTCTCGAATGGGCCGTTGCTACACACAGCAGTATGAGTCCTTTAAATTTTAAAAATAAAATAATTACTCATATATGTATATGTACTATTATGTCACTCAGATTAATGAAAGTCGTTCTTGAAGTATTGAGTGTGAGCTGAACACGATGTCGGTTTCTGGCTCTATGAGGGGGATACAAGCTACGCCTATATGTATCTCGCGTCCCTGTATAATTAACTCATGGTCATACTAGCACTCTTGAGCGATGCCACCCCGCCTGTTGATGGTATTTTTGAAATTCATAGTCCCCGTTTCTCCCTGTTCTAACACACAGACTCCATTTTAACCACCCTAGGAGGCACTCTGTTTGCTAGTGAAGGCATTACAGGTTTCTCGAGGCTTTATCTAGCGCCTACTAAAATCGTGGAAGAAGAAATGTTTAGGGTCAGTGTTTCCTAGTGTCGCACTATACAAACTGGGGTTCTAACACAGGATTTTTTCCCTTTTGAATGTATACTATTGGGATGTGTTTCTGAGACTTCTAAACTCGAAATATTGGTACAGCCACCTATCAAGGCGACTCATTGTTGAATCATTTCGTTCAAGGGATAACTTGAAGTTCTCACGAGTCCGACCGTGACTTCAGCTCAAGCGCCCGATGGCGTAGCATGCACCAGTTAGAGTTTAAAGCAACAGTTATTTGAGTTGAGAGGGCTCTAATAGTCACATTGTTGAAGCTAACACAATAACTAAGAGGATTGTGAGATGGATAGGTGATGCCGTGAAAAAAACTGTGCTATGACTAAAAAATTTGGGCATCTCCAATGCAGAACCTGGATTAAAGGACTCCAACGAGAATATTGCCTATGGGAAGCACGCCTTTGCTAGCTACATTTTTATTTAAGTTTGATAACAATGACTGTATGCCGTCCAGTGTATCCGTTGCTGCGTTGAGTATTGAACCTATGGGCTATGAGACCCCATATGTACAAGAGTCAATATGATGTTGTCATACGCATTCACACAAGAATGTGAGATATTACCTTGTCATTTTTATGCACTTTATTTTGAAGAATGTCATCGAAGAGCCTGTCGATAGTGGTTTTTACCTCGGGGAGAATGCTTCCGGTTACTGGGTTAGTCAAGCTTATGACAAGGCGGGAGACTTTTGGAACCAGCAGGGGTGCCTTGGGGTTTGATCAGCATATGGAAAGAAGGGGGTGTAAATAGGAGACACACCTCTTGTTCAAGCCTGAAAATGGCAGCAAGTTGAGGATCTCTGAGCTTGAGACCGATTGGAAGGTCGAGGCCCTGTTCAAGTATCAGCAAACTTTGAAACCCTTAACAGAAAAGAGTCCTTAAATATCACTACCAAATCACCAGCCTTCGAAAGAAAAAGTAAATTGTCAGTCATTGAGGAAGGTAACCCCAGAGCAACTTTCAATAAGTCTGGTATCTCTAAAGCTATGGATTCCTCAGCTCTTCGGACCGGTCACGGTAGAGCCAGCGCATATCCCAATAGGGAGAACAGGAGTAGAGAGACGAGAACGGGAGGAATCCGATGGGCCATGTGCTCAGCTTGTGAGTCGTGTTTGGATGAGAGATAGAATGCAGCCCCCAGATTAATTTGGTTTTAAGCATTTCTGTATGGTGCGTTTTCTCACGTTTGAAAGTTGAACGTTGAATGAGCTTCTGGGTTTGGCGCGTTCCTCCAATGAATCCACGACGAACATTAGAACAATTATCATACAGTTCCAAAGCAAGGCTAAACATAATAGCATCTTCCGACAGTCTTTTAACTGCTTGTGATAGTAGTGGAAAGAACACTCTTATACATTGGTTTAAATTCGAGATTTCAGGTAAAATAAAAGTACCTGTGACTGGAACAGGTTTAGCACAACGATGGATTTAAGATCTCGCAATTTTATAGACTTCAGTGTACTACAACGAAATATTCACAGAACGATCACAGAAATCCTCGGGATTCTAATTTATTATGGGACAAGTCAACTATGGATCGGACGGTCGTTTACTCACCAGACTGTAACTCCCAGTAGTGACTAGTGACTATTGACTCTCAGTTTCGAATTCTCAGGGACCCGATGTCCGTTTGCAGGCCAAGCGCTGAACAGCGGCTGTGCTCACAGCACACTTGAAACGAATACCATCGATGTTTACCCATACCATTCTACGTACATTTTGCTTGGGTTTCAAACGGTATATACTTAGTTTACAACGCAGTGAAGATCATGGTGGACAGAGGAAGGCATTGAAGACCGGATCGTCACAATAGTCATAAGTCTGGCGGCTACGACTTGTATCCCCGAAAACTGTTGTCAAAATATCGTCCAAGGCGTTCGAGACCATACCAATCACTGAATCATCCACCTATATGGCAAGGGAAGTGTTCTGAGTCGATGTATTCGATCGGTAGTTCTAAAATGCATACACACATTGTCATCTTCATGATGCCTGGAACCGAGAAGTCGATTGGTTAAACCTTCGAGGGTGGACTCAACCAACGGAAGGGCGTTTCCATTAACAGCTTTGAGGATATTTTCAACGACCTGGGCCACTCGAGGGAACAATGCAGCAACCTAGGTCGTATACATTAGCATTTCCTCTAGCTTCAAAAAACACTAACAGGCCAGCGAGCAGATATACCTTTAAATGGAGCTGGAGAAGTGCGACGCGTTGTGATATGGTAAGGTCGGTTAGATTTTGAGCCGGAAGAATCACTTCCTGTACGATCTAGGTGTCAGATTTGTGATTTGTGCTCTGTGAGTAACTTACCACGTCCCCGTCCTTCGTTACATCGAGTGTAGGGAGCAACGGCCGAAGGATTGGCCCATTAAGCAGAAATGACGCCCGTAACAGATCCAGCAAAGTGCCTATCTTTGTAATAGAGACTTCTCCGGTTTCTGGGGAGCGCAAATGAATAACGGATGCTGCCGTATGCGCAAAGAGGGGAAGGAGGAAGAGGATGAAGATAGATGGAAAGCGACACAAATACATGCTGTCTCAATGACGTTAGGGTGGATTTGGATCAGGAGCGCTCAGAGTTCAAAGCTTTTATACAAGGTATGATACCGTATGAATGTCTGATGCTTCGAGTTAGTGCTCTAATATTTCTAACTGCTTTTGGTATTGGCAACAAGAACACACTGAATATACATTTTAATTCAAGATGCTAGGCGAAATAAAATACTTATTGCTCGAATGGGCTAGCACTTAGTGGAAAATATACTCGGTGAGGTCCTAGAACCTTTCGATGTACATACTTGAAGTAGATCTCGAAGTCCTCGGACCTCCGATTGGTCATAGGGCAACTCGACGATGGATCGAGCAAATATGTATTCCGTATTGTATTGAGTTTGTAATTAATTCTTAGACTTAGCCTCACCGTGCTCGTACCCCGTGGACACTTCAAGTACAAAAAGACATGGCTCAGACGCCATCATATACAAAGGTGTTATGACATTTGCTGAATTTCAAGAGATACCATTATTGTAACGCAATGTAAATTATATCGTGCACAGGCAAAGTTACTGATTACAAGGGCGGCATTACTATGAATCGGCGTCTCCAAAAACCGATGCCAAAACATTGTCTGTGGCACTCGATATCGCGCCAGTCACCGAATCATTCCCCTGAACGGCCACAGATTCTTGAGTCAATGGATTCGAGTGATTGTTTTAGAATATATGCACACCTGGTTATCCTCAAGAAGCTCACTAAGTATTCGACTACTTAAACCATCGCGGATGAAATCGATCAACGGCAGGGCATCTCCCTTTACAGCGAGGTCGAGGATTTTTAAGATCTGTGCCTCTTGAGGAAACGAGAAGGCGATCTAGTTCGGGTACTCGTATTAGTATTTCGCCAATCTTTACAGGTAGAATAGTGAAGCGGAAATACCTTTTGACGGACTTGCTGCAGCTGAACACGCTCTGAGAGGCTCAGCTCGAGCGGAGAGTGCAAGCCCTTATCGATATACACATTAGATCAAATGCCGTGTTTCAACATTGCGAAACGTACTCCCGGGATCAAGCTCTCCTGTACAAGTTCCAATAAAGTTTCTTGAAGGCCCGGGTTAAGTTGAAATACATCCCTCAGCGAGTCGAACAATATACGTATATTGGGAGGAGTATTCGTAGAAGGAGTGCTGTCCGTCTCTCGAGCACGCAGTTGGGTATAAGGCGCAGCAAAGGCGCATGTAAAGAGAAAAAGAAAAATGACAGATGATAGGCGAAACAAATACATGTCTGAATGACTTGGTTGATGACGCGGGGGATTTGAAATGCTCAAATTCCAAAGCTTTTATACAGGGTATGAATGTCACGGTCTGATGCTTAGTGCCTTGTGGTTGTGAACATTTCAACTTAACATTCTCGACGTTTGATTTCAAGTCCATATGACCTCTTCTCTTCCGCGGAGATGACATATTATGTATAAGAATGGAAACCCCTGAGATACTGGAAGCCTCGAAGACTCGAACGAGATTGAGCAGGCTTAACCATTAAAGGAGTTGAGGCATATTTGGGGAGGACACTAGCGAGTATGCATCTGGCTGAATCCTGATTGATTTACGCCCCGAAGCTTGAATCTCTGAGGCCTAACTTCGCCACCACAAATAGCCTTCCATGGTAGGCTTGAAACAAATATATATTTCGAATGACTTGTCGTCATCGTCCAAGCTAGCCACATCGGACAATTGCAAACAGCTTAAAATACGAATCCTAGCTCTGAGAGGATTTTCAGCGCCATTTCATGTAATTTAGGGCTCTGCGCAAGGCGATAGTTAAGTTATCAAATCAGCATGATGCAAATCCGACCACCTGCAGGTGAATCATACCTTCGCCTTGAACGCTTCCAGTGCTTCATCAAGGTTGTTCAATTCTGCTGCTCTGAGAAGTAACTCTTTTAAAACAGTCTTGTCTTCCTCCGTAAGTTCCTCGAATTGCTGGCGGACTTCGGGAGGCTTCAAAGCCACGACATCAGATATGTGCTGCCAGAGTTTGCAACATTGCATATCAGGTGCAGTCACTCACCAGAACCGAGACAAGGTCGTTGAAGGGGTTTAAATTCAATATTTTAGCAAGGTCGAAATCCGCTAGGGGTGCATTCTTTATCCCGTCTATCAAATCGAAAGTGGTACGCGTGGAGAGGACACTGGGGGGTCCATCAGCAGCTCTCCTATATTGGACTGGTAGAGACAAAGCGCCAGTGATGAGCGAAATAGCGACGACGAACAACGACAGTTTGGAAACCATGTTATGACGACGTGGATGCAAGTTGTACTGAAACCTGAATATCAAGTGGGAAGAATTGATCATGGATCCTCCTGTATTTATGATGAGATGCATAACCGCGTATTTTGGTCATTCGTGAGCGAAACCGTCGGTTGAATGTAGATTGAAGCGAACAGCGATGTAGACAAGGTCACGCTGAGAAGGAGCGGTACAAAAGAGTACAACTGGGTCTACAAATGTGCATAATCTGACAGCAAAAACGAAGGTATTTGTGTTCGACATGATGCTCGTAGCTGTCTACTAATGGAGAGAGTCAATTGAAAGGGCACTTGTGGCGACTTATGAGAGGAGATATATGTTCTGCATCTTATCTAAAAGCGTCTATGACTCGTGAAGCCCCCTCGGGCTCTGTCACCGATTAATATATCCCTATTTCAACCTGGGTGTCAACTTAGTCCGAGTTAATTCAATTCATCGGCAAAGGTTTTAACCTTAATATCGTTTAAATCCAAAGTCAGCAACACCCACTCTGAATAACTGGTTAGATGATTATTACGCGTATATATAGTCTAGCTAGCGTTGAGGAAATACTTACATATGTATTATTGGTGCAGCAGACATTGATTGGTGCACGATCCACTTTGGGCGCCTCCCGAAGGGATAGGGGAGTAAATGGCTAGAGGTCATTGTGTCATCAGTCGAATTCTAACCTGACAGCGAGTTGCTAGGTGAAATTCCAAGCAAGAGCAAGAGTTGAGTAGTTTCGGGGTTCGAGACCTGATGCGTTGAAATGAGTGCGTGTAAAGTCCCGGCGAGTCAGGATTAGGTACTACTTACAGGCGTAACAGTGTTCAAAATATGTATATTGAGATGAGAAATCATCGAGGAAATAGGGGCGCGAGAAAGTTTGATGTCGCGCGCGCGTTACAGTGTCGTAAGAGGCGCTATAGTAATATGTAAGTACCGACTCTAGTTGACCACCCGCCTGATGGCTGGGAGGTAAAACCAGGTCGGCCTCAATCCTGTGCATGTGAAATCCTTGTTCAAGACTTCCATTTGTTCACGGATAAACCAGTCTCTAGTACATTCCAAGATAAGTTAGCAAGGGGTGCTATCGCGAAGCAAAGATTTCTGTGCCTGTGATAATAGAAGTGATCTGGTCCGACATGTAGATCAAGTTGAGCGCTACTGGCGATGTCCTTTCAGAATGCGTTATACCAACTGAAAAAAATCTCAAAATCTCAAAAACAGGCCAATCAATTCCACTCCCTACTTGACACCCAAAAACATCAACCCCCTCCTCGCCAACTCAACCCCCTCCTCCAACTCTCTCGCATCGCTCGCACTCCACACAACGCCCTCCCCTCTCATCTCCTCCGGCGTCCTCCCACTTTTGAGCCCATTCTCAAACGCTGATTTGCGCTGGTTCAACAAAGACATTTTGCGCGGGTCGCTGTGGCCTGTGAAGATGATGAGTGCAGTGCGTGAGGGCAGGGAGGCGTGGATGGATTTGAGGTGCGTGTTGAGTGCGTGGAGGGCGGGGGTGAGTGTAGGGGCGTCGACGGGTGGGGGGACCGTGGATTGTAGGGTTTGAGGGGTGGGTAGTGGAGAGTCGGGGGATGGTTTTGGTGTGATCCCTGGTATCAAAGAAAAAAAATATCAGAAAATTATAAAGCCAAAAAACGAATAAAAAAAGAGCCAGAAAGGGTCATAGGAAAACACCACTCACATCCCAAAACATTCGCTAACCCCGTCAACCTCCCAAACACAAACTGGTGACTCGGCACCACATTCAACACACCCTCAACAACCTCATCATCGCTCTTACACGCAATACAAGTCGTCGCTTTCAGCCCATGCATCGTCGCAGGATTCCCATGGTCCACAACAGCACTCTTTACACTCCCCGTACCGCCCATCCTACCACTCCTACCCGTCGCCCTCGACATCCTCTCAAAAATCGACTCATAATCCATCTTAAACTCCCCAAACCCAGGCCCACATTCCACCTTCTTCTTCAACAGATCCAAACACGCCCGCGCGTCTTCCTCCGGGTCGTGCCCCCCTTCACCACGCGTTTGGATGTCGCGGTTGATCCATTTCTTGGTGAGCCATTTTAGAGCGGGTTTGAGAGGTCGGCCGCGTGGGTGGTGGTAGATCACGGCGGTGTCGATGCATTTGGGGTGACATAGTTTGAGGGCGTTGAGGTCTGATTCGAGGGAATGCCCGAGGAGGATGGCTGTGGCTGGTGGTGGTTCTGTGGGTTGTTTATCTGAGGAGGAGAATGGGTTCGGGGCGGGTGGTGTGAGGAGACGCAGAATGTGTTCTTGCACCTGTGCGAGTGTTGTAGTCACTGGTGCAAGTTGTTCTTGTGTGATACCAGAGTATCTGAACGGAATAATATATTAGATTCAAAACCCGATTTTCAAAAATTAAAAAACGCACTTTGTGAGATAATCTAAAATCGGCTTTTGGGGCTTCACAAGCTGGTCGTAAACCACAATTCCAGAGGAGTAGTCAATCAAACAGACTCGCGTCAGTTCTTTGCCATCTTCAGTCGTGCACTATCATTTTGAATTGTTCATCAACGCTCGGCCACAAATGACAAAGAGGGAAGCACTCACCATCTCACAATCAATAGCATAAATCTTCTGCTTCCACTTATTCTCGTTCGGGTTCGGTGCAGGGGTCTCAACCCACCCAGGGGGTTTCTCAAAGACCCCAGCCATGTAGGATGGTATCGGGTATGAGTTCTCTATCATCTGCTCTAATGATAACAAGTATTGCGAGGGATTGTCTTTGGTAATTTCTGCTATTAATCATGAGAAGGGTGAGTTATGGATTTAATAACGGCAATAATAAATGTAATGCAAAAAGAATGAGATGAAATGGCGAATCAAGGGTCGTTTAACCCTCCACAAACAACGAGGTTCAGGACCGTAGAAAATCAAACCACAACGCCACCACAAAAATAAAATAAAATAAAGGCAAGAGAAAGAAAAAGGTAATATCAACTCACATTGCGCCCTCATCGTCATCCTCCTCTTCTTCTCCTCTCCACTAATCGGGCCGTTAAAAAACGAGCTGAGCACGCTATGCATCCGCGTCTGATCACCTGGCGCACGTGTAGGGCACGCATTCGTGAAGGTCGTGGCGATGAACGGGATATGGCCCACCAGAGACGTCGTCGGTGCGGTGGGGTCCCGGGGTAGCAGTGGTATAGAGAGGGGCAGGTTGGGGTTCTGTGTGGCGGATGTAGGGATTGGGGGCAGCGAGAGGAGGTCAGGGGTTAGACCCGGTACGAGGAGTGCGACGACTTTTTGGATGGTGTTGGCGTTCTATGTCATGTTTAGGTTTTAGGTTATCGGGTGTGTCAAGTAGGATGAATACATACGTCTATACGGAGCCAATTTGGAGGTGGTCCATCTGCGACGATGTGGATAATGAGGTCTCGGATATCCTGTTAGGCCAACAGCAACATTATCAGTTTCGTTCTGCAGAGCAACGGTTTAACGTTGAAATACTGACATCAATACTTATAGCATGTTGTCTTCTGACAATCTCGGTCCTATTGTACATGAACCTCGGCTGAGTGTTCGTCTGCGTATACGAAATGGTCAGAGACATGGTCGGTTATAGTCAAGATCAAAGTAAAGCAGTCCAAGGGTTATATCCAGGTCAAGCCAAGGAAGGCAACGTATTAAAACAGCAAGGCAAATTCAAGAAAGCACAGAGAGAAATGGTTATCGTCGGTCAGAGCAGCACAGGTACAAGTACAAAGACAAGAAAATTTGAATAAACTAAGATAAAACGGGATGATGCAGGGGTCAAGTCAAGTCAGGTCAGGGCAGGTTAGGTTGCAGCGAGGCAAAGGCACAATCGTGACACTTCGCTAGTCATGATCACAATCCACAGCAGGTTGAATATATATCGCCAAATTCAAATAACAAAATTCCACAATCAAGTTATAAATCGTAATAAAAACCCACAACGCACAAAACGCAGAAAAAGTCCAATAAAAATAAAAATAAAAACTTACCTCGACCTTCGCAGCCTTTTTCTTTTTTCTCTTCTCCACTCTCGTCCAGCTGGCTCCGTCTTGCGCTCCTGCTTGTGCTTGGACTGGCTCTGCCTCTGCCTTTGGTTCCTCATCTACCATCTTCACTTTTTTAAGGCTCGGTTCTTGGGGTTCCACCTCGCTCGCCTGAGCTGCACCCGAATCTGAATCTGCGCGAGTTCGCTTCATAGTGCCAAAAAGAATCAGTTCAAGTTAGGTCAGCTTGAAGGTCGTGGTTTGCAGCCAGGAATCAAGTAATGATTGGTATCGTGGTCGTCGTAGTCGACAACAATAACCCTAGATAATCCTCGAAAAGACCCAAATAGATCGAGCTTATGACTACCGAGAACGATAACGGAGTGAAGAGGGTAATGAATGAATAAATTCAAATGTGATCTTCAAAGTTATTCAACAACCTATCCGTGTTGGATGCGTTGGTAATGTTTGGCAAAAGCCATTGACATGATTATAATTTCCTTCAACTACAGCGCTTCACTCTCAACAACACAGCGTCTTGAACCTTTGGACAGACACTCAGTCTTGAAAATAAATGGAGAAGAGAGAAGAGAGTCATTTTATATTCTGCTACATAACCTTAAACTACCTAAACTACTTGTTTAATAATGGTATAGAAAAAAAACAGGAGAACAACACTAATTTACTTATTCATTCATTCAATTCGTTCTTGATTTTGAAACTCGAGAATCATACAAAAAAGCCAAAACTAAAAAACAAGGAGGGAAAAAAAGGGGAAATCATGCATGCGAAACAGTGTTCAAAGTCCAAGTCACAATGCGCAGATTCGGAATTGCAAAAGAAAGAAAGCGACAACAAAACATGGAATGAAATGGAACAGTGAAGAACGAAAGTAATAAAAAGAGTAAAAAGGCGGAGGGAATTAATTAAACGTAATAAACAGTTTCAAGGAGGGAGGATTAAATGCAGAGTCGAGACGAGGCGGGGCGAGCGAGGAAGAGCGGGAATGGTCGAGTTGAGTCGAGTCGTAGATGGTGTTGAATGTGTAGGCGAGGAACAAGGATAGGCGGAGAGCTGAACAAGGCGGTTCTAAATCATCATCATAGTTCATCCTCCGGATCCCACTTTGAAATCTTATCCAACGGTCTCCAATAATACTGCTTATACTTCTTCGTCTCGCTCCTCTTCGCAGGTCTCGGCATCATAGAACGAATCAACGTTGCCCTATCCTGGTCCTCGTCCAACTCGGGAACATAGAACCATTGAGATTCCAAAGGACGGTCGGAGTCATCCTGCAAAAAAAAAACGGTCGGGGTGAGCAACACTGTCCCAAACGCCAAAATAATAATCAAGAAAGAAAAAACACACACCTTCCCACTACTCTCCACCTTCCCAAAAACCCCACTCCCCCTCCCCGCTTCCCCACTCTTCAAAACCCTATCAAACACCCTACACCACTCCTCTCGACTCCTCTGTTCCTTCAACCCAGGCTGACTCTGCATCATCATCTTATACAAACTCGACACAGCCAAACTCGACGCTCTCGACATCGCCATCGTCTCAATCAACAACCCAAACACCTGCGCATGCAGCGCCTTCGTCGCATCATTCAACGGCGCCGACTCATCTTCCTGCGGAGGCTGATTTTCCTGATCTGAGTGAGGCAGCGATTTACGTCCCCGACCTCGCGGTTTTGACGCTTTCGCTGCTCGTTTTGGTGCGGAACCAGAGGACGATAACGAGGGATCTTCAGCCTCCTCTGTGCGTTTGCGTTTCCTAGGTTTAGGAGCAGGCGTCGCTCTCTCCTCAGGCTCTTCCTCCTCACTCCGCTTCTGCTCAGGTGACGTCTTCCTCTCCCCACCAATGGCAACAACCTCTCTGCCCTTGCCCTTGCCCTTGCCATCATCCCTCGCCTCACTACCGATCCTTCTCGGCTGACCACCTCGGCTAATACCCGTCGTCGTCGCTGTTGTTGTCTTCGGCTTCACCTCATCCCCAGCACCTGAATCCTTTATCGACTTCGCCACCTTCGATGACGTATCATCTCCACCACCAACCACCTTGCGCTTCTTCACCGGCCCATCTACACCCACATCCGAATCCCCATTCACACTCTGCGTCTTCTTCCTCTTCTTCAACACTTTCCTCGTCTCGCTCTTTCCCTCCCCCGTCGTCTCCTCCAAATCACCACCACTCAGCACCGCATCCACATCCATCTTCCTCGTCGGCACATTCACATCCCCCAATGATGACGACACCCCACCAGTGGCAGCTGACCAAGACGTTGTTGCCGAGCTCGATTCTGAAGCAACATCATCACCTCCACACGACACATCAACGGCCCGAGAACTTCCGACCGTGGAATTCATTCCATTCTTGTTCTTATCGGCTGAAACAACAACACCTCTTTCCCCACCTTCCATCCACTCTCCCCGGTGTTGTGCGCTGGCAATAGTGGGTGTGGGTCTAGTCTGCGTCGACGTATCCTTATCGGTGACGGTGGACGAGGTGGGGGCGGACGAGGAATTGAGGGCGTCCGTTTGGGGATGAGAGGGGTTTGACGAAGCTGAGGGTATTAGGTGTCCTAATTCCACCGATGATGGCCTAGATCCTGCTTCTTCAAGTCCTTTTGCTGTATTTCCAATAATAACATTGTTGTCGGTCGCAGTTGTCGTCGTCGCACAAATCGAAGAACCCGAACCCAAGCTCGCTTCCACTTCCAGTTGATCACCGACCGCCGCATGTGAATCGTCCCCAGTCACCAATGACACCTTTTCAGATATCACATTCAGCGTCGGTTCAGAAATAGATTCTCGCTAATATCGCATCCCCAAGAAATGAAATGACATGAACGGATAGATAGAAAATGCGTCAACGAAAAAAAAACCGGGTAAGGAGAGGACAAAATACACACATCACAATTGTCACTCGCATGATCCTGATCCACCGGTAATGGTAATGGTAGTCCGCCCGTCATATCCGTCTTGCCACCGAGTTCAAAATCGTCATCATCGTCATCAGAGAGCTCAGAGAGCGGTGAAGAACTCCTCATGAACGGCGATTCAGGGTCTTCAGGTTCAGAGAGTGAGACAACAGACATCGATCGGGAATGAGGGGCGCCGTAGCTGATAGGTGAGAGCGGGGGTGACGAGGGGGGTAAGGGGGAGAGGGGACCGTCCAAATCCAAATCGTCCATCCCTGGACTGCTAGCCCTATCGCTGACCAAAGACGGCATGGTATGCGAAGAATCAACCCCCTCCTGGGATGAATGTGGTGAAAGTTCCGACGGGGAAGGAATTTCTTGTGATGCTGCTGTCGTAGTGGTGCGATCCGTCCGATCTTGGGCTTGGGTGACTTTTAAACTGGTGTCAACAGCGAGAGGAGAAGGGTTGATCGCAGGTTCAGAGACCAGCCGCGGTTTGCTGAGTGTAGGAGTGGTAACCCTAGACTGTGTAGGAGCAGATCTCCTTGTCTGAAGCAGCGGCTGCTGCGGTTGTGTCAGTTTAAAAACACTAGCAGGATCGCTTTTCCACTGGCCACGTTCGGCGGAAGTACGGAAGAAAGTGGAACGATAACCACCGGAGCTAAAAAGCATAGAATCTTCATCATCCTCCACCTCTTCTTCGCTCTCTGAAAAGACTCCAGAGCTGTGACCTGGCGTGCCTTCGCTCGCGGGTGGTTCAGAATCCAATTCCGGTAAATCCTGCTCCACGTCTTCTGACACCAGCGAAATGGCGTAATTTGACGAGGAATAATAGTCGCTCGGAGGTGGACGTGAAGATTTGATGCTGCTGGCATAGCGTGGGGCTGGGTAATACAGTAAAGAGCTGCTCCCTGTATAGCGTCTGTCCCAAGATGACGGATCTAACAAAGGGTCTCCAACAGTCCTAAATCCATCATCCAGTCCAATTTCTGGACTTGACCTGATGAATGCATGACTCTGCTGTCTGCTGCTTGTCGCCGGTGTCCGTGGTGGTGAAGATGACCTTGGCGGTGAGCTTGAGTATGGTGAAGGTTGCCTATAAGACTGATAACGATAATCTGAATATTTACTGTCAATATCATCGACAAAAGTAAGTTTTCTTGACCTCCCCGTTGACTGGACGGAGGGCGGGAGAGCGTTGGACATGGCTGTTGAGGTGATAAGAGGTTATGTCACGTGTAGTACCGCGACCAACAGTAAACGCGTTTCTGACGGAGTTTTAAAATAATAAAACTCCGCGCCAAGGGGTCATCAGACGCGTCGTGGTCACGCGTTTGGCGAAAAGGGGAAGTTGACCCTGTCATGGGTATCGATTTCTGGCAATCCTGGTGTTATCGGTGTCTCATGGGTCAACATGAGGCGGAAAATCAGCTTCTGTCCTGATATAAGCTCCTTGGTTATTAGCCAGAGAAGCAAACTGTAGCTCACGGTATTATCAATAGATCCTGCGATAAGATGTCATTAGTGAGCCAGAGAAGACTGTCTTGTGGGTCTACGCCACTTAGAAATCCGCAAATCATGGTAAACATACGGTCTCCGATGGTGGTCTGGACATCGGAATTCCTTTCACCACCAAAATAGCTATGACGCACAGAATGATAGAAAAAATGTTTGCACAATGCACATGGATATATTGAAAGTCTAGATCGAAATGATGAGCATCCTTCAAGAAACCTTCAAGTGATGCTTACCTTTAAACTATCTCTTCAGGGGCGAGAGGTAAATGCGGAAGCTCAGGACAGCCGACAAGGTAGCACCAGCACGTACTGAGAAGGATCAATCAAGCCGATCCCTGGAGATTACAAGTTGCAGCCTGAACGGCACGACCTTGACATCGTCAAAGCAGTGATGGTAGCAATGCGGAGCCGGAAACAGCCTATGATCTGAATCACGACTTAAACACTGTGACCAGAGCCGACCCTGAAAGACGCTCAAGGTTACCTGGATCCCTGCTACGTCCCCGTATCCAACCCGGAAGAGAAATAAAAGCCAGAGACTATCTGAGCTAGAAAAATACCATCCATAAAGTCCCCCTGAAAAGCCGCGATGCAAAAACTTGACATCCGAAAATAAAGACGGCTGGTAAGGATGCGTCCTATTTTTAACACAGGCACGACGCAACAGCATGCACTCACCCCGCAGTTTCCCATTAGCAGGGCTTCCTTCCAACGGCAGAAAAATATGTATACGACCCCACAGTCGTAGATTCATCGAGAGCAAACACAAATCATGGAGAGAAAGAAACCTGGTCGTCATCTCGGGTTCGGAAAGATAGGCTATATCATCCGAACAATGAACAATAGACGATGGATTCAGCCACAGCAGTGTATCAAGTGATGAGCTGAATGTCTATCTTCTGCGAGGCCTTCAACGAGCATCCTAAGAGCCTTTACGAGGTACCAGCAATAGGTTCTGCAAAGACCTTTCAGCATGCCCCGCTTCGCATCAGTAACCCTCTCTCTAGTGCACATACCTCTGAGCCACCCATTTTCACCAGAAAAACAGACATTGAACCAAAAATATCAATCAAACAGAGCACCTTGAAGTACTCAGGAGCTGGCCACGAGAGAAGCTTTATGAGTATCGATGAAGGAGAGATTCCGCAGACCGTCGTAGTTGGGGAAGAACATGTTGGAAATCAATGACGGAGTCGACTCAAAAATTGGATTACGTGATGCTGTGTTCGGCAAACGGCTCGGCGCCGGGTAGGTTTGAGGACAGGGGCTCGAGATTATAGATTATCTTCCCTTGATAACCTCATGCAGTTGAAGGAACTCTGTGTCGTTGGTATAGCATATTGGTATGATATGGTAGAGATTTAAGGTGTGGCAAGAGCGTCTCCTTGCTCGTGAAGGAAGCACTGATGTTATTTCCGTGTTCTCCTCACCTCACAGAAAAACGCGTGAGCATAGCATTCACCTCAGAACCTGTACTTGACTGACGAAAATGAAACTGAATAATCCCACTCCAAACCCTTTCCTTTCAATTCACCCAAACATACAGAATTCTTGTACAGATGACTTGCAATAGACATTCAAATGCACCAATGCATAGACGCTGGTGCAAGGTCGCTCGGGGTCTGGATCTTATCAGTACCCCCACCTTTATCAACTTGCGCTCAAGCAATCTGACTCGTGAACCAACCCATTCGAGTCAACTTCATGGACTAAAGCCAGGATTCTTGCATGAACGAGTACTCCTTCGGACACACTCTCAGGCCCAGAGGCAAGATTGCTCTGTACATGAGGATCTTAAGCTTAAGTTTTGAGTGCTGTCAAGTTAACCCACCCAATCGACGTGATCTTCCTATATAATAAGATCTGTCGCAGAGGACTCTTTGAGAAGCCATATGCAACAACATGTGAGACGAGATCGGTATATGTATGTAGGTAAATATTCCACTATCAGCCGCATTCGAAGACGTTCTGCGTTGTTTAACTTGGAGTCACACACTAATCTTCATTAAATAACCATCATAGGAAAGATAAGAGCAGATAGAAAAATAATATTCCACATACATAGTTAGATCGTAAAGGACTCTATTATTCTCCGGCCGCCAGCGCTAGTCTGGAGTGTCACTCTTAGAGTCTGTCCGGCAACGATAATACGGATAATATGGATAATACGATCAATTCTAGGGTCCACCGTCTAGCACTAAAATAGTAGTAGTTCGGCTCCTCGATCTGAGTTGTCAGGGAGGGCACGTCACATTGACCTTGTCACTGATCCCTGATTAATCAGTGATAAGAAAACCACTCGCCATCCTCACCACCCCCTCATGTTTGCTTCACTCTATCGTGTACCTCCGTGTTTCCATTCAAATTTCATATCGCATTTCATCTCGGGTTCCCTTGAAACTTGAAACCATGAGTATTTTGTTTGCACGGTGTAAATAAAGAGGTAGAATCAATGTATTTAATCAGCTGTGTCCGTCCTTGCATACCATCCCCGAGATTTGTCTCATTCCACTCGTTTTACCTGTCTCCCTCTCTCTTTATACTATGGCTCCTGAGAAACGAAGCCCATGCGCCATTTGGACCCATCAAGAGGTGAAAGCTTTCCTTGAGTTCCTGGTTGAGCATATCTCCGCCAGTGGTGATAATGCCAACTTCAAGGCAACAACTTTCCGTTCTGCCCTGCCTGTTATTGCACCGTACCACAAACAGGGCCCTCAGAAAACGGTCAAGATGCTTCAAAACAAGTGGGCTTCGGTATGTAACTATTATTATATTTCTATTTTGCATTGGATTACTGATTTTCATTATCTTAGCTTCGTGCTCTTCTTCTCATCATCCGCGGTATCCAGTCCTGCTCTGGCTGGACTTGGGATGATAAGAATGGTGCTGGCATTACCCCAGCGTCGTCCAGTTCATGGGATGACTATGTGAAGAAGCACAAGGGTGCCGCGCCCTTCCGAAACAAAGGTTGGCGCTATTTATCGTTCATGGACGTGCTCATCCCCTCAAGTCGGGCAAGAGGCTCCCATACCTTTTACCCTGCTTCCTCTGGCTCCTCCGACTCGACATCTACTGGGAGTGGTTCCAATTCTGGCCATATCGAGTCGCCTGAGAGCACGGACAACGAGGAGGCAGATGATGAGGATGCTCCTGAGTCTGACAATGATGAACCTGATCTCGAGGTATTTCCAGGGTTTATTGACTATTAATTTTAATCTAAACATGTATTTTATCAATAGGAATTGTCCCCGCCACCTTCAACTCGCCGCCGCCGAGAACCTGCAACCTCTGCTGCCCCCAAATCTAAGCGCATACGCACTAGTGCTGAAGCGGCTGTTCTCATGGCGGATTCCATCAGTAACTTTAATCAAACTGTTGCTTCCCTCCTTGCACCTCCTTCATCTACTAGTCCACAGCGTCGCACCAAGGCTATCACGTTGGCCAAGGAATTAGAGGCTCACTGGCTGCCCACTCATGCGCTTATCCGCTTACTTGATTATTTTCGCAAGGATCAGTCTGCTGCTGATTTCTATCTCGACTTATCCTCCAAACCCGATGATGATGCTGTAATTCGTCGTGAGTGGATCTGCACCCAGTTCGAGCAATGCAACATAGATGCCCGTCGCTATTTACCTTCATAGTTCTCTTTATAATTTCCTCGCTCCTTTAATATTTAGATATATTGATTTCACTCGTTTAAATACAATTGTCACTCGTTTTAATTACAACGTTCCTTTTATAATAATAATTAATTTTCCTAAATCAACCCTCGAGAGCGTAATATATTTTGGTAATCATCCCACATTTTTTGTGCGATTTCATCTCGCAGTGCTGTTGCACGCTCTTTCTCCACACGCCCAACCACTGAATCAGCTAATATACCAAATTCATTATCTAGTGCTGCTCCAGGGACTGGATCAAGGTCAAGTTCATCAATCCCTGTGATAAAATTGTCGATATCGGATGAGTCATGAATGAGAATGAAATTGTGAATGGCGGCGAGTGCAGGGGGGATTTGAACCTGGTATTTCATATCAAACTCCGAGGGACAGACAAGAATTCTCCATTTCTTCTTTAGAACTCCAAAAATGCGTTCAACTACATTCCGTGCTTGTGCATGTCGCAAATTGAATAATTCTTCTTTATTTGCAGGTCTAGATACAGAAGAGTTTCAAATTAAAATTAATTATTCAGAATTAAATTCAAGATTTAACGTACCGGACATTGGCACGTCCCCATTCAGCAAGATGGTAACGCACACCACGATACGGAACCAAAAGTGTATCACATATCCCAAATCCTGCATCAGCAAGGTAGTATTTTCCATCAGGGATGTGTAGATCACGGAGGCGTGATTCAGAATACATTGTTGCATCTGCAGCAGACCCTTCCCAACCACTGATGAAGTACAGAAAGCGCATGTCAAAGGAGACACATGCTAAGCAGTTTTGTGTTATACCACCCTTTCGGTTTCGGCATGCCTGACGATCTGCAGCAGATGGGAATGCATTTATGTGGGTACCATCCATGGCTCCTAAGGCGTTGTCAAAGTAGCCGGCAAGCTTAGGATTCGATCTAATATAATCCGATACAGGATCATCTGCACGGGGAAGCTGGACAAACTTTTTGTAAAATGGGCCAGACGAGACATGATGCAAGATATGTCGAAAATACCTTTACAGGCTTGTGAAAATTACATATAGAATCCAAAATGCGAATCCTTACTTGGAAACAGTGTCTCGAGACCGCTGAAACCGTTCTGCTACATGTCGAACATGAAGCCCAGTCACACACATGTACAGGAAGATGGCAACCTGCTCGTTGAGTCCAACATGGCGTGAATCTCCTAGACCACAAGTTATACGTAACTCATGAACTAGGGCAAGAAATACATGGACACGAACACCTAGTTCAGTCCACATGCGATCAAAGTGCCCATGAATTAATTCATTGACCCACTCTGCTCCGGAGAGTTTTGAAGTGTGATACGGCTGTTTCCAGTAGAGTGAGGAAGAGTAGAGTTGAGTAGCTACACCAAAGACATTAACCATGTACGCAGATGCAATTAAGAGAAGACGTCGTTGCCTGGAGCTGATACTGGGCATGACTGCAATGGTGAAAGATTGATGCTTCTTATCAACGTCGCCTATCTTGCTCATCAGCGTGACAGAGCTGTAACGTGCCCTCCCTGACAACTCAGATCGAGGAGCCGAACTACTACTATTTTAGTGCTAGACGGTGGACCCTAGAATTGATCGTATTATCCATATTATCCGTATTATCGTTGCCGGACAGACTCTTAGTGACTCTATTACAGACCCCAGATCAAGGTAGTAGTCTAAAAATATTTCGACAATTACGATGGGGCACATGTCCTGCAGGTGTCACAGAAACCGATTAGAAACGTTCGAGTTCACTGCAACGCTCGATTTCGTGTCATGGGTCATTCGAGTTGTTAGAGGTGTTTGCCTCACCTTCACACGCGTTGTTGCCTTATTCACTTTAGCGCTGATCCCTAGTCCAATCACGCTGCCCATTTTCTGTCTCATTAAATGTGTTTTGTATAGCGCAATAGGAAATCTGGCTGGGGATCGAGTTTATAATGGTCTTCTAGCACAGATAATCAGCCTTTCAGGCACGAGGGTATGCAGCCCTCCAGCTCACCGTCCCAATGTTCTGTATTCGCAAATGTCCCCCAGTTCCTTCAAAACCGAATGGTGGCGATCACAAATCGGCTCCGTCGAGTGACTCTCGAGGGGGTACGAGGGGAAGGAAAGGTATAAATAACACGCGCAAAGCCTGCAGAACCTCATTGTTCAATCCCTCAGAACGCATTCGAAATATGTTTAGCTCTGCCTTGCGCTTTACCACCCTCGCTCTTGTGTTCGTCACTCCCCTCGTCTCCATCGGAGGCGCATCCGCCGCTACCGTCGAGTATGTCTCGTCTTCCACCGACTGGGGCCATGGCTGACTTTACGTTTATAGTGCTAATCGGTGCGGTGCCATTGCACCCACTGGTCAAGAAAGAGACAGGATCGAGGATACCATCAAGGTCCATCGTGGAAACCACAACGGCACCAGAATGACACCTGTTACTTTGAATGTCTATGTCCACGTCGTCTCAGAGGACACTACCAGGCAGGGTGGAAATATCCCGTAAGCCATGTCTTGTGAATGGTATCCTATCTTACTCAAACTGAAGGCCTGAAATACAGTGACACCATGGTTCAACAACAGATCGCTGTCTTGAATAATGATTACAAGAGCACTGGTATCAGCTACAGAATGGCTAGTATCGACCGCACGGTCAACGCGACCTGGTACCGCAAGGTCTACTATGGAAATGCTGAGGCAGTTCAGATGGGCACTGCCCTCAGAAAAGGCGGCCCAGCTGACTTGAACTTATACACTGTCGGGTATGTTTCTATACGCTTCACTACCTTTTAAACTTCATTCGACCTTTACATGTCCTTTACAGATTTGCAGAACCCCCGCCTGGCAGCCCCTACCTCCTTGGATATGCCACGTTCCCATGGGACTATACAAGCAACCCGAAGGCAGATGGCGTTTGTAAGTAGCCTCTTAAATAACAGCACGACTTCACCTCATGTTTTGCTTCATGAACAGTCATCCATCCTGAAACCTTCCCTGATGGTATATTTGCGCCTTACAACCTCGGCAAGGTATGAGATACCATTTCGCTATCCCGCATCGGCTATCGACCTTGATGAAAGTACAAATCTAACGCTCATTTTCTTAAAACAGACCGCTACACACGAAGTCGGACATTGGGTTGGTCTATACCATACCTTCGAAGGTGGATGCGACTCCCCAGGAGATTATGTTAATGACACCCCATTCGAGGCCGGCCCTGCCTTCGGTTGCCCATCCGGTAGCGATACCTGCCCCCAGGGTGGCCTTGACCCCATCCGTGAGTGCAGCATTTGGACAGTGAAGAACCTTAAAGCCGCTACTAACGTTTTTCCTATTTCTTTCAGATAACTTCATGGATTACTCCGACGATGCCTGCTTGACAGAATTTACCTCTGGTCAATCTACCAGATTCCGTTCTGTTATCAATCAGTACCGCGGTGTCCCGTTGTAGAGAGTCGAGCCGAGCCTTTACTACTTTCTTTGAATGACCCTGGCTTACTCAGAAATGATTGACCTAGCCAGGGAGCCCGAGTTGTTATGAATCTTCATGAAATACTGAAATACCACATTCTATGTACAATCTTTCCTTTGCCAGTGTCTGTGTTCTCTGTAATATACCTCGTCACCTTGTTATTCAGCAGTATCGAGTATCTCAATTCTTTTTTTTGTTTTGTAAAGTTGCCATATTAAATGACCTGTGTCCAAATACTTGTTTATTTTTTGTGGAGCCTTTTGGGGCGTCGGGCAGTCAATAAAATCATCTCCTTTGGCCGGCGTGTAATCTGGGAGTTTCACCCGTGGTGTGAAGAGAGCGCGCGAGGCAGAGCCCACTGGGGAAATGCATTTATCCACGGGATGTGCGACTCATGTTTATAGGATTCGACGCCCTATACTCACTAAAACCCCCCACTCTGTCCACTCTTCAATTGTTGTTAGATCTTCCTCTACCATTCTTCCCCATGTGTTGATGACCAGTGTGCGGCTGAGGGCTTTTCTGCCATATTTTCTTCTGTTTGTATGTAGGGTTTCAATTTTGATTCGGCTTTTTATTGCAGCTTTCCATCTATTCTTTATCTCTTTTTTTCCGGGTATTTTTGCGTTGTCCTCGTTTCTGCTTATTTTCCATTCACATCTTAGTTTCTAGATTAAGTGCATGGTTTCTGTGGTTGCGATAATCATCATTCATTCTCTGGCTTTTTGCTCTTTTGTTCGTTTTTGTTTTATTTAGTGGTCTGGATCCTTGACACATCAGCAAGGAATGATACGACTGCTTCTGGCAGGTTCTCCGGCGGTTCCAATGTGGGATCGGAATCCCTTGTCGAGTTTCTGGTTTCATTGGCATGAATAATGTCCCGTTTGAGTGAGGCAGAGAGCCGTATGAACCGCATCGCGTCCTTGAAGTTGAGTGTCTGGTCAAGACTAGGGTGTGAAGAAAGGACATAATTGATTTCCCACCATGCATAGTCTGTGCGATCCATGTGAAAAGAAGGATTTAAAATCTGACTTAAAATCTGAAAAGAGGAGGTGAAGTGAATTTATTTTGACAAGTACTGTACAATCTGCGAATCTATAAACAGATCGGTGTCGCGTTTTCGCGTTTGGGTGTCGTGACCACTTGGCCCCAGCGTGTGACTAAATCCTGGATGTTCTCGATTACTTAATGCTGTTTCGGCAAACGCCTCGACGCCGGTTAGGTTTAATTCAAGAGATTATCTTCCCCCGATAAACTCGTAGAGTTGAAGGAACACCGTATCATTGGCATAAAATATAAGCATGGTATGGTGGAGGTATGGAGTATAGAAAGAGTGTCCTCTTGGTTGTGAAGGAAACATTAAAGTTATCTCCGTGTCCCCCCCGCCCCACAGACAAAGCGTGAACGTAGCATCCAGCTCAGAACCTGCACTTAGCAATAGAAAATAAAACGAATAAATACCGCTCCAAGCCCTGTCCATACAATCTACCCATACATACAAATTCCTGTGTAGGTGGTTTTCAATAGACATCCAGATGCACCACCATGTCTCATGGTGGCACATCCAGAAATAACGACATGACAAATCTTCGTCATGGTCATGTTCTATGACGTTCCGCCAAAATCCAAAAGTACCGGGGAATCTTATCACCATTTAAGTATATACTCGCTGTACGAGCACTTGACCTCGCACTCCCATCTCCTTCACTCCCATCGTCACACCATACACGAGATAGAGCTCAGACATGCCTCGTACAGCCGAAACAGCAAGCTTCAAGGTTAGATATCGGCTTTATACAGACAAATTTTTCGAGTGTTTTGAGCGTTTGGCTCAATAAATTGTACATAGTTCAACCACACCATGTTGCGGGTCAAAGACCCCAAGGTGTCGTTGGATTTCTATCAAAACGTGAGTCGACAAACTCTCCCGTCATCTTGTTCGCGCTAAAGGCATCTAATCATGATTCACGAACTAGGTTCTTGGAATGGACCTTCTCTCAGGTACATATGGCCGAGCACCTTTGCTTGTCAATGGAACTGCAGGAACTAACACGACGCCGTTCATGACCAGAGGCCAAGTTCAGCGACTTCACGCTGTACTTCCTCGCTTTCAACCACTCCGGAAAGGATTTGACCGCTGAAGAGAAAGAGCAATCTAGGTTCTCTCGCGAGGGTACGTCTTTTTCCCAACTCAATAATTCCAACCCGAATTAACACCTATCACCACCCCGATCTTATCTCTCACCCCGCTCATCCCCCTCACCTCAATCCAACCCACACATGCACCCCCCACAGGCGTGCTCGAACTAACCCACAACCACGGCACCGAATCCGATGCCTCCTTCGCCGGATATGCCAGCGGCAACACCGAGCCCGGTAAAGGATTCGGGCACATCGCCATCACCGTTGACGACGTCGACAAGGCATGCGAGCGCTTTGATACCTTGGGCGTGAAGTTTAAGAAGAGGCCTACGGATGGCAAGATGCGGAATATCGCATTTATTTTGGACCCAGATGGGTGAGTTATTTGAACTATTTGAATATTTTTATATATGCTGATGTTTTTTTATTTGACAGTTATTGGATCGAAATTGTTCCTGGTGTTTTGAATCTGTAAAGCAGAAACAAGGACTTCAAATCTAATATCAGTGTATTTTTTATTGTGAACCATGATATTATTATCCCATAAATGTGCCCATCTATCGCAAACAAAAAAGGAATGGTAAATAATACGTACAGACGGAAGAGAATGGTAAATGCTAAGCAAGTACTACCACGCCATTCAGAAGCTTGTGAGCATAGTAGTACTAGTAGTGTCCGGTCGACGGAGCCATTTGCAGGACTACACATCCCCGGGGGCGGAACTCTATCAAGTGAAAGGGACCTTCTGAACAAGCGCTAATCCATGCCGTAATATCTCTAGGCTCTTCATACACATAGGCGCGCGCGGTACAGTCTTGCAGCTTTATGGATGCCTCTGACAACTAATCCCGCAAATTAGTCGCAGAAAAGGTTTCTTGCGTGGATGGTCATCGGAGGCATATTGCGGATCATTTCTGCCTGGATTATTCTTCGATGTTGTGGTACCCGTAACCCTGTAGTGATGCTCATACCACAGGACCCTCAGGCTGAGCCTACTCGGCGCTTCAACACTTCACGCATATTGCTTAATATACAAGAATAAATATTATATTATATGCTACTGACTCTCAGATATAAATAAAAAATAGTACTAATTAATGTCTTCCAGGTCCCTTCGGTCCCCCCTTGCGTCTCCTCATGCCCAAGTTGATACCCCTGTATGCGAAAAGCTGGCCACGCAGACGACGAATCTGGCCCCTGCTGAACTCAGTAAGGCAAGAGTCGTACGAGTAGTCCATGTAATTGTCTATAAAATTAACGGCGTCAGCTCGTGCTCAATGTCGCAGAAACTTAAAAACTCGGCTCACGAATAGGATCAAGACCCTCATGTCCAGGGCAGCTATCCCTTCCAATAGGGCACCCACTCGACGGGCCTTCCTGGGCAGGGGTATCACCAACCTCGTCTCCGGGCGTCTCTTCGCACCAGTAGTCATTGTATTCGGTCTGGAATGTATGCCAGAGTCCGACCCAGGGACCGACTTCGTGCGTGAGGGTCTTGCCGAGGTTGTAGTTGGTTGCTGTACCACCAGGAAGAGATTCACCGAGGAGAACTAATAGAAGCGACTGGTGAGATGGGTGTTGGGAAGGGAAGGGAAACTTCAACTTACCGACACCGTCAATCTCAGGGTATTCTATGTATTCATATGGGAATGTTGCATATCCTAGGTATCCAGCGTTGAAGGGGGCAGTAAAGCTATCACGACGATCGTCAAATTAGCCCTCGACCAAACTAGATCGATGCAGGGCGCACTCACCCTACGCTATAAATATTGAGCGTATCAGGGCCACCTTTTCTCAGCTTAAGACTCATCTCCCTGTTCGGGTCGTTGCCCCAAAACGCATCGCCATACCATGTCTCATTCTTGTAATACGTCAATTTCTTCAGGTTGAAGCTCAACCCAGTCTTGCGGTAGTCTTCGTTAAGAACCCACATCTGGTCTGTGATCATGTTCCTCCTGCATAATGTTTTTTATTGAGATACTGATCAAAAAAGTGATTAGCGAAAGGCGAGACGTACGGCAAATATCCACCCTCCCTGGTCTGGTTCTTGTAAAGTACGTTGAAAAACACGTCGATGGTGCGTCGCCTTGATCCAAGACCGCGAGACGAAAGCACGAGCTCTTCGTCATCGATCGGCTCAATTCCCATTGCGGTGAAGTTGGCATCTAGCTGAGCGCGCACATCTCCACTTGGGGTTTGCGTTGAGCAACGGGTGCTGAAAACATATATATATATCAGGATAAGATGCTTTTGTGGAGTTGAGCCATAGGGCGTACAATCCTTGCGCAACAGCACTTTGCAGTGCGGGAACGAGGAGAAGGAATGAGAGGAGGAATGAGAGATGGGGCATTGACGAAGGACCACGGAATGAAGGAAACCAGGTAAAGGATAAGGGGATCCGGGAAGAGTTAATGAAAGGCACATCATGAGCCCATAGATGCTTTTATATGCGACGTGGGCGTAATACGAAGTCGACCCTATCTACATATAACAGGACCCTATGCCTGAAATCAGCGTGAAAAGTCAAGTGGCTCTGTGCTTAGGCACATCCTCACTCCGGAAACCCAGCACGGCATCAAAACATTAACATATCAATTCGATAATAAACAGTTTGACACCCGGCGTTCTCACCTCAACCAGTAAAATTAAACATGTTCAGTCGGCTTTATGCTTCATTCATACCTGTCCAAGAAACATATTAGGTAACGGGCGTTGACGATGTATCATATGGAGGATAGAAGTCGCCATGCATCCCACCGATGGGATAACGTGGTTTGAAACTTGGATTCGCTTAGATTAGAGCGGGTTGGGCTGGTTTGTGGTTATGTTCGCGAGGATACGCATGGCATTTGCTGTGTTGCTGACCGCATTACTCTCTGAGCGCGTGGTTGTGATGCATTGTGCTTGGCGCTCGGATCGCCGTGTGCTCCTGTTAGAAACCGTGCTTCAGCTCATGAACGTAGGCCTGCATCTGCCTGAATAGATAGTTATATGTAGTTGGGATGTGAGACGTATAGTCTAGTATAAGCCACAGAATATGTTCTTTGCATTATCTACCGCTTTTTGCTGGTGACAACGCAGATCTGCGCTTTCAAGGATATCGTCATTGCCTTGAAATTATGCCTATAGCGGGACGCCACAGATTGATTTTATGTATTTTATCTGATTGTCCCAATTGCTGATAACCAGTGCCACTGCCTCGGAGTTCCATGGAATCCTATACATCTATGTTCAGACGTACTAGGCTTAGCAACTCTTAGTAGAGTATAGTTCTCGACCTACTAAGATCCACTAAGACGCTATCGGGTACATGCCTCCGGATCATAACGGGACAGCTATGCCCGCGCTAAGACTAATAGACTGCTATTAAGCGCTTTCCGCATCAATCTGTGAGAAATTTGCTTCGAGAACCGCTGCACGCATAGCGCCGTCATTCGAAAGGGAAAGGGAAAGTGGTAAGTGGTAAACATGCACCTGATGAGCGGGACTATGTTCCTCATGCCCACCATGCTTCTGTGGTTATAAGAAGAGACAACTGTCGGATCGGTTCTCAAGTGCCTTCAGACGCTGTTCACTACGCAGCCTGGGATTGGACTTTGTTGAGATACACAGAGCCACCTCGCAGAAGGTGTCAAGCCTTCGTTTGATCGACGAATCTGCACTCGTGAAGCACCATGATGCTGGATCCTCATATGTTTATCGATTCAAGGTGGGCCAGATCTTTGTAAGTCAAGCTTGAAGGACACAGCCACACCTCGAGTGGATGTTAGCCTGTGCATCCATTGGTTGAGCAGAAAAGCATTTGGACTCAGGTCGCTTATCATGGCGGCTTTACAAATCGAATTGAATCGAGGTACCGGATACCGTTGAACAACAAGGTATAATACAGAGAACACAGACACTGAAAATGAAGGATGTACATAGAATGAAGTATTTCATGAAGATTCGTAACAACTCGGGCTGCCTCACTGGGATGATTATGAGTAAGACTGGGGTCATCCGAAGAGGGAGTTAGGATGCGGCTCGACTCTTTACATCGGGACACTGCGGAACTGGTTCATGGCAAGGCGGAGTCTCTTACTTTGACCAAAGGAAAATTCGGTCAAGCAGGCGTCGTCAGAGTAATCCATGAAGTTGTCTGAATGAAATAGGAGAATGTCAGTAGCCGCTAAAGGTTCTTTACGTCTAAATGCTACACTCACGGATGGGGTCAACGCCAGGCTGGGAGCAAGTATCACGGCCGGATTGGCAACCGAAGGCAGCGCTGGCCTCGAACGGGGTATCATCAACATAATCTCCTGGGGAGCTGCAGCCACCTTGGAAAGTATGGTATAGGCCGACCCAATGTCCGACTTCGTGAGTAGCGGTCTGTTTTAAATGGGTGTCAGAAGTGCTCGTTGAGGTCCATGGGCGACAGAAGGTAGTGAAATTATATCTCATACCTTGCCAAGGTTGTAAGGCGACGCTGTACCACTGGGGAGGCTTTCAGGAATAATAACTGTTCATAAAGTAAACCATGAGATGAGATTGTGCCCCTAAGTTGAAGTACTTACAAACGCCATCAACTTGCGGTTGGCTTGCATAGTACCATGGGAATGTGGCATATCCCAGGAGAGAAGGGGTGTTAGGGGGAAGTTCTTTAAATCTAGAATTGTGTAATGGTCAAAACAGTGGCCGAATGAAGTTTCAAAGATACCGAAGCTTATAGAAACGTACCCAACAGTGTAGATGTTCAAGTCAGCTGGGCCGCCTCTTCTGAGGGCGTTGGTCATCTGAACCGTCTCAGCATTTCCATGGTAGACCCTGCGATACCAGGCCGAGTTGACTGTGCGGTCGACACCAACAATTCTGAAGCTGACACCAGTGGCCCTGTAATCATTATTCAAGACGGCGACTTGTTGTTGAATCATGGTGTCACTGAAATCCAGGCCCTCAGCTTGAGTAATAAGATGGTATACCAGGACACGACGTACGGGATATTTCCACCTTGCCTGGTAGCGTCTTCTGAGATGACGTGGAAAAAGACATTCAGAGTAACGGGTCCCATCCTGGTGCCGTTATGGTTGTCACGATGGGCCCTGATGGAATCCTCGATCCTGTCTCTTTCTTGACCAGTGGGCGCAATGGCACCGCAACGATCAACACTATAAACATGAAGTAAGCCATGCCCAATCAATAGAAAATGAGACGAACTCGATGGTAGCGGCGGACGCGCCTCCGATGAAGATCAAGGGAGAAACGAATGCGAGAGCGAGGGTGGTAAAGCGCAAGGCAGAGCTGAACATCTTTCGAATGCGTTCTGAGGAATTGAACGATGAGTTTCTGATGTCTTCGTGCGTCTTATTTATACCTTTTCTTCGCCTCGTGTAATTTTTAGTGTCGCTCGGCGGAGCCGATTTGTGCTCGCCACCATTCGGTTTTGAAGGAATGGGGGGACATTTGCAAGTGCAGAACATTGTGTAGCAGAGTCTGAGGGTTGCGTATCCTCCTGCATGAAAGGGTGATGATGATCTGTGCTAGAAGACCGTTATAAAATCAATCCCAATCACTTTTTCTATTGCAGTATACGAGAAATTTAATGAGATAAAGGAAATGAACAGGTTGATTGGACTAGGGATCATTGCGCTAAAGTGAATACGGAAGGAGCGCGTGGAAAGGTGATGAGAACGCCTCTAACAACAATGGCCCATGATGCGAAATAGAGCATCGAAGTGAGCTGGAACGTTTCTAATCGCATAAACCCACGTAAATGAAAGTAAACGAGGCAGAACATGTGCCCTATTGCACTCATCGAATATTTTAGACTAACTGCCTCGATTTAGGGGTCTGTAATAGTGACTAACAGTGACTCTTCAGACTAGCGCTGGCAGGCGGAGTGTGGTTTCTATTTGCTCTTATTGTTCCCATGGCCGTCATTCGATGAAGAATCAAGATTCAACTCAGATTTGACTCTCAAGTGGAACAATGCGGGATTCTCGAGCGTCGTTGTATGTGGATAATATTGAGGTATGTGTAGCAATCTCGTCTCCTAAGGTGCTGTAGATTACTTCTCGAAGAGTCCTCTGCGACAGAGTTTATTATATAGGAATAAAATATCTTCGTAGATTTACCCATAAACGGGGGACAAAAATGTGTTAGATCCGTTTTTGCATTCGTAAATAGGGTCCTATCGAATGGATGGGTGAACTTGACAACACTCAGAACCAGATCCTCCTGTAGAGAGCGATCTGGCCTCTGAGCCTGAGGGTCTGTCCTCGGGTGAACTCGTTCATGCAGGAGTCCTGGCTATAGTCCATGAAGTTGGCTAGAGTGAATCGAATTATAAGTTAGATTGCTTAGATGCAAAGCGAACAAGGTGGACGTACCGATAGGATCACGACCCCTATCGTCGGGGCAGCTGTCACGGCCAATGGGGCATCCGGAGGCGGGTCCATTCTCAAGGGGAGTGTCAAAGACATAGTCGCCCCTGCCCTTGCGGTCGCACTCATCCATACCGCTATCGGTTTGGAAGGTATGGTAGAGACCGACCCAGTGTCCGACTTCGTGAGTCAAGGTCTGGAGAGAAACAACAGTTAACACTACAACAGAGCTCCGAAGTAAGCGGTACACACCCTTCCGAGGTTGAAGTCGGTGGCAAGTCCTCCGGGCAAGCTTTCAGTGAGAAGGACTTGAAAGAATACAAAAAGTCGGCGGGTGAGTGCAAGTGCAAATGTACCAGTGCTTACCGACACCGTCATCTTTGGGCAGACGCTTGTAGTCAGAGGGGAATGTAGCATATCCCAACAGACCACCGGCTTGAGTAAAGCTATGCGTTGAAGGAAGGTGTGGTTTGAGTGGACCATTTTGGGAGCAATGGATCTTATTCCGATACGCACCCGACGGTATAAATGTTCAAGGTCTCAGGACCTCCGATACGGAGGGCTTCCTTCATCTCAGTATTCTCGATGGTGTCATAGGAGACCCTGTGATACCAGGTCTCGTTGACCACCCGCTTGATGGCCTGGAGGTCAAACCTCAACCCTCCACGCGTGAAATCCTTGTTCAAGACCTTCATCTGTTCGTGGATAAACGAGTCTCTGGTTGATTCCAAAACAAGTTAGTAAGAGGCGCATTTTACGAACAGCCTGAACTCACGGGACATTGCCCCCTTCACGCGTTTCATCCGCGGAAATGATGTTAAAGTAAACTTTGATACTAGTTGGACGCAACCTGGCTAGAGCCTGGGTGGCGGGGACTGGGTTGTTCGCCTGGAAGTAGGTTTCCGTGACGTTTCGAACTGACAGGGGTGGGGCGATAGTGCCACAACCAATGCGCCCTCGCTCAAGAATATGAGCTTGGGCGCCCAAGCTGGACAGCTGCGCGAGGCAGACTAGAAGGAATGTAAGGTGGCGTTGCCCGAACATAACGAATGGCGGTAGTTGGTTGGAAAAGGAGGAAAGAATATACGTGTGCCATAATCTGACCTTGTGTATTTTATTCATCACGATGCACGCTAGCCCTGAGCTAACTTCGTGTGCCATCATTGCGTGGAAATGGAAATCCGTAATGATAGATTTACATCCGGGGCAAAATCTTCGTGTGTACATGGTTGAGGTTCCGATCAGCTCATGCTGCGAGTTGCATTCTAATCAGTCGGTGCATGTGCTAACAATCCGAAGGAAATATCTTCCTCAGTTGCGTCGCGAAGTTGTTAGAGGAATTGATTGAACAAAAATCGCTCGCAAAAAAAGACAACCTCGAAGATGTCATTCATAGCTGTCATTTTTGCTTGATGTTGGAACGAAGTGGAGCCGAATAAGATTGTACTTCAATGGACATACAAAATTAATTGTGGAGCAAGGTTTTTTTTTTTGTGGAGCAGGTGCAAGCTGGTGCAAGACGTTGCGATGTGTGGCTACCGTTGCCGTGCAGATCCCACACATGGACGGGGATGGAAACGTTCAGACCGACAAAACCCGGTAATCTTATGGACACCAGTACTACATGGTACTACATATGTGCATGGCGATTATCGTCCCCGACATCATTCTTTATCGAAAAAGCATAGTGTTATCGGGTGCTACATATCTAAAATTCATTTGCCAGATGTTATAGTTGCCCTTTTTTATACGTTGACGCTGGAAGAATTTCGTTTGCGTTTCCCTCTGGAAGGGCAGTCCTTCATGCGCTTCTTGGCTCCGATCAACGGGGTTTGTTAGTGAATGTGAGAAGACAAGCGATCCTCAGCGCTTGACCTGACAAGTAAGCACTGAGGTAGAAACTCTGCTTCGTCTGCTTCCATGATGATCAACCGTAATGCAAATATGTAACGGGTACCATATATCTCTGCTATTCACATATAGGTCTAAGAGTAGCCTACAGACATGTAGCACGGACTGGAGACCCTAGAGGCTGATAGTGGCTCTCTCTCGTCGTTTGGAACGCTGTTCCAATCGCTACACCAACGCCGTGCTTGTCTTGGTAGGATACATCGCCCTTAAAGGCCTCCGCACAAAGCTTGAAACTACTGCGGAATAAGACAAGAATAAGGTGTTTTGGATTAGGGTACTCAGAAGGCTGAGTCGTCTTCTTATTGTAAAGTTTAAAGCCACAATGGCCACGTCTATCTTCAAAGGTCCGAGGTGCTGTCAACGCATTTTGTGAGGGTGCCCTGGCAAGTAAAATGTATCTCGTTTGCATTGTCATGGGAGAGCACATCCAACGTGCCCATCGTCTTTAGCTCAACTGCAGTGTTCGATACGAGGCCACCAAGATCCTGTAAACATCTGTGAATGAAACAAGTTCTTTCGGCTTTACCCTTGAATTAGAGCTATGGGTGCGCAGCTGCTTCACAACTGCTATAAAAAAATATGACTTGGACCAGGTTTCTGTCGTTTACACGACTAAGCGTTTCTGTGCTTTTAATCATATAAGACTCCCCGTCGGTGTGGGGTACCCATCGACCGACAAGTAGTAATAGTAGATCTTGAGCACTAGCGACGACCTTAGAATGCGTTATACTAACTCGCAAAACGATGCCAACGTGTTTCGAAGAGTCCAGACGACTGGTCCAATTCCTTCTCAAAGGTTTTTAACTCCCTGAGACTATGAATCGCGAGTGTTTTGTGCAACTAAAATCCGAAGAGGTCGAGTTCCAGTTGCCAGACCAGTCACATGACAAATATTACCACGCTTGCGTCACTGTCAAGGATGCAGCCTGCCATCGACTTGACTCTCAACTCAACTGATAACTGCCCTTTGCCGACTGCTCCCTCCTAACATTCTGATTCCTGTGTATGGGACTGTCGACCTCTGTGCCTGTTTTATGGCTTATTTAACTGTTTTTGACTTGATGATCTTCTAACATGTCATGTTGCATCATGGGACTATACAAAGCCTTTTCTCGGAGAATCCTCACTGATTGAATTCCGCGTCTTGGCCACAGGGTGCTTATCCAAATGAATTGCGTCTCAGCGGGTTTTTCCGATGAAATGCCATCCTAGAATCTAATATAATATCAGACTTGGATACCTGTGTCGACCCCTCGCTGCAAAGTTGGACAAAGCTTTCTTGGGACATCATTCCCGTCAAATAGAAGACCGTCAAACTTCTTGACCTCAGCACTAGGATGACTAAATTTACTACGTTTCTTTTGAAATCGGGGCTTTTTATCCTCGCAGGTCTAGCCATTGTATCAGTAGTAGGCATACCGACTTAATCGCGAAAATATCTGATTAAATGGATACACCACGTTTAGCGGGGCGAGGAAACAACCACAACCCGGATACCTCCAACAAGACCAGTGCCATCTTCTCCGGTGCATACCGTGTCTGAAACGATGACTCTCCCTGCTTCCTGCTGGCCCACAACAGTCGTGGCAACCCCATCACCAACCTACCGACCTGGAACGGTACCAATGGTGTGACCTTATTTTTTTTCTTTTTAAAAATCTCTCATGAATTGTTGTGATTAGTGGAGTCAATGCGATGGTGCTGGTTACACCGGCCCAAAAATATGTGGCCCAAATGCATCTTGTGTTCCGTTAAATACCGTGAGTGCATCAGGTCGCTCGTGCTAACAATGCCCGCTCAGAAGAGCTTGTTTATTCATCTAGTGGTATTCTCAATGCACACCAAACCCAAGTATGTATATTGTCATAATCGAACGCTCAACGAGCTCACCAAATAAATTTTAGTCACACAGACTCTGACTGTCTGCTCGTAAGACGTCGACCGTCATCTTGCCTCGTACACCCTCAAAACGTAAACACTCAGGATCCGGCTTAGGACATTGTTTAATCCCAGACCCTATGACATTGATTTAAGCACATGTTCAGTTAAAAGTGGGGCTGTTAAGAACGCTGGGGCCAGTTCCGCCTCAAAGCACTTAAGCCCGGCACATCCGTCACAAGTCTGATGTCCAACACGAACCCAATACACCGAAGAAGCATCAAACTGAACGGTTTTGATTTATCCGGACATGTGCGCAGCACAGACTATTCATGTCGCCTCGAGAGGCTGTATAAAAGAGATGTTACTCTTGGATCCTGCTTTATTTACTGAACACGTTATCTGCTAACCGAACGACAATGAAGTCGACTGCTATCTCCTGTGTAATGTCTGTGCTCAGCATCGCCTTGGTGAGCTCCCTCATGTTTTTTTGGTGTTTTGTTTTTTAATTGATTAATCAATAGCTAACGAGGGCATCGTGTATAACTTCGACCTACACCGAAACTGCCACTGCCCCCGCTCCGACATATACAGGTCCTACTGTTTCTCTAGTATGTTTACCTTTCTTCCCCTCCATTCATTTTACACACCTGACGTCTGGTCTGCGACTCCCGCAAAGTATTACCAATGTGGCGGAATGGGATATGTTGATAATACCAATTGTGAACCTGGAACAAAGTGCGTCGTGTGGAATGTAGTGAGTACTTTACTTCCGTCAACTGGCAGAATAGCGGAAGCCGACTTTGACTGCGTCTATCCTAGTACTATTCCCAATGCATGCGCGATCCTTATCCAGCTCGTAAGCAGTTCAATGTTCTATAGTTTTCCATTCTGTTATCTGATAAGGTGTCAACATCAGCTCTACCAGGTACTTATACCGCGACATACTGCATGTGACAATGTAGCAAATGCCTGAATCACTACATGGGCTCCAATCATGATATCCGGTCAGAGAAGCGTCAATGAAACCGGTTAGAGCTGATTCCGCCTCGAAGATATGACCGAACTTCACGGCTCGCATGCTCTATCATCAATTCAATACTGCGAAGACGTATCACAGGAAGCCATCAGTTGTCCAATTGCCAACTCACTGAAATCACACTGGACCGTTAACAATTCTCCGAATTTACGCGCAACATAGGGTGTTCATATCACCATGAGAAACCGTATAAAGGCGACGGTGCTATTGGAGATCCCTCCTTGCGACTTATTTGACTGGGAGTCTGATCTTAACTGTATTGATCGAAATGAAGTCAACGTTTATCTCATGTGTAGTTTCTGTGCTCAGCATCCCCCTGGTAAGCTCTTTTTGGTCCTCCTCGCTTCTAGATTGTTAGTTGACCGATCAACAGCTCTCGAAGGCATGCATAACTGCAACATACACGGTAGTTCCCGCTGTCCCCACACCTACGGGGCCCACTGTGCCCCTTGTATGTCACCCATTTCTCCGTCATTCTCGTAAGACTAACCTATGATCTGCAACTCCCTCAAGTATGGACAATGTGGCGGATATGCGTATACTGGGAGTAAGCAATGTGCACCAGGATCCAAGTGTGTCGATTTGGGGGTTGTAAGTACTCGATATCCATCAGCTGCCATGAGAGCGAAGGCCAATACAGACTTCATCTACCCTAGTATTATTCCCAATGCCAGGCCGATCCGAATTATCCTCGTAAGCCGTTCACCATCTTGCCGTGATACTATCTGACATGGTTTTCGTATCAGCTCCGTCAACTACTTACACCGTCACCCGCTGCGATTAGTGAATATATCAAGTGTTCATGTCTTATTGAAGTTTCTCAAATGATACGCCAGTGCGATGAAACCGGGAAGAAGGATGACTTGAGAAGTATCCCATAAATGTTAAAGTATGCAATCCGGGCTCACTGTCACCTCACAATGGGTGACGCTACATATGCCCCTAAATCCAGTACCCGGTAAACCTGATCCCGCACATGACATTTTTTCCGAAGAGTTTACAAGTTTGAAGCGCAACGTTCGTTCAGATGGTCAGTTCCCTCCTTCCGATATGTATAAATTGATTGCGAGGCAAACGTACCTTCATTAAAGGCCTGTGTGTAGTAGTAGCCTCCAGGAACGGAGAAACATGAAGTCCCTTTCTCATATAGCTCTCGTGATTTCCATCCTGAATGTCTCATCGGTGCGTTGCAATGCCCTCCTATTCCCCACTCCAAATCTGACAATTCGGAAAATGTCCAGCTGACAGTCGCGATACCACCCCAAAGCTACACCACCCACACCATGACTTCGACATACTCGCCCGTTGGATGTTGGGATGCAACCTTGAGTTATACTAGTACCGCTCCCACTCCAGTTCCTACCGGACCCTTTGCTCCGACTGTACGTCCTCTGACTTTCAGCGACCAGTTTATCACCTCATATTTTCCCCCTCATTCGCAGTGGTCTCAGTGCGGAGGTATAACCTACAAAGGTCCAACTCAATGCACCCCGGGGAATATCTGCTTCAAATATAATGAGGTGAGTTCCAATTACAAGGACGCAAAAGTCCTTATAAAAGTGACATCGCCAATGCAACATTGCTTACTCTATTTATCTTACTATTACTATCAGTACTACTCTCAATGCATCCCAGACCCTAGTGCAACGAGTAAGTTTCATGAACAATCAACTCTACCTCGTTCGTTCTTCAATATCTCATTGTCCAGCAACTACCACAACGACACGAGTAACTACACCAGTGACTCGGACGTGCCCACTCTAAACAAGCAAACAATATGATCCAAGGTACACCATGTCCCAATGCCAGGCCGACCCCAGTCCTACTCGTAAGCAGTTCGACGTCCTTCCATGACATTATCTCACAAGTTTTTTTATATCAGCCTCGTCGACTATTTACACCGTCATCTGTTGCGAATCTGGGGCTGATGAACCTACCAAGTACTTCTCCACAACGTTGGAATGGTCAAGTGATGTTTAAAAACAATGCAATTAAGCCAGATGATCATTTAAGAAGCCTCCCGTAAATTACGAAATTCCTTCAGAGCTCAAACTTCAAAACATGCACTCTGGGTCTGGCTGCCACCGCACCCACCCTTAATGACTCGATACCCCTATTATCGCCTGCTCCCGGTAGCTTTGCACAGGACAATTTTTTCCGAAGACTTTGCAGGTTTATAGCGCGAGGTCTGTTTAGATGCTTGCTTCCCTGATACTGGTCCATATAAGTTCCACATAAATTGGTCTCAAGTCAGGCGTGTCTTCATTCAAGGCCTGTTTTTGGTAGTGCCCTCGAGGAACAAAGAAACATGAAGTCCTTTTCTTATGCAGCCGCCGCAGTTTCCATGCTGAGTACTTTGTCGGTGCGTTGCATAGCCCCCTGAACTGGCGTCCTCAACTTGACGAATTTATGAGAAGATCTGTGCTCGCACAGATCGCTCTTCTTGGTCACGTGAGCGAGCCGCAACACTCGCCATCCATTCCACTCCGTATCTGTATTATCTTTACCGCCTCGCTTTCTCGCCGGTTCAGCGTCTCTCGCTCGGCTCTCTATATCTTTATCCTTTTAATTTCTGGATACATCTCCTTCTAAGACCGACATTAATTGGGACACCACAACACTGGCGACACTGATACTCTGCCAGCTCATCACCTGCATCTGTGTCGACACCCATTGCAGCACACTAACTGAGCTGCAACATAGCCTGTACCTGACGCCTCACCAACCTGACAACTTCATGAACAAAGAATGCAAGAATTGACGGGCGACTCTTCGCCAGGAGGGTCTATGAGACCACCAGATCCTCATAACTCTCTACCCTGACCAGCTACGGGCTACAAAACTGGAGGACTACCGCTACTCCCTTTCCCTAAGCCAACCAGGAATACGAGATGGCTAAAATCAGATGCGTATCCCATCATTTCCTCATAACGCAACATATCTCCCCCCTCCACTCCTTGCAGGACACTCCCTGAACACTTCTCCACCTACGTCAGTAGGGCGATTCATATTCTTCTCATACTCGCTTGGCCAAACTCAAGCAGTCACCCCAATCCCGATTACACCAGACCTCAAGAATCGCAGGTAAGCAATACCATATGACAATCTCCCCTTCTCTACATCCCCCTCAACCTCTACCCATCGCTATCCAATATTCCTCCCTCGTCCCCAATCATCACACCCTGTCTTTATCACTATCCAATGATCCATTCCCCACATCTCGCCATCAGCTACTCTTCCTCGTATCCTCCCTCTTCTACCTCTCAAACCCTCCAACACAACCGGATCTCTCTTTGGATGCGAAACTGTCTGCGCCCAGCGCGTCAGCTAACATCAAAACCACCGGTCCACATGCCCACCAATATGTGATTATCACCTCTGTTTGATGCTGGCGTGTCGATCGGGGGGGATTCGCCATGGCCTATCATGACTCTAACGGGTCCTTTGGGTTTACACACCCATACCTATGGTTAACACCATTCCTATGACTCTAACGGGTCCCCTGTGGTTTACACACCCATTATGCGGTTAACACCACTTCTTCATGACTCTTAATGTGTCGTGGGGCGGGTTTACACACCCCTTGGAGTGGTCACCACCACTCCTGCGATTCTAACGTCTCGCGCTTGGGTTTACATACCCAATTACTCGGTGGTTATCACCACCTTCTGCGACTTTAACATGTCGTCAGCCGGGTTTACACACCCATTGGGGTTTACACACCCCCGCGATTCTAACGTCTCGCGTCTGGGTTTACACACCCCCGCGATTCTAACGTCTCGCGTCTGGGTTTACACACCCCTTTAATTCGAGGTTTACACACCTCCGCGATGTCTAACGTCTCGCGTCTGGGTTTACACACCCATTTTTCACAGGTTTACACACCTGTCGGGGTTTACACACCCCTGCGATTCTAATGTTTCGCCTTTGGTTTACACACCCTATTATCTCATGACTCTAACGGGTCCCTCGGGGTTTTACACACCTTGTGATGTCTGACATCGTGCACCTGGGTTTACACACCCACTAGCAATCCTAACATCTCGCTGCATGGGTTTTTTATACCTGCTTGTTGGTCCACAGACAAGCTATGTGGCATATAGGCTATTAGGTACGCTTCTCTCACCCGCCGTTTGGGGCGAGCCAATGTTCGTCATCGGCTGGGCGGCCTTGCTCGCTTTGGGGGCGCATCCTCATCCGACCATTGGCTCTTGACCTGGGAAGTGGGGCAGTGGTCTTCGGGCCATCGCCCTCTTTCCACCCCCAAGCTGTAGCCTCTAGGCTACTACCTCCTCTGGATGACGAGCGAACGGAAAGACGCAAGATGAGAAGATCTGTGCTCGCACAGATCGCTCTTCTTGGTCACGTGAGCGAGCCGCAACACTCGCCATCCATTCCACTCCGTATCTGTATTATCTTTACCGCCTCGCTTTCTCGCCGGTTCAGCGTCTCTCGCTCGGCTCTCTATATCTTTATCCTTTTAATTTCTTTTCCCACCCACCCTCTCCTTCTAACCTGGGAAGAAGATTCACGGCTAATACCATCTGAGTTCATCTCTTCTCTCTGCTTGAAAACGTCTCAACCAAATCACACCCTTAGATATGAGGGTATTTTGGTTTGGTGTGATAAGATATAAGTTAAACATTGTACCCTCTCTCATCTGTGCAGGTTCGAGTGGTAGCCTAGGGGTAGAGAGCCATTGGTCACGGTGGGGCGCATCCTCATCCGACCATTGGCTCTTGACCTGGGAAGTGGGGCAGTGGTCTTCGGGCCATCGCCCTCTTTCCACCCCCAAGCTGTAGCCTCTAGGCTACTACCTCCTCTGGATGACGAGCGAACGGAAAGACGCAAGATCGCGATATCTAGTTAACAGCCGCAATACCCCAAAGCTACACCACAACCTCAACATACACAACCCGTGGATGTTGGGAGGCAACCTTAAGTCGCACTAGCACCACCTCCCCTCCGGCCCCTACAGGAGTTGTTGTTCCAACTGTAGGTCCTTCGACTGTCAGCAACCAATCCGTTGCCTCATGTTTCCTCTCTCGTTCATAGTGGTCTCAATGTGGAGGTATTCTGTGGCAAGGTCCTACTCGATGCGCACCGGGTAACATCTGCTTCAAGCATAACGACGTGAGTCCAAGTCTTTATCAATTTCTAACTTGGTTTATCTTTTTCGTTGTCAGTATTACTCTCAATGTATTCCTGATCCTAACCCGACGAGTAAGTCTCTTGAGGGATTTACTCTTTTCATTCTGTGAGGCTTACACAAATTTCCCCGACACAGCAACTGCCACGACGACACGAGGGCAGACATGTCCATAGTAAACGATCGAGCGAAAAGTTCCAAGGTAGATCCAATGTGCAGTTTGCATTGCAAGACTCTTAAGCGCCATTCATATCAACATCAGCCCCTTACCTGTATCGATCATCCTTGCTTATAGTGATCATGTAGGAAAAGAACCGATAACAGACAACGTATATATAATTATTCCTATCACGGAGCTTATACCACTCATGAGGAAGAATTCAACTTGAGACAAAGCTTCTTCCTCGCCCAGGGCGCCCGCGAACCTGTGCGTGTGCGTATGTGGATGTGTACGAGCCGACGTACCACCACCTTAGGCTCACCAAGCAAGCATCCGGTGAAATTCCCAGATGACAATTTTTTCCGAAGCGTTTCAACGTAAGTCAGAAGGTGTTCAGGTGATGCCTATCCTGAGTTGCTGGCCTATATAATTGAATGGGATGAGAACGTGGATCGAATATCCCCTGGACCTTTTGAGCACTGATCGCAAAGCCATCAAGGAGTGAAGAAAAAATGAAAGCCATATTCCTGTCCTCTGTTGTCGCTGCACTCTCTGTGCTCAATGTATCAACTGTGCGTCTTCTCTTCACCTTCTTGCTGAATTTCAGGATTTTTAAGTCATAAACAACAGTTGACTGCAGCGATACCACCACCAAGCTACACCGGCACATCAACATTTGGTTGTTGGGTTACAACAGTGACAATCCCTCCTCCGGTCCCAACAGGAGCCATCGTTCCTCCTGTGCGTACAGAACTGTCTTAAATATCCGAGCCATAGATCTAATCTTCCGATATAAAGTTTGGACAATGCGGTGGTATCGGTTACACGGGTCCAACCCAATGTTCTGATGGAACAAAGTGCCTCAAGTATGGCGATGTGAGTGGTTGGATTTCGTCCCCCCTGGAGGCAGAATTTGAGCAAGGACGCTAACCATGTCGTTGGTTCCGTCAGATCTCCAAATGCATCCCAGATCCTGGCGCAACTCGTGAGTTTATCTTGAAATCATGAACATTGGCACCGCCGATTCCTAACGCTTGTTTAGCACCTGCGACCCGAACGATTACTGCCACTGCTTGTGCATAAAGATCCGACGTAGAATCTATGCTGGTTGCTTGACTCTTGGTGTTGGATGGCGAATGGCGTGTCTGGGTCACCCAGAGATTGAGATAGAGCTTTGTTTGAAACCTCCAACATGATCGCAATCAAAATCAGTCCACCACTAAAAAGAACTCCTGATAAGCACTCATCAAACAAATAGTCGATCAAGAACAGACAATGAATCAAGCAGTCAATTGAGGATAGCAAAAAAAACTCTAGCATTAAGAAAAGCTCTATTATAAAACACACCACCAAGCGCGGGTTATTTTTGTAGTAAAAAAAGTTTGGGATTGGATTTTTCTCTTGCGAGCCTCTTGCCAATTCAATCCTTCTGAGTTATGGTTATGACTTCAACTTTAGATTTGACCAGACTGGCCGAGTGGATGGCCTCCGGGAACGGCGGGGGGTGGGTTGTGGTCCAAAGGCTTCATGGCGGGGAAGAGAAGGACTTCCTTGATGTCTGATGTAAGAAAGAGCGCCCGGTCAGCCAGTTGTGTTTTGGATATGGATTAAATATGGATACGCACTGGTTGAGTCAGTCAAGAACATGACGAGACGGTCGATACCCAGACCCCAACCACCGGTTGGTGGAAGACCGTGTTCAAGACTGGATGACGGGCAGGTGAAGTTAACCCAAAGTGCCATTTTTCTGATAAAGAGGGAAAACATACGCGTCAATGAAGGTCTCGTCAATGCCCTGAGCTTCGTCGTCACCCTGAGCCTTTTGCCTTGCCTGTTAAATGAGAAAAAAAATGATGTCACATCAATAATCTACCTTGTAAAAGATGAAGACGAAAGGTTACGTACCTGCTCTTCAAACCTCAATCTCTGCTCAAATGGATCGTTCAACTCAGTATAAGCGTTGCAGAACTCCTTTCCGCACATAAAGCCCTCGAAACGCTCGCAGAGACCTGGGCGGGAACGATGCCACTTGGCGAGAGGGGACATAACTTGAGGATGGCCGACTGGTAGCGTAACCAATATTAGGTCAGAGAAAATTTGGATAGAAAAGTGGACATACCGATGAAGGCGGGAGACACGCAGAGAGGCTCAATAAATTCACCGACGAGCTTGTCGAGAAGACGAGTGTTGGTGCGGGGTTCACTGCAGTTGACGTTGTGCTAAGGAGGACACGCATCAGTAAGGTCTAGAATAATAGAAGAGACATTATGATATTACCTTGATGCAAAGACCCCTGAGGAACTGGTTGGTCTCATCAGTGTGCAACTCGTTACCGGGAGGGAACGTGACTCCCAACTTCTCCTCCAAAGTGGTGATCATGTCATATCTTGGCCAAGGCCTCTTGAACTCGAGGGTAACCTCGCGTGCGCCCTCCTGACCCTTGTTTCCATCAGGATGGTAAGTGATGGTGGTCTTTCCGCCAGTCAAGGTCTTGACCAGGCCTTCCAACATCGCCTCAGTGATATCCATCAGATCCTCCATATCGGCATAGGCCATATAAAATTCGCAGATGGTGAATTCGGGGTTGTGAGTCAAGTCAATACCCTCGTTGCGGAAGACACGACCAATTTCGTAGACACGATCAAGTCCACCAACAATGAGTTCCTTGAGGTAGAGTTCGGGTGCGATACGGAGGTATAGGTCCAGGTCAAGGTCGTTGTGGTGGGTGACGAAGGGCTTAGCGGTTGCGCCTCCAGCAAGGATGGACATCATAGGAGTCTCAACCTCCATGAAGCCCATGTTGTCCAAAAAGCGGCGGACATAGTTAATAATACGACTGCGGGTGATAAAGAGACGACGGGTGTTGTCATTGAGGATGAGATCGAGGTAGCGCTTCCTGTAACGCGTTTCCTGGTCCTTGAGGCCGAAATGGGATGAGGGAAGAAGGTGAAGATTTGGAGCGAGAAGCGTCATTGAGGAGGGGTTAATACTGAGTTCGCCCTTCTTAGTGCGAGAAGGAGTTCCGGTGACACCGACAATGTCACCACGACGGAACTTTTCGTGGTTTGCGACAAAGCCGTCCGGGTTGGCATCATCTCTGCATATGATGTTTCTTTAACATAATATCATAAAAAGTGATGCAATAAACGCACTGTTGTGTGGCCATAATTTGGACCTTGAAGCCTTCTCCGTGCAGGTCATAGAACTTAAGCTTAGCACCGTTGGCCCGAATGTTGTGAATACGACCTGCCAAACTTTCTGTAACACCTTCGACCTTGGTGCTAGCTGGAATGACACCTTCGGGACCATACTTCTCCACGTATGACTGGAGGGACCTCGTTACGTGGAACTTGTGGGGGTATGGGTTGGGCTGTTGAGTCCTCTTCATCTCAAGGACTTGACGCGACCTCAATTCAAAATATTGCTATGACTCGTTCAGTACTACAACTATGATTCGAGTCATAAATTACATACATTGGGGTTGAGATCGTCCTCACTGGGTGCTGCAGTGCCAGTAGCCTCCTTAGCCTTGGGTGCAGGTGTCGTTGCAGCCTTGGAGGCCTTTGCAGAGTCCTTTGCGCGTTGCTTCTCGCGACGCTTAAGTTCCCTATATTATCTTCGATTAAAATCACATTAAGATACCAAGTCCTGATCAATAACTCACGTCTTGGAGATCAGCTCTCCCGTTACTGGGTCCTTATGGGTACCCGCTGCCTGAGCAGTATTAGCAGGTGCTTCTGAGGCCATGTTTCGACAGAATCTAAAATGTTGGTGTACACTGAGGATATTTGACTGTCGCCTACAGATGAGAGATGGAGATTTGAGGAGAGATAACGGGCGCAAAGATCTGAGCATCCGCCTTTTTGCAAAATGTATTGATCTCTGATCACCTGCTCTGTGTTCTTTCCGAGTCATCCAGGGAAACCCATTCGCACGATCATCACGTCTATTATAATTGGTCCGACAAAATAGGGGCTATGGGTAAGTGAAAGAGCGCTAAATTGGCAGCTAGATACCACAGAAAACAAGTATACGTATAGGCCAAAAATTGGGCAAAATATTCTATGTACTGGAGACCTGATGGTGAACTGACGGTAAAGGATTTTTGCAGGGACGGGGAAGCTCAGTACTTTCGACACCTGAAAAAAAAAGCAAATCGATACGTGTCAGAGAACTGATGTGTTTTTCGTCCAACAATTCCTGAAGTTGAGACCAATCTATCCCCCGGAGGGCAAACAGTCCAGCGCTTCGAAGGCTTCAGATTATTTCCCTGATTTAGATATTTTTGCATTCGACTTTCATGCGTGTCAGGCATTTAGGCATGGGCTGAAGCGCTGAGGTTTCCTTGAGAAGTAAGGTATAATAATATTGTTGAAAGCACTGAAGGGATTTAGAACCGCGTGAATCAAATCTGAACTCGCTAGTAGCCATCTGGCTAGCGTCCTCATTCCGAGTCCATTTCGCTTAGGCTATGATATTTTCCTTTGTTTTTTATGACACCTCGACCTAGTTCGACCTTCGAAGCGCCACAGTGTTCAGTCGTCCCTGAGTCCCTGCTTCTGTTCGCTGATGCGCCTACCGTTGCTCGGAAGGAGAATTCTTAATTCGCTCCAGCAGTCACTATACGGCACTCTATGAAAACATATAAATGCGCCTTCATTCCTTTTCGATTGTCACCCAACTTGACTGACTACTCAAATCATGTTTCGCCCGCTTCTTGTCGGTTTCTTTTGTGTTGCTCAACTCTCAGTTGGTGCACTTGCCTCGATCCAGTGAGCACGAGTGTCTTCGCTCTGTATTCAGTGACACATACTTACGAACGTTATAGGGGCTCACGGCCGGGGTGTGGTATAGCTACCCCCAGTCATTCAGAGCGTCTCAGAATTGAGAAAGATTTCAACACCCGGAGAAAGGCCTTGAGAAAGGACCAGAAATCCAAACAGGTTGAAGTGGAAGTCGTATTCCATATCATCTCCGAAGATGAGTCTCGTGAAGGTGGCAATATTCCGTGAGTCATGCTTGCCTGTGAATTGCCAAATCCTCGCAAGTTCTCAGTCTTACGTCCAACTACAGAGATGAAATGATCCAACAACAAGTTGTTGTCTTGAACCAAGGTTACAAGGGTTCAGGTCTTTCATTCTCCCTGCTTAAGACCACTCGCTCTGTCAACCCGGACTGGTATCAAAAGGTTTATCCTGACAATTATGAAAGTAAAGACATGGTGCAAAGGTTGCGCGATGGAGGCCCTGAAACCCTGAACATCTTCACAGTTGGGTACGCAATTGATTCATGGCGCAGCCATTCTCGGTCCTAACTTTCGAATCATTCCTTGCAGATTCAAAAACCCACCGCCTAATTCTCCTTCCCTTCTTGGTTACGCGACATTCCCATGGGATTATGAAAAGAAGCCGGATCTTGATGGTGTCGGTATGTCGCCTTCCTCATGCTCTGAACATTCAGCACAATTAATAATCCCAATCGTGCAGTACTCCATGTTGAGACTCTGCCAGGTGGCAAATTAGCACCTTATAATGAGGGACAGGTGTGTTCACTTTCAGGGATTCTGAAGGAATAGCGCATTCATATAACCTCCAGACCGCCACGCATGAGGTGGGTCACTGGGTTGGCCTTTGGCACACCTTCCAAACGGACGACAACACCAATAAGTGCGACCACGGAGATGGCGACTTTGTCAAAGACACTCCCTTGCAGAATGGGCCATCCTCTGGGTGTCCTGTTGGTCGTGACAGCTGCCCAGATGATGATGGTCTAGATCCAATTCGTATGTCTAATTTACTCGTTTACGATAGTGTGCTGGTGCTAAAGTGGGTCGATTTTGCAGACAACTTCATGGACTACAGCGACGATTCATGCTTGACTGAGTTCACGAAAGGTCAAATTATAAGGTTCAAGGATCAGATGGCTACATATCGTTATCTATGGTAATTATACATCCAAATTGAAATTCTTTGCATGATAAAGGTCCCATGATCCTAGACGCGTGTGTCCATATGCGTATTCCTTCCCACTGGTATGTATGACGCAAAACTTGTGGCAGATCATTATCAAAGCTTATCAGGTTCATGATAAATAACGTTATTATACTAAAAGTCTGCCACTGCGTGGAATGCAAGCCCAAACTGTTTCGCACAAATATAAAAATTCAGTCGCACATAAAAAGGGTTTGTTGTTTCGAAGGTCCTGAATCCATTTATATCCTTCCTTCTATGCCGTCCGAATTTAATTAAATTAATGAGCGACTGGACAAGCTCCCGATGCGAGTGGGACCAATTCTTCGACAGTTTCGCCCTCTAAGTTCTGTAATCCTTCCGATAGCAGTTGTTTAAACAACTGCTGTGGATCCCAAAACGTCTCCACGCTCTCAATCTCAAACTTCGCGTTTACCTGCGCCACAGTAACACCGAATACTTCGATGAGTTGGTTATTGGCCTTGGCAAAGATACTTCTTCCAGAGTTCAGTTGTGCACGGTAGTTTCCTGTCATCTTGCCTATTGAGTCGTGTCAGCGATACGCTCGGCGTTCGAACGATGTCTATCATAAGAAATGAATAAAACAGTACTCACCCCAATGTCTCCACCTGATACTGACCTTTGGGGGTCCCCCAAGGATCTCGAGAACCTCCCAATTGAAAGTCTTCATCGCGCCTTTGAAGAGCTTATGAGATTTTGTAAAATCCATAGCAGGCAGCTCATAGGCGCCTTTGACGCCATCCTCCCCAATCAACGCGTTGTACGTCCCAACCTTAAGCATGTCGTCCGCTGTCATTTTCCTGCCACCGTTGAGGTGAAAGGCATACTTTTCCTGGGAAATCGTACGCCATTCAGTGGGGTCGACCTTGTATGAGGCCTCCTTCTCCCAGTTTTTGACGAGGTTCTGAACCAACCCTTCGAGAGAGTCGGCTGCCCAGTTTGTCGTCTTTGTCTCTTCGAAGGTGGCATTAGTCAGGGAGTAATCCGGTGCGGTCTTATATCGCCATTTAGCATCTAGTCGGCTAGTAAGCGCGCGTAGATTGAGTTGCATCCATGACTACAGCTCATACCATCTTTCAAAACGACATTAGGGTCGAGCATAAAATCTGGGACAGACATGTTTGAGAGAAAGGGAAAAAGATGGGTATTGAGATGAAGGTGCTTGGTGCTCCATGCAGGGTTCGGCTGGTTTTTATAGAGAGGAGACAGAGCTGTCTGTACGTATTATGAAAATATGTCATACACCCAGGTGTGTCTCATCAGCGCTTTAGTACCGCCATCCTGGCGAGAAAGTACCGGGAACGAATCACGATGGTGGGATGATTGATATGTTCGAACAAATTTGAAAGGGTAGTTCCCTTGAGCTTGATAGATAGATATCAATCTCGCTCGATACATATGGTGCAAGTAGCTACCGCGCTTCCTCAGCCTGCCTAGATTACACCAGCGTATGACTGCATGTACCGCCGTAGTCGTCGGAGACCTGCAGAAGTTTGAACGTGCGCACCTTGAATAATGTCGCGCTGCCTTTCATTCAATACTATTCAGTACTCAGTTTGCCATTTGTCCAAGATATTCCTGATGAGAGTTTTCTCGCCCCACCAAAAACTGAGAGCAAAACTTTTTGGGCCTTGTGAGAGACTCCAGTTGCTGCATCGCGTTTGTCGGACCGGTTCGATGCTATCCGAAACTCGAGCAAGAACGCTTGGCTCACACATGGTGTGTCGTCGACTCGAAGCTCTACGTAGTTCTCATTCGTCAAACTTCAACCCTTTTACATTGCAGTCAGCTTCTTACGCCAAGATTTTCAACAGCGAAATTATCAAAAGGTCAATGTACCTGTACTATACCTCGACTGACTCCAAGTCCACACCCAAGGAATCAGGACTATGAATGGAAGGCTTAAATTTGATTACATGATGTGCTGAGAAACATATAGCTAAATGGACATGATACAGCCTATTCATATGTCGAAGCAGTGTAGATATAGAGTTGTCACTCGGAAATTACATGTCATTTGCGTAGGATTGGTATATAGAGAACAACACCGAAAATGCTCCGAGAATCCAGGGTTCCGAGTCGGGGCGTTTGTTTATGTGTATGTCTAATGCTTACGCCAACAGTGTAGTCAAACGTGAGTCTTCGAAGTACCTTCTTGAACAGCGGACATAATGTCTGGTCAGTAATGTGATACACATTGGATAATTAAGTGGTTAGTTGAAGCAGATTTTTGTATCAAGCAGGGGGTTAAGTTAAGGTCGCCAGGAAAACGGAGGGAAGGATATCTAGTATATGCTAACTCAGACCGCCTAGCCCATCCCGTAGTACGTTGACAGGAACTTCTCCGAGGCTCCAGTACCTCCGTTTCGTATGACCTCCATTGCCTATCTATGCTTTCCACTGTTGAATTGATGATCAAATTGCGAAACGCCTAAGTATGATCCAAGTAGATCACAAGTAGCTAACGCTCACCGCACATTTAACTAAAGGATATCACAACTGCTCTGGTGCTGTCTGGGTTCGGGTAGGTAGTCGTAGCGTTCATCACTATAACTGCTTCTCGTTGTCGTTGGGCGCTCAAGGAAATCGAGGTAATCTTCAGGGGTTACTAAACAAATGAATTGGATTTTAGGGCGACAGTAAAGAGAAGCTTAAATAAGAATATATTCATACCTGCACTTCCCTCGGCACAAAGCAGCGCCATGATTTCTGGACTGATGGTTGGCCGGGAGTCCAGTGTGTCCAGAGAGGCAGAGGCAGTGGGAACACGAGGCTGAGAAGCGGATGATGAACTTCTAGCGACGGCCGAGCGGGTCATCAAACCTTCGCTCATGGAACTTTGTGAGCGACTACTCGGACCAGCTTTTTGGCCTAATATGCTGCCCATCGAAGCGGGCTTACTTGAGTGGATGTTATTCTGACCACTGCCCAATCCTCCCATCCACTCTGACCCTGTTAAGGAGACTGCCTTCATCCTTTCCTGACGTGTGGAGCCATTGAGCACCGCATGGAAGTGCTGAGATACTATCCGATTTGCTCCTCTCATTGTATCGTGGTGGGCGTTATACAAGCCATCTATGTCCGACCAGACAGCCAAGACCGATTGATGCTGCGCTTCGTATTCCTTGCAGAGCTTCTGAGAGTCGTCGTATAAAATTGTGAGCTGTTCTAGGGATTGTTGCAGTTTTTGAACTTCGTCTTGAAGCTGCCTCGTGTCGGGGTCAGGTATTGCTCTCCCTTTTCCCTTGGCGAGGGATCGGGCACGTTCTTCTTCAAGCTCCGCTGCTCTCTTCTCCGCTGCTTCTGCCCGAGCTCTCACAGACGCCAGCTCCGATTGCAAAGTCTCAATTTCGCTGTACGATTCCGAGAGCATCATCGCCAGCTGAGAGTTCGAGGATGAAGATGGAGCGACACTGGCACTGGCAGCACGCGTTGATTGTTGTGTTGGATTCACGCTACGCCGACCATTTTCGGATGGGATTGAAGGACATGAAGCAGGTGCATTAGATTTCATGGACGTCTGACAAGTAGCATGAGCGCTGAGGGGCAGCATAGACGATTTTGGGGCAAAAGTAGCAATGTCAGTCATAGTCACTGGGGGTTCTTGGGAAAGATGGGGAGACAAGAGTGAAGGGAGTTTTAGTAACTTGGATCGATGGGGTACTATGAGTTCTTGATATAGGTCTTAATCATCCCTGAAATCGATAAATGCTGACCCAGTGGGGAAGTGTCAACGATTAAGGCTCTTTTCGAAGGGTCGCGACTTCACATAAGGGTCAAACCTCCAATTGTGAGCGTTTTTAACTAAGGACAACTAAGTTATGCAGGGAGAACCAATGAACAACCTACGGGAGTTACTTACACGTAAATTAGCAGGTGAGTAGCTGGTGTTGTCGCCGAGATGAAGAGGAGCTGGGATGAACAGGTGTCAGCTTTATATTCAAACCATAATCTCCTGAAGCGTCCAGCATAGGGAACCGTCATAAGAGTTACCACGATGAAAAGAGCAGACGAGGGCCTGCCAAATAATGTATGTATCTGTCAATCTACTCCAATGGACGTATAGTGTATGAAGAACAGGGTACAGACTTATCTTTCATCATGCATGATAGGGTTCGCATCTTCCTGAAACAACGTGATGGAAGGGCATTAATTTGAAGGGCAATCTATTCAAAAGGTGGTCATATTATCAGTGCACATATCTCGAAATGCCGTGAAGCACATTTTATAGGCTTGATATCTGGGAGCCTATAGGCATCCCTGAGGAAATGCGCTCGTAGTCGATGACCCCAAGTGACTCAGGCGAGGGGAATTCCTGACCAGAGTGCTGAAATTGAAGAGGTCAGAAAGAGAAAAGTAGAACACGATAAGAGATGTGACGTTAGAACACGTTCACAAGTATCAATAAAACGGATGGCTCTGAAATAACACTGCATGCGGAACTATCACCAGCATAGGCGGAATATGTTCGCCTTTTGATCGGGACACGGGATGTTACCCTATTTTGACTTCTCCAGGAGCCTGAGAACGAGGCAGCACGAATAATTTCTGTCAGTCTGTGGGGTGAGTGAATTATTCACGAAAGGTTATAGGGCACTGCTTACTGGCATTGGGATCGGATATTTTGTGTGGCTAAACAATTTTGTCGAGGGCCGGAATGTTAGACGGTTGCAGAACTCTGAATTATGAAATGACCTCGACGTGTCACCAGGTACGGCAGGATGCAATCCTGAACGGCTGAAGATGCGAAAGTGGCCTTGGCACGGCGACGAACATGCGTTTTAACTGGTTCTGGGGCAGAGAGTGGTGCTACCACTGGCGGATAGGAGTGATGTTCACGGATTTTCATCAGTCACGAATTGTAAGTAACGGTAAGTTATCGGAATCTGTTTTTCATGAAGGTTGAGCAAGAGGAGATTTCTGCGAATGAAAGAGAATCGGTCGCCTACCAGGGCTATATATAAGTCGTCAATCATTATTCTATTTTTGCCCCACCTCACAAAATGTTCCGCCCACTTCTGAGCATCCTCAGTGCCGCAGTCATAGCTGTGGTCAATGTCCTCGCAGCAGAGAACCAGCTCCAAGAGGTCACCAACTTCGGCACCAACCCCACTCGCGTTCGCATGTTCACGTATCGTCCCAATGGTCTCGCTGCCCGACCAGCCCTGATTGTCGCATCCCATCACTGTCAGGGCACCGCCCAATCTTTCTTTGGCAGCACACCATTCGCCAACCTGGCAGACAGGCACAAGAGCTACATGCTCATCTACCCCCATGCACCCGACTCTGGAGGATGCTGGGATGTGCACTCCACTGAAACCTTGACCCATGATCGTGGTGGGGATTCCCTGGGTATCGCCTCCATGGTCCGCTATGCCATCAAGACCTATAACGTGGACGCATCGCGCGTATTCGCCTTTGGTGGTTCCTCTGGTGCAATGATGACACAGCTCCTCGCTGGTGCATATCCAGATCTCTTCGCTGCTGCTTCTTCCTGGGCTGGTGTTCCATATGGTTGCTTCGCTGGATCAGGCATGTGGAATAGCGAGTGTGCCCAAGGACGTCTCTCAAAGACTGCTCAACAATGGGTGAGCCTATATTATTTTAGGCGGATCTTTTGACCTAATCCAAAGTTCAGGGTGATCAAGTGCGAAATGGGTATCCCGGTTACACTGGCCCTCGCCCAAGGATGCAAATCTGGCACGGACGAACGTAAGTAATTCCATCAGGAAAAAAAGAAGACTGAATTGAAAATACCTATATCAGCGATACCGTTCTTAATTACAACAACCACGGCGAGGCTATCAAGCAGTGGACCAACGTCTTCGGATACAGCCAAAACCCGACCACCACCCTGAGCAACAACCCACTGAGCGGATGGAATCGCAAAATCTTTGGCCCTAACTTTGAGGCCATCGACTCTCCTCATGGACACGACATCCCAACCCAAGGAAACGACGTTCTGACGTGGTTTGGCCTACTCGGAGGATCCAGTCCGACGACCACCGTAGCACCAACTACTGCTCCTACCACCAGGCCACCGACGACGACAACAACCGCAGGCGGTGCGCAACAGACACAATATGGGCAATGCGGAGGGTAATTTTTTGTCTAAATTATGGGAAATCCCAAACTCACTAATTGGGACATTAGTATTGGATACACAGGCCCAACAGTTTGCCGATCCCCGTATACTTGCAAGTTTTCCAACGACTGGTACTCTCAGGTGAGTCACCCGATTTCGTAAAGGAATCCAGTGATCACTGATTCCATGATATGTAGTGCTTGTGAACGTTTCGGGAAATCCACAAGTGAATTCTGAAAGAATGTCAGGGACTGAAAGCGGGACGTTAAATAATACACCTCACCTTGCTCATCAGCAATCCTCATTTCCAGAACGTTATCCTGTTGAAGCCCAAGCGATATTGAACATGCAAACTGACAAAACGCCTGGAACGTTGTATGTCTTAATCTGAAAGTACTAGTGTATCTGGGACGCATTTCACAAAACATATCCAATTGTTTTGACTATATTAAAAAGATCACAAAATGCTGAGAAATGCAATTAGTACGCGCCATCCCAAGGCGAGCTAAAAGGACATACCGTAAAATTATACAAACAAGATCAATCCACAGGAGGGTCAATATGAGCACTGATAGCCTGCGATTTCAATTTTTCGTTCATCATCTCCAACAGCTCCTCCCGGAGGATTAGCTCTCTCCTGTCACGTTCCTCTTTTTGCAACTTCAAGATACCACGCTTCTCCTCTGCACTAATGACTTGGTTCTCCTTCCTCATACGAACAGCATTCATCCTCTTGTGACGACTTCCACTCATCACATATCCAACATCCTCGTATTTGGCGATTTCGTCAGATGTCAAACCAATTTCACCACGACGAGGAATACGGGATTCTGTTCCATCTTGCAAGAATGCAGCCATAGCACTGCCCTCACCGCGAAGAAGGGCACCACCATAAGCTCGCTCGTCCACCTTTTTGTTGCCAGTCGCCTTGTACATAGGCTGAGGACCGACTTCGTCGTCATCCGAATCTTCCTGTGATGGAGCAGAAGAAACCTGGCGTGACTTGCTAGCTGACGACGCAAGTACACTGGGGTGGTGTTGAGGCTTGTCCTGCCTGTCGATATCCATGCGTCCTTCAGTCTGTTCCGGACTCTTGCTGCGGGATAGGCTTTTACTCCTTGTACGGTGGCGATGACGGTGGTCTCTGCGATCGTCTTCCTCATCACGGTCCCTGTTCCTGTCCCGTTCTCGCTCTCGCTCTGGGCTGCGCGTACGGCGATGCTTGGTCCGATGTCTGCGGTCGTCGTCGCTCTCGTCGTCTTCACTGTCACGGGCTCGACTGCGAGAGCGGCGGTGCTTTTTCTTTTCCCGACGCTCTTCCTTTTCTTTTCTCTTTGCGCGTTTCTTTTCCTTTTTCTCCTTCCTCCTTCTTTCCTCCTCAGAAGAATCCGAGTCTGACGACACAGAGCGTCGTCTTTTGGAGCGTTTGCTTGACTTTTTGCGGGCTGGTGATCTGAAACAGTATGAATAACAAGGAAATCCGATAGAATGGTGCAACCTACAATGCTCGGGCAGGTTCTTTGGGTGATGGTGGCCAGATATCTACCACCGAAGCTTCTCGCTGCAAACGACGACTAAGGAATTATCAGCCAACAAGAACTATCACAGAAAACCGGTATAACACACCTTTCCATGAAGTCTGCACCAGCTGAGCCATATGGAACTGCAGTAATATGCCCACCGCGATCTTGACGGGGAGGGTACATATTGTCATGTCCTCCTCTGTTGTCTGACATATGAGGTGGTGGGGGACGCCTGTAGTCATCATATTGAGGACTAGCTCGCCGTCTGTCTGAGTCACGGTACTCTGTTCTCCCCTTATCATCCCTATCCCTATCCCTGCCTCTATCTCTCTCCCTTTCCCTCTCGCGATCCGGGGTACGACTCCGTGTCCGCCTTGGTGAACGACTGCGACGCCTAGGGGATGGTGATCGTGTCCTAGAGTCTCCACGATGAGCTTCCCTAAGTTGCTCTGGGATCAATCTCATTCTAGATGGGTGTACTGTCGCCATTGTGGTTGAAAAATGTGAAGGAGAAGGGTGAACAGTGTTACAGACGGTCAAGTCAGGTCTGCATTTGTGAGAAGATTACTAATCAGCCGTGGTGCCGAACGTCAACCCCTATCAAGGACAGGTGCTCGGACTCTTGGTTAGGGCTTTAACCTTGTGTTGGACCCATTGAATTCTGGTCAGGGGAGATAAAAGCTCTTGTGATATTTACCTCCCACAAATCCAATAGTATTAATTTCTATTGTACCAACTCCACGTCCGTGAACAGAGTCACTGTCGCAATTTATGATCTCAATGTTATGTGCACCGAGGACATGATTCAGAGGAATTGTATGATTATATGTATATACAAAGCAAATGCTGCATTAATTATTTCAATACATATGTCTTCAGACTTTCGATTAAAGTGCAACAACCAGACAGGTCAATTGCCCTGTCTATACTAAACTGCTGATTCAGAGGCCCGACAGCAGTGCGGTTGAGGTAGTTTTGTTAGCATAAGGATGCAGGTTAGGGTCGTGTTTAGGTGTGTGCGAGGAGAGTATGATCGGAGGTGGTGTGATGATGGTGATGACGATGGGATGGGTTGAAACACGAGTAGGGGGATGACAATCACAGCGATGAAGACATCCTATGTGATATAACAGGCAAGTGAGATTCTGCTCTAGACCAGGAGCGGGGGTGTGATGGTGTCGATGGGTGTTTGTCCTCTCCCTCTCATGCTGCAGACAAGAGCCATTTCGCCTCCTCCCTCTCCCTTTCCTCGTCCTTGCTGAAGTGGTGTGTCGCGATACAATTCCGATAGTACATTGTTGCCTTCAGACCGATACACCGGGTGCTGTCGCAGACGTCGGAAAGCCACAGGCAAGGACAGAAAAGACATAAGCACAGAGTTGAACAGAATAAAGCAGATACACAACAAAATACAACAGAACAAGATATTTCGCTGGCCGAAAAGCAGGTAGAACAGTGAAGGAAACAGGGATGCAATCGCGATTGCTGTGTGCACGTTTGATCGTGTTCAAGTTGCCCCAAACTCGACACGTTGTTTGGTCAGGGCTCGGCTCGTCCTGATCAATCAAAAATCAGATCAGGCTTCCCATACATTTCCGACTTCCATTGGACGTAAGAATATATTTCCCACTATTTCAATTCAAGCCATTCGATCAGGCTTAGAAGCCTGCCCTTCGCCCGGCCAATTCGCCTCAATAAAAGACAGCCATTCTACATATAATTGAAAGCCCGCCTACTATTTCTCAACAAACTAAATAATCACCTCAACACAAGTCGTGAACAGGCAACATCGTACTGCATCAACGCCCTAGAGTTCATCCCAGGCTAAGTATTCCTCCTCGCTTGCTAAAGGTGCTGGGAGGGGTTTGGCAATTATAAATTTTCGTACACCTATGAGGCTATAATTCCCTCATTTTATCATTTACAATGCCTTCAACCCGTATACTTAAGCGCTAAGGCTGTCACTATTCTTGACAAGGAGGCCCTCTGGACCCCTATTCATCAAGGGTCTCGCAACGGGGTTTACTACGCTTCAACGCATCACAACGGATTCCTTTGTAAACCGTTGAGGTGACATAAAAACTGTTGTAATTGTATACTGGTGTCTGAAACTTTTCAAAGCTGAACATCTCCAGCATTGATGATATGATTGGAAATCGCCTCCCCTCGGGGTTCCCGGTTCGTACTTCGATCTTTTCCGAGCCCGGCTCACACCCAACTGAGGTGTTAATTGACAAGTGGGTGGTGAGGTCTTCCAGCTTGATATCCATATGATGATTGGTCTACGATGTAACCATACAACCATTGATATGTATACAGGGCTGACCACAAATCCGAAAAAATGTCATGGAGGGCTGTGTTAGGCTGTGTGTTCCACATGGCCGACGATGATCACATCATCTGGACCTCTCTGTGGGACACATCCGTAGCTCAGGAGCTTTAGCGCGAGGTGAATATTCGCTGATTTGTGGCTATATTTTTCGACAGGAATAAGTCTTGGCCATCGGTCGTAGTATGTTGTGAGCATTGTATAAAATGAACACGGTCGACACATCGTTGTTAATCCAGGCCAGCCAACCAATACCATCATGATTCGAAAGACTTTATTAGCTGCTGTACTTGCATTTTCAACGCTGTCTTTGACGAGTAAGTCTGCGGCACTCTGATGACCTCCAACCAAATCTCATGTGTTTTCTTTGATTATTAGATGCTGCTTTCATCACTGTATATGCTGTAGATGCTCCACTACCGTCCCCAACAAGAACCCGAGTAGCCTCAGTCAGCGTTGAGACGGCTGGTACGGTGATTGCATCAGCTATCGGTCCTGGAGAGTCAGGGCGTACCAAATACGAGGTCAAGAACATTCAAAGCCGCATCGTATTGCACCGTCCTGGCATCGAACCAAACACAGTCCTGTCCGAGCCTATGACGGCCACCTGTAAGTTCATTAAACTACATATGCTAGACTACTTATTAATCTTACGGTTGACCTTGTGTCGCTCAGATACATACGAACAGGGTGGAAACGTTCTCATCGAAAAGGGTGATCCTCTCGTAACGACGTATGCTTCGGGCCCTGGCGTGCTTCAGCAGGCTGGGTTGAACGTTGAGTGCACTTTAGACAATGAGAAGAAATCAGGCGTTTGTGCTGGTGAGCATCTGTATGCTGTCCTCACTGAGGTGCCGAACGCAACCGGAACGGTCTTATCAACGGCCACGGAGACTGTCAAAACCACCTACACTGGGAGCATTGTTCCGGTTGCTACGATTTCAACCGGCGGTAGTGGCAAGTCGGCCACCAGGTCCACTGCTCTTTTCGTTGGTACTGTGGTGCTCGGTGCTCTTGTCGCCTTCTAATATACCCCCAGTAGCGTCTTTGATACCCATTAACTCCACTCCAACGATGATTTCTCCTTTTCTTACGATTGTCGTTGTATAGTACCATATTGTGCGTAACTCAAATATACCCAGTCTTGCTGGTGATGACCCATGAAACTAACTTCGTGACATATCCATTCAACGATTGGAATAGTAGTGCAAGATTCTATTTAGTTTATACATACATCTAATTTCTATTTCTATGAATAAATAGGCCAAAACGGCTCAGTTACGTCCACTTGATCGTTCATTCCATACACCATCTTCAAGACGGCTGGCGAACTTCGAAGAGCTAAAAGATGATGAGCATATTGCACGACAGCGAGTCGGGACTGAGTGAACTTACGACTGGTGTGTGGGACATATACAACTGACCGCAACCCTTTCAATCCCCAATGATAGTTGGATAAGTCACTCATCATCAATGTCTCCCACTTTTTCGACAAGGCTTTTGACCGAGCTTGGAGAGAGGCCTGCTCATCCATGGTAAGCTTGTGGGATTGTATCTTAGTGAGAAGGAGAACTGAAAAATGAAGACGAGAAGCCTGAACGATAGTAATATGAGCATGCGCAATACGTCAATGAATCTAAATCGTAAACTTACATAAATCGCTTTCAGGTTCGCAGCTGTATCGAACTCCTCGATCGAAGTCAACAGCATATCAAGCGTATTCAGACCAGCTGAAGTGAGCTTGCGCTTGAGCGATGATCTCCTCTTCGACGCACCCCCTTCAAGCTCCGGTAACTCTCTATGCAATTCCTCTCGCCATATATCCAGCAACAGACTCTCATCAACAATCACTTCCTCCTGGCCCAACGAATCTATCGTCAACTCGGATCGATTCGGGAATCGCCTCAATTCACCGCCCTGGGACCAGTCGTTGAGAACAGCCTGAGCAGCAAACGCACTATCCCAGTCATCAAGCACGAGTCGGAACGTTTCGAGTCTCGATTGTGGCAGCTGAGGGAAACCATGGTGTCGCTCCCTTGGTTCACACCTCGATCGCGCAAGAACTTTAAGCGTCGTCTCATTTCCCATGACCTCCTCAAGTTTCGCATGAATTATCAGCCGCTTCAGCTCTGGTACCACAGGCTGTCGGAATTGGCTGACGATCATGTCGAAAAGGTCTTGCAGAGGCGGGAAATCGATGTCCAGTTCCTCGAGGTATGGCGTTAAGCGCAGGAGAGCGGGAAGATCGCCTTGGCGGACGTATGTATGACGCTCGTTTTTGATCCGCTCATAAGGGCCGCGAATGCAGAGTTTACGAAGTTGGGAGCACGAGCCTATGCAGTAATCTGTAGCTTGGCAGGAGCGCTGGATGAGGGAAGCGATACGGGGGAGTAAAAATTCAGAATCGCTTGAGATTCTCAACTCTTCCAACACGGGTAGGCGAATGAACTCGAAAAATGACTCGGGGTTTTGGCGCGAGGCAGTTCGAAAACGAAGAGATTTTAGGTGAGGGAAGGTGAGAGGTGCGGCGAGAGGCATAGATATCGGAAGTCCATAGCATAAGTCAACGAGAGTGAGGCTTTGCAGTGAGGTTGCATTGAGAAGCACATCCCCTAAGAAGCCAAACTGATGCACCGAATACTCCTGATATCGAGTAATTTGTTTCCAGGGAAAAGACACCGTGAGTGGGCAAAGTCCATCTAACTCAACCTCGTCGAGTGCCGGAGTACTCGAAGGTCCGAAAATAGGTAGAATGAGGTGATTGGGTGTAGGACGGCTGTGATTGACTTCGGAGGAAGGCCACGCCTGGAGTCGGAGTCGCTGAAGCCGCGGCCATTGGACGATGTCGGGATTAGTGAGATCAGTGTCGCCGAGCGTGGGTTGGTTGCTGCTGAGTCCCAGAATCAAGGCGATGAATCGGTGCTTGTGGCGCAATAATAGCTCCTCGGCTGTTCTCTTCCGATTGCGGTCATTGCTTGCAATGATGAACACCCATAGATCCTCGTTCCGGGACCGTTTGAGGTATTCATCGAGCATGTCAACGTCTTCCTTGTCAGAATACGCCCCTCGTCTGTCAAAATTGATCATCGGAAGTTGGTCCCATAGCTTGGGAGTGGCAAGGGCCACACTCCGCCATCGCCGGCAGACCTGCGATACGGCGTAGGATTTGTTGCGCCACTTGCAATTGCGAAGGGAAACTGGATACGAGACGCAATAAAGGAATATGTGGTGGAGGATTTCCGTGGGTAAGGCTCGTATCGGGGATAATATAGACTCGTGTTGGTGAATGAACAGCTTGGACTCTGCTATCTTCCACTGAAGTCGTTCATACTCCTTGGCGTCGGAACACTCATTTGCATGAAGCCTCGTCGACTCCAAGAGCGCGTATTCTGCCCGCAACGCATCCTCCAGCTCTTCTCTCTCCGCTTCAGTTGGGCTTTCATTGGATGTGATGAGGTGTGGTGTAGGTGATCGTTTGCAAGATAACAAATCCGATGCGTCAAGCGAGCGGCCTGATCTGTGCTTTGCTGCTGCGAGTCTCAGGCTCTGAAGCACAGAGGTAAACACAACTTTGCAGGTTGACCGACGCTTCATGTCGGTTTCAGGCTCTATAAGAGGCGTTCTAGCGAGATAGGGTTGCATAAAAGTGAGGACTTACTAACTTGTCGTAGGAAGAACGAGGCAGGACTGGGTCAACGAGGCAGCCTCAAGGTGGGGAATTGGTAAGCTCCATAGCTAAAAATTGATATCGAGTTTAATAGAGACTCCCTTTGGACTAACATTTCACATGGGCGTGGTGGCAATGTAAACCGGTGTAAGCACTAGAGAACGTCGATTGCGATAAAAATTGCAGCTGTCAATTCCTTGTGAACATGGTCAGGGTCCGCGCTTGGCGGTATTATAATGATGTGCACTCGTCATTGTTTTCATAATTACTTTCAATAGAGTTCATAAACGCTTGCTTTGTTAAAGTGGTGACTTGTCAAGGAAACCTTGTTTTTTTCATGGTCTTGTGAGAATACCAGGCCGAGGAACTGGCATCTAGCACAATCGACCTCAATGGTTCGAGAATTTAGTTTATTGTAATTTCACCTTGATTGACCGCTTGCTTTCATTGGAAATAAGCAGCTATTGTTCTTTTGAAAGCAAGTTGAACAGGCGCAATTGGCACCGACACCTCATCACCAGCGTCAGCATCTGAATCGTCTAGACAGATTCGCACTAGAACCAATTTGTCCTGGCCATTCGTCCTCATCGGTGTTGTTATTGACAATGTCAAACCAGAGTTGTCATGTTTCATGCTTGAAGACTATTTCTTGATCGATGAGATACTCGAAGTGGGGGGGTGGAATTTACACTAGACAGCTGTCATTTTTATCTACACTGCTACATAGAAACCTCTATGGCAATAATTCTCGTCTGAAGGTACTGGATCATACTCCTGAACGACCGATGAAAACCATTCCTGACCTTCCTCCGTCAACTCATTTGCCCAATCTGTGATTGAATGGATACACTTTAAATTGTCCGCCCCTGGCTTGACCATCCCTCCTACATCGCCGAAGCGTGAGTGACGTATATTTGGCGGCAAAAGAGATCTGCGTACCTTGCCTGCAAGTAAGTACAGCGTCCATGAATGCCCAGTGATGGAAATATCCCATTCTCTGATGCCTCCAATCCGGATTGACCCTATCTCGATCAGGATCCTCCCAATTATTGTTGGTTACGAACAACACGAGGCGGGATGGATCCACAGACTCTCCGTGGGGAGGAAGAAGCAATCTGGATTTAAAAAGATCTGCACGCCGTGAGCCAGCGAGAATAACAAGACAACGAAGCCTGTCGGGTAAGTTTTGACATATGGTGATGGCGTGGTCGGTGCTCCACCCATCAACATAGATTTTGAGGTGCGTTAAACGTTGGAAGCGAGCCAGCGATTCCCCAGGCCAGTCGTCTCCCCCGAATAATATCGTCAGATGTGTCAGATTCGGCAGACCTTCGACCACCGACCTTATACGCTGGTTGAATTCAATTTTGGCATAGATATATGGGACGAAGAAAAGGTACTCGATGCTCTTGCAATGATCAAGCCACCACAGCACAGAAGGACCGCAACTCGCAACCGAAATAAAGATACGCTTGACAAAGCTTGCCAGGCGTTCATTGCAATATTCGTGCTTGAGCAATGGCCGTACTTCCGGATCAACAACTCGGTAAATCATAGGGGTCATCCTAGAGAGTCAAAGTCACTGTAAGTATGATTTGAAGGGGTTAACAGGCCTGGGTCAACTTGCCAGTCATAAACACGTTTGGCGACCATTGTTAATCTGGCATTGGAAAGATGGTCGTCCGGATCGTAGGCCATCTCGAATATCTTCCGCTCCAACTCCACAGGTAGAATGGGTTCCATGGTGAGAGTTTTGGATGTTGTGGTACAAAGCTAAGATGAGAGTTACGTGGTGCGTGTTATCTGACATCGATCGATGCCGTCATTATAAAACCCTTAATTGCGCTTTCTCGTAAGTGTTGCTTTGGTCCATCAGAGTGCTCGCCTTATCTTCCATGATGTCAGTCCATCGAATCGATGAATAGGGGTGGTTCTTGTCTTGGTACAAGGCGCTTTTCGCACTGGTGTTTGCCTTCGACACCCTGCACGGTCGCGAGCTTCGAGCTCTTAGTCCACAACCCGACAAATAATTTCCCTTATTTGAGGGTTTCAGCAATTGTATAACAATCAACTCACCCCACCGGAGCGTTTTTCCTTATTCATCGAAAGTAAACTCGTACATTTACAGACCTTGTAACGCTAGCTTCGAGCCCTCCGCAACGGCATTTGCACCATCTTTGTCCACAGCCTCACCAATGTTCATCGGTAAATCATGCCACAAGACCCATCCCTCTGAAAGTGCTCCTCCCTCCTCTTCGTCCAGCAGTCCCGCAGCGAGATCAATGACAACGGCCTCAGGCGAGGTTTCGTCTCGAGTAAATGGCCCCTTCGGTGCTTTAGTCCAGTAAAACGCTGTCGCACCGCAAGTAGAGCAAAATTCGCGGTATGTGTCCTTGGAACTGACGTATTGCGTCAGGTTATTGAGACGTGTCGGGGAAGATTTTGAGAGAGTGATGGGAGTGTTTGCTTCGGAGTTGTGGTTATCGAACACGTTAGCGCGGGGAAGAATGAGGAAACTTGGGACGAGTGCGCCGGTCGAAAGTCTGCAGGAGGAACAGAAACAGTGACCCGCAAGGAAGCGGGGTGGTTTGTGCCCTGTGGGATAGCTTGAATCATCGGCACCAGGCGCAAGCCAGATTTTTGAGGGGTCTTTACTTTCTTCCTGGCTGGGACGCGTGAGGTAGAGGGAGATGCTGCGGCAGTGACAGTGAGCATGGAGCTTGTCTTGGTGCTTCTTTTGCAGAGTGGCGAGGTTCTCCTCTTTCCAATCAGCAGGAAGAGTTTCGGAATGTTCTTCGAGGCCGTATCGAGGGATATCGACACCGTTCAGCGTACGGTAGAACTTGGTCATTCCACCGTCCTTGGTATCTTTGATGAAGGCATGATACCCCACCTTGACGATGCCTTCGGTGCGCTCCAGTGAACCTGTTGATACCATCCAACGCGACTCGCTATCTGCAGAGTGAAGCTCGTATAACATGTAGGCTCCGCATGTATTGCAAAAATAGCGAGTTAGTGCCTCACTGGCGTTATATTTAGCTAGCTTGGAGAGATCGACGGGAGCTGTGGGGGTGGGATCGCCCTCAGCCATAGCGAGCGGAGCCGATGCAGCATTTGCACAGTGGATGGCGAGTTGACCCGTTATGTGCCTACATGATGAACAGTGGCACATATCTGTCGCCTGAGGAAGCGATGCGGAAACGAATGGGATAATGAATTCATTCGATTTGCAGAGGCAGCTTGCTTTGATGTAGGTAAGGGGTTCTGAAGACATGGCAGTCGAGGGATGAGACTAGTGAGCCTACTGCGTTGGTTTTTATATACCAGCCCTGTAGATTACTATCTAATCTTTGAGAGTCTCGCGTTTCACGGTGGGTTTCCCCGCGTTTGGCCCAATATCGCCTGATCATGTGCGACGACGCTTTGATCGGACCGCAAGCAGACCCGCTATTCACTGCCGGAAAGTAACAACTAGACTTCCGTCTTCTCATTTCATTATGTATGATTAAGCTGCTCCACTGGAAAGTGCGTCCTAATTAGACCGACTTAATGGCTCTCTGCTTGGTTAACCGCCAATGCGAAGTTTATTCCTGTGTAGATGTCGTGTTAATGGAACATCCATTAAGAAGGCTCTACTTAGCGTGCTGATCGCCCTAGACTGCGCATCGAAAAGCTTACCGACTTGTCAATTTCTGCCCCCTTCGTTGAGCTCACCGTTCTTCTCAATCACATCGAACTTGTTAGCATAAACGAGACCATAATTCATTAGACAATTCTCACTGTCATGTGTATATAACATTTTATTTAGATAGCGTAGAATACCACTTCTTTCCATCCGGCGTCAAATGAGCATCCCAATCAAATGATTGTGAAATGACCTCCCAGAAGTTTGTTCCCTCAATAAAGTACTTGCCTGAGTTGCATTATCCACACAATTAGTATCAGCCTGTCAGGTATAGAGACAATGGAGCGTACTCTTTCGCGCGTGGACGATCCTTTCTGCAAAAGTCCAGGAATTGAAGCGTCCTTTGGCACCTTCCAACCAATCCTCCGAGGAGAGCAGGTCGTCGTCCAAAAGTACCACTCGGAGGTCCTCTGGGTTGCCGAACAGGTCCCATTTAAATCCCTTAAATGCAAGAATGAAGACCTGGAGTACCGGACAACATTCGAGAATGGGACGGATTGTATTTTTTGTCCATTCTATAGGGGAATATGCCGAGAAGTGTGTAAGTTTGGGGTAGGTAGCGAATGCTCCAAAAGGCCAGTTTTGAGGACAGTTCATAAGGTCGAGATGTGTCAGATATCTGGAATTGAGATTGATCCACATGTCTCTTAGGCGCTGATCATCCCCCTCGGTAACAGCTGTTTGTCTGAAGCAATCGATAGATAGTCGACGTAACTTTGACGAATCCTCAAAGATCGGGGCAAGAGTTACCCTTGGGTCGTCGATGGAGTACCAGCATGCCAGGTTCTCAACGTTGGGGCACTGTTGAACCAACTTCCGGATAGATTCCTCTACGCTGCTGCGACTCCCTTTCCAAGGTGAGCCAATATAGAGGTGCTTGGCGAATTTTCCTAGTTCTTCAGCGTTGAGACTATGATAATGCTGGAAGTCAGGGAAGTGATCTAGGTTCAGAGTGTTAAAAGCTCCTTCTTGGAAGAAGACGCTGTATATCATGGGTCGGACCCTTGATCATTCAAATTTTACTTGTCATTACCACTGTTCCATCTCGGTAGATATTTTATTTCCATTTACTCACCATTCTCGGACACGCCTTGCAACGAGTGTCATGTCGGTATTGCTGGCCAGATCATCTGGATTGAAGGCCATTTCGAATATCACTCGTTCCAACTCAAAGGGTAGACATTGTTCAACCATGATCTTGTGGACAACCTACTGATCTTCATTTTGGCGATATAGTCAGGGGAAATGGTCGGTAAATACCTGTATTTGTATGAGTATGGCTGGGTTAAAATGACCAATGTTGCGGTTTAGATGTTCGCTGCTGAGAACCTTCCTGCATCGATTAAAATTCAACCATTCATCATTCCCACCTCTATCACGTGAATTCTTAACTTCACCTCGAGTAGGATGAGATCTCGTTTCCGCTGCTCTAAGTTCTTATGCAGTGTCTGTCGTAGAGGGCTAAATATGAGATAAATGGGAAGGTCAAGAAAATTTGAGGTTGCAGTGAGCCGGAGCGGGTTGGAAGATCAAGTCAAAGTTAAACCGCACATGGATTTGAGTGCTTAGGGACCTAGGACTTGGTGAGCACCGAGGATGTATGATTCAGATCATGGAGGTCGTGCAAAGTTTTCGAGGCGACACATAACTAACTATAACCAAGTCAATTAGATAAATCAAACGCAACACAATTTTTCAACACCAAGCCAGGCTTTTGCGAATGGTTTTTTTTCACGGTCAATATTTAGGCAGATACCATGTAATAGAAATACGATAAAAACTATAGTGCAACAACCCAGGTGCACCTTTTACCATATATATATGTTTGTTTCCCCCCCGTCAGGAAATGTGTCTTATAATGTAATGGATATGGATATAGTGGATGGATGGCGATACGTAGCAATCTGATCCTTGAACCTTGCAATTTGACCTGGCGTGAACTCAGTCAAGCATGAATCATCGCTGTAGTCCATGAAGTTGTCTGCGAAATTGAACCACTTTAGCGCCAGCACACCACCATAAACAAGTAAATCAGACATACGAATAGGATCCAGACCAAGATCATCTGGGCAGCTGTCACGACCAATGGGACACCCAGAGGATGACCCATTCTGCAAGGGAGTGTCTGCTACAAAGTCGCCATTTCCGTGATCGCACTTGTTGGTGTTGTCGTCCGTTTGGAAGGTGTGCCAAAGGCCAACCCAGTGACCCACCTCATGCGTGGCGGTCTGGATGATATATGATTAAACTATTCTTTCAGAAGCCCTGAAGGCGAACACACCTGTCCCTGATTATAAGGCACTAGTTTACCACCTGGCAGGGTTTCAACGTTGAGAACTGCGTAAATTGAACCATTAATTGTACCAAATGCTAAGATCACCAGGAAGATAGAGACATACCGACACCATCGACCTCCGGCTTCTCTTCATAATCTCATGGGAATGTCGCGTATCCAAGAAGGGAAGGAGAATCAGGCGGTGGGCTTTTGAATCTGCAAGGAATAGTTCGAAAGTTAGGAGCGAGAATGACTGCGCCATGGGGGACAATGGCATACCCAACTGTGAAGATGTTTAGGGTTTCAGGGCCTCCAACGCGCAAGCTTTGTACCATTTCATCACTTTCATAAGTATCAGGATAAACGTTCTGGTACCAGTCAGGGTTGACAGAGCGAGTGGTCTTAAACAGGGAGAATGAAAGACCTGAACATTGAACGCTTGTAACCTTGGTTCAAGACCCCAATTTGTTGCTTAATCATTTCGTCTCTGTAGTTGGACGTCAGATCGGGGACTTGCAGGGATTTAGCAATTCACAAGCAAGACTCACGGAATGTTGCCACCTTCACGAGACTCGTCATCAGAGATGACGTGGAATATGACTGGCACTTCAACCTGTTTAACCTTCTGGTCCTTTTTCAAGGCCTCTCTGCGGGTGTTGAAGTCTTTCTCAATTCTGAGCCGCTCAGAATGACTGTGGGTAGCTATACCACACCCTGGCTTCAAGGCCCTATAATGTCCATCGGTGAGCGTCATTGAATACATAGCGAAGATACATGTGCCCACTGGATTGAGGGAAGCGCACCAACCGAGAGGTGGGCAAAGCACAAGAGGCTGACAAGAAACGGGCGAAACATGACTTGTGCGGTTGGTCAAGGTTGGGAACAATCGAGCATGAATGAGGGCGCATTTGTATGTTTTCAGAGAATGCCGTATAGCAACAACTGAAGCAAATTAAAAATTGTCGTTCCGAACAACGGGTAGGCGCATCAGAGAGTAGGACAAAAACTCAGGGACGGCTCAACGGTTCGTCAAACTGTGGTACTTCGAAGGCAATTCAAAGGTCGGTTGTATACGGAACATACTACAATTATTCTTTTACGAAATTACCAGCCCCTTTGGTGTTTCGAACAATATATCCTGCATCAGAATTAACCTCATTACTTCAGCCCATATTTAAAAGCCTGGTTGCCCTCCAGGAGGTATATTGGTCTCAGCTTCAGGAATTGTTGACCTCGGTTCTCTGACCCGTATCGATATGCTCGAATCTTTTTTAAGTGTCGAAATTACTGAGTATCCCCGTCCCTTCAAAAATCCTTCACCGGTTTCGTGGTATTTACCTACCAATTTAGCGCCCGAATTCTTGCTTGAATTTCGGATAGCATCGAACCGGTCCGATAAACGCAAGGCAACTGCTCGAGTCTCTCACAAGCCTCAAAACGTTTTGTTCTCAGTTTTTGGTGGGACGAGAAAATTCTCATTAGGAATACCTTCCATAGATGGCACACTGGTACTGAATAGTATTATTATTACTTAAGTATTGATGAAAGGCAAAGTGTTACTGAGCAAGGCGCGCTCTTTCAAACTTCAGCAGGTCTCTGGTAACTACGACAGCACATCTCAGCCATACACTGGTATAATCTACGCAGGAAGCGCGGTAGCTAATCGCACCATATGTGTGTCGAAAGACATTGATACCCATCAAAGGACACTTACCCGAGCCCCTATTTTTGCAGTACCAGGTCAGGACGACCCTCACTGGCGGACTACTTTGGCAGTTTATTCCCACACAATACCAGGAACACAGAGCACGTCGTGACGCAGTTCGCTACGTGTCTCGCCTTGTCATCGACCTCCCCATCCTCTCCACTGCGATATTCGCACTGAATATCCAGGAATTATTTTCTCATTATTAGGTAGAGCATAGAGGAACTCTACTTTTGTGCTTTTTTGGCTGTTAATTCAGCTCGTGGCACTGAATTCTTAATTGTGAGTGGTTTTCTCTAGGCGCATGAAATGAAATGTTGGGAGTTGGGAGAGCTTGGGTATTGACGAAGTTGTCTGGTTGTAGGGATTTGAATCCTTGGGTCTCATATTTGGCCTCCTACCAGGACACCTTATTACTTGAACGTTGAGGAAGAATTAGAACACGACGACTATGTCGCTCTTAATTACCATCTTCATGCTCGCGTTCGTCGCGCAGCTCATAACATGGATAGGAAAGGCCGTTTTACTCGACTTTGTACGTGTTCTCTATCCATATGATCCTTACGCATGAGGACTCGCATTAATGTTCATTTGCTATTTCCAGTTCTACGCGATATATCTCAACATCACCCGCTCGCCCAAGGCAGCAAAGCAACGGGAGCTCAAGGCCCAAATTCTCACCAACAGAGCGGAACTCATGAAAACGAGCGCACAGGACCAGTTCGCCCGTTGGGCTAAGCTGAGGAGGAGCGTCGACAAAGGATTGGCTGATTTAGAGAAATTGAGTGAGTGGACATTATGAGGCTTGCACTTGCCTCGATTTATTGCCTCTCTGTGCATTTTGAAGGCAGGAAAATGCTGACATGATTCCATTTTTTGCTGCATTCTAGACGCAGAAATCGCCGCCGCCAAATCTGGTTTTGCTATGAAATTCAACACAGTCCTTTGGATTCTTACCACGGGTCTTCAATTCGTGGTTGGATGGTGGTATAGGAAACAACCCGTTTTCTATCTCCCTGAAGGATGGTTTGGACCGCTGACCTGGTGGTTGGCGTTGCCATTTGCCCCTGCTGGTGAGTTGACACGTTTTACCTGAACTTTCAAATTATCTGTGCGTGGGGTTGGAGGGACGGTTGGTTGGGTACAACTCTAAGAAGATAGGGTCATGAGGGATCCCAGTTCTCCCCAGGGATATTGAAAGCTAGAAGGTGGGTTTGTGCCCAGGGGTACACGGGGCATACTATGCCATGGATACGCCATCCCGGGCCTCACCCATCCCGAATATACCAGCTATATTTGGGTCTCGCCATTCCTCTTCTTCCTTCGCTGTCCAAAATATACCACGTTGGCCTATTATTGGGACTTGGGAACAATGCGGGGTGATCCTTGTCCCTCTCACTTCCTTCCTCCTCTCCCGTCGCTCCCTTCTCGTACTACTCACTCACCCCGAATCTTCCCTGATACACCATCCACCCACATCCTATTTTTTTCTTTCTTCCCATCTATCTTTACATTTTTGTTTTCTATGTTTAACGATGACCTCTCCGTTATTCTATCTTTATCCAACTTTTTGGCCTCTTGATCTCTCACCGCAACTTGACATACTTACGCAAAATGTTTCTTTTCTTCTTTGTGTGCACAGGATCAGTCAGCGTCGGTGTATGGCAAATGGCATGCCGAAGGGTTATTCTCGTTGGTGAGAGGGCAGTCAAGGGATTGATTGGTGAGCCATTTCTTCCTTCAATTCCAAATAATATTATGTTTCTCGCCACAATGTACTAATTGTACCATTACAGGACCCTCTTCGACTTCTCAACCCGAAAAGGTCAGCGCCGCTTCTGCGGCTCCTACACCAAATAATACGCCCAGGAAGGAGACCACGAAAGAGGAGTAATCACATACCCTTGATGATGATCCGACCGTGTCATTTGTGACCTATACATTATTCTCCCTTGTCCGCCGCCTTGTTGCCTCTGTCGCTTCTGGGCATGGTATACAATGTGCATGTGGTACATTGCTGGTGGAGTAGTGAGTCCTGTAGATGCTGTGATGTTCACTTGGATTTCTTGGACGCGTTTTGCTTGCAGATGTGTTAGTGTTATTCGTTCATGTTGTATAATGTCGCATATATTGGTCATGGCTATTTGTTGTGTTTGGGGGTTAATTTATGTATTTGACTATTGACCTGTTATAGATTGGCGTTGCTGGGTGGCTGTCTCCCCTCCTCTTTCTAATAATCTACTTATCTCCAAAAGTCAGCAGATCAGGCGTTGTACCACATATGTTGGGGGTTCTGTCTACGAGCACCAACATCAAACCGATGTGGTGTTTGGCTTCTCAGGGAGCAGCACACAAGATACAATAAAAATCGTCATTTGTTGCTCACGAGAACGATATATCTGTTATTTTTAACTCCAAGAGCTAAGAATATCATTTCAAGACTGGTTTCATGCATCATTCACGAACGTTGGAGACTACTCTATCTGGCAGTGGTTCGGCGAAGATGATGTTGCACAGCGGGCGCCGGAAGACGGGGTTGAGTTTCCGCATTGGATGGCTGCCCGGTGAACCGTGATGCCATGGCGTCCAGGAGAGGGCCCTTTTCCAGCGCTTGTCCGCTGATCCCTTATAGTGTACAAGTAATCATGATTGTTGTCTCTCGATCCGTCAGCGTGCCTCCGTATTCGGAACTGTGAAGCGCGCGGCATCCCCGCGTCCATCTGGACTCGATGTGGGGTTGAGTTAAGCCGGACGCGGCGACAGCGGCTTCTGTATCTCAGAGTCATTTCTTTCTTTCCTGAATTTCTCCGTTGACGGTGCTGCAAAACACGATAAGAAGGTTACCTACGGCTCTTGATGCTGCTTTTGCTTCCGATGATGGTGCATTGCTTCTGAAATCTGGCCAGTGCGTTTGAATATCTAATTATTCCCTCGCATTTTCCTGCTGATTTGAATCGAAGGCGCCGAAGAGCGATCCTCGAGGGAAGAAATAAATGAATTCGATGTGAGGTTGTTATAGGCGAACGGCATTAAACCTGCATGAATCGTGGATTCGGCTGCGTGTAGATAATGTTAGAATAGAAGCGATAGCGGTGGTAGGTTGTTGGATTGCGTGTTGGTTCATTGCTGGGAACAGGCCTTCATATGCTCGCTTTGAAGAGCGTGTTATCGATTGATGTACATAGAAGCTATCGGTTATGTACATAGGTACGGTTAGCTGTGCTATGTAAGTAACATAGAGTGTGGAGAAAGACAGATTCAGACCCGGCCGAAGCGATGCATCGATGAGGTGATGAACTATTATTACCCCAAACTTTTCAGCGGTGGATTAATTTTGAAGCCATCATACATCACAGTGTGTAGTCAAGTGCCTCGTTATAAGCTATATCTGAGTATTTGTGCTGTCCAAGGCTAAATAGAACATATCTAAGATCCTTAATACATTGCTTAGAATGAATTGTTATGATCCAAGGTCCGAGGTGTTGTTATTTTTCTATTAGCCAAGGTAAAGAGCTCTGTGAACTGTGAGCAGTATTTAGTAGTAGGGGTAAGGCAAAGATGAACCGGGAACAAGTACAGCCATTGTAAAGCCCCTCTTCGTTGTAATAAGATGAAAGAAACATTGGGTTCGAACGGAGTTGGGGCATGTGATATCAGATACCACGAAAATGTGCCCCTGCTCCCGGAATGGTATGGGTGACGTCGATCCGTGTTCGGGTCTCGGAGACGGTATCACGGGGAGCCGAACCACACCCACAACGATACAAAACCCCAGACATGTCTCCTGGTCCTTTCATATTTCGAACAACCACCCCAACACCTACCTCTCAACAACAACAATGGTCCAAGGCGTCAGAATTCATTCAAAGGTCGCTCCTAAAGCTCAGGAGGAACTCTTCACAGAGGAAGCTCTCAAGTTCCTCGCTGCTCTCCATAGGACATTCGAGTCAACACGTCAGTCTTTGCTCACCGCTCGTGAGGACGCCCAGCGTCGATTTGACTCTGGAGTTCCCCTTGACTTCCTACCCGAGACCTCCCCCATCCGCAACGACCCATCATGGCAATGTGCACCCCCTGCTCCAGGATTGGAGGACCGCCGTGTAGAAATTACTGGTCCCACTGACAGGAAGATGGTCATCAACGCTCTGAATAGCGGAGCAAAGACTTTCATGGCTGATTTCGAAGGTGAGTTAACCCTGCGTCTGTGATGTGCTGGCGAGTCGTTGACGTTGCTCGTTTCCTCGTGATTTCTTAGATTCAAGTGCCCCAACGTTCGCCAACATGGTCAATGGCCAAATCAACCTCCGCGATGCTGTGAAACGTCAGATTGATTTCGAGACTGGTGGAAAGAAGTACCAGCTGTCAGAGAAGCCTGCTGTCCTTATCGTTCGGTATGTGTATGATATTTTGAATGTTTCATGTTCCGTCACTGACAAGGTCATCACGTCACATTGCCCCTCTCTCCCCATTCCTCTTCCTCTTGTCTCGCTCTCTGTCCATTTCATCCTAATATAGTCCTCGTGGATGGCATCTCGACGAACCACGCATCACTATTGATAATCAGCCCGTCTCAGCATCCATCTTCGACTTCGCCATTTACTTCTATCAAAATGCCCACGAACTCGTCAAGAGAGGATATGGACCTTACTTCTACCTTCCTAAGCTGGAGCACCACCTCGAAGCTCGCCTCTGGAACGATATCTTCGTGTTCTCCCAGAGTTACATTGGCATGCCTCTCAACACCATCCGTGCCACCGTCTTGATTGAGACACTTCCCGCTGCGTTCCAGATGGAGGAGATCTTGTTCGAGCTCAGAAATCACTCTGCAGGATTGAACTGTGGACGGTAAGTCGCCGAGTCATTTTATTTTCGGTGAAACCAATGAGCTCATGTTTTCTTGTTATCGTTTATTTTTAGATGGGATTATATCTTCAGCTTTATCAAGAAGCGCAGAGCCGATAGCTCTGCCGTTCTACCCGACCGCAAGGATGTCACCATGACCGTGCCGTTCATGGATGCCTATGTTCGATTGCTCATTCAGACATGCCACAAGTGCGTATTCTTTCCTTTTGAGTTCCCTCTCCTTTCCTCCCACCCCTTATCGCCTGGCCTTGTTTAACTTGACATATTCCATCCGCTTATTGCTCGTTACTTATGCGTTGTTCTTCCTTTTCATAGGCGCAAGGTCGCTGCTATGGGAGGCATGTCCGCACAGATTCCCATCAAGGATGACCCAAAGGCCAACGAGATTGCCATGAACAAGGTCCGCGCCGACAAGCTCCGTGAGGTCACTGCTGGCCACGACGGTACTTGGATCGCCCACCCCCTCATCAACGCCATTGCTCGTGAGGTCTTCGACAAGCACATGCTTGGACCTAACCAGGTTAGTTTTATCACCTTTACTGTACGCACGACGTTGTATTAATTCTTGAATTTTCCTACAGTATTACGTCCGTCGCTCAGAGGTCAAGGTTGCCGCTGCCGATCTCCTCAACCAGAGCGTCCCAGGACAGATCACCCTCGACGGTATCAAAGAAAACGTCGAGTGCTGTCTCGCCTATACCTCTGCCTGGATCGGAGGAAACGGATGCATTCCCTTCAACTACCTCATGGAGGATGCCGCGACCGCTGAAATCACGCGCGTGCAGCTCTGGCAGTGGGTCAAGTATCAGAAGCGCGTCAGCGACACCGGCGAGCTTATCACGCCTGAGTTTGTGGACAAGGTTATCGCCGCTAGCAGGCAGAAGGTGGGAGAGTTGGTCAAGGGAGTTAAGGAGAGCGATGTGGATATTGCGATTGATTATTTGAAGGGACAGATTAGGAGGCAGTGGCCATCTGAGTTCTTGACGAGCGATTTGATGGGCTTCCTTGCTGTGAGGGATGGTGTTGAGCCTTCTCTGCAACGCGCTGCATTGTAAGAAAGAGGCGAGCTAGAGTAGTTTAATATTTTGTTTATTCCGTCTCTTTCGTTCTCTCTCTCCTGTTCTGTTTCATCGTTAGTTTCAGTCTTTGCTTCGTCATGGATTTTTTTCTTCTTTGTAGGTAATTTTGTTACAGGTTGGTATTACCAAAAATTTAATCTTGTTTCAAATCTGAAACGATTATCCAGCGACTGGATATTATGATCCACTTCCTCAGATAAATGACTTTCGCTTACCCACCTATTGAATGACATTTTTCACCCATTTGTACGTCTTCTGTACCTCCTACTTTTTGCACTTGCCTCGAGGTGAAGTCAAAGACTCCACGTGATAGAGGTGGGAACGATGACCGATTGAATTCTAATCGATGCAGTAGGTTCTCTACAGCAAACTCCTGAGCCACCACCGTCGGTCATTGTAGCGCAGGTGTACATGTAACGAATACAGGTATTTACCGACTATTCTCCCTTGCCATACATATTCCCAAAGTGAAAATCGGTACGCTGTCCATAAGACCATGGTTGAGCCACATCTACCCCCCGAGTTGGAACGAGTGATATTCGAGATGGCCTTCAATCCGGACGATCTGGCCAGCAATACCAATTTGACACTGGTGGCAAGACGTGTTCGCGAATGGTGAGTAAATAGAAATAAAAATATCTATCAGTGGTGGTGACAATTTAAATGATCAAGGGTTCGACCCATGATTTACAGCGTCTTCTTCCAAGAAGAAGGTTTTAACCCTCAGGACCCAAATCACTTCCCTGACTTCCAGCATCATCATAGTCTCATCGCTGAAGAACTAGGGATATTTGCCAAGCACCTCTATATTGGTGCGACTTGGAAACAGAATCACAGCAGCGTAGAGGAATTTATCCGGAAGTTGGTTGAACAGTGCCCCAACGTTGAGAACCTGGCATGCTGGTACTCCATCGACGATCACAGGGTAACCCTTGCCCCGATCTTTGAGGATTCGTCAAAATTACGTCGACTATCTATCGATTGCTTTAGACAAACGGTTTTTACTGAGGCGGATGAGCAGCGCCTAAGAGACATGTGGAACAATCTCAATTCCAGATATCTGACACATCTCGACCTCATGGATTGTCCTTCCAGCTGGCCTTTTGAGGTCCTCTCTAGCTACTCCAAGCTCACACATTTCACCGCATATCGTCCAAGAGGATGGAAGGGACATACAATCCATCGTATTCTCAATTGCTGTCCGACACTCCAGGTCTTCATCCTCTATCTCGTGGAATCCGACGATGACTCTTTCGGCAACCCAGAGGACCTCCGAGTAGTACTTGTGGACGAGGCCCAGCTCTCCTCGGACGATTGGTTGGAAGGCGCCAAAGGACGCTCCAATTCCTGGACTTTTGCAGAAAGGGTCGTCCACGCGCGAAAGAGTACGCTACATCGTCTCTATACCTGACAGGCTGATACTAATTGTGTGGATAATGCGACTCAGACAAGTACTTCATCGAGGGGACGGACTTCTGGAACGTCGTTTCACAGCCATTTGATTGGGATGCTCATTTGACGCCGGATGGAAAGAAGTGGTATTCTTCGCTATCTAAATAAACTTTACATGCATATAATCGTGAGAGTTGTTGGACGTGGTATGATCTCGTTTATGTTGACGAGGTCGATGTGATTGAGGAGAATGGTGAGCTCACTTAAGGGGGCAGAAAATCGAAATTGACAAGTAGGCGAGGTCTTCGATGTGCAGTCTACGGTGCTCAGCAGGTTCTGCAGAGGCTTCGTCGGTGATTCATCCATTGACACTGGTAGTAGAATCTTGTCCAAAGATGTGATAGATAATTCGACCCAAGTACAACAGGCGCACAGGATATGATTGAGACATTCGGGGGTCTACATGATCTGGCTCTTCGTAGTTGCTGTTGTTTCTGAAAATACTCTCCACACAACTTCAACAATCCTTTTGATGGAGCTCCAACACAGGAGTAAAATATTTTTTTCCCTCTTCCGTCAATCCCTCTGAGAAAGATTCGAGGGAAAAAATCACCTCAGACCCAAGGTGAGTCTCTGCTTCAATGTATTTGCCTAGGAACACAAAAGGATGGTTGGGTTGTCAATGTAGAGATAAAGTAGAGGGGTATTTTGGATACTACATACGCTTTCGACAGGTTATAATAGCCTCTGGAATCTCCCAACCACTCGGACCAAGGCATCTTCGAATCTGGTGACTGAGATACGAGCCGGAACCAAATGGTTGAATGTCCGGTGAGAAGCATACAACTCGAGAGCCGTATTTGTAGGGCGTTCTGTTCCAATGTGCGTTCTGGTTACTCCACCTGTCTGTGCCCGGCAACGCAATCAAGACAAACACTTCCACTCGTGGGACGGCGTCCAGAACCTCCTTTAGATGACCCCAACTGCTCGAAACTCTCAGTGCAACATGGGTCAAGGAGGTGCACGCTTTCAGCACATAAGTAGGTCTGTCGTCCCTCGAGAGGTAAAATTGGAGGTTCAAGTGCGTAAGGCCGCTGAAGACCTGGCTGGGCAAGAGAACCTCTACAACAGGCTTCAAGATATCCCAATCGACGTCCAGCTGCCGCAATCTGGGCAGTTTAGTGAGGGAAAGTAACGTCATTGACATGCTGTATTGATGGCCGCTAAAAATTAAAAGGTATGATGAGCATGGAATATGGACGGATTCGGTGTTTGAGCAGTTCTCGATTAAAGGCAATGTGTTATCCACTCCTATGCCTAGAATCAAGCATTTAACATATCTGCTGATGTCTTCGAGTTTGAGGCTATCCTTGTAGTTCTCGAAGTTCGGAAAGATGGGGTCACTGTACGTATCGATAACGCGAAAAATGAGCGGTCGTATCCTATGTTATATGATTGAAATGAATCAGGGCATCCAGCCGATCCAGCGCGAAAGGACTTGCCACTCGAGAACTCGTAGCGCGACCAGAGTCATTCTGACGTTGGTAATCTGATCGGTTGGATCAAAGGCCATCTCAAAGATTTTCTGTTCCAGTTCAACGGGGAACGAAGGCTCCTGGAGTGTCGCTTCCATGATGTTGACCGATGGTGTAAATGATGGTTGGAAGCAAGATATTTCTGCATGACTCGATGCTCTAGGGTGGGTATGAATTTGCTCCACGTGCAGTCCTCGTGAGCCAGCTCTCTCAATTATGGCATAAGTCCGACTCGAAGAGACTTAATCTGACGAATTTTTTTCGTTATCAGAATTACGGCGTTACGATTTGCTGCATTACAGTCGTTTGCATAATTAATTGCCCCATCATTTTTTCGAAATCTTTGTTTGTTTGGCCAATAAAGGGTCGATAAAATCTATCTGCTCTCAATTCAGCACAACGATGCATGAATATCATAACATTTAACACTATTGCTCATGTCCCATGGCACCCAAAGAACCTCATATGACAAGTGAGATGCATAAAAACATTGTCAGGTGGCATAACATTGATGGAAAGAACGCAGAAGAGCATGCCAAACTTGCCCAGTGCTCTGTGCAGATTGTCTGAAATATTCTTTGATGCTAAATCATGGATTTTAAATTGTGGATACCATTTTATCGAAGATTTTTAAGTAATTAATAGTCTCGAGTTGTTTCATAGTCCAATTTCTTGTAACAATTTATCAATCTGCATGCAATATCACCACAGCAGACCTCGATATCTCGCATTTTTTGACTGCCAGTCCCCCCGGCCCACTGGTGTGGTCGAAATGACAAATATGAACAAATAGGATTCCAAAAAATGATGCGGCAATTAATTATGCAAACGACTGTAGTCGCGGAAGGTTTGTAAAGGAGGTCTCTACAGGGTAACATTATATTTACGAATCGCAGATGCGACATACTCTCCCCCTTCTTCCGTTAACGCCTGAGACCATTCAGCAAGGGAGAAAATGGGTTTGTGATTCGCGGTTTTCACTTTGACATATTTACCTAAATTACCGGTCTCCATTAGCAGTTATCGCAGATGACAATGGGGTACACACGCTTTCGGCAAGTTACGATGATTTCTGCAGCCGACCAGGTAGTCAACAGCCCCCTTTGAGTAGGGTTTTGTCCATAGCTCGTTGTTTCCGGGAGGTGAGGGGAAAGTAACACCATGCGAGGATCAGTGATGTGCTCGAACATATTTTCGAAGCTTTCACCGATGTAAAACCAGGCAAACTTATGGGGGATCAGTATCAGGACCTTCAGTGCTGGGCAGATGGCTAGAGCTTGTTGAGCCGGTTCCCATTTCCCGTATACTTCCACAATCAGGTGTGTCAATGAGTTAAAGGCCCTTGATATACAAGCGGACCAGTTTGTAGCCACATTCACCTTTAGATGGGTAATTTTAGCGAAGGCTGGCCCAAAAAGCTGTTCCTGGGGCAGATCGCCGAAGTTCCAAGTAGTGTGCAGCTCGCGCAACTTGGTCAGCTGGGGTAAATGGCTCAATACCATCTGGGCTTCAGCCAGGTAGGTCGATGAAAGATCATGGTGATTGATGAATAAGATTTCGAGATTCTGACAACTCTCGAGCAACACGGATGCATTGGGGAGATGGGTCCATAAAACGAGACATTTCGCAAACTCTCCCAGCTCTTCAAGCCTCAGACCCTCGGGGTATTTGTCGAAGTCAGGGAACATAGAATTGGCGTGGGTGTCGAAGACACGATAGATGTTTGGTCGGATCCTAGACGAAAGAAGCCTACGGTGTCAGATAAGCCTGGCGACCAAGTCTGAAAAGACTAACCACTCTCGAACCCGTCGAGCCACAAGGGTCATTCTGATGTTGGTAACCGCGTCGTCTGGATCGAACGCCATCTCGAAGATCTCCCGCTCCAACTCCACAGGTAGAAAGGGTACGTCGCATTGGGTGGCCATGGTGAAGTTGAGAGCTAGCTCGAGATAGACGGCTCGGAGCGCACTCTGGTTAGATGTGTGTATGGGACCGTCCAAGTGGCGCAAAGCAGGGTGTGTTGGAATTGCAATTGATAATGCTGTGTAGGAACCTCACGTGCGGACCTCGTGCTGCTGTCAGAGACTTGTACATGTCAACGACTGTCAGTGTTCGAGGATGGTAAGAGCGCACAGATCAAGCACTTTTGAACAGGTGGAATCTCTGCTCAGACTCAAAAGGTTACAAGCTCATCCGACGAGGAGATGCTTCGAGGGAATTACGCATGAATCGAGGGCCCGCAAATATATGTATATGATTGATACAATAAATATAATATCTTTAAAGCTCGTCGCGGTCGGAAGACTCAAGGGAGATGAGCTCAGTGGTGAAGACAAGAGCAGCATTGGGGGGAATAACGCCACCAGCACCTCGGGAACCTTAATTAATAAATTAGCACCGGCAAAGGTTGATTAAAGCTGAGCATTCCTTACCATAGGCTTGAGACGATGGGATAGTGAGAGTTCGCTTTTCGCCAACGCACATTCCCTGAAGACCATCATCCCATCCCTTGATGACTTGGCCAATGCCAACTAAATTCATTGAGCAGGTTAGAGATAGTGGTAAACCTAATGTTCATGAAGTTGAACTCACGCGTCAATGGCAGGGGCTGGCCACGGTCCAAACTGTTACACGGTAGAGTTGTCAGTGTCTGGGTTGAATTTAGGGTATTTATCAACTGACCTTGAATCAAATTTCTTTCCATCCTCGAACAGGGTACCGGTCTATACATTTTTTAAGTTATATCTTCTCTTCGGTTTAACAAGCTCGACATACGTAGTGAACCTGGATCTTGTCACCAGTCTTTGCTGTTTGTGTGCAGTCTTCTGGCTTGAAGGTAGTTTCAATCTGGAGCTCAGTTGGTGCAACCTTCTCTGCGGCGACAGAGACAGCGGCGAGAAGAGCACAGGAGATCCAAGTGAAAGCCTTCATGATAGTGGTATTGGAATAAGAAAGAGTTTGAAATTGTTCAAGCCTTTGCCACGAAACCAATTCAAATGATCCAGAGAACGCGCTTCCGTATTTGGAAGACCATCGTGACGTGTCGAAGCCGCACGTGATGTGGGGGGGAAGTGCTTGCCGGTATATTCCGTCACGGCATTGGGCGGCAAGCTGTAAGCAACTATACAGTTGGTTTCAACGTCCTAACCTTATTTTCAGGCCGGACACAACAAACATCCGTAACGCCCCCCGCCGCCGTCGACAACAATGGTAAGCTATGGTTCGCCGTCGTCCTTTGGTATTCACGATGAACCTTTGTTTTTAGCCTTCCCAAAAGACTTTCCGCACAAAACGCATTCTCGCGAAGGCTTCCCGTCAGAACAGGTCGGTGGAGGATCATTGATCAAGCAGAGGATAAGCAGATGTTGAATTTCCCGCTTTTACAGGCCCATCCCCCAGTGGTTCCGCCTGAAGACTGACTCGAAAATCCAGGTACGTGTATTGAAGGATTTATGAGTATTTTTGTACAGTTTTAACCAATGTAATTTGTTGGTATCTAGTACAACGCCAAGCGTCGTCACTGGCGAAGGACCAAGCTCAACATCTAAATTTTCGCCGTCATTTTTTACGTTCTTCGCATACGTGGAGGCAGTTAGGCAGGAGGGGAGGCGTGCAGCGGACGCAAATAGAGACGAAAAGCTTCCAGTCTGAAGAAAAACATTCACATCATAACCACTTATGTCTATGGGAGCATGCATCACAATATGACAATGATTTTCTTCTCTGGTCTCTTAGATCGCCCCTTATTCCAGTTGTTTGTTGCGATGTTCTCGCCTGACATCATGGTCCTCTCATCTAAGAAAGATGGGCCCATAATCTAGGAAGCTCGATTGCGAGTTCTTCGTTGTCAAATATACAGAACACTCGACCAGCAGTTAAGGGAGTACCTTTACAGCTTCCGGCAGCGTCATTGTGGCATACTCGGATCTTGATTCTATGTTAGATGTTGTCAGCTACCACTTGACTGACATCCTTACCTCACCCCACATCAGCCATGATTTGGCGGAATCCCTGTTTGGTGCAATGTATACAGTAACTCCAATCTAACTTACCATCTCCCACAACCCGCTCCCCTTTCAAGTTCAACTCCATCTACTACCGTTTGGAATATGCAAAACAACTCAATTAAAAACTCGTCTCATGATTGGTTCTTGCTTCAGTTAGTATCGGATTGTTGGCAGCTGATGTTCCAAAATCAGTCTAATGAGGTACGCGTCGCGACGCGTGGTCTGATAAGGCCAAGACATGAACATGTCTTCGACCTCAGGGGCGTTCTTTCATCAATTCTTTTGACATTTGACATTGGGGGGTAGCTCCTCACATGTGCAAGGGATGGTGATGGTTATCATGAATGTGAGTCATTTCAATTTTCTTGGAAGGGCATCTCTCATACAATTTTAGGGATTTGAACCGTGTAGGTAGGTACCTGACATCCTTCAGAACGTTTCTGTGGATTGACATGCATCACAAGTGAGTCATGACGGCCCATTGCGCTTGGGCCATGTCGATGAAAGGCTGACTTATAAAACCACAGACACATGAATCGGTCGCAGACCAACCCATTCACTCGTCTTAACAACTAATCCATATCATGTCTTCAGACTCACTCACCTACGTGAAGGCCGGTTGCCTCTGCAAGGCTAACGAATTTGTGATCCCTTTCGCGACGGCATCCCTCCCTCAAGCAACCGACCTGTGCCATTGTTCATCTTGTAGGCACATCACAGGCCAACTCGCCGTTCACTGTGCGGAGGCTGCGTCCGCTCCACTAGCTGTTGTTGAGGGTGACGCCACTCCAACTACTGAGGCTGATCTCTCCAAGCTGTCCAAGTACAACGCCAGTCAAGCACTCACTCGTTACTTTTGCAAAATCTGCGGAGCGTACATGCTCTATGAAACTCGTAGCGACGATGGCAAGTCTCGCTGGACCATATCCACAGGTTCCCTTGAACGCACCGAAGGCATTGTGAAAGTGGGCTATCACGCGTTTGTTAAAGACACCAAGGATGGCGGTTTGACCAAGCATTACCGCACCTTGAACGGTACCGAAATCCCTCGTTATGCTCAGGAAGACCCTAAGGAGACCCTCCCCATCGACTGGAAGGATGAAGGTCTATCCGCTTTGCAAAAGAAGTACGAAGGCACGATCCAGGCCCATTGTCACTGTCGCAAGATTTCTCTCCACCTGAGTCGCCCTAACCAGGAAGAATGCAAAGACGCAGCCAAATGGTGGCTCGTTCCAGGCGCAGATGATTCCAGCTATCAAACGGGGTACAAGCCTCCTCGCTTTATCGCAGGTCACTGTTTCTGCACGTCTTGCAGACTCTCCACTGGCTCCATTTTCCAAAGCTGGCTGATCATCCCCCGCGCCAACGTATTCGACTACCACAGCCCCGATCCCGACGCACCTGTTACCCTTGCTCAATCCTCACCTACTCGTGTCAAGAATCTAACTCAGTACAGCGGCAGCCCCGATACCTACCGAGAGTTTTGCTCCACATGCGGCGCAACCGTGTTTTGGTGGACCAAGTCTAAAGCTAGAGCGCATCTTCCTCCGGATGAGAGTTCGGCAGAGGCCGTCGTTATTGACGTTAGTGCTGGATTGATAGACGAAGAACAAGGAGGAGCGCTCGGGGAAGATTGGATTTCGTGGTATGATCAGATCATGTATGCTGGTGAGGCGTTGGATAAGGAAGTTGCAAAAGCTGTTGAGGAAGGTTCGAAGCTTGTTGCAGGGACTGCGTAATAGAATATCCTTTCATTCGTGCAAGTTCAACAACGTTGTTTCCTCCCTTCTCGGGTCGTTTCCTTTACTTTGGAATCCCTCAAGGGTTCTTATCCATCTTTATCCACCATCAAAACATGCCTCAAACTCTGAATTCCTTCTTTCAATTCAATTCTTCCCAAATGCATGCATTTCATCATCTATGATTTCATTTCGCAGTTCGGCCGCCAAGGTACGACCATGACCCATGCCTCTGAAGCTCGAAGTGAAATGTTCGTGTCCATCGACGGAATGTGTTGAGGCAGAGGGTATGATACGAAGGGTTCTTGTCTATGTTCGTTCCTTGATCACTTTCGATGGTAAACATTGAGCAGAACTAATACCACTGTATTGGGTTCAATGAATTAGCCTGCACATATTAACCGTCTACGAGTTCCGTATTTCCCTCAGTGTTATCTATCTCCTTCATATCTTCCGTATTTCTCGCAGGTAACGACCGACAAAAATACTCATCGGGCACTGGCATAACTCGACTCGAGCGACGTTATTGTCATCTACCTAAATCATGAACTCAGTAAGTATTCAGTTAGCTTGTTGCGAAACACTAATTCTAGATCTAATCTGGAACTCTACTGATCTATATTTACATCGTAGTTTAACCTTCTATGTGCACCACCCAGGTTGGCCAAGCCGAAAACGCGTCCTAAAAATAGGCAACTACGTATACAATCCACCGTAGACGTCGATTATGCGTTTCGAACTCGCTCAAAACATCTCTCTCCATCACTCCAAGCTATTTGCCACGTCGAGGTCGGCCCGTCGGATGTCCATTGGTGCTGTTCACCAGGGCACTCGACCCTACCCCAAATTTCCAGATAATGACATGTGTCGAGCACGAGGACAGGGTATAGTACCATAGATGTCTGGGGTGTCTCCGCCACCATCGTCTCTTTCTCCCTCACTCTCATCATCCCCGCTTGAAGCATCGCAATGGACTGTGAACTTGCTCAAACATCTATCGTCCTTCCTGCAGAGTTGGAACTGGCAATCTTCGAACTTGCGTTCGACCCCTCCGACAATGCGAGCAGCCTCAACTACATGCTCGTCGCCAAGCGCGTTTATGAATGGTAAGCCCCATATTCTCTCCCCAGAATCATGTAACAATTTTCTAACTTATCATCAGGATTCGTCCACTAGTTTTCCGTGTTTTTGATCAGATCGACAGACCACCATTTCCTAACTTCGAGAAGTACGACGACGTGCTCAAAGTTTCCGAACTCGGTCGATTCGCGAGGCACCTCGTCATTGGGCGTCTTCACAGCGGTATTGAAATAGCCGACATGCTCCAGCACATGCCCAATGTGCGGGACTTGGCAATTTGGTACGGTGTGGGTATAAAGCCACTCCTACCTGTCATCGAGAAACTGCAGCACCTCGAGAGACTCTCCTGTGGACTCAATGGACTCGATTCCTCCCAACTTTTACACCCCGTATTCACCAATCTTACTCACTTGGAGCTCCTCAGTCCCAGGAGCGACTGGGATTTCAAAGTTTTGGAGTCCTATAAGCGGTTGACTCATTTATGCATATACAGTGGCAGGGACTGGGATACTGAGACGGTGATGACAGTCCTCAGCCATTGCAGGAGCCTCAAAGTCTTCATTCTTACAGAGGATTGCGCGACGGGTGTGCCAGAGGAAATGCGAGACTTGTGCAAAGATCACCATGCTCTCCTCATTTTTGCGAATGATGTGGCGTGCCATAGGGATTGGAAGAGGGGCGCATACGGGGGTGATGATTCTTGGGTCCTTGCGGAGAGATTGGTGGAGGCCAGAGAACGTGAGTGTTTCGTTTATCTGGATGGGGTTCGATAATGAAGGGCTAACACGCTGGATGTGCTAGGCGGATTTTTCACGAAGGAACACTACGAGTTTGGCTATATCTCCACCAAGAACGAGTGGCGCAACCACTTTACCGACAAGGGCAATGCGTGGTTTGAAGCGCTGCCTCCCTTGAGAGATTTGTGCGATATGCAGCTGACTTGGGCAGACAAGAAAGAGGTTTGGTAAAGGGGTTGACATTCTGGGGTTTGTTCTTTTAGTTTTGACTCGAGTCGTGTATGAATAGCGTACAGGAGTAAATTAATTAATGGTCCTGGATTACCTTTTCTTAATCCCGGGTGAGACCGGCTGTCCGACTCTTTGCGATGCGCACAATGTATGAGGACGGTTTAGTTGGCGATGAGAGTGTGCAACTTCAACTTTGGATATAACTCCGTGGTTGAACACTTTCATAAGAAGGTGGAACATCCAACAACACTAGGACTTGGGCATCCTCCCATAAAGCATTTGTACCACCAGCACCGGGGCGTTGAGTAAGCACAGTTGGCGGGGTGAATGACGGCGCTGTGTTGATTGGAATATTCCTTTCCAAGGCCCGGGGTTGTGTTTCTGGTCGATCTGCAGGCATCTTCTCAGCCGGAAAAATGGACGCCTTAAGCTGAGAAGGCGAGGTCTCGGGGGTATGCTCCTGTGTTACAACTTCCATGTGGGTTGAGGGCGATAATCGACTTTCAGACTGGAATGGTACAATTGAAGACGTGGAAAGTTTCCGACGGTGTCGACGCAAGAAAAGACACAACCCGATGAGTAGGAGAGCACCAGCGGTCGTCGCAAGAGTAATTATCAAGGGAAGCTTGAAAGATTTGTTGGATGTACTGCTGCTTGAAGGAATGCCTAGAGTCCCTCCATTTAGCGGACTACCGGAAACTACAATCGCTGTGGGTGCTCCATCAATCGTGGTCTGGATGACATCTATGAAATGCATTAGGTACACGTATTATTTAAAAAAACTGTGCGTACATGCGGCTAAAGATGATGATGGGTCAGGCAATATCATGCGTGCGGAGGTTACAGTGCCCGACCTGGGAGCGGTGGTCCCAGCCGCAAAAGGGTCTACGCTTGAAGAGCTTTCGTTCACAATTGTGACCGACATAATTCTAGCAGGAGCAGAAAAGTGATTTAAAGGGTCATTGGCACCTCTTCAAAGCAGTGGGATCGATACAGGCTGCTACATTCATTGCCAATGAGGGTTTAACGATTATGGAGCCACTTATCCTAGTATCAAGTGCCAAGAGAAAACTAGTCTACAATATTATCCGAGTAGTGAATGCGAAACTCGAGATGCCTCCTCGTTTGGAGCTATTTATAGCTCAGCAGATTGGCACAAGTGGGAGGGGACTGATCAAAGTTGCTGTTCGCATCCACAATGATGGCAACAATCCAACTTGATCTTGTTACACACTAATGTCTCCCCTGAGTTGCAGGACTTTCATGCTTACTTTTAAGGCAGAGGCTTAGAGGCAAGGCACTGCTTCTACAAGTTCGCAACGGAAAGAGTGTGAGGGCGCATTGAATTGGCGATGAGAGCATTACAGGGTGTAATATCAACATTGACGATTACTCTGTGGTCAGGCACTTTCATAAGAAGGTGGAACATCCAATAATGTCAGTTTTTGGTATCCTCCCACACGGCGTCAGGATCAGGGCGTTGAACCAGCTCTGAATCAGTTGGACAGATAGATATCGCAGCTGTATCTGTCAGAACAATTGTCTCCAGAGGTTGTACTTCTGGTTGTTCTGTAGGCATCTTCTCTGCTGGGAATATGGATGCTTTGATTTGAGAAACCGAGACTTGAGGGGCATGCGCCTGTGTTGCAGCTTCCTCGTCAGAGGCTAAGGGGATGATTGTCCTTCTGTCCGGAATGGTTCAATTGTGGCCGATACTGAGTCAGTGATAACTCAGATATTGACCGACTTCGCACCACAAGCGCCAGAGATAATATTAACGTTACTAACAAGTATTCCCTCATGTATGAATTGAACTTTATCACAGAAGGACACTGCATTGCTCTTTATCTTTCATCAACGAGAAACCATCTATCAGGTTGACCCTGACAGCAATGACTCGGGACATCACAATCAGTGGTTTGGCAGTTCACAGAATGTCGGCGCGTAGGCTTGCGGATATGTACCCACTTCAATGCAGTGAACTGTTTGCGATGAAGCTGCTGACATAATCGAGTTCTTTTTATCCACGAAGAGCTCAAAACACTGAGTGAAAGCTTCGAAGCGGTGAGGATGTTCGAAGGTAAACGCAGGCTTAAAAGCTGGTCCTGTCTATCACTACCCGAGTTCATAGACCTATCAAAGGATGTCAACAGTGGCTCGACTCGCGAACCGGATCACAGACACTTGATCACTCCCACCGGGCTTGCACAACGCCCACAATCCTACTTATAAACTTGTCAGTCTAATCTTATTATTGATCATCCATATTTACAAGTTAGTCGTAGTACCCAGAGAACTTAAAACCATTCACGGTGTTCTGATGTTTTTCACTTGTTGCTTTAATCGTCGTCAGATTTCCGAAAGCAACAAAAGAAAGACTGGGCAGCTCCTGACGTTGCTAAACTCACGCCTGGGGCTTCGTGAAGCAGATCCACTGGATATGGTCTAGAAGGTATGTATGAGTGTGAGTGCGAACCGTCGGCTCGCAAATTGTTCAAGTAAGCGGCATAATAAGCCACTTCCTCTCCGACGAGCCACGCTCCACCATCTTTCTTTCCTTTCTCCACATTGTAACGAATCAGATGTCTTCTTCTCCACTCCTCTACCTCCAACCTACTGATCCTTAACAGAGGAAGCCGACCGATGATATCAGTCGTGGGTTTTCTTAGCGTTCTATATTTGGGGATGGCATGTGTATCTAAAAATGGGTCACTGCTGCGCTGTGTGGGGGATGGGTTGAGTGAGCTTGCTGACATGAGCTCTACATTCCACGCTCCTTGGAATTTCTTGGACCCTTGGTTGCCCCTGCAAACCCTTGATCCTTTCTTCCCCTTGCCCGTCATCGACTTCCCGTGCTTTCCGAGATTTTGCCGTCAAGAGTATCAGACTCGACGTCAAGCCGCGGTACTGGACGCAGGAATAGCAGCATCTCGGAATAATTGCTCGTTCATATTGGTCTAGAATTCGCCCGTTGCATCTTAACAGGGGTTACACCCTCTCTTCATGACCACCAGCTATACCACCCGTCTTCCCTCACGATCACTAGAATAAAGCTCTCATTGTAATACGAGCTGACACTAGTTGTGGATTCATCCAGAAACTTGTAGGAGTTCAGAGGTATAATCATTCTGGTCAAGACACCCAGGTGTGTGATATAACTCATTTTGATTAACTATACTCTAATAACGCGTCTTTTCAAGAGGGACTCATCGCTCGAACTCGCCGCTGCTTGAATAGGGACCTCAGTCAGTTCACATGGCCATTGCATCAACGTCAGCTGTTCATGATATTGAGCTTCCTGTGCTGACACCCGAGGCTGAACGATCGACATCAATACCTCAGCACCTTCATCAAGCAGCTTGCCATACACCCTTCATCTCTGACTTGGGACAAGAAGACAGGGGAAAAGCGCTATCACAACCTGAACAGCGGAGAACGGTGTTGGGGGTGGGCGATGAGTCAAAGACACAAGCAAGGGGGGCGAGTTCGACACGAGAAGTTGCTGAATCAGTTGATTCTGGGCAGGATGGAAGTCGAGATCCACCTATTCCAGCTTATTCTGCGATAGACCCCTCCCTGCCTGAGCACCATCACGACATATCGTTAGCAGAAATCACCACCGTGTTATCACCATCCCCACCTTCAAATCACGACGACAACCCAGCACCGACACCTGCTCCTCACGACACCCCCGATCCTCATGCTCCAGCTATCGACGCAGACACGTTAAATCTCTTACGCTATAACGAATTGCACGGGCATGGCGGAGCACCCGTTACGCGTGCACCAGAGGCAGTGCATCTGTCCAGGCACAGGCACCGCGAGACGGATGCGGACGGATTTTCATTACGCACCGACATAGAGTCTTTACCGGCGTATGGCGAGAACATTCCTCCTCGGTATAGTAGACGGGTAGAGAACTCTCAAGACGAGCCTCAGACGCTTGCAATGTTGTTCTTCAAGTTTGGATTTTGTGAGTACCTGCACTTTCATCCGAAAATATATGTCTTGATCTTGATTTCCTTTTAATTTATCCTGATAACCTACCCTGAACTACATTCATATGGACGCGATTTATCATCGCAGTCTTCCCTGCGTTCTGGGTCTTCGGGGCACTTATGCTAGTCACGCCTCTTCGATCGCCTAACCCACTCTCTCCTGAGGCTCTAGCGTCGGCTTGGCCTCCCAATCACGAGCTCGTTGCATGGGTCAATGAACATCTACGGACTGAAGAGGACAAAGAGGCTTTCCTTATGAAAATGCAGCAAGTAGAGATCAAGTGGGCCAAAAGGTGCCTATTAGCAATCGTTCTATTAATCGGGTTTTCAGCTCTGATTGGGTTGATCATCTTCGGGGTGCTGAAGGTTGGTTGAACAGAGCAATCTTAGATATGTATAGCATGGACAGCTCTTATTATGTACGTAACGATTTATTTAGATAGCGAAGAATACCACTTCCTTCCATCCGGCGTCAAATGAGCATCCCAATCAAATGGTTGTTCAACAATGTCCCAGAAATCTGTTCCCTCGACGAAGTACTTGCCTGAGTCGCATTATCCACACAATTAGCTTCAGTCTGTCAGATGTAGAGAAGACAAGCTTACTTTTTCGTGCGTGGACAATCCTCTCTGCAAATGTCCAGGAGTTGGAGCGTCCTTTGGCACCTTCTAACCAATCATCTGAGGAGAGTAGGTCGGCGTCCACAAGTACCACTCGGAGGTCCTCTGGGTTGCCGAAAGAGTTATGGTCGGAGTCCATAAGTTGGAGGATGAAGACCTGGAGTGTTGGACAGCAATTGAGAATACGACGGATTGTATGTTCCTTCCATCCTCTAGGACGATATGCAGTAAAATGTGTGAGCTTGGAGTAGCCAGAAAGGACTTCAAATGGCCAGATGACAGGACATTCCATGAAATCGAGATGTGTCAACAATCTGGAATTGAGATTGGCCCATGTATCTCTAAAGCGTTGTGCGTCTGTCACGATGACGGCCGCATGTTGGGAGCAATCGATAGATAATTTCCGTAGCTTTGACGAATCCTCAAAGATCGGGGAGAGAGTAACGCTGGGGTCGTCGACACCATACCAGCAAGCCAGGTTTTCGACATTGCAACACTGTCGAACCAGCTTCTGGATAAATTCCTCCACTAATATGTGAGCCGCGATTCGTCTCGAATTTGAGCCAAAATGGAGGTGCTTGGCAAATTTTCCAAGTTCTTCAGCATTGAGACTGTCATGCTTTTGGAAGTCGGGGAAGTACTCAAGGCCCTGAGGGCTAAAATCTCCATCTTGGATGAAGATGCTGTAAATCATGGGTCGAACCCTTGATCGTTCAATTTTAAATTTGTCACCACCGGTGTTCCATGCCGGTAGATATTTCTAAGTTTATTTACTCACCATTCGCGGACACGTCTTGCTACAAGCACCATGTTGGTATTACTCGCCAGATTGTCTGGATCGAAGGCCATCTCGAATATCACTCGTTCTAGTTCAAGAGGTAGATGTGGCTCATACATCATATGGAAAAACTACAGAGTTTCATTTTCAGAATATGATAAGGGAAAATAGTCGGTAAATACCTATGGTCATACAAGTACGGATGCGCTGCAATGACTGGAGTTGTTCAGAGGTTTGCTGTAGAGAATCGACCTGCATCGATTAAAATCCCATCATCTTCCCACCACTATCACGTGGAGGGGCAACTAGAAAACGCCGTGCAAAGACGTGTGCTGCCGTGCGCTGCCGTGAACTCACTACCGTGTCCCATAGCGAATTTCATGGCTTGAATGGCTCTTCACTTGAGCACATAGTAGCACGGTAGTGAATCAATATGTAGCATACTATTAGAGCAACCATTTTTCACAGCTTTCCATGTCTCTGTATGTCTTAGACACGGTAGGGACACGGCTCATCATGGTTGACCACGGCAGGGACACGGCTTTGCACGGCTTTGCACGTCCTTGCATGGCTCTTCACGTCTCTGCACGGTTTTAGGTGTTTTCAGCACGGCAGTGGCACGTCTCTCACGCTAAGCTGCACGATACGACACGGTTGATTGATACACTTAGAAAGGTAAGATAGTTTCATCTGTTTGGTCCTACGAAGAGTGTCCAAATCCTCAGTAGCGCACTGTATCACAATTGTCTTTCATCAATCACACATTTCAGAAGCTAAGCCCCATCCTCAGCCCTACCAATGACAGTATCAGACAATCAAATCATATTTATTTCATCAAAGACTCACAGATTCCCAAGTACTTCTTCAATTCCACACACGCTGATGAGCGCTGCATCGATATCCCCCTATTTTCGATTTTTCGATATTTTCCCATGCATTTCTATTCGCATCAGCGCTTCGTTGACGTGTTGCGCGTTCTTGGTTTTCGTAGTTTCGAGTATTTTCTTTCTATTTCCATGATTTTACATAGTTTTACATATATTATGTACCTAGTTTACAAAGAATAAAAGTCTCTTTCCACCCCCATATTTCGTGTTTCATCTTCGTATTTCGTCTTCGTCGTCGCCCGGTGCCCGTGCGCACCTTCGTCAGCGCATATATTTGTCATTTTCGTCGTATTCACTGTTGTATTTGCCCCCGGCTCACATTACACTGGTCTGTCCTTTCCATCCCCTCATATCTCTCTCACATATCGACCCCACTAACTCGTACTGCGCGTCACTCCCTTGCCTTTCCATTCCACCAGCTTATCCCTCGGTCACACCTTCACCACTGCTCGCCTTTTCACTCAGATAACCCCACGAACACATCAACGGTTATGCGTGGGGCGTTGCACGGCACACTCACGGTACGCTGCACGGTACACGCACGGTACACGCACGGTTATGCACGGTTATGCACGGCTTTGCACGGTTTTATGGTGACCTTGCACGGTAATGCACGGTCGCGCACGGCAGATCCCGGCGTTGCACGGCGTTTTACCTATGCCCCACGTGGAGTCTTGACTTCACCACGACGCAAGTACGATAGTGTCGGTCGCTCTGTGAAATTATGCTCCAAGGCTCGAGCCTAGCACGGATATGTATGTATGTATGTAGCGTTTTATTTAGACAGTGAGAAATACCATTTCTTTCCATCCGGCGTCAGATGAGCATCCCATGTGAAACGACATTCCAGAAGTCCGTCCTCTCGATGAAGTACTTGTCTGAGTTGTATTATCCACACAATTAGTATCAGCCTGTCAGGTATAGAGACGATGTAGCGTACTCTTTCGCGCATGGACGATCCTCTCTGCAAACGTCCATGAATTGAAGCGTCCTTTGGCACCTTCCAACCAATCCTCCGAGGAGAGCAGGGATCCGTCCACAAGTACTACTCGGCGGTCCTTTGGGTTGCAGAAAGAGTCCCTGTTGGATCGCATGAGCAGAAGAATGAAGACCTGGAGTGCTGGACAACATTTAAGAATGCGATGGATTGTATTTTTTGTCCATCCTCTAGGGCAATACACCGAGAAGTGTGTAAGTTTGGAGTAGCCAATCAGGGCTTCAAAAGGCCAACTGGAAGGACAATACATGAGGTCGAGGTGTGTCAAAAATCTGGAGTTGAGATTGATCCACATGTCTCTTAGGAGCTGCTCATCTGCATCGGTAACAGCCGTTTGTTTGGAGCAATCGATAGATAGTCGACGTAGTTTTGACGAATCCTCAAAGATCGGGGCAAGAGTTACCCTGGGGTCATCAATAGAGTACCAGCATGCCAGGTTCTCAACGTTGGGGCACTGTTGAACCCATTTCTGGATAGATTCCTCTACGCTCCTGAGATTCTGTTTCCAAGTTGCACTAATATAGAGGTGCTTGGCAAATTTCCCTAGTTCTTCAGCATCGAGACCATGATTCTGGAAGGCAGGGAATTGATCTGGGTCCTGAGTGCCAAAATCTCCTTCTTGGACGAAGATGCTGTAAATCATGGGTCGAATCCTTGATCATTCAAACTTAATTCGTCATCACCTCTGTTTTGTGTCTAAAGATATTTTGAGTTTCTTTTACTCACCATACACGGACGCGTCTTGCAACGAGTGTCATGTTCGTATTACCAGCCAGATCGTCCGGATTGAAGGCTACCTCGAATATCACTCTTTCTAACTCCGGGGGTAGTTGTGGCTTATCCATCTTATCGACAGCCTACCGACTTTCATTTTCAGAATATGACAAGAGAAGATAGTTGGTAAATACCTTTATTATACGAGAACTGTGGTACAACGACTGATGCTGCTACTGGGTTAGAGGTTTGCTGTAGAGTGACCTGCATCGATTAGAATCGAATCGTTCATTGTTCCCAGCTCTATCACGTGGAGTCTTGACTACACCTCGAGGCAAGTTGAAGGACGATAATGTAACTCGTTCTGCAAAATTATATCCAAGGCTCGAGCCTAGTACAGATATGTATATATATTTGTATAAAGCATGGAAAACATTCATAGTCATAATCCGGTAACATTTTATTTAGATAACGATGAATACCACTTCTTCCCATCAGGCGTCAGATGAGCATCCCAATCAAATGGCTCTGAAACAACATTCCAGAAGTCTGTTCCCTCGATAAAGTACTTGCCTGATTGAATTCCAAGCAATTAGTATCAGTCTATCGAATATCAAAATACTGTAGCGTACTCTTTCGCGCATGGACAATCCTTTCTGCAAACGTCCACGAGTTGACACGTCCCTTGGCACCTTCCAACCAATCCTCCGAGGAGAGCAGGGCATCGTCCACAAGTACTACTCGGAGGTCCTCTGGGTTGCCGCAAGAGTTCCTTTCAGCTCTCGTAAAGAGGAGAAGGAAGACCTGAAGTGCTGGACAACATTCGAGAATGTGCCGGATTGTATGTTTCGTCCATCCTTCAGGGCAATATGCAGTGAAGTGTGTGAGTTTGGAGTAGGTGGTGAGCACTTGAAAAGCCCAGTTAGAAGGACATTCCATAAGGTCGAGATGGGTCAAATATCTGGAGTTGAGGTTGATCCACGTGTCTTTGAAGCGTTGCAGATCCTTCTCAATAACGGCAGCATGTCCGGAGCAATCGATAGAAAGTTGACGTAACTTTGATGAATCCCCAAAGATTGGGGCAAGAGTTACACTGTGGTCGCTAACGGGGTACCAGCATGCTAGGTTCTCGACATCGGGACACTGTCGAATCAGTCTATGGATAGATTCCTCTACGCTTCTGTTCCGTTTCCACGATGCACCAATATGAAGATGCTTGGCGAATTTTCCAAGTTCTCCAGCCACGAGACCATCATAATTCGTGAAGTCGGGGAAGGTATACACATTATTACTGAAGTCTCCTCCTAGGACGAAGATGCTGTAAATCATAGGTCGCACCCTTGATCGTTCAAATTGGTCACTACCACTGTTCCATCTCGATGGATATTTGAATTTCTATTTACTCACCATTCGCGGACGCGTCTTGCAACGAGTGTCATGTTGGTATTGCTAGCTAGGTTGTCCGGATTGAAGGCCATCTCAAATATCACTTGTTCCAATTCAGGGGGTAGACGTGGCTCATCCATCTTATCGACAACCTACTGACTGTCATTTTCGGAATGTGACAAGGAAATTGGTCGGGAAATACCTTGATTAGTACGAGTCCGGCTGGTATAGAACCACTGGTGGTGGTGATGTAGAGGTTTGCTGTAGAGATCGATTAGGGTTCAATCGTTCTACATTCTGAAGTGCATCATTCCCACCCCTATCACGTGAAGCCGTAACTTCACCTCGATGTTACGAGGCGCCTTAGGGACTCGTTCTTATCTTCCCGGTTTTTGTGCAAATTTTTCCCATTGCATGCCCTTGCTTTACCAATAGCTTCTGATTGCACTGTTCCATGCTAAGCCTGGCGCATTTGTTCAAGTCTTCCCCATCATGCTCATGTTTGGTAGTGTCCTTGCCCGATACTCGATACCTCTCTTCTTGCTGGAAACGCTTCAAGTGAAGGGATTTCGATATTCTGTGACATAATTCGCTCTGCGTGATAAACCTAGACTGAGCCGCTAATAGAACCATCGGATCCTGTGGGATGCCAAAAACCGAGGGGAGTCTTGACAGCGAATTTGATTGACATAGAATTTCCATACTCTTCACCCTCGGATACAAGTGAAATATAAAGCCTTGTCCTCCCGTTATAGGCCATATCCAACGTCACTTCTTTCCTGCATTACAATGAAAAGTCGTCTGCGCGATCGTTTGGCCGAGGATTAGTATCCTTTCAGCGGCCCCAGCGCCTAAGGTCGCCCTGCTAACCTTTTACTGGGTCTCAAGGCTAGGGTCAGCGGTCAGTTTCGACATTTCAATGGGTCAGCAGCCAAACCACCTCAGTCTAATGGTATCGATTGATACGATTGATAAAATAGGAAGTACGACGGAGTAGAACGCCATACATGTGCCGAATACACATCCGGGTTGTTGAACGAGGGCAGGTCAAGACCCTTTCGCTCCAATATTTATCATAATAAGTTTACCAGAGATGGGACATGAAACGGCGATGTATGGACTACGAAAACCTGTGCGTTACCCGGGGCGGGCACATCGAGAAGCGCGGATGTGATAATTTTAGCGCTGCAGCGAGTGTATCGGATGATAGTGTTGCTCGAATGGGAGACAAGCCCGAGATATAGTATGACAAATGATACAGCATCTTCCTGAATAAGCTTTAGTTGGATTTATAACGACAGTATAGTAGGCGTTCTCTATCAATTTTACCCGCAATGGCGGAATGAAGCCGTCGGGCATCGTATTCCATCATGATCGCTTAAAGATTCTGCAGAATGAATAGGCAGAATGAGTAGTGATCAGTTCAGCTCAGGTATAAAAGCTGGCTACACGTCGTGTTAAAGCGACACTCAACGCACTCGAATTCTCTACACCTGTACATTCAACGAATTTCTCACATAATGGTCAACCCAATCTGGACAATCGGAGTCTTATTGATCCCAGGCTTCCAACTCCTCGACATGGCAGGGACCGTTGACTATATGCAAACGCACAGCTACGACTTCCTCAAGCCTCTTCAATCCGGGTTGCACATCAGCGACGACGTGCTCGCCGCCGCACCTATCATCAACTGGCACTACATCGCGCACGACCGCGCTCCTCTCAACGCTACATCGGGACCGCCCCTAATGCCCACGATGACGGTCGACGAAGCGCCCAAGCTCGATTATCTCATCGTACCAGGCCCAGACCCCAGTTTGGTTCTTCCCAATAACACAATCACATTCGTGCAGAACACATTCAAGGACCCTCAATTCAAGGGTCTCCTCACTGTCTGTACAGGTTCGATGGTCCTTGCTCAAACGGGGGTCTTAGACGGGCATCACGTCGCATCGAACAAGGTGGCATTGAAAGAAGCTGCTGAAAACGGGAAGATTAACCACAATGTAACGTGGGTGGGAGACAGGAGATGGGTTATTGACGGCAAGGTTTGGAGTTCTGGAGGTGTTACTTCGGGTTTGGATTTAGCTGCTGCGTTCTTGGAAAAGCAACTGGGCAACGGGCAGTCCGGTAAGGGTCTCAGAACTTTGGCGCAGAATATCATGGAGTATAGGCCAAACCCCGACAAGCCAGACCCATTCAGAGGGATTTTGGATGGTGTGAAGTTGAATTAGGGACCGTTGTAGGCATGTGATTGTGCCGGAACATTCGTAGCCGCTATTCATCGATCTATCAAGTTGAAACTTATACATATCAGTCTTGTATATTTCGTAGAATATTTCTAGTGGATTCCTGTATTTAGAGATGGATAGCTCGTACTTATATTTGATCAAGTAATGGATAAATATTTTTGATTATATTGGAACCCGATGCTCGGTGTCATTTACCGGCGGAATCCACAAGGGTACAACCCCGATGTACGCCACGACACGCGTTTAACAGCGCCTCGTCACTCGAAACTAGGTCCTATTCATCTGCTTCTCGACTAATTCCCTCGCACCACTCTCCCAATCATCCCAACACAACGAAAGTATCACACTATCCCTCCCATTTCTCGTCCCCCTTCTACTATCAACAGCCTTTCCTGGTTGTCCTTCAGGCAACACCCACATATACCGCATAACACCCTCCTTCTTAAATCCCATCCTCTCCGCAACCGTCACACTAGGCGTATTCGCTGGGTTCGCACACCACACGACGCGTCGAAACCCCAACCCACCCGTGCCATCTTCATTCGGGAGATCCAAAGCATATTTGAGCAACAGAGCAATCGCATTGGACGTAACGAACGTCCTTTGAAAAGCTGGAAGCGTGATCGCTGGCCCGATCTCGAGCGATAGGTTGTTGGGTGAGATGTGGACGTATCCAAAGAGCCCAGCTAGACGACCGGGGATTTTGCTGCCCGGTTCAGCTGGTTTAGTCTTGTCGATTACAGCGAACGGAATGACGTCTGGGGCGCGCCTGAGGATGTTTTCGATAAAGTCGAGGAAGGACTGATATGTAGGTGTCGAGAGGGGTAGATATTTTTCGAGATCGGGAGTCCATGAGTCATAGTATGCCTTTGCGTGCAGAGAGGGGATAAACGGGACTAATAAAACGCGGTCACTTTCGAGTCTGGCTGGGATAGGAATGTTGCAGTTGATATTATAACTCTCTTCCGGCTCCGTGTCATTGCCAATAACAGGGGCAGGCGCGATGTATAGATTTTGGAAAGTCATGCTAGAACGAAGTGATGCGGTCAGACGAAAGCCGGAGGCAACAAAACATAAGACACCTGTTAGGGAACTTGGAGCTTTATAGGGACGTACCATCTCCGGATCTATGACTCACGAAAATGGTTGCACATGCCAAAACTCTCTGAAAGGCCACAAAACCCGACGTCGAGACGATTTGTAAGGAATCACACTTGGCATTATCAGCAGCTGCGAGGAGTGATCCAAAATTAGCCTTGAATCGTTTGCGAATTTATATTTTTATTGACTGTCATTGAGACAGTGTTCCTGTACGTTATAATCTTATCTTCACATCTCTATGCAGTTGATACTTTCACTTCAACACCCTGGTTGAGAGCACGGCTATAGGGGCAGAACTAGAAAGCAGTCATTGCTGATCAGCAATTATCGTCACATGACGTCAGGGCGACCACATACCGCATGTCCAGCCTGCAGCAGCTCCTCGTCGATACCCTCCACCTTGATATCCACGCTCAGTCCGAAACCAGGTTGGCCGTTAGGCTCGCCAATGCTAACGCTAGTGTGGACAACGGCCTTCTTCGCCATCTCTTCCTTGCCCATCTTCTTAGCAACTGCCTGAAGTGCGCCCAGGAAACAGGCTGAAGAACCGAGTGAGGATTTATATGAAATTAAACCAGGCGGGGTTGAGATAAAACACGTACCAGAATAACCCATGGCAAAGAGTTGCTCTGGGTTTTGGCCGTTTCCGGAACCACCCAATTCTTTAGGAAGGGCAAGGTTGAGCTCCAACCCATTGGAAGATGTGGTTCCATTACGACCTGCTCCAGTAGCTGTGGCTTGAGCAGTGTACTAAGCTCCTTTTTTAAGCACCACAGCGGCATCCAAAGTCCAAAAGCATTCTCACTTTGATGTCCTTCAAGGTCATAATTCCCCTGGAGGGGACGCGACTGAAGACATTGGGTTTTGAAGAAATGCGAAGAGAAGAAGAGAGAAGGCGACAAGAGGCAAAAGACATTCTGGCAGATGATTTTACAAAGAGAATGGTGGTATGGAGGTGATGATGGTGGTTAGAGACGACCTGTGAAATTACTGAGCAGGGACAAAATCTGAACAACAGGGTGGGATCATTGATGACGGCATCACGCATGCGACATGTCACGACGCGTCGAGTTTATCGCACGCTAGGTACGCGCTGCTATCCCATTCATTTGCATGATATAAAGCATAAAATACTCAACTAAATACGATAAATACGACTACAGGTAATCCTGACTATACGGACGCCAATTTCCCCTCCATAAACCATCAATGACACTGAAATCCATTCGATACCTGAATATGCCTGATGGAACCTGACTTTTTGCCCATAGAGGTGCAATAAAGGAAACCCAGCCTAAAACATACAGATATCCGAGCTGTTGGGTGAATGGAGAGTTTTTAATTCCAAGTCTGCGTCCAAGATCGATAACACCATCTTCAACCATGATCATAGGAGCGTATGCCATGAAGTAGAAAATGGTTGTCGGCTTCGTCCAGCCCCCTGATACAACGGAATCGTGGGCTTGATGCATAATTCCAGAGAAGGTAAACACCAGAAGAATTTTGAAGTATCGTTGAAAGATGCCTGTGCGAGGGAGACCGACTACCCTGGCTATAAAATTTGTGGGTGTCATAAATGTCTGAAAGGGAGCAAGACAGCAAGAGAGGGTAGTTAAAATAAATTTTGGATTCCACTATTTTTTGATTCAATTAAACTCACTCGACGGAATATCTGGTGCCAGGTTTTGCTACCAGGATAAACCAGTGAGTATGTAGACAACATTATATCGAGGAAAAACTTAACATACCCCCATAAACGTCGAACAGTGTACGCGTCTTTGAAGGAACCGAATGCATGTGGCCACAGCTTATAGTCAGAGAAACCTAACGCGACCCAAATCATCCCAACACACATAATCTGCATCTCAATGCCCGTTACAACAGCAAGTAGCATCCCAACACCTAAATGCATGCGCCAAAGCATGTCCCAGTAGCTACCAAAATTAAGCTGAAGAAGGGAACAGTTTGAAAATATGGGTTAAAGCGCATGATGGTGAGGTTGAGGTCATGTACGAGCAAATAGCACAACCAGAGCCTAAATCTAGAAATCAGGAAAGCGGAGCGCGTTGGGTGTGTAGGTTGATGGGGTAAATGCGATGTCTCTTCATGAGACCAGCCGATGCAGCGTGGATTGTAGTGAAGCTTGAATGCCCATGTCAAGCGGGAGAGGGCAGACGCAGTGGCAAGGTCCGTTTTGTCGCCTACTGATCGGATTTGGCGAGGCGCGTCGGTAACGAAGACATAATCGAACACCTCGAGGAGAAGGTGGATCAGCCGAAGTCCGACTGCTGCACTTTGCTGTGGGACCCCGCCTTGAATATCGGTATACTTGAATTGGAAGGCGACTAGCAAGGCAAATGGAAAGAAAAGCAGTCGACGATAAGGTGATGATGGTGTTGAGATGAAAAGGATGCAGCAGAACTCTGCGAAGAGGATGAGGGAGGTTGTTAGGGGACTTTCGCGAATTGGTGACTGGGCCATGCTAGTGTTGACCTCAACGAAGATGAAAATTTTTGGTAAGGGTTTTTGTCAAATTGGCTTAAAATAGTCCCCTCACAAACATGCTATGATCAAGCCAGGAACACAATGTTAATGCGTGCAGTTCTTTACCTACATATTTATCAATCAACCTAACAACGGCTCAATCAGATCCTCAGGCACTAAAATGCACTGAAATTCAGGGGTTCTATTCAATGATTATAGCTCTGTACGTGGTTATCGTTCTCATTCTAAGTGCCCATGCTGCCATTATTCATAACGCTCTAAAATAGCTAGATAAAATAGTCATTCGAGTATGGACGCCAATTCCCGTTAATAATCCATCTACAAAGCTGAAGTCGAAACGATACCGGTAAATTCCAGCAGGACCATTTGTACGCGCCGACAGTCCGATAAGCCCGAACCATGCCAACAGGTATGTGCAGCTATGAATCTGATGGACCTCGAATCGTTGATCCCTACATGCTTTCCGCATGCTTTGCTATTCAAAAGATGAACGTTAGCATCGTCGTAAGTGCCACATTGTGAATCCGATGACACGCCCCCAAAACCTTCGGGCTGTGTAGGTCCCAAAACGAGCCAAACGCCTTGGGCTACGTCGTGTAAAAAGACAACGCCAGGCTTACCCAAATGAATCCTATCTCTGTGGGAGTCGGGTCTAACATTGTTCTAACAGAATGTCAATTTTTCACCTTGTTTAGGATATCGTGGACATTGACCATCTTGTCGAGGCCATCCAAGCTGCAAAGAAGTCGAAGGACGGCACATTCTGGCATGATTATCCATATTCGATTCGCTTTCTGGAGCTAAAATAAATCGCTTTAGTCAGTAAAGCCTGTACGCCGCGATTTAAGAAGTACCTATTCTCTATGATCGAAATACACCACAAAAATGACTGCCATGCTCTTGGAAGGTTGGAGCTGATGTGGCAGATCATCAAAGCGGAGCCGGAAATCGCTGATATCTGTCTCAAAACACTCCGAAATCTGCTTGATACACTTGATCACAAACCTCATATTGCAGCGCACCTACAAACAATCAGGATGTGCAGATACTTCGGTAGTTTGGCGAAGTGCTACAAGGCGATTCCGACCTGCTGAACATTCGGAAGAATCATGGAAATCCATGTGACATCAATGTTATCGGTAGTAGTCATTACTTCGGAGGACGGGGTGTTGATTCGGCTGGGTCCGACACGACGACACCCTCCTCCAATACCGACCTTCAGTTGCTGACCTTGACAAATTGTTCATGGACACCTGATGACGTTGATCCTGCTCATGGAATTTCACAGCCTGCAATCAAGTGTTTATCAATCTGCAGGTGCCCTGGCCTTGCTCGAATACCTTATCCAACCAGGTCTTGGATGTCAGTCTCTGCTGGACTTCTCATTGCTGGAGCATCTTCGCGTCTTTTCCGATGGTGCAGTCGACCTACCCGTTGTTCAGAAAATTTTACCCTTGTTTGGACGGTCTTTGAAAGAATTTGTTCAAACCATGGGTAGTCTCAGTGAGTCAATATGTCTTCGCTGCGCAACATTTGTTAACCCGGCATGCACATCTCATCTATTAGCAGGGTATTAGACTTCGATTTTTCCTGCTGCACAAAGCTTCGAACTCTGATTCTGAGTGCAGTATGCGAGCATTATGGAGATCCAAAAACTCTTAGTGAGCTCGTTGAGACACTGGGCACGATCTCGAAATCACCTATCGAGAGACTTGAAATATAAGTATGCCTCGATTTGGATGGCGATAGCCGTTTTGGACCCTGCATGAATTTTCCTTGGGAAGCACTGGACCACGCAATGGAGCAGGTGCTGGGTTCCGGAGCTTGACAGCTCAGGTAGTGGGGCCTCGACGGTTACATATCTGGAGATTCAAGAGAATGCCAAAGGACGTGAACGAAGAACACGAAGTTATCGAGGGGTTGTATGCAACTTGCTGAAGCGATCCAAGACCGATTTAAATTGACTCCCTCCCACGAGAGGGTTAAGACTTTCACCCCGAAGATGTCCAATGTCCATGCAGTACTTCATCATGGAACATTAATTTGCACATTCATTAGGTTCATGGCCTCATTTACGGCGAGCTCTCGTGACATATCTATAATCTTGCCTCGCACTTTGTTCCTAGATAGAAGCAATATCCTTTGAACATCCCGCAGAGAAAATACCCGTAGAATCTGAATTTTATCATATGTGCCCATATTACATATGTTACCAGATCGTCAAGAAGGCACAGACGACAAGTCCTCTGCCGTACTTGCATACGCATGTTACACAAGCAAGGAGCAACCTGAGCATGTGGACACACCAGCGCTGGAGTATGAGAGGACGTTCTCTGAACCAAACAGAAGCATACAGAAGGTATGAATTCGGGGGCTTTCGTCAAGCGTTGACTTCTCCGAAGCAAATCCTTTGAGGACTCGTAAGTTTGTAGCCAAATCCGCTTCGAAATGGATCTCCCTTTATCTAACTCCTCTGCACCAGGATGGCAAATTTGAACCTCGTACAGGAGATTGTGGACCTTATCATTGATCATCTTGTCGATGTCATCCCACATCGACCTAGTAGCTATCCAGCTTCAATTCACCTTCAGGAACTCAAGGAAATTGCACTGATTAGTAAAGCCTTTACACCACGTTCTCAGAAGCACCTCTTCTCTACTATCGAAATTCAGCAGAAATATGACTACAAGGCGGCTCGGGAAGCTGTAGTTGATGCAGTGGATCATCTCTGGGAGCCAGAGATTGATGATGCTAACAAAAAAAGCCCTCCTCAATTTACTCAAAGTCCTAGAGCAGAAGCCTCATCTTGCAGCGCATCTCCACACTATCAGAATGTGCGACCACTTCGGCAATCTGGCGAAGCGCTACGAGTCGATTCCGACCTTGTTGAAAATCCTGAAGCGCTATGGAAATCCACGTCACATCAACGTCGACGGAAATCTTTACTATGCATCACGTGGAATCCATACAGTCAAACCAGATATCCTCTTTATGCAAAATTTCCAGATCCAAAGCTTGACGTTCAGTGTATGGGACGAAATCCCTGTGACCTTCATTACAAACAACAAGGACCTCCAGTCGTTGACTTTGTCGTGTTGCCTATGGACCCCCGATGATGTTGATCCTGCTTCCATCATCGCAAGGCCCGCTATCAAGCGTCTATCAGCCATGGCGTGCTCTGGGCTTCTCGAATATCTGGTCCAACCGACCGTTGGAGACCAATCTCTTCTGGACTTCTCGTCATTAGAGTACCTTCACGTGGTTTCCGATGAAAAGCAAGATATGCCCATCGTTCGGAGGCTCCTTCCCTTAGCTGGACGGTCTTTGAAAGAATTTGTCCAAACAACAGAGATGTTCGGTAAGCATGTATACCTTCGTTGCCTAACAGTCGTTAATGAGATACCCGCGGGGTACACACGTGCCTATTAGAGTTGCCTGGCCATTCAGTGAACTTCGATTTCTCCCCCTGCGCGAGTCTTCACACTCTCATTTTGAGCGCAGTATCTAGCGGTTACGGAGATCTAGAAACCCTCGACGAGCTTGTCGCCACATTGGAGACGATCCCAAACTCACCTATCGAGAAACTTGAAATGAATATTTACCTCGATATAGATGGTGAGAACGATTCTCAACCCTACGCCAATCTTCCTTGGGAAGCATTGGACCGCGAAGTGCAGAGGGTTCTGTCTGCTGGAAACGTGACGCCGGCAGTGGGGTCTCTATATATAGAGTTCTGGAGAAAGGATAGACACACACAGCAGGACTTGGACGAAGAAGACAATTTTACAAAGGGTGTATGGAGCTCACTGAAGACATCAGACGGCGATTCGAATTGACCACCTCTCACCAAAAAATAAAGTTCAAGATCACCTCGAGGGTGGACCTCACGCACTTTTGTCTATGAATTCGCACATTCGGTATAACTATTACGGTCGTACTTCTAGCGAAGAGTTGGGATATATGTTACTTTACACTTCGTCGGTAGATAACAAACAATAAATTGCAAGAAACATATCTGAATGTCATAGTAATATCTGACTACATCACTCACGTCCCTCGGACTCGCAGTAGTATGAACGCAGGATATCCTGATGTGCCAGTCACGGTAAGCGGCAATGTCACGTTTGAAAATACGAAAGACAGCTACGTTGTTTATGGATTATCCAGTCTTGAGTCTCTCGCGAACCACTCATATTTCTTCTCACCTCCTGTCACAATGCTGTGCTATGCTGTCAATTATTACGAACCAGAGGGCTCAAACTCGTGCAAGAACCCTAGCTTTGTTTGCCACACTCTTCATTGTTCCTGTCATCTACTACTAGCCTCAAGACCTGTAGCATATCTTTGAAGCCGAGCCAGGCAGCCACAGATATGTACGCCAACAATCTTGTTCTCGCATCTGCCAAGCAAAGCTGATTCTATGATTTAGAAGAATGGTTCAATTTGCACATATACAAGAGATTGTAGACCCTATCGTCGACCATCTGGTCGATATCATTCAGGCTCCAAAGCGCGACTATCTCGATGAACTCCGTCTCCCCGAGCTCGAACAGACCGCATTGATCAACAAGGCGTTTGCATCACGATCTCAGAAATACTTATTTTCTTTAATCTATCTCAACAAGGTATACTTCCAAGTGGACCCAGGACAAATATGGGATGCACAGCTTGACGAGATGGCCTTGCGGACCGTTCTTAACCTCCTCGAGATTTTCAAATACAAGCCCCACCTTGCCGCACATCTTCGCACTATCAAACTCTGCGTGCATTTCGGTAATTTGGTGAAGCGCTACGAGCCTGTATCAAGACTCCTCACTGTCTTGAAGAACTATAGAAATCCACGCCATATTAACATAATGATCAACGCATTGGACTACAGAGATCCTGTACCAGAGCCAGATTATTCTTACCTCACGCACCTTCGACTACAGAGTTTAACCTTCAGTTCATCGTACATCAAGTTGCCTGCAACTTTCTTTGTGAATCATCCAGAGCTTCAATCTTTGAACCTCAAATCTTGTCGCTGGAAGCCCGACGATGTCAGCCCCTCCACCCTAACTACACGCCCAGCCATCAAGCGATTAACTTTTGAGGATTGCAACATGCTCCTCAGGTATCTGTTTGAGCCTGGAAGTGAGGATGGATCTCTCATGGACTTCTCGTCCTTGGAGTATCTTTGTATTCCTTCTCCGTCGGGCGAAACGAGGGTTCTGATTCAACAGCTCATCTCTATCTCCGCACAGACCTTGAAGGAGTTTACGAGTCACGGTGCGCACAACATACCTGCGTTCTGATTATAAAACTAACTGTAAGCCTTGTACTTCCAACTCTACTATTCTTCTCAACAGCATCATTGTATGAGGCCGACTTTGATTTCTCGGCCTGCGCAAACCTTCGAATCGCTGACCTAAGGTTGGCTCACGCTTCTATCGAGACGCTTGTCACTACCATCGGCACCATACCGAGTCCCAATCTCATCGAGGTGCTTAACATACAGGTTGCTATACAGATCACTGGCAACAAGCCAGGTGAGCGGCTTCAAGTAGCGCCACCCTGGGAGGTACTCGACCGCGAACTATACCGTGCTTTATCTGCCTCACGCTGGGCGAAGGTCGCAGCCAGGTTGCATGTCAAACTTTGGAGGCATAGCGATGATATGAGGGGTGTCAGTATCCCTGAGACTGTCGAAGAATGTGACCAGTATATGGACAACCTACCACACTTGTTCCCACTCACCAGCTCCGACGAGGGGATCAATTTCAGCATTACACGGGAAGTAATTCTTCACTTCCACGACTTCTTACCACCACTCTAGTAAGTAACATTTTTCAATTGATTCTTGTATTTATTTCATGTCTTTTAGATATCCCTTCTCGAGCTAATGTTCACGTCTTTGGGGCATTGCGCACTTGTCGATGGGGTGATGGATGCTATACATTTGAGCGCACCAAGTTCGAAAACATATCTGATTGTAATACAAGAAAATTCGATACTTCCGTATATCATATTTGCATTTCTAGCTGCCTATGAGAACCCTCGATGCTGAATGAGCTGTTCAACGAGCCTCTCATGCTGTCCAGGTGTAAATTCATCCAGGCAATTATCGTCACTGTAGTCCATAAAATTGTCTATATCGAACCACATAAGCATGAAGAGTGAGGATGTAAAATCAATGGGAATAGTAACGTACGTATAGGATCCTCGCCTGGCTGATCGCGGCATGTATCACGTCCAATGGGACACCCTGAAGATGCGGAGAGCTCAAACGGCGTATCCGCGACCTCATCACCGTTGCCAGTGCAGCTACCATTCTCATTGTCGGACTCAAAGGGGTGGTATAAACCGGTCCAATGCCCAACCTCATGTGTGATGGTCTGTACCGAGAAGCTCAGTGGCTGAACAATGACTAACGAGAGAAACTGACTTTTCCAAGGTTGAATTTCTTTAACAAACCCCCAGGAAGGGTTTGGCAGTTCACGACTGCAGGGGGTCCAAGTTAAGCTCGAAATCCAGTCGAAGGCATACGGACCTACATACCGACACCATCAATATCAGGTCGATCCTTGTATTCCCAAGGGAATGTTGCGTAGCCAATCCATTCGGCTTCTGGGCGCTCAAAGCTATGCGAAGATAAGAACATTTCAGCGATACCAAGTTGTACACTCACCCAGTTGTGTAGATGTTCAAGTCCCCGACGCCTCCTACCCTCGTAGCCTGAAACATCTCGTCGTTCTGTGGTTTCTCCCAATAAACGTTAGAAAACCAATCCTCGTTGTGGATGTACTCTACACCCAGAAGGTCGAATGATACTCCAGAAGGCGCAAAGTCATCGTTTAGAATCATCATTTGATCGTGCACAGCTCGTTCTCTGATATGATGTGAGTTGCCGATCATAAAAATTGGATACGTAAATTACTCAAGGAATCCACCCTCTTGTGTTTCGTTCTTGTAGATAACGAAGAAGTGGGTAGGAACTGTGATTTCGGCGAACCGATGGCCCGCAGATGGGTTGGCCGCCCTGAAAGCGAGGGTCTCTCGGCGGAGCTGAGATCGACGCTCAGCAGAAGGGCTCTTTGTAGCACATCGTGCGCTACGCATAGCATTTAATAAATTCCACTCTTTGTAATGAGGAAGAGCGTACCTAGCTGAGGAAATTGCTGATAGCAAGATAGCGAGGCCCAGAACGGCTGGGATGTACCCCAATTTGAGAGAAACCATGGTTCTATAGTAGAATCGAGGGTGAAAAGAGACAAGGAAGCAAGGTTAAGTCTGGGGATTTAGAAAAGTGTAGAACGGGTTTTATAGTATTGCTACAAACCATTTGATGTGACGAGGGGAACCGAATTTAAGGGAGTAGCAGATAGAATGGTGGCCTTTCGTCGGTTGAGTACCGAAGTTGAGAGGGTATTTGTCGAAATTATTGGAGACCGAAATTGAATATTATATGGGAAGTTGTGTGGCGGGTAAATTATACCAACTGATCAATCACGAATTGAAGCTAGAAGTCCCAAGATTTGGCTCAGGATGCGCACAAGAAGGGATTTGCGTACCGCCGGTTTACAATTATATTCGATACGGCATTCACTAAGAATACCTGACAGTGCAAAATGCTGCTAAAACAAAAAGATACAGCAAGTTGTCTGTGGTTGACAGCCCTTCAGATGCCATTTCGGAGCCAAACCCCAGATGGTTTGGTATCAAAACACCACCTGACTGTTCGACGTTTTCATTGATCTTATCTTCCCAAGCGTGATAGCACGGCATAAAGTTATGTTGTTGTGATTTGTGAAAGACGAGTCGAACAAGAGAGAGAGAAGCATATAACCTTATTTATAGATAGCACAGCACAAGCGAACCTGTATTTTGCCTGGAATATTTGATTACTCTGAATCACAGGTTGTCATCTGTGGTGAGTAGGCGGTGTTGCGGGGCAGCGTCGAGCGCATCGCTTTCTTCGATCAGCGCTTCGTATCTTTGATGGCATGATATGAGTCTATCATGATGTCTACTGACTTGGATAGCATTTCCGGTAGCGGAACATTGTTAAGATGACGGAGTGTCGGTTTTTGACTATAGCCGCTACTGGTTAATAGACTCTTGAGTCGAACGCTGCACTCGAGTTGATGGTAATTATGCAAGCAAGAAACAAAGTTTCTACCCCAAAATCCTGATGTTGACCATATTCTGCATCCTCTACTCGTTCTCGTATAAATATAATGGTGATGGTCGAGGACGAAAATAACTAGCATCGGTCGTCGGGTCGGGGAAATTCAATTCCAGATACGCACGTGACAGGGGTAGATTGCCTTTTAAAGTCGAGTCAAGCCAGGGCAGTCTTACTCAGTCTCTACATACACCCACACTCGACTCGTTTTCCAAATCGATTGTTAACGATGTCCTCAGATTACGAATACTCAGACGACGACGCCGAGTACTACGATGACGATGAGGAGATGATTGACGGCACCCAAGGCGAAGGAGGTCAGTGCAGTCGACCAGACTCTGAGCTTGAGCGCTTCTCCTTTTTGCTTATCTCAACGCCTTGCAGATGATTCCGAGGATGAAATGGATATGGATACCTTTGGAGACGATTTCAAGGTTTCGACAAAAGGAAAAAAGAAGTCTTATGAGGTGGACTACGATTCACTCAGCCAGCAACAAGTAGAGAAGCTGATGCAAAAGGACGTGGATCACATCTGTGGCATCTTTGGAGTAGATGTGAGTAGAGTCTTTCGTTATTTATGACTGAATTATTCATGAGTTATGACAATTTTGAAGGCTAGCACCGCGGGATTGTTGCTGCGCCACCTGAAATGGAACAAAGAGAAGCTTATCGAAAAGTACATGGATAATGCAGATGCGGTACTTGCTGCAGCTGGTGTAACGATCGCCGAGGCGAGACCAGCACCTCCGAGTCGCAGTAACTCACAAGCAGCGGCCGCTGCTGCGAATCAATCGTCTCGTCGGGGTCTTACACGTGGCTCCAAGCTCCTCTCATTGGCATCAGGATCCAAATCGTCATCATCCAAATCACCCACCATCACCCATCGGCCTGCACCGATTTCGCGCACCTCCTCATGGAAACGTACTCAAGACGAGCCTTTCGTCTGCCAAATCTGCTTTAATGATGCTGCCGACCTCCAGCCACTCGCACTTGATTGCGAGCACGCTTTCTGTTCTGATTGTTGGAAAGATTACCTAACGGCGAAGATAATGGAGGAGGGAGAACATGCTGTGCGTTGCATGGCCGAGGATTGCGCGCTGGTTCTACCTGATACTTTCATACGCGAACTCCTGGTACCAGCACCTGATGCTCCGGCACCCATGACACCACAGGCTAAGGCTGCCGAAGCGCAAGCTCTCAAGACGTGGAGCCACTTCCAGGAGCTGCTTGTACGCCACTTCGTGGCATGCAATGCCAATCTCAAGTTTTGCCCTTACCCATCATGCACCAATACGGTTTCGTGCCCTTCAGCGGCATCCAAATCGAGTCTTACGACCGTCGTACCCACCGTTTCCTGTGGTGCAAGGGGCATCGGTGGCGAAGAGATGTCCCAAAGTCAGCACGGACCTGGGCTTGCAGGCAAGGAGCACAAGTTTTGCTTTGGCTGTCCGATCGAGAGCGATCATCGGCCTGTGGTTTGCAACGCCGCGAAGATGTGGTTGAGGAAGTGCCGAGATGATAGCGAGACAGCTAATTGGATCAAGAGTAACACGAAGGAGTGCAGTCAGTGCCAAAGCACCATTGAGAAGAATGGTGGATGCAAGTGAGTTGTATCTACTTTATTCGCTATTTTTCGTTTTCAATTCTAACTTGGTGATTTCCAGCCATATGACGTGCAAGAAGTGCAAACACGAATTCTGCTGGGTTTGCATGGGCCCCTGGAGCGAGCACGGGACGGCGTGGTACTCATGTAACAGATACGACGAGAAGACAGGGGTTGACGCACGCGATGCTCAAAGTAAGAGCAGAGCATCATTGGAACGTTATCTCCATGTGAGTATTGAATACATTCATTCCGTCTGTCGTCATGAACTCATGGCATGATGTCGCCTTGCAGTATTACAACCGTTGGGCCAACCATGAACAATCGGCGAAGCTTTCAGTAGAGCTCTACGCCAAGACAGAAAAGAAGATGGAGGAAATGCAGATCACGTCAAGCTTGACGTGGATCGAGGTTCAATTCATGAAGAAGGCAGTGGAGGAGGTTGAGAAATGCCGCATGACGCTTAAGTGGACATACGCCATGGCCTACTACCTCGCCAGCGGAAACCACAAGGAGCTATTTGAGGATAATCAAAGGTAAATTTCAAAATGGTGTTCCCCAGTTTGTGACGCTAATCCCCTTTTAGGGATCTGGAGAAAGCGGTTGAGGATTTGTCTGAATTGCTAGAATCTCCTTTGGAGGCTGAAAATATTCCGAACCTCAGGGCACAGGTTACCAACAAGACAGTGCGTTATTTTTAAGTTATAGACTTACGCATGGTTAACCCCATATTTTTTCAGGTCTACGTCCAAAAGCGTAACGAAATTGTCCTTGAAGATACAGCCAACGGATTCCTAGAGGGTAGATGGCACTGGAACACGCCGGTAGAAGGATTTGATGAAGACGAGGAGGAGGCATAGACGGCTGGTCCCTTTTTGCCATCTCTTTATTTCTTCTCATATTCCTATGCATTCTTTGGTCGTTGCTCGTCCATTTGTTTTGGCTTACTGAATACATTTCCCTGAGTAGTCCCCCTTTAACCGCCCTCATTCCTACACGTCACCCATCGCCAAATCAGCTGATCCAACATCTCGTTTATCTAAACCCTAGTCATGGTTGGGCATCGCCATGACAATTTCCTTTTCAATTAATTTCACTGGTGTTCGTTTGTATAACACTTGGACCATTTCTTTTAACGATAACCTTTACTACTCTACCCTGCTATTCAATTCCCTGCCTCGCTTATACTCGCAGTTTCTATTTCTAGGTTGAATCAAAAGACAATAAAGTGTATTAATTTAATTTAATATCCCCCAAACCGAGAGGTGTTTGTTAGTACGACCTTGATTTATTGCCAGCTTGCTGTTGGTGAGCATGAGCATTAATGTTATCCATATTAGGAACAAATTGCCGCTTTTGACACTATGCGGCCAGTTCCGTCTTTCGGCCGAAGCCGGTTAGGAGTCTTGCTGAGTGCCTTGTTGGTGCACTGGTGTCATTTTCTTTCTCTGATGAACTCCCAGTTTTGCCTCTAAACCCCTTTGAATGGCTCTCACATCCCTGTAAGAACACGCGCGGTAGTATTTCGTCGGCTGCAATTTTTACATCCGGTTCACAGGTCAAAAATAATCAAAAACCCCTTCACTAACAACAATCCATACATGAGGTCCTGAATGTTCCTGTGGAGTCTTTTCATCGCCTTGAACTGCAGCGCCACGAGTCATTCAAAGGAACTGTTATGATACATGATGAAGCACTTGTATAAGTATACAAAGAGACTTAAGGACGCCTCGACGTGCGACATCTCAGTTATAAATTTTGGCTTAACCTGATGCTTGTCAAACGTATTTATCTGCGACCTCAAGATTCGGGCATTCCGGACATGCCATGTCCCCCTACCCCTTATCCACACTCGCACTTCTGGTCTTGACAGAGCTCTCTTGTATCTTTTCCATTGCCGCGCCCTCTTCTTCGTATCGAAGGCTTCACTTCATCCCCGTTGCTTTCCTGGTTTACCTCCAACTACGAGTGGTAGACATCAATGGCGAAACACCCATCGACACCTACGCTGTCGCACTGCGCTCTCTGTTCCTCTTCTACACTGCTGTAGACTACGTTCTCATCAGAGATGCTCCAAGGGAATTGCGGCTCATAGGCAACAAGACAGATATGACCAAGGCATCCCTCGTGCAACGACAGGTGTGGGCTTTCAAGCTCCTGTTCAGTCCTCGCAACATCGGCTGGTCGCATGAGAACCCAGCACATCTTCCCCCTCGACCAACATGCTCCTCTCGCTCAGAGTTTCTGATATCTAGGCTGAAGCTTTGGGTCGCATACCTGTTCATGCATGACTTCAACCTGACATTAATACACATGAACCCCAACTTCAAAAACGTCCCACCAACTTTTGACAGTCGTGTGTTTACTGATGTGTGGCAGATGTTTTGGCGCGTTCATCTCGGGGTTGGGTTTCTCGTTGTCATAGTTGTGGCGCAGGAGTTATTGGTACGGGTTATCTGGGTCTCACTTGGTATTTCGGACTTCAAGGAATGGCCATGGGCCTTTAGATCGTTTTATGATGCGTATAGCGTTCGCACTTTCTGGAGGTGGGTATTATACCTTTATGAATGAAATCTCTGGAATTAATTGGGAGATAATCACAGTAAAGCATGGTACCAAATGTTTCGTCGAGTTTGTAGTTATTTTTATTACAAAGGAGAGAGTTAACGGACACTTCATTGCAGATGTTTATTACCCCCACCGACGCGATCGCCAGATTGATTCGTCTCCCTCGAACTGGCGCATTCCAGCGATATTTCAAAATTTTCCTCATGTTCGCATTCTCTGGGATTTGGCACCAAATTGCGGATGGAGTTCAAGTGGGAGATTGGATGACGCCCGACATTATCTACTACTTTCTTGTTCAACCCCCGATGATCATGCTTGAAGATACGGTGATCGCTATCGGGAGACAAGCAGGCATCAGGGGTTCTCGTTGGACGAAATTGTTGGGATATGTATACGTGGTGGCATGGTTCAGCTTTATTGCGCCGCTCTGGGTGAAAACGGAAGGCCCTGTTGGCCACTTCGATCATAGGATGGAATGGAGCTTAGTTGAAGGACTCTGGAGAGGAAATTGGCAACCCTACGATAAGATGCGGCGTTGAGATGTGAGCAGACAAGAGTAGACTTTTAGCCAGAAGACAAAGGCCAGCGCCAGAACGAGTCAGTTGACAATTTACCTTTCCGTTATGTAACGTCGATAAAGTAGTACTTAGGACGATGATTTACTTCGATTATTGCACACATGTTACATCTAAACCTGGCCACCAGAAACCCCTTGGTGACAGCAGCCTTTTCCGTCGTGATGGCCACGTTGATGGAAAATATATAAACAGGGACAATGAGAGCCAGAACCTGACAAGGGACGCCATGGACGCACTCCCTCCCATCACCCTCGCTCTGCTCGCTCTGAACGAGCTGTATGCCATATCAGCTATCGCAGCACCATCCTCATCCTACCGAAGGCTCTATTTCATTCCCATACCAACATTAGCCTATATTCAACTACGGGTTAATGAAGTTGGTGGAAAAACCCCTCTAGACACTTATGCTGTCGCGATTCGCGTTATATTCCTCTTTTTCACGACTCTCGACTACGTGCTAATCAGAGATGCACCCAAAGAATTGCGACTCATAGGCGACAAGACAGACATGTCAAAAGCATCCTTCATTCAGCGTCACCTCTGGGCTGCTAAACTCCTGTACAGCCCTCGCAACATCGGCTGGTCGCATGAAAATCCTAAACACTTTCCTCCCCGTCCGAACTACGCATCCCGCTGGCAATCCATCGCAGCAAAGCTGAAGTGGTGGCTCTGCTTGCTACTCATTCACGACGTGAACCTTACTCTGATTCGCATGAACCCCATGTTCAAGAACATTCCACCTGTTTTCGACAGCGGGGTTCTCGGCGATGCCACACAACTGCTGCGGCGCTTACACTTGGGGATAGGACTTTTAGTTGCAATCATTGTCTCTACAGAATCATTCACCCTTATTGTGGGCGTGATATGGGTAGCATTGGGCTTTTCAGACTTTAGGGAATGGCCTTGGGTGTTTGGGTCGATGTGGGATGCTTACAGCGTTCGAACGTTTTGGAGGTATGTCGCGTTCAAGCATGTGTAATCGGACATTCAAAACTCACAATTCTTCTTGACGACCACTTAGCACAGCATGGCATCAAACTTATCGTCGGGTACGACAGTTTTCGTTTTCATCATAACCGCAGTACTCAATCACACTTTGATATTTAGATGTTTGTCACACCAACAGACGCCATAGCCAGCGTGATCGGTGTGCCTCGAACTGGCAGATTCCAACGATACTTCAAGATGGCTCTTATCTTCACATTTTCGGGAATCTTGCACCAGGTTGCTGACTCCGTGCAGGTGGGCGACTGGACAGCGCCTGATATCATCTGGTATTTCCTTGTCCAGCCACTGATGATCATGGTCGAAGACGCTGTTATTGAGCTCGGGAGAAGGGCTGGCATCAAGGCATCTCGTTGGACGAGGCTGCTTGGATATGTCTATGTTATCTCCTGGTTCACCCTTATCGCACCCTTCTGGGTAACGACAGAGGGTCCGGTGGGTCATTTTGACTATCGAATGGAGTGGAGTCTCGCTGATGGGTTGTTGCGAGGAAATTGGAAACCGGACCAAGTCAAGTAGTATCGAGTGAAGCATGGAGTTGAATGCTCAAGGTTTGTATTCGGCACTTCATAACCCTGTATGTGATAAAGAGAGAACTATTGTCTATTGTAATTAATTTTGCGGGGTTGAAGCTGCTTGACATGATGCACGGTGGCCAGAGGAAGACGTGAACTCTAGTAGGAAATGAAGGATATGATCGTCTCCGCTACATCAGCTCATGAGGTCGATGTTGACTCGCTAGAGTCTTGAACTCGCACCACAGCGATGCTTATTAGGTGGCTGTTGGAAGTGAACGGGAGTAAAAACATCCGCCTCATAGTGTACGCCAGTGTACGTACACCTAAGCATAAGCCAGGAGGGAAGATGAGGCAACCAGACTTTGATGGGATGTTGGTATTGTTGCAAGTCCTGAGAAAACACAGACTCTGGGCACTTGGAGACTAAGTAAGAAAATCGCCTGCTCGTGTCGATGATATGCCTCCTAATAAAACGCAACTCTGATATTTGCAACATTCTATCCTGGAGATCATCGATTCTGCAATAAATAATCGAGGGGAGTGGCTGATTCGATCTTCGGTCTGCATGCCAGGGTTGCAGAGGTTAAGGAAGCTGCGGATTCAATCTATCCGGGATCTGCGTTGATAGTAAGGAGACTGGATGAAAAAGTCTATATCACCATGAACGATGAAATTCAAAACAATTGTTCATAATTGCCTTCAAGTGGTACTTTCACCAATCAAACGCAAACAACAAATATTAATATCTCTTGATCTGCACGATAAGGCTATCACACCAGATACCCGCTCGCAATGAACGAAATTCAGGTAGCTACCATGTTTATCACCACTAATAGTCATCATTATCAACTGGGTGACACTCCCTCATAGATTGACGACGCCTCGGGGCCTTTCTTGCCAGCTGAAATCGAGAGATTGATTTTCGAGATGGCTTTCGATACCGATGACCCTCCAACAAACGCCATGATGATTATGGTTGCAAAACGAATCCGTAAATGGTATCAGCTTTTCCTCCCACGATCCCCAAAGCGCCCTTGTCTGACCCAAAATATCTGGCAGGATCCGCCCACTAATGTACCGCGTCTTCGATCAGAGCAACCATCAAAATTTATTCCCAGATTTTGAAAAATTCAAGCATCTGAAGATCGAAGAGGTCGGAAAACTGGCAAAACATCTCCTCATAATTTCGCCAGTTGTGGAGGTTTTTCGAGGTGATACATTCGCCGACAAGGTCAATGGTCTTCTGAGGCATTGTTGTAATATCGAGAACCTGGCCTATGGGTGCTCTGTTGTGGTGCCAAACTTTTTTCCTGCGCTTTGCAAATTGAAGCACCTCAGGAGCCTGTCTCTCAACTGTGCTCTTATACCTTGCAGCGAAACCACAGAAATCAACGACAAGGAGGCAATCTCCATCGAGGGACTCGTTTTACCCAATCTGACTCACCTTGATCTCCTCAATTTCAAACGTCATTGGCCGTTCCAAGTTTTGTCGGGATACACGAGCCTTACCCACCTTTCGATTTTTGCAGAACGAAACTGGAATTTTGGCGTTATCAAATCTATCTTCGATACCTGTCCATCGTTGCAGATCTTCATCATCGGCTTGAACGAGCATGTACTCCGAGGAGAGGTTCTCACCATTGCGCAAGACGTTGCCGAGGAAGTCAACGACCACCGCCTAATTTACTTTCATGAAAACATTTTGGATCGAAAGAACTGGCTGCGCGGAACCCGAGGCGAACGTGACCATTGGAAACTTGCCGAGCTGGTAGTGAGCGCTCGAGAAAGTGATGTACTTTTCCTGATCATGATCTCAGATCTTGGGCTAACGCGATACTACAGATAAATACTTTATCTACGAAGCCGACCACTGGGACTACATCCCCCAAGATTTTGACTGGGAGAATCGGTTGACGGATCAGGGACGGTTGTGGTTCTCTTCACAGCATGTCTAGTAAGAGCCACGAAAGTCTGGTCAAAGATGCATAGCGTAGTACAATTTACATATATATTGGCGCCATTCAAGGTGTTCGAGATGAGAATAAATGATCTACTGACGTCCTGTATGCAAAGTCTGTACAATAGTTAGAGCATGTCAGTGAGGTCCAGATGTTGAATGCTTGGAGCGAATGAGGGGTAATCTTGTATGTGAGGGATTCCGAATGTTTGACAGACATATCAACACAGCAATTAGTGTCGAAGAATCGTACAATGTATGCACAAGGATAGCAATGCAGCCAGACAACAAAGTAAAAGTGATAAAACCAAAACATCTACGTTACTCGATCAAGCGATACTACGAGATCGAGCAGCTCGTCCACGGTTTGCAGTAACTGATTCGCTTGGAGGATGCGGTGATAATGCATCTTCGGACAATAAAGCAGTCCGTTCTTCGTCAGGAATTCTGGGCAGGGCAACGTGTTTCCGATGGCGGGGTCGATAGAGGTATGATTGGGTAAGAATCGTCAGGTCGAACGTCAATGTGCCGGCACTGCCTAATAGATATCTATACGCTCGTCAGGGTTAGATGCGGCGGACAAGTGATGGTTGACGAACGGAATGCTCTCCCGGAGGTATTCGGCATCTTGAGGCGGAGGGAGAAAACGTCTTGGAGAGGTCAGAATAGAAGCAACGTAGAAAGTGTTTCCAAGGAGTGCGAAACCGAAGAGATACATGGAGAGGCCCTCCACTGATTGTCGGACATACTAACAACTATGAGACTGGAGATTCTCGCCTGGTTTTCGGACATTCGACGTACATTTTTCCAAATTTGAGGAAGTCTTGACGTTAAGTAGAGTGTTGTGCATAACCAAGCAAATATCCGTCCTAGAACTTGTTCGCCAGAGGATTCTTCATGAGTTTCCTTCCGGAAGGATGTATCCTCCACAAAGAGATCTGATTGCAAGGCTGCCAAATTTGCGTCGATGGCGTCTCTCTTGAAATGTGGTTGTGAAAGAGATGCACGTTGACCAGGTGAGGATTGTTCAACTACTTTTGCGTTGAGAACCAATCCGGTGCCCTCCGTGGGACGCGAAGAGTACGAACTGTGTCGCATGAAGCTTCCCATTCCAAAGAGCGCCCAAATACTTAAAAACACCATCGTCGACCCACGTCGGTTGGCACGCGATCCACGGGTGCTTGATACCAAGGGTGCGTTTTGTTCTGCCTGGTCAGTATGTGACGCACTTGCTTGTTGTATTTCGTAGCTGGAAGTTGGATGATTCACGGATTCGTCTGACATGATGTGCAGTGTTGTCGAACGGGCCGGATCAACACTGGCTGCCCGGGTAGAAGGGTGTTCAACACTCCACGATACACGATTTCGACCTATAGTCTGACCACCTTCAGAATAAAAGCTTCCGAGCATGCTGCTTGGAATATTGACCTCTTCATCTTCCTCCGTGGCATCACCATCTCGCTGCAGTGACTCTTCATACCCATGTCGTTTTCCTCCAGCAACACGAGAACGTCGGGTTGATGACCTTCTAAGATCCGATCGTTCGTTATGATGAGCAACAAATGCAGCAGCAGCGACGTTAGAAGCAACAGCGGACAGAGCGCGGTATCTTGAAGCTCCTCTATTGAGTGTTAGTCGACCACCAGCAGCTGGGGATGTGGCTGATGGAATATGGTGTGCCACTGCAGTTGAAGGTCCTTTTGCAGGTTTATAATAGTACAAGTACTGTCCGACTAGCATGCAGTCAATGCATACAGAGTATGCCGCTAGATATCTCTGCGATTTTTAGTTGCGTGCGGTGGACGAGTCTGGTGAGTCGAGGTAACTTGCCTGGAAGGGCAGTTGATTGGTGAGAATACATCCCACGAGATTTGAGATGTCACCTATAAATATAGTGAGTATAAAAAAGAAACCCTTATCTACAAAATGAATACGACCAACCTATTAGCCAGTTTGCAAGAAATGGCAAGGACAGCCCTTCACACGACTCCCGCCTAAAGTTTTCAACTACTTGACTGATTTATGTGCTGTTATTGGTCGTGCAACAAATATGCGATGATAGATATGTTAACTTACGGGAGTTGTGCACCCAACCAGAAGGTAATGGACGTATATCCCAAGGTGTCGCTGACTGTCCAGTTTTCCAGCATGGTAGTGGAAGGAGAAGAGCCGAGATCGACAGACTGGACTTGTTGCTCCCGTTTAGCCCACGGTCCGGACAGCACCGCTCATTCATTGAGCCGCTGCCGCCGTGAATTCAGTCATTCGACCCTCACGGCGTACACGATCGCTGGAGCCTGGATGGAAGGACTTGACGAGAAGGGGATCAAACAAGCTAGTTGAAGGAAAGGAACGGGCTACAGTAACAAAGTTTCGATGAGCGTCACACGTGATGGTAAACAGGTCCCGCAGCGGCAAATTATAATACTTAACGGCTTTCGTTTGGTTCCATCTCATCCAACTTTTTCGACAACTCTTTGCTCCGTTTGATTGTTTTGGGATTCACAAATATTTTACAGCCAAAGACTTACTGGTATGGACTCAGAATTTATGAAATCTCCTGAGCCCTTTCTCCCTGTTGAGCTGGAACAAATCATCTTCGAGATGGCTTTCGATCCAGACGATCTTGAGAGCAATGTCAACATGACATTAGTCGCAAAACGTGTGCGTCAGTGGTGAGTTATGTGTTGCTTTCCGATCAACATCTCTAGACTAATGACCATGACTTTATATCTAGGATAAGAGCCATGATTTTTCGCATCTTCAACCAGGACCTGGCGCGCAATTTCTCCGATACCCCATTCCCAAATTTTTCCCGATATCCAAGCTGCAGGTTGGAAGAAGTGGGAGTATTTGCAAAGCACCTCTTCATCACCTGGGTAGCCGCGTCGGACAGCACTGCCGTCCCACTTTCAGAGGACCATGTTTTGCGACTGCTTCAGCATTGTCCGAATGTCGAAAATCTCGCTTGTTGGTCGTATTTCTCCTCTCCAGAAAAAACTCTCGGTCCAATCCTTGAAAAGGCTTCCCGAATTCGCAGACTCTCCTTATCACTACCAGTTGCCTACCACAATATCCTCCGGCCCAACAAACCCAGTATTCCCCAGGAGTTATGGTCTTGTCAAGCTTTTCGAGGGCTGACGCACCTGGAATTGACAAATTGCCCTACGGATTGGCCATTTGAAGTCCTTGACGGGTATGCAGCGCTAACCCATTTTAGCGTTTACTCCCCGCAAGGCGTTTGGACCGTCTCGACGATTAATAGGGTCTTAACGAGCTCCTCTTCCCTACGGGTCTTTATGGCGATCGTGGATATATCTGACGGAGCATGGCAAGACATTGTCAAGAATAATGGGGACTTGCGAGTTGTATTATCCGACGCTGACATAGCAACTTACGGAGATTGGCTGGAAGGGGCCAAGGGGCGCTTCGACATTTGGAGCCTAGCAGAATGGATTGTGACTGCTCGGAAATGTGAGGATGCTGGTAGTAAAGTGACTCAGTGTTGGGCACAATGTATACTGACGGTTCGGCTCACCAGGTCGGTATTTTAAGTCGACGCATGATAGCATGAATTCCAGGTATTCGTGTTTCGATTTAGCTCCGTTTTTGACGCCGGAGGGGAAGGAATGGTACACTGCGCAACATCGATAGAGGCTCAGTTTATCTCTCAAGAATTCGACAAGATTTTTACGTGATGATTTAATTCTACCGTTCTCCTCACTCCCAATTGCCACGTCGTTATATATGTAGATATTATGCAGAACAAAATGGCGGCATCTAGCCTTCGAAGTGCCAGGTATTCGCCCAAGGTCTCGAAGGTACGATCAAATCCTCCCCTGAAGATTCACATACGTCTTTAGACACCAAACCCTCGTCGACCCCATTCGACATACTTAGTAACTTACATCACACGTGCATGTGACAAATGCTGTTGCCTTGAGGCTTCCACCGAACAGAACCTTTCCGTCACTCCTCTTCCATCCAGGGCTCATACCGGACATGAGATTGAGGTCGACTAATCCCTTCTTGCCTCTCGAGTTGGAACGAGCCATCTTTGAGATGGCTTTCAATCCCGATAACCTTGCGAGCAATGTCAACATGACATTGGTTGCAAGCCGTGTTCGCGAATGGTGAGCTAGGTGTATCTATCAATATTGTCAAGTGACGAATTAGTGTCTGGTAATTTTTTATTCCTAGGATAAGGCCTCTTATTTTTCGCATTTTCAACCAAGATACAACGAAATTTTACTCCGACTATCTATTCCCTGATTTCGAAAGGCATCCAAGTTGCAAATTGGAAGAAGTGGGAGTATTTGCGAAACACCTCTTTGTTGGCGGGTTACCCTCACAGCCTGATACAGACAGTTCAAACGCCACGGTCTTGCGATTGCTTCAGCATTGTCCAAACCTCGAAAATTTCGCATGTTGGGCTGAACTCTCATTTCCGGAGCAAACCCTCAGACCGATTCTAGAAAGGCCTTCCCGCCTTCGCAGATTTACATTGTCTCTGCCAAGCCCCTCGCATCACTCATCGCAGAACCGTTGTTTCCCCCCGAAATTTTGGCGTAGTCCAGCTTTTCAATGGTTGACTCACTTAGACTTGACATATTGCCCAGATGATTGGCCATTTGAAGAGCTTCACGGACACCCTAGTCTAACCCACCTCAACCTTTACTCGCCTCTGGGTGAATGGCCCAGTTCTGCAATCCAAAGGATCTTAGCCATTTCTTCCCTGCGCGTTTTAGTCGTGAGCGTGCGTGAAAACACATTCTCAACGCCGGCGGTGGTGAATACTATTCACAATGCGGAATCGTGGCAGCACAAGGTCAAGGCTGTTAGAGACCTGCGCATTGTATTAATGCACGATGGTATGTCAAACCATGACGACTGGATGAGAGGGGCAAAAGGGCTCTTTGACATCTGGAGCCTGTCAGAATGCATTATTACTGCTCGAGAACGTAAGCATCACTATGATCACCGCGTCATTGGGTGCTGACGTTTTATTTCCCTATACGTTATGTAGGTCGATATTTCAAGTCGAGTGTTGATAGCTTAGATTTCATCTATTCGGGCTTTGACTTGGAATCGCTTTTAACTCCGGTGGGGAATATGTGGTACACTACACAACGTCGATAAGGAGAGATTCCGAATTGGTACGGCCTCTCCACCGTCATGTTTTTTGATCCCCGCTAACGTTCAGGACGTTCAGGTTGAATGTTGAAGATTGATAGATGTCTAAGGACAACTTTCATGCTGAAATAACTGTATACTTCTATTAAAAAGTCGCCACAAGTGAGACATTAAGATTAGTTCAAAAGCATTCGGCGAGTTTTGAGCAGGGCGTCTGAAGTTTCACGTGATGCCCAAATTTGAGTACCGCACGGACCAAGGCCCGGACATATATAAACCTCTGGCCGCCCATCTAGATTCCTTAGAACATACTCAATCAGGATCTGTTTACAGAAACTGACCGAGTCTCGCATTTTTACAAATGCCGCATCCTTCAAATCCACTCGATGACATTCGCGCTACCTCGTTACACTGAGAACATGGCTTGCCTTCGCGCGAGTCTCGAGGACGTTTGGTTCGATTTCTGCGAAACTGCAAAGTTTTGCGGCAATTCAAGCCAGCGAGCGTAGCGTCTGTCTGATGGATTCCTATTTTATTTTATTTTCCTTGTCATGTAGATTTGATTGTTTCGCTGATAATATCATAATCCTAATTACAACTGTTATCTTGCGATGAAAACCATAAGTTGGGCTTGCGAAACTGAAAATTTCTCGACTTTTTAGGCGCTGAGGTTGTGCGCTATTTAGGCTGCTGCAAACTTGTACTATGGAATTGTACATTTGGGACCAGTTAAAGAGACTATTGAACAAGAGAAAACATGTTTGAAAAAGAGCACAAAAAAAATAATTAATTAATCCATGTAGCCCCCAAAAGAACAAGCCCAATTGTAAGTAGGGATATCGATATTATAATAATTAGAGCTCCTCAGCGCAATGGCAATTGCAATCAGCAACAGGGCAGGTGGCGTGTGTCCGTCTGCCGTCTTCTCCCAAAAACCACTCCAAAATATGAGCAGCATGGCCTCCGTGACGACACGTCTGACAGATGACGATCGCTTCGTCAAACGTATCTAAAAGCGAAGGTATGAATGAGCACGGAGTTGAAGATCTAGGAAACAATACTAACCTTTTCCTTGGGTATACCCAAGCTCCGCTTCTCTCACCAAGTCGTTGACGATCGACAATGTCATCAGGCAAACTGAACATCTTGGGAGTTCTCTACTACAGTTCCCGCAAGCAGTGGGCTAGGGCAAAGCATAAGAATCAAGTGAAAGTTATGATAATGCTAAAACAGGCCCACCTTCGCTCTAACTGGCTGATTCACAAGAAGTGGTCCACTGTTATTTGCAGGCTTGCCGCAATAATGGCAGCGAATGACCACCTGACGCGGCACCCACTCATGGGGAGGCATATCGCCCATTTGAATAGCCTCATGCAACAACTGCCCTCTCTCAATGTCAAATCCCACCCTAAACCGATGCAGCTTGAAGCTATCCAGAAGATCCCGGTACGTTTCAAGCCAGCGATCAGCCCGCCTATCTTGAAACTTCGAAGGGCAGACATAAGAGCTGAGAATCGCCACCGTTTGCACATCGCCAGTATGGTCTAGGTAGGCCTGTAATATATCCATTCCCTTGGGTGTAAGACCAGTAACAATAATAGCTTCAATGTTGCCTTTCCGTGCAGCCTCATCCGCGGTGCGACGGAGATGACCAGACAGAGATCTGTCGTCAAGGAATTGGAAAGCGATGGCGAGGCGTTCACGGAAGGGAATGAGGTCTTCTTCGAGGATGGATCCCCAGTCCCCAACTGCGAGGTGAGTCAACATGGCTCGGAAATAGGGATCACTGAGTCGGTTGATTAGTCGCTCGTAGTATTCACGCATTGATGCGCTGAGGTGAGCAGCCTGAGGAGCAAGTGCAGCGATAGTTCCAGACATCATTTGATAAGTCTCGTCTAAAAAGTAAACAATAAGTGGTTATTATTTTCGCAGGTGACGCATAAATGCAAACCTTCGCTGCGTAGCAGAACTTCAATTGCTTTTCCGTATTGTTTAGTGAAAACTAGCCAGCACGCCGCTCGTGAAAGCAGACCTTCTTTCTCCCACCTACATGCAAGTGATCAGCGACGAACGAATGTGGCAGGAAAAGGTTAATTACCTCTCAATGGCAGCCACCAACTCATCATCCCTCAGACTCCAGCCACAAACCTGCAATGCGAGCTGACGCTGGACCAATTTCGACGTTGAGACTGGAGGTTTCCAAGATGAACGATCTGCTCCTCTCCGAGATGCTAAAGACGCCAATGCCGCATTCCAGTTCCCGTGGAAATCATCAGCGGGAGAATGACTTCGCCGTGAGCTGTGCCTCTCTCCTCCAGAGCTTGTCGTGCTGCCTGAGTAAGAATGGTGAATTTGTGGCGCGTTAGGAATATCCAAGAGTGTTCTTGGTCCTGCCACAGGTGTTTCGTCAGGGAGCGTCTGACCATACATCGTGACTGGTGAAAAGCCCTCCCAGAGACTTGCGAGTCCTTGAAATGAAAAATCATACCCATGAAGACGGGGTGTTGGTACAGATAGAACTTCTTGGGAGTCTGTGACAGAATTAGATACCATCTCCCAACATTAATTTAGGAATGACAAACATACGATAAATCCATGCCCATAAATCAGCCAAGGGCTGCATTCCACCTTCCTCTGCGCCAATTTTGGTCACTTGAACATTATGCTGCGGCTGCAAGCAGAGTCAATAAATATTTTTCGACACAGGGACAAGGCCTACCTTGCTCAGCCCGTAGCCAGCCAGCGTCCTCTTGATCATCACCACAGAAATGTCATCCTTGATGAGATGCTCCACATCATACGCCCCGCTCCTAATCTTCCTGCTCTTCTCCCTTCCTCGACTTTTCTCGTTTAAAATGGGACTAGCCCTCGGACCAGGTTCCCAAGCTTCTCTTCCATCATCCGCAGGCAGTGTGTCAGTCCTAGAAGGAGATCTTCGACGAGACATCGTCCTATCCACATCGTCCGTGGTTGTATGGTATTTCCTGACGGCAGCAGGACTGTATGTTCGTGGCTTGACTGGGCGAGTCGCTGATAACCCTGTGGGCATGTTGGCAGATTGCAAAGATGGGAAGCCGTCCTCGTCCCCTCTTCCAAATAACGCAGGAGGTGGTGAAGTAGGAACCACGGGCAGGGGTTGGATCAAGTGACCCTTAGCATTAATAGACTTTCCGGGACGACCACGAGAATGAGAGTCGCCTCTTCTCCTGGAACGAGACCGGGAGATCCGATCGTCCGCGTATCGCCTTTCTCGACTTTCACTGAGGTATCGGTAACCGGATGCTACGTTGTGTTTGACTTCTGAGCCGGCGTCAGTTTGCTCCTGAAGCTCGTCCTTAAAGCCATCAACAACTTTAATGCCAGCAGCGGATCCAAAGGCGAGATCCCCGCGAGAGCTCCACGCCAGCTGCTTAGGATTGTCGTGGATAGCGTAAACCTCTAGGTCTCCCTCTTTGTTGACGACCAAGACGTTGGAGGTCAATGTGGGCCCTGATTTGGCGTTGGGTACCAAAGCGAATGAAGCAAGAGAGCGAGGGAATGATTTGGCTAAATAAGTCGGACAGGTCAGTCATCAACTACATGGGAAGAGAATGGGAGACTCACTGCGCCTGGTATCAGCGAGAACGAATGAGAATTGGCTGATAGCGTCACCCATGCTTTGTTCTTTATCTCTAGGCGAGTTTTGCGCGGGTGCCCCACCAGTCCAAGGCAGGTTTGCAGCCCAAGACCGACGTTGGGCCCTAGCAGAATCTCTTGACGCCCTCGTCTCTCCATCCGACGACCCACCACCCACAACAAAACTGCTATCCATCGCATAAACCTTTGTCTCGGTTAGATCCCAATACCTCACGTATGTAGAATCCTTCTCCATCGTTGCCAGACAATTTCTTTTCGTACTTGAGAATTCGATTTGGCTGTATGTTGACCCAGGCCGCGTAATGGCACCGTCCGCGAGTGCGTCGCGTTCTGAGAACATCAGCAAGGGTGTAGCCAGCTTGCGAGCGTCCCAGACGGTGACTAGGCTGTCTCCAAAGCATGCAATACGGTGAGGATCGAATGGATCGGTGGTTATCCCGTTGATTTTGGATGCGACATTTACCCGTGGGGCGGACTGTGAACGCAGGTCAAATAAACGGAACCAGCGATGCGAAATTCCGGCTAGGAGGAGATGGGTTGAGCTGGGGAGGAATGCTAGGGACGTGACGATCTCTGCTGGAGCATGTTGTTGATATATCCGCGTATCTATTCGATTAGGTGCCTCTATCCGTGGAATTGTTGGTTGCGGTCGTGGTGGAAGGTTAACGAGAAGAGGACCCTCTGCAGGCGAAGCCACAGGGATGGATAAGGATGGAAGGAATGTGTTGATATCCCAGATGATGAGACTTGAGTCCCCGCGAACTTTGTCGAGACCAACGGCAAGGAAATTTGGATCAACAACGTTGAAAGATAAAGCGTTGCATGGACGCGAGTTCCTCACGGGAAGTGAGACGGAGGGTCCATTGCTTAGCACACTGTTTTTCTGGGCATGTTTCCCTGCTTCCAGGCGAATCAGGTCCACCTTTCCTGTAACAGATCCGACGGCGAGCAAATCGTCAAAAGCTGGGTCAGGCGACCATGCAAAACACTAAACCACTACCCCATTAGACAACGTCGTTGTGACAAGCCGTAAAAGACGCACCTTCATAAACTGAAGATCATGACGCGAGGTTACATGCCGTATTTCTGGATAATCTGGTGCCCACTCGTATAGCGTGATTTGAGTGTTTCCGCCAACAACAAACTTGTTCTCTCGTCGAGGATGCCATAAAAGCCTCTTCTCGGGTTGTTGAATCATGGCCAACGCTTCAGGGGAGGTTGATGAAATGAACTTTTATTGTGATTTCGTTCAAACTGTGTACATCTCCCTAAGCAATACTGTTTTAGCAATTCTCATCGACGCGTCCAGAGCTGCATGGCAGATCTGCAAGCGTTGCCTATAGGAAAACTCACAATTATGTTGGGTGTCCCAGAATTTTGGACTGAACGCTCTTTCTTTGGAGGTTATAATACACTCGTTCCTATATTATTCGGAGTACTGGCTATCCCGCAGGTCAATTGATGAGCAAGGTGTGGAGGTGGTGAAAGTTCAAGGCGTTGAGTCGTTGGCCTCAAAATTGCCATAATAGGCCGTGCCAGCCTTTTTTGGGAATTCCCGAGCCCCTGAGCGGCTAGCGCGATCACTCTGGAGTCTGCGCTAGAGTCAGGAGATATCGCCAAGTATCTCTGGTGCTGATAACCGCTAATTCATTCTATCGCATACATATGAGGTAAATATTTGGTCTCGATAGAGTTTCAATTATCATGGACCAAACGGCATGTCGGCCTCACACACAAGGCGTGTTTCAAGATCGATTGATGGCAGATTTGGATTACAACTCTCAACTACTTACCCTCTCCAGTGCTACAGATAGGATCTAGTGATACAGACACAACCCTCCTTTTTCAAAGGCCTAAGAAAATTTTCAGTCGTTATGGAGAAATATGAACGGTTGGAAATCACCGGCGAAATTTCTGTTACCAGAGTGTGGTGGCGCCCCCAGTCCGAGTCAATGCGGTACTTGTACGAGGCTTTGTATCTTCCGATGGCTTAAGTGTCTCATCCAAGCTCCTGCATAGGATTATGGGACCAACAGGCTCTGGTAAAAGCTCTGTAAGTCACTGGCGAGCCGGGTTGGATCCAGCGTCAATTCGTGATCATTAATCCTGCTTAGTTTATTGAAGCCTTGGCAGGACGAGGAGCGCAGGAGCTGTCGATATCAAAGGATCAACTTTCAGGATGTACACAACACATTATTCCGTATCAGCTGGTCAATGTTCGCCGAAAGGGCTACAATCAATATCCCATTTACCTTATCGATACACCGGGGTTTTGCGATAACGTGATTCCTGAAGTCGAGATCATGAAAATGGTTCGCAAATGGCTAACGGATAACAAGTATGTGACTCTTGTTTCTAATTGCCGCCCACGAATAAACACGGTCACAGTATGGAATATGTCAACAAAATCATTTATATGACTTCGATTGACGAAACGCGGCTGCCTGGAACAAAGCGACGAACGCTTGAGATGCTAAAAGAATTTCTCGAGCCCTCCCAGGGCTTCAGCTCAATGGTATTTGCTACCAGCATGTGGAACAGGCTTCACAACGAACGGATGCGGAAGCGAGGAGAGGCGAACTTTTTGCAACTTCGGGACGAGTGCTGGAAGGTGTGTATTTTATCCGTGATCTAAAATACATTGCTATATTTCTCGTATTAAAATTTGAACTAGGTGTTCACTCTTGGAGGCGCTATCACTACACGATTCATGAATGACCGTGAATCCGCATTGCAGATATTAGATCAGCGCCTCTCCTACTTCCCCGAGTTCCTGGAAAAGGATCTGCTTTCACCCCATCTCTATGAGGACTTGCGGAGTAGAATTAATGGCGCTCTGCTTGAGAGGGAGATGCTCGACTCTGATCTATCACTAAGCATAACCGAAGGCGATGACCAGCTTCGATCCACTGTATTAGCAAGGCTTTCCGACAATAAGGTTGTTTTGGATCGGTACATCGACCAGTTCCTATACTTTGGCGATGTTCCGCCCGGCTTCGAGGCTTCCGAGCATCAACAATTATTATCGAAAGCAATCGAGGCTTCCAAAATCCCCGTCGACAGAACAATAACTCGTCTCAACCCCCCTTTAATCCCTAAGTTTTCCTTTGCCACTATCGTCCTTCTCCTTCTCCGGCTGAGGAAGTCCAAGTGGCTCAGATTGGGATCAAGGGCCTGACCGGGAGTAGCCAATGTAATGCAACTATTCTGGTGCTCCTCCTTGTCTTTGCACTAGATACATAGTCATGCAGTCAATTTTTTGCCCTGGTTTACATCTTCGATCTTTAGACGCTCGCTGTTCAACAATATCTAAATATCCTTGTAGTCGGGGCAGCACATTGTAGGGAGTTTCAGCAATATTATATTTATCGAGCCTCCTTTCAATCCATGAATGCTTAGTGGGAAAGAAACTTGCGAAGTTCGATTCTCGGGGTCTCTCAGCTGGTCTATGGCCAAATATAAATTATTTTACACTGATAAAACTACAACGATGATTTTGATATCTTCCTTTGATAAAAATAGGCTCATATAACCTGGAATGGTGTTGTATCTCCCGATGCTCGTGATTCCAGCTTGCTAAGGGCTCTTGTTACGTACCCGCCATGGGAAGCGGGTAAAGATGGGTGGTCACCTACTTCAAATTCTGGGTCATATATCAGCCTCGCGGGGTACCTGTTTACGAATATGAGTAATGTACGAGGGACGAAGTCGCTAGAAAAATTCAAACGCGACATACCGTTTTTCCACGTCATCCTCCTTCCATGCAATCTCTACTTTGATAGCAGGTAATCCAAAATGAATGACCCAATCGAAGCAGAGCTTTTGCGTTTTAACGCTGTCGTGTACGACGTCAAGGCGAGGGACCATGCTTGCGTCTACGATTGCACTAAAAGCTTTGCTGTAGCAGTCTTCAGAGAATTGTAAGATGCATCTTTCGTACAGGCCAATTTCTACAAGAAAACCAACCTTCTTCGTCGCCCCAGAAACGCTCGGCTTTTATGTTTCCCTTGTAACTCCAGAACGAAATGCAACAGAGAGTGCCATTTATATAACCGTCTGTGCTTATACAGAATATAGGGCGACGAAGCTCCATTCCCTCAGAGACACGAACATTCTGTTGAATGGAGGGTATAAGGTCAGGAACACAGATTTGGACCTCGTCGGCACTGGTTGATACCCACCTTTCCGAGCATTTCGACGAAAGCAAACCACACCATGGTCTGTCCATGCAAATTAGTGTGCGTATTGCCCTTCTCAAACTGTCTCCTATGAGCTTTGTTGTGTGGCAGGTAACTCTTCCTTGCGAAGAAACCATAGGCAAATTTTGTAACCCGTGCACGAACAAAATGATTGACATAGAATGAGACGGCGCCGTTAGCTACCGCCTTGTTTCTGTAGGATATTTTCTGTCAGCCTTCTATGCTAAAATATTGACACATGAAGTGGCATACGGCAGGTCCTCGAGACGATGGATTTTGACGGAGGTTCCAGAAAGAGAGGCCTTGACCGATTCGAAGAGGTAATCGTTGCTCGCAAAACCTCCCACTAAAATGACATGCTATCGAATGGTTGTTAATACCGTAGGAGGATTGACGATGGAATGGAAAACTTACCGAGATCGACTTGTTCGCCAGCTTTCGTTGTTCGAGAATGGCGTCACGTATGCACTCGATTGCAGGTTTAAATAACGTAGCCACCTCCTCCCTTTAATTTGCAATGAAAGACAATTCAGTTTGAATGGTTTTGCAAACATAAAGCACATAGCAACTCACCCTTTGAGTCGTAGCTGCCCGAAGCGAATTCCGACCTCATGATCATGGTCTCCCACGCCTCCAAATTTGATGAACTGATGGTCACGAGAATCCCGAAATTGGAGTTTCGTTGTGTTGTCAAATACCTCCAATATTTCATCGAGATCATCAAGATATTCGGAGTCCATGAGCTGCTCTGTTTCATAGATTTTGTGAGCTGTATGCTGGGGCTGCAAGCAATAGTAAACGAACGTTTCAACAATGTTCTCGCTCGAAGGGTGACAAAGACTGATCCTTGAAAGTAACCTATGGATCCATCAGCCTTTCAGTAACAATAGAGTAATTTTATCTCATCTGGCGTGATTGACTGACATGTTGGTGTCGCTATCTCGTCGAAGGAGCCATGCTCCTCGCTTTCCTTCTTTTTTCGACGGTAGGAGCTTACATCGATGGTTCCACCTCCAGCATCCACGATGGTAAAACCCGTTCCTTTCTATGGAGAACACCATTATAACTTACAAAGATTAAAGGACAATAGGCGGCTTACGTTTATTGTGGAACCCAGCGACTCCATAGCCCAATGGAGGCTTGCCTCGCCCTCAGTGACAAAATGAAGCCGCTCAGCCAAACACTCAATGTCATCCTGAAGCAAACCAGCCTTTACAGCAGCTTGGGAGTATATTTGCTGTTGGTATCCCTCCCACCCGTTAGGGTGTGATAGTATGTAGATGACCCCCTCTCCAGCAGGGTATCTCCCATTCTCGTCTGATGCTGGATGGAGGGTCTCCGAAAGCGATTGCCACATGTCTGCGCCGTGAGAATTTTCGATATACCGGAAAGCGGAAGAGCTGAGGTACCGAAGGTAATCAGCGAAGATATCTCCTACCCCTTTACCCTTTGGTAGTGGTGGTATAGGGTGAGGAGTGTCTTCCTTCGTAGACTTTGGTCGTAAATGAAGTTTGAACCTACATTGGGTTTCAACCAGTGCGCACAGTGCATAGTGAGGAATCATGTTTACCATTCAACTTTGATCCATTTCTCCTCGTGCGCCTGAGCCTTCAAGGATTCCGCCATAGTCTCTGCTCCCACCGCTTTCAGTTTACCCTCAGGATCATAATATAGCACACTTGGGACCTTCGAAATCGATAGAAGTGTCCCCGCGTCGTAACCTGGAAAACTTGTTACCCCTTGAACCTTTGGCACTCTTCCGGGGTCTAAGATGCTGTACTTTTCTGATCAGCTCTCACGTCTGCGCCATGTCCAACGATAATCATACCTATACGAGATACCACCCCAGGTAGTCCCGATATCAAGACCAATGACCAAACGACGTCTTGTCCCTGAGTATGCCGTATTTCGAGACCACATTATATATTGGGGTGTTATATGATAATCCACATCGAGTCCCAACTGTATTTATCTCGAATGGCACATTCCGGAATTGGTGCGCTGCGGCCGGAATACCTGAGGAATGTCAAAAAGGGTTACAGAGCCAAGTACACACCCCTCATAAGGTAAGTATAGCTATGCCTAGGAACGGACTGATTCCGGCAAATGCCTTTAAGTTTAACACTGCTCCGAGTCGTTGATCGCCTGAATGTGGCTGTACTGGATAAGATGTGGTGACTCATCATGCGACATTTGTGAATGATTATCGACAGGCAAGTATCAGAGGAGCGAGATCGTCGTTGACGGAAGATACACATTGAAATAAGTAAGCACATCTACCACGAGAGGCACCAGAACCAAACCCTTCCTTCTTCTGTGAGATATTTATCCCAAACTCGACTGTGATGAGGAGCGTATGTATTGGTCCAGCGGTAGGGGAGCGGAGGTGGAAATGGATAAGGGACGGAAGGTAAAAGATATCCTCCTAGGGATTATAAGCAAAATGCGCAAAGATTCTTAATCATAGGGAACAGGGAAAGGCACACTTACTCTCTCGAGCGGTTTTAAATCGTTCATAATATGTCCAAAAGTCGATCCCATCTTTGGACCAGGAAACGATATGAGTAGCTCTTGGCCATACCTTGGTACGGTTCCCAAGTACAAGGCGATCATCGTTGTTAGCAAAATTCGAGGGGATCCTATCCAATAGTTCCCATTCCCGTATGAGTACGACCAGTAAACGCAGTTTGCGACAAGCTTCAAGGATTTCGATAATTCTTTCTTCATCCTTCATGATATTGATGCGGTCTGAAGCCAAATGAGTCAAATGTGGTAACTCTTGAATGGCGTCCCACTGCTCCTTGAATGGCGAGTGTATCAGGTCAAGGTGTGTGATATGATGAAAAATATTTCTCTGCAAGATTTCGTCCTTTGGAAGTCGGCCGAAGCTCACCGACAATCTTGTCAGCGATGACGGGGTTGGCATTGTCCAATCCATTTCGACACCCGAGAACCACATCGAGAAGCTTCTTAACCCCGGGCAGTGAGTTATTACTTCGAAGATTTTTGGGAATCGCCCTGTTATGAGGAGATGGCAAACGAACGGCCCAATGTCTTCGATTTTTGGAGCGTCGTTCGTGTTGACTGTATGATGCGCAGTGATGTTGACCCTAGGTATTGTTGTTTCATCATCACCATCGATATAGAGATAGTGGTACAAAAACGGTTTGACCCTAACGTGCCCCAGTTATTCGTCAGCCTATTGCCATCATAGTGTCAGCGTAGTGAGGACTATCTTACCAACTTTGCACTCCTTTCGCAACAAGCAGTAATTTAGCAGCCTCAGGTGTTCCAGCTTCCACATTAAGTGCTGCAAATTCGAAAATCGACCTTTCAAGTTCTGGAGGAAGTACTGGAGCGTTGTTTTCGGGTACATGTCTTTCGACAGAGGCATTATCGCTTGTAGTTGGGGCTGAAAAAAGATCAGCACCAATAGAGTGACCAGCCACGGGTTAATGAACCTTGCATTTGGCTAAGTTTATGGACCTCAAATGGGAACAAGGTAACCAGAGCAGCGTCTGTCGTGAAAGGGGGAAATGGAGAAATACGAAGGATGAATAGGATCAGATCGACCGCACGTTTTTGGGTGGAGATGGAGGTGAAAACGTGGTCGACTAAGTGCGTCACGAGGGTCAACAGTAAAAATAACATTCTGCCATGTAAGACAGGCACATCAGTTGATGCATTAAAGGTAACAGAAAATCGAAAATGAAAATACAAAATGCCTGGGGCACGACCAAGAATTACAAAAATTCTGCAACACCGTTTAGAACCCACTAGCCGTTACCCTAAGCTGCTCCAGCTTCTTCAACACCTCTCCAACCGTTCTGTCCAACTCTGCTGCGATATTCTGCTGCTTTGATCCCGGTAGTCTAGCGAAAGTCTCGCATAGATCACCGTCAACTACAGCTTTGACCGGCACATAATACCCTCTCCAGCTCAACTGGTCTCTGCCAACCAAACTGCCTTGCTCCGTACGCATGTGTTGCTCCAACGTCGAGATGAAGTCCACATCTTCCTTGGACACAAATGGTACCAAGATACCAATTGTGCCATGCAAACCAGTGTAGAGCAGCACCTCTCTTCCACCAGCGACAAGCGAGACTTTGTGGATAGAGGTGATCAGGTCTCCAACATGGAAATGTGCCAGCATCTTCGTCTTGTGAGGGGCACCCATCAGCTGCGACTTCTCATGAAGAATACCAGCTCCAGTTGGGTCCTCGTCGACCTGGTCTGAGGTCTTGGGGTCCAGTCGGTTGACGAAGACGTTTCCAAACCGATCAGCAGCAGCGATGGTGTTGTAGTCAACCATAGTCATTGCCGATATCCAGCGTGGTTGGGTGTCATCCGCGAATGTTAGGAGGCGGTTTTCAGGTGCCTTGTACACGGCGTATTGGATAGATTCTTGCATGTCGCCGACAATAATGCGAGAACCCTGAGTGGCCAAAGAGACAATTGCTGTTGTGAATGTCTAAAGGTGGGCGAGATTAATGAATGGACATTCAGTGAAGAAAATGCTGCGTACCTTATTCTCAACCTTGCGCAAAAGTTTCTTCTTTCCAATGTCGTACAGTCGGAGAGCTTTGCCCACGCCAGCGGCAAGACGGCCTTGAAAGGCCAAAAGAGCTAATGGTACATCGTCCACCTCCGTCTAAGGGGAGTAGGCATCAGAGGAGAGGGTGAAAAACTAAGTATACGAGTACACACCTTGTGAAGTAACTCAAGTCCAGCACCCTCGTTGGTAAACGAATAGCAACGCAAAAAGCCACTTGTGCATGATCTCGGTGAAACATGTGTGTCGATGGCAGTACCGACAACAAGATGCAACTCTCCTCCACGCGCTGCGAATGGCACAACGGCAATAGAGAAAGCAGCCTCATTATTGTCCAGAGGAATGGTGGTCACCGTCTTGAACTCCACAGGATCAACAATACGGATACACGATCCCCATCGGCCTGCTTCTGCTCTAGGGCGCCCGAAGGCATCATGAGGGAGATTGACGACCTCATCATCTATCCGCTTTCCTTGCCGACGCTAGAGGAACCTGTCAGAAATATGAATTGCAAAATTACAAATATATCGCCTACCATCTCTTGAATCTTCTGTGCGGCGGCCTCGTCACCCCAAACACGGTGGTCGCCCTCAATAACATAAAAGAAGTGGTTGTCTGGGTCAGGATGGGTGATAAATTTGCGGGGTGTGTACGAGAGGGGTATCGAGTCATGCTTCAACTTCGTGCCTAGCTTGGGGACTTGGAAAATGCTGTAGAAGTAAAATATAGACCAACTGTTTCTACAACGCAAAATCACATCACTGACCGAAGAGTGCTCCCGGAAATACCAATCAACCCCTCGGGACTGAGTTCAGCAGAGAAGCTCCAGGCGTAGTCGAGGTTGTCATAAATCAAAGGCGTAAAGTGCATGAGATTTTGGTGGGTGTAGTTGAGCCATGACCTCGATGAAAGGGCGAGGATAGCTGGATTTTTCTGGATCTGAACCCGTAGGAGCTTGATAGGCTTTGTTCCCAAGAATCTACATCGCACAGAGATAGATTTAGCCTTGTCAAATCAGAGACATTTTTGGTTCTCCTCACCTCGTCCTTGTGTCAGTCAGTTCACCGTTGATAGGATCCAGAACAGTCCTCAAAAGAACACCATTTTGTAAACCGATATTGACGAACATAGTAGGTTGGGCCTTATTGATACTAGCGTCCAGCATTTCGGCAATGCAAATAGACGAGGGTGGAGCAGTGAGGGCTTGCAGACTGATGATTTCCAAGGTTTTATCAGGGTCCAAAGAGATGATTCGAACAGTTTGATCTTCGCATCCAACAGCCTACAAAACATTAACTATATTTTGCAATTTAGAAATTTGAATAAACGCACCAAATACTTCGTTCGCTGTCTGCCCTCAGGTACTTCACCGATACTCAGTGCCAGCACCGTGCTTCCCATTGCCTTGCGATCCTGATACTCGTTCAACTGACCATCCAAGTCAAGCTCGAAGTAAACCAGTTCCGCTGAGCTCAAAGCCACAACCACTTGACGCTTGTTGGTTGTCGCACAAACAATAGTTTTTCCTTGAGGGACGCGCCATTCGTTGACACGACGGTCGGCAAGAACGTGTCGGATTCCGTGTGGGTGAACTTGCAGAAGCGCATCAGCACCAATTTGCTGTACGGCGAGGGTTGGAGCAGCTGAAAGGAAACCGGTATCTTGAACTTCTTCGATACTCTCCCCGATAGAGAGTACAAGGGTTCCATTTACGAAAGACAGGATGATATATGAGTCGTAGGGATCTGATGCAACAAATGATCAGCAAATTCTTCAGGTATGAATAGCGTTATCATGCGTACCGTCTTCAGATTTCTTTGTTGTCCAAACAGCGTTGGGAATACCTGGCAGGTCAGAGCTCACGGACTCTTCAACCTCCAGACCATGTCGTAGGATTCTTAGACTGCTCCGTGCTCCTCTTCCACAGGCGGCGAAGATTTGAGGGGTGTCAGAATTGGGGAGCAAGTTCAGAACCTTGGAGTCAATGATTGGGTCCAAGGATTCTAGTTCGTCTGCTAGTACCAAATTTTCTAGAGGTCGTGGTCTAAAGAAACAGCGGGGAAGGGCTGCAGTCGGGTCGTTCATGCCAAATCCTGGGTAAGATGTTGAGGAGAATTCGGGTTCGTCGTCATCGTCGCCGAGCTTTTGGAACTGGTATAGATAGCTGCTGGCGCGTTAGAAAGTGAAATGAGAGAGAATTGCCCAGACTTACTGGTTTCCGAATTCGCTGGCGACGAACAAGAAACCCGACTTAAGAATGCATAAACTGGAAGCAACGGGGACGGTATCAAAGTATTTGATTTTCAGGGACTTGACGTCTTCGTCTTCATGCTCAATGGTCACCTTGAACAGGTCACCGTCTTCGCTTTGCAGCAGGAAAAAGAAGGCGCCCTATGTGGCGTTATGAGCAAGCTCCTATATTGTGCGGAATTGACTTACCTTCATTTTGTGCATGACTGCAGCGGTGATGATGATCCCTCTGTTGGGGTCCTCGAGGGGTGTCGTCTTCTTGGGATGGGGACTCTGTGCTGGGGTACGTTCATGTGACGATAGATGATGTGGTCTTCGCAGCAGACCAAAACACCGGAAGGTCCATCATATCGATCAGAGGAGGCAAGCTGACCACCAGGAACTTGGACAAGAAGATTTGCTCTGGGGTCGGTGGGTTCACTCCACTTTCTGACGACGTGATTCAGACCAAGGTCAAGTTCATAATATGTCAACATCTAAAAAGAACTGTTAAATCCGCATTGTTCAGATATCACAACGTGCGTACCTTTTCAGCGTTGTTAAATGCCTCCCCTGTTGGGTCTTGATCTGATTCCGAGTAGTCCACCTCCAGCGCCGCAAACAACGGGTTCTCAAATCCAACATCCAGTCCAACAATGTGATGAATAATGGCCGAATTTTTGTGCGCTTCCAATGGTGAGGAAATAGTGAGGTTGGCGGCAGCGTCACGATTTAGAATGTATACGAGCTTGGCCTTTTCCATTGCAGCAATCATCACACTGCGTCCTTTGGGATCTATAGCGAGGTACTGACCAGGAACAATCCTCCTGGCTCCAGATTTTCCATACGTCTCCTGATGAAGCTTGACGAAGCTGCTGGTCTTGGGGTCATAGTCAAGAATAACTATGCGTCCAGAGTCGGATCCTATGATAGCATAATCTGAGAAAAAAGAAAGGACGCTTTGAGTTGAAAACGAGAATGTGAGATACGTACGCAGGGCTCACCCTTGCTTCCTCCCGTCAAACGAAACGATGCCAATGAGCGTATTGACCCAAACACGTCTGTAGCGATGACGGTTGAAACTTTGCCGGTCTGCGCGTCCGGTCGTAGCAGCTCTAGACGCGTCCCATGCGATACAATGATTTCTTGTTGCCTGGCACCAGAGAAATTGCCTACAATTGCTTGAGTAATAGCTGTAGGTGGTTGAAGCGTCAAATTATACAAATGCATCGCGAAATATGTCGTTAAATGGAGATGATAAACGGAAAACCCGTTTATACAAGAAATTGTAGGGTTTAAGTTCAAGGCATTAGAATTCAAAATCTACTTCCGTGTTTGTTTTTGTGTGGCAACAACGTTTGAAATATGGCATTGCGGCATCAGTCAAAGCTCTCGATTCTCAAGCGCCCATTGTTTCGAGCAAGTAGCAGCAAAAAGAATGATGTTCAAGATTTAATAAATATAAAGCGATACAAAATAATATTTTATGTACAGAGTGGATAGGTCAATGCTTATGACGGTACCTGGATGCCAACAATTGGGCTCAACCAGGACTCGTAATCCTTCTCGTTCGTGGCATCACCGGTAACTCTCAATGCACGCACAAGGAAGCGATAGGAGCCATTAGGGATAGTGGTTCCATTTGCAAAAGTAGGGTCAATGAGAATGGTGTTGAATCCATTACCAGTAGCGCTGAAGTCCTGTAGAATGGGTCAGTTCAATGATCACACTGGTACATGAGTGATACGCACATCGTTATTCCTGGTAATGAAATCAAGCTCTGTGACAGCACCGATGATCTTTACTTGAGCAAAGCTACCGCCCTTGTTAGGGTGGGGGAAAGAGAAGAAGGGAGGGAAGCCGCTGAAGAGACCTCTCGAAGTGATGGTGGGCGTGAACTTGATGTTAGGGTCGACAAGGTCAACGCGGAAAGTAGGTGTACCGAACGCAAATCTAAAGCAAAGCCATTCGGTGAGTTAATAAACTGAGATAAAGTGAAATAAAGGAACGAACCTCCATAGAAGGGTAGGAGCATCATCTCCAATGAAAGTGTAGTTCGTAGGTCCAGCTTGGGCATCACCAGTACTATCCAAAAGTGCGGGAATAGGGATACCGAAGGCCTCATCAGTGTTATCGAGAATCTGCTTGTCCTTCAGGCTAGCAGCTAAACCAAGGTAGCTGACATGGGCCGAGTCCGCAACAGTAGGACCGTTGACTTCGATGAACCCGGAGAAAACGGGGAAACGGGTCTTATCGACGTTGGCGGGGGCTTTGAACACGGCAACAACGGTAGCTGTTTGACCAGGCAATAAGACAAGGGTCGAGGGAACGATGGTGACTGATGCGGCGCTTGTGTCCAGGGGTACAGGACCATCAGAAGCGAAGATGGAAGACTAAAATTTTACAAGTTAGTTGATCTAACAGTGAATCGAAGATAGAGACGATATGTACCTGTTGAACTGAGAGAGCTGTGCCGGCAGGTACGTGTCTGAGCTTATAGGTCTTGATTTGTTTCCCAGCGTTTTTCACAGAGAAGGTTTGGCTAACATGAGTGGTAAGCATAACATCACTGCGTGAAAACCTGCAAATAATCTTACAGGGGCTTGAAGTGAGCAGTATCGTTCAAGATCAACTCTCCAGGTGAAACAATAGTCGTCGTATGAATCGCATTGAAGACATTGATTAATCCAGCGCCCTGTTGAGTAAGGGTCTGAAGTGGATCGCCGTCCGTCTTACTGGATCCAATAGCCTGAGCAGTCGTCTCGAACAAAGTCCTCGCACCGGCGACCACAGCAGCGCTCTTTCCCTTAACAGAGAGGAGCAATGCCGAGCTTCCGGCAACGAACGGCGTGGCCATCGAAGTACCAGATAAAACGGCAAACGAGCCGAGAGGGACTGGGAACGTCGACATGATGTTTCCTCCAGGTGCGGCTACAGCGGGCTTGAAGAAGAAATCATTTGACGGACCGTAGCTATAAATAAACGGATAAGCACGCATCGCCAATTTTGTCATTTATTTAAGAGCAACGGCGAAAAGGTGGGTTAGAAGAGTCTCAGAGAGCCTCGTGAATTCGATGATAATTTCTCGTGGGGTGATTTTTACGAAAGGAGCAGAAACGAGAACTTACCTCGTGAAGCTGGAGACTAAACCGCCATTGGGATCTGGGAAGTTGGTGGAACCACCGGTCTGGGGGAATGTGACGGTGATTGGAGCCTTGGCAGCGAATTGTTGCACAAGCTGTTGGAAAGATTACATATCAGCACGATCAACTTGTCTGATCGGAAGTCTTGACATACGAATTCGCCATCTGCAGCTTGAATCAAAGCAGCGGTGAAATCACCGACTGTGATACCGGCAAATCCGTTGCCATTACTAAGAGGCGAAAGAGAGTTATTTTAGTCCAGGAACCAACTGAACAAAATAGATGGACTGCGTACTCGTAAATCAATGAGACTTTTCCTCCTTTAGCAGCAATGTTGGTCAATTTTTGAACCTGCAACCCACGTCTATCAGACTGTCTGGTGGAGAAAGGTGAAGTGATCAACATACGAATGTGCAGGTGCCACGTCGAACGACAACCAAGAATTTGGAGAGGTCGGGTGTGCTGTCCGGTAATGGGTTGCAGGCGTCATCTACGACTGTGGGGTCGGTAGAAGTAGCGAAAATGGGGAGTGCTCCTTGAACGGGGAGGGGGAAGGTGGCGAAATAGGTGATAGGGTCGTGCGCCACACCTTGCACAGTGGCATTTTGAAGGGGGATAACGGTGCTGTAGAAGGCTTTAAATTAGAGTGTGGCGAGGATAACAACGGCATGTTACTTACTTGTCCACACTAGCGACGGAAATTGAATCAATAGCATTTCCAGGTCCGGACGAGTACCATGCTCCAGAAGAGCCCTATATGTCAACTTGGCAATCATTCTACAGCAAAGGAGATGGTCTGTACTCACGTCATTACCAGCAGCAATCGTAACGATTTTGCCTTGAGCTGAAATGCGACTCGAGACGACGGTACTGGTTCCCTCAGTCCAACCAGCAGCACCACCGAGGGACATGGTTAAGATATCCATACCATCGGAGACACCTCGAAGCAATGCCTCAACGATAACTATAATCATGATATCAGTAAAACCTTTAAGTGGTTCGAAGGAGCGACGTACTGTCGTCTGGAACAGATCCATCACATCCAAACACTCTGTAGGCAGCAATCGAGGCATCGAAAGCTACCCCACTGATGTTGAATGGATTTCCGGGGTTAGCACCAATGATTCCCTACAGGATGATGAGCACGAGGATTCGAAGCAAGCAACCTGAAAGAAGACGTACAGCAACGTGCGTTCCGTGACCTGTAAGATATTATGAGCAAGACATTCAGTTTAGCTCCACTACGAAGCTCACCATTGCATTGATCGAGAGGGTCGTTATCGGGGACGGGGGTATTGCTACCTGTTATTTATTTGGACATAATCAGTATATGAGCTCGTAGCATAAAATTTACACGCACCATTGAAGGCATCACCAACGAAGTCGAATCCTCCAATAACCTTGTGTCCGGGGCCAATAGCTCCACCAAGAGAAGGATGAGTATAATCAATGCCAGTATCAATACTACAACGAGAACAAGAGAAGTAAGTCGTGTGACCTATTGAGAGAAAGTGAACGCCATACATTCCGATTTTGATGCCCTTTCCAGTAATTCCCTGAGCATGAAGCTTGTCTACACCAGTAAGAATATGTGTAGATTCAGAGTCAGGGGGGATCTGGGGATCGCCTGGGCCAGTGACGACATGGGAATTAACCGGTCTGTAAGCGGAGATAAGATATAAAAGCTTCATATAACGTTTACAGGAAAGTTTACACACCTGGGCTTATCGAACATGATTATAGGACGGATAGCCTTAACGCCAGGAATAGCAGCAATGGCCGCGGCGTCCTTTATGAGTGTATTGTTAGTTAGTAGCATGAAGGGGAGGTGTATAGAAGACCCATACTTGAGCGTTCTGGTGGAATGAGAGAGCAATATATCAGCGACGTTCAATCTAGCGTCCAATGGTAATAATACGAACGTTAACCATGACCGAAGCTCCGACGAATAGTCCACTTGCATCGAACTCCTTCGTTACATCGATTGACATACCTCGTTCTTCGATAGCTGCATAGACAGCATCGAGGGACTACAAAGCAAGTGAGACCGGATGGAAACTGCGTCGTAAACAAGAACGTACACGAGTGAAGGAGCGCTTCGTAGGAATGCTTGACAGCTCATCAACCTCGATAATAAACCTGTTAGCAACCACAGGAAGGTTGGACTGCCTCTTCACTGATGAAAGAGGGACAGCAGCGAAGGAGACAGATGACAGAAACGCGGGCAATAGCGCAAATAAAAGCGCTGACTTCATGGTGGGCGGAATGGTGGGCAAGCAAGCTGGCACGGAGGCCTTACAAGAAAGAAGCGCAAGTCTTTATAGACTCCTGTCCCAAATAATATCAGAAACAAATCGACATGCATTCCGGTAGAACCATGTGTACCAGATGTCGGGTGCGCTTGGTTCCCGAGAAGGAATGTCGACCCATTGATGAGTCGATCATGAGACGCTTTCGTGTAAATAAACTTGGGATCTAATCAATAGCTGGCACCTTCCTTGACCTTCTAAAGTTCTATAATGGATATCATCAAAAAGCCGAGCTACCCTGACGACACCTTAGACATGGATCAAAGGTTGGAGATCCACAAACTTGTAGAGACTCGGTGACCAGAACACTGAGCTTGAGGGACAACCCATTGGTTTACGCGGACGGTGAGGCTCCGCCTACGATTTGACAAGTATCGCATCGGAGTGTCTTCTACATATTATCGAAGCTCTTATCGCGTGAGACAATGACCAAGTAGCCAGTGGTTACACCAACCGAATTGACGTTTCGATTTGCAGCGCGGTACGACGCCCTGAATAAATACAATGTTACTCTTGGAGCACATGTAGAGCTGCCGTCTTGTGGTCAACGCTGACAAGATTGAACGCAAAAGGCTTTGCGAGCGGACAGGGCTGAGAATTGGGTCGGATGAAGGAGGATTGTGGTGGAGAGTGCCACGAGGTTATGGGAGAGAAATCTAAAAAAAGCAGAAAATTAGCCGTTAACATCGCTTTACCAGCCGACGTTTTATGCTCGCTAAAGGAAGTCTCTACAACTCACCTCACTAACGAAAGAAAGCCATGTGCTTTAGCTATCATCAATATGCATATGCATTCCAATTACCAGTCCTTGATTACTCATTCGCATATGTTATGGGCTTTAAGCGTTGTTCGCCGTCAATGATGTGGCACAAAATCTGTAGTTTAAAAATAGCTCCTCACCTGATCCTCTGAAGAGACGCGAGTCGATTTATGGATGGGGTGCTAATATTCCTCGTAATTAAGGAGAAGCAGAGGGTGGTGAAAGGATCGGAAGTGGTTAAGCGGCGATCTAAATATCTCTCGGTCTCAATTGCAACAATTTTGAAGCCCGTTTAGTCTGGTCGTTACATTTCGAAGACATGACTGAATTCTTCAAGGATTTTGACTCTTATTATTTGGGAATATATGTAAACTTAAACGAGGAGTGCTTCTGGGGCCTTTTTAAAGAAAAGAAGAACAAAGGGAATGCACAAATAATCGATTGGAGATAAGCATAGTATGAAAGGAGGAGAGAGGAAACGAATGCCCCTGGCAGGCTGGACTCCCTGAGAAATCCATTTGAAGCGGAGATCCAATCTGAGGTTGAATTGAACCCCACCCTCCATTCAGGCGATATTACCCATATCGTTGAATATCTACTTGTACATAAAAGAAAAACTCTATATCCCCGTTGATGATGAGCGCTTCGGTGAGAGGACGAATGGGGAATGAAAACAAAATGAGAAATGGGATGGTGAGTTGGAGTGTGATGGTGCAAGGTGAGTGATGAGAATGAGCGCTCGTGTACGAGTTTGTGGGGTCCGGAGAGCTGAGGTTTAAAGAGGAAGGCTGAGGGCGATGGAGGGAGGTTCAGATCGACGACGGCGACACTGAGAGACGAAACGAAGCGATCAAGGAACAGAAACCGACGACTGCGGCAACTAGGAACGAAAGCCAATGACGGTGGCTACGTAGGACGACTAGGATACGAAGAATAAGCAAGAAACTTAAACCAGACACGGCTGGCGACGCTGAGGGACTGAGAGACGATGAGATACGATAGGAAACGAACCAAGCGACGGCTGGTATGACTGCTAAGACGAAACGAAACAGAAACGAAGCTCAGACACGAAATATGGGAGGTCAGAATCCTTCAATTCCTCGAGGTAAGCTAGAGTACAAAGAATATAGTAACTACCTGGGAGTGTATCTACAACATGAGAAAACGATTGAATAATGATGAAGGTTGACATGAATTAAAGAAACGAAAGATGGAACAGGGATTTTTGAATAAATGAAAGAAAAGAAGTTATGAAATTTTCAAGAAAGCAGGTAGTGCGGGCGTGATAGCGTGCGTGTGTGAGCGCGATGCTGATGCCGTGGCATAGGCGCGTGAGCGGCGAGTCGCTAGAATAGTCCAAAATCGCGAAAACGGAGGTAGATGGGCGCGCGGCTCATTACCGTCCCGTTTCCAATTCATTATCATTACACTGAACAGTGACCATTGCTGACTCGGAAGGCCACAGATAATCATCGTAACTCCTCATTTAGGATTCCACCCGCCTGGAACACTCCTCTGAGCAGTACCTATTGACATCCCAGATATACAAGCCCATAAATTCATTCGCGAACTCGACATCGAGCTGCTTATATGCCCAGCAAATAGCAGGTGTGTCATCTATCAACTTCTCGCATGATACGCAGCGTGGTGGCAGCGAGACTGCCATCAGACGAGGCTCACGCTCCGGTATATGCCCCATAAGAAAGCGCTCCCTTTGAGAAAGCAGCCTTATAAGAATTTCAAGTGGGATTCTCATTTGAATCATCTCGGTGTGAGGGACTTGTTCATGAGGGTCACTATGGTGCGCCGTTTGCACAAATATTAAATATGTTGCAAACCTCTGTGGAAATATATGGAGTTACCCAAACTCTTCTTAGAAACATGAAGTGTGTGCCCTAAGTCCCAAGTGCATGTGCACCCCAACTCTTAGAGCGTGCGCCCCAACTCTCAAGGTGTGCGCTCCAACTCTTGAGGTGTGTATGTATACTCACCAAGCGTGCACCCCGACTCTCGAAGTGTGTACCCCAACCCTCGAAGTGTGCACCCCGACTCTTGAAGGGTGCATGCAAAGTCTTAGGGTGCATGCCCCCAACTCTCGGAGTGTGCACCCCAAGTCTCAGAACGGCGTCGCTGTCTTCAAGATTGTGCACCCCAACTCTCCAATTCTCAAAATTATGTGCAAACCCTTCAATTTGGGGAGCAAAACACGTAAATCTACAAATAAAAGTGCAAAATTTTCACAGAAATACATGGTCAAACCCTTGTTAATTACAAAAAATATGTGGTCTGAAGTCTGGAAATGGCTTCTTAGAGCGTTGGGGCGCACTCTCTGAGAGGTGGGGTGCATATTTTGATAGTTTGCACATGCATTTTGAGAGTTAGGGTGCACACTCCGAGAGTTGGGGCATGCACCCTAAGACTTTGCATGCACCCTTCGAGAGTCGGGGTGCACGCTTGGTGAGTATACATACACACCTCAAGAGTTGGAGCGCACACCTTGAGAGTTGGAGCGCACGCTCTAAGAGTTGGGGCGCACATGCACTTGGGACTTAGGGCACACACTTCATGTTTCTAAGAAGAGTTTGGGTAACTCCATATATTTCCACAGAGGTTTGCAACATATTTAATATTTGTGCAAACGGCGCACCATAGGTCACTGGTAACGACTCCTCGGAGGCCTTGTCTGAGCCAATCAGCCACACCATAGCGCGAGCCGTGGACAACTCTCTCGTGGAAGGAAGCGTTTTCGATATGCGTGTTTAAGGCTATGATAGCTCGTTCGCGTATCTGAATGGAGTGGCAGGGAGAGGGCGTATGATGCATTAGATCTCGGGATCAAAGGACTACAGCGGTGACTGCGTGCTTACTTTGCTGACCTTGAGTTCCGTTGCAACTTCGAGAACTCTGAGCCATTCTTCCGGACTGGATGGCGGATCTACATCAGCGCTATATGATAAAAGTCTTGGGTTTCATGATGGCTGTCTAAAGAAAATAAAGTATAACACGTACTGCGGATACACCACGCGAAGGAATTCCCGAAAGGCGTCTACCGAGACGCCATTGATAACAAGGGGAATTTCCTTAGAGAATCCAGGCATTGCGTTAAGGTTTGCACCTTCAACCAAGAGATGCTCCTCGAAGAAAGAGCCTTTAAATAGAATGCATCTAACGGGGACACAGAAGAGTTGATTTTCCACCTACGCAGCAGATCCAGAAAATAAACTGGTGAGTACGATGAGGTTTAGCGACTGAATCAAACGGCCTACTGTGAAAAAATGGTAACTGGAAGGGTCAGACAAACTACCCCACTCGGGTTGATCAGGGGAGTTTGGGTTTGCCATGGTTAATAAAGGGTTGTGTGTATGTGATAGGATGCCAGTAGTCCAACATCCTCAAGCTTTAAGTATCTCAGGTGTGAGAGATAACCGCTTCGAGGCAGGTGCAGTGAAGGTTTGTCACCCCCCCAGCACTATGACTTCAGTTGCTATTGTAAAGATCTGACAGTCAGTGGGTCATGATAGCCCACAATCGATGAGTAATTCATATCGGTGTCCTTGTTTTTTAGGCTGTGCGATGTCCCTTGTCTTTATTCCAAGAGGTACCTTAACAGCGGTCATAAAGGTAGTATTGGTACCCAAAGGCGCTCTTTATCTCGTCGCGCTGTTCTCCACGCCACTGAGCGAGTTTTTTTTATTGAAAGCAAGAGAATTTCAAAATGATATAAAGTTACCTATTAATGGCCGCCAGTAAAACCCCCCTATTACTTGCCCTTCATGCCTAAAACCAGTACCAAAGCTTCAACCAATAACCCGAGGCCATTCTTTTTACTTGTCGAACGTCGTCATTCAGGTGGATCGCACCCTATTCAACGTACCAAAAGAAGGCCGCCTTGTCCCAGGATCATTCTTCGAAGCTTGTCTCAATGCTCTAGCCTCTGTCTCTCCTGGCGACATCATCGGGGACTCCTCGGAAAGTAATCCGCTTGTCCTAAAAGGCATCTCTAAGGATGTATTCAAGAACTTTCTTCCATTCTTGTATACGTTTGAGTGTCACTCGAACCAATTTTTCCACCATGCATTTCGTTCGAAGTACGGTTCAAGCCTGAACAGCAAACATGAGGGCACACCTCGAGCTCTGCCATCTGAATCTGAGCAGTTGTCCAAAGTATTACAATTAGCGACGAAGTAGAAGTTGGAGGCGTGAGCTGCTTCGCTTTACTCATGCTGATTTTTTTAAACGGAAATACACAATAAATTTAGGTTCAAGAGAAAGTTACCTCCCTCCTTTCGACACACGTCAAAGGCGCTACTATGGCTCAACAGGCAGCCTGAGGAAATCGGTGAAAAGTTGAATAGTGGTTCTTTGACAGTCTCATCACACTTATTCTTGGGGGCCTGCTCAGAATGTGTCCCGTATCATGACCTCATTAACGGAGGTCTTACACCAAAGGCAGGGCTCAAGTTGTTCCATATGAGGGAACTTTACCTCTGCAACCCAGATGAGAGAGGCGAGGGTCATTTAAGTTGGGGGATGACATGCGTATCGTGCAAATGTGATTAGACGTTTAGTGGGTCATCAAATTCCACAACGAAAAAAGATGACAGCACCAGATCGTGGACTACACAAGTACCTCGGACTGCAGCACATACTGCACTGCTCCATCCTCATAACGGACACGTAGCAGCCATAATAAACACTTTGTTTTCCTAAAATCAACTTCCACTTAAAGAGATGTGATTATATATGGTATTGTTATGGCCTTCTATTCCCCTATGTATAAGTCCGATTGACAAAGACAAATTGAAAAAAGTCAAGAACCTCAAGCTCCAAAGGCCATGACAATGACAATGACCAGTGCCCGCATTGTCGAATCCCACTCCCAGCTCAACCATTATACAGCATAAAAACGACCACCTCCACCCTCCCCTCACCATCATTCTCACGAATCCGCCCAACAACCATGAGCACACCTCAAAGCACACCCAAAAACTCCAAAAACCGCGCGACCAATCATTCAATCACTCGAACACTGACATTCAAGTTGGCAGCACCAGGAGTCCTTACCTGAGGTCCCAGCGCTGGCGATAGCATGTAGTTCACATATTTCCCATATTTTATCTGAATCGCCGCAATTTAACGGATCAGTACAATGCAAACGCGATCTGTTTGGATTCGGGCGACGGGATAGCTGACATGATTACCAGATGTTATGACGTGCTTGAAAGAGAAGGCTTTCGCTAAACCCATAGCCTTTGGCAATGACTAGAATGATCACAAGAGGAAACGGCCAGCGCTAAGCGTAGCCGTGATCGAGATATCGAAGCGAATCATACCACCCGTAACACCACATCATGCTCAACATCACCACGCGAATGATGAGTGATGAGTTGACGGCTTGATGGTTAGTTAGAATCTCGACGTCGTAAGCTGGTCAGGTGGGATGATGAACCAATATAAATTCGAATGCTGTGAGATACCTTTCGAAGGGATTACTTTATTAGCAAGTGTGTGCTTGGGAAAGTTACGAAGGTCGTCTAAATGTATATAAAGAAGAAATAAACGAATGATGGCACCCTTCCTCTTGGTCTATTCCGTCATGGCCGTCTCCCCGGAAATCTTCTCCGCACCTATTCTCCGCTTCCCCTTCGTCATCTATGTTGAGCGAGCCATCCGAATCATCTCCAGCTCGGACCATTAGAAATCTAACCATGTGACCGGCTTACAAAAATCTGAAACGTGACTGGGTTTCTCATCATTGGCTGATAAAAGTAAAAGCCGAAATGGATTTCCCGCCTTGATAAACTGGTTCTTCTGATTGGTTCCTTGGCGTATGGATGGTGGACAATCATTGCAATCTGGAGCATGTCTTTTTGGAGGAAAGCGTCGCGCCTGGGACGGGATTTGGTGGCTTTGGGGCTAGAAATCTCTGGAAATTTTTGGATTTGACCCGGTGTAACTGGGAAATTTATCTCAAAACCTTTGAAGAATTGACTGGAACTAGTAATATTCTTGGTATAAACTGGTTATAATACAGTAATTTGGTCCTTCGGAAGCATAAGCAATGGAAGGAAATGGAAAATGCCAAGGAAGGAAACGGAATTGTAAAGGATCTAATTAGCGGGAATCAATGTTTGGGCTTATAACTACCAAGTCTCAACGCTTGCATTCTCTTCCATCAACCACCACCATCTCCTCCTCCTCCCGACCTCTTTTTCAAGATGTCCTTCACAGCTGCTGCTTTCCGTGCTCCTCTTCGTGGCTCTGCTCGTCGTGCTGCTCAGTTACCAAAGAGCCAGTTCCGTACTAACTGGAACCGCAAATTCTCTACCCCACCACCAGCCCCTGAAGCAAAAGCTGCTTCCAGCACTGGTCTCTACCTTGGACTCGGAGCTGCCGCCGCTGCTGGTCTCGGGTACTACTTTTACAACACCTCCAGCGGAAAGGAGGCTGGGACTGCTTTGAAGTCGGAGATTCAGTCGGCCAAAGTTAAGGCCAACTTTGTCCCCACCAAGGAGGACTACATCAAGGTAAGCACGAACAACGGGTTTTTTGCTGGGTAAGATCGTGTTTGACGCGTTTTTTTCATTTGATCTAGGTCTACAACCGCATTGCTAAGCTAGTTGAGGATGCCGGAGAGTACGATGGTGAGTTCATCCATGAGTTACCCCGAGTTGGTGCGCACATATCTAACTCCATATTCTCAAACTTTCTAGATGGTTCCTACGGACCCGTTCTCGTCCGTCTTGCCTGGCACGCCTCTGGAACCTACGATAAGGAGTCAAAGACGGGTGGCAGGTCAGCATTTCTTTTATCTTTCGCTTAATTTTTTTTTTCCGTGATGTTTTCACTTCACTGTCAATCATGAGAACCCGAGTAAGCTTATCATACGCTTGTTTCACCCTTTTAGCAATTATGCTACCATGCGTTTTGAACCCGAATCCAAGCACGGAGCTAATGCTGGATTGAACGTTGCTCGCGACCTCATGGAGAAGGTCAAAGAGGAGTTCCCATGGATCAGCTACGGTGACCTCTGGACTTTGGCCGGTGTTGCCGCCATTCAGGTGAGTATCAATGTTTCGCTGGCTTTCTTTTCCTGGTTACTGATCATTTGGCTTGTGATTCTCTCTTTTTCTTATAGGAAATGGCCGGCCCTCATGTCCCATGGCGCCCCGGACGCATTGACGGTTTCGCCGCTCAGGCTACTCCCGATGGTCGTCTCCCCGACGCTACTCAGGGAGCTGATCACCTCCGCAACATTTTCGGACGCATGGGGTGCGCATATATTCACCTTTTTTTTTTTTTTGCCTTTCACATTATCTAACGTATTCTTCGTTATATTAGCTTCAACGACCAGGAAATCGTCGCTCTCTCTGGTGCCCACGCTCTTGGCCGCGCCCATCGTGACCGCTCTGGATTCGAAGGTCCTTGGACGTTCTCCCCCACCACCGTGACCAACGACTTCTTCAAGCTCTTGTTCGACGAGAAGTGGGTGTGGAAGCGTTGGGATGGACCCAAGCAGCTCGAGGACAAGAAGACTAAGAGTTTGATGATGCTTCCGTATGTCTTTTTTTTCATTGTCTCGTTTCCCCTGGTGATGACGTTGAACTGATGTCATGCGTGATTGATAGCACCGACTATGTCCTCGTCCAGGACAAGTCTTTCAAGAAGTTTGCTAAGGCTTATGCTGACTCTCAGGACCTCTGGTTCAAGGAGTACGTTTCATAATTTTTTTCTTTTCTTTCTCATTACTCGACGCTGACCATGTTTGTTTTTTTTACCTCGCTTAGCTTCTCCAACGCCGTCGCTCGCCTCTTTGAGCTCGGTGTTCCCACTGAGCAATTCGTCATTCCCGAGCCATGGATCATGCCCACTGTCGAGGAGCAAGCCGAAAAGAAGAACTGATTCATTTAAATTATCGACTCTCTCTGAATCTGACAAATGAATCAGAGGTATTGATATTAATATCCGCTAGGAGTGTAATTTAGATTTCGTTTTCTTCGTTTTCTTCCCGAGACGTTGTTTCATTTCGAGACCCCATCCGAGTGGTGTGGGTTTTGGGGAGGTTGGTGTTGGCATTTACGAATACGAGTAGGTGGGGGGTAGGAGTACGCTTTTTTATATACTATTTTTTTTTTTGCGTGCATTTAGTCCGGACTACGTTTTATTGTGCTCGGTGTTTCAAGGTGGTTTGGTGCGATTGTCTATATTCTGACTGGTTTACAGGGATGGTCGGGTTGGAATTGATTCATACATGGTATGTGCTATATTTTTTGGTTCCTGCTTTCGGAAATGCTTACATTCTTTGCTTGAAGGTGCATATAGTGACGTTTTTGTGCTATTTAAAGAGACTAGAACATATGAGCGATAAAACAACGGGTTATTGAGTTTCTTGTCTGCTGATGAGCTCCCAACACAACTCTCGATTATGCTTGACGACTACAAGTCCCACACAGCGCTTTCTGCTTACCGTCTTTTCCTTGCCTAAATCTCTCTGGGGTCTGCGGATTTGCTTCCTGGATTACTTCTCGCGTTATCTTTGCAGAAATCCCTTCTTGCCCAAACATGAACCGCCTCGGGCATTGTTGCACGCGAATGGTCCTCGCGTTTAGAGGTTGTTCAATGGTAAATCTAAGTGTTATGCGCACTAGAACCTGCCTCCTTCCAAGATGCATTTGGTGGTGTTTCATTCGACAGCAAAAAATGTACACAATTACTCTAACTGCCAGGCCAAGAGTATTTCTCTACTTTGTCATTTTCGCCTTCTCCTGTTCCTCAAGACACTCGGCCCACTCCCTCTCCTCTTTTTCCTTCTTCAACCCCTCTTCCCGGTTTTCTTCCATCACCCTCTCCTTCAATTCTTCCTTGCGCCTCTCCTCCTCTTCCAATTTCCGTCTTCTCTCTTCCGCTCTCGATTTAGCTAATCCCTTTTTCCCTTTAATAGCCACCTTCTGTTGCAGTGCAGCTGCTTCCTTCTGTGCGGCCTCTGCTGCTTCCCTCTCTGCGGCCTCTTTCTGTTTCTCTGCCATTTCCTGATCCTCTTTCCTTTTTGCCTCTGCTGCCTCCTTTTCTTCTATCAACTTCATCGCAATCTGCAACTCCTTTTCCTTGAAACGCTTGACTTGTGCTTCAAGTCGCATTTTCTCCTCTGCTTGAAGTCGTCCTGTTGTAGGTGTGCTGATACCCCACCCTATAGCTCCTGGCCATTTAGCACAGGGGAAAGGTGGGGCGTTGCGAAGGGCGAACCACCCGGTAATCTTTGGCCAATGCTCGAGATACTTGTCCACAATGGACCTAGCAGGAGATTGTGTCGCGAACACTCCCTTCTCTTCGCTTGCGAGCTTATGGAGACCGTGCATACCCCACATCGCACCGCACACCCATTGCTCTCTCATCTCCGTGATGAGCTGTATGGTGGTGTCGTCAAGCCCCGCAGCTGACATCTCGTCCCGTTTGAGGGGTGTGATGGAGGTGATGATGAGCTCGAATTGGTGGGCTAGATGCTGCTGGATTTTACACTTGAGACACAAAACGAGAGCGCGAATGGGGTCGTGGGATGTGGCTGCAGTTGGCGAGGATGCTTTGAAGAGATATTCGAGATGCTTGAGAGCGGTTTCTTTTATCTAATGAAAGGGATGAGAAATATGAGTGAGATACGACATATCTGAGGACTGGTCATAGTGGCGGAGGAAGACTTACGTCGGGGAAGTTCCACTCCGCTCCGAGGTGAAGCATAGCTAGCCACTGTGCCTCATGATCAGGATAGGGTCTAGGACCTCTACGTCTAAGGAGGATGTCAGTGAAGTGTAAAAAACTACAAAAAAAAACGATGACGAACGAAGGGAAGATCAACTTCAAGAAAGCCTGAAAGTGGTCCTTCGACACTCCCTCGAGAACGATAGGATTGTCATCCGAGCTACCTGGCCTCTCGGATCCATACCAGGGACCAGCGAATAGTTTGTTGAAGTACGTTCCGGGCTCGTTTAAACCGCTTTTGGGAACGCAGAACAAGGTGTCTTCGACCTTTCATTGGTAGGTGTGCAAGTTGGTGAGCAGAGGTGTATGGATCTCAGCTGGATATAAGAATATACCTTGAGGACGACGTTCTCATAATAGAACAGTGGATCCTTGTGTACGATTGGCGTTGGCGCTGGTTTGGGTTCGTCCTTTGCAAGGTCTTGCGGGATCCACGGAACGAGAGGGTCATCATTGACTGGAGGAAGATCGCTAACAAATGTAGGTGGAGCCACTGCAAGGCGTTCATTTGGGATAGGTTTATCAACCATGTCGAACTGTGAGTCCATGCTTTCCATGTCGGAATATGAGAATTCGAGACTTGAGCTTGATACTACGTCGGAGATTTCAGAATTGCTGCGAGTGTGCATCTACTGTAGACGCGATAATGACACTGTAATTGAGCTGAGGACTCAGTGATGCTTAATGACTTTTCAGGAGGTGCTGCAACTTGTGAATGAGGTGGTAGGGAAGAAAGAAAGAGAGAAAGGGGTGGAGCGATTTTTGTCGGTGCAGTGAGAAGCGGTCTCGTGCTTGGGCGTCTATTTGGAATGGTCATGAAACTGGATGTGACGCATTCACAGCGGGGAGTGGTGCTGCTGCATGAGAGATGGTCCAGACTCAAATTTGGACTGTCGCATTAAATATCTCCTGCACTTGTAGTCTTTTACGACCTCGCGGTCTGCTCACTGCATTCGTTACCGCTCCTTCCAAACTCCAACACTCCCACTGTAACTGTCATGTGTTTTATCATCCTGTTCCCTCGACGTTTCAAAACGATCTTGTACGGTTATTTATTCTGACTGGTTTACAGTGATGGTTTAATAATTCATAAAAAGTTCCAAAAATTGTGACCCAACTCGCACTATGATCCCCTTCACCACAAACGAATGTATATATTGTAAAAAACTACCAAGGACGTTTCATGCTGCCTCCCTTTCCTTTTTGCGTGCTTCAATGTGTGCCCGTTTCGCTTCTCGTTTCATTTCCTTCTCCAATTTAATTCGTTCCTGGATTGCCTTTTCTTGTCGTTGTCTTTCCATTTCCTCCATTTCCTCCATTTTCTCTTTTGCTATCCGCCTCTTTCGCAACCTCTCTGATCTTTGCTGATCTTCCCTTGCGATCCTTTTCTGTGTTACCTTTTCGAACAGCTCTTCATCTTTCCTCTGCTTCGATTCTGATTTTCCCTCTATTAAAATTGATTCCTCCAATGGCGGTCCCTGCACCTCCTTCAATCCACCTTCCCCATCCCTCCATGGCGTCTCTACGATCCACTCCTTCTCTTGCAGACTTATGAGTTCCTCTGCCAACCGTCCAGCCTCTTCGGATAAATATGAATCTTCCCTAGTATCGGTCCAAGGAGAAGTGAACCCTCCATTGACATGCCGCTCGACGATGAACCTAGCCGACATGCGCTTCGGGATCAGCTCCCTTCCCTCGTCTACGAGCGAAATGGGGCTGTAGTGTCGCCACGCAATCCCGCAGAGCCATTCCTCCCTCATGTCTCTGATGAGCTGTATGGTGTCGTCATCTAACCCTGCTGCTAACAACATATCGCGCTTGAGAGGTGCAATGGGGGTGACGAGGAGCTCGTATTGGTGGATGAGGTGCTGCGTGATGTTGTACTTGAGACAAAGTTGGAGAGCGCGGATGGGGTCGTGCGTAGGTGAGGTTGTCGAGGGAGATCTGAAGAGGTGTCCTAGGTGATGGAGTGCTGTTTCACGGATCTATAGACATGCGAATATACGAAATCGACAAAGGAAGATGGGAAATGATATGTGAGCATGGCATGGGGGAATGAAGGAGCGTTAGAACAAGGCGTACATCAGAGAAATTCCATTCGGTTGCGAGATGGAGGATTGCGAGCCATTGGTCGTCATTTTCTGGACCTTTGATGCCGCGACTAATGATAAAGAAACAGCCTAGTATAAGTAACTGAAGTGTCAAGTATCGCAAGAAGGAATACGAACAAAGGATATATAAGCCTCAAGAAATGTTGAAAGTGGTCCTTTAAAACGCCTTGCAAGACGATGGGATTGTCATCTGAGCTGCCTGGTGGTGTAGTCGAAGGAGAGTCGGACGCGCTTTCGTTGAGCAAGGTGCTGAAATAGGTTCCTGATTCGATCAAGCCGCTTTTTGGGACGCAGAATAAAGTATCTTCGACCTAATCATCAGAGGGGTACCATCAGTGATTGAGAGCAGTTGTATGAAAATTTACAAACCTTAAAGACTACAATCTCACAGTAAAAGAATGGATCCTTTCGGATGGTTGGCTTGGAACCGGCGGGTTTGGGCTCATCACGGGAGACGTCCCGTATGTGTAGGGTTAAGCCAGCCTCAGGTTCAGTCACATCAGGAAGATCGACACATAACGCAGGACTTGTCGATACGCTAAATGTATCATCAGCGGCCAGATCAATCTGCGAGCTGGTCATTTCGATATTAGAGTACGAGAATTCGAGATTTGAGTGTGCGGAGATTTCGGATGTGGTGCGACTATGCATCTACTGTGGATGCAAAGTAAAGCAAGGAGTTGGGGTCGTTGAGCTGATGGTGTTGGAATGCGAGGGTATTGTGAAAGAAGGGGAAGAAAGAAAGAAATAGAAAAGTTGGACCATTTTATCGATGGAACACATGTGCTTGGGCGTCTATTGAGAGCGGTCATGGGACTGGACGCGAGTCGTGTCCGGGATTGTATTGTTGGTTATGATTCGCCTGGTTGCCTGACAGAAAAAACAATGCCTTGGATTCAAGCTGCCTAGGATTATAATACATCATTTAAATCCTCCAGACGCGCATACATACACGAAACCTAGTCCTTCAAAGCCCTTAGCGCTTTCTTTTCCTGTGTAGTTCCTATTTCCATGATTTCGGACCAAGGTCCTTGATCCCCAGTGCCAGCTCTCCAATCCGCTTCTCCAGTTCCTGTAGACGCTGCCGTTTGATTTCATCATCCACGTGTTTTCTGCGTTCTCTTTCTTTTCGATCCCGCTCCTCCATTTCCATCTTTCGCCTTTCTTGCTCTTCTCTTTCCTGCCATTCACGTATTCGCTCCTCCTCTTCCATCCCCATTTCCATCTGTTCCTCTTCCATGCACTTTATTTCCGCCTCTTGCTTCGCCATCATCCAATACATGTGTTCCTCCGCTTCCAGGAACGTCTGCTCCATCCGCTCATCTTCATCTTCCTCTATCAGCCGCAACAGCACCTCCTCTTCGTCCATTCTCACCGACTCTAACCTCGCCTTCTTTATCTCCTCATCCCACCACGCTTCCCGAGCCTCCTGAAGTTCTGCTATCTTGTTCGCTCTACAGAAAAGCTCCCTCTCTTTGAGTATCTCCAGCTCTTCTGCCAGCCGACTTTCCTCCAACTGACAGGAATTTTGCTTGTCGTCGTCTCCCGCAGAGTTGTCTGAGGGGTTGAGATTACGGTTGACGATGAATTTAGCCGGAATGCGTCGTGGAACCAGCGCCTTGTCGGCGTCTGTAAGCGGAAGAAGTCCTTCATTCCCCCAAACCATACCACAAAGCCACTCCTCCCTCATGTCTGTGATGAGCTGAATCGTATCTGTCCCCAGGCCTGCAGCTACCATCTTTTCTCGCTTTAGTGGCGTAATGGAAGTGATAATGAGCTCGTATTGGTGCGCGAGATGCTGGGTAACGTCGTATCGTATGCAGAAAGCGAGAGCGCAGATGGGGTCGTGTGTGGTGACCGAGCTGGATGAGGGGGATTTGAAGAGGTGCTCCAGGTGTGTGAGGGCAGTTTCACGGATCTAAAGAGAATGTTGGGTGAGCGGTCAAGTGTGAGTAGGATGGATTGTGAAAAGACATACGTCAGGGAAGTTCCATTGCGTTGCAAGCTGGAGTATTGAGAGCCATTGGTCGTCAGTCTCCGGCGCTTCCACACCACGGCTGATAATAGAACGAGATATCGTATGAGTCATCACGATCAAAAACACGGATAGAAAAAGACGAACAAGGGGTATATGAGCCTCAAGAAATGCTGAAAATGATTCTTTTTCACTCCGTCCAAGATGATAGGGTTGTGATCTGAGCTGCCAGGCGACGATGCTTGGCTCCCAAAATCGGTTCTGACTTGGCTCAATAGGGAGTTGAAGTAGGTTCCTTCTTCAACTAGACCACTTTTCGGGACGCAAAATAGTGTGTCTTCAACCTATACATCGCATGCTGCTGTTATTGATGAAGTGACGTACAAACAAGTGACAAATGTGCGCACCTGTAGAACAACAGTCTCGCAATAAAACACCGGGTCTCTTTGCATTCTTGGTTTTGAATCTGGTTTACATTCAGAGCCAGAAACAGCTTCAAGTTTTGCATGTGGACCATCTTCATATTCAGGAGGTTCCGTAGGGCGCAAGTCGGGTGTGGTATTGGGACTTGAGCCTGATAAATCGCCGATATCCACCGTGCCAAGCTCTGAGCCGAGGTTTTCTATGTCCGAGTGCGAGAATTCGAGGCTGGAGCCCGATGAGGCTCGCGACGTGGCACGACTACGCATCTAGACAGTGGTTGAGTCGTATTATCCTGAGAGGGTGCGTTAAGTTGAAACAAGTGATTAAGGGAAAATGAACTTCGAGGGAGAGAAGGAAGAAGTCGATTCTCAGGGTCGATGATAAATTTAGAATGATGACTCCGCTTTGTCGGGCCACGAGGCACCGAGCGCGTGGGCGTCTATTTGAAGCTCACAGAACGCAAGCTTTTTGCCAGTTCTTTGAACATATCCCTATATGTGTTACTGATTGTACCGGTGAGAGCATGACGAGTATTCACTCATTCATTCATTTATTTTTAAAAAAAGAATATAGGGAAACTTGTACAATGCCGCCCTTCAGAAGGCGAGTTTCGAGTAGATCTATCCAAATGCAATACCTTACTTCTTTTTCCACTTCTTTTTCTTTGCCCCTCCTGATTCTGCCACTGGCAGCGGAGAACTTGCATTCTCCTCCTTTGCATGTCTCTCAGCGGTTTCTGATGTGGCATCCCTCACGAATACGCTCTCTGCCGACCTTTGACGTCTCTCTTGTTCTTCCTTGATAACCTTCAGAGCCGCTGTGAGTCCAGATGTTTGTTCTTCCCCCGTTTTTCCATCCTCTGCTGCTACAACCGTCAGCGCAGCCTCATACCTCTCCTCCCTTTCTCTCTCCTCCATTGCCGTGCGTCTCTGTTCATCTTCAATAGCTCGTCTCGCCACTTCCTCCCTTTCACGTATTTCCCTCGCCTCTGCCTCTGCTTGCTCTCTAATCAACATGTCCACAATCTGAGCTTCTTGGACTTTCAAACGCCACACATCAACCTCGAGCCGTGCTTCCTCTTCCAACATCGCGTCGTTTTTAGGTTCGGACATTGACACCGAACTTTGGAGCTTCACCAGGTTACTGCGCCCGAGAAGATCCTCGACAATTTGTTGGGCAGAAATACGGTTCGGGAACAGCCCCAATGGGTGATTAACCAGGGAAGGATGACGATTCATCCCCCAAATCTTGCCACAGAGCCACTTCTCCCTCATATACGCAATGTGCCAGACTACATCGTCATCTATGCCTGCGTCAATCATCTTTCCATGCTCAAGAGGTGTCATTGAGGTAATGATAAGCTCAAATTGGTGAACAATGTGCTGGTTGATCCCATACTGGATGCAGAGAGCCAGAGCACGTATGGGGTCATGGGGTGTGACAGAACCTGGCGATTGAAAAAGATGCTCTAGATGTTTTAAGGCAGCTTCACGAATCTAGAGGATAATAGAATAAGGATGAAGATGTGAGCACTGTTAAATACGCGTAATACGAGAGCACTGAAAGCTGCGTACATGAAAAATGTCCCACTGAGTTGCGAGGTGAAGTATTCCCAGCCATTGTTCATCGGTGTTTGGGCTATCGACGCCACAGCTGAATGGTGAAAGCAAAATTGGCGCGGGATGTAACATACACGACAGCGTGAAAAGAAGACGCACAAGGGGAAGATCAACCTCAACAAATCTTGAAAATGGTCCTTTGAAACGCCATCCAGCACGATGGGATCTTCATCTGAGCTGCCTTGGGAGGGGGAGATTGCGATTTCGGATGCATCTTGATTGAATAAACCATCGAAAAAGGTTCCAGATTTGACTAGGCCAGTCTTGGGGACGCAGAATAAGGTGTCCTCGACCTGATTATCCCGATAATGATCAGCGATAATCCGGGAAAGATAAAAAGCCTCAAGCTCAGCACCTTGAGCACGACATTTTCGCAATAAAACAGGTTATCCTTTCGTATGGTCAGCTTACTAGGTATGGGTTCATCGTTGATGACACCTTGTGGAATCGAAGGAGCCTCAGGCGCATCTTTGACTTGGGGAAGCTCAGTAGGGAAGGTGTGCGGAGTCCGCTTGGGGCTTTCGGAATTCTCAGCCATGTTGAGCTGTGAGTTGATACCTTCGAGGTCTGAATAAGATAATTCGAGGCTTGAGTTCGTAGAGATGTCGGATGGGGCGCGGATGCGCATTGGCTGGTGTGCGACGATGTGCTGCGATTGTGATATGGCTATCTGGACAGGGTTGGAACTCGTGGTGGTCAGGAAAGAAAAGCGAAAAGACTGATCCTCGTCGATCTGCTTCTATTTATATACGACGCCACGTTTTGGTTGGCTCGTCATTGCGGGCGTTGACGAGAACACATAACGTGTCTTGGTCCTGAATATGGCCTGACGTGTGTTGCATCATTTTTTGCGTTAGAGTTCAACAGTAATGAAGTTACGTGAAGAAGAATAGCAAAAGGTGCATTTGAAATGAAGACTAGATAAGACATACTGCTTTACTTGTAACGGGCATTGGAGTAGCCTTTCAAAGGACGTACTCGATCGGGCACGCCAACACATGAACCCCAATTTCATAAAGCGGGAATATCATTGCGTCCCTTGAATCCCCTCAACCAGCTTCCGAACTCTTCTTCAGATAGGTTCACTTTGCAGCGTTGAGGCTTACTTTCTTCAAAAGATTGCGTGTAGGGCAGCAGACCAAAGCTTTGAGACAAATTAAAAGCGTGATGGTCAGCACTAGTGCTTGGTAAAACCACATAAAATCAACCCTTTATTCTCACCGGTTAAGAACGTCATTTGCTGCTGACTTGCGGTTTGGTACATTTATCTTGTTGGTACCAAAGCTGATAGAAAGGACGAGTGATCTGGCCGTCGGACACAATAGGCCCTTGATTGCCTGTTCAATCTTCTGATGAGAACTCGCAGACCTCCCATTGGATAGATCAACACTGATCGCATTTTCCGAAGTAGGGTCGTCCAGGGAAAGTGTTGCAGGTACATCAGTAACTATGAAGGTCAAGCATTTTTATTATCAGTAAAAAAGCTAAAAAGAACTGAGGGTAAAACAGAATCAAACTACACCTTTCTCCCAGTATCTCTTCAGCTTCCGGTCGTGTTTGTCCACGATGTTCGTCAGCAATCGCATGCCTAAATTGGTCCCATCGACACCCTTTTCCTTCAAGTCTTGCACGTACTTGACATTACGGTACCTATTACGATGGAGCAAGATCAGTTTCTCGATACGTGCTTCAATATCGTCAGGGATGTCCTCGTTGGAATCGATGTCATAAGCGCATTCTTCGTCCCAGGGGTTCTCCCTCTGCTGAGCTTCAAGTTGGAGATCCGTATCTACAGGCACATTTTCCTCCACCGGATCGGCCCTGGTGAGTTCCTGTCGCATGGCATCATCATTCTTCTGAGCTTCCTCCAAACGCTTTACGCTATCTTCCAATCGCTTTGCTTCATCCTGTATCCAGGCCGTTTCGGTCACCTCGTCCTGCAGCAGGGGTTGGGCATCCAATGCAGCGAAGTGGTCTTCGACAATCTTCCGTCCAGACGTCCTATGAGGAAAATAGTTGGAAGTACCATTTTCCGATCGCTTAGCACCCCAGAGCATACCACTCATCCAGAGATTACTCATGCCCATCAGCAGCAGCACCGTATCAGTGTCAATCCCTCCAGCCAGCATTGCTGAGCTATCGAAAGGCTTGATTGAAGTGACAATCGCTTCAAACTGTTGTTTTATGTATTTGTGGATGTCGTACTTCTGGCAGAGGACAAGAGCGCGGAGGGGGTTGCGATCATGTGAGGTAAAGAGGTGTTCTAAGTGTAGAAGAGCGATTTCTCGGACCTGGATCGGTGGACATGATCATGAGGTAAGTAAGATTGCCTCGTGGACAGGCGCACCTCTTGGAAGCCCCACCTCGTGGCAAGGTCAAGTATTCCGAGCCAATGCTCGTCCCCAGAAGGAACATCGACTCCATGACTAAGACAAGACCAGATAAATGAGAATTCCGGAGCTTGATGATTTTACGATACATACAATGGGTATATCACTCGCAGAAAGTTGTGGAAGTGGACCTTTGAAATGCCCTGCAGGAAAATAGGGCTTCGCCCCAAGCTACCTGTAGCAGGTGTCTCATCTTTGACGTCGTCATGCGGTTGATTACCGAAAAGCGACTGAAAGTAGGTTCCGTGCTCGAGGAGTCCGCCCTTCGGAACACAGAACACCCGGTCTTCAGCCTTCAAAACACAGTTATTCGCATAATCGCACAGATTACCAACACTAACGCACCACCAACAGAGCAATCTCGCAGAAGTAGACGGGGTCTCGTTCCAAAGTTGCAAGGTCCATATACATCTCTTTCTTTTTAGTCCTTGACGCAACCGTATTTTGGTCGGGCTGAGTTAAAGTGTTTATCGCATTTAGGTCCATGTCGAGTTGAGCCAAGTGGAAGTCAGAGTCGGAGTGTAGCTTATCTGTATTTTTGGTGCTTGATTTAGATTCGGGTCTGGGTTGATCGAGGACATCCACGACTTGTGGAACCAAAGGGGCGTCAAGTTCCTCGAGGTCGCCCTTGGCCATTCCAGTTGGAAAGGTAGGGGGGGCCGGGCTTGCAGAGTGCGCATCTTTCTCGATATTGATATCGGTCATGTTAAGAAGGGAGCTAATGCTTTCTACGTCTGAATACGAAAATTCCAGGCTTGAGTGTGTAGAGATCTCAGACGAAGCACGATCGCGCATCTGCTTAATGCGGTGGTATGATTGAGTTGTGAGATGAACACTGAGGAAGGCTTTGAAATATGTGGGGTAAAGGAAGAAACGAAGGAGCAAGATGAATTTTCTTGGGAGTGCTTGTACTTAGTAATATGACTCCACGTTGTCAACCACGATGCATCCTGTGCTTGAGCGTCTATCTAAAGTAATCCTTTATCGGACTGGTAGTCTTCGATGAGCAGATATGATCTGTTGGTCACAAGGACTGCATGAACCCATATTATGGTAATACTAAGAATTACATATATAATTACAAATGGTACGAGAGGTACCATCCTAGAGATAATGGGATATGTTTGCATCATTTACCTTCCTCAGTTCCCCAGTAGGCACCTTCATCAAAATATTGGCAGGTTGTTAAAGGATACGGTTGCTCCTGAATCTTTCTAACCAGTTTCCGAAATCCGTACTGGATAATCCAATTTCGTATTGTATCCTTCCGTTATATGAACAGCTATCAGCAGACAAGGAATATCTGGATGAGACGAAGAAGTATCCGAGCCGTCTGATCAAATCTTGAACTAATAAAATATCATGATTTATGCTCACCGACTCAAAATGCTGTTCATCACAGAGTTTCGTATTTGCGCATTGATGCTACCGCTACCAAGACGGATGGAGAAAGCCAAAGATTTTGCACCCGGGTGTAGTTGGTCCTGGATCACTTGCTCAAGTTTCTGGCGAGAGTCCTGTGCATCGTAACCACCCAAATCAACAACCTGTTTTGTTTTACGACCACCCGCCGCGTCCTTCTGGGTTTGAGATGCTGGCAAACCGGTCACTGCGGACAGACATAAACATTGCATTATAATGTCAGAAAGAAAATTAGAACATAGAAGCCGTGAGCGTACCTTTCCCCCAGTATTCCCGCAGCTTTCGGTCATATTCTTCCACGACACTCTTCAGCGACTGCATCTCTGAATCCGCATCATTAACGCCCTTTTCCTTCAATTCTTGGACAAGCTCGGCGATCTCATGTTTATCGCGATGGAGGAGGATGAGCTTCTCATTTTGCGCCCCAATGTCGTCCGGGACGTCCTCATCGGTCGCACTTGCACCAGTGGCTTCGTCATCCACCAGCTCCTCACCCGGCTGAACGCATTCGTCAGGCCTGTCTCCCGTCTCTCCGATCTCTTCGTTCCCTCCCACCGCAACTTCATCCTTCTCCGCTTCCTTCATGCACCTGACTTCGTCTTCTAGCCATTTCGCCTCATCTTGAACCCAACACGCGTCGAGATCCTTTTCATCCTGCGTCATCGGTCGGGGATCCAATGCAGCAAAGTGATCTTCGACAATCTTCCGCGCAGACCATCTGCGAGGGAAAATGTCGGAGGATCCAGAGCCTTTTTCTCCCCAAAGCATACCACTCATCCACCGGTCCCTCAGATCCTTCAACACCAGCACCGTATCGGTGCTGATACCGCCAGCCAACATCGTCGAGCTATCAGGGGCCTTGATAGAGGTTATGATTGCTTCAAACTGCTGCTTCATGTACTTTTGGACGCCGTATTTCTGGCAGAGAAACAGTGCAACAATCGGGTCACGACGAGACGAACCAGAAGTAAAGAGGTGCTCGAGATGTGTGATAGCAGTTTCCCGGACCTCAATGGAGGTGCGTGCAACGTGTAAGTTCGTCTTGCGACAGGGATTTTTAAATGCGAGAACACACCTCTTGGAAGCCCCATTTCGTTGCAAGGTCGAGGATGCCAATCCAATGTTCGTCGCCGAAAGGCACATCGACACCATAACTAGAGCCAGATAAACCAACTTGTCAGTGACAACTGTGAAGGTTTGTGGCACAAAGACACGTACAACGGATATATTACTCTCAGAAAGTTGTGTAAATGGTTCTTTGAAACTCCTTCAAGGACGATGGGGTGCTGTTCTGAACTACCTGCGAGGGGTAATTGATCATGGGAGCCATGTCTGCTGAAGAGTGATTGGAAATAGGTTCCGTGATTCGCGAGGCCGCCTTTGGGAACGCAAAACAATCTGTCTTCAGCCTTTGCATCCCAATTAGTCCCTTGAGTTGAACCTAGTACCAAGGAAGATGTACCGCTAAAACCACATTTTCGCAGAAATATATAGGATCGCGTTCCATTGGGGTCGTCATCTGGTTCTGGTTCTCTTGCTCTGTATTGCTTGATGCAATGTTGTGTTGATTCAGTTGGGAAGCGACGTTGTCCACATTTAGGTCCATGTCAAGTTGAGTGAAGCCAATGTCCGATTCAGAGAACGACATATCGATACTGGAACTCCTCGTGGATGCTTCGGATACCAAGCCAAAAGACATGGTCAGGGATGTTGCAGTGGTTGAGGTTGACTACGAAAGCTCGAATATGTGTAAGTTGAACGACTGGAATGGAGCAGTAATTTGTCAAGCATAGGCTAGTTCTGTTCAAGTAGGTGGATGAAAGTAAAGGAGCGAAGCAACAAGGTCATTTGTTGATGGGAGCTTTGATTCAGTCCCACGCTGCCACCGGCATCCATGGAAGGCATGAGGCGTTTCGATTACGTGGGCGCCTACTTCGAGGTCTGGCTCCCATGATGCAGGAAAAGGGAGATCGCATCAACCATCATGCTCTAAGATATGTTACTTACATATAGTCTGAAAAATGCTGCGTATACTCTCAAGCCTATATAAAAGATACTCACTCAAGACCTGTTGAGGAGATAAGGACTGGTAATTAACTACGGAAAAGTTGTCTGCAATAATCATCCGAGCAGACAGCCTACAAGGGAAAACGTTACAATTGTTCATCTCTGACACTTTATTCCCTCATAGCCAGCCACTCATCCACCGGTTCCTTAAAGACGTCAAAAGTAACACAGTATCCGTATAATTACCTAGAATGGTTGTTTAATGTTCCGCTGGATCACGATATCATGTCTTAAATACGTAATGTGCATGCCGCAGAACAATGAGCAGTGTACTGATGAGATGAGTAAATCCAAGAACCCACCTCTTGGAAATCCCAGTTTGTGGCGAGGTCAAGTATACAGGTCAGTCTTCACCACCAGATCGAGGTACAGAGGGATTGGGAGGATCTGTGCTCGCAGAGATCCGTCTTCTTGGTCACGTGGGCGCGCAGAGACTTACGTGTCACTATTGTCCCTCACACACTCTCCTCGTTACCACCATGTACCTTATTCTACCGCGAGCTGCTCTCCGCGCGCAGCTCGCGGACTATCTTCTTTATTTTTGATTCACCATTCATACATTATCATTTTCCGACATCCGATATCCAATCCACAAACTAAACCACTAACTCGTACACGATCCACTCATCACATTTCCATAGAGTTGCTGGCGACTCTACTTCTACCCTCACCACTCTACTCTTTTATCCTTTACGCCCAATTCTTCTTACCCATTTCACCCTAATATCCCAGCACTCTCAATTATTTCTTTTACCTTTCCGTCCCAGTTTTTCCAACACTCACAATTCAACACCACCTTGTAACTCACCCTACATTCCTTCTCGTCTATCCCCTTTCCCCATTCCGAATCAAATCTCATCCATCATGTCTTCTCATTTATCTCATCTATTACCTCCTCTTATCCACTCATCTTCCCTCCTATCCCCTCCCAACTCATACTCCCTGTTTTATTTCTCTGACTCACTCGCCCTTTGCCCACAGGTTAACTGCGCGGCGCTCCTTATTGCGCCTGCGCTAAAACTTATATTACGAGCCTTACGTGCTCACCCTACTACGAGCCCTATGTGCTCACTTACATTACGAGCCTTACGCGCTCACCTATACTACGAGCCTTGTGCGCTCATTTATACTATGAGCCTTACGTGCTCACTTTACAATATGAGCCTATATACTCATATATTACGAGCCCGCAAGCTCATTAAATACGGGTTTACGCACCCATTACGAGCCCACAAGCTCATTAATTACGGGTCTACGCACCCATCATGGGCCTACATACCCATTATGAGTCTACATACTCACACCAAACCTACATGCTTACCATCATGTACCAGTGCTCTGAGCTCCTCGATCACAAATACATGTTGCTTGTGCCTTTATCTGGCTTAGGCCTCCCCCCCTTATGAGTTCTGATTGAGCTCTGTCACCGGGCAGCCTGCTCCCTTTACGGTTACAAGTCTGTCAACCCTCAATACTTGTAAGTACCCATTAACGTAGCACTTCGGGTTGCCCTTGTCGCATTAAACTTAGCGCCTGGTTCTCGGCGCCTATTTATTACCTCCCCCCCCCCTTTCGTCATCCCTTAATATCGCCATTATTGCCCACATATTTTACTTCAGAGATTGGAATTCACACCTCCCTTCCTCATTCAACCTTTATCCGTCAAAATTACTCCACACTGGGATTTATCGCGGTCTCACCGCCACTGGGGGCGAGCCGATGGCCGTCATCGTCTGGGCGGCCTCACCCGCTCTGGGGGCTCATCCTCCGCCGTCCATCGGCCCTCGACCTGGGAGGCGTGGTTTCCAACCACGCTTCTCATCCCCACATGCATGCCGTCGGGCTCCATACCTAACCGACACTACGTTCGAGCACCCACACAAGACCAAGATGGGAGGATCTGTGCTCGCAGAGATCCGTCTTCTTGGTCACGTGGGCGCGCAGAGACTTACGTGTCACTATTGTCCCTCACACACTCTCCTCGTTACCACCATGTACCTTATTCTACCGCGAGCTGCTCTCCGCGCGCAGCTCGCGGACTATCTTCTTTATTTTTGACCCACCCTTCCCTCCCTCTACTTATAATCCAATTTTTCAACCGCATATCACACCTAGGCGTCTTCATTTGGACGCAACAACCTAACAGCAATCGCCATACCCTTTCCATCAACTCTTCTCAATACCCCCGTTCTCTCGTTTTATCTTTATAGCACACACCGATATCGTCATCATGGCTTATTTATATTATCACGTTGAGGCCTAGCGATGACTTTTGAAACTAACCGGATATTCCTCAATCTAGATTCCTCAAGGCGAGGTTTACAACACAGGCCTTTTCGACATTCGCAATCGGAAAACAGGTTCCAACCACCCCAAATCCCTTCAGTACCTCTAACTCCCGTTATCCTCAACTTACATTATCACCTCCCTCTCGGTCATTCGACATCGCGATCTCAGACGAGATCTATTCTTCATACCGTTACTCTACTACTCCCAACTCTCTCCCAAAATTTTGACATCATCTATCCTTGTCGCCCCTGCTCAATCATTCTTCATTGCCAAACGGAAATACCTCATCATCTTCGCCCTTCGAGCGCCCATTATACCTTAACTTACACTCTCACTCCTTACGAGACACATCATCATCATACCTTTCATCGCTCAACTTATTATTCTTATACAAACTTCATCCGAGCCTTAACCGTCGCTTATTGTGATTTTAGTTATCAGTCTCATCGTTTATATTTTCACAGACAGTTAGATAACCTTTATTTCTTAGATTCACAAGACTTTTCATTTAAACTACACATCCTTCACATACCTATATATAGTAAACGTAGTCTGGCGGCTAGGGGGTCGTTGGGTGGCTGGGGCTCATCCTCCGCCGTCCATCGGCCCTCGACCTGGGAGGCGTGGTTTCCAACCACGCTTCTCATCCCCACATGCATGCCGTCGGGCTCCATACCTAACCGACACTACGTTCGAGCACCCACACAAGACCAAGAATTCTTGGTTGGGTTTGGATTTTAGAGAAACAGAGTCGACAGCTTCTCATCGACTCAGATCAAGACACATGGCGGGGTGGGTTCGCTGTCATAGATTCATCGTTTGATCATAGACATTGATAGGATTGTAAAGAGAAGGGCGGGGGATCCACGCTATGTCTGTGGTGCATATGACGAAGAGAACAGAAATATAGAGAAAGGAAGGGGAGCGGCGTTGTTGTGTTGCGTTGCGTCATCAACGTCATTTGTTCGATAATGATCGAGCCCGCGGCTTCAATGTGAGCTTAAGAGACCTTAAGGAAGTAAAGGAAGACAGGGGCGTTGATTCCCTGATTCCCTGTAGGTGTGGGAGGAGAAGCGAAGCGAATAGACTGGATGTTATGGCATGGGGATGGGTCTGTCTGTATCTTAAATTATCGATCATGAAAGACTTTGATCTTTCCTCACACATCCGTCCGTCACTACGAATTATCAACCCAAGTAACGAACGCCTGATGCAATGAACATTTATCAACGCCGCATATTCTGATACGTATATCCATCCATTATACGTGCGCTAATCCATGTCAAAACCTAACCTTCCTCACCTATCAATTAAATTCGTGAGCAGCAGCGCTGCCGATGTGAAGCTCAACCTTCGAAGCCTCAAAGCGGGGATAGAAGCATTCGAAATGATAAACTCAGCCTTCGAAGTTCATCATCCAACTTTTTTCAACGTCTATCGACCTGACCGAGAATGATCCCCAGCGCTATCGAACTACATATAAAAGCGACACCTATCGAAGTTCGACCCTCGCCCCTTCTTTTTCATTCCCAGATTCGCTATCGCTGATTATCATGCTCCTCCCTTTCTTTACTCTCCTCCCACTCATACTGTGCTGTAGATACCTTGAAGTACTTGCACATTCATCGCCACATAACCACGCCATCTTCACCTTCGAAACCAAGCTTCAACAAGTCAAAAATGCATTCGAGGCAGCGAATGTGAGCTGGTATCCCCTTTCTTCTCGACAAACACGTCTCCTCGAATCATTAATCACTCATATTCACGCATATAAAGATCACACAAGACCTCTCCATCATATTCAACCTCCAATACCTACTCCAAATCGACTGGCCTCTCACCACTGCATTCGGAGGAGGGAGTTTCACGCCAGCATTAGGAGAACATGTATACGATAACCGTAAACCCTCTTTTTCACATCTCTTTTTTCGTTTCAGCTGAGGGATCGTGTTAATATGCATATAGAAACCACACTCCCATTTACCAACATCCGCCTTATAGAACCCGAATCCCGCCAACACCAAAATAATGACAACATCAACGACGGTCCATATATCATAACGATGCTCGACCCCGACGCTCCGTCGAATGAAACGCCATATTGGAGATCATTCCGACACTTTTTCGCCAGTGATTTCTATGTAAATAAGAATTCTGATAATGTGCTTGGTGGGGGCGTCGTCGAGGTCACATTAACCAATCGAACAGAAACACTATCAAGGTACATCAAGCCTTTACCAGCGGTGGGAACAGGGAATCATCGGTGAGCGCTCTTCCCTTTCTATTTCCCTTTCCCCCTTTCTCCCCACTCGAGTACTCACCTCACTCCTCACTCCCCTCCTCACTGCCAGATACGTCATCCTCATCTACCCCCAACCCCCCTCCTTCCCTTCCTACATCGGCACCCTCACCACCCAAAACACAACCTGGACAACCTCGTATCGCGGTTTCGACATTACGCAGTTTGCACGGGATGCGGGGATGGGCGAGCCGCTGGCTGGGTTTTTCGTGTGGGGGAGTACGAGTTTGAGTAGTGCGTAGTGGGATTAGTAGTAGTAGTAGTAGTAGTAGTAGTATGAGTTGAGACGGACACGACAATCCGACTTTTTCGATGATCGACTTCAATGCCTGCGCCCCTTATGTTAAGATCATCAGTCAATATTATGTCGGAAAAATCTTGTTTTGCCCTTTGTTGAAGCCGATGATGGTGTTGAGCAACTCTTGCGGGGTGTTGAAAATACGACCTGGATGGCAGTTGAGCTCAAGTGTTGACATAAGAAAAGGAGAGATATTGGTGTCGATTGTGTCTCGGTAAAGCTAAGAAGACGGGGTATCGAACCGATCTGTGCAAGTTCAAGTTGGTCATGATGGTGTCAAACACAGAGTTGTTTGGCACCGGTCTTGAAACCCAATACGAATTCTCTCCTCCTGCTCTTCGCAAAGTTTGAGGTCACAATAAAGACAGAAACACGTTTCATTTTGCCCACACCACCATCATACTCAAATTTAATCTAATACATTTTAGACCGCAATAATACGATAAGCAACAGTGTCATGCGAAGCAACACTGACATTGTAGGACGAAGATGCAGTGAAAGTGCCAGAGACATCCTGACCAGTCCACATGTCGTGAAGCTTGAAGCTTCCAGACGTCCCGAGACCGGGGACGTTCGAGAAGGTGAAATGCTTCGTCGCAGTAGAACCCGAAGTGTTGATAATGAAGACATGGGTACCGAGGCTTGAAGTGCCGGAGTAGTACTCAGGGGGCGAGGTCGATGGCATGCCTGAGTATGCAGTGAAGGGACGCGCTGGGTCACCTACGGTGTTGTCTTGGTGGAAAGCGAGCAGCTCCTTGTTCTTGATGATGCTAAGCTGGGTGGTGCTGAGTTTGGTTAACTAAATATATCAACTGTTAATTAGTCCGAGGGACATGTAAAAATGATTGCGCCCGTACATCTGTGCCACTGTTGTACAAGGCCAGTTAGAATATAACATTGCGCAGCAGGAAAACAGGACATACAGAAGGATTGGGCTCTTCATGAAGATCCAAGCCGCAAAGTGCGTACGTTGCTCCTGAATCGAAAGATTACCGTTTCCTGTCCAATAGTCAGTCTTTATACGCCGAGCGCCACATACTGTGTCAAATAATATTTACCGATCTCCATCATGTCCATGTCGTTATGAGCGTAGAATTTGGTCGATGAGAGCCGACCAGCATTGAGATTAATGATCGAAGAGATGTAAGACCAAGTTGGGCTGGATTAGGTTGTTAGATAATTGCGCAACGTCTAAATATTGTATGAGCGTACCTCGAATCTCCAGACATCCTCCATGAGTGTCCCTAATTAAACACCTTAAAAACGAAGTTGAATAAAACCCCCATTTACTAGAAACTCACGACACGGCCACCCCATTCCCAAACGTGGGCGTTGCCCCAGATGCACAAGCTGTACTGCATTACTCGCAATGTTGAGGCTAGTGCATCGCTTGTGCAGATGGAATATCAGTGGGGCGGTAAACACGAGGAAACCAAAAAGTCGACTTACGCCATGGCTCGATATCGTTTCGCCGAGTTCGATTCACTAGATATATGTGAGCTTGGCGTGACAGAGGAGCCTCGGGGGGTTACTTACTACCAATCGCTATAGGACTGTTGGGCGTAAAGATTAGATAGATGGAAGGATAAAGGTTACTAAAACAGACATACGGCTGCGTCCTTCATGTCAGACGGGACAAAGCAATTGTCTGGGTTCGAGAGGTTATCAGCACACAAAGATATCACTGTTCAAGGTCGGAATAAAAATGCACGAACCGTATTTGAGATAGTCGATTCCCCAGTCACTCCAAGTTGTAGTATCAAGCTTCTCTTTGCCCAGAGAGCCTGGATACCCAGCGCAAGTCTGTGTCCCAGCGTCGCTACACAGCTGGTGAGCAATGTCTGAGTGAAATCAACGATAGCTTGATTGAAACGCACCTGTAGATACCAATCTTCAGTCCCAGAGCATGGACTTTGTTAGCGATATCGTAAATCCCGTTCGGGAATTTCCTGGGGTCGGGGACGAGGCGACCCGAGATTTCGTCGCGGTTCTTCTGCGACCAACAATCCTGAAGAAAAAAAAAAAAAAGCAATTGTCAATGAGTTAAAGCCCCTTGTAGCGTAAAGATCAAGACTCACATCGATGTTGACGTATTCATAACCGACGTCCTTCAAGCCCAAGTTGACGAATGCATTGGCCGCAAGCATGACCTTAGCATCGCTGACATCTACGGAGAGCGGGTGAGACAAGAAGAAAACAAGACCAGTGGTTCAGGATGTACGTACCACATCGATAAGCGTTCCATGAATTCCAACTAGGTGGAGCAAAGATGGTCAGCATAATATTTTGTCAGAAATCCAGTGGGCGTTGACTGACCCGAGAGCTGGGAGCTTTCCAACAGCGGTAGATGGAATGTTGACCTGGAGGCATTGAGAGTGGTACCGGCTCGTGTAGACACAGGTCCATCTAAGAAACGAACGATGGTCAGCGCCTATGATCTCATCACGGATACATGTAACGCTCACCCTGATATGCAAATTGTTGGGCCTATCCATCCTTCCCCGCCACACTGTCCCCAAGCGGGTGCTTGACCGAAGGCGGTCACTGATAGCGAGAGAAGGACGAGTGTAGTTGAAAGGCTGAACATATCGTCTACGAAGTGTCAATGCCAGCAATTTTGTGGCATTATATGTCAAAGAAACCTCCCCCTAAATTTTGGTTGTTACTGCATCCTTTGATCCATGAGGATTATGTTCGGCGCGTCTATAAATAGCTTTGGGCTTCCCTCGGTCATTCGACCAGAGGGCAAACGCGCCGGGCTCCGAGCCTACTACAGAGAAGCGCTGTATCGTGATACAATTCACCAAACTGACAAGGAGAGGGGAAGTACTCGGGAATCACAAACCTAACAAAGATTTTTACCTCATGTGATTGAGCGCTAGAACGCTGACTTTAAAGGTGCTCACTCTCACTTCTGGGTTAATCGTTCGTTCGTCCGCACTGCCACCGTTAGGTCGACGTCACGGTGCATCCAATGCCATTGAAGGGTATTGCTAAAAGCAAAGAAGGTGTGCAACAGTTACATTGGGGTGGAATTTCATGATCACCTTTACAAAAAAAATAGGAGAAGTCGGAAAAACTAGGGAATAGTGCATGCAAAGACATCCATATTTAACAGTGATAACAGAGGACGGGTGTCGCGGTGAACCCCTTACCCAATTTAAATAAACGTGCTTCGAAGCCTGCATAAACGCTCTCGGCTGAAACTCGGTTCCTCACTATGTCCCTGAATGCTTCCCATAATGAGAGATGGGGCCAGGGAAATCCCGACCACAAGACAGAAACACAGGCATAGCGAGAACAACACGGGAATTACTCAATTTTTGATCAAACGGACGAGGGACAAGTTCAGAGTTACAACACTAATTCAATAAACTCGGATGTTAAGAAGACTTGAGGTTCACTGAGAACAGATTACAGGTTGTTTGATTGAGCCAAGTTTGCAGGAGGCGGGGTTTTATATATGGGGGGGCCGGGGGAATCGAATGTATCGTCTGCTGTTCCCTTGAATGTTTGAAAGACTATAAGACTGCGTGCTTTATTATTTTTCGGGGACAGGGACTAGCTTGGAAGTAGTTCCTGCCTGGACAAGCAATAGCGACGAACTGAAGAGGTTCGATTTTGGAACAAATGAGGTATGGGCACGTTTTCATTCGAAAATAACAAACGCATACACATGAGTCAAAAATGGTGCATTATTTTACGAGTTCCGAAGCTAGAGAGGGGTGAATATTGAGGGGTACCCCCGCCAGGTCTCTCGGTAGCACTGTGACGTGCAACACTCCTCTTTCCCGCATCGCTCCCATCTCCTGGCAGATCAGGTCTGCCATGGATCCAAATTTTAGATTTACCGGAAACCATTGGAGGAATATGAGAAGATTGACTCGTTTAACGGCGCGTAGGGTTGGCTTGGATAAGGCAGCGTCCAGGTTTTGCTACATTCTTTCTTCAATGTCCGAAAATTCCATCGTTTTGTCAACGCCGTAGATGTTGCAGAGAATATTGATGGTGGAAAGCCGAGGGAGCTGACTTAAGTGGGGAGTGATCGTGCAAAGCTAGGTAGGGTTCGGATGCATACAACGGATATATTACTCTCAGGAAATCGTGAAAACGGAACTTTGAAACACCCTTCAAAACGATGGGCTGCTGCTCTGAGCTACCAACGATAGATGATGTAGCCATCGATTTTCGTTACTTCTTGTTTGAAGGGAGACAGGAAATATACCCCATGTTCGACGAGTTCCCCTTTAGGAACACAGAAGAGTCCTCCAGACTAAATTTAATGCGTGTAGTCTAGCCTTCAAGTTGAATCGAACCACTATTAGGTGTGACACACCTATAGAACCTCATTTTCATAGAATTATACTGGGTTGTGTTCCATTGTTACGGACTTGTTATTGGCCTCAGTCTCTGGCTCATTGGCCTCAGTGGCCATCTTTGTTCTGATTGAGTTCGGGGCGTTCAGGGACAGAATTGACAGACTGCGGCCTGGGAGTCCATTTCGATGTCGGAAGACGAATCACAATAGATCGCTACTACTAGTGGACATTATGATGTGCGACTCAAATGCGATGCCGGAATGCATAGAATGAAAATAAGATAAAGTGTGGTTACTGGCAGAGTGGTGAATAACACATTTTTAATATGAAAGAGGATGTGTGCTTCGAAGGACAAAGTACTTGGAAGGCACGTTTGTTTAAGCAAGCGGTAGGAGAGATGAAGGAAAGAAGGAAAAAATGAGTATCATAGGGTGTCGCTCCAGACTAGACTTTTACCAAATCTCGCCAGAAACACTCTTATTTATGTCACAAAACCTGTACATTTCAGATTTTCTTTCATACACATAGATAATGACTTGACCACCTGCAATTGATGAACATCAAAACGCCTGCCGCATTCAAGTAGAAGTTAACCTACATCGAACTAGAAGGTTGGAAGCACAGACTATCTTCTCTGACACTTCGCCTTATCACAACTCTTTATGGACATCCAATGTCCCAAACCAGAGGAGGTTCAACTTGTTCTTCACGAGCGTTACGCCACCAGGTACCCATACGAGGTCTCCAGGACCGTAACTGCTCCTCTCTACGCATCTGCTCAAGCTGGCGTTTTACCTCTTCTTCAATCCGTTGAAGCCATTCCTCTTCTTCTCTCTGACCTAGTTCCTCTTCAATCTGTTGAAGCCATTCCTCCTCCTCCTCCTCCTCCTCCTCTTCTCTCTGACGTTGTTCCTCCGCTTCCTTCTGACGTAGTTCCTCCTCTTCGTTTCTCAATCTCTCTGCCTCTTCTTCTTCCTCTAGCTCTCTCCAAAAATGCCTATCCCAAAACCACTTTTCCCGCTTCTTCTTTTGTTTATCAGCACAGCGGCACATCTTGCACAGCCTCTTGCCCTTGCACTCCTCGCATTTCAACTTCTTGCCCGATACCACTTCTTTGGCCGACACCACTGACAATGCGACTTCCTGTATCTCGATGCTGTCAAAACGCTCTGTTGACATCTCCTGTTGTTCAGCATCCGCCACCAACCACTTCTCCTCCATCATCCTTTCCTCCTCAAGCTTGCGTTGCAGTTCGCGTTCCGGTTCTAGCTCCCTGAGCCTTTTCTCCTTCTCTCCTTTCTCAATCTTCTCCTTTTGCTTTTTCTCTGCCCTCACCCTCACCCTTTCTCGCTTGGTCATCTTCCTTCCTTTCTCCCTCGCCTCTTTTGCCAGTCTCCTTGCTTCGGTTTCTGCCTCTTTCTCGCGCTCCAAACCCTTAGCTTCCTCCTCCATTTCCAGAGTCGGACTATCGGGCTCGTCCTGTTCTACCTCCCTTGGCTCTACCACCCTGTTCACCTCTTGCGTGCAGTCGACTTTCAATGTTGAAACAACTCGTAATTCCTCTGCTTCCAATTCTTTTGCTGCGGATTCAAGTTGTTCGTCCTCTCTTTTCCTATCATCTTGTTCTCCCCCAGTGTTGAGCCCAGTTAGGTGCGTCAACGTGATCCATCCGGCGAACCTGGAATCCGTGCTGAGATATCGCTCGATGATAATTCTAGCTGACAATCGTTTCGGAAACAAACGACCTTCTTCTTTGATGCCCCGCTCGCCCCAGATTATCCCACAGTGCCATTGCTCGCGCATCTCCATGATCGACAAGATTGTAGCCTCATCTATTCCGCTTGCTGTCATCGCGCTTCGATTGAGAGGTCTGATAGAGGTGATGATCGCTTCGAGCTGTTGAATGACATATCCGCCGATCTTGTATTTCATACAGAGAGATAAAGCGCGCATGGGGTCGTGAGGTGTGGACGAAGTAGTAGGATTGCAGGATCGGAAAAGATGTTTGAGGTGGGTGAGAGCTGTATCACGGATCTGTGCATGTGTTAGAGGATGTTTCGAATAGAGACAAGCTGACTCGGAGCGACTTACACCAACGCAGTTCCATTCTGTTGCAAGCTGGAGGATTCCGAGCCATTGGTCGTCCTTTCGAGGTGCGCAGATCCCACTAGTGCACGCAAGTTCATTTCAAAATTCAATGAAGATCGTGAAAGAACTAGAAAAAAAAACACATACAAGGGATAAATTAATCTCAAGAAATCGCGAAAGTGGTCTTTCGAAACGCCTTCCAAAATGATAGGGTTGTCGTCTGAGGTACCCGGAACGATTGTATCTGGGTTAGATTGTGCTTCTGCTTCGAGCTTAAGAAATAGCTTAGGGAAGTAGTTTCCCGCCGCCATCAGCCCGTTTTTGGGCACACAGAAAAGCGTATCTTCTGCCTGTTATAAGATAGATATGAATAAATTGTTGCAAAGTGAGTAGCGAAGTGAATGCGTTATCGCACCTTGATCACGACGGTTTGGTAGTAAAATAGATAGTCTCGTCGTATTCCGCCCTCGGGGTCATTCGCTAAGGTGGGTAGACTCCCGAAGCCCATTGAATCATTGGGATGAACTGCCTGAGGGGGCTTGCTAGGGTCGGAGGATGGATGAGGGTCTGTCATGTCTGCTTCGAGTTGAAGGTCAACAGCTTCGATGTCCGAACACGATAAGGCCAGACTTGAGTAGGAAGTGGAGACTTCTGATACGGATATAGAACGTATACGCATATATTCGTAGACTTAGGATAGTTGAGCGTCGCGAAACGACTATAGTGTGGAATAGCCTTTGCTGAGCGGTGGCTGGAATTGAGGGGCAATGTGGGGGGGAAGGAAGCAAGACCGAGTTATCTTGTTTGCTCATATGCATCTTATATGACTAGAGTCTGTGGGTCCACAATGTGTAATGACCCCGTGCTTGGGCGTCTTTTTCGAAGGTCAGGAGGACACGTCGTGGGGTCTTGGACGGTCAAAATAGGAGACTATGGGAGAAACGTTACCACCTCTGTTCAGCCTTACAAGGCTCATTGCGCATGAAATTAGTGTTACATTGCTTTGCATCGCTCCATGGTTGGTGGTTTGAACTGGAGAGTACTGTATTTGCATTGCAAGTTCATGAGAATTGTTGGCGATCAGGCGGAGTGCATAATAGTATCTATATGTATCGTGTCTGGTGAACAAAGAACTTTAGAAGTTTATTGAAGAAACGGGGGCGAATAGACGTACAGAGTGGAAAGTTATACTGAGATATGGAGAACGATGAGTCGAGGACACAGTAAAACAAGTAACTAGCCTCATCCAACCCAATCCTAAATATCACGCCCAAGGATCAGCCAACTCCGGTTCCACTTGATTCTGACGTGCCTGGACCAATTGCTTGAACTCGAATAACCAGTCTGCAAATATATCCTCCGAGATGACAGTTTTAGATAACTTGCGGTTTTGAGGGTCTTCCACAGTGTAGGGTAGAAAAGCGTAGCTGGGAGGTGAACCAATTTGAACATGTAATGAACAGGGTTTAATATTGACACGGATTGGCAAGCACTCACGATTCCCGGATCTCCGCAGAGACCATCCTTTGTTTCACCCGTGTCGCTTTCTTGATTCCGACTAGAATGCTAAAAGTTAACGACCGAGCACCAGGGTACATCAAGCTCTCTAGTGCCTCTTCGATCTTCTGGCCAGATTTCATCTCATTAAGCGATTCCAGATATATAGTCTCGGGTTCCGACCAGCCGACAAAAAGATTTGCTTGCGATGTACCTATTATAAAAGTGTAGTAGTTAGGACCGACCAGGATTCGCTTTCGAGCTGCTCACCATTTTCCCAGTACTTCCGTATCTTCCTCTCGTATTTCTGCACGACACTTCTCAGTTTCTTCATTCTTGGATTGTTGTCGTCCACTCCAACATGTTGCAACTCGTCAATCTGCTTTAACACATAGTGCTTCTCCGCATGAAGTAGAATGAGTCGCTCGACACGAGGTCCAACTTCGGGGGATGGAACAATGCTCATATCGCTTGTGATAGATCATATGTCGTCCAAGTCATCATGGGCTGCTTCTGGAGATGGCGCTTCGTCATCGTTGCGTTGAACAGGCGACTCCGGTACTTCCGCTTCCTTCTTCCTGGCAAGTTCCTCCTGCTCAGCCCTCTTCCTCTCGGCCTCCTCCTTTGCATGCTTCTCTGCATCAACCTTCGCTTCCGCAAGCCTCTTCTCCCTATCTGCCTCAATCAACGCGCTCTCCATCTCCTCCAGACGCTTCACGGTAGCGCTCAAACGAGAAGCCTCCTCCCTAATCCGGGTATCCTCCACAGCCTTATCCTCCGCCGCGAGAGAGCCAGAACCGGAGAAGTGGTCCTCGACTATCTTCCTAGCAGATAGCCTGCAAGGAAGAAGACCCCCAAACGCCGTCTTGCTGCCTTTCTCGCCCCACACCATGCCGCAGAACCACTTCTCCCTCAGCTGCATCAAATGAAGGATGGTTTCCTCGTTGATGCCCCCAGCGAGCAGGGCAGGGCGGTCAAGGGGGGTTATGGAGGTGATGAGTGTCTCGTATTGGTGCTTGATATGTTGGCGGATGTCGTACTTCTGGCATAGGTAAAGGGCGCGGACGGGGTCGCGGTAGTGAGAGGTGGACGTGAAGATGTGCTTGAGGTGGGTAAGGGCAGTTTCTTTGATCTACAACAAGATGTAAGATACGATATCCTGAGTGTTGACGCTAATGAGGTAGCATACCTCATGGAAACCCCATTTCGTGGCAAGGTCCAGAATACCGAGCCAATGTTCATCCCCAGACGGAGGATCAATGCCACGGCTAGAATAGATAATGTCAACATCTAGACGAAACACGAAGATGATGAACTACGCACAAGGGATAAATAAGCCTGAGGAAGTTATGGAAGTGAATTTTTGAGACACCATCCAGGATGATTGGATTCTTCTCTGAGCTCCCTGCGTCGGAAACACTACCACTGGTGATCTCTTGGTTCATGTTTAAAAGTGACTGAAAGTAGATTCCATGTTCGATGAGCCCACTTCTTGGGACAGAAAATATTCTGTCTTCCGCCTTCAAATCGTTAGCACATTCAGATAGGTTATGTGCAGACAGGAACATCGACATACCTTGAGCACGACGTTTTCGCAGAAATAAAGAGGATCCCTTTCGTCCTCCGTCACTGCTTCGGCCACTGCATGGGGCTTTACATCATCCGGAGCTAGGTCGATCTCCATGTCGAATTGGCTGGGGTCGAAATCAGAGTACGATAGGTTGAGGCTCGATCTCCTGGTCGATGTCTGCGAGACGAAGGTAAGGCTCATACGAATCTGCGGGCTGAAACGATGGGCCTTCGGGCAGCGTTTGAGTGTCTGTCTGGTGCTGTCGCTGTCTTAAGGAACGGGCCAAAGGTTGTACAAGATGGTGAATTAGAAGGAAGGAAGGAAGGAAGGAAGGAAGAAGGGTGTCGTCTCCAAGGAAGTGCTTCTACATTTTCTCCTGTCACGATCAAGGCATGAGGTCTGCTTTGTAAGTATGTGGGCGTCTACTTGCAATGCGCTTTCACTGCGCGTGGGAGCACAGCTGAGCCTTTGTTCCGCAACAGGGAGTGCCTTGCACTGCACATTGTGTGCATTGGAGCGACCGATCCCCTTTCGAAATTCTGTGAAAGGTGCATCCAGCTGGCTTTGGAAGAATTCGTCAGAGACAAAGTCGTAATTCAACCACTTTCGCTTCAATTTAAGTCTGAATAAGCAGTTCGCACGATTTGGCGTAAACGCGAGCTGTATCTCAGGCTTATCTTCCTGTTTATGCGACTTGCTACACAAAGAGCTGTATGTTGTATCTATCTTCTTGAAAATTTTCACACCTAACAATGTGTCACTAACCTTCTCGATTACCATTATGAAGTCTACACACAAAATGGTAAGTAACAGTTTCCCTCCCAGGACCGAGGTGAATATCACAGCGTGAAACATGGAGGTAGGCGAGCCACCCGTATTCGAATCGGAGCCCTTTCACACTCTGATTACCTATAGCTTAAATTACCCAAAAAATTAGATTCTTAAAATGTCCTCAAGAATGATAGGACATCGCTGCAAGGCGCCTGTACCGGGTATTCCAGCCCTGTTGGGTTTGATTATCGAAAAGCGACTGACAATATTAATGGGTTCCGTGCCAGTACTAGTGCTCAATGAGTTCGCTCTTCGGAACACAAACCACCTGGTCTCGACCTTGAAAACAAAGTCACTCCCCTAATCGCACAGATTACGTGGACTAACGCACCACCAACGCAACAGCCTCGCAGAAATAGATAGCATCTCGTTCCAACGTTGTGATGTCTCTTGCTTTTTGGTTTTCGACGTAACCATATTGTGATCAGGCTGAAGGGTGTGAAATTTATTGACGTCAACCTTGGTTATTTCAGTTGAAAAGGTAGGTAGGGCCGGTACGGGGCTTGCAGGGTGCATGTCTTTCTCGATATTGATATCGGTCATGTTAAGATGTCGGATAATACTTTCGACATCTGAATACAACAATTCCAGGCTCAAGTGTGTAAAGACCTCAGACGTAGCACGATCGCGCATTTGATAAACCTGGGTGGTATGATTGGACTGTGAGCTTACACTGGGGAGGGCTTTGAAAATTGTGAGGGTACAGGAAGAATCGAACGAACAAGATGAATTCTCATGGCCCGTACTTCGTAATACGACTCCATGTTGTCAACTACGATGCAACATGTGCTTGAGCGTCTCTCTGAAATGGTCATGGGACGAAGCAGTTGATTTATAGCCATTGGCCAGATATTGTGCGTTGGCGACTAAGACTGTGCATCGGTTTCTATTACAGAGAAAAACAGAAAAACTACATGGGATTGCATATACAATTACAAATTTCACATCGCCTGCCTTCCCAGTATCATCGAATTTTGCTAGCTTTCAAAGATTTTCTCCTGAAATTTTCCAACCATTTTCCAAAAGCTGCACCCGATAATCCGATGTGGTATTCCCTTATTCCGTTGCATACACTGCTAGTGGGAGATAAGGAATAGCTAATCAAAAAAAAAGACATATGCGAGCCGTTTATCAAGATCCTGGACCTATAAAACAATTGTGATTTATGCTCACCGATTCATAATATTGTTCATCAGAGCACTTCTTATTTCCGAATTGATGCTCCCAGTACCAAGACGAATGGAAAGAGTGAACGATTTCGCTTGTGGATGTAGTTGGTTCTGGATCGCTTGCTCGAGCTTCTGACGAGAGGACTGTGCACCGAGGCCACCCAGATCAACAAGTTCTGGCTTTTTAGTGTGATTACTTGTGTCTTGCAACACCGATAGACCATCAACTGGAAACACGGGAATAATGCATCATGGTGTCAAAAAGGGAAGTTGGGCATGGGATTCGTGGGCGCACCTTTTCCCCAGTATTCTTGCAACTTTTGGTCATGTTCTTCCACTATGCTCATCAGTGACTGCAACATCGGATCTGCATCATTAACGCCCTTTGCGGTCAATTCTTGGACAAGCTCGGCGACCTCACGCTTGTCGCGATGGAGTAGAATGAGCTTCTCAATACATGCTCCAGTGTCCTCTGGGATGCCCTTGTCGGTCGTGCTTACCCCAGAGCCTTTGACACGCATCAGTCCCTCACCGGGCTGAGTACTTTCCTGAGGCCCTTCTCTTTTGTCTCTAGCTTCATTATCATTTCTCGCCGAGACCTCATCCTTTTCAGCTTCCTTCATGCGCCTGACCTCGTCTTCCAACCATTTTGCCTCATCTTGTATACAGCGTGTATCGGATTCTCGTTTCTCCTGCGACATGGGTTGGTTATCCAACCCGGCAAAGTGATCATTGACAATCTTCCGTGCAGACAGTCTGCGAGGAAAAATGTCGGAGGACCCAGAGCCTTTTTCTCCCCAAAGCATACCACTCATCCACCGGTCCCTCAGATCCTTCAACACCAGCACCGTATCGGTGTTGATACCCCCAGCCAACATTGCTGAGCTCTCAGGGGCCTTGATAGAGGTTATGATTGCCTCGAACTGCTGCTTCATGTACTTTTGGACGCCATATTTCTGGCAGAGAAACAGGGCAACAATCGGGTCACGATGAGACGAACCAGATGTAAAGAGGTGCTCAAGATGTGTGATAGCAGTTTCCCGGACCTGAATGGAGGTGTGTGCAAAGCGTGAGTTCGTGTCGTGAAAGGGTTTCGTAAATGCAAGAACACACCTCTTGGAAGCCCCATTTCGTTGCAAGGTCGAGGATGCCAATCCAATGTTCGTCGCCGAAAGGCACATCGACACCATAACTAGAGCCAGATAAACTAACTTGTCAGAGACAACTGTGAAGGTTTGTGACACAAATACACGTACAACGGATATATCACTCTTAGAAAGTTGTGTAAATGGATCTTTGAAACTCCTTCAAGCACGATGGGGTGCTGCACTGAACTACCTTCGATGGGTAATTGAGATCCTTGTTTGCTAACGAGTGATTGGAAATAGGTTCCGTGATTGGCAAGGCCGCTTTTGGGAACACAAAACAATCTGTCTTCAGCCTCCACATCACGATTAGTCGCCCTGAAATCGAACTTAGCATCAAGGACAACGTACCGCCAGCACCACATTTTCGCAGAAATAGATAGGATCGTGTTCCATTGTGACCACCATCTCATTCCCTTGCTCCGGATTGCTTGATGCAGTCGTGTTTTGATTGGCTTGGGGTACAACGTTATCCGCATTAAGGTCCATGTCGAGCTGAGTGAAGCCAATGTCCGAGTCGGAGAACGATATATCGGTGCTGGAATTCCTCGTGAATGCCTCGGATACAAAGCCAGAAGACATTGCAATATGGATTGTGACAGTTGCTGGTCAACTGAACCTCTGCAGTGATTCGTGAACGTTTGATGTGTTTTGGTAATGGAGCCACAGTGTGTAATAGATGGGCAGAAGAGAACAAAGGGCCAGAGCACGAGGTCATTGTTGTTGATTGGAAGCTTTGATCCAATCCCACAGGCTGCCGTCGGCATCACATGAGGCATTTGGTGTTTGTGGGCGCCTACTATATAGTCAGCGTGTGACTAGATAACACGATGTTAGACCGACTGAAATGGTTCGCTGTTCCAAAGGACCTTGTTTGCAATGAGACCATCTTGCGATGCACAGAATAGAGATATTTTAAACTTATCTTATGTAGCAATTTTTCTCTTCGAAACCCGTCCAACCACTCGCGATCGCCAAATAACTCAGTTCGAGTCAGTTGGAATGTCGATATGAGTGATATTTTTATCATACAAATCTCATGTGCTACTTAATCATCTAATGTATACCTATGGGTTAAGAAAGGAAGATAACCTGCCTTGGTATGCAGGAGGAGTCTAGATGGGTCATCATAAGGCTCCGAAAGCAGGATTCTTCCAAGTGTCCCTTCAATATACTATTTCATCGTTTCATTACCACAGTTGCGAGAACAATCACATTATTGTTGATGAAAAACACTGGGCTTGCACCTTAAAGTTCGGCACCTGGAAGTTAGAAATGTGCATTGTAGATAATATAAGTGTTGAAAGAAATTGAATTGAAAATTTAGTGTATTTCGGGGTGGTCAGTCATGAAAATACAGTGGTATACAAAATGCGAAAGCAAAGGAGAATGTATCTGAATCTGGGGCAATGAACGCTCAAATATTATGGCGCCCCTGAAACTTTCCAACCACCATCCAAATTGTGCTTCGCTTCTTTCGATTTGGTATCCATCCATGCCGTTGCGATAACGACAATCGGAAGATAAGGCATATCTGGTCGAAACGGAGTAATAAGGTTTTTCAAGAAAATTGTGAGCGACTACAAACCAGTTACAAGTGGTTTCCGCTCACCGTTCCACAATGTCGTTCATCACAACGCATCATCTGTTTGAACTGACAGTGCCGGTACCGAGACTGATGAAGAGATTTAAAGATGTGGCAGCTGGATGTAATTGGTTTTGGATCGATTGTTCAAGTATTTGACGGGAGGTCTGTGCATCCTGGCCACCTAGATCAACAATACCCTGGGGATTGTGGCTGGCTGGCATGTCGTTCGAAGTTTGCGACTGCAAACGACTTGAAGTAACTGTCAAATACAGAAGGATGGCACCAGTATCAACACATCAGAAAGAAACCTGTGAACATGGGATTTGCGTGTACCTTTCTCCCAGTACCCCTGTAGTTTGCGGTCATGTACTTCCATCTCGTTCATCAGTGCCTGAACCTTCAAATCTGCGTCATTAGCACCCCTTCCCTTCAACTCTCGGATTAGGTCGGCAATCCGAAATTTATCACTATGGACAAGAAGAAGCTTCTCAATACGCGCCCCAGTGTCACCCGGGAAGTCGTCAACATCGCTTGTAGAGGGACTTGCGTCATCCGTCCTCTTCCTCCTTCACCATGTCCTCTACCCCTACAGCCTCACACCTTTCAGCCTCCTCCAGACTCCTCACTTCGTCCTCCAACCGTTTCGCTTCATCTTGTATCCAACATGCGTCCAGGTTCCTTTCCTCCTGCCACGACATGGGCCGAGGGTCCAATGTGGCAAAATGGTCTTCGATGATCTTTCGCGCAGACAACCTGCGGGGAAGAACGTTCGAGGTCCCAGACCCCCTATCTCCGCAAAGAAGACCCTTCATCCAACGCTTACTCAAACTCGTCAACAGCAGCGCTGTATTAATGCCAATACCGCCATCCAACATCGCTGAGCTATCGAGAGGCTTAATCGAGGTGATAATTGCTTCGAATTGCTGTTTGATGTGTTGGTGGATATTGTACTTCTCACAGAGGACGAGAGCGCGGATAGGGTCGCGACAGTGTGAGGTGAAAAGGTGTTCTAGGTGTAAGAGGGCAGTTTCTCGGACCTGAATCGTTGTGTATTAGGTGAGTAAAACTGCCTTGTGAACGGAATTGATGCATGGCGAACGCACCTCTTGGAAGCCCCACTTCGTTGCAAGGTCAAGTATTCTGAGCCAATCTTCGTCACCAGACGGGAGATCGACTCGATAGCTAAAGCGAGACTAGATAAGTGACAATCGCGACGCTTGAGGGTTTTACGATACATACAAAGGGTATAATACCCGTAGAAAGTTGTGGAAGTAGATTTCGAAACACCTTCGAGGATGATGGGGTAGTGTTCGAGCTTCCTGCGGCAGGTATTCCAGCGTTGAAGTCGTGTGTTTGGATACCAAAAACTGAACAGAAATAAGTCCCATATCGGCCATGTTAAGATGTGAGCTGATGCTTTCAACGTCTGAATACGAGAATTCGAGGCTTGAGTTTGTAGAGACCTCAGATGGAGAATGGTTGTGCATCTGCTAAAATGCGGTCGTATGAATGGGCTGTGATATTGCACCAAGAAGGAATTTAAAACGCGCGAGGGTCAAGGAAGGAACGAAGAAACGACTTGGATTCCAATGAGTGTGCTCGTTCTTGGTAATATGACTACACGTTGTCAGCCACGATGCAACATGTGCGTGGGCGTCTGTCTGAAGTGGTCATGGGAGTCGTAGTTGGGTGTAATCAGACATGATCGGTCGACGACAAGAGCTGTGCATAGGGTCTCCATCATCATGTCTACATAACATGTCTGATAAACAACAGACTTTAGGAGGGTATTGAAGGGATAGCAGGCGAGTGGAGCGTGCATAATGGAAAGCTATTACTGATGTGGAGAAGGAGGGCACAGAAAGACAAGCGAGTGGCCTTATCGATCTCAATCCTGAATATCACCCCAAAGGATCATCCCGCTGGAGCCTGTTTTGTCTGGATTGATCGTCTGGCCTCGGATAACCAATCTCCAAATCTATCTTCTGGGACATTTATTTGAGTCAGCCTGAGGTTGTTCTGGTCTTGCACCGCGTAGGGCATAAAGGCGTATCTGAGGGGATTGGGTCCGTTACATCAGAGATGTGTTGTCTTAATTCAAATTCGGTAATTCTGAACTCACTTTTCTCTTATTTCCATTAGAGCGCTCATCTGCAGAGACTGCCTAATACTCGATTTGCCTACAATATGAATGCCAAAGGTGAGCGACTGAACCCTGGGGCACAACAAGCTCTCGATTTTTTCTTCAATCTTCTGGCAGGATTTCTGCACAGTGAGCGATTCCATGGAGATCGTGTCTAATTCGAGAGCAATTCCTTTTATCATTATGTAGAGGTTAAAAGTCGTCAGAACTCGCGATTCAGTCACTCACCACATTCCCAGTACTTCTGTATCTTCCGCTCATACGTCTGCACTACACTTCTCAGTTTCTTCATTCTTGGATTGTTGTCGTCCACTCCAACACATTCCAATTCCTTGATCTGTTTCAACACATCGTGCTTCTCCGCATGAAGTAGGATGAGTCGCTCAACACGAGGTCCAACTTCGGGGGATGGGACAATGCTCATGTCGCTCGTGATAGATCGTATGTCGTCCAAGTCGTCATCGGCTGCTTCTGGAGATGGCACTTCGTCATCGTTGGGTTGAACAGGCGACTCCGATGCTTCCGCTTCCTTCTTCCTGGCAAGTTCCTCCTGCTCAGTCCTCTTCTTCTCGGCCTCCTCCTCTGCGCGCCTCTGCGCCTCTGCCTTTGCGTCTACGAGCCTCTTCTCCCTCTCTGCCTCAATCAACACGTTCTCCATCTCCTCCAGGTGCTTCACGGTAGCCCTCAAACGAGAAGCCTCCTCCCTAATCCGGGTATCCTCCACAGCCTTATCCTCCGCCGCGAGAGAGCCAGAACCGGAGAAGTGGTCCTCGACTATCTTCCTAGCAGATAGCCTGCAAGGAAGAAGACCCCCAAATCCCGTCTTGCTCCCTTTCTCGCCCCACACCATGCCGCAGAACCACTTCTCCCTCAGCTGCATCAAGTGAAGGATGGTTTCCTCGTTGATTCCGCCAGCGAGCATGGCAAGGTGATCAAGGGGAGTAATGGAGGTGATGAGGGTCTCGTATTGGTGCTTGATATGTTGGCGGATGTCGTATTTCTGGCATAGGTAAAGGGCACGGACGGGGTCGCGGTAGTGAGAGGATGAAGTGAAGATGTGGTCGAGGTGGGTAAGGGCTGTTTCTTTGATCTACGACATGATGTAAGATACGATATCCAGAGCGTTGACGCTAATGAGGTAGCATACCTCATGAAAACCCCACCTTGTAGCGAGGTCAAGGATACCCAGCCAGTGTTCATCCCCAGATGGAGGATCAATGCCACAGCTAGAATAGCGGGTCAATTAAATGTCAACCTCTAGACAGGATACATTGAAGGAGATGAAGTACGTACAAAGGATAAATAAGCCTGAGTAAGTTGTGAAAGTCAATCTTTGAGACGCCATCCAGGACAATTGGATGCTTTTCCGAGCTCCCTGCGTCGGAAACGCTACCACTGGTGATCTCTTGGTTCGGGGTTAAAAATGACCGAAAGTATGTCCCATGTTCGATGAGCCCACTTCTGGGGACAGAGAATAATCTGTCTTCTGCCTTCGAATTGTTAACAAGTCCAGACAAGTTATGACTAGATGTAGAAGTCGACATACCTTGAGCAGAATATTCTCGCAGAAATAAAGAGGATCTCTTTCCTCCTCTGTCACTGCTTCAGCCTCTGTGTTTGGATTTGCCTCAACATCCAGACCTAGGTTGATTTGCATGCCGGGTTGGCTGGGGACGATGTCAGAGTGTGATAAGTCAAGTAGGCTGGGGATGGTGTCAGAGTTCGACAAGGCAAGGATCGATCTTCTGTTGGATTTCTTGGAGCCGAAGTCGAGACTCATAGGTAGTTGCAGGATGGCGCTATGGGTCTTTGCAGAGTATGAACTGTTGACGTCGTATGATTGGTGTTGTCGCCGTCTCCAAGAAGCTCAAGAAGAGAAGAGTGGTAAAAAGGTCAGACAAATGCGAGCAAGGGAATGTAGTAGGATGTCGTCTCCAGCCTCTCCGCCTGTTGTTGATAAAGCCATGAGGTCTGCTTTGTAATTATATGGGCGTCTACTTGGAAGGACAACGCACTTTTTCTGCAGTGTGAGCACCGCTGAAGGACACCATGAAAATGCAAAAGTCCCATCAAAGTCTAACAGCCACATACAACACTGTCCCAGACTAATCACTCGTCGTTTGTGCATTGGTTTGCATTCAGCGTACAATATCAGAGCTATACAAAATGAAAATAATGACAATTATACACGTAATTACGGCTTAAAGGTGCAGTCGAAAATACCAGGCTTTGAGTTCTTTGTTCTGGTCAGCAACGGCATCATCTCCTCCTCCATTGCACATTTCCCAGTGTTTCTCGGAGCAGACTTCCCAAACACATCTCATCCATCCCTTCGACGCCGCTCCTGTTCTTCCTTAACAACCTTCAATGCATTTGAATATCTCTCCGCTCTCTCTGCTTGCTCCCTTTTGAATCTGTCAAATTCTTCCATTTCAAGCCTGGTCATCTCTGCTCCCCCGGCGTCATCTGGTGCGCATCTTTCTTTCACATCCACCATCTCTGCTTCCGCCTGCATGACATAGTCTGCCTCTGCTCCTCCCGCTTCCTGAGCCTCCATGAACCATGTATCTGAAGGATTTTCTTCTGCACATGCTACTGCCTCCTCCTCCTCGATAACCCTCAGCGCATCTTCATACCTCTTGAATCGTCTAACTTCCTCACGTAAACGTTCTTCTTCCATCGCACATTTCTCTGCTTCCTCTATTTCCCGTCTTATCCTCGCCTTCTCTTCGGCCCGTTTTTTGTTCAGCTCGTCCAAGATCTGCAGTTCCTGCTCCTGTAAGACACTCGCCTCTTCTGCGAGGCGTTCCTCCTCCTCGCTCGTGGACACACTCTGATCACCGATGTATATCTCGTCGGATTCCAGCCAATCGAACGACATTGACATACATCTATTGAGGGAGTCCTTGACGATTTTCGTTGCAGGCTCCCTGCTCGGAAACAGGCCCAGCTTTTCATCTGCGAGAGTCCGCTGACCATATGCTCCCCAGACCTTCCCACAGAACCATCTCTCCCTCATCTCCGTGATAAGCTGGATCATGTCCTCATCAAGCCCTGCGCCAACCATGGCATTGCGTTTAAGAGGTGCGATTGAAGTGATGATGAGCTCAAATTGATGGACGATGTAATGACTGATGTTGTATTTCAGGCAGATAGCGAGAGCCCGGATGGGATCATGTCTCCGATCTGGAGTGTCACCGGGGCGTGTTGGCGAAGATATGAAGAGGTGTTGAAGATGCTTTAGGGCATTTTCACGAATCTAAAAGTAATCATATGGCAACAGGGAAAACGTTGAGTGTGTCAATGAGGTCCAAGCGACACGAGGGGTGATGAAATAAGCGTACATTGGCAAAGTTCCACTTAGTCGCGAGATGGAGTATTCCTAGCCATTGTTCGTCGGTGCTTGGGCTTTCTACACCACAACTAAAACATCGGAAAAGGATCATTTAGTACAGTGCAAAATAGCAAAGTGAAAGGAAGACGGACAAGGGATAAATCAAACCCAAGAAATTCCGAAAGTGGGTCTCAGAAACTCCGTGCAGGACGAAAGGATTCTCATCGGAGCTGCCTTGCGGAGGAAGAATTGCAGAGCCAGATGCCGCTAGGTTGAACAGATTATTGAAATAGACCCCTTCGTTGACCAGACCACGCTTAGGGACGCAAAACAACGTGTCTTCCACCTAGCATAATAATTGAATCACAAACATTGAATCGCGATCGTAGGTCAAAAGGCGATTACACAAACCTTGAAAACAACATTCTCGCAATAAAGAAGCCTATCCCTGTGTGTGGTGGGTGTAACCATCGGCCCAACTTTGGGCTCGTCGTTGACGACCTTGTGTGGCATCAAAGGAGTGTCAGGTTCATCTTTGATCTGAGGAAGCTCAGTAGGGAAGGTCGGTGGAGTTGGAATGTATTTGGCAACCTCAGTCATGTTGAGCTGCGAGCTAATACTTTCGATGTCGGAATCTGAGAATTCGAGGCTGGAGTGCGTAGAGACCTCAGATGGGGCACGAATGCGCATCGGCTAGTACACGACGATGGGCTTGGATTGTGATGTCCTTGTATAAAGGGTTTGAAATTTTGAACTCGTGATGGTCGAGAGAGAAAAGAAGGAAGGTTGATTAATGTTGATGCTTCTATTGAATTATGACCCCTCGTTCTTGGTGCAGTAAAGACACGATGCAGCACGTGCTTGGGCGTCTAATTGAATGATGCCATGTTTACTTATCGAACCCACTGAAACCCTTATACGGGTATTGGTACTCTAGAGGACGTTAGGAGGAGCAAACAGAAGGAAAGGGTAAAAAGAATACGTCCAATGATAATGTGTAACCCTACTAGACTCTAGTCCAATGGGGCAGTAAAGTAACAATGGGACAGGTCCTTGTATGCTTCTCCGAGTCTCATCATCATGCTCGTCGTGGTACTCGAATCACTTAATCGCTAGATGTGATGCATATTACTATAGACAACAATGAAATATGGTGCGCCATCTGTTCGAAAAACATTTCAAGTCCCGGATCCTTGAAAGTTGTCGACAGCCAACTTTTTATTAGATACAGACTAACCACCCAGCTATATAGAGCTATCCGACCCACTCACAAGGCGAAGTATGAGGGTACCAAATCCAAAAAGAGAGTCCCGGATCGAGGACGAAAGTCCCGAATCCACAATGAGAGTACCGAATCTGTTTCGGAAGTACCAACGAAATTTTCGAGGTACCGGATCGCTTATGGCACTAAAATGGGGAACACTCGCAGTACCGAATGTAAATTAAATGTATGAAATTCACAAAAATCGAGTGCCGGATCCGTGATACACCTCCCGACTCCATATCTGAAGTCCCGGATCCCGACTATGAGTCCCGTATTGACAAATTTCGCGTAGAATTGGTCTCATAGGTATTCATCCTGCTTGGACTCATCCTAAAGCTGTTTAGCTTACTGCCCACTGCGTTAGTCTTTCCTCTCGCCTCAATGCTTCAAAATTCTTCAAAAAACCTTCGAAATGGGCGATTTATCGGGTTGATGGCATCAATTTTATGTCAGCGGCAGGTAAAACTACGTCAATTAATCCTATAATATTGGACTAATGACTACATGCACTTTCTAATCGTTAATAATGAAAACCATTCAAATGTCGTAGCCTTTGAATTATGGCTTTGAGAGCAGTGTTTTACTGCCTTCAATGCCGCTTACGCCCGAATGATGGCATCAAACTCTTAGTCATCATCCATTTCTGGATATAAATCCGAATTATCTCGCGTTTTGGATTCGAAGGATGGATTCGAGATTTGACAGGAGCGAAGGGGTTTGGCGCTTTAAAGACGGACATTTTGTATATAAAAGATGTAAATTTTGAATTCGGGACTGAAGATATGGATCCGGTACTTTCGTCCTCGATCCGGGACTCTCACAATGGATCCGGTACTTTCATTGCAGATCCGGGACTTTCTTTTTGGATTCACTATTCGATTCCAACCTTTCAGCTACCTCTGTCAGCTTCATTTGTATAAGATTTCGGTGTAAAACCACCAATAAAACCGTTTCACAACAGGTCTGGAGGATCCGGGACTTGAAATGTTTTTCGAACAGATGGTGCAATGGATCCGGTACTTTCAACATGGATCCGGTACTCTCATCACGAATCCGGTACTCTCTAGATAGTTGAATTTTGGGTGTATATTTTATGAGCAGCTGAGTAGGGCAAAGGTTCAAGGATCCGGGACTCGAAATGTTTTTCGAACAGATGGCGCACCATAATGAAAGGCCTTAAGAAGACACAAAAAGTTACATGTAAAATTACAATGTACAAATAACGCAAGACAGCATGTCGAGGTCTAGGGACACATTAAGTAGTATTTAGACTCATATGCATAGACAGCATCCCTAACCATCAACAAGTCTGAGACACTCCGCCAGAGCGTATCTGAATCTGGGACAACAAACACTCAAAGATTATTGTCTGTCCTGAATCTTTCCAACCATCTTCCAAAATTTCCCTGAGTTACATCGATTTTGTATATGAGAACACCAGTTTCATCATAGGTATCATCGAACCACCACTGCAAGGCATATCTGGTCAAAAGGGAGTAAAAAAGTTTCTTTTTAAGAAAGATATTGAGTGAATGTAATCAGTTATTTCCACTCACCGATTCAGAGTGTCCTTGATCACAGAACTTCGGATTTGCAAGTTGATGGTACCCTTACCACGACGGATGGAGAAAGCCACAGATTTTGCACTTGGGTGCAATTGGGACTGGATCATTTGCTCGACTTTCTGGCGAGAGGCCTGTGCATCGTAACCACCCAAATCAAGAACAACCTGTTGCCAGTGTGCTGCATGACCACCTGTCGCGTCGTTCTGGGTTTGAGACGCCGGCAAACCAGTCACTGTGAATAGACGTAAACGTTGCATTATAATGTCAGGAAGGAAATTTAGAAATAGAAACCATGAGCGTACCCTTTTCCCAGTACTCCTGTAACTTTCGGTCGTTATCTTCTGCTAGGCGCTTCAGCGACTGCATTTCCAAATCTGCTTCATTAACACCCTTTTCCCTCAATTCCTCAATTAGCTCAGCGACTGCATACTTATCGTGATGGAGAAGAATGAGCTTCTTATTTTGTGCCCCGATGTCGACAGGGATGTTCTCGTCAGTTGTGCTTGCACCAGAGCCTTTTTCGTCCACCAGCTCCTCACCAGGCTGAACGCATTCGTCAGGCCTGTCTCCCGTCTCTCCGATCTCTTCGTTCCCTCCCACCCCAACCTCGTCCTTCTCAGCTTCCTTCATGCACCTGACTTCGTCTTCTAGCTGTTTCGCCTCGTCTTGGATCCAACACACATCAAGATCCTTCTCATCCTGCGCCATCGGTCGGGGATCCAATCCAGCAAAATGATCTTCAACAATCCTCCGCGCAGACAATTTGCGAGGGAAAATATCGGAGAATCCAGATCCTTTATCTCCCCAGAGCATGCCGCTCATCCACCGGTCCCTCAGATCCTTCAACTCCAGCACCGTATCGGTGTTGATACCGGCAGCCAACATCGCCGAGCTTTCATGGGCCTTGATAGAGGTAATGATGGCCTCGAACTGCTGCTTCATGTACTTTTGCACGCCATATTTTTGGCAAAGAAAAAGGGCAACAATCGGGTCACGACGAGACGAACCAGAAGTGAAGAGGTGCTCGAGATGTGTGATAGCAGTTTCCCGGACCTGAATGGGGATGCGTGAAATGTGTGAGCTCGTGTTGTGAAAGCGATTTTTAAATGTGAGAACACACCTCTTGGAAGCCCCACTTCGTCGCAAGGTTGAGGATTCCAATCCAATGTTCGTCGCCAAATGGCACATCGACACCATAACTAAAGCCAGATGAATCAACTTGAATCAGTGACAACTGTGAAGATTTTAGGAATAAAGACACTTACAAGGGATATATCACTCTCAGAAAGTTGTGTAGATGGATCTTTGAAACTCCTTCAAGGACGATGGGGTGCTGTTCTGAACTACCTGCGAGGGGTAATTGGGAGCCGTGTCTGCTGAAGAGTGATTGGAAATAGGTTCCGTGATTGGCGAGGCCGCCTTTGGGAACGCAAAATAATCTGTCTTCAGCCTCCACATCCCAATTAGTCCCTCGAATTGAACCTAGTACCATGGAAGATGTACCGCTAGCACGACATTTTCGCAGAAATATATAGGATCGTGTTCCATTGGGGTCGTCATCTGGTTCTCTTGCTCTGTATTGCTTGATGCAATGTTGTGTTGATTCAGTTGGGAAGCGACGTTGTCCACATTTAGGTCCAAGTCAAGTTGAGTGAAGCCAATGTCCGAATCAGAAAATGATATATCGGTACTGGAACTCCTTGTGGATGCTTCGGATACCAAGCCAGAGGACATGGGGAGGGATGTTACAATGGTAGGCTAACTGATGCTCGGATGTTGTATGTTGAACGACTGGAATGAAGCAATAATTTGTCAAGGATATGCTGGTTCTGTCCAAGTAGATGGATGAAATGGAAGAAGGAGTGAAGCAACGAGGTATTTGGTGTTGATGGGAGCTTTGATCCAGTCCCACACGCTGCCACCGCGCCACCGGCATCTATGGATGACATGAGGCGTTTCGATTACGCGGGCGCCTACTTTGAGTTCTGAATCCCATGATATGTTCTCAATAGGAAATAGGATGTGCACTATGATGGGACAAGGGAACAGCATCTACTTGAAAGGCACATTTGTTCAAGCTGGCGATGGGTCATGGTGAAATAAAATAAAGAAGAAATTCAGGATCGTAGAATGCCATTGTTTCAATTGAAACTTGACCACATCCGAGTCTCGCTAGAAACACAACTTCGCAATGTACTGATTTGAAATTGGTAACTGCTATTTCCGAAGCCATACTTCCTGCTCTCTGCGTTTCTGCTCGAAGAGGAGTCTCTCCCCCTCAAAGACAATGAAAAGAGGTTCAGGGCGGCGACGGTGGCGCTGAGGGACGAAACTAGGCCATAAACGAGAGCGGCGACGACTAAGACTGAAGAAAACGTCGACGACGGCAACACTAGACTGGGAGCGGTAAGAACGAAGACTGGGACTGACTGAGGTGAAAACCGACGGTGGCGGCGACTGGATATGAAAGCCAACGACGGTGGCTACGTAAAACTACTGGGAGATGACTGGGAGACGAAATATGACGAAGGATTAAACCAGATTCGACTGGCGGCGCCGGAGACTGAGAGTCAACGAAATACGATTGAAACTGGACCAGAAGATGGCTGGTGACGCTGATAAGACGAAATGAAGCTCACATACAAAAAGCTGGGGAGTAAAAAATGGTTCAAAGTAAGCTAGCATAAAGTTGATGAGTAGTATACCAAATGAACATCTACAAAAAGAGAAAGAGACGTTAAATGACAAGAAATGAATGAAAAAAGCGAAGAGAAAAGCACAAGAACACTGAATTAAAAAAAATGAAACAAGAAGAGAAACATAGAATAGGTATTTTGATTAGATGTGGTGGCTGACGGTCGGATGAGTGCGTTACGAAACGCAATAAGATGTGGGAATATGTGGTGGGCGTGGCACATTGCGTGCATGAGGGCGATCCTGATACCGTGGCGTATGCAGGTGTGCGATGGGTCACTGAAATCGTCCAAAATCGCGAAAAGGAAGGTATGTGGACACGAGGCTCATCACCGCCCTCGCCCTCGCCCTTCCTCGCTTGATCGCCTTCCTTTCTTCCTTCGTTGCCTCTTTTTCCGGTCTCCCAGCTTTGGGTTATACCTCTTTATCGTGCTCCAATCTTTTGGCGTCCTCCTCCTCCCTTTCTATGCCTTTTGATGCTACCACCTCGTGAGACACTTGAGTAACGTCAACTTTTGGTGCAGAGATGACTTGTAATTCCTCTGTTTCCAATTCCTTTGCCAAGGCTTCAAGCCGTTCGCCCTCTCTCTTCCTATCAGCTTCCCCTCCTCTCCAGGAGAACCAAGTTAGGTGCGTCAACGTGATCCTCCCAGCGAACCTTGAATCTGCACTGAGGTAGCGCTCAATGATAATTCTCGCTGACAACCGCGTCGGAAACAAGCGACCATCTTCGCTTATGCCCTGCCCGCCTCATCCCACAGTGCCACTGCTCACGCATCTGCATGATTGACAAGATCGTGACTATGTCGATTCCACTTGCTATCATTGTGCTTCCACTGAGAGGTCTGATAGAGGTGACGATCGCTTCGAGCTGGAGAATGACGTATCGGCCCATCCTGTATCTGATACAAAGAACTAAAGCCCGCATGGGTTGTGAGATGTGCTTGAAGTAGTAGGATCGCAGGATCGGAAAAGATGTTCGAGGTGGGTGAGAGCTATATCACGGATCTGTGCACATGTTAGAGTGTGTTTCGGATAGAGACAAGCCGACTCGGATTGACTTACACTAATGCAGTTCCATTCTGTTGTCAGGTGGAGGATTCCAAGCCATTGGTCGTCCTTTCGATGTGCACAGACCCCACTGTTGCACATGAGTTCATTTTAAACATTTGAGCGGTGAAGTAGTGTGCATAATCATACGTACACATATCATGTCCGATGAACAAGTGACTTTAACAAGTTATGAAGAAACGGGGAAGAATGGATGCACAAAGAATGGAAAGCTATATTGATATGTGGGGAACGAGAACACGGAAAGACAAGCAACAGGGATTATCGAACTCAATCCTGAATATCATGCCAAAGGATCATCCAACTCTGGTTCCACTGGAACCTGTTTCGTCTGGATTGATCGTCTGGCCGCGGATAACCATTCTCCAAATTTGTCTGCTGGAATATTGACATTAGCCCACCTGCGGTTCTTGTCTTCCGTCGAGTAGGGCAGAAAGGTGTAGCTAGGGCGATTGAGCCTGTCAGAGGGTGGTTTTTTTCAAAGTCAATAATTCTGGACCCACCGTTCTCTCGTATCCAACCAGGCCTGCATCTGTTTTTTCCGTAAAGTGCTATTATTGCCTCCGATCTGAACACTGAAGGTGAGCGATTGAACATAAGGGCCCAGCAGGCTCTCGAGCGTTTCTTTGATCTTCTCGCGGGATCCCTGTTTGCCTGTAGATCCCAAGGAAATTGGGCCAGGTTTGAAATCCATGTCGGTGAATGATAACTGTTCTGTCCCTTTTGTAGACATGTGGAGGTTAAAAATGGTCAAAACTTGTGATTCTGTCACTCACCACGTTCCCAGTGCCTCTGAATCTTCCGCTCATATGTTTGCATGACACTCCTCAATTTTTTCATCCTCGGGTTGTTGCTATCCACTCCATTGGCTTCCATCTCTCTAACCTTCTGAAAAATCTCGTATTTCTGCGCATGAAGTACAATGAGCCGTTGGACGCGATGTCCAACTGTGGGAGATGGAGCAGTACTCATGTCGCTGGCGATGGATTGTATATCGCTCAAATCATCATCAGCTACTGCTGGGGGCAGCATTTCATCGTCGTTGGCCTGAACAAAACCCTCACGCAACCCTGATGCTCCCGCTTCCTTCGTCATAACCATTTCCTCCTCCTCTGCCCTCTTCCCCTCTGCCTCCTCCTCTGCACGCTGCTCGACCTCTGCCTTCGCTTCCGCAAGCCTCTTCTCCCGATCCGCCTCAATCAACACGCTCTCCATCTCCTCTAGGTGATTCACAGTAGCACTCAAACGAGAGACCTCCTCCCTGATTCGGGTATCCTCCACAGCATTATCCTGCACGACGGAGCCAGAACCGGAGAAATGGTCCTCGACAATCTTCCGAGCAGAAACCCTGCAAGGAAGAAGACCCCCAAAGCCCGTCTTGCTCCCTTTCTCGCCCCACACCAAGCCACAGAACCACTTTTCCCTAAGCTGCATCAAGTGGAGGACGGTTTCCTCGTCAATGCCGCCAGCGAGCATGGCAGGGCGGTCAAGGGGGGTAATGGAGGTGATGATGGTCTCGTATTGGTGCTTGATGTGTTGGCTGATATTGTATTTCTGGCACAGGTAAAGGGCGCGGACAGGGTCGCGCTCGTGAGAGGATGAATTGAAGATGTGTTCAAGGCGCGTGAGCGCAGTTTCTTTGATCTACGACAGGATGTAAGATATGATGCTCTGAGCATTAACACGAATGGTGCAGCATACCTCATGGAAACCCCATTTTGTAGCAAGGTCCAGAATACCCAGCCAATGTTCATCCCCAGACGGAGGATCAATACCACGGCTAAAATAGATAATGTCAGCATCTAGACGAGACATGAAGACGATGAACTACACACAAGGGATAAATAATCCTGAGGAAATTGTGGAAGTGAATCTTTGAGACACCATCCAGGACGATTGGATGCTTCTCTGAGCTCCCAGCATCGGAAAAGCTACCATTGGTGATCTCTTGGCTTGCGTTTAAAAGTGACTGAAAATATGTCCCATGTTCGATGAGCCCACTCCTTGGGACGGAAAATATCCTATCTTCTGCCTTGAAATCGTTAGCGAATCCAGACAAGCTACGAATGGATGAGAAGGTCAACATACCTTAAGCACAATATTCTCGCAGAAATAAAGAGAGTCTCTTTCGTCCTCTGTCGCTGCTTCAGCATCTGTGTTTGGCTTTACATCAACATCCAGAGCTGAGTCAATCTGCATGTCGAATTGGCTGGGGCTGATATCAGAATGCGTCAAGTCGAGACTCGATCTTCTGGTTGATGTTTCGGAGACGAAGGCAAGGCTCATAGGAATTCACAGGCTGAAGCGGTGGGCTGTTCGGTGGCGCTAGAGTTGGCTTTGTCTGGCTGGTCTCAAGGGACGGGGACAGGGGTTGGACAAGGAGATGAATTAGAAGGAAGGAAGGAAGAATAGTGTTGTCCCCAAGAAAGTGCTTCCACGATGTCCGTCTGTCGCACTAAAGCCATGAGGTCTGCTTTGTGATGATGCAGGCGTCTACTCCAAGCAGTTTACTTATCACCGCGCCTGGGAGCACAGCTGAACCTTTGTTCCGCAATCAGGGGTGCCTTGAACTACGCATTGTGTGCATCGAAAATACCTAAGTACTGATTCTATTTCGAATCAATCTGAAAGGGAAATCTAACTGCCTTTGGAGCGACTCGTCAGATATGGAGTCAAGATCATCAACGTCGTATTCAACCATGTTCGACTCAATTTAATAAGCAGTTCACACGATTCGGCATGAACGTAGGGATATACACCATTGCCACTCAAGTATTTTATCTTTTTATCTTTTTCAATACTATCTAACATACCAAACAGGCACTGGCATCACCTGCGGGAGTACTTATGCCTTTACTTACTTTTTTTGCCTTTGGGATCTTTTTTATTTCTACCTGTACAGTCGGTGGCGGCGATGGCGATGGGGCAACGGCGATGGAGGGTGAAGGCCATGGCGACGATGCTGGTAGCAGCGACAGCGATGGAGGCGAACACCATGGCGGTGATGCTGGTACCGCCGACTGCGATGGGGGCAATCCCCATGACGGTGATACTGGTGGTGAGACCATCTCCTCCCCTGCCGGACATCCCCCAAAGTTTCCTGGAGCAGACCACCCCAATATGTCCTTTCCCTCCCTCTGATGTCGCTCCTGCTCTTCCTTGACAACCTTCAGCGCTTTTTCATATCTCTCTGCTCTCTCCGCTTCCTCCCTTACACGCCTCTCCTCCTCCTCTCTCGCAGCTCTCTCGATTTCTTCCATTTCAAGCCTGATTATCTCTGCTTCAATGGCCGCCTCGATTGCGAGTCTTTCTTCCTCTTCCATCATTTCTCCCTCCGCCTGTATGGCATAGTCTTTCTGTGCTTCCTCTGCTCCCAAGTCCTCCATGAAACCTCTACTTGCTTCTTCCACTGCGCGTCTTGCTTCCTCCTCCTCTACGACCCTCAGTGCGTTTTGATACTGCTCGAATCGTCTTATTTCCTCACACAAACGTTTTTGCTCTTCCTCCATCGCACATCTCTTTGCTTCCTCTTTTTCACGACGAACCCTCGCCTTCTCCTCGGCCCGCTCTTTGTTCAGTTTTTCCAAGATCTGCTGCTCCTGCTTCAGCAGAACACTTGCTTCTTCCGCAAGGCGTCCCTCCTCCTCGCTCGTGGACACATCCTGACTATCAATGTAGATTTCTCCGCATTCCATCCAATCGAACGACCGTATTGACATGCATGCGGTGAGCGAATCCTTGATGATTTTCGTCGCAGGCTCCCTGCTCGGAAACAGGCCCATCTTTTCATCTGCGAGGGTCTGGTGGCCATATGCTCCCCAGACCTTCCCACAGAACCACCTCTCCCTCATCTCTGTGATAAGCTGGATCGTCGCTTCATCAAGCCCTGCGCCAACCATCACATTGTGCTTGAGAGGTGCGATTGAAGTGATGATGAGCTCAAATTGATGGACGATGTAATGACTGATGTTGTATTTCAGGCAGATGGCGAGAGCTTGGATGGGATCATGTCTCTGAGCTGGAGTGTCACCGGGGCATGTTGGCGAAGATATGAAGAGGTGTCGAAGATGCTTTAGGGCATTTTCACGAATCTAAAAGTAATCATATGGCGACAGGGAAAACATTGAGTGTGTCAATGAGGTCCAAGCGACACGAGGAGTGACGAAATAAGCGTACATTGGCAAAGCTCCACTTAGTCGCGAGATGGAGTATTCCTAGCCATTGTTCGTCGGTGCTTGGGCTAGCTACACCACAACTAAATTATCAGAAAAGGATCATTTAGTACAATGCAAAACGGCAAAGCGAAAGGAAGACGAACAACGGGTACATCAAACCCAACAAATTCCGAAAGTGGTTCTCAGAAACTCCGTGCAGGACGAAAGGATTCTCATCGGAGCTGCCTTGCGGAGGAAGAATTGCAGAGACAGATGCCGCTAGGCTGAACAGATTATTGAAATAGACCCCTTCGTTGACCAGACCACGCTTAGGGACGCAGAATAACGTGTCCTCAACCTAGCACAATAATTGAATCATAAACATTGAATCGCGATCATAGGTCAAAAGGCGATTACACATACCTTGAAAACGACATTCTCGCAATAAAGAAGGGCGTCCCTGTGTCTGGTGGATGTAACCATCGGCCCAGTTTTTGGCTCGTCGATGACGACCTCGTGGGGAATTGAAGGAGCATAAGGTTCATCTTTGATCTGAGGAAGCCCAGTAGGGAAGGTCAGTGGAGTCGGAATGTATTTGGCAACCTCAGTCATGTTGAGCCGCGAGCTGATACTTTCGATGTCGGAATCTGAGAATTCGAGACTGGAGTGTGTAGAGACCTCAGATGGGGCACGAATGCGCATCGACTGGTACGTGACGAGGTGCTGAGATTGTGATACCCTTATATAAAGGGTTTGAAAATTTGAACTCGTGATGGTCGAGAGAGAAAAGAAGGAAGGTTGATTAATGTCGATGTGCTTCTATTTATTTAGAATATGGCCCAACTTTGACATTGCAGTGAAATTACGACGCAACACGTGCTTGGGCGTCTAATTGAATGACCCCGTGTTGACTTGTCGAACGCACTGAAACCCTTGTACAGGTATTGGTACTCTAGAGGGCGTTGGGAGAAGCAAGAAGGAAAGGATAAAAAAGAATACGTCCGATGGTGATTCGTGACTGTAGTCCGACGGTGCAGTACAGTAACAATGGGACAGGTTGTTGGTTGCGTCTGTCATTGCCATCATGATAGTCATGGTACTCGAATCACTTAGCAATCGCTAAGTGTGATGCATTGCTAAAGTACACACAACATGAGTTCAAAAAGAGACAGCGCATCGAGGTCTATAGACCGGTCAAATCATAGTATACTAGACTTATACACATAGAGAGCATCCATAATCTTTCAAAAAAGTCCGGGATGCTCTGTCAGAGTGTATCTGAATCTGGGACTACAGGCGCTCAAAGATTATTGCATGTCCTAAATCTTTCCAACCAACTTCCAAATTCACTCTCAGTTTCTTCAACTTTGTATACTTCAACGCCATTATCAGAGTGACTATAACTGAGCGGCAAGGCACATCTGGTTGAAATGGGGTAATAAGGTTTTGTAAGAAAAATATTGGGTGAATATAAATGACTGATTTTCGCTCACCGATCCAGAGTGTTCTTAATCACAGAATATCGTATTCGCGAGTTGATGCTACCCCTACCAAGACGGATGAAGAAAGCCAAAGATTTTGCACCTGAGTGTAGTTGGTACTGAATCGTTTGCTCAACTTTCTGGCGAGAGGCCTGCGCATCGTAACCACCTAAATTAACAACCTGTTTTGTTGCATGAACGCCCACTGCCTCGTTCTGGGTTTGGGGCGTAGGTAAACCAGTCACTGCAGACAGGCATAAACGTGGCACTACAATGTCAGAAAGAAATTTTGAAATAGAAGCTGTGGGCGTACCTTTTTCCCAGTATTCTCGCAACTTTCGGTCATGTTCTTCCGCTACGCTCTTCAGCGACTGCATTTCCGAATCTGCTTCATTAACACCCTTTTCCTTCAATCCTCCAATGAGCTCAGCAACCACATTCTTATTGTAATGGAGAAGAATAAGCTTCTTATTTTGCGCCCCAGTGTCGTCTAAGAGGCCCTCGTCAGTCGTGCTTACACCAGAGCCTTTGTCGTCCACCAGCTCCTCACCAGGCTGAATGCATTCGTCAGGCCTGTCTCCAGTCTCTCTGATCTCTTCGCTCCCTCCCACCGCAACCTCATCCTTCTCCGCTTCCTTCATGCGCCTAACTTCATCCTCTAGCCATTTCACCTCCTCTTGGATCCAACACGTGTCAAGGTCCTTTTCGTTCTGCGTCGTCGGTCGGGGATCCAATGGTGCAAAGTGATCCTCGATGATCTTCCGCGCAGACATCCTGCAAGGGAAAATATTCGAGAACTCCGATCTTTTATCTCCCCAGAGCATGCCGCTCATCCACCGGTCCCTCAGATCCTTCAACGCCAGCACCGTATCGGTGCTGATGCCAGCAGCCAACATCGCTGAGCTTTCAGGGGCCTTGATAGAGGTAATGATTGCTTCAAACTGCTGCTTCATGTACTTTTGAACGCCATATTTCTGGCAGAGAAACAGGGCAACAATCGGGTCACGACGAGATGAACCAGAAGTGAAGAGGTGCTCGAGATGCATGATAGCAGTTTCCCGGACCTGAAGGAAGGAGCGTGCAACGCGTGAGTTCGTGTTGTGAAAGGGATGTGTAAATGCGAAAACATACCTCCTGAAAGCCCCATTTCGTCGCCAAGTCGAGGATACCAATCCAATGTTCGTCGCCAAAAGGTGCATCGACACCATAACTAAAGCCAGATGAATCAACTTGAATCAGTGACAACTAAAGATTTTTGGAATAAAGACACGTACAAGGGATATATAACTCTCAGAAAGTTATGTAGATGGATCTTGGAAACTCCTCCAAGGACGATGGGGTGCTGTTCTGAACTACCTGCAATGGGTAATTGAACACCGTGTTTGCTAAAGAGTGAATGGAAATAGGTTCCGTGATTCACGAGGCCACTTTTGGGAACACAAAACAATCTGTCCTCAGCCTCCACATCCCAATTAGTCTCCCTTAAATCTAGTATAGTATCAACGAAGACGTACCGCCAGCACGACATTTTCGCAGAAATATATAGGATCGCGCTCCATTGCGGTCGGCATCCGATTCTCTTGCTCTGTATTGCTTGATACGGCGTTGTGTTGATTCACTTGGGAAGCGACGTTGTCCACATATAGGTCCATGTCAAGTTGAGTGAAGCCAATGTCCGATTCAGAAAACGATAGATCGGTACTGGAACTCCCCGTGGATGCTTCAGATACCAAGCCAGAAGACATGGGGAGGGATGTTACAAGGGTAGGCTAACTGATGCTCGGATGTTGTATGCTGAACGACTGCAATGAAGGAATAATTTGTCAAGGATATGCTGGTTCTGTTCAAGCAGATGGATGAAATGGAAGAAGGAGTGAAGCAACGAGGTATTTGGTGTTGATGGGAGCTTTGATCCAGTCCCACACGCTGCCACCGCGCCACCGGCATCTATGGATGACATGAGGCGTTTCAATTATGCGGGCGCCTACTTTGAGGTCTGCATCCCATGATACGTCCTCAATAGGAAATAGGATGTGTGGTATGACGAGACAAAGAAAGAACATGTACTTGAAAGGCATATTTGTTCAAGCTAGAATGGGTCATGGTGAAATAAAATAAAGAAGAAATTCAGGGTCGTAGAATGCCATTGTTTCAACTGAAACTTGAACACATCCGAGTCTCGCTAGAAACACTTAGCAATATACCTATTTACATGTGTCACATAGCTTGAACATTCCAGCTTTATTTCATACATACTAGATACTGAGCACGAACAACCCAGCGGGTTCACTTAAGATGAACATGAATTTAACCGGTTTGTCGAACTAGGAGGTCGTCCAATGTCCCGGATAGGTGCACTGGCAGATTCGTCCTCCTGAATCCTAGCACCTGAGGCCTGAGGCCTACATTCCAGAAAATATATCCAGTTTGAAATGGGTAGCTGCTGTTTCCAAAGCCATACTTCCTGTTCTCTACGTTTCTGCTTGAACACAGGGCTCTCCCCCTCTAAGACAATGAAACGAGGTTCAGGTCGGTCATGGCGACGCTGAGGGACGAAACTAGGCGATATACGAGAGCTGGGACGACTAAGACTGATGAAAACGTCGACGACAGCAACACTAGACGACTGGGAGCGGTAAGAACGAAGACTGGGACTGACTGAGGCGAAAACCGATGGCGGCAGCGACTGGATATGAAAGCCAACGACGGTGGCTATGTAAAACTACTGGGAGACGACTGGAAGACGAAATATGACAAAGGACTGAACCAGATACTGTCGGCGCTGGGAGACTGGGAGTCAACGAAATACGACTGAAACTGGACAAACGACGGCTGGTGACCCTGATAAGACGAAAGGAAGCTCACATACAAAATCTGGGGTGCAAAAAATGGTTCAAAGTAAGCTAGAATAAAGTTGATAAGTAGTCTACCAAGTGAACACCAAGGTTAAATGACAAGAAATGAATGAAAAAGCGAAGAGAAAAGGACAAGAACACTGAAACGAAAGAAAAAAAATGAAACAAGAGAAACATAGAATAGGGATTTTGAATAGATGTGGTGTCTGACGGTCAGATGAGTGCGTTACAAAATACGATAAGATGTACGAATGTGTGGTGGGCATGACACATTGCATGCATGAGGGCAATCCTGATACCATGGCGTATGTGCATGTGTGATGGGTCACTGAAATCGTCCAAAATCGCGAAAGGAAGGTACGCGGGCGCGAGGCTCATTACCGCCCTGGCCCTGGCCCTTTCTCGCTTGAACGCCTTCCTTTCTTCCTTCGTTGCCTCATTTTCCGGTCTTCCAGCTTCGGGTGATACCTCTTTATCAGGCTCCGATCTTTTGGTGTCCTCCCTTTCTATGCCTTTTGATGCTACCACCTTGTGAGACACTTGAGTAACGTCAACCTTTGGCACAGAGGCTATATGTCATTCCTCTGCTTCCAATCCCTTTGCCGAGGCTTCCTACCAGCTTCCTCTCCGCAGAAGAACCAAGTTAGGTGCATCAACGTGATCCATCCAGCGAACCTTGAATCTGCACTGAGGTAACGCTCAATGATAATTCTCGCCGACGACCACGTCGGAAACAAGCAATCATCTTCGTTGATGCCCCGCTCGCCCCAGATCATCCCACAGTGTCACTGCTCGCGCATCCTCATGATCAACAAGATCATGGCTTGGTCCATTCCACTTGCTATCATTGCACTTCGATTGACAGGTCTGATAGAGGTGATCATCGTTTCGAGCTGGAGAATGACGTATCGGCCGATTTTGTGTACAAAGAGCTAAAGCATGCATGGGATTGTGAGGTGTGGACGAAGTAGTAGGGTTGTAGGATTGGAAGAGATGTTCCAGATGAGTGCGAGCTGTATCACGGATCTGTGCATGTGTTAGAGTATGTTTCGAATAGAGACGACTCGGAGCGACTTACACCAACACAGTTCCATTCTGTTGCAAGCTGGAGGATTCCGAGCCATTGGTCGTCCTTTTCGAGGTGCGCAGATCCCACTGGTACATGCAACTCCATTTCGAACATCAATAAAAGTTCTTGAAACAGCCAAGTAAAAATTAATCTCAGGAAATCGCGAAAGTGATCTTTCGAAACACCTTTTAAGATGATAGGGTTATCGTCTCAGGTACCAGGAGCGATTGCATGTGGGTTGGAGTGCGCTTCTGCTTCGAGTTTGGGGAATAGTTTGAGGAAGTAGCTTCCCACAGCCATCAACCCGTTTGTGCGCACACGGAAAAGCGTATCTTCTGCCTGATTATGGTGTAAATATGGAGATATCATACAGGGAGCGGTGAAGTGAATAGGCACACCTTGATTACAGCAGGTTTGTAGTAAAAATAGTGCTTTTGCCTTTACTTCCTTTCTTTATCTTCGAGTTCTTCTTTGTTTCTACCCGTACAGTCAGTGACGGTGATGGCGAAGGGGGCAACGGCGATGGGGGTGAAGGCCATGGCGACGATGCAAGTGGCGGCGACAGCGATGGGGGCAATGCCCATGACGGTGACGCTGGTGGCGGCACCATCTTCTCTCCTATAAGGGGTGCTCTAGGCTTGTTAAGGCAGTTTCTCGGATCTACGAGTGAATGTTAAGTGAGCGGCGAATGACGGGGATGGAATATGGAACAGCATACGTCAGGGAAGTTCCATTGCATTGCAAGTTGGAGGATTGCAAGCCATTGATCATCAGTCTCTGGTCCTTCCACACCACGGCGGTTGATAGAGAAGTATATTGTCTAAGTCACCACGATTAAAGACACAGCCAGAAAAAGACAAACTATGGATATATGAGCCCCAATAAATGTTGAAAATGATCCCTTTTCACACCATCCAAGACAATAGGATTGTCATTGAGCTGTCAGGTGGAGAGACCAGAATCAGTTTCGACTTGGTTCAGTAGAGACTCGAGAGTCGAAGTAGGTTCCACCTTCGGCCAAACCACCTTAGGGACACAAAATAGTGTCTTCAACCTATACATCAGATCCTGTTATTGGTGAAATGACCTCCAAATGAGTAGCAGATGGGGGCACCTGTAGAACAGTCTCACAATAAAACACTCCGTCTCTTGGCCGCATTGTTGGCTCTGACTCTGGTTTGGGTTCGGAACCAGGAACAACCTCAAGTTTTGCATCTGGACCATCTCCGTATTCAGGAGGTTCCATAGGGCATAAGTCAGGTGTGGTATGGGACTTGAGCCCGATAAATGGCCTATATCCATGGTGTCATTGAACAATGAGCCGAGGTTTTATATATCTGAGTGCAAGAATTCGAGGCCGGAGCCCAACGAAGCTCGCGATGTGGCACTACTACGCATCTATGAAGGGTGGCGGAGTTGTATTGTCCTGAAGGGTGCTTTAAGTTGTAGCTGATGATGGAGCGGAAATGCACGTCAAGAGAGAGAAGGAAGAAGCCAATTCTCAGGGTTGATGATAAATTTACAATGATGGTTCCACTCGGTTAAACCAGAGGCATAGCAAGTTAACTTAGGCGTCTATTTTCGTTGGTCATGAGACAGGCAGAACGGCTGACCTGAAGTTGCCAGTGCTTTGAACATTCCCCTTCCTAATATTACTCGCCATCTCGTCTCTGAGACAAATCCGGGTTATTTGTCCATTTTTAGAAAGGACGACGTATATGAAATGATTTTGCGACGCAGCCCATCATAGTCTCGCATAGTCACTAAGTCAGACCACGACAATAATATCAGGAACCAAAGTTAAACAGGTTCTCTTTGACACATGTATCCATCTCAAACCTCCCAAGCCCAAAATCGAAACCAATTTAACCAAAACCCTTTGACGTCGCTCCTGTTCTTCCTAACGTCATGAGAACATCCAGGGCTTTTCTAAATCCCTCCACTCTCTCCGCTTCCTCCCTTGCGCACCTCTTCTCCTCTGCCTCCTCGGCAGATATGTTCATTTCTTCCATTTCAAGCCTGATTCTCTCTGCTTCGGCATCCTCCAACGCACGTCTTTCCTCCTCCTCCATTTTCGACATGGAATAGTATCTCTCTGCTTCCTCCTTCATATGTCTCTCTTCTTTCTTCATGCGTCTCTCTTTCTTCATACATCTCTTTTCCTCTTTCCTATGTCTCTCCTCTTCCTCCTTCCTACGTCTCTCTTCTTCCTCCTTCATATGTCTCTCTGCTTCTATTTCACATCTTACCCTCGCCTCCTCTGCGGCCCGCTCTTTGTTCAGCTCGTCTAAGATCTGCTGTTCCTGCTTCTGTAAGACACTCGCCTCTTCCGCGAGGCGTTCCTCCTCAACCTTCGTGGACATGCCCGGATCACCAATATATATCTCCCCATATTCCAGCCAATCGAACGACATTGGCATGCACGCAGCAAGGGAATCCTTGATGATTTTCATTGCAGGCTCCCTGCTCGGAAACAGGCCCAGCTTTTCATCTGCGAGGGTCTGGTGACCGTATGCTCCCCAGACCTTCCCACAGAACCATCTCTCCCTCATCTCCATGATAAGCTGGATCATGTCTTCATCAAGCCCTGCGCCAACCATCGCATTGCGCCTGAGAGGTGCGATTGAAGTGATGATGAGCTCCAATTGATGGACGATGTGACGACTGATCTTGTATTTCAGGCAGATGGCGAGAGCTCGGATGGGATCATGTCTCCGAGTCGGAGTGTCACCGAGGCGTGTTGGAGACGATATGAAGAGGTGTAGGAGACGTTTTAGGGCACTTTCACGAATCTAAAAGTAATCATATGGCAACAGGGAAAATGTTGAGTGTGTCAATGAGGTCCAAGCGACACGAGGGGTGATGAAATAAGCATACATTGGCAAAGTTCCACTCAGTCGCGAGATGGAGTATTCCCAGCCATTGTTCGTCGGTGCTTGGGCTAGCTACACCACAACTAAAATATCAGAAAAGGATCATTTAGTACAATGCAAAACAGCAAAGCGAAAGGAAGACGAACAAGGGGTAAATCAAACCCAAGAAATTTCGAAAGTGGTTCTCGGAAACTCCATACAGAACGAGAGGATTCTCATCGGAGTTTCCCTGCGGAGAAGAAATCGCAGAGCGGCAAGCCGCTTCGTTGAACAAATTATCGAAATAGGCCCCTTCATTGACCAGACCGCGCTTAGGGACACAGAATAACGCGTCTTCCACCTAGCACCATAATTGAACTATAAACATTGAATCGTGATCGTAGATCGAAAGGGAATTACACATACCTTGAAAACAACATTCTCGCAATAAAGAAGACTATCCCTTCGTGTGGTGGATGTAAACGTCGGCCCAGCTTTGGGCTCGTCGATGACGACCTCGTGTGGCATCAAAGGAGTGTCAGGTTCATCTTTGACTTTGGGAAGTTCGGTAGGGAAGGTGGGCGGAGTCGGTATGGGGCTCGCATTTGCAGAAGATATGTATTCGGCCACCTCAGCCATGTTGAGCTGCGAGCTGATATTTTCGATGTCGGAATCTGAGAATTCGAGGCTGGAGTGCTTAGAGATCTCAGATGGGGCACGAATGCGCATCGGCTAGTACACGACGATGGGCTTAGATTGTGATGTCCTTGTATAAAGGGTTTGAAATTTTGAACTCGTGATGGTCGAGAGAGAAAAGAAGGAAGATTGATTAATGTTGATGCTTCTATTGAATTATGACCCCTCGTTGTTGGTGCAGTAAAGACACGATGCAGCACGTGCTTGGGCGTCTAATTGATGTTTACTTATCGAACCCACTGAATCCCTTATACGGGTATTGGTACTCTAGAGGACGTTAGGAGGAGCAAACAGAAGGAAAGGGTAAAAAGAATACGTCCCATGATAATGTGTAACCCTACTAGACTCTAGTCCAATGGGGCAGTAAAGTAACAATGGGACAGGTCCTTGTATGCCTCTCCGAGTCTCATCATCATGCTCGTCGTGGTACTCGAATCACTTAATTGCTAGATGTGATGCATGCTACTACAGACGACAATGAGTTGAAGAGAATACAAAAAAAAGTTAGACGTAGAATTACAAATAACGTGAGATAGTGCGTCCAGGTCCATAGACAGGTCAAGCAGTATATTAGACCCATATTAGACCCATACGCACAGAGAACATCCCTGACCGTCCAGCAAGTTCAGAATGCTCTCTCAGAGTGTATCTAAATCTGGGGCAATGGGCGCTCAAAAATTATTTTCTGTCCTGAATCTTTCCAACCAACTTCCAAAGTCTCTTTCAGTTCTTTCAATTCCGTATACTTCAATGCCATTGTCATAGTGATTAAGGCTGAACGGCAAGGCACATCTAGTTGAAACAGGGTAATAAGGTTTTGTAAGAAAAATATTGGGTGAATATAAATGACTGATTTTCGCTCACCGATCCAGAATGTCCTTGATCACAGAATATCGTATTCGCGAGTTAATGCTACCCCTACCAAGACGGATGAAGAAAGCCAAAGATTTTGCACCTGAGTGTAGTTGGTACTGAATCGTTTGCTCGACTTTCTGGCGAGAGGCCTGCGCATCGTAACCACCCAAATCAACAACCTGTTTTATTGCATGAACGCCCACTGTGTCGTTCTGGGTTTGAGGCGTAGGTAAACCAGTCACTGCGGACAGACGTAAACGTTTCACTACGATGTCAGAAAGGAAATTTGAAATAGAAGCCGTGGGCGTACCCTTTTCCCAGTATTCCCGCAACTTTCGGTCCTTTTCTTCTGATACGCTCTTTAGCGACTGCATTTCCGAATCTGCTTCATTAACACCTTTTTCCTTCAATTCCTCAATTAGCTCTGCAACTGCATGCTTATTGTGATGGAGGAGGATGAGCTTCTTATTTTGTGCCCCAATGTCGTCAGGGACGTCCTCGTCAGTCGTGCTTGCACCAGAGCCTTTTTCGTCCACCAGCTCCTCACCAGGCTGAACGCATTCGCCAGGCCTGTCTCCCGTCTCTCCGATCTCTTCGTTCCCTCCCACTGCAACCTCGTCCTTCTCAGCCTCCTTTATACGCCTAACTTCGTCTTCTAGCCATTTCGCCTCATCTTGAATCCAACACGTGTCAAGGTCCTTGTCATCCTGTGTCATCGGTCGGGGATCCAATGATGCGAAGTGATCCTCGACAATCTTCCGCGCAGACCATCTGCGAGGGAAAACATTGGAGGATTCCGACCCTTGATCTCCCCAGAGCATACCCCTCATCCAACGGTTACTCAGACTAGTCAACAGTAGGGCGGTATCAGTGTCAATACCACCATCCAACATCGCTGAGAGATCAAGAGGTTTGATAGAGGCAATAATGGCTTCAAATTGTTGTTTGATGTATTTGTGGATGTCGTACTTTCGGCAGAGGAAAAGCGCATAGATTGGATCACGATCTCGTGAGGTGAAAAGGTGTTCTAGGCGTTTGAGGGCAGTTTCTCGGACCTGAGTCGTTGTAGATGAAGTAACTAAGATTGCCTAGTGGACGGAATTAATCATGAACGAACGCACCTTTTGGAAGCCCCACTTGGTTGCAAGGTCAAGTATTCCAAGCCAATGTTCGTCACCAGAAGGAACATCAACTCCATAGCTAATGCGAGAGAGAGATAAGTGGGGGTTACGACGCTTGAGGATGTTAGGATACATACAATGGGTATATCACTCGCAGAAAGTTGTGGAAGTGGACCTTTGAAATGCCCTCCAGGACAATAGGGCATCGCTCCAAGCTAGAAGGCATTCCACCTTTGACGTCGTCGTGTGGTTGAGTACCGAAAAGTGACTGAAAATAGGTTCCGTGCTCGAGGAGTCCACCCTTCGGAACACAAAACACCCGGTCTTCGACCTGCAAAACAAAGTCAGTCCCCTAAATGACCAGAAAGCCACAACTGACGCACCACCAAGACAACAGTTTCGCAGAAGTAGATAGCATCTCGTTCCAAAGTTGTGGTGTCCATCTGAGTCCCAAGCACACTTTGATCAGGCTGAGGGGTGTCAAATTCATCGAGGTCGACCTTCGCAAGTTCAGTTGAAAAGGTAGGGGGAGCCAGTATGGGGGTTGCAGGAGGTGCTTCTTTCTCGGTATTAATATCAGCCATGTTGAGATGTGAGACGACGCTTTCCACGTCTGAATACGAGAATTCAAGGCTTGAGTGCGTAGAGACTTCGGATGTAGCACGGTTGCGCATCTGTCAAAACACGGTGGTATGGTTGAGTTGTGAGATGATTACTCCGAGGAGAGCTTTAAAACGTGTGAGGGTGAAGGAAGAAACAAAGGAACGAGATGAATTCTCATGAGTAAGCTCCTATTTAGTAATGACTCCACGTTGTCACCCACGATGCATCCTGTGTTTGGGCGTCTATCTGAAGTGGTCCTTCAATGGACTGGCATTGGTCGATGACCAGACATGATCCGTTGGTGACAGGGATTGTGCATGAAATATATTACAGCAATATGAAGAATTACATATATAATTGCAATGATACCAGCGGCGTGCTATCGCCGAGATAACCGGACATGCTCGCATCGTTTATCTTTCCCAATACTTACCACCATCAGAATATTGGCACGCTTTCAAAGACTACGGCTTCTCCTGAATCTTTCTAACCAGTTTTCAAAATCTGCACTCGACAACCCAATTTTGTATTCCATTATTCCGCCATAGGAACAGCCGGCAGCAGTCAAAGAATACCTAGTCAAACGAAGAAACATTTTATTAAAATTCTTGAACCAATAAAAAATGATGATTATGCTCACCGATTCAAAACATCCCTCATTAGAGAATTTCGTATTTGTGGATTGATCCTGCCACTACCAAGACGGATGGAAAAAGCCAAAGATTTTGCATTGGGGTGTAGTTCGTCCTGGATCGCTTGCTCAAGTTTCTGACGAGAGGTTTGTGCATCATGACCGCACAAATCAACAACCAGAACTTCCTTCTTGGGTTGATCACTTGTGTCATTCTGCACCTGCGACACCGATAAACCAGTAACTGCAAACACACGGGAATATTACATGATGATGTCAGAGAGGAAGGTTGAACATAGGAGTCGTGAGCGTACTTTTTCCCCAGTATTCCCGCAACTTTCGGTTGTGTTCTTCCGCTACGCTCCTCAACGACTGGATCTCGGAATCCATCTCATTAACACCCTTTCCCATCAATTCTTGAATTAACTCGGCAACTAAAAGCTTCTCATGATGGAGAAGAATGAGCTTCTCATTTTGTGCCCCAGTGTCGTCCGGGACATCCTCGTCGGTTGCGCTTGCACCAACGCCTTTGTCATCCATCAGTTCCTCACCAGGCTGAACACGTTCATCAGACCCGTTTCCCGTCTCTCCGATCTCGTCGTTCCCTGCCACCGAAACCTCGTCCTTTTCCACCTCCTTCATGCGCCTAACTTCGTCTTCTAGCCATTTCACCTCATCTTGAACCCAACACGTGTCAAGGTCCTTGTCATCCTGCGTCATCGGTCGGGGATCCAATGCAGCAAAGTGATCTTCGACAATCTTCCGCGCAGACAGTCTGCGAGGAAAAACATTGGAGGCCTCCGACCCTTTACCCCCCCAAAGCATACCACTCATCCACCGGTCCCTCAGATCCTTCAACAGCAGCACCGTATCTGTGCTGATACCAGCAGCCAACATCGCTGAGCTCTCAGGGGCCTTGATAGAGGTTATGATGGCCTCGAACTGCTGCTTCATGTACTTTTTGACACCGTATTTCTGGCAGAGAAACAGGGCAACAATCGGGTCACGACGAGACGAGCTAGAACTAAACAGGTGCTCGAGATGTGTGATAGCAGTTTCCCGGACCTGAAAGGAGGTGCGTGAAAAGCATGAGTTCGTGGTGTGAAAGGGATTTGGAAACTCGAGAACACACCTCTTTGAAGCCCCATTTCGTCGCAAGCTCAAGGATACCAATCCAATGTTCGTCGCCAAAAGGCACATCGACGCCATAACTAATAGTCAGATGAATCAACTTGAATCAGTGACAACTGTGGCATAAAGACACGTACAAGGGATATATAACTCTCAGAAAGTTATGTAAATGGATCTTTGAAACTCCTTCAAGGACGATGGGATGCTGTTCTGAACTACCTGCGACGGGTAATTGAACGCCGTGTTTGCTGAAGAGTGATTGGAAATAGGTTCCGTGATTCGCGAGGCCGCTTTTGGGAACACAAAACAGCCTGTCCTCAGCCTTCATCCCGATCAGCCCCCTTTAAATCTAGCATAGTATCAAGGAAGACATACTGCTAACACGACATTTTCGCAGAAATAGATGGGGTCGCGCTCCATTGCGGTCGGCATCTGGTTCTCTCTCTCCGCATTGTTCAATCCAGTCGTGTTTTGGTTGGATTGGCATGCGACAATGTCCACATTGAGATCCATGTCGAGCTGAGTGAAGCCAATGTCCGAGTCAGAGAGTGATATATCGATGCTTGACGTTCTTGTGGAAGCCTCAGATATGAAGCCAGAAGACATTGGTATAAAATGTTGCAATGGTTGGTTGGTAACTGAATCTATGCAGTGAACGTCGAATGATTGTGATTATTGTGTGTAGCAAGTGTATGGGCGGAAATGGAGAAAAGGAAGAAAAGAACGAGAACACGAGGTTGCTGTTGTTGATCGGAGGCTTGAGGCAGTCCCACAAGCTGCCATCGGCATCCACAAAGACATGAGGCGTTTTCCAGGTATGTGGGCGCCTACTTTGTAGTCAGTACTCCCATACAACAACCTCGAACTCCAAATTAGATAGCTAAAATGTCAAGCTTCATGCTCTGATACTACAGTGAGTGACTGAATACCGGGACCCAATAGCCTCTCGAAGGTTTGTTCGATCTTCTGTGCCGCAAGATTTCTACACCTTTAAGGCTTCTAGGGAAATTGTACCGGGTTCGAAACCAAAATCTGCAAATATTGCATGTGCTGAGTGCTCTTGAAGTCGAGCACCGCTCATATATAATTAGGCTTGCAGGCTGGAGTCTGGTCAGGCCAATAGCTGATCTCCCTAAACACAATGCCTCAGCGGCCATTTGGTGTTATGGGGCTTGAGTGGAAGCTGATGGATTGCTGTGATATTAGATTGCAGGACGACGTTATACGAGTAATATATGGTTCAACCATGAGGATGGGGTAAGAGAAAGAACGAAGAAAGAGCAAGAGCGATTAGGAAACGACTAGGAATCTCATAACCAATGGCTACCAACTGTCCTGGTCCAACTCTGCTTGCCTCTGTCTCTCAGCCTTGAGTCGTCGATACCCAGCCAACCATTCTCCAAACTCGTTTTCTGGCACGTCAACATTGGTAATCTTGCGATTTCTAGAGTCTTCAGTGCTATACTTCAACAGATTGTAGCTGCACACACAGTTAAGTAGAGTGTAAAATAAGGGGGATAGACGATACTCACTACATGATGGTATTTGCAATAGCATTTCTTTGCTTGCCCGCCATATTCTTCTTGGGTCCAATTACGATGGTGAACATCAAAGAACGTGCATTGGGGATAAGCAGTTTCTCCAGACTGTCTTCGATCTTGTCCGCCGATTTTTGTTCATTCCGATTCTCCAATCTGATCACATCCTCTTCAAAGTCAGCATAGACATCTATTCCAACATCCATTCCAGTGCCTACAAATCATCCAATATCAGCAGGATTTTTTGGGGGTAGATGCGTAGCGGCCATAACTGGCGATTCTAGCACTCACCCCGTTCCCAGTATGTCTGTATCTTTCGCTCATACTTCTGCATAACACTCTTGAGCTTCTGTATTCTTGGATTGCTGTCGTCCACTCCAACTTGTTCCAACTCATTAATCTGCTTCAACAAATCATGCTTCTCTGCATGAAGTAGAATGAGGCGCTCTAAGCGAGGTCCAACGTCCGAAGATGGAACAGTGCTCATGTTGCTGGCGACAGATCGTATGTCGTCCAAGTCTTCAGTGGCTACTTCTTGGGATGATGCTTCACCAACGTTGAGCTGAACAAGAGCCGCCTGCGACTCTGGTACTTCAGCTTCCTTCTTCCTAGCCATTTCCTCCTCCTCTGCCCTATTTCTCTTGGCCTCCTCCTCTGCCCTCTCCCTCTCGGCCTCCTCCTCTGCCCGCCTCTGTGCATCTACCTTTGCTGCTGCGAGCTTTTTCTCCCGATCCGCCTCAATCAACACGTTCTCCATCTCCTCCAGATGTTTCACAGTAGCGCTCAAACGAGAAGCCTCCTCCCTAATCCGGGTCTCCTCCGCAGCCTTATCCTCCACCGCGAGGGAGCCAGAACCCGAGAAGTGGTCCTCAATAATCTTTCTAGCAGAAAGCCTGCATGGAAGGAGACCCCCAAATCCAGTCTTGCTGCCTCTCTCGCCCCAGACCATGCCGCAGAACCACTTCTCCCTAAGCTGCATCAAATTAAGAATGGTTTCCTCATCGATGCCGCCAGCGAGCATGGCAGAACGGTCGAGGGGGGTAATGGATGTGATGAGTGTCTCGTACTGGTGTTTGATATGTTGATGGATATCGTATTTCTGGCAAAGGTAAAGGGCGCGGACGGGGTCGCGGTAGTGAGAAGATGAAGTGAAGATGAGGTCGAGGTGGGTAAGCGCAGCCTCTCGGATCTATGACAGGATGTGAGATACGGGGTGCTGAGCGTTGACGTTAATGAGGTAGCATACCTCATGGAAACCCCACTTCGTAGCAAGTTCCAGGATACCAAGCCAGTGTTCATCCCCAGATGGAGGGTGAATACCACGGCTGGAATAGAGGGTCAATTAAATGCCAACGTCTAGACAAGACACATCGAAGAAGAGGAAGTACGTACAAAGGATAAATAAGCCTCAAGAAGTTATGGAAGTGGATCTTTGAAACGCCATCCAGGACAATTGGATGCTTCACTGAACTCCCTGCGTCGGAAACGATGCCGTCGGTGACCTCTTGGTTCACGTTGAAGAGTGACTGAAAGTAGGTCCCATGTTCGATGAGCCCACTCCTTGGGACGGAAAATATCCTGTCTTCCGCCTTCAAATCGTTAGCAAATCCAGACAAGCTACGAGTGGATGGGAGAAGGTCAACATACTTTGAGTACGACATTCTCGCAGAAATAAAGAGGATCTCTTTCGTCCTGTGTCGCTGCTTCAACCTCTGTGTTTGGCTTTACATCATCATCCAGAGCTGAGTCGATGTGCATGTCGAATAGGCTAGGGTCGATGTCAGAGTACGACAGGTTGAGGCTCGATCTCCTGGTCGATGTCTGCGAGACGGAGGTAAGGCTCATATGAATCTACAGGCTGAAACGATGGGTCTCTGGGCAACGGTTTAGTGTCTGTCTGAGGCTGTCGCTGGCTTGAGTGACGGAGGAAAAGGTTGAATAAGATGGTGAATTAGGAGGAAGGAAGGAAGAAGAAGGATGCTGTCTCCAAGGAAGTGCTTCTACATTTCAGCCTGTCATGATAAAGGCATGTGGTCTGCTTTGTAAGTATGTGGGCGTCTACTTGGAGGCACGATGCAGTGCACTTTCACTGTGCGTGGGAGCACCACTGAACCTTTGTTCTGCAATAGAGAGTGCCTTGTACAGCGCACTGTGTGCATCGATGACTGCTTCCGTTTCGAAATACTGTGAAAGGTGCATCTAGCTGAGTTTGGGAGGATTCATCAGAGATGAGATTGTAATTCAACCACCTTCGCTTGAGTTCAGGACTGAATAAGCAGTTCGCACGATTCGGCCTCTGCCACTGAGTAATTCAGAGTGTGTAAAGCTCGAATAGGTCGAATAGTCAGTGTCGTCCAACGGTTTCCCTTGGACCTGGCGTGACTATGAATCAGATTTTGATACTCTCATTGAACGTGATGGTATAGGAGGTGTAAAGTAATATATGGGAAGAGCGACTTCTTTCTAGTAATTCATGTTCAAGGTTTACATGTCTTGTGTGCTAAAGTGCCAATATTTCTCTATTCAGTCCATGTTTTCTCATCCTTTACTATTATTTCCGATCCTATTCATTCATTATTATTTATACAGAAACCTCATATTTGCTACTTTCCAGTCAACTCTCGTCTACTGGAGTAATACATTTATTTATTATCATCTAGTCCTCTGCCTACATTTGATAGAAAGAACTTCGAGAAGTCACCGACCTGGTAAGGCTTTCGCTCTTGGTCGTGGTAAAGGACAAAGCGAAGCTCGCGTTTCACCTCCTCTTTAGTCTTTTGACGCAATTCTTCTTCTTCTATCTGGCGTAGGTCCTCCCCTTCGATTCTCAGTCTCCCCGCTTCTTCTTCTTCCTCTTTCTCTTTGAGAAAATCCTCATTCATAACACACTGTTCCGGCTTCTTCTGTTTATCAGTACAGCGGCAGATTTTGTGCGGCCTCTTGTCTTTGCACCCCCTGCAATTTATTTCTTGTTGTTCAGCCTCAGCAGCCACCTTTTTCTCCTGCGCCGCCTTTTCCTCTCCGAGCTTGCGTTGCAGTTCCCGCTCCCTTTCCAGCTCGATCAGTCCTTTCCCTTTCTCTTTGTCTATCTTCTCCTTGTTCTTTCTCTCCGGCCTCGCCTTCACCTTGTCTCGCTTGAGCACCTTCCTTCCTTTCCTCCCTTCCTCTTTCTCGTGCTCCAATCTCTTAGCTTCCTCATCCTCTGCTTTCAGAGCTGGGCTCTTTGCGTTCTCCTTTTCTACCTCCTTTATTTCCACCACCCCATTTACCTCTTGCATACAGTCGACTTTCAATGTCGAAACGACTCGTAATTCCTCTGCTTCCAATTCCTTCGCCACATTTTCAAGCCGTTCGTCCTCTCTTTTCCTATCATCTTGTTCTCCCTCGGGGTTGAGCCCAGTTATGTGCGTCAACGTGATCCATCCAGCGAACCTGGAAGCCTTGCTGAGATATCGCTCGATGATAATTCTAGCTGACAATCGTTTCGGAAACAAACGACCTTCTTCTTTGATGCCCCGCTCGCCCCAGATTATCCCACAGTGCCATTGCTCGCGCATCTCCAGGATCGCCAAGATTGTAGCCTTGTCTATTCCGCTTGCTGTCATTGCGCTTCGATTGAGAGGTCTGATAGAGGTGATGATCGCTTCGAGCTGTTGACTGACATATTGGCCGATCTTGTATTTCATACAGAGAGATAAAGCGCGCATGGGGTCGTGAGGTGTAGACGAGGTAGACGAAGTGGTAGGATGGCAGGATTGGAAAAGATGTTCGAGATGGGCGAGAGCTGTGTCACGGATCTGTGCGTGTGTTAGAGTATGTTTCGAATAGAGACAAGCCGACTCGGAGCGACTTACACCAATGCAGTTCCATTCTGTTGCAAGCTGGAGGATTCCAAGCCATTGGTCGTCCTTTCGAGGTGGGCAGATCCCACTAGTACACACAAGTTCATTTCAAAATTTAATGAAGATCGTGAAAGAACCAGAAAAAAACACATACAAGGGATAAATTAATCTCAAGAAATCGCGAAAGTGGTCTTTCGAAACGCCTTCCAAAATGATAGGGTTGTCGTCTGAGGTACCCGGAACGATTGTATCTGGGTTAGATTGTGCGTCTGCTTCGAGCTTAAGAAATAGCTTGGGGAAGTAGATTCCCACCACCATCAGCCCGTTTTTGGGCACACAGAAAAGCGTATCTTCTGCCTGTTATAAGATAGATATGAATAAATTGTTGCAAAGTGAGTAGCGAAGTGAATGCATTATCGCACCTTGATCACGACGGTTTGGTAGTAAAATAGATAGTCTCGTCGTATTCCGCCCTCGAGGTCATTCGCTACGGTGGGCAGACTCCCGGAGCCCATTGAATCATTGGGATGAACTGCCTGAGGGGGCTTGCTAGAGTCGGAGGATGGATGAGGGTCTGTCATGTCTGCTTCAAGTTGAAGGTCGACGGTTTCGATGTCTGAACTCGATAAGTCCAGACTTGAGTGGGAAGTGGAGACTTCTGATACGGATATAGAACGTATACGCATATATTCGTAGACTTAGGATAGTTGAGCGTCGCGAAACGACTATAGTGTGGAATAGCCTTTGCTGAGCGGTAGCTGGAAATGAGGGGCAATGTGGGGGGAAAGGAAGCAAGACCGAGTTATCTCGTTTGCTTATATGCATCTTATATGACTCGAGTCTGTGGGTCCACGATGTGTAATGACCCCGTGCTTAGGCGTCTTTTTAGAAGGTCAGGAGGACACGTCGTGGGGTCTTGGACGGTCAAAATAGGACACTATGGGAGAAATGTTACCACCTCTGTTCAGCCTCACAAGGCTCATTGCGCATCAAATTAGTGTTACATTGCTTTGCATCGCTCCATGGTTGGTGGTTTGAACTGGAGAGTACTATATTTGCATTGCAATTCATGAGATTTGTTGGTGATCAAACGGAGTGCATAATCGTATGTACATGTATTATATCTGGTGAACAAAGAACTTTAAAAGTTTATGGAAGAAACGGGGCCGAATGGGACGTACAGAGTGGAAAGTTATACTGAGATATGGAGAACGATGAGTCGAGGACACAGTGAAACAAGTAATTAGCCTCATCCAACCCAATCCTGAATATCACGCGCAAGGATCAGCCAACTCTGGTACCACTTGATTCTGACGTGCCTGAACCAATTGCTTGAACTCGAATAACCAGTCTGCAAATTTATCTTCCGATATTACGATTTTAGATAATTTGCGGTTATGAGGGACTTCCATGGTGTAGGGTAGAAAAGTGTAGCTGAGAGAGGTGAACCCATCAGAACCAATTTGAACATGTAATGACGAGGGATTAATATCGACACGGATTTGCAAGCACTCACTATTCTCGTATCTCCGCACAGACTGCCTTTTGTTTCGCAGTTAACGCTTTCTTTTTTCCAACTAGAATGCTAAAAATTAACAACCGAGCATCAGGGCACAACAAGCTCTCTAGTGCCTCTTCGATCTTCCGGCGAGACCTTTCCACATTCAGCGATTCTAGACATATAGTCTCGGGTTCCGAACAACCACTAAAAAGATTTGCTTGCGATGTACCTATTGCAAAAGTGCAGTAGTTAGAACCGACCAGGATTCGCTTTCGCGCTGCTCACCATTTTCCCAGTACTTCCATATCTTCCTCTCGTATTTCTGCACGACACTCCTCAGTTTCTTCATTCTTGGGTTGTTGTCGTCCACTCCAACACGTTGCAACTCGTCAATCTGCTTCAACACATCGTGCTTCTCCGCATGAAGTAGGATGAGTCGCTCAACACGAGGTCCAACTTCGAGGGATAGGACAGTGCTCATGTCGCTCGTGATAGATCGTATGTCGTCCAAGTCGTCATCGGCTGCTACTGGGGATGGTGCTTCATTGTCGCTGGCCTGAACAAAACCTTCATGCGACTCTGGTACTTCTGCTTCCTTCTTCCTAGCTATTTCCTCCTGCTCGACCCTCTTCCTCTTGGCCTCCTCCACACGCTTCTCGGCCTCTGCCTTTGCTTCCGCGAGTCTTTTCTCCTTCTCCGACTCAATCAATACATCCTCCATCTCCTCCAGGTGCTTCACAGTAGCGTCCAAACAAGAGACCTCCTCCCTAATCCGGGTGCCCTCCACAGCATTATCCTCCACCACTAAGGTGTTAGGACCAGCGAAGTAGTCCGCGACAATCTTCCTAGCAGAAAGCCTGCAAGGAAGAAGACCCCCAAAGCCCGTCTTTCTCCCTTTCTCGCCCCACACCAAGCCGCAGAACCACTTCTCCCTCAGCTGCATCAAGTGCAGGATGGTTTCCTCGTCAATGCCCCCAGCGATCATGGCAGGACGATCAAGGGGGGTAATGGAGGTGATGATGGTCTCGTATTGGTGCCTGATGTGTTGGCGGATGTCATATTTCTGGCATAAGTAAAGGGCGCGGACGGGGTCGCGGTAGTGCGAGGCGGATGTGAAGATGTGTTCAAGGTGGGTCAGGGCGGTTTCTTTGATCTACAACAAGATGTAAGATACGATATCCTGAGTGTTGACGCTAATGAGGTAGCATACCTCATGGAAGCCCCATTTCGTAGCAAGGTCCAGGATACCGAGCCAGTGTTCGTCTCCTGATGGAGGATCAATACCACGGCTAGAATAGAGGGTTAATTCAGTGTCAAAATCCAGACAATACACGTTGATGATGATGACTCAGTACGCACAAGGGGTAAATAAGCCTGAGGAGGTTATGGAAGTGAATTTTCGAGACACCATCCAAGATGATTGGATTCTTCTCTGAGTTCCCTGCGTCGGAAACACTACCACTGATGATCTCTTGGTTCACATTTAAAAGTGACTGAAAGTAGATTCCATGTTCGATGAGCCCACTTCTGGGGACGGAAAATATTCTGTCTTCTGCCTTTGAATCGTTAGCAAATTCAGACAGGTTATGTGCAGACAGGAACGTCGACATACCTTGAGCACGACATTTTCGCAGAAATAAAGAGGATCCCTTTCGTCCTCCGTCACTGCTTCAGCCACTGCGTGTGGCTTTAGATCAACATCCGGAGCTATGTCGATCTCCATGTCGAATTGGCTGGGGTTGATATCAGAGTACGATAAGTCGAGGCTCGATCTCCTGGTCGATGTCTGCGAGACGAAGGCAACGCTCATAGGAATCAGCAGGCTGAAACGATGGGCCTTTGAGCAGCGTTGGAGTGTCTGTCTGGTGCTGTCGCTGTCTCAAGGAACGGGGAAAAGGTTGAATAAGATGGTGAATTAGAAGGAAGGAAGGAAGGAAAGAAGAAAAGTGTCGTCTCCAAGGAAGTGCTCTTCCACCTCCGCCTGTCACGATAAAGCCATGAGGTTTGCTTTGTAATTATGTGGGCGTCTACTTGGAGACTCGTACTGCGTGTGAGAGCATAGCTGAACTTTGGTTTCGCAAGAGCAGTGCCTCGCGCTGCCCATTGTGTGCATTGAAGAGGCTGCTTCCGTTTCGAAATACTGTGAAAGGTGCATCCACCTGACTTTGGGAGGATTCCTCAGAGATGAAGTCGTAATACAACCACATTTTTGCCTCAATCAAGGTCTGAATTAGGGACTAACATGGGAACCGAATAACCGGTAAATTATTTGTAATTATCCGTACCGTGTAATAAATTGTAGTAACCGTGGATAAATATGGATTAACCGTGGATTTTGTGGATATCCAGGTACAGTCGACTCTGATATAACCGATAGTTGTGATAACCGATACTCTGCTCTAACCGATAGATTTTCGTGTCCACCAAGTTGGTAGGCGGAGAAAATGGCTTCATAACCGATAACTCTCCTCTATCCGATAGCCGATAGCTGAAAATTAGCAAAAGCGATAGGTTTTCGACCCTTCAGGGTCCTATTTTCGGGCAAATTCGCCCTATTTATTATATTTTGGTTGGGTTTTGAGTGTATTCGGCCTTACATCATCATCAAGAGACTTTACGAGACAGAAATGAACATGAAATCAGGCTAATTCGGGTGATTCGAGACCGCTGTGGGGTCACTTTCAGTCACAATATATCACAATCAGGGTCCTCCCACCCCAAAAAATACTGAATTTTTGATACATTTTATTTTATTCTCTGAGGTATCCGATACTCTCCCATAACCGATAGCTGAGGACGTCCACCGACAGCTATCGGTTATTTCAGAGTCGACTGTATATCCGTTCTTATTTTGGAAGAATTGAATCTCCGACAGCCAATTTTGATTTCCTTGGTCAAGGCACTTCGAAAATGTTGCACTCCTCTCTCGCACATAATCTCTGACCTTGATTAACCCATACTACACCCCATCCATGGCCAGAAGACATGGCAAAAGTGCTAAAACTGCTAAAACCACCAACACATCCAACACAACTGCTTTAACCGAGGATCCCATCATTGATCAGGACACTGGGCCAAGTCTCCCTGCCGCACCCTCCCCTGCAACACAGCCACCCGCATCTATTTTCCCTCGTCCAGGCCCTCCTGCTACTCCACCACGATCTATCCCTTCATTTGTTCCCAATGTACCTGTTCAGCAACGTGATTCAGGCTCAAGCAGTGGTGAAGACTTCCCTGACATCTCTGAGACTGGTCCATTCTCCGATGAAGATGATCCATCACCTGCACCACCTGTGGCTAAAGCCAAGACTCGTGCCCCTGTCATTGCATCACCAGTAAAGAGGCGGCATGTAAGGAAGGAGGGAAATGCAAAGATTGTCACCATGGCAGATCTTGAGCTGAAGGACGTTGATGATGACAAGATTATTCGTACGTTAAAATTGTAAAATCTTTTTAAATATGATATAAATCATTATTCCTTTTAAATAGGTGCACATAAAGACACATGGAATTCTGATGTTTACGATCACTACTCCATTACCATCTGTTGCAATGAACAAAATGGTTCAATCGACTTCATCTTCACATGTGCAACACATCCTGAAAACCATCCATCTCCCATTATTCGATCACGTAAAAATACAGGTCATGGAACAAGTAATCTTTGGAAGCAAGCCATGGCCTGTGACAAGAAGCAGGGGAAGGATACCACCAAAAAGATCAACACTGCTCCAATCAGGTATTCTGAAGGTGCCCATTGTGTTCTTATTGCTTTATGCTGTGCGAAATATGGTCGTCCATTCAACATGGTTTCTGATGAGGAATACCTTCTGGAGGTTCAAATGCTTTGTCCAGAAACTAAAGTCCCTCTTCCTATTACTGTCCAACGAGATTTAATCCACATCTACGAGCATGCCTCAATACACATTCGTGGCTATTTTCAGGTATGTAATGTATTTGTCTTTCATATGCCTATAATAATTGATATATTTTTGAAGGACCGCACGGGTGCTATTCATCTTGAACTGGATGGATGGACTGCACCAATTGTAATTTCATACCTTGGCTTGATATTTATCTGGTAAGAGAATGGGAAGCTCTATTGCTCAGTACTGGAATTCTTACAGTATGAAATTTAATTCTTAATTCTAATATAAATTCTGACACACCCATCCAGTCTTACGCAAAAGCATGATGGCGCATATCTTGCTTTGAAGACTGCAGACTGCCTCAAGCGTTTTGGTCTTGATAAATTGGTATGTGGATTATAGTATTAATATAAATAAAATAATTTTATTAATGACATATTGGCAGCTTCTGGGACTTTGTATGGATAACGCAGGAAACTGCAATACACTTGCTAGAAATCTTCCACAGCATATCCCAACATTCAATGGTGATCATAGTCGCTTAAGGTGCATGGCACATATTGTAAATCTTGTTGCCAAGGTAAAGCTTCACTCCTAATAAATATCTATTGACTAAAAACATATTATTAGGCATTTATATCTTTCTTTTTCAAGAAACCCAAGTCAAAGAAAGTAGTGCGTCCTTCTAATGAACATGGTGTGGTTGTGGATGAGGTTTCATTGGATGGTGATGACATCATTGATGAGGGTGATGCAGCAGCATTGGAAGAAGCTGAGGTAGATGCACAGTGTATGGTGGATGAAGCAGATCAGACAGTGGTAGATGAGGGACAAGTTGTTCATGATGAGCAGGTGGTTCGATCTATTCGAGAGGAGGCTATTCATCTCATGAAATCCGAGTTTGGTGTGGAGATGTCAGCATCAGAGGAAAAGACTGCCCTTCGTATATTTCCTGCAGTATTTTTCATATTATTTTATTTTATTTCATTAGTATTCATGTTACAATTTTAGGTTGCTGGATTTGCTCGCCGCATCCATGATTCAACCACTCTCAACACAGAATTCCAGGAGCTTGTCTCTAACAGTAAGGACCCCAAGATTCAGTCCAACAAACGGGCTCTTGATCAACGTGTCCCTACTCGTTGGAATTCAGACTTCGATTGTCTTTCTGCTCATGTGCACTTCAAATCTGTCATTCAGTCAATGACTGGAGTATCAGCCAATAAACTCCAGCGTTATCGTTTGACCGAGGTGCAATGGCAGTTAGCAGATGATATCAATGAAGTATTAGTGGTCAGTCCATTTTTACGAGTCTATATTTTATAAGAAAGTCTGATAAATGTTTACTAGTTGTTCAAACATCTGACCTCACTCTTTTCCCAAGCTGAAGTCCCTTTGGTTTCAGAAACACTTCCCATGCTCTACACTCTCCGTGACACCATGGAAGCTGTTGTGAAAGACACCCCCCCAGAATCAGATGACTCTGATGGTTCTGATGACTCCAATGCAGATGATGTATCTGAATCTTCATCCTCTCACACAGATGCAACACCTGCTGTAATTCGCATTGCAGCACGGGCTGCCATCCTGGTTATCGATAAATACCTGGGACTTATTTGGAACTGTGAACTTTATATTCTTGCACTTGGTATATTTTATATTTTACTTCTTGTGTGTCTGTACTGATATTCCCTTATCTAGTCATGTGTCCAGATCGCAAGCTAGAATGGTTCCAAGATCCTGCTCGAAAACTGTCTGCTGCCCAAATCAATCACATTCGCTCTACAGCTGTTTCAACATGGAAGAGGAAATATGCACCAGCAAATTCCGATGTATCATTGCCAAAAAAAAAAGAAGAAAAGAAAAAGGTGTGTCATCTATTTTATTTGCTTTTATCATTTTATTCACATTATATTTAAAGGGGAAGTGGGAGCCTTGTCCAAAGGCCTCACAAAAGACATTTCCAGATGATCACATTGAAACATATCTTCTCGAGCCAGTTGTTTCCCCTAAAGTGATGAACGATGTTGGTGGATATATTTCATATTGGACAACTCGGTCCAAGTCTTGTCCCAATCTTGCACGGATGGCTCTTGATCATGTCTCTGCTCCTGGTAAGCCTGTTCTATGTATTTTCATCCACATTTTTAACATTATTTCAGCTACATCAGTTGATGCTGAGAGAGCATTTTCAACTGGGCGCAGACAGGTATCATTTATGCAGCATAACATGACCTCACAAACTTTCAAGGCACGCATGGGAGTTGGTTCATGGGCAAAGACACCACTTCTTCCATCTTTTAAAATCCTTGCTGAAATGCTCGCTAAGGATGATGTGGATTCAGCTTACAACAAGAATAACAAAGATCAGGATGACGAGTAATTAGGAAAATCAGAAAGCATGATCTAAATAACAATGTACTTGTATTTGACATGGAATTTTTTGTAATTTGTACAAACCAAGTGTACCATAGCTATCTACTGACTTGTACGATTCTAACGCATATTTAAACACGTCAAACGGACAAGATTTGACTGAGTTATGGCTATTTCGATGCTGGGGGATGTTTGTCATGTTGGTCAACACAGCAGCGCAGACGGATTCCCTGGATTGGAACCGGATCACCCGTATCCGTATCCGTACCGTAAACCGGTCCGACCCGCGGATACGTCACGGATCGTGACTGGATATATCCATGTTAGTCCCTAGTCTGAATAAGCCGTTCACACGATTTCGCATGAACCTGACGGATACACGAAGTCATATTTTACTTTCCCTTTTGCGCGACTGGATACAGAATTAACAGGATATTACATCAATTTCTTCAAGGAATGCCCTGCCTGAAATCTTTTTCTTCAGTCTGTGTCTCTAAACCTCTCCACCAAATGACCGGAGGACTAAGCAACTTTAACAAACCATGCCTCCGAAGTCTTGAAAATGTGGTGGAATGGGTGTCACAGTGTTGTCAGTGTTGAGGCAGGCAAAGGGGGCGAGAATGGAGCGACAGACGGCGCACAATGGCTATACCGCAGAAATTCTAGCTGTGTTGTAACCCCCGTGATTCCGAACCTGGAAACAGGGGTGACAAATGGGCAACGAGTATGTGTGGTTTTGGCTCACACCGGGCTTCGCCACGGTTTACGACGTCGCTGTGTTCTTGTCCAAAAATGACAGCGCATCATGGAGCGACTGGAAGTTCTGGAACTCGAAGCCTTTGGGGTCTCGAAACGGCTCCTGCAACAGATCAAATCGAACAGTTTGTCTTTCACCCGTGCTTTACTGTGGTAAGCTCAGAGCGTCAATCCTCCTGCGTTCGGGAACAAGGCGCCTAATTGATAATTACCCCTTTCTCTCTAGGTACCATGTCATCTATGCCTTATCCGTTCTTTCCCTCAGTATTGTTCGATGGAGGACTTTCAGTGGCAAGCCAATCTCTGGCTCGGGGCCGACGATGGTAGTCTATATACTACCTGGCACGCACAACGGTATTCTACTTTTATTGATTAGAAGGTTGTTTGCACCACCCCCTGCCCCCTACCATTCAGCTCAGGGTGCAAAGCCGGACTCTGTGATGTACCCAGTCGTGAAAATACAGTGGTATACAAAAAGCGAAAGCAAAGGAGAATTTATCTGAATCTGGGGCAATGGACGCTCAAATATTATGGCGCCCCCTGAAACTTTCCAACCACCATCCGAATTGTGCTTCGCTTCTTTCGATTTGGTATCCATCTATGCCGTTGCGATAATGACAATCGGAAGATAAGGCATATCTGGTCGAAACGGAGTAATAAGGTTTTTCAAGAAAGTTGTGAGTGACTACAAAGACTACAAATCCGTTATAAGTTCTTTGTACCAGTCGACAGCATCATCTCGTCCAGTGCACATTTTCCAGCTTTCCTCGGAGGAGACTTCCCAAATACGTCCTGTCCTTCCCTTTGACTTCGCTCCTGTTTTTCCTTGACAACCTTCAAGACTTTTTAATATCTCTCCGCTTCCTCCCTTGCACACCTTTCCTCTGCCTCTCTCGCAACTCTTTCCATTTCCTCCATCTCGAGCCTGATTCTCTCTCCTTCCTCAGCCTCCTCCAATGCGCGTCTTTCTTCCTCGTACATTTTTGACATGAAATAATATTGCTCTGCTTCCTCCTTCATACGCCTCTCTTATTCCTCCTTCATATGTCTCTTATTCCATCTTCATACGTCTCTTTTTCTCCTTCATACGTCTCTTTTTCTCCTCTATACATCTCTTTTCTTCCTCCTTCATACGTCTCTCTGCTTCCGATTCTTCCACTGCGCGTCTCGCTTCTTCCCCCTCTACAATCCTCAGTGCATCCTCATGCCCCTTCAACTGCCTTGTTTCCTCATCCAAACGTCGCTCCGCTTCCTCCATTGCACGCCTCTCCGCTTCTTCTTTTGCACATCTTACCCTCGCCTCGGGTCATCAAAATGCCCATTGACTGGTATGTGTCAATGAATTGCGATTGTGATGTCGTTTTGGATGGGTTTTGACTCGTGACAGTTGGGAAAGAGAAGTGGTAAGACTGGTTCACATCAACGTGCTTCTATTTAATTATAACCCCAGGTTGTAGGTGCAGTAAAGCCACGACGCAGCACGTGCTTGGGCCTCTAACGGGTATTGGTACTCTAGAGGGCGTTAGGAGGAGTGAACAGAAGGAAAGGTTCAAAAGAATATGTCCAATGGTAATGTGTAACTCTACTAGACTCTAGTCCAACGGTGCAGTAGGGTAACAATGGGAGAGGTCCGAGAGGTGCATGTATGCCTCTCCGAGTCTCATTTACATCATGCTCGTCATGGTACTTGAATGAGTTAATTGCTAGATGTGATGCATGCTGCTACAGACGACAATGCGTTGAAGAGAATACAAAAAAAAAAATAGATGTAGAATTACAAATAACGCGAGACAGTGCGTCCAGGTCCATAGACAGGTCAAGCAGTATATTAGACCCATATGCATAGAGAGCATTTCTGACTGTCCAGCAAATTCAGAATGCTCTGTCAGAGTGTATCAAAGTCTGGGGTAACATGCGTTCAAAGATTATTTTCTGTCCTGAATCTTTACATCCAACTTCTGAATTCTCCCCCAGTTTTTTCAACTTTGTGCACTTCAACGCCATTGTCAGAGTGACTATAACTGAGCGGCAAGCCACATCTGGTTGAAACAAGGTAATAAGGTTTTGTAAGAAAAATATTGGGTGAATATAAATGACTGATTTTCGCTCACCGATCCAGAGTGTCCTTGATCACAGAATATCGTATTCGCGAGTTGATGCTACCCCTACCAAGACGGATGAAGAAAGCCAAGGATTTTGCACCTGGGTGTAGTTGGTACTGGATCGTTTGCTCGACTTTCTGGCGAGAGGCCTGCGCATCGTAACCACCCAAATCAACAACCTGTTTTGTTGCATGAACGCCCACTGCGTCGTTCTGGGTTTGAGGCGTAGGTAAACCAGTCACTGCGGACAGACGTAAACGTTGCACTACGATGTCAAAAAGAAAATTTGAAATAGAAGCTGTGGGCGTACCTTTTTCCCAGTATTCCCGCAACTTTCGGTCATGTTCTTCTGCTAGGTTCTTCAGCGACTGCATTTCCGAATCTGCTTCATTAACACCCTTTTCCTTCAATTCTCCAATGAGCTCAGCAACCACATGCTTATTGTGATGAAGAAGAATGAGCTTCTTGTTTTGTGCCCCAATGTCGTCAGGGACGTCCTCGTCAGTCGTGCTTGCACCAGAGCCTTTTTCGTCCACCATCTCCTCACCAGGCTGAACACATTCGTCAGGCCTGTCTCCCGTCTCTCCGATCTCTTCGTTCCCTCCCATTGCAACCTCGTCCTTCTCAGCCTCTTTCATGCACCTAACTTCGTCTGCTAGCCATTTCGCCTCATCTTGAATCCAACACGTGTCAAGATCCATTTCATCCTGCGTCATTGGTTGGGGATCCAATGCAGAAAAGTGATCTTCGATGATCTTCCGTGCAGACAATCTGCGAGGAAAAATCTTCGAGGACCCCGACCCTTTATCTCCCCAGAGCATGCCACTCATCCACCGGTCCCTCAGATCCTTCAACGCCAGCACTGTATCGGTGCTGATGCCAGCAGTCAACATCGCCGAGCTTTCAGGGACCTTAATAGAGGTTATGATCGCCTCAAACTGCTGCTTCATGTACTTCTGAACGCCGTATTTCTGGCAGAGAAACAGGGCAACAATCGGGTCACGGCGAGACGAACCAGAAGTGAAGAGGTGCTCGAGATGTGTGATTGCAGTTTCCCGGACCTGAGGGAATGTGGGTGCAACGCTTGAGTTCATGTTTTGAAAGGGACTTGTATATGCGGGGACATACCTCGTTGAAGCCCCACTTCGTCGCAAGGTCGAGGATTCCAATCCAATGTTCGTCGCCAAAAGGCACATCGACACCATAACTAGAGACAGATGAACCAACTTGAATCAGTGACAACTGTGAAGGCTTTTAGCATAAAGACACGTACAAGGGATATATCACTCTCAGAAAGTTGTGCAAACGGATCTTTGAAACCCCTTCAAGGACGATTGGGTGTTGTTCTGAACTACCTGCAACCGGTAATTGAACACCCTGTTTGCTGAAAAGTGATTGGAAGTAGGTTCCGTGATTGGCGAGACCGCCTTTGGGGACGCAAAACAATCTGTCCTCCGCCTCCAAACCCCAATTAGCCCCCCTTAAATCTAGTATAGTATCAACGAAGACGTACCGCTAGCACGACATTTTCGCAGAAATAGATGGGGTCGCGCTCCATCGGGGTCGGTATTCGATTCTCTTGCTCCATATTGCTTGATACAGTGTTGTGTTGATTCAGTTGGGAAGCGACATTGTCCACATTTAGGTCCATGTCAAGTTGAGTGAAGCCAATGTCCGATTCAGAAAATGATATATCGGTACTGGAACTCCTTGTGGATGCTTCGGATACCAAGCCAGAGGACATGGGGAGGGATGTTACAATGGTAGGCTAACTGATGCTCGGATGTTGTATGTTGAACAACTGGAATGAAGCAATAATTTGTCAAGGATGTACTGGTTCTGTTCAAGCAGATGGATGAAATGGAAGAAGGAGCGAAGCAACGAGGTCATTTGGTGTTGATGGGAGCTTTGATCCAGTCCCACACTGCCACCGCACCGGCATCTATGGATGACATGAGGCATTTCGATTACACGGGCGCCTACCTTGAGGTCTGGATCCCATGACATGTTCTCAATGGGAAATAGGATGTGCACTATAATGGGACAAGGCAATGGCATCTACTTGAAAGGCACATTTTTCAAGCTGGCGATGGGTCATGGTGAAATAAAATAAAGAAGAAATTCCGGATCGTAGAATGCCATTATTTCAATTATAACTTGGCCACATCTGAGTCTCGCTGGAAACTTCGCAATGTATTTATTTGAAATTGGTAACTACTATTTCCGAAGCTATACTTCCTGCTCCCTACATTTCTGCTCGAAGAGGGGGCTCTCCCCCTCTAACACAATGAAAAGAGGTTCAGGGCGGCGACGGTGGCACTGAGGGACGAAACTAGGCCAGAAACGAGGGCGGTGATGACTAAGACTGAAGAAAACGTCGACGACGGCAACACTAGACGGCTGGGAGTGGTCAGAACGGCGACTGGGACTGACTGAGACGAAAAGCAACAGTGGCGGCAACTGCCAGATACAAAGGCGAATGACAGTGGCTACGTAAAACAACTGGGAGATGACTGGGAGACGAAATATGACGAAGGACTGAACCAGATACGACTGGCGGCGCCGGAGATTGGGAGTCAACGAAATACGACTGAAACTGGACCAGAAGACGGCTGGTGACGCTGATAAGACGAAATGAACCTCAGATACAAAATCTAGCATAAAGTTGATGAGTGGTCTACCAAGTGAACATCTACATCAAAAAGTGAAACAAGAAGAGAAACATAGAATAGGGATTTTAAATAGATGTGTTGGCTGAGGGTCGGCTGAATGCATTACAAAATGTGATAAGATGTAGGAGTGCGTGGTGGGCGTGACACATTGCGTGCATGAGGGCGATTCTGATACCGTGGCATATGCACGCGTGCGATGGGTCGCTGAAATCGTCCAAAATCGCGAAAAGGAAGGCATGTGGGCGCGAGGCTCATGACCGCCCTCGGCTTGGCCCTTTTTCGCTTGATCACCTTCCTTTCTTCCTTCCTTGCCTCTTTTTCTGGTCTTCCAGCTTTGGGTTATACCTCTTTATCGCGCTCCAATCTTTTGGCGTCCTCCTCCTCCCTTTCTATGCCTTTTGATGCTACCACCTTGTGAGACACTTGAGTAACGTCGACTTTTGATGCAGAGATGACTTTTAATTCCTCTGTTTCCAATTCCTTTGTCAAGGCCTCAAGATGTTCGCCCTCTCTCTTCCTATCGGCTTCCTCTCCCAAGGAGAACGAAGTCAGGTGCGTCAACATGAGCCATCCAGCGAACCTTGAATCTGCACTGAGGTAGCGCTCAATGATAAATCTCGCCGACAACCACGTCAGAAACAAGCGACCATCTTCGCTTATACCCCGCCCCGCCCAGATCATCCCACAGTGCCACTGCACACACATTTCCATGATCGACAAGGTCGTGGCTTCGTCAATTCCACTTGCTATCAATGTGCTTCGATTGAGGGGTCTGATAGAGGTGACAATTGCTTCGAGCTGGAGAATGACATATTGGCCGATCTTGTATCTGATACAAAGAACTAAAGGATTGTGAGATGTGCCTGAAGTAATAGGATCGCAGGATCAGAAAAGATGTTTGAGATGGGTGAGAGCTATATCACAGATCTGTGCACATGTTAGAGTATATTTCGGATAGAGACAAGCTGAATCGGATTGACTTACACTAATGCAGTTCCATTCTGTTGCGAGGTGATTGGTCGTCCTTTCGAGGTGCACAGACCCCACTGATGCACACGAGTTCATTTTGAACATTTGAGCGGTGAAGTAGAGTGCATAATCATATACACACGTATCATGTCTGATGAACAAGTGACTTTAATAAGTTACGAAGAAACGGGGAAGAGTGGATGCACAAAGAATGGAAAGCTATATTGACATGTGGGGAACGAGAACACGGAAAGACAAGCAACAGGGATTATCGAACTCAATCCTGAATATCATGCCAAAGGATCATCTAACTCTGGTTCCACTGGAACCTGTTTCGTCTGGATTGATCGTCTGGCCGCGGATAACCATTCTCCAAATTTGTCTGCTGGAATATTGACATTAGCCCACCTGCGGTTCTGGTCTTCCGTCGAGTAGGGCAGAAAGGTGTAGCTAGGGCGATTGAGCCTGTCAGAGGGTTGTTTTTTTCAAAGTCAATAATTCTGGACCCACCGTTCTCTCGTATCCAACCAGGCCCGCATCTGTTTTTTCCGAAAAGTGCTATGATTGCCTCCGATCTGAACACTGAAGGTGAGCGATTGAACATAAGGCCCCAACAGGCTCTCGAGCGTTTCTTTAATCTTCTCGCGGGATCCCTGTTGGCCTGCAGATCCTAAGGAAATCAAGGGTTTAAAATCCATGTCGGTGGACTTGAATGATGACTGTTCTGTCCCTTTCGTAGACATGTGGATGTTAAAAATGCTCAAAACTTGTGATTCCGTCACTCACCATGTTCCCAATAGCTCTATATCTTCCGCTCATACGTCTGCACGACACTCCTCAATTTCTGCATCCTCGGGTTGTTGCCATCCACACCATTGGCTTCCATCTCCCTAACCTTCTGCGAAATCTCGTATTTCTGCGCATGAAGTACAATGAGCCGTTGGACGCGATGTCCGACTGTGGGAGATGGAGCAGTACTCATGTCGCTGGTGATGGATTGTATATCGCTCAAATCGTCATCAGTTACTCCTGGGGCAGCACTTCATCGTCGTTGGCCTGAACAAAACCCTGGTGCGACCCTGATGCTCCCGCTTCCTTCGTCCTAACCATTTCCCCCTCCTCTGCCCTCTTCCTCTCTGCCTCCTCCTCTGCACACTTCTCGGCCTCAATCGTCGCTTCCGCAAGCCTCTTCTCCCTATCTGCCTCAATCAACGCACTCTCCAACTCCTCCAGATGCTTCACAGTAGCGCTCAAACGAGAGACCTCCTCCCTAATCCGGTTGCCCTCCACAGCCTCGTCCTTCCCCAACATGAGGGAGCCAGAACCAGAGAAGTGGTCCTCGACTATCTTCCTAGCAGAAAGCCTGCATGGAAGAAGACCCCCGAAGCCTGTCTTGCTCCCTTTCTCGCCCCACACCAAGCCGCAGAACCACTTCTCCCTAAGCTGCATCAAATTAAGAATGGTTTCCTCGTCAATGCCGCCAGCGAGCATGGCAGGGCGGTCAAGGGGGGTAATGGAGGTGATGAGCGTCTCGTATTGGTGCTTGATGTGTTGGCCGATATCATATTTCTGGCATAGGTAAAGGGCGCGGACAGGGTCGCGCTCGCGAGAGGATGAATTGAAGATGTGTTCAAGGTGGGTGAGGGCAGTTTCTTTGATCTACGACAGGATGTAATATATGATGTGCTGAGCGTTAACAACAATGGTACAGCATACCTCATGGAAACCCCATTTTGTAGCAAGGTCCAGAATACCCAGCCAATGTTCATCCCCAGACGGAGGATCAATACCACGGCTAAAATAGATAATGTCAGCATCTAGACGAGACATGAAGACAATGAACTACACACAAGGGGTAAATAATCCTGAGGAAATTGTGGAAGTGAATCTTTGAGACACCATCCAGGATGATTGGATTCTTCTCTGAGCTCCCAGCGTCGGAAAAGCTACCATTGGTGATCTCTTGGCTCGCGTTTAAAAGTGACTGAAAATACGTCCCATGTTCGATGAGCCCACTTCCGGGGACAGAAAATATCCTATCTTCTGCCTTGAAATCGTTAGCAAATCCAGACAAGCTACGAGTGGATGAAAAGGTCAACATACCTTAAGCACAATATTCTCGCAGAAATATAGAGGATCTCTTTCGTCCTCTGTCGCTGCTTCAGCATCAGTGTATGGCTTTACATCAACATCCAGAGCTGAGTCAGTCTGCATGTCGAATTGGCTGGGGTTGATATCAGAATACGATAAGGCAAGGCTTGATCTTCTGGTTGATGTTTCGGACACAAAGGCAAGGCTCATAGGAATTCACGGGCTGAAGCGGTGGGCCGTTCGGTGGCGTTAGAGTTGGCTTTGTCTGGCTGGTGCTGTTGCTGTCTCAAGGGACGGGGATAGGGGTTGGACAAGGAGATGAATTAGAAGGAAGGAAGGAAGAATGGTGTTGTCACCAAGAAAGTGCTTCCATGATATCCGTCTGTCACACTAAAGCCATGAGGTCTGCTCTGTGATGATGCAGGCGTCTACTTCAAGCAGTTTGCTTTCACCGCGCCTGAGAGCACAGCTGAACCTTTGTTCCGCAATCAGGAGTGCCTTGAACTACACATTGTGTGCATTGAAAATACCTACTGATTCTATTTCGAATCAATCTGAAAGGGAAATCTAACTGCCTTTGGAGCGACTCGTCAGATATGGAGTCAAGATTATCAACGTCGTATTCAACCATGTTCGACTCAATTTAGATCTACATAAGCAGTTCACACGATTCGGCATGAACCCGAGGAATATACACCATTGCTGCTCCGAGTCATGTATTTTATCTTTTTCAATACTTTCTAACATACCAAACAGGCACTGGCATCACCTGCGGGAGTACTTACGCCTTCACTTCCTTTTTTTGCCTTCTGGTTCTTTTTTGTTTCTACCCATACAGTCCGTGGCGGCGATGGCGATGGGGCAATGACGATGGAGGGTGCTGGTGAAGGCCATGGCGACGATGCTGGTGGCAGCGACAACAATGGAGATGAAGACCATGGCGGTGATGCTGGTACCGCCGACGGCGATGGGGGCGATGCCCATGATGGCGATGCTGGTGGCAGCACCATCTCCTCCGAGTCCCCTATCGGACATCTCCCAAAGTTTCCCGGAGCAGACCACCCCAATATGTCCTTTCCCTCCCTCTGATGTCGCTCCTGCTCTTCCTTGACAACCTTCAGCGCTTTTTCATATCTCTCTGCTCTCTCTGCTTCCTCCCTTGCACGCTTCTCCTCCTCTCTCGCAGCTCTTTCCATTTCTTCCATTTCACGCCTGATTATCTCTGCTTCCATGGCCGCCTCCATTGCGAGTCTTCCTTCCTCTTCCATCATTTCTCCCTTCGCCTGCATGGCATAGTCTTTCTGTGCTTCCTCTGCTCCCGAGTCCTCCATGAAACATCTACTCGCTTCTTCCACTGCACGTCTTGCTTCCTCCTCATCTACAACCCTCAATGCGTCTTGATACAGCTCGAATCGTCTTATTTCCTCACACAAACGTTTTTGCTCTTCCTCCATCTCACGTCTCTTTGCTTCCTCTTTTTCACGTCGTACCCTCGCCTTCTCCTCGGCCCGCTCTTTCTTCAGTTTGTCCAAGATCTGCTGTTCCTGCTTCTGTAGAACACTCGCTTCTTCTGCGAGGCGTCCCTCCTCCTCGCTTGTGGACACATCCTGATCATCAATGTATATCTCTCCGCATTCCAGCCAATCAGAAGACATTGTCGCAAATGTCGCCCAGGATTCCTTGATGATTTTCATTGCTGGCTCCTTGCTCGGAAACAGGCCCATATTTTCATCTGCGAGGGTCTGGTGACCGTACGCTCCCCAGACCTTCCCACAGAACCATCTCTCCCTCATCTCTGTGATAAGCTGGATTATGTTCTCATCGAGCCCTGCACCAACCATCGCATTGCGCTTGAGAGGTGCGATTGAAGTGATGATAAGCTCCAATTGATGGACGATGTGACGACTGATTTTGTATTTCAGGCAGATAGCGAGAGCCCGGATGGGATCATGTTTCCAAGTCGGAATGTCGCCGAGGCGTTTTGGCGAAGATATGAAGAGGTGTTGGAGATGCTTTAGGGCGCTTTCGCGAATCTGAATGTGTGATAAGTTCAGTGCGTCAACAAGGTTGAAGCGACACGAGGAGCGATGAAATAAGCTCACATTGGCAAAGTCCCACTCAGTCGCGAGATGGAGTATTCCAACCATTGTTCGTCGGTGCTTGGGCGATCTACACCACAGCTAAAATATTGCAAGAAGATTATTTAGTACAGTGCAAAACAGCAAAGCGAAAGGAAGACGAACAAGGGGTAAATCAATCCCAATAAATTCCGAAAGTGGGTCTCCGAAACTCCATGCAGGACGAGAGGATTCTCATCGGAGCTGCCCTGTGGAGGAGAAATTGCAGAGCCAGATGCTGCTAGGTTGAACAGATTAATGAAATAAACCCCTTCGTTGACCAGACCACGCTTAGGGACGCAGAATAACGTGTCTTCCACCTAGCACCATAATTAAATCATAAACATTGAATCGTGGTCGTAGATCGAAAGGCAATTACACATACCTTGAAAACAACATTCTCGCAATAAAGAAGGGCGTCCCTGTGTATGGTAGATGTAACCATCGGCCCAGTTTTTGGCTCATCATTGACGACCTCGTGGCCCGGGGGAATTGAAGGAGCATAACGTTCATCTTTGATCTGAGGAAGCTCAGTAGGGAAGGTCGGTGGAGTCGGAATGTATTTGGAAACCTCAGTCATGTTGAGCTGTGAGCCGATACTTTCGATGTCGGAATCTGAGAAATCGAGACTTGAGTGCGTAGAGACCTCAGATGGGGCACGAATGCGCATTGACTGGTACGTGACAATGGGCGTAGATGGTGATATCCTTATATAAAGGATTTGAGAATTTGAACTCGTGATGGTCGAGAGAGAAAAGAAGGAAGCTTGATTAATGTCGAAGTGCTTCTATTTAATTATGACCCCTCACAATGCAGCACGTGCTTGGGCGTCTAATTAAATGATCCCATGTTTACTTATCGAACCAAATTGAAAACCTTATACGGGTATTGGTACTCTAGAGGGCGTTAGGAGGAGCAAACAGAAGGAAAGGGTAAAAAGAATACGTCCAATGATAATGCATTGGGAGAGGTCCATGTATGCCTCTCCGAGTCTCATTTACATCATGCTCGTCATGGTATTCGAATCACTTAATTGCTAGATGTGATGCATACTATTATAGACTAAAATTAAAGGCCTGAAGAAGCCATAAAAAGTTACATGTAAAATTGCAATGTACAAATAACACAAGACAGCATCCCTAACCGTTCAACAAGTCTGAGACGCTCCGCCAGAGCATATCTGATTCTGGAGACACTCAAAGATTATTACCTGTCCTGAATCTTTCCAACCAACTTCCAAATTCTCTCTGAGTTGCTTCGATTTTGTATAAGTCAACACGATCTTCATCAAAAGTATCATCGAACCGCAAGGCATATCTGGTCAAAAAGGAGTAAACAGGTTTTTTTAAGAATGACATTGAGCGAATATCAATCATTTAGTTCCACTCACCGATTCAGAGTGTCCTTTATCACAGAACTTCGGATTTGCAAGTTGATGGTACCTCTACCAAGACGGATGGAGAAAGCCACAAATTTTGCACTTGGGTGAAATTGGGACTGGATCATTTGCTCGACTTTCTGGCAAGAGGCCTGTGCATCGTAACCAGCCAAATCAACAACAACCTGTTTTGTTGGTTTTATTTTACGACCACCCGCCGCGTCGTCCTGGGTTTGAGGTGCCGGCAAACCAGTCACTGTGAACAGACGTAAACGTTGCATTATGATGTTAGAAAGGAAAATTAAAAATAGAAACCATGAGCCTACCCTTTTCCCAGTATTCCCGCAACTTTCGGTCGTTTTCTTCCGATATGCTCTTCAGCGACTGCATTTCCGAATCTGCTTCATTAACACCCTTTCCCCTCAATTCCTCAATTAGCTCTGCGACTGCATACTTCTTGTGATGGAGAAGAATGAGCTTCTTATTTTGCGCCCCAATGTCGTCAGGGACGTCGTCGTCGGTCGTGCTTGCGCCAGTGGCGTCGTCATCCACCAGCTCCTCACCAGGCTGAACATGTTCCTCAGGCCTGTCTCCTGTCTCGCCGATCTCTTCGCTCCCTCCCACCGCAACCTCATTCTCCTCAGCCTCCTTCATGCGCCTAACTTCATCTTCTAGCCGCTTCGCCTCATCCTGAATCCAACACGTGTCAAGGACCTTCTCATCCTGCGTCATCGGTTGGGGATCAAATGCAGCAAAGTGATCTTCAACGATCTTCCGCGCAGACAATCTGCGAGGGAAAACAATGGAGGATTCCGACCCTTTATCTCCCCAGAGCATACCCCTCATCCAACGGTTACTCAGACTCGTCAACAGCAGGGCAGTATCGGTGTCAATACCACCATCCAACATCGCCGACAAGTCGAGAGGCTTTATAGAGGCAATAATGGCTTCAAATTGTTGTTTGACGTATTTGTGGATGTCGTACTTTCGGCAGAGGAAAAGCGCATAGATTGGATTGCGATCTCGTAAGGTGAAAAGGTGTTCTAGATGTCTGAGGGCCGTTTCTCGGACCTGAGTCGTTGTAGAAGTGACTAAGATTGCCTCGTGGACGGAATTAATCATGAGCGAACGCACCTTTTGGAAGCCCCACTTGGTTGCAAGGTCAAGTATTCCCAGCCAATGTTCGTCACCAGAAGGAACATCAACTCCATAGCTAATGCGAGAGAGAGATAAGTGGGGATTACGACGCTTGAAGATGTTAGGATACATACAATGGGTATATCACTCGCAGAAAGTTATGGAAGTGGACCTTTGAAATGCCCTCCAGGACAATAGGGCATCGCTCCAAGCTAGAAGGCATTCCACCTTTGACGTCGTCGTGTAGTTGAGTACCGAAAAGTGACTGAAAATAGGTTCCGTGCTTAAGGAGTCCACCCTTCGGAACACAAAACACCCGGTCTTCGACCTGCAAAACAAAGTCAGTCCCCTAAATGACCAGATAGCCACAACTGACGCACCACCAAGACAACAGTTTCGCAGAAGTAGATAGCATCTCGTTCCAAAGTTGTGATGTCCATCTGAGTCCCAAGCATACTTTGATCAGGCTGATGGGTGTCAAATTCATCGAGGTCGACCTTCGCAAGTTCAGTTGAAAAGGTAGGGGGAGCCAGCATGGGGGTTGCAGGAGATGCGTCTTTCTCAGTATTAATATCAGCCATGTTGAGATGTGAGACAACGCTTTCCACGTCTGAATACGAGAATTCGAGGCTTGAGTGCTTAGAGACTTCAGATGTAGCACGGTCGCGCATCTGTCAAAACACGGTGGTATGATTGAGTTGTGAGATGATTACTCCGAGGAGGGCTTTAAAAGTGTGAGGGTGAAGGAAGAAACAAAGGAACGAGATGAATTCTCATGAGTAAGCTCCTATTTAGTAATGACTCCACGTTGTCAACCACGATGCATATGTGTTTGGGCGTCTATCTGAAGTGGTCCTTCAATGGACTGGCATTGGTCGATGACCAGACATGATCCGTTGGTGACAGGGATTGTGCATGAAATATATTACAGCAATATGAAGAATTACAGATATATTTACAATGATACAAGCGGCGTGCTATCGCCGAGATAACCGGATATGGTCGCGTCGTTTACCTTTCCCAATACTTACCACCATCAGAATATTGGCACGCTTTCAAAGACTACGGCTTCTCCTGAATCTTTCTAACCAATTTCCAAAATCTGTACCTGTGCCCACCCCAGTTTTATATACCATATATGAATAGCAGCTAACCAACAAGGAATACCTGGTCGAAACGAAGGAATATTGTCATATTAAAATTCATAGACAAATAAAAAATCGCAATTTATGCTCACCGATTCGAAACATCGTTCATCACAGAAAGTCGTATCTGGGAATTGATGCCGCCGCTACCAAGACGGATAGACAAACTCAAACCTTCTGTATCTGGATGTAGCTGGTCGCGGATCGCTTGCTCAAGTTTCTGGCGAGAGGCCTGTGCATCGTGACCACCCAAATCAACAACCTGTTCTGGTTGACGACCGCCCGCCGTGTCGTTCTGAGTTTGAAGCGTTGGCAAACCAGTAACTGTGAACATGCGAAAATAATGCATTATGATATCAGCAAGGAAGATTGAACATAGGAGTCGTAGCATACCCTTTCCCCAGTATTCCCGCAACTTTCGGTCATGTCCTTCCACTACACTCTTCAGCGACTGCATCTCAGAATCCACATCATTAACGCCCTGTGCCTTCAATTCCTCAATTAGCTCTGCAACCATGAGCTTCTCGTGATGGAAAAGAATGAGCTTCTTATTTTGTTCCCCAATGTTGTCAGGGATGTCTTCGTCAGTCGTGCTTGCACCAGAGCCTTTTTCGTCCACCAGCTCCTCGTCAGGCTGAACATGTTCGTCAGGCCAGTCTCCCGTCTCTCTGACCTCTTCGTCCTCTCCCACCGCAACGTCTTCCTTTTCGGCTTCCTTCATGCGCCTAACTTCGTCCTCCAGCCATTTCGCCTCATCTTGAACCCAACACATGTCACGGTCCTTCTCATCCTGCGTCATCGGTCGGGGATCCAATGAAACAAAGTGATCTTCGACAATCTTCCGTGCTGACATTCTGCGAGGGAAAATACTGGAGGACCCAGAGCCTTTTTCTCCCCAAAGCATACCGCTCATCCACCGGTCCCTCAGATCCTTCAACACCAGCACCGTATCGGTGCTGATGCCAGCAGCTAACATCGCTGAGCTTTCAGGGGTCTTGATGGAGGTAATGATTGCCTCGAACTGCTGCTTCATGTACTTTTGGACGCCATATTTCTGGCAGAGAAACAGGGCAACAATCGGGTCACGACGAGACGAACCAGAAGTAAAGAGGTGCTCGAGATGTGTGATAGCAGTTTCCCGGACCTGAATGAAGGCGCATGAAATGTCTGAGTTCGTGTTGTGAAAGAGGTTTGTAAATGCGAAACACACCTCTTGGAAGCCCCATTTCGTCGCAAGCTCAAGGATACCAATCCAATGTTCGTCGCCAAAAGGCACATCGACGCCATAACTAAAGTCAGATGAATCAACTTGAATCAGTGACAACTGTGGCATAAAGACACGTACAACGGATATATCACTCTTAGAAAGTTGTGTAAATGGTTCTTTGAAACTCCTTCAAGGACGATGGGGTGCTGCTCTGAACTACCTGCGATGGGTAATTGAACGCCCTGTTTGCTGAAGAGTGATTGGAAATAGGTTCCGTGATTCGCGAGGCCGCTTTTGGGAACGCAAAACAGCCTGTTCTCAGCCTTCATCCCGATCAGCCCCCTTTAAATCTAGCATAGTATCAAGGAAGACATACTGCTAACACGACATTTTCGCAGAAATAGATGGGGTCACGCTCCATTACGGTCGGCATCTGGTTCTCTTGCTCCGCATTGTTCCATCCAGTCGTGTTTTGGTTGGATTGGGATGCGACAATGTCCACATTGAGATCTATGTCGAGCTGAGTGAAGCCAATCTCCGAGTCAGAGAGTGATACATCGATGCTTGAAGTTCTTGTGGAAGCCTCAGATACGAAGCCAGAAGACATTGGTATGAATTGTTACAGTGGCTGGTTGGTAACTGAATCTATGCAGCGAACGTCGAATGATTGTGATTATTGTGTGTAGCAGGTGTGTGGGCGGAAAGGAAGAAAAAGAAGAAAAGAACGAGAACACGAGGTTGCTGTTGTTGATCGGAGGCTTGATGCAGTCCCACAAGCTGCCATCGGCATCCGCAAAGACATGAGGCGTTCAATTCCAGGTATGTGGGCGCCTACTTTGTAATGAGTACTCCCATACAACCTAGAACTCTAAATTAGATAGCTAAAATGTCAAGCTTCGCGCTCTGATACGATAGTGAGTGACTGAACACCAGTACGCAATAGCCTTAAGAGAGTTTTTTTGATTTTTTGGGTGGCAATATTTTTGCTTGTTTAAAGATTCCAAGGAAATCAGGTCGAGTTTGAAACTAAAATCAGCAAATACATGTATTGCTTGTGTTCTTGAGATCAAGCACCACTTAGGCTTGCGGGCCGGAGACATTTAGGCGGACACCTCATCTCCCCAACGTCAATGCCTCAGCAGCCGTTTGGTCATACGTGGCTCAAGTGGAAGCTGATGGATTAATGTGATACTAGACCATAGGAAGGCGTTATACAAGCAAGATATCGGTTAACCATGAGGACGGGGTAAGAGTGAAAAGAGCAAGAGCAAGGGCGAATAAGAAACGACCAGGAATCTCATGACCAAGGGTCCTGCTCCAACTCCGCCTGCCTTTCTCTCTCAGCCTTGAGTCGTCAATATCCAGCCAACCATTCTCCAAACTCGTTTTCTGGCACATTGACCTCGGTAATTTTGCGCTTAGTAGGCTCTTCTACACGGTGTTTCAACAGATTGTAGCTACACAGTGTTAATAACAGTGTAAAAGAAGAGAGATCGATGATACTCACTACTCAGTGGTATCTGCGATGGCCATTCTTTGCTTGCCCATCATAGACTTCTTGGGTCCAATCACGATGGTGAACCCCAAAGAACGCGCGTTGGGGCCAAGTAGTTTCTCTAGACATTCTTCCATCTTGTTCACCGATTTTGCTTCATTCAAACACTCTAAATTGATCTTATCCTCTGCCAAGTCAGCATAGACAGCCATTTTAGTGCCTACAGATTGTTCAACGTCAGTATTCCTTTTGTAAATACATAGAGGTTAAAAGTGATCATAACTGGCTATTCTATCACTCACCCCGTTCCCAATACTTCTGTATCTTTCGCTCATACTTCTGCACGGCGCTTCTCAATATTTTCAACCCCAGGTTGCTGTTATCCACAGCATTGTTTTTCAATTCTTTAATTTGCGTCATGAGCTCGTGCTTTTCCGCATGAAGTAGAATGAGGCGCTCCAAGCGAGGCCAAACTTCGGGCGATGGAACATAACTCATGTCGCTCGTGATAGATTGTATGTCGTCCAAGTCGTCATCCGCTGCTTCTGGAGATGGTGCTTCGCCATCGTTGGGTTGAACAGGCGACTCCAGTACTTCCGCTTCCTTCTTCCTGGCAAGTTCCTCCTGCTCAGCCCTCTTCCTCTCGGCCTCCTCCTCTGCACGCTTCTCTGCCTCAACCTTCGCTTCCGCAAGCCTCTTCTTCCTATCTGCCTCAATCAACGCGCTCTCCTTCTCCTCCAGACGTTCCACAGTAGCGCTCAGATGAGAGACCTCCTCCCTGATCCGACTATCCTCCACACCCTTATCCTCCATCATGGGAGAGCTAGAACCAGAAAAATGGTCCTCGACTATCCTCCTAGCAGACAGCCTGCAAGGGAGAAGACCCCCAAATCCTGTCTTGCTGCCTTTCTCGCCCCACACCATGCCGCAGAACCACCTTTCCCGCAGCTGCATTAAGTGCAGGATGGTTTCCTCGTTGATGCCGCCAGCGAGCATGGCAGAACGGTCAAGCGGGGTAATAGAGGTGATGAGCGTCTCGTATTGGTGCTTGATATGCTGGTGGATGTCATATTTCTGGCATAAGTAAAGGGCGCGGACGGGGTCGCGGTAGTGAGAGGCTGAAGTGAAGATGTGGTCGAGGTGGGTAAGGGCGGTCTCTCGGATCTATGACAGGATGTGAGATACGGGGTGCTGAGCGTTGGCACTAATGGTGTAGCATACCTCATGGAAACCCCATTTCGTAGCAAGGTCAAGGATACCAAGCCAGTGTTCATCCCCAGACGGAGGGCCAATACCACGGCTGGAATAGAGGGTCAATTAAATGTCAACGTCTAAACAAGACACATCGAAGAAGAGGAAGTACGTACAAAGGATAAATAAGCCTCAAGAAGTTATGGAAGTGGATCTTTGAAACGCCATCCAGGACAATTGGATGCTTCACTGAACTCCCTGCGTCGGAAACAATGCCGTCGGTGACCTCTTGGTTCACGTTGAAGAGTGACTGAAAGTAGGTCCCGTGTTCGATGAGCCCACTCCTTGGGACGGAAAATATCCTATCTTCCGCCTTCAAATCGTTAGCAAATCCAGACAAGCTACGGGTGGATGGGAGAAGGTCAACATACCTTGAGTACGACATTCTCGCAGAAATAAAGAGGATCTCTTTCGTCCTCTGTCGCCGCTTCAACCTCTGTGTTTGGCTTGTCATCATCATCCAGAGCTGAGTCGATGTGCATGTCGAATTGGCCAGGGACGATGTCAGAGTACGATAAGTTGAGGCTCGATCTCCTGGTCGATGTCTGCGAGACGGAGGCAAGACTCATATGAATCTACAGGCTGAAACGATGGGTCTCTGGGCAGCGTTTGAGTGTCTGTCTGACGCTGTCGCTGGCTTAAGTGACGGAGGAAAAGGTTGAACAAGATGGTGAATTAGGAGGAAGGAAGGAAGAAGAAGGGTGTCGTCTCCAAGGAAGTGCTTCTACATTTCCGCCTGTCATGATAAAGGCATGTGGTCTGCTTTGTAAGTTTGTGGGCGTCTACTTGGAGGCACGATGCAGTGCACTTTCACTGTGCGTGGGAGCACCACTGAACCTTTGTTCCGCAATAGAGAGTGCCTTGTACAGCGCACTGTGTGCATCGATGACTGCTTCCGTTTCGAAATACTGTGAAAGGTGCATCTAGCTGAGTTTGGGAGGATTCATCAGAGATGAACTCGTAATTCAACCACCTTCACTTCAGTTCAGGTCTGGATAAGCAGTTCGCACGATTCGGCACGAACCTGAACGGTCACCAAGCCATATTTTACTTTCCCTGTTGCCGCTTGCGCGATTTGCTACACGAATAGTCGGATTAAATGTCGATTACCTTCGAAGCATTCCGCACCTGAAAAAAATTTCTTCAGCCTATCATCTATGTCCCTAATTGTGGCCTCTATAGTAAAAGACCGGAGGACTAAGCAATAAACCATGCGTCCGAAGTCTCGAAGTGGACAGTAAAAGCTTCGACGCACCGGTCATATTGTCTGAGGGCAGGTCGAGATAAAACACAAGTACAAGGGAAGTGTCGCTATTATGAAGTTTACACGCAAATGGTCCCTAAGGTGTAACGGTTGTCCTCCCGGGACCGAGGTGTAGGAATAATCATGTCGGGCAACACGGAGATAGGCGAGCCACCCGTATTCGAATCGGAGCCTTTTTCGATTCTGATTACCTACAGCTTTAATTGCCGCAGTGAGGCGAAAACGAGGGCACCCCAAGGGGTCCTCCCCAAAAACCGGCGTGTCTCTCACAATAGGGCTAGAACGGCTAAAATAGCACCTAGAATCACTTGAAGGCCCACTTCGAAGCACCTAGTCGCAACGCCTCGATGAGTAACGGCATCGAGTGCCGCCAAATCGGAGGAAATCCCAGGACAACGCGTTGATATGAGTGCGTGTATCGAAAGTGGACTTCAAGGCACCCGCACCGTACTGCATCCGTTCTCTTCACTAGGACCAAAGCAGATCCTTCTTTGCGAAGACAGATCCAGAAGTATAACAATGACGGAGCTGGTGGCTTGCTCAATAGACAAATATCGTTGAAGGGGACAATCATCAACATTGGTTGTTATCAAGCGGATATAGGAAAGGTGGGGTAAGCATTGAATTGTTCCAACAACCGACGGCAGGGAGCGATCACGGTTGTCTCAAGACCCGATGTTCCTCGTGGGCCTTGCACTTTCCCCGTATCTCATTGACACTATCTGTTGCGTGCAACTTCTTATGCCAATGTATAGTGTAGAGGTGAAATGACCTCAGATCGAATAGTCCCAACTTGTCCGTACACTGAGACTAGTCGTGAAGCAGTTGATATCATAATTCGCTGTTCTTAGCTACTTTACTCCTATCCTGATTTGCACCGTGTAAATAGTACGCGACTGCTGTGGCACTAGTAGCAAGCTACCGCGATTTTCGTCGGCTTATTGCCTGCAACAGCCTTTCTAGCGCTCGAGTATTTCTGCTGGTCATCCATTGCAATAAGGTACGAGCTTTATGACCCAAAGGAAGAGCAGATTCAATCTTCGGGGGTCTTCCTCCAAGATAATGCCGGAGATTTACCGCGAATTGACCAGTATAGATGGGTCTTGTTTGGCAGCATCGTCCAGAGACAAACAGACCCTGTCAAAGGCCATTTGAACAATGCTGCGTTCTAACACAATTCTAACTTCCATGTCAAATTTGTGTGTCATCTCCCAATAGCACTGCTTTCATTGGAACCACAGCGGACCAGGTTAAATTTTATTCTTGGCCAACACCGTAAAGGATGCAATCTGGCAACGAGTGACTATAGTTGTTGATCATTCCACTATGATATTACCCGGATCTATCGCACGGTTTACGAGGAGTAAAATGGTTGAATATCTATTCAGACCAGCGGATACGCATCAACAGTCATTTACGGGGACTTAGTGGGGTTTTCTTTTGGACAGAAACAAGTATCCGCAAGCAGAATCAGATATATTTAACCCGCCGTACTTTGGTCCACTTGCCATTTCACTCCCCATTTCTTCCCTGCGATACCATGTCTCTGATATCCAAGGAAGCGTCTACGACTTTGCTGATCGGTCTTGTAGGAGTGGCCGTTCTGCGGGCAATTGTCTCCAGAGTGAGGCGACCCAAGTACCCTCCTGGACCGACTCGCCTTCCACTCGTTGGGAACCTGCTCCAACTGCCGAAAGAGGAGGCCTGGGTCACGTATAAGGACTGGAAAGAAAAATATGGTTGGTATCCAGCTCATCTGATTCCTTCTTTGCACTGACATTATTCAGGCGATGTCATTTACCTGGAGGTTATGGGCAGTCCCATGGTCATCTTGAACACTTATCAAGCATGCGTTGACATCTTGGAAAAACGTTCCGACATATACTCTGATAGACCTATGGGTATCATGGCCAGCCAGCTGTGAGTAAATTTTTGGTTCTATTTCTTTTAAGCAGGCTGTATTGACACTTGCACAGTATGGGATGGAAGAATGCAGTTACCCTGTCCCCGTACGGCGACAAGTGGCGCAAATTCCGCAGAATGTGTGCACAAACCATGCGCAAGGAGGCTGTGAAGGTCTTCTTCCCGATTCAAGAGAGGGAGGTATCGCGTTTCTTGGGTACAATCCTAGAAGAACCTACCAAGTTTATGGAGAACTTCCGATTGTACGTCCTATCCCGTCGGGCATCAGACTATTTACAAATGTGTCTGTATCTAGCACTGCTGGACGCAGTCTTCTCATTAGCGTGTACGGAATCCACGTAGATGGAGCCAAAGATCCAGTGAGTTCGTTCAATACGTGAAATGTTTGTGGTCTAATCTAAATCCTCAGATCATCCAAGTTGCAGAAAAGGCGATGTCATATGCTGTGTATGCAACTCAACCTGGTAACTTCTTAGTCGACTTCTTCCCTGCACGTATGTCTTGAGTGTCTTTCCTCTTATTAGCTCATTCTAACTCACCTTTAGTCCTACATGTACCCTCCTGGATGCCTGGGACCGGCTGGAGAAAATACGCTGCAGAAGGAAAGGCTTTGGCCGACGAGATGGTCGAAGCGCCATTTAACACTTCCGTCAACAATATTGTGAGCCTCTTATACACATTTTTGCCATAGCCTTGCTAATATCTAATTCAGAAAAATGGCTCAACCGAGATCAACCTGACTGGCATGTGCTTAGAGAGAAACGAAGACCCAGAGATTGTGAAATGGTGCTCGGGTACCATGTTCTCAGGTACATTTTCCCGTTCATGTAGCCGTTGCCTATACTAATTTCAATTATCCATCTTATAGCTGGAGTGGACACTGTACGTCCCCTTTGTCCAGCTAGATGTTGTACCATTGATTGACTTCTTGAAACAGAGCGTCGCATCCATTCATGCATTTGTTCTGGCAATGCTACTCCACCCCAATATCCAAAATCGCGTTCAGGCAGAAATTGACCTTGTCGTTGGCACTGATCGGTTGCCCCTCCTTACGGACCGCGACGATTTGCCCTTCACCAACGCCGTCATGAAGGAGCTTATGAGATGGCAGCCTGTCTCTCCTTTCGGTAAGCTGTGGCAACGCGTCATGGCGTGATTATTATACTAACATTTCCCAAAGCTTTGCCTCATCGTTTGATCAAGGACGATATCTACAACGAATGCTTCATTCCTGAAGGAACTACTGTCATGCCCAACACATGGCAAGTATTAGTTCTGGCACCTCTAGCGACGTTTCTGACTAGCTGTTTACAGGGCGGTGACACGCGACCCAACTCTGTTCCCTAACCCAGACAAATTCATCCCTGATCGCTACCTCCCCATGTTTGACAAAACTATCCCTTGCAAACCCGAAGATCTCCCAATGGACCCAGAAAAATTCGCCTTCGGTTATGGTCGACGGTAAGCGTCATGCATGGAACTTTGAGACTGTCCTGACAACAACTTCCAATAGCATCTGCGCTGGAATGCACTACGCCGATACCATGCTTTTCATCACTATCGCCAGCTTGATGCACTCCTTTGACATTGTCCCTGCTCTTGACGCCAATGGAAAGGAAATCATCCCAGAAGCCAAGTTCAATTCGTCTATCGTCAGGTATGTATTGATTTTCTGTTGCAGTTCTTCATCGCCTCTTCTCGACGAATGGCTGATCGTTTCCATCTTTTCATTTGAATAGAGAGGCCTTGGACTTCCAAGTCACCATCAAACCACGATCAGAGGCACATCGCCAACTCATCCTCGCAAACGCTTAGATCACGTTGCTTTTCGCGATACATCGCTCTATCTTAATATCACAGTTATTTTGCACTCTTGTAAATTTGAAGAAGAATATAATGACATGCAATTGAAGCACAACCACATGCAGAGAAAGGAAGACGAAAAAATTACAATAAATAAAAGAATACAAAGGCCGCTCTGGCTCTATCACCTCTCCCAAGAGAGAAGTGGGATTTCGACTAGTGGCTTGTGGTCCACAACTGGTTGGTGTTGCTTGAGTGGCAGTTGTACGTTTGAACCAAGTTTCCGTTGTTGGTGTTTCCATTGACGAGGTCAAGGCAGTGATCTGTGGGTGGGTTATTAAACTTAACTGACATACTTCGTTAAAGCAAGCTGTACACACCTGTCTTGTCATGACGAATCAAGTTATCTACACCATAGCTCCAGGTCTGAGCAGCCAGACCTTTGAAGCATTGCCAGATCTTCATGTTGGCAAGTTTGTGCAGATCTAAACCGGGATATCAGCTCGACGACCGGGATCTTTCTTCCTCAAAAAGAAAATACGCACCAGTTCCCGCATCCAAACAAAAGTTGGTGCCGACTACTTGGACGGTGGTAGTATGAGCACCGCGCTTGATGAGCCAGCTCTGAGCAGCGGTCCCGTTGCAGTCGTAGCTGTTTCAGGACTTGTTAAACGAAAACATTCAATTCTGCGAGGGGCTCACATGTGGACAGGGGTGCCGTTCTTGAACACGCCTCCACGAACCTCGAGGCATTTGTTGGGGTTTCCGTTGGGATGAAGGCGGACCGAATCTTCACCGGCTGGTAAAGCACGAGCTGGGCAGAACCTGGATGGGAACATGTTAAGGGTTATGTGGTGCGGCGCATGATATGGCTAATGGAACGTACGTGACAATATACTTGGGCTTGGTGATGCGGCATGAGTGAAGTGGGGGCGTAGGAGTTACGTGGCTCAGGTCTGGGAATGCAGTGGGAGGGGATTTGAATGCGCTTTCGCAAGACACGTTGTCGCAGGACGCGACGGTGCAAAAACCTTCTTTCTGAAGGACAAACAGGTCAACACGGCGGAAGACAGATGCAGAACAAAAAGACAATTACATCTCGGATACGAGGAGTGATGCTGACTCCAACATTGAAGTAGGAAGGGTCCTGAACGACATAATAATATCCGAGCTTTTGGAGGAGAGGTCAGCAAAATCCCGCTTCGCACAGGAGTTGTCGACTCACTTGTCCAAAGAAACCAGCCTTTGTGGCATTGCGTCCAGAAGCTGTACCTCCATTGGCAGTCGTGTAGATGAGCCCATTCCAATCCGCGTCGAACGTCTTTGTCATAACAGTCCCCGAAGCTAGCTTGCCCTCCAACTTGCCATTAATATAGACGGGAATTGTGCTGGGACAGCGGTTGCTGATACTCAACCTCTGAACATCAAGGGCCTCGGCTCCCAGGAGCAAGGCCAACGAGAATAATCCATAGAATAGTTGAGAGGCTATGATGCGCATTTTGAATACGGAAGCGTTTCAAGAATGAGGCTATGCAAAAAGCGAGTTTGTATAAGTTAACGAGGTTTTATAACTTACATGTTTTGCGTGTCTTGGAAAAACAATGTCAGTTACTCAACATGAATGAGAATGAGAGACTGCTGTGAGCTTGTATACATTGTTCGAGCCCGTGCAAAGTTGAAGCCAAGTCTCCTTGTGCCTCTGGCAGGGCATGTATGAAATGACTTTCGTTGCTATCTCGTAGGTCTGTAAGTGTAGGTCCGTAAGTATTTTACCAGGTAGGCTAGACATACCATCCTGCATCAGAAAGAAGCTGAAGATGCGAAAAGGATGCCCGAATGTCTGGATCTGCTTAAAAGCATAGCTGAATATATGGCAGGTTGTGCGACGTAAGACAGAGCAAGAATTGGACAAGATGAAAGAGCATGAATAACTGCAGCATTCAACGCGAGTCTCTGGTACTCAATCCAGGAACCGGCTCGGATGCTGTCGATAATAACATGGGTTATGTTCCTGTTTTCCCCTTACCTGCCCTTTCTTGTACGATAAATGAGCTACGACAAAGCTGGGTTGAAGGAACGCCACACTGACTGACGCATTCTATCGTGTCATGCGGCAGATGATCGTCTACAAGAAATCGAGCGCTTATTGGTTTCATTCGAGACGACAAGTCAAAGCCACAGCAAAATTCGTTAGTGATCACGAAAGTCATCACAGTAGTCCCGAAAATAGACACCATGTCACCATCCATAGTGAATCGAAAGGTGTGGCGCCAATGACAACATTCAAGTTCCACGTCGGAAATTGGAGCACATTTATGATTTCCCGTGATCGGAGCTTTAAATAAATTCACACACTCCCGCTTCTTTCGATAACACAGACTGCTGCGGTTGGGAATTTTATTGTCAATGATTTTGAAGACCTGCCACGATGATCAATCCAATCATCCCCCTTGAAATCATATCCAGCATCATTGACCTACTTGCTCGCAACGGACCTTTGAGCGATCTCAAAACATTATCCACAGTATGCTCATTCTTTCGCGATCAGTGCCGCAAACATCTATTCGAGACCATCACTCTGGAAGAGAATGGAGATCAGGAAGTGGGGGAATCGTCTAGCCTGCCATCTATCGCTCAATTCACAGCCTTGATGGCAAACTTTCCAGGCGTAGCGCCATGGATTCGATATCTTACCCTCATCCGGCCAACAGACGGCGAAGATGATCAGGAAGAGCTGCCAGAGGCCCTGGTCAAGTTGACAAAGCTTTCCACTCTGGAAATTCGACTGCAGAGCGACTCTTGGTCAGAGCTTCTTTCCGAGTGTGTTCAGGTACTATCGAAACATTCATCTTTCCAAGCACTCATTCTCAACGACGTCGCGCAATTCCCCATTAACCTCTTGATCACCCTAACACACCTTCGACATTTGGAGTTAATAGGAGTGGAGATCATAGAGGAGGGGCCTTTGGACGACAGCTTGTCATCAGTCTGTCTCAAATCTCTAGCGGTGACGGCTTTTGAAGACTTTGAAGATGGAGAAAACGGGACCGCTCTCGAACTTAGAAAACCCAACGGGGAATTCTTTGTTGACATCTCAGGACTGGAGAGTCTGATGTTCTTGGCCATAGACCAAGACTCTGTTGATCATGTAACTTGTCTCCTAGAGTCGCAAGGGGTAAAATTCTTGAGAAGGCTCTCAATTGGCATTTCAGCGTTTGAGGATGGTACGTGGTTCCATTTCCGCTGAATTGGCAGACCAGAATTGATCGATGACTCGAAGGCGAAGGCGAGGCATTCGACTATTCAAGTGCGCTTCAAAGCTGGGTGCTGCCGAACGGAAACACGTTGACGACGCTGGAGTTCCATTCCCGAGTTATAAATAGTCAAGAGGATCCCTACCTGGGCTTGTGTCGGGTTCTCGACTTGATGGCGCCAGCTAATAAGCTCACCACATTGAAAGTGGTTGTCGCACTTCCGACAGTACTCGACGATGCTGGCGTTCTCGGAGAACAATGGCGCGCTCTATGTGATGTGCTAAATAAACCTGGATGGGACTCGTTGAGATTAGTAACTCTACGAGTACTGATCATGAATTCCTCGTTGAGACAGGAGTTCAGCAAGCTGATAGACTACTTTGAACCTTTATCCTCAAAGCGGTTTGACTTCAAACTGAGACTGGGGTCATCGACGGTGGATGATTCGGATAGCAGTATGAGTCGTATGGTATCTCAACTCGCGGCCGTTGCACCAAGCATTTCGATAGTTCCATTTGTTTTTTGACAATTTTATGATATGTGATGAATGTAATTAGATATAGCATAACATGAAAGCACACTTAGTATTCAATTTCGAGGGTTTCTGCCCTCTGATTTGTTTCTGATCAGGGCTCATAAGCCCCTATTTTTATTCTCACGATTCCTGACATACATGGACTCGGAGCTCAGCGCAACTTGTCAACCTCGAGCCATCCAACTCCAATGATCCCCTCAACATTTCCTCTCAGTATTGTTACTGAAATAATTGACATACTCGCAAAGCAAAAATGCTGGGGAGATGTTAAAAAATTTTCTGCTCTGTCTTCAGTCTGTCATCTGCATTGCCGCAAATGTCTATTTGCAAACATTAAAGTCGGCGAAGACGAGGAAGACCTCGATGATGAAGAAGGCGCTCCACCTATGCCACCCATCGAAAGATTCATCACTCTCATAAATGAACATCCAGAAACTGCGCCTCATGTCCGTCACCTTTGTCTCGTTGACCCACAGGAAGACGACCAAATAGAGCTGCTTCCAGTCTTGACGAAGCTTGTCAGCCTTTCTTCCTTAGAGGTGTTCATGATCAGAGGGACTATTATCACAGAATCGGATAATAATGATTTATTTTCACAAATGCTCCAAGCGGTCTCGACAATTCCATCCTTGACAAGTCTCATACTTCGCGGAGTAGAGGAGTTCCCATTAAAAGCGCTGGCACCACTCACCCAACTTCAGCATCTCGAGCTGGACCACGTTGAGTTGGTCCAACATCGCTCCTTCAAGGTGTCTTCCTCTCCGCCACGACTTCAGTCTTTGACAATCCTGGATTACGACGAGTTCGGCTCTGATGGGAAGCTCAGCTGCTTGAAGATGAAGCGAAAAGACGGAAAGTTTCTCTTGGACCTCTCGGGCGTCCGGAAAGTGCGGTTTGGGCCTTTCTCTGGAACGTCGTTGAAGGCAGCATCCGAGATCTTTTGCTCTCATAATATAAATCGGCTCGAGGAATTGTCCATTGGGATTTCTTCGAATATGAAAAGTTAGTATATGTCAGTTCTGGTTGACAATGATGTTTGACATAGCTTCCTTCATAGAAAACTATGTAAAGGGGCTGCAGGATTTGGTTATACCTCAAGAGCAGACTCTCAAAACCCTAGAGTTTTTCTCGACTTACAGACTAGGAGAACCAGACCCTTATTCAAAACTCTGTGAAACCCTCAGCCAGCTGGAGTCTAGCAATGTGCTGACGCATTTGAGGATCACTGTAGGCGTTGAGTCTGGATTCGACATGGTTGTAGGGGATGAGTGGAGAGCGCTATGCAATATTCTTACCAAACCTGGTTGGAAGCATCTGGAGCTAGTCGCGCTTAGGATTCCGACCTTCCCTGACGATACTCGCAGTCTTGGAGAGCTAGGAAAGCTCCATAAATATCTCGAGCCGTTATTTTCCCAGTCGTTTAAATTTAGTTTGGACTTTTCTCTCTACGAACAGATTCATACTTTATAACCGTGAATTGTACAACACATGACACTCTTCTGGAGTCGCATTTTCTCCTCAGGGCTTCTATTCTCAATCTGTTCTCCTGGGGCTTCCAACGCAAAAACGAGAGTGGAGGCCACCTTTAGGACCATGCCGGCCAGGCTCTCAATAGCAGTGGGAACACACGATCCCCCTAATTCCCTCTCCAATGCCATATCGTAGCTGAAGTCATTTAACGTTCTTGCAGAGAAAAAAGAGTTTCTGCATTTTGTCCAGGGCTCATTGAGCCTATATTTGTATTCTCACGGTTCGGGACGTACAAAAGTGATTTATTGGACTCCGAGCTAAACGGGACTTGTCAATAGCGCACGCTGCACGCGCAATGGTACCCTCCACATTATCTCTCGATATTCTGACTGAGATAATTGACGTCCTCGCCGAACAAAAACTCTGGAAAGATATCAAAAAGTTCTCGACTCTGTCTTCGTCTTGTCATCAGTATTGTCGCAACCATCTGTTTGCAAATATTTCAGTCAGCGGACGCAAGGTACAAGTGAACAATGGCGAAGACGGCACATATATGCCATCCATCGAGAGATTCATTACTCCTATAAATGGGCATCCAGATACTGCTCCTTACATCCGTCAGCTTTGTCTTTTCAGCCCACAGCGAGACGACCAAATAGGCCTAATTCTGGTGTTAACCAAACTAGTCAACCTTGCTTCCCTGGAGTTGGATATGTTAGGAGGTGTATTCGTCCTGAAGGACAGTCCACAGATTGCTCACTGCATTCGCCATTTGCCTTTAATTAACTCAATAACCCGAGGCACTCCAACTCATGATCTTTGAAGAAAATAAAGTTGAACGCCGTGCTTGTATCCCCATGGGCGGCTGTGAAACCTATTCCGATATAGCGTATGATGCAATTTCGTGTAAATGTTGTCTATTAAGATAGAACAAATGAAGGTGATCTGGCTTGGAGGGTGTGTATAGCTTGTCGGAGTTTCAATATTTGATCCCATTAGGGGTCGATTACAAGTGTGAAAATATTGGAGGCCATCTCACTTGACTCGAACCAATACGCTGACTCATGATGGCGGTGCTAAATCTCCCCCTCGATATCGTCGCCGAAATTATCGACGTTCTAGCGGACGAAAAGGACTGGGATAGTGTTAAAATTCTTTCATATGTGTCTTCGTTCTGCCTCGATCAATGTCGCAAAAGGTTGTTCGCTACCATTACAATCGGCGAGGACACTGAGGAATGGGACGATAATAAAGTGGCCTTTCCTATGCCATCCGTATCCAAGTTCACTGATTTGGTCAAAAATCGTCCTCGAACGGCACCCTATATCCGACATTTGTGTCTCATCAACCCCATAGATGAGCAAGACCAAGCTGAGCTCCCTGTTGTATTGCCTATGCTTGTCAACATCTCTTCCTTTGAGATTCACGTCCTCAGAGAGCAGGAAGCATGGAACTCGCTCCTCTCAAGATCGCTTCAAGCACTATCTGGGATATCCTCCTTGGAGCGATTGAGTTTGCATGGCATCCACAAGTTCCCGTTAAAAGATTTAGCGCCGCTGCACCAGCTCCAGCATCTTGAGCTAGACCATGTGGATCTCCTGGAGGATCGCTCATACCATGTGCCCTGCTCTCCTATGCGGCTTCAGTCTCTGGTCCTAATGGATTTTGACGAGTATGATTACGATCCCAGGATCAGCTCTTTGAAAATGAAGCGACAGGACGGGAAGTTTCTGATCGACCTATCGGACATAAAAGCCCTCCACTTTAGCCCCTTCATCAACCAAGCTTCCCTCGACCAAGCGTCAGACTTGATACGCTCTCAAAATATCCAATCTCTAGAAGAGTTGTCGCTAGGAATCGAATTCCTGGACGGTGTGTTTGTTCTCCTTATCTCGCTAACCATAAAGTAACTTATTCTTTTCATTTTCAGATAAAATAACAGACATAAACCGTCATACACAACAGGTGCAAGATTGCATTCTGTCCCAGCACCACCATTTAAATCGTTTGATATTCTTCTGTCGGTACGGCGACCAGCCATACCTTTACGACCCCTATTCGACTCTCTGTTCAACGCTGGACAAGTTGGAGGTGGACAACGTCCTAGTATCGTTAGAAATCACAGTCTACGTTACTACATACGATCAGGACGTAACCATAGACGAAGAGCAATGGAACACACTTTGTACCGTCCTCGCCAAACCCGGCTGGAAGCAATTATCATCCGTTTCTCTCAAAGTATGGTCCGTAGATCCAGCCTTTGGACAGGAGATGCAGAAGTTGCCCAAGTATTTGGAGCCCTTGTCGCGTCAGAAGTTCAAATTCGCCCTGGACGTGGATCCTTTCAGCATAACCTAACCGTCTGGCGTCATGTCTTCTTGAGATATCAGCCCTCTCACAATCCATCCACAATCACAAGAATCTGCTGACATATGCGAGAAATGCCGCATCACAGACAGGGCTTGTGCCAGAGGTAAAGTGTATATTGTTCATTTTGTATTGCCAATCAACTGACAACGGTGATGTTAATACAGACGCGATTCGCGCGCTAGTCTAATACATGGAAGTGCATGTGATAAGGACAACATGAGGAGCTAGAGGCCACCGAGTGGTCATTGAGAAGAGAAGAGGAAGGAGCAGGAGAGGGAAACGAATGTGTACATGGGAGTGGCCATAATGGGAATTATTTTGAGTAAATATCAGGGGGTGTATGTGAAAGCAACGAGCGGGCGAGGAATACGAGTGAAAACGTAACAGCAATGAAAGATATACAAGCATCCAGGAAATAAAATATACATATAAAACGAAAAACCCAGAGCATAGATAAATTATAAAATATGATAAATGAAGTCCCGGGTGTTAGTGAAAAAAAAAATTATTATGCGGACATTTGAGCCCTACTCCGTACCCTCATCTGGATGACACCTGCACCATCATCAGAATCCGCATCCTCCTCTGTGCGCTCCATATTTTGAGGTGACGAATGACTGGCGGAGCACGTCCTTTGGTGTCTGGCCGATTCCTCGTAGCTCGGTAATCCTTGTAAACTAGTGAGAGGAGGAACACCACCCATGAAACCTCTTGCGGCGACTGAGTAATCAGGAACCTCTGCAAGTGCACGATTCAAGCAATCCGGCGTTCCAGATGCGCCCATCGCCGTTGCAGGAGCAGAAGTAACATGAGTCAACGACCCATGTGATCCAGATCGCGATCCGGCCAGAGGCGAGGGGGTATGGACAGAGGTGTGAGAGTGGTGGAGAGCGGGATGAGGATGAGAATTGGGGTGATGATGAGAATTGCCGAATCCAAAGGTTTGTGAATGTGACGAGGAAGGGTTGGAGTGAGATGAGGGTCCTGGTAGTGATGAAGTCGAGTCAGTGGGCGAGATTTTAGCGCTGAAAGAATGAGAGCGGGAGTGTGAGTTGGAATGGGAATGGGATGTCAAGGCGGTAAACGGTCGCATCGTTGCCTTGATGAAATTGCGAAGACCATGACCGTGTCCTGGTGAGCTTGGCTCACCACTGTATCCAGTCGCATCGCGTTCTGGGCTGGTGCGTCGGCTATGTGATCTGCTACCCCATCTACTACCTGGGCGGCTTCCCTGTCGACTTTGCGAACGGCTAGAATGCGACCCACTTCCATCTGCTCCTTCACCATTCAAGCTGAGTATTAATTCGGAATTGATGTATTCCAAGGGGGTAGGACCCGTGATGATATGTCGGTCGATAGAGCCTCTGGAGGAGGAAGAGTTGGCGGCCCCAATGGGCGGAGGAGGTGCTGAGAAACTGGTATAACCTCTCTGAAGCTGAGATGAACTATCAACGCGGGGAGGAGTATGGGAGTAGGATATGTCAAGAGGGAGGTCCACGTTCCTGTGTCTTGGACTGTTGGGCACAGAGCCCGCACCGCTCACTCCAAAGTGATTGGGAAGGTGCATTGGAGAATGCCAACCAGAGCCCATCGCTTGCTCAGCGTCTGGGCTGATAGGAGCGGAACTTCTAATCCAAGGATTGTTAACCCGCATCGTCGCACCTTCAGGTAAGAACATGTTGGCGACGCGGTCACGGAGATGGGCATGATAACTGGGAAGTTGACGATCAGCTTCAAGGAATTGGCTGTCAGGACCCTCATTTCCCTGGAACTCGTCATCACCCACACCCATCTGCGATCCCGATCCATTTGGTTCTCCCCTAGCGCCAAATTGTTGAGGTCTAGAAAACAATACGCGACGGACCGGCAAACTGGATCCCTTGGCTTCTTCTAGCAGACGTCCGTCGAGGATGTGGATGGGAAGTGAACAGCGGAGCTCCGAAACATGGCCATCCGCATTGAGCAAAAATATGCTCCAGCGAACTCGATGTGACGTATGTATTGGGTCCACAGAATGCGAAGGTGTCAGATGCGGTGGAGGGGAATCAATGGGGGTTGAAGGATGTGAGGAGTTGGACGAGGAGGGAATGCCAGATGAAGTTGCAGGAGCAGAGTATGGGGGTGTCGCAGTACCGGGTGTCGCAGGTCGGCTTGGACGTTGCTTCCCGTGCTGCCCAAACGTTGTAGGAGGGATTTTCATTTTCAGGAGAGTGACCACATCAGAGTCATAGTAATCCGTCTGTCCACCCTCAGTGCTGCCAGTCCCGCTTCCATTTCCCATTCCAGGATAATGATTTTGTTCGTCTTGCTCTTGAGTATGGGACGCAATGAAGCTCATGCTAGCTGCTGCTGCTTCACTATCCCAACTTCCACGCACATTGCCAATCCCTAGCCCTTGCCATGTCCCAAACCCCGTCATGGGCACATTGACTGCCTTGCCACGACGTATCTCACTCCTGCCCCACACAATCACCTTCGTGTCCTCCACCCAACCACTCCGCGCCCACACCTTCGTTATTTCCCAGAGACCAGTTACGACACCTAAGACCTTGACACCTTTATTCAAAGGACTCAGCGTCAAACGGGCAACGAGTTCATCTCCCCCTGCCCAGGCTTTGTGCGGTAACACGACCGAGTACATAACCTTCCCCGGCCATGTGTTCTCGATTTCGAGCGTTTGCTGGTATTCTAAGGCATCTGGCGTAAATCCGCGTAAGATTGACACAGGGGTGGCATAACTTGGATTCGGTGAAAGGGAAAGCGCTGGCCGGTGAGCGATAGCACGAAGCTTATAGGTTATAGAAGCGCCACCGAGGACTGGGGTGGTGAGCGAAGCAGGTAGTGTTCCACCTATGTCGAGATGAAAGGGAAAGGTGTGCTGGCCAGCCTTGAGCGTTCGTACTGGATGGTGCTGCTTTTTGCCAGTCGTTGGAGCCGTAGAGGTTAGTGAGGTAGGCGTGTCCAGGAAATGCCATTCATGGTTGCAGATGACATAGCTGATGGAGGCAGTGTTGTTGATTAAACTTCAGGGTCAAAAGTCCGTCAGTCAGGGTCCAACGCTGATAAGAGGCTCGGGCAAACTCACGACTCCGAGGCAGGCATGGGTATCCGAGCTTTGCCTCTAAACTGGAGAGTAATTTCTCGAAGAGAAGTAGCCTCAGGGAGGCTCAGTACGACCTTCCCGCTCATCCGCGTCGACTCGACATCCGGACCAGTACCATTGAGAACGAGATAAGGTTGGTCAAGGACGACCGAAATTTGTGGCTTTGAACCACCTGAGGTAGCATGAGGCATCGCAGTGGGTATCAAGGAGTATGGGGCGTATTCACGTTCAATACCAGGGAAATTGCTTTGTTGCGATAACTCGACGGGTGGTGTTCCTCGTCGTGAAGGTGGGATGAGGGTAAAAGGGAGGGCTTGTATGGTGGAGACTGAACTCTGCTCGCCAGCCAGAGGATAAGATTCAATGCCCTGAGTTTCGTGAAAGGGGTATGTCGGTAAACTTGCAAAAGGCATGTTAGCGAATGCCTTATAACTGTCTCAAAAAAAAACAAGTGATTGTGGTCTTGAACAGACCGAGACTGCAGATTGTAGTGATGTCGCGCAACAAGAGCAAATTCAAGATCGGTGACATATGAGAAAGATCGTAGATCTCTCACACACGAAATTAGCATATCCACAAAGGGATATCTCTGCTTTCATTCACTGCTTCCATTTGGGGGCTATTTGCTAGGTCTCTTTAGCATTGCACCTCTTATCTCGCATAAAGACACCCCAAACCCAAACGATGTCTGCAGACAATAGGTGGCTTTCGCAGTCAGATAATATTCACGACTTGAACGCAGACCCGTCCTCGACACGACACGATCGAGCTGAGTACAATTGCCTTTTCCGTCGCCAATTTCAAATCTACACGTGCGACCGTTGCATCCGCCGCACTTCCGCTCCGTTTTGCCGTAAAAGTCGCTAAACCAGGAGCTCTGGAATGCTTCAACCAGCAAACCTCTCACCATGACAGGGCGTGTGTATAGTAGGCCGTCCATGGTCCACGGCAACTTCGTGGACTATGTGCAACATTAAAAACCTTCTAGCTCGATTGATAGCAGCAATTCATACTTGCAGTGTGCACATTAGATCGTCATGGAAGTTATGTGAATATTGGTTAACCGTCTTTCAAGTTACTGGTCTACCGGTGCCACGGCTAACATACCCGTGTAGCGCGGCTCTAAACGACAGACATTGCTTGGAACGGGGTGCATACTATTCAAGTTAACAAAGCCACCTGAGGCCAATTAATTTCATTTCAAATTCAAAGCCAGGACCACTCTCATCTTGCACCCTTTTTGCACGTGCTTACACATCAACTAGCCACTTTGTAGGCTTCAAGCAACGGTGTAGGTATCTCCGAGTCCTGGCCGGTCCAATATGGACGTAAATTATCATTTTTCTCATAGTTAAATATCAGCGGCTTAGTAACTTATTGCTGGATAGACCGGTGAGTCATTTGCCGATAGTTGCCTCTTCGAATTTGATTCTTGTGCTAACTTATTTTCATCTGATATAATAGTATCAAATAATTGTTCGGAGAAAGGGTGCACTGCAACGGCGTATCTCAGTGTATCTCTCCTAAATCTGAAGCCAGCGTTCGAAGGTCCTTCATGAAAATCTCGAAGCTTCCATTTACAATCACCGACATCAGTGGCATCACCTTCTAGTTGTCATCACATGTGGGTGAAGCCTTGTTGAGTCAACAACTGTAAAGCCTTATGATTGCGATTTTCCGAAGGGCTATGGGTTTATTGTCCTTTACGCTGTGCGATTGACCGTGATTGTCTAACCCACAATCTATTCCGGTGATAAGACTTTCATAATTCCTTTCATGCAATACATTTGCGCCCTGGAATGCATTGCTACCTACGAATGTCAGGCCTAATGAAAGATACTACCACCGAATAAAAAGATTAGCAGTGCGGGCCTGCATATCTAGAGGAATGGCGTTATCAAGGGCTGCAACGAACCCCATTATATGCACAGTGCCTCGAAACAACCCTATTGAGATCAAATCGAAGCATATCGAAGGACCTACGCCTGTGTATCGCGTCAATCTGACCACCACTGGCCCCTTCTTGATGGTAGGGCTAGCACAGGAAACAGCGCCCAAGCTGATTGCGTCGGCGGAGTACAGTTATCCCGACAAGCCATTTATGGGAATATCGATGCGCCTTGACGCACACCACAACGCGTCATCTCTGTACACCCTTTTTTGTGCATGCACTTTCCTTCTTCGACCAGCCAAGTTGTCTGTACGACGGCACCAAATATGGCTCACAGCAGCGCCTTGGCACAATGTTAGAGCGCGTCATCGTTCAGGCTTGTGGATGATCAACCGTCGGCACAAGCCGCACCAAGAGTGCAAGTATTTGTAATGTCATACACCCCAATAGAACCGAAGTAATAGATCGTATTTTTAAATAAAGGATAATAATGTCAAATAACTGCAAAGAAATTAGGGTAAATGTTTTTGAACGAAGCTGAACACAAATAGACGCACTTTCTTCAAAAATCGAACGCTACCCTCAAATATACACCCTTGAGTGAGATTGTCCCTGTTTGATCGTGTTGAAAGGGTGCTCGAGCAGGAATAACAACTCAACAATCTCAACGACAAAGGTGAGCATAAAAATGGGCCGAGAAGAACTGACAGCATGTGTACACTTTGAAGATGTTCGACGTCCGTCGACAGTAAAACAATAAGGAGTACAAAACATCTCACTTCGAAGTGTGCACAAGGGACTACAAGCCGAGTTGACTGCATATGCACCCCATCCCTATCGCATCTACAATCCTTCGGCGTATCCTCTTCATTTTTCATGATGCATTCCTGAGATTTTCCTTACCGATATGCGATAATTTAGCCCGCAAGACCAATGTAAGGGTAAAAACTGGCAAAATTCTCCCCACAAAGAGAGGTTTATCGCAAGTTATTCTGCTTAAATTTGGCCAACCCGATCCCCGTTTCAATAGAGGCATACACTGAATTATACACTCAAAAGTACAAGCGAACAACGGAGAAATGTCGGCGTCAAGCATGATGTATTATGAGCGCTAATTTAAGAAACAAGGAAGTCTGTAATCAAAGCATACTTCACGCTCGCACTACGTCTAAAATCCCATTGCAGTACCAGGAGATTCAAAGTCCCGGGACCATTACAACATCAATGCAAAGTTACGACTGCATGCAGTCTCCGGAAACCACACGAGGTCCACATCAGAATGCCCGGAGACATCAGCTGTGCACCGGCCAGAACAATCCCCGGGGCAAAATACAATGGTTCACAGAATGACCGCCGCGCCGCGGAGGAGAATATAGCATGAGCACCAGCGAGGGTCGATGCAGGCAGCTTACATTATGAACGTCTAAAAATAGAACGTTTCGGGTTCGGACAACTCATCAGTGACCAAGTCCAGTCGTATTTTGGTCTGGGTCCCAGCATGCAGTAGAAAGAGTGAGAATGATGAGCAAGGTTTAGGTAGGTTGTCTCTAATGCTTTACTGCGCTTTGAGGAACCTCAGCTGAGAAGTACGAGAAGTGGGAATGACACCTCGGGCGACTAACTTAGTCTTGACTGTTGTGCGTCAATCCAATTCAATCGGGCTCCCAGCCTAGAATGATGTACGTCCTGCAGGGCAGCTCTTGAGAAATGACTATCGGGTACTGGCCGAAGGTGACGAAGCGAGCCCTCAAAAGAATAAAACAAGTACATTGAAACCTGTCATAAAAAAAGTAGCCTCTGGGAAACCACTAGAACTGTATTGAAGTATGGCTTAAAGATATGCCTAGCAACGAAAAGGGTTTTGTCTTAAGCAGGAATATAACACGGTAAATGATAAAAGCGCCATGACGTCACGAATAATGACGCGACAGTGAGAAATGTGCAGATGCCCGTCAACAGCCGTCGATATTGTCGAGTACAAATTTCGGGAGGTGCCGCCGAAGACGCTCATAGTGGTGTCGTTATGCCTTGTATAGAGCATCCAAGAAGGCAGAGGCAAGTTCACCAACCATTTCTGGTCCAACTGCACTTGAATTTCCCAGACCTGTGAGTAGAAAGAACAAAGTTAAGAATGATCAACGGTTCATCAATGTGATAATTTAGTAGGTAATGGAAGACGGAGCAGGGAATGAGATACTCTAGAAGAACGGAAGAGTGAATGTTGGAGCGTCCGCTCTCAGAGCCCGGAATATACATCCGCAACCCTAACGTATTGAGCTCAACCGCTCGCCTCGTATCGGAGGCTAGCTACGCTCGACAATTGGTCAAACATGCCAAATTAGTCGACGTCACTGAAGCGAGTGCAATGATAATCAGAACACTATCTTGCTCGCACAATTGCCTGTCTGAAGGTAAAGACTGGTACATCCAGCTGAAGCCAAGTTTCACATAGCGAATGCTGATCATCGGCGGAGACGAAAAATATGCAAACTGTGGGGTAACAGCTGCTCATAATCTCCCCACCGATTAAATTTAAGCGGAGCAGAAGCAAAATTAGGTATGTGCTAGGCTATAAAAGCCACAATAGCACAGGTGCCTTTCATGGAGTATAGGTACTCCTGACATCGGATATCGGAGGAAAAGGAATGACGGGAGGACGAAGTAAAATGAGAAGTCAAAGAGGAGAGGAACAGTTCCTCAAACATGATTGAGAACCAAGGACTCACCGTATAGAGAGACCATGGTCCCTTTTCCAGATGGTGCGACCTTGGCTTCACGGACAGAGTCCTTGAGATCAGCAATGAAAGTATCGACGATCGGTAATGTGAGTCTCTGTATTCCGATTCCTCGTTATTAGCCCAGGTATTATCAACAGCAAAAAAGAGAGAAAGATGCTGTCATTAAGGAGATCGACATACCGTGCAAGCGATGTGAACACTCTTCGGAGATGCTAGGCCATTAAGATGCCAACCGCGTCGACCCATTGCGTCACCAACCTCCAGAGCGTCCACAGAAGGATGCCTGCTAGCAAATGCTACAACAGACGCAGGTGGGTTTCCGAGGACGTAGAGTTCGGGAATATCGTCCGTGATAGCATCAGCAATCGTCCTTGCTGCGGTGACAATTTCACGACACGAGTTGAGGTATCCTCTGGTAGATGAGAAACATAAGTTAGCATGGCGATATCCCCGAATCAGGTGAAACCGGGGAATACGGACTCTGTTCCCATATGCTGCATGACTGCCCAACACCCGGCTATGAGAGCTCCCGGACTGTGTGAAGGGTTGAAAAGTGTCAGTGATCAGGAATATATGAAAGCCATTGGTATATTACCGGGAGCCAGATAAACTAGGGCTTGCGTAAACGCCACCTTGACAGCGTTAAGGTCAGTTGCGTCTGACATATGAATCTAGGTAGGTACATGCCTGTCCATGTTGGATTGACATAGTATTGGAATCGACGAAGTTCAGAGGTTCGGTACATAATAACCGAGGTTCCCTTGATAAAATATGAGCGTGTTTCAATACACGATCTGATAACCCTTTCATACCTTAGGAGCAAAGCCATACTTTAAAACCTCCGTCAATGTCGTCGCAAAATCAAAAGACCCAGGTACTCACTTTGTGGGTGTCGCAGCTGATACTGGTGACGCCGTCCAAGGAGAAGTCGAATGGGGAGAGCTTATATCTGCCTTTTTCGTCGCCTTTGGACAAGCCAGCAGGCTCGAGGAAGGGAACAATGAACGAGCCAAGGCAACAATCAACGTGAAGCCCAACTTTGTAAGCTTTCGCCAGGGCGGAAAGAGCCTGAATGTCATCTTGATTGCCATCAGGGAAGTTGATGCACGATCCGACGAGCTAGATATGTCATAAGTATATAGAAGTAGTGAAGGGAAAACACAGCTCACCAGGATGGTATTTGAGTTGCTGTAGTTAAGGTATTTTAGAATATGTCGAGGTAGGAGATACATCTGCACTTACATGGCACGCTTGACGCGCTTCAAGTCGACCTGACGCGTATATGGATCGACAGGAATGGTATGAACCTTGATTCCCATATACGCAGCACCTTTATCAAAGGCAGCATGAGCTGTCGTTGAAATAATCCTGTCGAGACGTCAGAGTTGCTGCTAGAGGGAGCCTTGTATCGCATACATTTCAGGTTCTGTAATTCCTTTGGCAGCACGAGCCCAGTCGCGGTAGGTTTTGACGGCCATAACAATACTCTCTGTTCCACCCGAGGTCATCGTACCAGCTGCGGTAGCAGGGGCGCGATACATCTTCAGAACCATGGCCACAATTTCTGCTTCCATCTTGCGGACAGCAGGGAAGACATCTGGGTGCAAGGGATTTGATACGCAGTATCGGGAGTAGGCTTCAACAATGATTTTGGTGAGTTCGTCTCCTCCGTCTAAGGGAGAAGTCAGATTCAATGTATTCGGAGAAACATGGGTCAATCATACGATAAACAGCGCCCGATAGCTTTCCCTGTTTCCAGGTCTGTCCAGAGGTTCCCATTTCGTTGTCCATCTTGTCCATTTCTTGAAGAATCCATTCCAGGTCCTTTCCATCAGATGGCAGAGACAGATGGCGCACAACGTTTGCTCCAGAAGGGACCAGTTTCTTCTCAATGTCAAGCTTGGCCTTGTCCATTTGAGCAGCCACCTTCTTCTGCGTCGATGGAACACGCAGAACCAGGCGAATGATTTGCTAGATGTAAAGGCCCGGATTAGATTGGAACGTGTAATCCGGTCAGATATAACACGCACCTGGGAGATCCAGACGTAAACCTCCTTGCTCGTCGACACAACACCTCTTGCGCGTAGATGCCGGTGGGCTTTAATGACTTGTGTCAACACAACATAGTAGAAAAGCAGCGATTTGGCGTTGTCCAACGTCAACAACAACGACCCATAGTGTTTAATCGAGTTTTTCGCCGTCGTTACAGCTGAGGGTGCCATAGAGGATGAAGGCAGAAAGCAACAGGTGTCCGAGTCGAGACCTGTATGATGGGGTAATGGAATTGTCCATCAGCTCCCGTGAATCCGACCGTGACGTCCGAATTTCCTTACTGGTCGACGCTTGCGATCACCTGGACGGTGCCCATCGTGGCACTCTGCCCTTTGTTGCCTCTTTCCATCAGCCATCATGCGCATGGTACGCTTAACTGTTATACAGACCGAAACAATACTCACCTTCCTTGATAGCTCGAGCAAGAAGAGGAGAACGACGATGCCGCAGAGGTCACTTGGGGTACGTTCATTGTCGCACTTGTTGTACCCTTGGTACTGATTAGCATTCAGAGGACCAACAGAGAATTAATACCTTCTCTAAACTGAACAACAGAATTCGCTTAATTGAAGAAAAGCTGACAGAGCTCAAGGTACTTTTTGTCGCGTAAAAATCATTCTTAAACTTTGGTATTGATCATCACCCTTGATAGCAAGAAAAAGAAGGATTGGACGATCTAGCCTCAGAACTGGAGTTGGCAGACGAGGATGAGCCAGTATTGTACGATGAACCTCTTGTGACTGCTATATCCACACTGATAATTTCTACAGATACAAAGTTGGCGACACCTTCTTGCACATGTCCCAACCCCGCGCCCTGAAACGTCTGGAAAAAGATCAAGCTGAAATCGACTCGCGCGTCGCCGAACTTGCAACTCAGGCAGACGATTGCGAGACCCAGATGAAGCAACTCAAAGTTGTCCTGTACGCGAAGTTTGGAACCGCCATCAACCTCGACGAGTAGTAGGTTTCAGAGGATACGGAAAAACTATCATTGTGTGTTGGTTTGGCTATCCAATGCACCGATTAATTCTTGGACAATGTGTGTATATTTAGGTCTATCAGAAGATCCTTTCTTACTCCTATGCTTTAGACGGGAGGACCAAAGACCAAGGCTTACATCTGTTGATCTGCAGTCGTACACATCTACCGTGTAGCGCCAGTTGCATGATTTCCTCAAATCAAACACAGAATTACTCTTATAAATCGCAACTCGCTACTGAATTGATTGCTTCCTCCTGCAATGTACTGCAAGGCATATTACTTAACATCTCTCAAGCTGAAAAATTTGAGTTTCGCCAGCTTGCAACCAAGCGTTGAAAATCCACCTTGAAGTACATGCCCAGACACTTCATATCCAAAGGGTCCAAAAACCCAAGAAACCAGAACTCGTCCATCTAGTACATCCCCCCACTTCTTACACCATCCACCAAATCCAACAAACTCTCAGATGGCTGTTTCTCCCCATCCATCACAAGTTTCAAAAGCGTCTCAAAAACCTCCGTACGCTGCCCATACCTTGCACCACTCAAATGATCACCTGAAGACGACCCCGCACCAGGCGACTTTCCACGAATAACCGCCTCCAAAGGGTCCACCACATCCCTAAGACGCTGAACTCCATCATGAGTGTGTATGACAGGGAACGCAGAAATATCATCTTCAATCTCATTGGTCCATTCTCCGCTTTCTTGTCGTTCGGGTTTAGGCCGTTTTCGTGGTCTGCTGCTCGACTCCCGGTTGTCTTCACGGTATGAGGTTTGTGAAGATGGAGAGTCTGGAACAGGCGATCTAGATGACTTTGGTGTTGGGACTGCTGATTTTGAGAGCGTTGCGTCGGGGTTGGACAGGAGGTGTCGCATGAGCGCTCTGAATAATTCAGATTCCTTGGGATTTTTGTGGTCCACAACTTCTGAGACGTTATTCTTGAGGAAAGAAAGTGCAGTGAACGGTGGAGCCTCCTCGCACATCTCCCTAAACCTGAAAAATGATCGTTAGTGTCATTGAGCTTGAAATATTGGGCCAAGACAAAATACACACTGTTGACAGCGAAGTCTGAATGTAGCCTGTCTTATAATCTCCTCGCGACCTGGCCTAAAGAAAACAGCAGATGTAAGAATTCATCATAAGGGGGAAAGCATTGAAAAAATTTACCTTCGCAATTCCATCCTCCAAAAGTCGTCCAACCTCTTCTCCGTCCCAAGTGGAGCGTCAGATTCCCGATGAGTCGTCAATGTCACCCTTTCAGGTTCAACATCCCCCTCAGTATCGCCAGACCCACTAGCAGAACCATGAGAGCCACCCTGACTACCACTGCCCCCACTCATCCTCGACGCGACATTCATATAATTCAAACCCCCAGAATTTCCTCCGTGAAGGTACAAGGACCGCGTATTTGCGTTGTACACCACCTGGTGCGCATATCTGGGCAAAGGAAGCTCGGAGATAGGTTTGTTGTTTTCCCGGAGGATTTGCATCCATGTCCCTGGTTTTGTATCGTATTTGTATACCCAGTTGGATAGATAGGCGCGGTGGGTGTTGTGTGTTCCAGGAGCCGGGTTTTTGGAAAGGCCACAGAACCTGTAGGAAAGATATATTAGTTTCTGTAGTGTTGGGGGAAGAAAACATGCTCACACATAGATCTCTTTTGCATTTGTATCAATAACTGCCCGTTGAGTGAAGCAAGGATCAGGACCACCGGCGACACTGAAGTTGGAGAATAGCTCTATGGCGATACCGCTATTGATGTCGTAGGAATACATATCAGAAAGATATTTATCGCCAATTTGTCCCGAGAATATGTAGAGTGTCTTTGTGGGAGCGTCCAACACCATGGAATGTCCTAAGATTCATCAGTACGTGGAAGGCTTAAAACCATGTGTCCACGCACCAGAACGAGCTGTCAAGCCGCCCTGTAAGCCACTTCCGTTGTCCAGGAGTGATGACCTGCAGAATCGCGTTGAGAAACGAAGAAGGCGTGAAAGAATGAACTTGCTCACTGAAGTTGTCGCCATTTGCTCAGGCGAATATTATAACTGTACAGGCCAGAATACCTGTGGGTATCCCAGTCTCCATCGACAACGCGACCACCGAACACGTAAATAATCTGAGCATCAGAGTCCAAGACCATTTGGTGATCAAAGATTAATGGTGGACCACCTTGTGACTGTGAGGAGAAATTAGACAGCATATTTTAGGTAGAAAATAAGAAGATCTTACAGCTGTATCAAAGGACAAAAAGTCCCACTTTCCGCTGTCTGCACCCCGCGTATGGTATCGATAAAATTCTGAGCAAAGTGTCCTTGATTGCGACTCAGCAGCTGCTTCTCCAGATGGTGGCGGCGGTGGAGCATCACTTGATGCCGGAGAAGTATCCAAATCACTCAATCGTCCAAGAAGATATATACTCCCCGTCTTAGTATCAAACACCATCTTGTGGCATGATCGAGGTCCAGGGGCGTTCAGATCCTTTTGTGTCGACGGACTGAGCAAAGTCCACTTATCCTCTTTGACGCTGTACCTCCAAAAGTCGTCCAAATCTTTTTCTCCATCCCACCCACCAAGGAGATAAATCATATCGTTGATGGGGTCCATGCACATTGCGTGGCCTCCTCGTGCAGGTGGAATATCCCCGTCACCATCGGGGTCTGTACCATGCAACCTGGTCCACTTTGCAAATGGTTGAAGGGAATGTAAATGTGAATCAAAGAGTCCAGCAGTGGCCATTCGTCCGAATATCTGTTCACATTTTGACCAGTTTCCTTGAAGCACCAAGTTGTCATGCAGGCTTGTGACGAGAGGATGTTCAAGTTGAATATTGGCGCGAGATAGTATGGATTGGTAGGGTGTTAAGAGTCGCCTTTGACGAAGATGTTTTAGAACATGACGCAGGACAGCTACTTCCCGGTACTGTCGGGAATAAAGTTGGGAAGTAGTCAATGTAAAACGAAGATATTGACTGCACCTCTTCGTAGGCTTGCACGACACCCTCTATATGGGTCGGTTCTGAAACGCCTTTGAGAGCGACGTGCCAAATAGAAACGTGGAAGTTGGGCCCATAAGCTCTGCGGAACACTTAGTGACATAAGGGACGAATAAGAGGAGAAGAAGATTTACAAGATAGGTACAATTTTGATGAAGAGTGTCGGAAAGGCGACGCCTGCGTTGTTGGTATGTCGTAACTGGAATGTCTCTGGTTGGGCGTCGTTCTTTAAGCCTGCATGTAAGGCCTCTGTCATATGGTCTTCTGACATGCCAACTAGGACTTTTAACTCTTTCAGATTGCAGGGATGCTCTGTACGACCTCGCGTCAGATCACCACAGACAATATGCCTGTCCAAGGCTTACGTTTGGAGAACTGATACCAATGTGTCAGTACATACGAAGACATCTCATAATTGTCAGATATACCTTCCCAAACGTTACGTATTCTGGATACTCTCCTCGTTAAACCTCGCATTACACAAAGGCAAATAACGTACACGCACTGACAACAGCAGGTGATTTAAGTCGCAGTAGAATCCACTGGTGTACATTTCCTTGAAACGCTCCACTCCAACGACTAGATTGGTCTTTTGGATTGTCCACTAAGATGTTTTCTGGTCCATATTTTCCGCTGTGTGGTGTCGATGCTGCAATGGTGTAAGCCAGGACCTCGTTTGGCGGGGCTGAAGAACTGGACGCCATAATAGATACAGTTGACCAGTTTCAGACTGAAAATATTAAACCGCTTAAATTTACGTAGAGCTTAGGATACCCAGCCGAAGTAGACCGCTTGAGAGACCAATGTCCAGAAGATAAGCAACTTTGATTTGACAGCTCTTGTGAAAGGCGTGGCGCTGTCAACCCTGTCTGAGCTTTAATCTTAGTCTCAAATCCAACTCCGATCCTTACGGTTACTCATTTCATTCCACCTTGCCATCGTTGAATGTCCTGATAACCGGCGTTACTGAATATCGTGGAAGGACTTTCTTCAGGTTCAGACGGTGTTGCGAGGAACTTGCTCCAATTATCAATGGTTAGCCGCTGGTCAAGGCATCCATAAATACTATGGATGCAGACTCACTCATCGACGTCCTGTAGAAGCAATTTAAATAACCGTTAGGGGATAACCTGCTTCTGCGGAAGTTATTGCAGTCTTACCCCGGGTTCGCAGGAGTTCCAAGCTTAAGGAGCTCCTCTCATCTTGTCATCCTTTCATGACCTTGCTTTAACCCAAAACTTTGCCCTTTGATTTTTCTGTCTCCTGCTTTCAATCCATCATGACAGACCCAATATCTGGCAAACCGCATTTCGAGCGTCCATCCGGACCGCTTCCAGCAGAATATACATGTGGACCTAGAAGGCGTCTGGATCCACTTCTAAAACCTCAAAGCCTTGTACCACTTCCAAACCCATTGCCAGCTGACCTGAACCGCAGGAATGCGTTTACTCCCACTCACACGTTAACAGTCCATCTAGCAGGTGCAGCCTTTCCTCGCCAACCCTCTCCCCCGGGCCAGATCATTGTTCCTCCACCGAGTGCTTTCAAATCGAAAAATGACCGAAAGCAATGGCTGAGCGAAACAGCTGCCCGTATGGCGTACGAGAAAATGGAAGCAGAAAAACCGTTTCCAAATCCCAGAATTCGCGCAACAGTCAGTGAGGTTGGTCTCTGGAGCCCTTTGCTGAGGATCACCAGGAATGAGCTCGCCGATGTTGGAGATGGAAAAAAGAGGATCACTATTATTACAACACACGCCATCGGCCTTCATAAGGAGGTATGTTGCATGATTTATGTTGAATTTTCTTTGTTGGACCAATTTCCTGGCAATATTTGCATTCAGACTTGGGAGCCGGCACTTAGAGACCTGATTGAAATCACTGAAACTGCCTCTTCGCCCATAAGAATACAAGAAATCTGGTCCCTGGAAGCTGTCAACCATGGAGATGGCGCTCTAATCAACAGAGATTACATTCCTAAACTTTGTAAGTGGTTGCTGCTCGGTTTATACCCGTCAGAGATTAACAACCCTTGGACTTTCCAGCTGATAGAGTTGATTATGGCCGTGATCTAGCGAACTTCCTTTTGCATTACCTACCAGAGGGCGTGACCGCCTTTACTACAAAGCTCCCCACAATTTTACCCCGCATTTCCGAAGAAATTACCTCATCACGGATTAAGTCAGGATTTAGCGACAGATATGTCGTCCCAATAGGACACTCACTTGGATCGGATGCGACGTGGGTGTTATCTCGTTTTGAGTATTCATTTTGATATTCATGATGTTTTCAGTGGGATGGTTGCAATCAGCTACCCCAAGCTCTTCCAGGCCATCGTCTTGACTGAAGGGACGTATTACGCTCCATCACGAAGTGGGATCGAGCGCAAAATTGCCACGATACCTCCTACATTAGGAAGACGGTCGTCGTGGAAGTCAAGGTACCGGCAATGCTGTTCTATCTCAACTTGAGGGTCTGCTCACACGTTCCATTTAATAGGGAAGAAGCTAGATCAGCCCTTTTGAAATCACCCATGTACCAAGCATTCCGTCCTGATGCTCTCGATTCATATATACAATACGCACTTTACGACAACCCGAAGACAGGATTGGTCGAATTGAAGTGTAGTCCAGCCATGGTCTGTATACTCTCTCTCTCTTAATCCTTCCGCCATTTCCAACACTTGACTCGTTTTTAGGAGTCGAGCGAGTACGCAGCGAAACGTGCGATGATGGAGGGCTGGGAACTGATACCTACACTGGACAAGGACATCGAACTGAGGTGGATTATGGGAGACAAGCCTGAGGCGTCCAAGATGTGTGTCTTTTCATTATGCGTCGCGTCACCGCTTATAGCTAATCTGGTAATGACAGTATCGGTGGTCCAGAAGCTGCCCGAGTGGTCATATGGAAAAGACCTGGTAATACCTCCAACGTCAAAATTCAAGACTGTGGACATCTAGTGGTTCAAGAAAAACCTCGACTCTTGGGTGCGTTCATCTGCACGCGTATGACGCTCATTATTGTGGACTAATTTTTATAACAGCCGAAGATATCGCACTGTTTTTGAGCAAAAAGTTCACCAATGGGGGGGTTGTCCCTAGCGTCATCAAAGCTGCGACAGAAGTCAGAGCTAAACTTTGATTCACGGTATTAGCCTAACAGGACGAATGGCCAGTCCTGCCACTAGTATGCATCATGTACAGATAATGGACAGGAAAGGATCATGCATATTTGCATCTAATTAAACTCGCTACAAGCCCATTTATTCTCGATCTTCTCGAATGTGACGCTCGATTGCTGATGACCTTGGCTCGAATCGAACGTTGAATGGAAGAGGAACCCTGCATATGCTGTAAGTAGGGGCTTCACGCCTTTTGCAGCTAAGAAGCTTGACTTGCCTCAAAGCTCCTGCTGCGAACGGATGATCGAGACCCCCAGTTTCGTCGGCCCTGTAGAAATCGAATGCAGCGATAATAGAAGAGAGAATAATCCACACGGAGGCATCAGCTATGTAGCGCCCAGGGCATACACTGTATACAACATTGAGTCTCTGCCCTATCGCGCAATGTTAATTCGATAACGTACCGTCGTCCATATCCGAACATTACATTCGAGGGGTCGGGAACAGTTGGGTCTATCGACGTTCCATCTGCAGTAAGGAAGCGCTCAGGTTTGAAGGCGTGCGGATCCGGATACACATTCTCATTGTGCAAAATGGCCCACGAGTTACCCATCACAATCGAGCCTTTCGGTATCCAGTACCCCTTATACTCGCCCCCCTCGGGTGTGGAATGAGGAAGCCCTGTTCAAATTCGAAGTCAGGCATTTCCTAACGTTACAGGAACACCAGATACATACCAAGGGGGAATGGAGTTTGCCATCGCTTCGTCTCTCGGATCAGAGCGCTCGTATATGGTAAAAAATCCTCATCGTCGAATCCTGGAAGAGTACTTACCCCAAGGACCGTGTCCATTTCTTTCTGGGCGCGTTTCACAGTTTCTGGGTGGTTCACGAAGGCCCAAATAGCATTAGAGAGGGTGGATAAAGTCTGTAAGACGTCTCAATAGTTAGTCTTCTATGTACTAGAAAGAAGAGAGAAGGTAACTTACAGTGTCACTAGCAGCTGGGCCCACACGGTGGGTTAATGAGCAGGAGTCATCAAGCATAAGTGAAGTGACACACCTCCGTACATAACTCCAGCTGCATCTTTAATATCCTTCTCCATGGCTCCTCCATACGCATTATCTTCGAGACCTTCCAGGCAATAGGACACAAAGGAGGGCGACGGAGCTCCAGAAGCCTGTACCGAAGGGATCGCCATCAGCAAGGGGTTGCAAAATTGATCTGGTCGGAGAGCTATCTCCGGCTGTCAAATCAACATCATCATGATCAAACTTACAATTTGACGCTTCACCCATGCGAAAGGCTCATCGAACATCCTCTTCATCTTTTCATTGCCCATTTTTGCTTTAGTTTTGAATGAAGCGCCAGGGAACCAGCCTGGTACGTGTTTGAGGACGGGAAAGGCATCAACGAGGTAAGCGCCTGGGACAAGCGCTTCAACGACAGTTTTGATGGCGTCTTCGGATAATTGAATGTACCCATCTTGATCCGAGGGGTCGTTTATGCCATAGGCAGTGGACATGACAATGTCGCCGGCAGTACTAGTGTGCTAGCGCGTAAGGTTATATGAGTGACGCTGAACAAAGGTACTCACTGCCTTGCTTCCCCGACTACTTCTGCTACCTTTTTGTTCATCAGCCGCGTCAGAAGTCTTTTGCATGCTTGGGCTTGTGCTGGCCGGAATCGTTTAGCGGGGACTATGTTCATTTCTTGATGAAATATTCTGCGATCAAGACGCCTTTCAGAAGTGTTAGCGCTTCCCTGTTAATGAGGGTAAACTATGCCTTGTACCATGATTCGCCTTTGGGAAGCGAAGAAGCCAGGAGGTCGTAAGTAGGTAAAACGGCATCAGCGGTCACTGGTCTCACCGTAATTCTTGTAGGGAAACGTCGTTCCCCATCCCATTAAGTCTCCTGCCATTGCAAGGTAAGGGCTTGAGGTTTCATGAGCAAGTCGAGTCTATATTTCGGGAAGAGCCGATGTACACACCGATCCGAGAACTTCGCCCATTGCTTTTCGAACACCTCCGTCGTCGCTTCCAGTGTGTCCAATATGACGATGCTTGTGCCCGCGACATTCAAGTAGAGAATATCCGTGCCTGTGAGCTGTTAGAAAGCCCGGCGTGGTGAACAGCGGGCATGAGCAGTTACCTAACTCCTGCGACAACTCATGATATTTCTCCCATTCAACTGACTTGGGAAGTTGAAATAAGTTGCCCAATATCGGTATGCCTTTTGGGCCAGGTGGGAGTGGGAGCTTGAATTTACTTCCTCCTATGAGTTGGTATCCAAGGAAGAAGACAGGAAGTGCTGCAATATACGTTAGCGCATTGGGGCTGTCAATGGGAATGGTGGGGAACGACATGAGAAGTGAAGGGAGAATTCTCAATATTCGTATAGTTTGATTCATTTCAAGGGCTTTCTATTTGAGAAAACAAGCACACAAAGGTATGAGAGATCCGGATTATGGAGTATATGGGAGCTCCCCGTTGGCATAATCGCATCAAGCACCAAAGGGATCTGGAAGTGGCACCGTGGCACGCCTTCAATTGGGCACCGGAGGTACAAAACCAAATCCAAGAGTGCTTGATCGATCGTGTTAACCCGTGCATCAGGGATTATCCATAATAGGGCGGGATATAAAATTTATTAGGACGAAAAGTAGTGCAAAGCAACGATGAAACTCGGGAGTAATTCGATATGAATGGAAAACTGTCGATGCAATTGTGAGCATGACGGGCTGTGTGTACGCAGCAATATTCCCTGTGGCTTGTTTCCAACTCGTTTTGGGAACGGGATCTTATCGCGACTCCGACGTTAGCACGAGTTGGTATTGGTCCTCCCATACACACACAATGTTCGGGATAATAAAGTTTACTGAGAAATTCATGTGCCTGCTATCAACAGGTATATTTCGATCGAGAGCATAATTTCCACTTTCGAGACACTCCCTCGGGTTTGATGCCAGGGACGACCTGCCGACCTCCTGTGGAAAGTACTTATAAAGGGCCCTTAGCCGTACATATCGGATGCAGGTATGTAGACATACGAAGACCCACAGGTTGATGGAAAGATTTCAAACGATATATGTTACATCCTTTCTGAGCTTTTGAGTCTTTTGAACAGATTTTGTTCATCCCAACCATTCAGCTTTTGTTTCCGTGTGAATGAGAACGTGATAGCATCAGAAATCCATATGCCCGGGAAACGGGACACATAAACGCACTCAACCTGAAGCCCACTCATGACAACCTTAAGGTTTGAGTTTGATCGGGAGATATTCAGCATCTATAGATATAGTGCATGTCCCGGCGCTTACCAAACTATTTATATATGTGAGCTAGAGGTACATATGGTAGGGTTTGATGAAGCAACAGCACGTTTGAGCCTTGATCCCACGGCGTTCGATATCTGATTCGGTGTCCAGATTCGTGAGAGCGCAGACATTACTGTTCGGTTGTGTGCCTCAATTGAGTCAATCGCGGTTTGACCTCACAAAGACAAAAGTTGAATAGAGCTCCAAACACCAAAGGACAAGGTTGTGCCGCCTTTTCGCTCGCATGAATCTTCAACTCAATCCTAAAAACATGGACGAAAGAACTCGACCGTCCTTTAATAAGGGTTTGTGTACCTCGAGGCTATAAAGAAAGTTTCGACGTGGTTTCGTAAGCAAAAAAAATGGTGTAGTTGACCAATCCAAGACCCATCCAATTGAGCGGAATTGTCCGCTCAAGCCGTTGCTGCCACAACTGCTAGAGCTGCCAGTGCAGGGTTCTGAAAAGAGTCATGGTGATGCATGAACAGTCTTCACATCAGTTTGTACGCGCGTGTTTGTACTTGCTTGTCTGGAAGGCCATATGCTAATACAATATCTCAACCTGGATCCGGGTCCCTCTCCTCGTCCCACTGGCCAGCTGACCAGGTATCTTCCACCGAACCGACAGAACTGCCCAACCTCGGTCCTTGACAGTCCTTGACACTGGACTCGGAATTCATCATATAATGCCGGATCTAAGTGGTCTTCATCGCGCTCGAGGTGTCCAAGTAGCGACTCTTTAAGCTCCGTGCTGCCAATAGCTGCGTTTTTATCGATAATGATGCAGAATGCCTCCGTTTGCTAGGCAGATACTGCCTATTACCTCCCCACCTTCCTATACTGATTGCCGTCTGACCCATCTCACCCCGGTCTTGGCGCTTTTAAACCCGCACTCGCTGTGACCTGTGCCACAACTGCTCAACTCAGGCAGGATATATATGTCCGTGCTTTTCCTTTCGTGCTCTGCAGGCAAAGTAGCGAATTGCCATCGTTTAAAGGATCCCTAACGCGTTGATCAGATAAACCCTGTTGTGGAATACACCCCCGCAATGCATCGAAACCTCCCTTTCATTTTGTCTCTTATCGTGCTGGTTGTCGGCCAAGCAGAACCTCAAGCACCTTTGTGTGGTGGATACAGGCGGGCTGGAGACACCAGATGCAGTAAAGGGTAGCTTACTGAGTGTAGCATTTATGGATTATGTCTTATTCCCGGTTTAGCTGGACGTGTGTGCCCTCTAGTCCTGATTATCCCCAGTGCTTACGGAATGGAATACCGCCAAACGACGCCCCCGTGGCGGCGACAGAAACGTCGTCAGCGCCAGATTCTAGTCTTACTGGCCTCGCGGCTGTTGCGCCAACTAGCACGCCAACTAGAGAAATAGGAAAACTTCCTTCTCTCGGGTTAGTGTTACTTTGACAATTCGATCCTTTCACTTTCATACAAACAAACCCGTCACTGGTAGCTGGAACTCTTGGAATGCTTTTCGCTTTGGTATGGAATATTCTACTAGCTTTTTCGGAAATCAGATTGACAGTACATCTCTAGATATCAATGAGGAAAAGATCATGTCAGCTGCAAACGCCTTCGTGTCGTTAGGGTTGAAAGATGCGGGTTATCAGTATATTAGCATTGACGTGAGCGGTTCCAACCATCCCGCGTTTGCCACCAGTTGATAAATTCATTTCACAGGATGCGTGGTCAGAGCGTTCTCGCGACAACGTCACTGGTCGTATACTTCCTGACCTCCGCAAGTTCCCTAGTGGAATCAAGGGCCTTGCAAAGCGAATTCATGATCTGGGATTGAAGATTGGTATTTATAGTGACGCGGGCACGCATACTTGTGGAGGCTACCCTGGGTCTTTGGGCTATGAGAATATTGATGCTCAGACCTTTAGCGGATGGGGCATTGACTCTCTTAAATACGGTAAGTGAAATACATGGCAGATTGCTAGATTATACCCTTTTACTTACCGTTTGAATGACGTAGACAATTGCAATATACCTGCGAACTGGACAGACGATCCTGTAGGCTTATCGAAAGTTTGACTTCGTTGTTTGGTACTCACTCTCATGCGTTGGTTTGAAGACACCACAGCTCAACGACTGGTAGTAAGTGTAGAATCTTGAACTCTTGTAATATATTACTCATTCGATTTCCTCACCGATAGTAATTCCAATTCAGCCATCCGATACCGCTATATGACGTATGCACATCTCTCGAATTCCTTGCTGTTGCGTTCTGAAGTGCTGATGTATTTTTGGATAGACACGCCCTTGCGTCAGTACCTCGCCCTATTGAGTTTACGTTGTGTATATGGGGTACAGCTCACGTTACAGAGTGGGGAGCCCGAGTTGTATGTATCCTTACACTTCGTCCTTGATGTTTACTCATCATCTCTAGGGGCATTCATGGCGCGTTTGGTATGACTCGACGTAAGTGTGATCTACTGCTCATAACACGACCAAAAAAAATCCAATTCGGCCGTCTATAGACCAGACTGGGACTACATCTCTTTCATCATCAACTTGAATTCCCAAGTTCTCAGTTCGACGAATTTCTATGGACACAACGATATGGATATGATGGAGATTGGTGCGTTTTTATGCCATCAACTCGACCACTGCTAAGGCGCTTACTATGCGTACAGGTAATGGCAATTTGACCATTCAGGAGGCTCGGACCCATTTCGCAGCATGGACATTCATGAAGAGTCCTATACTATTGTACGTCCCAAAAGATTTTTTCCGTCCGTAATTCGTGCTAATTGTCAATTTACAGGGGAACAGATGTACGTTCTCTCATCCTCATCATTCCTTTTGACACCTACACATAATTGCTTGTTCGTGTTACCAGTTGTTCAAGCTCAGCGACGAACATCTTGCTATTATCAAGAATAGGGAACTGCTCGCATTCCACCAGGATCCAAATGTCGGAGAGCCCGCGATGCCGTTCATGGCTTTCGATGAAATGCCCGCCACTTCCCCTCCCGAATATTATGCAGGTGCATCGAGCAAGGGTATCCACGTCTTCATCATCAACTTCTCAAATACAACTGCGACAAAGAGATTCGATTTCGCTAAGGTTCCAGGCCTGAGCGTCAGCGGTTCGGGAAGCTTCCAATTACACGATATGTGGACCGGTGAAGCTCTGGTTGAAAAATTCGACATTTCCTCAAGATTTAGCCTTGACGTTGATACCCACGATACCGTTGCATACTTGATCACGTCCATATAGTCCGCTTCCTAATGTTGCTTGTTACTGGATCTGTCATCTATCTTTGCACGCAGATAAATTTAGCAAATATTTATACTTGACAAAACCGAAAATAACGGCTTTCTTGATTATTACCGCTCAGTTGTCCTTTGAGATGCCTGGTCCCGTGAGCGATTACGACAAAAAAAGAGTCGGCATACGCTTGCGAAGTTGCGGCGCTTCGTGTTCTACCATATGGATGTCGCTCTGGAGAACATCATGTGGTTATCCTTTTTGTTATAATTATCGGCATTGGAGCTCCTGACCTTCTTCCTCCTATGTTCTCAGAAATAAACGTCAAATTTTAATCAAAGAATCATAACATCTACATATCGAATGCAGCAACCCTCGTGCTTAGTCTATTTTGACTGCCCTCCTATCCATGGACCTCAAAATGGCTACAGCCGCCCGCATGGCTCCCGATGTTTTGCCGGCCCCGCTCAGGCGTTTAGAAGGTTGTCTCCATGCCACGCGCCCTTCGTTCTATGTCACTAGATGTGGTGTGTCAAGGATGATGCGTCGTTGGTGCGCTTCAGCAGAAATAAATAAATGCGTTAAAATTATATCCTGGCCGCGGGCCCGAGAATACGAAGCAGCAGTCGGCCTTTGGTCGTCATTGAGCGAACGTTTACACGGCCGTTCTGGAGGGTATAAAGGAAGGGAGGTGGTGGGAGACGTTTTTCGACACTGGCTCCACATAGGTGATCGAGTCAACGAGTAACATGTTTCGTCTCAACCTTGTAGCCTTGCTCTTCGTCCTACCATTCGCGTTGGCCGTACCGCCCGTGCCAGCATCACACTCTCCACCTTCCTCACCCTCGGAACTGTCTACCCCAGACTTCACCAACGTAACCGTTTTCTCTCCTCCTGCTAGATGGTCCGATAAGAAAACCGAATATGCTCGCACCACCGTCATTCGACACGATTGCTCCAACACTATTCTGTTGTCGTTCGCGGAGCGACCACCTGGTGTAGCCTCTCTCCCCGTTTTCCAGTCTAAAGACGCTGGAAAGACCTGGACGGACCTCAGTCGAATCTCCTTCAAGACAGGAAACTATGATGGCGGTCAAATCTTGCAACCCTTCTTATACGAGCTACCAGAAAAGGTTGGCAAGTTCCCTGCTGGAACGATCCTAGCCAGTGGGAACGGCATACCAGCAGATGGTGCCAGCACGAATATTGAACTTCACGCCTCCTTTGACAAAGGGTGAGTTTTCCTACCTGTTATTATGTTTTAAAAAAGCGTATTAACGTTGACTTCGAAGGAAAACGTGGGAGTTCGTGTCATTAGTCGTGAGTGGAACTGCGCCGAACACCACCAATGGTGCGACTCCCGTTTGGGAGCCGTTTATCATGTATCACGACGGTAAGGTCGGTGTCTTCTACTCCGACCAACGTGACCCGCTGCACGGCCAGAAACTTGCCCACCAGGAGTCCACTGACTTGGTCCACTGGGGTCCACTCATCAACGACGTTGCCTTCGCCAATTACACGCTCCGCCCTGGTATGACCACCATTGCCAAGATCGGCGAAGGGAAAAACCCGAAATTCATGTTCAGCTACGAGCTCGGAATGGCACCTGGACCTGTTCCCTACGCCGTCGGATACAGGATTAGCGACTCCCCGTTCACCTTCGACAGCGCACCTGATTTCCAACTAGTCGCTACTGATGGAACGGTCCCTGCTGCTGGCCCGTACACCATCTGGTCACCTGTTGGAGGTCCGAAGGGCACACTCGTCGTCTCCGATTCAACCTACTCTCAGGTTTTCACGAATACCGAGGCTGGTGATCCCAAGCACTGGATCAAACAAGCCGTTGCTCCGAATCAAGGTATCAGCTATACGAGGAGTTTGACTTTATTGCCTAATACGCAGAGCAAGAAGGTTTTGTTTGGAAACGGGGGCTTATTTGGGCTGGATGCTGCATTTGTGACAGCAGGAGAATGGGTCATTCCTGGTGCACCGGTTCCGGATGCGCCCTGTGTTCCAGGAGCCTAAAAAGAGAAATGTCATTGAAAAAAATGTTGAAGGTGTCAGTTTGAAGTTACAACGGCATTATCGCCATACTATCCGTACAATAAATAGAAGCGAATTAAAATATTTTCAATTGGGACGCCACTCTGAGCTCCGCATTTCAGCTTTTTGGTGCAATCGAAACCCCTTTCGTCGCACCCAACTGACTAATAGCTAGTAGCTCGATGACTTCATTCGCAGGTTCCTAACAGCAACATATTCGATTCTGTTATAATTATCTTTATCGGATCTCCTGACCCTCTTTTTCTTCAGCCCTTATAATGACATCCATTGCGTGAGCACACCGTTCCTTGTGCAAAAATCTATTTCGATCCTACTCCTATCCACGAACTTCAACATGGTGCAGTCATCTGCACGATCGCCGACAAATTACCGCCCCCTCTCAATATTTCGAAGTTGCATTCGATGGCATGGATCCGTCGTTCTATGTCATTTAACCGCTTAATGTCTAGAATGCTGCATCTTTGGGGCTTTTCAGTGGAAATAAATGCGCCCCAATTGTACCCTGGCCGCGATCGCGAACATCCACAGGAGCGATCTATCACCCTGATTCTGCCTATTGGTTTTTTCCTTCACCTTTGAGAGTATAAAGAAGGCGTATCTCGGTTATTATCTGGATTGTCTCTGCAGAATCTGTGGAGTCGATAGTATGTTTCGCCTTCGTCTAGTAGCTTTACTCTGCCTCCTCCCACTCGGATTGGCATTAGCGCCCTCTCCCCCTCACGCGCCACCGCCACCGCCACCTCCACAGCATCCCGCACCTCCTGGGCTCATCACCCCAGACTTCACCAATGTAACTGTCTTCTCACCCCCATCCAATTGGACGGCCAAGCGGACATCCTACGCACGTACCGCAGTCCTCCGACACGATTGCTCGAACACCATCCTCGCTTCATTCACAGCTTCTTTCCCCGGGAATGCTTCGATCCCAATTTTCCAATCCACCGATGGTGGAAAGACATGGTCCGATCTCAGTCGCGTCTATTTCAAGATGGCTGACTACAACGGCGGTCGTATTGCCCAACCTTTCATCTACGAGTTACCAGAGAAAGTGGGTAAATTCCCTGCTGGTACACTTCTAGCCAGTGGAAATGGTGTCCCTCGTGGCTCTGGTAGCACGAACATCGAGGTGCATGCTTCGCTCGACAAAGGGTAAGCCCTAGTTGTCTGATTAACGACCAGCAGATTGACATTTATCTCGAAGGAAAACATGGGAGTTCGTATCTTTGGTCGCAGTTGGTACTGCACCTAACACCGCCAACGGTGCTCATCCCATCTGGGAGCCATTCCTCATGGCCCACAATGGCATTCTCGGCGTTTTCTACTCCGACCAACGCGACCCCTTACACGGTCAGAAGCTCGCTCACCAGGAATCTAGTGACTTGATCAACTGGGGTCCAGTCGTCAACGACGTCGCCATGACCAACTACACCCAGCGTCCTGGCATGACCACCATCGCCAAGATCGGAGAAGGCAGGAACGCGAAGTTCATGTTCAGCTACGAGCTCGGAAACGCGCCTGGACCTGTCCCATATGCTGTCGGATACAGGATCAGCGACTCTCCATTCACCTTCGATAGCTCGCCCGACATCGAGCTAGTTGCAACTGATGGCACTGTCCCTGCTGCTGGCCCATACACTATTTGGTCTCCTGCTGGAGGCCCCAAGGGTACCATCGTTGTTTCCGACTCGACTTACTCCCAAGTCTTCACGAACACTGAGGGTGGAGATCCCAAACACTGGATCAAGCGAGAAGTTGCTTCTGATCAGGGTGTTAGCTACACCAGGAGTTTGATGTTAATGCCCGATACACAGGGAAAGAAGGTTTTATTTGGAAATGGAGGGTTGTATGGGTTGAGCGCTGCATACGTGACTGTGGGTGAGTGGGTCATCCCTGGCCCACCCGCCAAGGATAAGCCTTGTGTTCCAGGAGCTTAAGCGATGCGGCTGTAGTGGAGAATTTCTCGATTGTCCGTTCGAATTTTCGACTCGGAGTTTTCGATACTATTACTATAGCTATCGTCTCGTGTGCGAGTAAATTGAATTGAATAGCAATATCGTGCAGCTGCGTTGGAATAGAACCGGAGAAATTTAGTCACCGCCACTTGAATACACCCTCAAGAAATGAAGGTAAGAACAGGGGAAGGTGTCAGTGCCCGAGGCAATTGCAATCGAAGTCGAAGGAAGTCGTTTTAACGGTTGAATCGCACATTGCCTCGTAGATTCGCACGGTTTTGATTGGCAAGCTGGGTAACACTGCCTTGAATTCATTTGTATCCAGTCGGTGCTCCTTGTTGCCCACAACCCAATCATATGCAGTGAACCGATGACTTCATCCAGCACATCCCTCACAACAGGCGGCGCTTTGATCTGACAGCGGCATACGACTTGCCATATGATGACGACCTCACTACATAAACAGGTTGCCATTCCGCTGAGCACGGTTAGGCTTTGCGAAAACGCCGAGAGCCTTGGTCATGAGTGACTGATGTTTCGATAATCAAAACGGAGGGAAATTCGTAGCATTTGCTTTTGGGTTTGACCGTAATTTCTGAAAGGTTATTTCCGATAATTCATAGTTTTATTTAGATGTGTCGCTGGCAGTGCTTGGTTCGACAATAGTCGTCGACATTCGACTCGGTGAAGAGTGCCAATTAGTGGTCTCGTGGCACACCGGATACCTTCGAATTTTTGAACTGCTGTGCACAGACAGCCGTTGGAATCTCGTTTCTTCTAATAGAAATGTTGGCGCACAGTTATTTAGCACTGTCTATCAGGATCGCTTGCTGGACAGCCACAATTCATGCTAACCGAGCCTCAAGAGAGCCCTTGACTCACCGGGCATCATCTCCAAATGCGGCATTTTCACGCATCTTATCTCCCTGAACATATATATAAAGAGCTTCGGCTGAAACAGAAAGTGTCCTGTCTTTTGTTCCCATTATCATCTAAATCTCCCCAACGACGAGCACGTTTCTTCACAAGATGGCTAGCCCGTGGCATAATTACTACACTCCCCAAGGAAATGGAGGGTGGACATATGTTCCTCCTACTCCAGGTGGTCCACCGAATGGATACATCCCAGCTGCTCCCTATGGCCCCTACGTGCAACCAGGGCCATGGTTTGCTCCACCACCTGGCCCCTCAGCACCTTACGGACAGCACCCACATCCTGCAGGACCTGGACCTGCGCAAGGTGTGTAGTTAGATTCACCGATCAACATCATTTGCTCACTAATAGTCTTTGTAAACATAGCCGCGAGCACACAACCAGTTTCATCAAGATATCCTAACATCAACCCCGCCCTCGCAGCTGACACGACGTTGATGAGATTCGATGTGGGCGTGAAGCCATCGCAAGCAATCCTAGCTGGGAATTTCTTCCAGCAACGACACGTTCCGGTATTCAAAACTAAAACGACTCACATGCGCATTCTCTCAGCTCAGTTCCCCTGGCAAATCGATATCGTGATCAGCCCAGAGGACGAGATGACTTGCGAACATGTTTGGAATGCGCTATACAATGCCCTACAACAGCCTCTGGTAGACTCTGAGTGGGGATTCATCGTGCAGGATTCGAAACGACTGGAGGTGGTGAAGCATGCGATCAAGAAAAGGACAGACGGAAATGCAAAAGCCGACAAGGCGCCGAAACGGATCGATTACTTGGGCGATACTACACTATTTAGAGGGCTAGAGAAGGACGATGACTTTGTCAAAACTAGGATGCTTCCAGGCACTCAGCCATGTAAAGAGACATGGATAGTGAAGCTCATCTCATAGTGTTCGACTCCCTTAAAACCGTCTATTTACTCCTACTTCTTTCATTCATTCATCGTTCTTCGCATGATGACATCGGATCTCCACCACTTTTCTTCGTCTTTATCGTCTCTTTTGGATGTGTATTATAGGGATTTGATATGTTTCAGTGATGTACCTTTAATACCTAGACTGTAACCGGGTTAGTGTACCTGTGTTGTCCATACTAATTCACAATATTTGAAAGAGAAAAAACCAGAAAATTTTGAGCAGCGTGCATTGATGTTACTAGTATTTTTTTTTTCTTTCTTCAGCGTGTCAAGGGGGTGAAAGGTCGACGCGACCATTCCCAATGTCGTGGTGGTGAGGAGGATAAAAGAAAGCCGGAGTGCGGACCGTGGCAGACGCGCAGTGAAGAGCAGCACGTGCACGGTGGGTGACAAAAATAGACACTGGACTTTTTTTGACGGCTTGAGCATTTGCTTTATCGCCCTCTCATCCTCCTCCCCACACTCGGAAACAGAGTTGTATTCCCAAAGGCTTTTAAATTGGGCCTTTCACCATATAGACTTCGGAATACTCCATAAAAATGGTCTCATTCCAGTGAGCTTTCTGAATTTCAATCTGAGGTGTCGTTTGCTCATGATCTATAATTCGTTTTCTATAGATGCCACTGTTAGTGGTCCCAAACTTATAGGTTAACATGCGTATTCTGATATTATTGTGTTTAGCATGTGGTGATGTCGTCAAAAAACCCAAGTTGGACCAGCATCGCGCAAGATGTCATGGTGGTTTCGACTGTATCGACTGTTCAACTGTTTTCAATACGCCTGCTGAGTACAAATCACATACGACGTGTATAAGTGAGGCGGAGAAATACCAAAAGTCCCTGTATAAGGGACCCAAAACAGTGCGTCGATCACTGAGTGGTACTTGGAAATCTCCAAGGCTCATTCATTGCTGTTTCGTATATACTTACCTTTTTATCGTTGACCACTTTTAAAGGGCCAGAAAAATTCACAACAAAACTCCAAACCTGCCCCAAAAGGCGCCGAACCAGCAGCACATGCGCCTAAGGCAGAGGCAACGCACGATACTCCTGGTGCACGTAACTCTAACGCTCAGTGGGGAGCACCTCAGTCGGCGCCGAGTTTTTCCAACTCGAATGGACGTGGCCAGTTTAACAGATATGGACAGCAACTACGTACCAAAGTGAGCGGTGCAAACGATATTCCTCTAGGCGCATCTACACGGTCATCGCCTAATGGGACACCTAAACCAGCGCAGGTTAGTTTTTTTCTACCTGTTTTATGAGCGCTTTGCACTCCTTGATTCCCTACTCTTCCCTCTTTACTGCGTGGAATTAATGCAGGGTTCTAACATTCGCTTTTCTTATTTTACAGGTCGCCAATGGCACTTTCTCTATATCAATCCCAAAAGTCCATTCCGTCCAAAAGACGAAGGAAGACAAAACCCCTACCCCTGCCCCATCAACCTCAAATTCAGAAGAGTCGTCGTCTAAGAAGGAGAAGAAGGACAAAAAGTCAAAGTCTGAAAAGGAGAAGAAATCCGAATCGTCGACGGAAAAAGAGTCAAAGAAGGACAAGAAGAAGAAAGAAAAGGCAACTGAAGCCGCACCCGAAGCTGATAGCGAAGTCAAGGACTCGGAGAGCAAGAAAAAGCGCAAGAGAGACGAGACGGATGCTATGGATGTGGATGCGGCCGATGAGGAGAAGCGGAGAGCGAAGGAGGAGAAGAAGAGGAAGAAGAAAGAGGCTAAAGCGAAGGCTGAGGCTGAGGCTGAGAGTGCAGCTGTTGTGGATGAGAAGGTGGAGGTTGGAAAGAAGAGGAAGAGAGAGGTGGATGATACCCCAGAAGACAAGCCAGTCGAGGAGAAGGAGAAGGAGAAGGAGAAAAAAGAGAAGAAGGATAAGAAGGACAAAAGGAACAAGTCCAAGGACTCGGCAGATGCTATGGACGTGGATACCCCTGCTGAGGATGTGAAGAAGGAGAAAAAGTCCAAAGACAAGAAGAAGGAGAAGAAGGAAAAGTCCGCTGCGTCGTTGTAAGGAGTTGGTTGTCTGTGGAGGGGGCTTTGTAGCTACCACATATCTGTAGCATTTGATTGTATTTCGTTGTATCTTCCCATCATTAGATAGACATCTTGGATGATACCTGCTGGTTAGTGCAATATTCAGCAAGTAAGCATAAAATCAGTTCAGGTTGAAGTACAGATTTCATCTTTTGTTTTCATAGCCTGCGATTCTCGTACTGCCTCAACAGACAAGACATTCTGCACATACCGCGACGCAAGAGTTGGAAGAAAAGCCCCTATCTTGTGCTTGGTCGTGTTATGCATCACCCTCCACAATTTCAGAATTTGGCAGTCAAGCACTTTCCAAGATCCTCATATTTTTGACCTCCCAATGGACGACGGAAATTCAGTGACAACACGGCTTCTAACCCTCCTCAACGTCTCTGCAACAAAGGTCAACAAACGAAAACGCACCCAGGATGAATTTATCCCATCTGTGAAACTCAATAAACGCAAATCGACGGGAGGTCTAAAATTTGCGGATGCGCCGACTATTTTTGATATTTCGAAACCTCCGACCGCCAATAAAGAAAATGGGAAGGAGAGTGCTGTAGATGAGGAGGCGGATGACAGGGAGGAGGTTGCTGAAATGGACGTTGATGGTGCGTTGTGTGATTTCTTTGTAGCAGGATAATTATTGACGGCAGGAGCGATTAGATTCTAATATCCCTGAAGCGGCTGAGGACGGATATGAGCAGCATTTTGGGATGAACCCAAGCGTTTTGTCTGCTTCTTCAAGGGCCGCGGTTGATAGCAGGTCATGGAGCACATCCAGAGAGAAGGTCGGGCGACTAGGTAATAGTATCTTATCTATTCCCCAGAACTCAGCCTCGACATCTAGTGTGCTCGCCCCCCAAGTCGACGTAAGCCATCTTAAACATTTGGAATCCCCCCTCTGATATGTTGTATAGACGCTTGATGCCCTAAAAGCACAATTTAAAACCCGGCAATCCAAACAGCCTGCTAGTATGTCGGGCTTGTTATAAGCTAAAACTGTGTACTGAGGCTATTCCAGATCAGACAGAGCTCCAAAACGACATTCTTTCGTGTCTATCAACACGAAAGGACCTTTTCATCACTCCATCAGCTTTGGAGACTAAAAGATGTACAAGAGAGGCTATTTCACTACATCTCTTGAATCACATCACAAAGTGCGTCGTTTGCCCCTTCTTCTCTTCCTCCGAATTCTCATTTTGCTTCAGAAAACGCCGGAAGGTCCTGAAGAACAACGAGCGACTTGCAAAAGCCGCAAAAACCAACCCCGATGCGCCTCCACCCGAGGACATCCAAGACCAAGGCTTCACCCGTCCCTCCGTGCTTGTCCTCCTCCCCTTCCGTTCCTCAGCCCTGGATTGGTTCAGAGCGATCACCGCACACACACCCGCACCTAGCTTCCAGATTGAACACCAGGCCCGATTCCTCAATGAATACGGCCTCCCTGAAGGTGTCGTCGATAAACTGGCTAATGCTGAACCGGGCACGTATCCTCCTGATCATGTTGAGACGTTTAAGGGAAATGTGGATGATAACTTTAGAGTTGGTGTGAAGATGACGAGGAAGAGTGTGAAGATGTTTGCGGAGTTTTATGGATGTGATCTTATCCTTGCTAGTCCGCTTGGGTTGCGTAGGTCTATTGAGAAGGAGAAGTGAGTGTTGGTCCTTATTCGAAGTGGTGTGCAGTTCTAATTTTGTTTGGTGGATAGGAATGGAGATTATCTCTCTTCAATAGAGCTGTTGGTTATTGACCAGATGGAGGCTCTGACGATGCAAAACTGGGAGCACTTGAAGGTGGGTTAAGCTTTCGCTGTAGTATTTTGCGTGTTATAACAACAAATATTAGTTCGTGATGTCGCATATGAACAAGCTGCCCAAGGAATCACACGACACCGACTTTTCACGTATCAAGCCTTGGTACCTAGATGGATAGTACGTGCATCTAGAAACCTGCTCTCTTCCTGTCCCTTATGTCCAATAGCGCTGCATATCTCCGTCAATCCATCCTTCTCTCTGGTTATGAAACGCCTGAGATCAGGCACTTGTACAATAATGACCTCAAAAACGTTGCTGGTAAAATCAGGACGGAAAAACTGTGGCAACCTATTGCTGTTCCTGCTGGAATCAAGCAGGTGTGTAGCCATTGTTGTTTTCTTTCGATGTTGCAACACCCATGACTAATGCTACACAGGACTTTGTGTATTTCGACTGCACAAACCCAGTGGATGAACCTGAAAAGCGATTCCAGCATTTCACAACGCAGGTTAGTGTTTTCTCGTATTTCTGTCTGAGAACCGGCGTTTAATACCTTGTGCAGCTGCTGCCCGCTGTTATGAAGTCTGCGGTGCAGAGCACCAACACTATCGTGTTCATCCCTTCGTCCTTTGACTTTATCCGCATCCAAAACCACTTCAGGAAGAGCAGATACGATTACGCAGTTCTCTCTGAGTACATCCTCCTCTCTCTACCTCTTTTACATATTCCTAATCATCACCTACAGATACTCCACCAACCAAGAAATCTCTCGCGCGCGTCAAGCATTCTTCAAAGGCACAAAAGCCTTCCTCCTCGTCTCTGAGCGGTTCCACTTCTACAGACGCTACAAAATCAGGGGAAGCAGGAACATCTTGTTCTACGGCCTCCCTGATCACCCTCAGTATTTCACCGAGTTCTTGTCATTCCCGTTCCTTGATGATGGCGTTGAAGCGGGAGATGTGACACCGAAGGCGTTGTTCTCGAAGTATGATAGGATGAAGTTGGAGAGGATTGTTGGGACGGAGGGTGCAGTTGAGTTGATTAAGAGTTCGTAGAAGATGTTTATAGGTCTTCTGGATATAACTATGGATTTGAGGTTTTTTTTTGTCGCGTGATGGTCATTTTTGAGTGTAATTTATTTCTTTCTTCCAAGCGGATGCTGGTTTTTTCTACTTACAAGCTATTTACCAGCTAGGCCCAGCATTGGCGATATTATGAACGTGATAGCAGTGACTTGCAACGGGTCGATGGCGTAGTTGGTTATCGCATCTGTCTAACACACAGAAGGTCCTCAGTTCGAGCCTGGGTCGACTCACTTTTTTGCTGTCCTCTGATGTAGATTAACCGACACAAGACCGAGTTCAGGTTGAACATCATTAATCCTTTCATTTGTACAACCTAGATCAAAGCATCAAATATACAAATGAACGAGATCGTACATATACAATCCCCAATTTACGGGCAATGTAACCTACAGTGGGGTGGTAAACGGGTATTATGATACAAGTGGCATATTGTGCATAGTAGTCAACAAACAGGTTCCATCACTTCCAAATATCCTCTACAAAGTCCGCAGTTTAGAAAGAAGTCGTTGAATCAACCTCAATGGTCGGGACGATGGAGGCGATGAACTTGAGGAAAACGACAAGGTAGAAATCAACACGCATGCCCTCAACCTCCTCCCCATCTTCACCGACGGGTGCAACTTCCTTTCCAGTGCCGCTAGCCTTCCTGCTGAAAGGCCACTTCTTTTTGTTCGTATCCTTGGCGGTTGCAGGTGGACTGGAAGATCCGGACGCGGCTTTTCGTGCAAGCTGTTCTGCTACGACGCTGTTGTTCATGCGTTCGATGACTTTCTTCATGACGGAGGAGTGCTTGCATGGGTGCACTGATGCAGCTTGAAGTGTGGATGAATGGATGAAGGGTTCAATCGTTACGGTCTTGTGGGCGTGATCTGCTGAGATATCTTGGAAGATTTGTGTGGGTGTCAACGGGGTGCCGTTCTGAAGAAAACAGTGTTAGGCTTTAGGGGCTGATAAGCGGGCACATGAACGACTCGCCTCATCATAACCGAGCAACCAGACTCTGGGAGTTTGATAGTACTTGTCATATGTGATCATCACGTCGTAAGTACGAACTTGGAGGAGGTTGCTTTTAGCTGCCTCATTTGAGCTACTACAAGAGTGGTGGATATGAGTCATCAGAACGCGATATCATGGATAGTTAACATACTTTGGATCCACGAGTTTTGGATTAGGACCTTTTGGGACAACTACTGGAGCCTTAGGCGCAGCAGTCGCCTCATCCCCATCCTCGAGATCGTCCTCCTCCATGTCAGGGATTTCGTCCAAATCAATGATCTCAGGCTCCTTAGCGGACCCACCCATTGACAACCCGGCCATACCAGACGCGATTTCGTCCCCTGCACCATCAATATCAGGAATCTCTGCGATCTGGCTCGGATCGGATGTTGATTTGTCGGACTTGCGGCCTGCATGCGTCTCTACCCACTCGTCGCCGTCGTGTGTGCCTGGAGCAGAGGGGTCCGAGAAAGAAAGGAGTCGCTCTGCATCTTCGTCTGCGTCTGTGTAGGCTAGGGAGGTGGCGCGACGCAGGCATGGCACACCACGAGTGACGAGGTACTGCTTATCTGCTGGAAGGAAGTCTCTGGATTTCGCGGCCTCGCCTTTCTGCCTGTAATGTAGCCTTATTGAATGAATCGCGATTTGAGTATGATTGTGGGTGCGCACCATATCCAGACTGGGAACTTGTAAACTAGGAAGTCTCCTGCTGCGACAAATTCCTCTATACGTGAATGGGTGAGTATGGTGTTGTGAGATGGCTGGGTAATGCGTACCAGGCGTGATTCGACCGTGTTCTTTGAATTTGCTCTCTTTAAGAACCTGCGACGCTGATCTGTGAGTTGATCATGGTGGAATATCGTCGGCAAGAGGCGCTTACGGGGCTCAGATATTCGCGAAGACCGAAAAGATGAGACTGGATTGAAAGGGTTCAATATTAATATTAATTTCATGATGAATTATAGAAATTAATGGACCTGGATAGCTTGCATGATCGTTGAGGTTGTGGTTCAAGGTAGAGGTTAAGGGGAGAGTGTTGTTATTTCAAATCGATGCAATAACAACCCTATTGCATCCACGTGCCTTATCTTCCCTTTTGTCGTTATTTCTGGCAACGCAACTTGGCTCCGCTCATCATCCAGGATCGTTATACTCTGGGCATATTTATTGGCCTCTGAAGTAATCATGACTCCACAGAATCAGTCGACAAATGGTGTTTTGACTTCGAAGCAGAGTGGAATACCCCTGACTGCCCTAATGGGAACGGAATTCATTCTGCCACCGAGAGATTAAAGTCGAGAAAGATTTGCTTTCCGTCTCGGAAGTCACGGAAATATCTACTTGTGTGTAGTAACATACCTTCATCTCTGCTGCGCATTTGGTAGCGTGGACGGCGAATATGGATGGCTTATTTTGGTCCCTGCAAGTCAGGAAAAATGACTCGTTCGATGGTTCAGGATCTCGTTGGCTTACAAAAGGAATTTTTATCATTATCATAAGATAATAGTTTAACTTCAGCAGCCTCGAAAAGCCTCGAAAGCGTTCACATTGGTGCAAAATTATTCGAGGGTCATTCTCCAAAGGCCCTTCGAAGGCGAGATATATCGTAATCGATCCGACACATGGCACCTCGAAGCATGTCTGTTCACTTCATCACCGTCTTGACATACCAGTTACGAGCATAGTTTTATAAATAGAAATGAGAGGCTTCAAGGAGCCTTTTTTATAGTGAATTAATAAATTAGTAGTAGCCGAGGTTGATCCCAAGTTCGATATCAAACGCTTGGGTGCTCGAGCGGATCGTATGCTTCGAGGAACAGTACCCTGTCAGCGCCCGAATGGTAGTATGTACTCTTGCACACAATCCTGTAAAACAGAGAATTTATTCGTACACGTTCTCTATAATCTGAGCCCTTACCTTCTATTCGCGATTCTGAGATATCAAAAGGCTGAGTTCGGGATAGTGTGGTCAAAGATAAAGACCTCTGCATTCTCCAGCGAGTACCATATAATATTTGCCATCGTAAAAGCAATATATTGCACTCTTTGTTTTACCATATTTTTTTTTCATTTTTATTGATTTTATTGCTGCTTCAATGAAGGAATTGGTGTGATAGAGGAGGAGAGACGGAGAGTGATTGGATGACACAAACTGATTTGTGACTTAGATCGTGGGAACTTCGTTGAAGCCATCTTGGGCAAACTTTGTAGACGACCGCCGCAACCGCCAGATCACCAAAAACCGACCGTGAACGTCGTTCCAGCCGACCTCAAGCCTACTGAAGCTTCGCGGTACGTCCATTTGCCGTCCTAATGGTCGTTGAGAGAGAAAACTAGACGATTGGAGCTCGTTATTGGGTGGATGCTAGATTTGCAGTTTAGATGTTGACTATCGCCTCCTCCCATCTTTCCAGGTTTATCCATCATGGCCTCTAAATTACCATCCGTTCTTTCCGCCACTGAGGAGGAGATCCAGCTCCTTCTCGCTGCCCAATGCCACATTGGCACGAAAAACTGCGATGTTCAGATGCTTCCTTACGTCTGGAAACGACGTGCTGATGGTTCGTCTGATTTCAAATAATTTCAGCGAGAAAAACGCCATTTTTACATGGTTATTCTATAGGCATCCATATCCTTAACATCGGAAAGACCTGGGAGAAGCTTGTCCTCGCTGCCCGTATCATCGCCGCTGTTGAGAACCCCGGCGATGTTTGCGTGATTTCTGCTCGTCCTTACGGTCACCGTGCCGTCCTCAAGTTCGCTGCCAACACTGGCGCTCAGGCCATCGCTGGCCGTTTCACCCCCGGTTCCTTCACCAATTACATCACCCGTTCATTCAAGGAGCCCCGTCTTATCATCGTTACCGACCCCCGCGTTGATCACCAGGCTATCCGTGAGGCCTCCTACGTCAACATCCCTGTCATTGCTCTCTGTGACACAGACGCTCCCCTGAAATTCGTTGATGTTGCTATCCCCACCAACAACAAGACAAGGCACTCTATTGGTCTTATCTGGTGGCTCCTCGCCCGCGAGGTCCTCCGTCTCCGCGGCACCATTAACCGAACCGAGAGCTGGAGCGTCATGGTCGATATGTTCTTCTACAGGGATCCTGAAGAGGTTGAGAAGCAGCAACAGGAGGACGCTCAGGCCAAGATTACCTCTGCTCCCTTCGAGGAGGCTGCTCCCGTTGAGTGGGATGTTGGCAGCGGACCTGCAGCTGGAAGCAGCAACCCCGCTGCTCTTGGTGGTACGTTGATTATTTTTTGCAAAAATTGTTACTTTTCTGACAAAATTCCCCTAATTTATAGCTCTCGACTGGTCAGCAGAGGCTCAGCCCACGAACACCGACTGGTCAGCAGACCCCGCCACTGGCGGATGGGGAGCCGAGCCCGCCACTGGCACTGGTGGATGGGATTAAAAGATACACCCCCACATGCTTTAGTTCATCATTCTGGCCTGCGATTACTCGTTTTGCATGTCTACTATGGTTTCCTCTTGCCAGTATGCCAAAAAATATGATATTTCATGATCTCCTTCAGCATCATTCATGTCTTTTATGTCCTATTTTAGTTGCATCTGCTCCTAAACCTTGCAAACGACAAACTTGGGCGACACAAGACCTATTGAGGGAGCCCAGGTCAGGAGGCTTGCTCTGAATAGTCGGCGTAAGAGACGTACCATGCATGAATAATTTGCCACGTTTAGAGTCGTATGCTGCCGACGTCAGGCCAGACATGACAGTCCCATCGTCCTCAAAGACCTGAAAAAAATGAAACTCATGGAATGCGCAGCGAGTAATTAGCACGTACATTTTCCACTCGGTATTTTTCTCCGTAAAACGCGTTAACCCCAGTGTTGATGGAGATCCTGGCGACAGCTACAGGTGACTTGCTACCGTTCTCGATATGTTTCATGATCTTGAGCATCTGCGGGATAGCTGGGATGCCACGTTAGTTTTGCGAGAGTTGGCTGTAGAACGATGACTGTAACGTACTGGCTGCCCAGAGTTGTCCATCGGCGTCAAGGGAGAGGTTGTCCAGGGCATATCCTGAGTCGAAAGCGTCTTAGTTTCAGTGTGCCTCTTGCAGAGGGGATGTATATGCCCACCTGTTTTTATGGTATCAGAAACGACGAGGCTATTGTCGCTTTGCTTTTCGAGAGAAGTCACATATCCTCCTGGTGTGCTTGCGACGTAGAGTGTTCCGTTGCTTGCGGCAGCGATTCCGTTGGATCCCCATAGGTTTGCGAGTGCGATTTTGCAGCCTTCGTCGATGTGACAGTACCCTACGGATGTAGTTTTTCGGCCTAGGTTGTCTAGGTACCGGTCCTGTGGCAGTAATGGGTGGGTATTATTAGTATACGATGTGATGATGAGGAGAGTGTGGAGTTGAGAGAGAGAGGACATACAGCGAACTTTGAGCCGATATCGTTCGTGAAGAAGAAACTCTTTCCATCAGGAGAACCAACGAGGTCGTTTGGGCTGATAATCACAGAGGCGTCCTCGACGGTCTTCACATGCGTGAGGTGCTTGCCTCCGACTGTCGTCTTAAAAATCTCAACAACAGAATCAGCGCCGACTTTCCATGCACCCTCATGTAGTGGTATACGGTGGTTGATCGCATACACAAAGAGCTCGTTGGGGTTCGCGGAGGACGTGACGACGTCCATACCGTTCGTTTCGAGCCCTCTGCCGCTGTTGAAGTCGGGGAGGGTGAGACGTGTGAATTTGGAGGTGGAGGGGTCAAAGGTGGCGATGTAATCTGGCGAGGGGCCGCGCGCGGTGAGACGATGCATGGCGGGGAGCCATTGTTTTCGGCGTTCTGGAGTTGAGCAGGCGAGGTAGACGAGACCGCTGGGTTGGTGGAGGACGAGCTCTAGATGGTATTGGAGGGTTGTTGGTTAGTACTTGTGTTGACTGGAGAGGGCGAAGGAAGGGGCGAGGGTTAAGCTGAGGAGTGTGCAACTTACTTTCGCAAGCTTGGACTTCGGAGTATGATTTACAGTTCTGATTACCCCTGGGTTGGATGACCCGTGCAGGGTAGATTCCAAAGGTAGATAAAAGGGGCTTGAGGTATATTTGGTAGAATCCGCCGAGGGTGGCAAGGAAGATTATGAGGAGGTTGATGGCGACGCGTGCCATTGGACCCATTTTGCGAATGGTTGCGGGTCCACTTGAGGATGAGGTGTGGTTTGTTGATTCAACTGAATGGCTGGGCTGGATATTGAAGAGAAAGGGGAGAAAGGGAAGAAGGGCAGAGTTGATTGATTAATCTGACATCTGTTTATGATGCTCGGTTGTGAGAGAAGGATTGGCGTCTGTGGGAGACACGACATTCACGATCACGTGTAGCACGCTCTGAAGTGGGGACGAACGTCTGAACTCTGAGCAATGAACAGGGTCTACAGTTCCAGAAAAAGGTTCCTGACTCCTGAGCCAGGTGAAGTGCAAGCAGATAGGAGGGAGAAGTGGATGCGTCATGAGTTGGCTGAGCCAAGGGTGTAGTCTATTGAGTCCTAGGACCCTAGAGGACATAGTGGAATAGTGGTTTCTCGTAGAATAGTGAGCATAGATAAATCCAGAGGCATATCGGGGCTGCTTTGCAAGAAACACCTGCGATTCTTCGACTGTAATGGACGCGACGCTGAGAAGGATGATTTCAAGTCTGAGGAGAGTCGATTCGATTGTATTCAACGTTCAGAGAGATAATAAATGTATGTAAAAACCAGCAAGATGCTGGCATGTGGATGAGATGTCAGGATAGATGCTTTCCAGACTTCTCCTAAAGATAAGTAGGAGGATGAAGGGGATGGAGCATGGATAGGGGCTTTGAGTCCACAAACGGCAAGAGCCTTTGCAAGCGGAACCAAATATGCTACACGTGACTCCAAATTCTGCATGGCTGGGCGTCGTTGGGTACGGCGAGCTCTATCCATTGACCATATACCTCACTTCGGACAACGTCCGCAACGACGCCCTTGTAAACACAGGCCCACAGAGACGTGCTCGCCTGAACTGTATATCACATCATGGATGACGCTCCTCTTCCCGGCAGGTCGGTCGATATTGAGCTAGGTGGTCAAGAGGTTATTACCATTGACCTGGATAACCTGGACCCGAACCCCGACGACGTTTTGGATCTCTTGAAGGAAGGACAGTGTAAAGTGTGGGTGTGGACACGATTGGCTGGGGAGTATTGGAGGAGAGAGTACCTTGATGCAGCAGAGAAGATTGCATTGGCTGCAATTGAATGTGTGTATTACTATTTCATTGTTGCAGAGATTGTTGCTCAATTAAATTCGTATACTAGCTTTCCAAAATAATGACACTGCTTCATCATTACCACCTATATACTCCCTTCTCGCCAATTTACAGATAGCACGGTCAAGGAATGCACCAAAATTGATTATGCACGACGCTCGTGAGTGTAGCACACCATGCCTGCGGCGTACCTCTGACCTTTGACCCGGGAATAATAGAACAAGATATTATGACCTCAGAAAAGTCGAAGGACGAATATTACCGCGAGGCTGCGCAATATTTGAACACAGGAGAGCGCGTTGGAGCAGATTCTGGAGAGAGAGTTGGAGGGATGTTGGCATTTTTGACTCGAGGTGTGTTCAATCATTCTTTTTACCAGACGCATTAATAAGGCGTCTAACAGGAATCCACCAACTGTCTACACGGTCTATGGACGATGCCATGCGATCCTTCGACGGTGTCCTGGCTGAGAAACCAACAAATCTAATTGCGCTACTTGGAAAGGTAGGCGATAAAGCAGATCCACGAGGCTGGGAAACTAATCATATTAATAGGCGCGAATTCTATATAACAGGAGGAACTACAAGGAGGCTTTGAAACTGTTCCAAAGTGTACTGCAATACAATCCCAACTGCACACCGGATCCACGAATTGGTATTGGTCTTTGCTTCTGGGCAACAGACCAGAAAACCCGCGCTAAAGCTGCATGGCAGCGAAGTTTGGAAGTGGTGAGTAATAGTTGTTGTTGCTCATCCCTACCTTTGATTCACTACATTTTGCAGAATCCCTCTGAGTGGTCAGCGCAGCTACTTCTCGGTCTTGAAGCTATTAATGCCAGCAAGAACGAAACTCTCTCTGATGGAGAGCGTGCAGAGTCCTTTGTTCGCGGAACACGGCTTGTGGAAGCGGCGTTCAAGGCCAACAAATACAGTGCGGCGGCAGCCAACGCCTTGTGTGAGCTGTTCTTGAAGAAAGGAAATTATCCTCGAGTACGTGGTTTTCATTCTGGATCTCTCATATGCTCCTGACGCTTGCTTAGGCCTTGAAACTTGCAGAGCGCACGATTCAGTTTGCTGACACTCTCAGCGTGTTGACAGAGGGACATCTCCATGCCGGACGTGTTTCACATGCCGGAGATCAGTTAGGTCAAGCAACGAAGTTCTTCAATGCTGCAGCAGAAGGACAACCAAAGAATATTCTTGCTGCTATTGGTTTGGCGCAGATGCAGATGCATAACAGTACGTCTAGTCGCATCCTGCTTGGAGACTATCTCTAATGTCATCCTCTAGACGAGATGGCTGCTGCTATTCATACTCTCGACTCACTTACCCAACCACCCAATCCCCAGCGATCAACAGAAGCAAGTGTCATGCTTGCATCTTTGAAAGCCTACCCGAGACCCGGTGTATCACCCTCCGACATGGCACAAGAGAAAACGCGTGCAAGAGAGCTATTTGACCGCGTTATCTCAGGCATTGAAGCTGAAGAAACACGGCCAAAAGGCTCTACAGCCACACCGCACACTCCTCGCGGAATTTCTGAAGATGTGGAAATGCACATCGAAATCGCCAGACTCTGGCAAGGGGAGAGTTTACAGAAGATGGGCAAGGCGATGAAGGAGGCTTTGAGGGTTGCAAAGCAGAAGGATGCGCGGTTGGTGAACAATATCGGAGTTCTGCATCAGCTGGAGGGAAAGTTTGCTGAGGCTCAGACAATGTATGAGGATGCGCTTGTCACGGCCACAAGTCTGGCTCCTGAGGCTGCGGAAGGTCTTTCGACGACTGTCCTTTACAACCTTGCTCGTGTTTACGAGGAACGGGGAGAGGAGACTGCGGCCAAGGAGGCTTACGACAAGCTTCTTGCTCGCCACCCTGAATACGTTGATGGTAAGTTCAACTTTTCACCCTCTCCTAGTCATTATGTTAACACAGAAAACAGCGAGAATCCGTCTTGCCCACATGCTCACTAATCTGAACCGCGTCGACGAGGCCCACCAGCTTCTAAAACAAGGCCTCAGCTCACAAGGCAGCAACCTCAACCTCCGCGCCTACTACACTTACTTCCTCATCCACAACCATCTCACGCGGCACGCCAAAGAATTCGTCTTCGCCACGCTCAAAGACTTTGACAAACATGACATCTACTCATTATGCGCCTCTGGGTCTATCCTCTACCACCAAGCCCGCGAAAGCCGAGACTCAACACCCAAGGGCATCGAAGAGAGGAAGCGGAACTTCCAGCGCGCGGCGGAGTTTTATGACAAGGCACTGAGTTTGGATCCGACTGTGGCGTTTGCGGCTCAGGGTTTGGCTATTGTTGCTGCTGAGGATGCGCTGGGTACGATGGGCGGTGCGTTTTCGCGCACGCCTGCGCCGGATGAGGGACACAAACGCATTTTGAATGCGGGTGAGGCGTTGGAGGTGTTGGCGAAAGTAAGGGAGTCTGTTAATGATGGAAGTGTGTATTTGAATATGGGACATTGTCATTATGCGCGAGATGAGTTTGATAGGGCTATTGAGAGTGTGAGTTGGCGATTTTATTTTTGTTCCTTTGCGGTTCATAGCTGATGACATTCTTAGTATGAAACCGCTTCAACACGATTCTACGGTGGTCACAACGTTCCTGCGCTCCTCTCACTTTGCCGATCATGGTATGCGAAGGCGATGAAAGACCAGTCATATAACGCTATCAAGGAAGCTCTGAAATACGCTCAACAGGTTTGCAATTCCCATATCTATCACTTGAACAAAATAATTGAGATATACGTGCATTTTCTAGGCTTTGTTCATCCATCCCAACGACAAGGCCATCGTCTACAACATTGCCATGATTCAGCAAAAATCAGCTGAATTAATATTCTCGATCCCTGTTGCGAAGAGGACGCTCAAGGACCTGCAGAGAGTCATTCAACAGGCGACACATGCCCAAAAGTACGTGATTAGTTTTTTCACTGTATAACTGTACTAAGACGATATTATCAGGGTGTTTGCATCGTTAGCAGCCGATAAAGCCCAAGCTGTTCCTTATGATCGCGACCTTGCTGACAATCGTCGCAAGTACGGAGATGTCATGTTGCGTAAAGCGGATGAGCATTTGGCTAAGCAGCGGCAACATGAAGCAGAAGCTCAGGCGAGACTGGAGGCTGCTAGGAAGAGACGGCAGGAAGAGAAGGATCGTTTAGATGCCTTTGAGGTATTTAAGCCTTGCTGTTTTATCGGATAGTGACTGACAAACTACTCAGCGAGCACGACAAGAGAAGCATCGGATTGAAGAGGAGAAGCTCGCAGAGGAGCGCAGGTTGGCTCGTGAGCAGGCTATGGAGTGGACACGAGAGGTCAGGATGGAGAGCGATGAGGAGCGCGAGAGGAAGGCGACGAAGAAGACGAGAAAGCCCAAAGCGGATGTGGGTAGTGGTGATGAAGTTGTGGAGCCTAAGAAGAAGCGTAAGGGTAAGCTGAAGAAGGCATCCAGTGAGCCGGGAGATGAGGATCAGGCGATGTTTAGTGAGGAAGAGGAGGTGGAGAAACCGAAGAAGGTTAGTGATTGCTCTACGTCATCAGGTTCTACTTGCTAATATCTTAATTGTTATTTAGCGCCTGACGAAGAAGCGAGTGGTGAGAGATGAGGATGACGAGGAGGCGGCAGGGCCTAGTCGTAAAAAACAATTGTTAGTGGCAACCTTGTCTTTTAATTTCGCTTCACTGATATGAAATACCTTTCACAGCAAGAGCAAAGAAATGCTCTCAGACACTGATGAGGACATGTAGTCTCTCTGCCTGTCCTCTTTATTTACTTTCCTGGTCGCCTTGCTTTTGTCGTTGTTTTTTTCGTTGTACCCTTAGCATTTTGGTCAGTTTGCTTTGTATAATCTGTTTAATTCTGATATCCCGTTTTACTGCTCAAGACTGGTCCCCTGTAGTCAGGAGTTTATAAATGGAACGCCGATATCTCTTCATCTAGTGCCCTCAATTCGGCTTCGGTGGATCAGGCGAGACTTTTGTGAATGAATTCCCGAGTTTTGCAGGCTGACACCGAGAATGCATACCTGTCGCGCCCATGTGCAGTTCCTGCGCTCATGACTTTATGACCCGTCTGCATAGCTATGGTGTTCAATTCATTCCATCGACAGTTGATAGACGTTTAAGGCAGCTTCTGTTCTGGATTTAGAACAAGGAACTTTTGGGCATAATTGTTCTGTGTTTGAATGGTACTTACATGAGTAGGATCTAGTGCGCGGCTTCATTCTCTGGCCGTGTCCGATGCTTCATTGACAACCATCCAGGGTCTCGTCACCAGACTAAGGCACCGCTATTTAATGTGGCATTCTTGTAAGATTTTTTTTTCGAATCCCCCCCCCCCCAAACAACACCCGCCATGGCTCTTCCCCAAGAACTCATCGACGCCATTATTGATACCCTTGAGGACGATGTCGAAAGTTTGCGCAAATGCACTTTGGTGTCAAGTGCTTTTCTCACACGCGCTCAAAAACATTTGTTTCGCCAAATCACACTGTCTTCAGGCCAAACAACTCTCCCTGCTCGCCTCACCAATCTTCTGTCTGAGTCTCCTCATATCTCTAGAACGATAACTTCTTTACGTGTCGTTCAAAAGAAACAAAAGCGGACGAAAGGTTCTCAAGCGTGGCTACACATCGATAACTCTCTGACCGACGCTCTACCTTCTATCCGCGAGTTCAGCCTGGAATGTGCTACTTGGGCCAGTTGGTCCTCGTTTCCATCCGTCACAAAATCCGCATTCCACTCTCTTTTCGCATCGGGAACTCTCGTCCGCCTCACATTGGATTCCATCAGCGACGTTCCCTACCAACTTTTGGAATGCGTACCGACCCTGCAAGAGCTCCACTTGAAAAACGCCGCGTTCAAAATTCCAGACACGTTCGATGAGATTCAGCTACCTCTTCCGTTTAAGAAGGCCAGGTTGACGCATTTGCATATCAGCGGACATGTCTTCGAGCCTATTCAGCCATTCGTGGAATGGATGCTGACTTCATGTTCGTGCCTCGATCTGTCTGGACTTCAACATTTTACCCTTCTTATCCCCTACGATTGCGGAGCGATGTTGGCAGACCAAGTCGATGTGATTAATAGGGTTGTTGTGATGTGTTCGCATTCTTTGAAGGAGTTAAATATTATTCCAAGCTTGGGAGGTGCGTAGGCTTCTGATGATGCTCTTTGACCTGTACTCAGCGCTGCGTGTTAGACCTGGACCACGTTAACCAAGTTTCGAAAATCCCACTCCAGCTCCCTGATCTCCCACAGCTTCATACCCTCCACCTCCCCCTTGAGATATCAGATTACGAGCTCCCGGAATCTAATCCAAATTTCATATGGTTCAAAGCCCTCTTGGACACAATTCAAACATGTAACGCCACACAGCTTCGTTCTGTCGATATCAAATGCAACGTCGTCCAGGGCAATCCAGTCATGGCATTCGACCCCAATTACTGGAAGAACATCGATACAATGCTTGCAGTCCCATGCCTCCGGCTTCTCCAGAACGTCAAGTTAACGTTGAAGCCGATTTATTCGGACGTAGAATGTGACAACCGAAGTCTCCAGTTTGGCAGGATGATCAAGCAGGAAATGCGGGTAATAAATGGGAGGGGCATATTTTCGTTTGATGTTGCACCTGGTAAGGGTTTCATCCTTGCAAATAAAGAACTGACTTACGCGTCTAATACTCTAGTTATCTCACAACTAGCTGCTTATTAAGACTATCTACCATGGTATGTTACAAGGTAGTTGATCATAAGGAATCCAGCTACATCAGTAATGGAAGGATCGTTCTAGTCGAAATGAATGGTATCAATTTCTGCAGACATAACCCTAAAGTCCATTCGAATCCCACTTTCAGCTGTTCGAGGGCAACGCGCTCTAACGTAAGCACAAAGGGCATCCACATCGGACTCGTCGTAATCCAAAAAGCAGGGTTCCAAGGCGATGATAAATTTCGGATGGATTGATTCGGACTGGTCCTTGCGCGTAGGGCGTGTCGATAACGATATGGTCTGGATGGTCTCGTCGATGACATCCCAATCGTATAGGGATGCGATGGGGTTTTCCACATTGTCATCGGTATCGTATATCGACACGCACCCGACAGCGGAAATATACACGAGCTCTTCCGACGCGAACATCAAAACCTGTTCGAGAGCTGGCATGGTCAATTGTGAGAGTCCCTTCAAGAAAAGTTTGTATGCATTGCGAGTCACTCCAAAATCCCGCCCAACATCTACATCGCCTATCACCACTTTTAGCGTCAGTAGTTTGGGAAACGAAAGTTTACATATCATCTTCAGGAAATCTAAATATAATGCAGTTATCCCATCAGCAACTGCCTATTTAGCATACTACCAGACCTCGTGCTTACTGCCATTGTAGTCCACAGGCTCTCGTGCCAGATCCAATTCAACGAGATTAGGCGCGACGCTTTGAACCATTTCCATTGCTACCGCCCATTCGAATGCCCGGGCTCCAGAATCGACGCGCATGATAAGTGTATTGACGATCAGATTTTTGAAAAGCAGATGTGGCCAAAGCCGTTCCGTGAATGGATTATCTTCTTCATCAGAGGTCTCCAAATAAAGATATAAACGGTCAAGAGTAAATGGAAGGTCATTATCGCTGCATGTCTTTGGGCCAACAAGCCTCCTTTTGTCCGTGTTTCGCCCTGAGCTCCCCATAGTCGCGTAATGAAGCGAGCTCTCCTCGATCCACCATCCAACCGAGTTAAGAGACAAGGTCCTTAGATGTGGGAGTGATCGCAATATTTGCCTGAGCTCGTCTTTGGTAATAAGCAGTTTGATATGTGATAACTCGAGATGAGTGAGGACAGAAATGCTGGAGGTGATATCCCAAAGATGCCAGGCGAAGAGCGATCCTTGCCGAAGCGCCGCATGCGTCCTCGAATTAGTCCAGGAATTCCTCGTAAGATCCATCACTTTCTTCACGTCTGACCATTCATCACTGTCCAGATAAAACCGAAATCCAGCAGTGCGAACGTGCTTTGAGAGTGTACTATGCTTCGCAGGTAGAAGTTTGCGAAGTCGATGCAACTCGTATGTTGCTATCCCACGAATTGTCCCAAACGAATACTTGCGCGCAATTGCGCACCATTCTCTGGAGACCAGCGCGCATGTAAGGAGAGTTGTTCCCCCCTCTGGCGAGTGCCATCCGTTGATAATGCTGAATATATGATCAATGATGTCAGGGTAAAGTATTGGGAGGGTTCGGTTCGGTTCAGCGATTGTATCCGTTTCGAAAAGTTTTGAAAAAAAGAGTGGAAGAGGAAGCATTGCAGGCTGCGATGGATAACAACCTGCGACTCGATGAATGGTAGATGAGAGTTAGAAACGAACAGCAACGACGATGCTGCGCTGGCTGTTTTGAGCGGCCAATGATTGCCAGATGGGCCAATCGTACGTGACCCTGGGGAATGTGGGAAATCACGAAATGGGGCAAACATGTTGTCATCACGGAGCCGGGAGGACATGAAAGGACAACCAGAGCCTTGTCACCAACCCTCATGTTGACCAGAAAAAAGAGAAAAACTGCGCATAGTACGGGGAAGCCTGAAGATTCCCGGCCTATTTCAGAGGCCCATATTCCCCAAGAACTAATCGAGAAAATTATTGGCTATCTCGACGGCGACAAACATAGTCTGAAGAATTGCGCTTCAGTTTCCAGAATCTTTCTTGCTCCCTGCCAAAAACTCATTTTTCGGAACGTCGTGCTTGGCCCATCTCGAGAAGGCTCGCGCATGACCTTGCTCAGAAAAATAATATCGGGGTCACCTCATCTCGCATCGTTCATTACCTCGTTGCGATTAGAGGACGCAATGTTTATGGGTCGACATCTTCAAGCTTGGCTCAAATCTGTCACCACCTTCCCGAAGTTTCTAGTGAAGCTGCGCAGCCTGAAAGAACTTCAAATTCAGACTGAAAAAGCCCCCATCCCGTGGAATAGTCTTTCCTCACCCATACGGTCGTCGTTTGATGCCACAATAAACAACGGGATACTTCATACGTTGGCACTTGAAGGTATTTCCGACTTTCCTTTGGAGATGATACCGGCCTCTGTCAAGGTTCTGAAACTTTTCGACACGGTTCCTGCTCTACCGAATTCCTCCAATCCACCTCAACTTCATATTGAACTGGATGACTTTCGCTTTCAATGTTGTCGGGAGCACGCGATAAATGCCTTTGCCAACTTGGTACAGGCGCCTGGCGCCTTATTATTCTTCAAGCAATTGCGTAAATTTGGATTTCGCACCATTGTCGAGACCACAGACTCTGCATCTCGGGACTTAGAAGCTGTGTCCAAGGTTCTGCGAACTGCGTCAGGGTCCCTGACTGAGTTAACAATCGATTTATTGCATCCTGGTAACATACCGTGTATGTTAGCCATAAAATAATCTACTGGGACGTACTGATATATTTTCGATGACAGTTCACCAACCCATAGAGGTCCTCAAACTGCCTTTTGATCCTTTGAAAAACCTTCCTTGTCTTCAGACGCTCGTTCTGCACGTAAGTTCCTGGTTGATTCAGGCTGGGCCCGAAGATTCGAAGGCTCTCCTCTGGACTACCCACATGCTTTCCATGGTTCGACAATCGAGTCTCCCTTCTCTCACTACTCTTCGTATTCTATGTGATAGCTATGATCTCGGTTCTCCCGGTAGAAAAACGTTCGAACCTCAAGTCTGGCGCGAACTCGATTCCCTTTTATCGTCCCCCCATTTAAATTTCGTGCCTAACGTCCACATCACGATTTATATCTCATACTCGGCCCTTGAACATTTTGACCTATACGCCGACTTGATTCGACGCGAATTGAAGGGATTGTACCAGAGGGGCGGATTGCGGTTGGGTGCGATTTTTGATAAAGAAGAATGTATGAGGCTGCGAACACCTATTTGAACGTGTCGTTCAGTTTGCGGTGGTCAGCCATATGGTGACTTTAACTCCGTCATAGGTGAGATCGAACCTTTGTGTCTGTGGCCTTTATTACCGAATGCTGAGCATGGTATTTTACAGCTATCGACATTTGTAGATTATGCAAATAGGAGAATTTAGTCGGTCTCTGTGTTCTTGAAATGTCATCAAAGGTCAAAGGCAGGGATCGAAATGAATTTTGTCATTTTCTTGGTGCAATGGAGACACACGCTGCAGTCTGCGGGACTGGGATCATGCACAGCCCTTATCATCGACGGATCGTGTCTAGTCACAAACAACTACACGAGTCCCATGACCACTTCAGGCAGACGCCCAAGCACATGTTGCATCGTGGCTGACAACGTGCAGTCATATTACCAAGGACGAGCACGCTCATTAATTTGAATCCACGTCGTTCCTTCCTTTACCCTCACGCTACTTAGTGTGGTATCACTTCCCAGTCCATCCCGTTTTAGCAGATGCACAATCGTTCTCCATCTGAGGTCTCTACACACTCAAGCCTCGAATTCTCGTATTCAGACGTCGAAAGCATCAGCTCCCATCTTAACATGGCTGATATAGCACACTACGCATCTCTTGCAAGCCCAGTACCAACCCCACCTATCTTTCCGACTGAACTTGACGCCCCTTCGGTTCCACAAATCCCTGATGATCAACCCATGACCAAACCCGAATCTAAATCAACCAGGAGAAATACCAATCAATTGCGCTTTGACTCCGATATCCCTTTGGAACGAGACCCTATCTTCTTTTGCGAGACTATTGTGTTGGTGGTACGTTATTGATGGTACAGCTTGTGGGGTTTTGGGGACTAATTGCGTTGTGAAGGCCGAAGACAGGGTGTTTTGTGTTCCTAAGGCCGCCCTGCTCGAGCATGGGACTTATTTCCGTTCGATTTTTGGTGGAAAAACACACGACTTCGACGCCGGAATACCTGCCGCAGGAAGCTCGGAGCAATGCCCCATCGTCCTGGAAGGTGTTTCGAAGATCCACTTCCACAACTTTCTGCGAGTATTATACCCATTGTATGTATACTAGAACCCTCAAGCGTCGCGACTGTCACTTATCTGGTCTCGCTTTAGCTATCGAGTCGATCTTCCTTCTGGTGACGAAGATTGGCTTGGAATACTTGACCTTGCGACGAAGTGGGGGTTCCAAGAGGTGCGTTCGCCATGCATCAATTCCGTTCACGAGGCAAGTTTACTCACCCCATACACGACGATTCAGGTCCGAGAAACCGCCCTCATACACCTAGAACATCTTTTCACCTCACACAGCCGCGACCCCATCCGCGCTCTTGTCCTCTGCCAAGAGTACGATATCCACCAACACATCAAACAACAATTCGAGGCAATTATCACCTCTATTAAGCCCCTCGATAGTTCAGCGATGTTGGATGGCGGTCTCGAAATTAATACGGCGCTGCTGTTGACGAGTATGAGTAACCGTTGGGTGAAGGGTCTTCTTTGGGGAGATAGGGGGTCGAGAACCTCGAACGCTCTCCCTCGCAGGTTGTCTGCGCGAAAGATTGTCGAAGATCATTTTGCCACGTCGGATCCTCGAACCATGTCGCAGGATCAAAAGGACCTTGACGCATGTTGGGTCCAAGATGAAGCGAAACGGTTAGAGGACGAAGTGAGGAGGCTGGAGGAAGCTGAAGGACATGACGCCGTGGGGGTGGAGGACAATTCAGAGGTAAAGGGCAAAGATAATTCGGAGGTCAGGGAGAAGGATGATACACCCGACCAACCTGAACTATCTGGTGGTGAAGACTTACTGGATGACGCAAGTCTCTCTACTAGCGAAGTCGACGAGTTCCCGGATGACACTGGGGCACGTATTGAGAAGCTTATTCTCTTGCACAGTGATAAAGTCCGGGTTGCCGAGCTAATCCAAGAGTTGAAGGGAAAGGGCGCAAATGACGCGGATTTGAAGGTTCAGGCACTGGCGAACGAGATGGAAGCACACGACCGAAAGCTGCAGGAGTACTGGGGAAAAGGTGCACACATAAATCCTATTTTCCGTGTTTCTTTCTGATGTGTTGGTACTTGTGTGGTCGTTCTGTATTTGGCAGTTACCTTGAGTTGTGTGCAGTCGCAAACCTTGAACGACATACTTGCCAGCTGCAATTCTCAGCAAGGTATTGTTGATATAGGCGGCCACGATGCCCAGACTTCTTGTCAGATACTTGAACGCCTGATCCAAAACCAATTGCATCCGGGTGCCACATCTTTTTATCTTGCTATCGGTCTCGGTAGTGGCAATATCAATTCAGAGATACGACACTCTGCGATGCGCACCATTCTTACACGGTAAGCGTGATTAAGTTATAACTGGTTCATATTCTCTCACTAACTTCCGTAAAAAATGTGATTACTTGGTTTCAACCAGATATGCCTTGCCGTTAAGTCGTTCTTATTTCGGCGGCATGTATTCATACATGATTCACCATCAAACCGAGAGAGAATTTGGAAGTTGGTTGGAAACATTCAGGAGCAGCCATAATCTTTGAGCCTGCTGCCTCAGATTCAGATACTTTCTTCTATGCCACTGAATTTTCATAGCTCACCACCTCGAAATATAGTAAAAATATTCAATTCATTCTCATTTACAGTCGTCTCTTATATAACCGATACCTGTGATAACCGATACTCTGCTCTAAGTCTCTAACCAATAGATTTTCGCGTCCACCAATTCGGTAGGCGGGGAAATTGGCTCCATAACTGATAACTCTCCTCTATGCGAAAGCCGATAGCTTAAAACTAGAAAAAGCGATAGATTTTCTACCCTTCAGGATCCAATTTTCGAAAAAAAATTCACCCTATTTGATAGATTTGGACGGGTTTTGAGCATATTCGGCCTTACGTCGTCACCAAGAGGCTTTGAAATGGACCCGCTATGGGGTGACTTTTAGTCACGATAGGTCACAATCAGGGTCCTCCCACCCTAAAAAATATTGAATTTTCTCTATATTTTATTTTTATGCTCTGAGGTACCCGATACTCTCCCATAACCGATAGCTTGAGGTGTCCACCGACCGCTATCGGTTATTTCAGAGACGACTGCATCACTTTTACTATCTACAATATACATTTCTAACTTCCAGATGCTCAAGGGACAAGCTCTGTGTTTTTCATGAACAACAATGTGATTGATTTCGCATTTCAGTCCATCTAGCATCGTGTTATCTAGTCACGTCCGACGTCATGGGAGTCCTGACTATACAGTAGGCGCCCACATACACCAAACGCCTCATGTGTTCACGGATGCGGACGGCAGCGGGATTGCATCAAAGCTTCCAACCAACAACGATGACCTCGTGTTCTGGCCCTTTCTTCTCTTCTGCCCACCTATTACACACTGTGACTCCAGCCCATTACCAGCTCACATCAAACGTCCACTGCAGAGGTTCAGTTAACCAGCCACTGTAACAATCCATATCCCAATGTCTTCTGGCTTCGCATCCGAGGCATCCACGAGGAATTCCAGTGTTGATATATCGTTCTCCGACTCAGACATTGGCTTCACTCAGTTCGACATGGACCTAAATGTGGATAACATTGTACCCCAAGCCAATCAAAACATGACTGCATCAAGTAATACAGAACAAGGGAATGGGAATGTCGTCACAAGGGAACGCGATCCTATCTATTTCTGTGAAAATGTGGTGCTAGCCGTACGTTGTTCTTGATGCTATGTTCAATGTAAGAGGGACTAACTGTGATGTGGAGGCTGAAGACAGGTTGTTTTGTGTTCCCAAAGGCGGACTCGCCGATCACGGAACCTATTTCCAATCACTCTTCAGCAAACAAGACTCTCAATTACCCGTCGCAGGTAGTTCAGAGCATCACCCCATTGTCCTTGAAGGGGTTTCAAAAATCCATTTCCACAATTTTCTGAGGGTGATTTATCCGTTGTAGGTGTTCGTCCCAATGGCCTAGGCAATTGTCACTGACTCGGATTGGGCAATGGGTTCTAGTTATGGAGTAGATGTTCCTTTTGGCGATGAACATTGGATTGGTATCCTTGACCTCGCGACGAAATGGCGTTTTCAAGAGGTGCGCTGTCGCTTTTACTAATTCCTTTCGCCACACGAACTCATTCGTTTTATGCACCACAATTTAGGTCCGAGAAACCGCAATCGCACACCTTGAGCATCTTTTTACTCCTAGCTCGTCTCGTCATGATCCCATTGCCGCCCTTTTCCTCTGCCAGAAATACGACGTCCAAAAATACATGAAGCAACAATTTGAGGCCATCATAACCTCTATCAAGGTCCCTGATAGCTCAGCAATGTTAGCGGGTGGTATCAACACTGATACAGTGCTGCTGTTGAAGGATCTGAGGGACCGGTGGATGAGCGGTATGCTTTGGGGAGATAAAGGCTCGAAGTCCTCGAATATTTTCCCTCGCAGATCATCTGCGCGGAAGATTGTCGAAGATTATTTCGCTGCGTTGGATCCCCGACCAGTGTCGCAGGATGAAAAGGACCTTGACACGTGTTGGATGCAGGATGAAGAAAAATGGCTAGAGAGAGAAGTCGGGCGCATGCAGGAAGTCGACAAGGATGAGGTTACGGTGGGAGAGGACGATGAACTCGGAGAGAACAGAGATGCACCCGACGAACATGGGCAACCTGGTGAAGACCTGATGGATGACAAGGGCTCTGGTGCAAGCACAGCCGACCAGCCTGAGGACGTCCCGGATAATATTGCGGCACATATCAAGCAGCTCATTCTTCTCCATCACGATAGGCTCGTGGTTTCCGAGCTGATTCAAGAATTGAAGGAAAAGAACGTTGATGAGGCGGATTCGGAGATGCAGTCGCTGAAGAGTGTTGCAGAAGAACACGACCGAAAATTGCGGGAATACTGGGAAAGGGGTACGATCACGCATTCTATATTTAACCTCCCTTTCTGACACGATTATATAACATTTCCCTAAATTTGCAGTCACTGGTTTGCCGGCGTCTCAAACCCAGAACGAAACAGGAAATCGTCAAACGAAGCAAGTTGTTCTTGATTTGGGCGGCCACGATGCGGAGGCCTCTCGCCAGAAACTTGAGCAAACGATCCAGGACCAACTGCACCCACGTGCAAAATCTTTGTCCTTCTCAGTCCGTGTTGGTAGCGGCAGAATCAATTTACAAATGCGATGTTCTGTGATGGACGATGTCTTGAACCGGTGAGCATAAATCATGATTTTCATTGGTTGAGGATTCTGATAAGATGCCTGGATATTCCTCCATTTCAATTAGCTATTCCTTGTCTACCAGTGGCTATTCTTCATGTAACGGAATACCGGAGTACCGAATTTCATTATCAAGTGCAAATTTTGGAGACTGGTTGGAAAGGTTCAGGAGAGACTGTAATCCTTGAAAGGTTGCTAACGTTCCGATGGAAGTGAACGATGCCGACATACCCGGTCATCTCTCCGATGGCTCACTGTCTTGTATCATATGTAATTATATATCTAGTGCCCTACTTAACTCATTCAACCTTGTTTACTGTAATTCTTATTTATCATCAATGCGGAATAAATACTGAGCAATGGGGTTGTTGTCATGACTCTTCCGGAGATCTAGATAGTGGTATAAAGTCCGATGATCACCAGATGGGTCACTCGGTCATGACTCTGAAATATTTGGTCAACGAATTTCGAGTTACTTAAGTAGTTGTGGGGGCCTACCCTGTCACTGATCTCATCATCAACTCTCATGTTGACCAGATACGGCCTGGGGTCATGCACAGTCCTTGTCATCGACGGATCATGTCTAGTCACAAACAACTACGAGTCCCATGACCACTCTAGACAGACGCCCAAGCACATGCTGCATTGTGGCTGACAACGTGTAGTCATATTACCAAGGACGAGCACACTCATTAGAATCCACGTTGTTCCTTCCTTCACCCTCACACTACTTAGTGTGGTATCATTCCCCAGTCTATCCCGTTTTAGCAGATGCACAATCGTTCTCCATCTGAGGTCTCTACACATTCAAGCCTTGAATTCTCGTATTCAGACGTCGAAAGCATCAGCTCCCATCTTAACATGGATGATATAGCGCAGTACGCATCTCTTGCAAGCCCAGTACCAACACCACCGATCATTCCAACTGAACTTGATGCCCCTTCTGTTCTACAAATCCCTGATGATCAACCCATGGCCAAACCCGAAACTAAATCAAGTAGGAGAAATACCAATAAATTGCGCTCTGATTCTGACATTCCTTTGGAACGAGACCCTATCTTCTTTTGCGAGACTATTGTGTTGGTGGTACGTTATTCATGGTGCAACCAGCGGGGCTTTGGGGACTGAATGTGTTTTGAAGGCCGAAGACAGGGTGTTCTGCGTTCCTAAGGGCGCCCTACTCGAGCACGGGACGTATTTCCGTTCGATTTTTGGTGGAAAAACACACGACTTCAACGCCGGAATACCTGCCGCAGGAAGCTCGGAACAGTGTCCCATCATACTGGGAGGCGTTTCGAAAATCCACTTCCACAACTTTCTGCGAGTATTATACCCGTTGTATGTATCCTAGAACCCTCAAGCGTCGCAACTGTCACTTATCTGGTCTCGCTTTAGCTATCGGGTCGATCTTCCTTCTAGTGATGAAGATTGGCTTGGAATACTTGACCTTGCGACGAAGTGGGGGTTCCAAGAGGTGCGTTCACCATGCATCAATTCCGTTCACGAGGCTCACCTCATGCACAATGATTCAGGTCCGAGAAACCGCCCTCGTACACCTAGAACATCTTTTCACCTCACCCTACCGCGACCCTATCCGCGCTCTTGTACTCTGCCAGACGTACGATATCCACCAACACATCAAACAGCAATTCGAGGCAATTATCACGTCTATCAAGCCTCTCGATAGCTCAGCGATGTTGGATGGCGGTCTCGACATTAATACAGCGCTGCTGTTGACGAGTCTGAGTAACCGTTGGGTGAAGGGTCTTCTTTGGGGAGATAGGGGGTCTGGAACCTCGAACGCTCTCCCCCGCAGGTTGTCTGCGCGAAAGATCGTCGAGGATCATTTTGCCGCATCGGATCCTCAACCCATGTCGCAGGAGGAAAGGAACCTTGACGCAGGTTGGATACAGGATGAAGTGAAACGGTTAGAGGATGAAGTGAGGAGCCTGGAGGCTGTGGGGGCGGAGCACGACTCAGAGGTGAAAGGCGAAGAGGAGTCAGAGGCCAGAGAGAAGGATGACACACCCGACCAACCTGAACCACCTGGTGACGAAGGCTTATTTCACGATGCAAGTCTCTCTACAAGCGAAGTTGATGAGTTCTCGGATGACACTGGGGCGCATATTGAGAAGCTTATCCTCTTGCACAGTGATAAAGTTCGGGTTGCCGAACTAATCCAAGAGTTGAAGGGAAAGGGTGCAAATGACGCGGATCTGAAGGTTCAGGCACTGGCGAACGAGGTGGAAGCATATGACCGAAAGCTGCAGGAGTACTGGGGGAAAGGTACACACAGAAATCTTATGTTCAAAAGTTTTTTTCTAATGCATCGGTACTATCATTCCGGATTTGGCAGTTACTTTAAGCCGTTTGCATTCGCAAATCTGGAACGACATAGTAGCCAGCTGCAATTCTCAGCGGAATATTGTTGAGCTAGCTGGCCACGATGCACAGACCTCCCGTCAAATACTGGAACAATTGATCCTCAACCAGTTACATCCGGCTGCGAAATCTTTGAATTTTGGTATCAAAACTGGTAGCGGTACTATCAATTCCCAATTACGAAGCTCTGTGATGGACAGCACTCTGGGACGGTGAGTGGACATGGGTAATAACTGAGTAACATATACCCGCTCACAATTTTCTTGAAAAATCTTATTCCTCCATTTCACCCAGATATTCCTTGTCGTCCAGTTACTGTTATTGCAACGGCGAAAGGGTATACGAAAATAATATACCTGAGGGAAACTTTGGAAATTGGTTGGAGAATTTCAGAAGGGGCCGTAATATTTGAGGGCCCGTTGCCCCAGATTCAGATACATTCTTCCATTCTCTCGCTTTCTGTATTAACACTGTATTTTCATAGCTCATCACCTCGAAATACAGTAAAAATATTCAATTCATTCTTATTTATCACTTTTACTATCTACAATAAACATTTCTAACTTCATGAACAACGACGTGATCAGTCTCGCGCCGCAGCAAGGAAATGATGTGATGGCGTATCGAAGAGGCACTTGAAGGAACCCTGCCAGTGTGTTCGGAGTCTTATAATGACCCGTCTAAACTCCTTCTGCAAACAAAGGCTGGATATCTTCCTTTCCTAGCCCATAGGTATGCATTATGCCACAGAAGGTAAACAAAAACTCGCCTATGTGGTAAGGGGAGCAGAAACCCCTAAAGTATCCTCCGGTCAGCCTTTGTTAGGTTTAGAGGATGTCGGCGTATGCTTGTCTGTACATACGCCTCTTGTTAACCTTAGCTTAGCCCGTCATATCCTTGTCGTACTCATACTTAGTATCCCTTCCAATATAAAAGTGGGTCGTGCTTATTCCTAGTATCATATGAGGGTTAGGAGCTGGGCACTATCTTTACACATGTTGACGTTCCGACTGACTTCAACTGAGTTATTTGGCGATTGTTTGGACGGGTTTCGAAGAGAAAAGTCGCTGTGCATCGCGACTCGGAGATGTTCTCATTGCAAACGACAATCAATGTTTGGAACAGTGATCGTGGTATACATAGGTGTTGATATACTCTGTTTTTAGTTCATCCATGCCATCTCGCATCGTGTTATCCAGTCACCTCTGACGTCATGGCAGTTCTGATTATGATGTAGCCGCCCACAACACGCAACACCTGATGCATCAATGGATGCCAACGGCAGCCTGTGGGATTGTATCAAAGCTTCCAATCAACAACGATGACCTCGTGTTCTAGCCTTTCTTCTCTTCTGTCCACCTATTACAAACTGTGACTCCTGCCTGTTACTAACTCACATCAAATGTTCACTGCAGAGGTTCAGTTGTCACAATCCATATTCCAATGTCTTCCGGCTTCGCATCTGAGGCATCCACAAGGAAGTCCAGTGTTGATATATCGTTCTCCGACTCGGACATTGGCTTCACTGAGTTCGACATGGACCTAAATGTGGATAACGCTGCATCCCAAGCCAATGAAAACAAGACTGCATCAAGCAATACAGAGCAAGGGAATGGGAATGTCGTAACAATGGAACGCGATCCCATCTATTTCTGCGAAAATGTGGTGCTAGCCGTATGTTGCCCTTGGTGCTATGTTTCATTTGAGGGGGACTAACCGTGATGTGGAGGCTGAAGACAGGTTGTTCTGTGTCCCCAAAGGCGGACTCGCCGATCACGGAACCTATTTCCAATCACTCTTCAGCAAACAAGACTCTCAATTACCCGTCGCAGGTAGTTCAGAGCAGCACCCCATCGTCCTTGAAGGGGTTTCAAAGATCCATTTCCACAATTTTCTGAGGGTCATTTATCCGTTGTAGGTGTTCGTCCCAATGGCCTAGGCCATTGTCACTGACTCGGATTGGGCAATGGGTTCTAGCTACGGAGTAGATGTTCCTTTTGGCGACGAACATTGGATTGGTATCCTCGACCTTGCGACCAAATGGGGCTTCCAAGCGGTGTGTTCTCGCATTTACAAATGCCTTTCACAACATGGACTCACAAGTTTCACCAACCACGATCCAGGTCCGAGAAACTGCAATCACACACCTCGGGCACCTCTTTACTTCCAGCTCGTCTCGTCATGATCCCATTGCCGCCCTTTTCCTTTGCCAGAAATACGACGTCCAAAAATACATGAAGCAAGAATTTGAGGCCATCATAACCTCTATCAAGGTCCCTGACAGTTCAGCAATGTTAGCAGGTGGTATTAACACCGATACGGTGCTGCTGTTGAAGGATCTGAGGGACCGGTGGATGAGCGGTATGCTTTGGGGAGATAGGGGTTTTAGAACCTCCAACGTTCTCCCCCGCAGGTTGTCTGCGCGAAAGATTGTCGAGGATTATTTTGCCGCGTTGGGGCCCCGACCCATGTCACAGGAAGAAAGGAACCTTGACACATGTTGCGTACAAGATGAAGCCAAAAGGTTAGAGCACGAAGTAAGGAGTCTGGAGGAAGGTGAAAGACATGATGCTGTGGGGGTGGAGGACGATTTGGAGGCGAAGGGCGAAGAGGAGTCAGAGGGCAGAGAGAAGGACGACACACCCGACCAACCTGGACCATCTGGTGTTGAAGACCTACTGGATGACGCAAGTCCGTCTATAAGCGAAGTCGACGAGTTCCCGGATGACACTGGGGCACGTATTGAGAAGCTTATTCTCTTGCACAGTGATAAACGCCGGGTTGCCGAGCTAATCCAAGAGTTGAAGGGAAAAGGTGCAAATGATGTGGATTTGAGGGTTCAGGCACTGGCGAACGAGATGGAAGCACATGACCGAAAGTTGCAGGAGTACTGGGGAAAAGGTACACAGACCGTGACAGACCCCTAGTTCAAATGTTTCTTTCTGATGTGTTGGTGCATTCATCCCGTATCTTCCAGTTACTTCAAGCCGCTCGCAGTCGCAAACCTGGAGCGACATACTAGCCAGCTGCAATACTCAGCACGGTCTTGTTGATTTAGGCGGCCATGGTGCCCTGTCCTCTCGTCAAATACTGGAACAATTGGTCCTCGACCAATTACATCGGCTGCAAAATCTTTTGATCTCTTCATCACTCTCGGTAGCGGCAGTGTCAATTCACAAATACGAAAATCTGTGATCGACGACATTGTGAATCGGTGAGCAGAAATAAGTTACAACTGATTCATATTCGCTCACAATTTTCCTTGAAAAACATCAATACTCCGTTTCGCCCAGATATGCCATGCGGTCCTATAGCGAAGATCGCAACGACGTATATGGATATGAAATTTTAGAGACCGAGGAAAACTTTGGAGGTTGGTTGGAAAGATTCAGGACGCGCCGTAATCTTTGAGCACTTCTTTGCTCTCGCTTTCCGTGTTACAAGTATATTTTTACCGCCTATCGTCCCAAAATTCGGTATTAAAAAAAGAGCAATTGTATTCTTTAAATATGTAATATATTCAAACCCCCCGTCAGTCACAACCGAATCCCCCCAGAAACAGCGTCTTGTCCTTGAATATTACCGCAACCTCGATTCTATGCTCTCTTCCCCGCAGTCAGTTCCTGTCACTGGCGCTTTTGATGGGTGCTTATGCCTGCGGGATATGTTTGCATGTCACTACACGGGTTTCACGTCTTTCAAAGGTTAATCTAATTTCGGTTTGTTCCCTTGTACTCGGTTGATTCCTAACGAAAGACATGTCAGCGAGCTCCCATTCGGAGCCTCTAGAAAGCATTTATGTGTAAGCATGCGCCTGGGGCGATATCATAAATATATATTTTACGAGAGGAAATGGTGTAGCTACAAGATATACGGTGGTACAATGCAAACGGGTATCAAAACTAGTATAAACTAGGGTCACAACAAAGGACAGGAGAAATACAGAAAACATTACAATAGAGTTGGAAAGGCCTCTCATGCGTTCGAATGGCCATTCGAGAGTGATTGCCTCCTAAAGGAGGGCCCTGGTGTCGGTGGTTGCACTGCTTGTCCTTGTTGCGGGTACATCGGAAAGTCTGCCTGCGCATCCTGCGCTGGATGACTGGGAGCAGGGGGTGGTGCGAGCAACCTTCTAATCAATAGAAGAAGAATGACGTTGTAAGTGCCAGTCAGCGCATAGATTGTGGCAACTGCCATCGTTGGCCCTGAGCCAGAGCTTTTTTTGTGACTGAAAGTCCTCCATCGAACGATACTGAGTGGAAGGATAGATAAGGCATAGATGACAGGGTACCTAGAGAGAACGGGGTAATTATCAATTAAGCGTCTTTGTTTCCGGATCGCAGAGGTTGAGGCTCTGAGCTTACCATAGTAAAGCGAGGGAGAAAGACGAGCTGTCTGATTTAATCTGTCGCATGAGCCGTTTCGTAGACTCCAAAGGCTTCCAGTTCCAGACTTTCAAATCGCTCCATGATGCGCTGTGGTTTGTAGACGAGAACGCCGCGACGGCGTATACAATCACGGCGAAGACCAGTGTGATCCAAAACCACACGTACTCGTTGCCGATTTGCCACTCTCTGTACTCGTCATTGATCCAGCACCAATACTGTGGAGCGCATCCACTACAGTGAGCGAACTGGTGTTGTAAATGCTCGAAGAAGGCGGAAGACACACTCACGGGCGTTGGTCCGATGTAGGGCTTGCTATTATCGGATTGAGGGTGCTTCTTAATCCCCACCCCTGTGACGATGAGGAGCACGATCCAGACAGTTGCGATTATGCTGAACCAAAGTCGTCGAGAGCGGAGAAGTCGGCTTTGCAGATTTTGTTGGAACACGCTGATGAGCGTGAAGATGCAGAGGACCTATTGTGATTAGGGGGATAAATGAATGAATTAGCATATGAATTTGTTGATAGATGGAGCGGTTTCATGTGGAATGTTTGTGGGTGACTTCAACAAATTGAATGGGTGTGAATGAGTTCGGCGTGAAGGCGAAAGATTATTGACAGATCGTAGTGGTGTGTGATTGCCCAGAGTAAAAAAGAAAAGGACGCGCCACTTACGAGATTGGACAACGCCGCACCCGTTTCGCCCACAGTCTGTACCCAACCTAGAACGACAATTGGAAGTGAATTAGTTCACGATCTAGAGACAAATAACAACGAAAAATGACAGCAGAGACGTACCTTGGGCCAGGCAGAATGGGTCCTTCACTGTAACGACTTCTTTCGAAATCCAATGCATGCTCATCAACGACCCGATAGCCTGGAGCAAGTCCCCGATAAAAAGCGAGAGCTGGAGATGGGTATTTGGTCATAGATCATCGAAAAGAAAAAAAAAGTGTTATCCTCACAGTTAAGATGTGGAGGGGCTCGTATAGTCCCATGTTCCAGGAGTAGTGGCGCGATTTCCACTAAGAAAAAGGCTTACATTCAGCAACGAGCATTGAAGTAGTAACGTTTTTAGAGAAACTCACAAAGACGGCAAATGCAAGCAGGCATATCGAGACCACGGACAGCGTGGCAGCAAAGGAGATAACCTGTTGATGGAATAAGCGCGCGTTAAGATGACGTGGTTCGTTAGCATTACACTTCCTGGATCCTGGACGCTATGTCCTTCTTACGAGAGATTGAGACTCACAGTAAGCCCAACTGCCTCCTGCAACGTCAAACAATGGAACCAATCCTGATAGCCCACTGGAAGCGTTGCCTGGTTCTTGCACAATTGCTGGATCCGATCAACTTCGAAGTCTTTTAATTGCGAGCTCATTTCATTGAATGTTGGTGAGTTAACAAGCTAACAAGTGGGGGGGGGGGGGAATGTGGAGAAACGAAAGGGAGGAGTGTGAGGTTCCAGCCTTTTAAACGCCTCGGATTACGACATGACGGTTGGCTGTGCGGTTTGCTTTGAATTGCTGATTTGACTCGGAATGCCAATGTGTATGTCCTAAAGGGGTGTTGTTCTTGACGATCTTGTGCCTTCAAGGTCAGGGTCTGTGTGAGGCCGAGATAACATCCGTTCAATCATTTAAAGCATCCTTTTGCATTGGCGGTCAGGCCTCCGATAAGCCCTTTTCCCCCGAGATTGGAGTCAGTCAATGAACCAAGTGATAGGCGAGGAAGGTCAGCAGTGAAACACATTTGGAGTCGGTTCGGACGGTAAGAAGGCGCGAAATGAGTGTTCGGCCTGGTGGCGGGGTGAAAACGGATGGAGACGAGCCAGATAGGGGATGTCCTTGGCAAAGAGTAGTAAATAACGTAGTGCCTACCCACTATACAAACCCATTGATCAAAAGATAACACACCACAGCCTCTGACCATTCAATTGCAGGTATCAACAGGCTTTGAAAGGGTGAAATGACAGCTATAATTGAAGTAAGTATATCCGCGCAGCTTCGCTCTACCTGTTGGATGTGGCGCCAAGCGGAGACAGACTACTCCAATGGATGGCTTCGAAGATGGTGTTGAACGGGTTATTGCGACACGCTTGCACGACAGGCACGGACATTAAGATAAGGTTATTCAATCTTCAGAGCGCGTGAGAGCATGTCGATTTCCATGTACATCGATATATATGTGCTATTTTTAGCAACATGTAGCATGTACTTACGTATATACGTGTGAACCCTAAGCTCGAACTGAGCTTAGTAGGAATCTCGAGGCACATCGTACATTCCCAATCTCGTGACAAGAGCTCAATGCATGGTAGGTTGACAGCCTGATTCTGAGGGTGCAAATCAGTTAAGTCTAAGTATGAATGAATGGAAGGAGAGGCCTTAACGGAGTGAAGCATACAATGGAGCTTGCGTTATAAATTTAGCTCATGCAGTTGCAAGGCGTGTCTGTCGCTGGCATGCATGACGATTTCTGAGTGCTAAATCGACTTCCTCATGAATCGACAGTCTGAGGTAATCTATCTCGGGCCGACCGCGTTGCAAAGAAAATTTTGTTTCTATTTATTTTCAGCAACCCGCAGGAAGCCAAATTCGAAATGCTAGGTGGTCTTACGCCTCGAACGGGACGACAAGTATGTCCCGTTTTTGCAATGCGACTCCTGCTCCGGTTTTTGGCGGGCGATCACTGAAAATGGTTATTGATTTCAGAGGAAGAGGACGCAGTTGGACTAGGGAATAGCGATGGTTGGGAATAAGAACTCAAGAAGGTGTATGAACGCAATAGAGAAGGGTCAGAGGAGACCAGAAATAGCGTCTGATGACCGAGTATGGTGCGAACCTCCCACGAATGCTGTCAGTCCATAATTCGCCTTGGTGTTGGCGTGCCTGTCAAGAAACTGTCATCAACGTTCAATTGAGTTCAATTGACCTCACCCTTTCCCCAGTCCACTACATCATCATCGAGTGAATTAGTTTGTTATCTACAGAATCCCTGTCCCGTTCATCTATAACGTCGAATCAAGTCGGTCTTTACATGCGTATTCTTCACTATCGAAGGTCAAAATAGCACCAAGTTGGTGACTTCGAGGACTTATTCGGTTGGTTATGATCTCAAGATCAATCTCTTGGCAAGAGCTTGGTGGTCATATTTGGGTTGCATGTGTATGTGTCGGAAATTCGTCTAAGAGACAATATAAGAACACCGGACCATCGTACCCTGCATCCGTTGACTTTTCTCTGACTATTTCCGTGCTCATCGAACGCTTTGCTGTTCACCACCCTTATTAGAGGCCCGCCAGCCTGGCCACTGTCTTTATATACTCCCCTTCCTCCTTGTTCCTCCCTTTACGCTATTTCCCTGGCAGTTGACATGGACAACCAACTGCGACGGGCTCTTCGGTCAAGCATCCAAGTTCTAGGCCTCCTCTCCCTCTCTGCATATGCACAAACGGTTCTTCCAGCTCCTGGGCAGCCTATAAAGCAAGGGAATATCAATGGGTTCGAATTGATGGGGAAGAGTCTCGTCAGTGCGCAACAGGTACGTGTCTGTTTCTGCTCGTGCGGATGTCTCCATTTATGTCTCGTCATTAGCTCTTCGTTGGAACACCTGACAAGGTATTTTTTGTGGACAAAGTCGAAAACAACCCGCAGCAAATTAATGGTCATCCAGCATGGGCATCTGGTGCGTGATTACTGAAGTACGGGCTGGGCAGTGGGGTTTAACTGAATTATTTCGTTAGAATGGGCATTGGGTGCGAACACGCAGAGGCCTATGGACGCGCTCACCAACACGTTTTGTGCTGTAAGTCCTCTAGCCGAGGCTGCCAAGTGCATCGATCTACATCTTTCTCGCAATTGACCACCACTCTTGACAGGGAGGCAGCGTATTAGGAAATGGAACATGGCTCAACGTCGGAGGAAACCAGGCAGTGACTTATGGCGGCCTGCAAGCTGCTAGTCAGAATGGTGGGGGACCCTACGATGATCCAGATGGCCGACAGTCGTAAGTGTCCAATCATTGTTCTCTTTCAATACTCCACGTGTCGCTCAACGTGTTGCTCATAGGATGAGGTTGGTGACCCTTGCATCGCGGAGCGGGGAAATTGCTCAACCATAATTGCAGATTGTTAACACCTTGTGATGATGGGAATTGCGATTGGGTCTTATCTCCTGCGGAATCGACGCAAAGATGGTATCCTACGCTGTAAGCCATTTATATATAGCTCTCTTTCCGTTCCGTGACTCTCACTGACCAATTCGTGATGACACCTCAGAGAAACTTTGCCTGATGGGACAATGATTATCGTGAGTTATGCCCATCATATTTCTGGATGAGGTCTGACCAGCATTCCTTGGTTCATAGTTGGGTGGATGCCAGTTTGGAGGGTACGTTAACGATCCTGGCCAAGATAACCCCACCTACGAGTTCTTCCCACCGAAAGGTGGTCCTATCACCTCCCCCATTCTCCAAAGCACGCTGCCTGCCAACTTGTACCCATTAACATGGCTACTCCCATCTGGTCAGCTGCTTCTTCAATCAAATTGGAAAACTGTCACTTTGGACTACAAGAACAATATCGAAACGCCGCTTGACGACATGCCAGATGCCGTTCGAGTTTACCCTGCCAGCGCCGGCACGATCATGCTGCCCTTGACGCCAGCGAACAACTATACGGCAACCATCTTGTTCTGTGGAGGATCTAATGTTCAACCGAAACAGTACGTCTTTTCACATACTGATTGTCCAATCCAAAACCCTCGTTTCTAATAATTGCATCATAGATGGCTCAGCAGCAGCTTCAATCCACCCACATACCCTGCCTCGAGTTCATGCGTGAGACTAACCCCTGATTTATCGCCATCATACGTGAAAGAAGTCAATCTACCCGAACCTCGTTCGATGGCCAACTTCATCGCTTTGCCAAATGGGAAAATCCTAAATGTAAATGGGGCCAAGTTAGGTGAGTTAAAAATACGATTGCCATTTTTATACTTCCGATGACTGGATTGGATACTTTTTTTACTCTCGCCCATTTCCCCTTGTGACCTTAATGCTGATCATGCGCGTCTTTTGCTTCGTGTTTTTCATGGTATTATAGGTACGGCAGGGTACGGCAATGACTCGTGGGCCATTGGGCATTCATTTGCGGACAATCCCGTGTTGAGGCCTGCCATATACGACCCGGATGCCGAGGATGGGGAGAGGTGGTCGACGGATGGTCTTCAGTCCAGCAATGTGCCGCGGATGTATCACTCCTCTGCAACGTTGCTCCCAGATGGTGGGTTACGATACATTTTATTGCATGCTTTCGATCGAGCTAATGTAGTGCATTGAAGGCTCTGTCATGATTTCTGGTTCGAACCCCAATCCAGATGTTATCCTCGACGATGGTTTCAAGTACCCGACTGAGTATCGAACTGAGATCTTCTATCCTTCGTACTACAATGAACGGCGTCCTCAACCCAATGGACTACTTTCAAAGTACAGTTACGGTGGCGCGTCATTCGACGTCTCCCTTGACTCAGATGATCTCTTCGACAACATTGACAACGTGCAGGATGCTAAGGTTATCATCATTCGAACTGGCTTCTCGACACATGCCATGGTAAGTACTTGTCGCATGCTTACAGTTTCGACTGATGTTCTTAATTGACGGGGGTTCTAGAACATGGGTCAACGATTCTTACAACTCAATTCAACCTACACGGCATTCAAAGAAAATAACACTGCGATCCTACACGTGGGCCAGCTCCCACCCAACCCTAACATCATCGCTCCTGGCCCAGCTTTCATTTTCGTTGTCGTAAATGGCATCCCTTCCATTGGACAACAAGTAATGCTGGGTAGTGGTAAACTCGGCAAGCAACCAGTATCAGCTGTCGCTGATCTGCCGGCTTCATCTACGGTTTCGCCCTCAGGAGGGGGTGTCGATCATGACTCCTCTGATGCATTGAGCTGGAAACATGCAGGGTTCGGCACACTTTGTACTGGTATTGTGACGATTATAGCTTCTATTCTCATGGTCGGGTCATAAGACCTGGCTCTTCGTTGTTCACCTCCCCCACGTTCCTTCGCCTTCTTCCGTTTTCGCCCTGTACTATATTCGTACCTTCATTGATCATCATGACCCTCTCAGGAACTTTTACCAGACACTTTGTAGATACTAACCTGCATGTTCCTCATGACCTTTATACCTATTCCTAGTCCCGCTAGATATACTAATATTTACCTCTACATAGTATACCCATACTTTCTGGAACTTCACTTTTGTTGTTGCATGCTTTGTTTGTTCGGACCATTGCATTAATGCTATACATATCATGTCATTCTTTTACGGATTAAAGTTGTGGCTTCTGAGAGCACCTGAGATGGAAGTCGACGCTTTGAGATTCCCCGAGCCCCTAACTACGAACCAGGTGTGGGGTGTGGGTGCTGCTATTTCTGTTCCCATTCATTAACATCCGTCGCCAAGCCCTTGGAAACAAAGACCACGCTTTAAAGCCATCGACTCTACTGATTATCAGGAATTCTTCTCACTTCACAATTTCTTCAAGTTTCCAAGCGTACAATGACTGAGAGAACTTTCGAGCAAATCTCCCTAAATGAGATTAGATAAAACCCCAGATTGAGATAAGAGAGCGCCAAGTTGATCTACTCATTACCGAAAACGTGCGTTGTTTCTTTCTTCAGTACCATCAATCTCAACCTCAACATCTGCTGTAGTCCCTGTATACTGCCATGCAGTCCGCTCAACCAGTGCCGCCGCCTATTCGGCCAACATTTTCAAGGGGGTTTCCACCTTCAACAACCCCTGCGGTGCTTTCGCCAGAACCACAACATCCACCACAACCCAACGTAGTTCCACCACTGCCAAAAGCAATGCATGTAAAGAGGGTGACGTTGACTTCAAAGAAGAACTGGTGGATGGGTGCGTCATAACGATAATCTTGGCCGAGAGCACTGAATTCATGTTCCGACAGTCGAAATGAACGAAGATGAAGAGACACCCCACTCAGCACACCCCTCACATCAACCCTCTCATACCAATAACTCGTTCTCATCATCAGAGGAAACAGCCGTAGAGCAACCAGTACAGTATAATCAGTATAACCATGGGCTTGATGAGATCCATCAGCGGCTGGAGAAGCAGAGAGAAAAGGCAGAATCACCACCCCCTTCCCCCATCTACAACCCGCCCCACCACCCCACCTCCATTTTCTCATTCCCCACACCTACGGCATACTCCGCTCCCCCTAATCCAACCGCCAGTCTGCAACCTTTCGCACATGGTTCGGCATCAGAGCTGTATAGATGCGTGGTCAAGAAGCCTGATGTGATCCAGCTTGAGATCAACGGCGAGATGCAGTCAAATGCGTCAGACGTGACAGTCCAATTTCTTGCTGAACTACGGGTATATACCACGGTGGCGAGACACAGGAATATCTGCGCTTTCCTAGGTTCATTGGAGAACGTTGGAATGGTCCTTGCGTTCATTGATGGCCGAACGCTGTACGAAGTTATCACCGCTGACCCCAAACTCACCATTAGGCAGAAGGTGGACTATCACAATCAGCTCCTGGACGGACTGAGCCATCTCCATTCATACCGACTCAGCCATGGCGATCTATCCCTCCTCAACATCCAGGTCACGAAGAGAACTAACACCGTCAAGTTGCTTGATTTTGGCCGGTCAGTTTCAGCTGATTCTGTGTTCAAGAGCCCGGATGAGGAACCCGTGGATCCGTTCCCGTTTTTGGCGAAGAGGAGAGAGGCAGCGCAGGCGCATGCAAAGGTCCCACAGCCCAAGGTAGAGCAGATTCACCCTGGGACGAGACCGTTCTCAGCACCTGAGATTCTGAGGGGAGTGTGTCAGGATCCTCTGTTGGCGGATGCGTATAGCTTTGGGATGATCATGGTGTGTGTGGATCGGTGTGAGTCGATAGATGTAAAGCCATGGGACCAGAGGAAGGATAAGCTGCCTGCGGATATTTTCGACGGGTGCCAGATATTTGAAGAGCGGGCGAGGGAGTATTTGAAAAGGTGGGACCAGGGGAGGAGGAGGCTCATTAAGGCAGATATGATCACAGATGATGATTTGAAGGCGTTTGAGGCGAGTGTGCAGCAGTCGGGAATGGATGTGGATGAGAAGCCTTGATGGCTTTCATGGTGAGTGGTCCTCATTATATAGGTCTCCGTGGCTAGCTGACAGTTCTTTTGGCCCTTTATAGTTCACCCAGGCGGGGATGGGACAGGCTGTTCCTGACTTCGGCTTGGCATTCATGGGGCGACGCCCCGCAAACCGCCAATCGTCGCGCAGTTGTCAAACACAATCTGGGTTAATATTGGTGCAGTCCCTGCACTCTGATATTTCCACGACGCTCATTCATCGTTCCGATGGAATTTCATGCCCATCTCTCGCGCCGAACGCGGCAGTTTGTGCATAACCTCACTGAGTCTCACCCGTCTTCGCTTACTTCCTTCTTGGCTCGCCCTCTCATCCGCTCACCCTCATCCTTCGAGCCTCAAGCTCTGATCCACACCTCTCTAAAAGTCAAGAACATAATAATCTAATCGCTACAACCCCGCCACTCACGTTTATAACGCCCAACCCAACAACGTAATGATAATCATATACCTGTTTCGGCTGCCTCGGATCCCATCGACATTTGCCATCTCCACCCTGACTATGTTTCCATTTATACCATATCTGCCTTCTACGACTGGAAATCGATTTAACGACGACAACTTTCTGCATTCTCTATCTGAATCCTGGACGCCCCTTCTTTCTTGATCTTATTCTTGGCTAGTTACTAACATTGACGTTCAACATTTAAAATTCCAGGTCAATAATTAGTGTCCATTGTTTTTATCATGATTTTACCCTTCTTCTATTTGGATTCGCTATTCCCTTGTGTATTGGTTCTAGTTAGTCATTACTAGTCCTTTTGTTGTGTTACAATTTGTCGTCGAGGTTTATGATTATATTTGCCAAAGCGAGACACCGGTGGAACACTTATAATGCCCGCGTACTTCTGCTAACTATTTGAATATCATTTCGAATCGAGCAACGTTGTATATATGGATTGATTGGTGATAAAATCTTTTCAAAATTTCGACACGTGTTGGACACATGTCGAGAGTGGTTTTGTTATCCCAGTATTTCACTCGTTAACGTTTAACGTTATAACCATCATCTTCTACTTCAACCTTCGACAGTGTATTGACCGTTATGGCGCAGCTTCCACAGGATGTTATGGGAGACGTCCTTGATATCTTAATCGAACAAGGGAGCTTAGATGATGTAAAATCAGTTTCAACGGTATCACCCTTCTGGCTTTACCGCTGTCGATCACACATCTTTCGTACCATTGTACTTTCTGAAGCTGCTTCACCCACCCCATCTCAATTCCTATCGTTCTTCTCCCAGAATACAGCGCCGCTACCTTATGTCCGACATCTGACCCTCGAGGTTCTCTACCTACCGGGCCTTGACAATGATCTCCTCTCGACAATCATGCTTTTCCCTGGAGTAGTCCTACAAATGACAAACCTTGTATCTCTCTCTTTAGAGTTTGATCTCCACCCAGGTATTATACTGCCCAACTAGCCGAAAAAAACGGCGATGTGTTCCCAGTTTCATGGATAGACGATATCTTTTGCCCAATCCGGACAACAGTACAAAGGTTGCTGTTGTCACGACCATCGTTAACAGACTTATCGTTCAAGAACATTGGATCCTTTCCTGTGATGGATCTGGCACACTCACAGCATCTTCGGCGCTTAACACTACATGATGTTTGTTTCACTCATCTGCGAGATTTTGCAAAAACCAGTAATGGCGATGAAGCCATACCAATGCCATCGGGGGATCGACGTCCCCACCTCGAGGTACTTCGTATTTTGACTTGGAACATGCGCTCAGCAGATGTCCATGGTATGGCACGGGGGCTATTGGATCGTTACCCCGACGGTGGGCTAATTCTCCCCCTTTCGCACTTGAAGAAGCTGCAGTTATATATTAAAGATGAAGCCGACCATTATGTTTCCCTCGGAGAGGTTCTCGCGCAATGTGCAGAATTGGAGGACATTTATCTAATGTTAGACGGCCCGTACAGTAAGTTTCTGCGGCTCTTGGTATCTCTCGTCGCCCCTATTGAATTCAAACAGCGGACAATCACTGCGCGACCTTATTTGATGACCTCATTCCGCGCCAAGCCCTCACGTTGAAAACACTTAACGGCACGCAACCGTTCACATTTGCCCCGTATTTATCTGTTTGTTCAGCCATTATGCGACTTGGCTCTCGTGCGTGTGAGCTGAGGGAACTGTGGCTCATAGTCTCCTTCTCTGAGTATCAGGCATCTACATCGATTGGGGACGAGTGGGGGGAGCTTTCTCGAGCCTTTCCCTCTAAGAGCTCAGCAGAGGGCCATGTTAATCAGCTGTGCTGGCCAAAGTTGGAGCGCGTCAGTCTCCGTATTGTAGTAAGTGCATACACAGGGGGTTTCCAGTACATCAAGTCGCTTGAAGCGATGCGGGAGACATGCCTGGCGGACCTTGTTAGAAGGCGGGATTTCAAATTTGATTTTCGTGTAATAGCATATCGAGGTCATTAGCCTCAAGTTGGGACTGCTGTAAAATACTATGCGTGCTTCGTCTTATGCTGATTTTGATAATGACTCCTTCTGGATTTTCTTAGGAAAGGATTATCTTTCGCCTTCATGCCAGCAGTCAGTAAACTTACGCTGCGAAAGAATGAGGAGATCGAGCCAATGAGACACTCAATCAGATGCTTGTTTGGACGGGAAAGTGTGGAAAGGTGTATATATTGACGACACAGACGCCAATATATTAGGCTAGTGTCATGCAATTACAAGGAGGAGACGCGTTCAAAGCCGAGACGCAATCGTGTTCTCGTGTCTCCACACGTGATGTGATCTGGATTGGTTTCTGAATCTGTTGGCTAGTCGCGACTCCCGACCATAACCTGACCATAACCTCCACTCTCTGACTCACCTTCGAGGCACATTTTTGACACTGCGATGAAGCTCCAAGACGATGTTATAGGAGAAATAATCGACATCTTAGCAGCAGAAGGCAATCTTGACGATCTTAAACCTCTTTCCACCGTTTCATCCTTCTGTCTTCACCGCTGTAGACAACACATCTTCGGTACCATTGCGAGTGGTGGCTTTTGGACCAAAAGGCCATCAATATCTCGCTTCCTATCTTTCTTCTCACAGAATCCAGCACCACTACCCTACGTTCGTCATCTCGTCCTTGAATTCTACTAAGTCTCACCGTACAATGATCCTCTCTCGACATTCGCTCAATTTCCGGACGTCGTACTTAAAATGGAAAACCTTGAATCGATTTCTTTAGGGTTTGATCTGCATCCAGACTACTATTCCAACGTGCCTGTGGTGCTCGACAGCTACGGGGCATCGTGGCAAAACCCCATGTTTCGTCCAATAAGATCGACACTCCAACAACTACTTGAATCACGCCCTCCACTTACGGACTTGCTCCTAAAAAATATCACAAACTTCTCTGCGATGGATCTGACCAACGCATGTTCCCTTCGGCGCTTACGCTTTGATGAGGTTACTTTCGTTGCCAGTGAACGTGAATCCGATGATGAAGCCGAAGCCGAAGGCGACTCCGATAGTCCAAATTCACCAAGCCCGCATCTCCAATCGCTTACCATTGATAATCGGAAAATAAAACCTGACCGTATTCGTGACATGGTAACAGCGCTCTTGGAACGCTACCCCAACGGTAGATTCATCCTTCCCCTCTCCCTGTTGACGAGGCTACAGGTAAATTGTAAAGACGACGCAGTGCAGTGCGATGCTTTTAGGGAGCTGGTGACGACTCAGCGCAAAGCGTTAGAGGTGCTTATCATGGTGATAGAGAACCCATATGGTGCGCTTTGCTACCTTTGAAGCGTTTAACTGCCATTTCCGTGTTGCATTACTTACTTCTCGACACCAGATAACCACTGCTCAACAATGTTCAACAGTCTCATCCTGTCTCAAGCCCGCACATTAAAAGTATTAACGATAAATCTGTCCGGCATGCGAGAGTTCACCTTCAGCCCCTATTTGTCCGCTTGTTCAACCATTAAACAACTAGCATCGAACGAACTGACGTCGCTTCGACTCATCGTCTCGTTTTCAGAAGAAAGCGGATCCGCATCGCTTGGAGACGAGTGGGGGGCGCTATGTAAAGCCTTTCTATATAAGAACTCAGGAAAACGTGGCGAATGCGACGAGAGCTGGTCAAGCTTGAAGCGAGTGGAGCTGTGCATTATCATTACGGCGTGCCCAAAGGAGGGCAGCAAGTACACCAAGTCGCTTGAGGCGATGCGGGATACATACTTTGGGCATGATGGGACGGTCTTTTGACTTTGATCTCGCTGTTGTAGAGTCGAAGCCGATTTGAAAGTATATTAGAACTTGATTGAAAATCAACGAGTTGTTTTGTACTGAAAATAACAAGGGCCGCGTCCTATTTACTGCGGATTCTTTTGCAAGCATATTTGGGTGTTATCGCACTGGAGACTCGAGGTGCGCTCTTGCAAGCATATTTGGGTATTATCACAATTGTCTAACGACTTTATACAGCCCGACTGGGTCTTACGTCTCTTCGGTTATTAACCTTAATGCTGGTCGACTCTCATCAACCAAATTTTACGCTCATAACAACATGGACATGATGGAAATCGGTAAATATTATTTGTTACAATATGCGGCGCTCCGTTCCTCAAGACTGATTAATGGACAGGAAACGGTAATCTTTCGGTTCAGGAGCAGCGTACGCACTTTGCCGCTTGGGTCTTCATGAAGAGCCCTATCCTTCTGTATGTCTTTTTTCTTACTACGTAAGATCATATTCTAACGGGCTATACCTTACAGTGGTACAGATGTAAGGACGCGATCATTTTTACACCAGCTCTAAACTGACAAACGATTCACATAATTAGTTGACCAAACTCAGCAGCGCACAGCTCAGCATCATCAAGAACAAGGAGCTCCTTGCTTTCCACCAAGACACCACCGTGGGCACCCCAGCACGTCCCTTCACCGCCTTCTCAGGCATGCCATCGACCTCACCCCCTGAGTACTACTCCGGCACTTCGAGCCTCGGTACCCATGTCTTCATTATCAACACTTCAGGTTCTACTGCTACCAAAAAATTCACCTTCTCAAGCTTTCCCGGTCTCGGGACGTCTGGAAGCTTCAAGCTTCACGATATGTGGACTGGTCAGGATGTCTCTGGCACTTTCACTGCATCATCGTCCTACAGTGTTAGCGTTGCTTCGCACGACACTGTTGCTTATCGTATTATTAAGGTCTAAAACGTATTAGATTGAATGTAACTTGATGCTTGTATGGTAAAAATGAAACATGTTTTGTCTTTCCTGGACTTGCCTGTGACCTCAAATTTTGCGAAGAGCAGGAAGAGAGAATTCGTGTTTGGTTTTAAGACAAGAGCCAAACAACTCTGCTTGACACCATGCCATCGTGACCATCTTGAACTTGCACAGATCGTTTCTATACCCTATCTCCATAGGTTTACCCAGTCACAATCGACACCAATATCTCTTCTTTTCTCAATGTCAACACCTGAGCTCAACAGCCATCCAGATCATATATTCAACATCCCACAAGAACTGATCAACAACATCATCGACTTCAATAGAGGCGACATCAGCACCTTGCTCAACTGCGCTCTGGTATCATACCATTTTACTGCTCGTTGCCAAGAGCACATATTTCGCAAAATCAAACTAAGCGCTGCTTATGAACCACGTATAGTCATTCGGCTTAGAGATGTACTCTCAAGGTCGCCGCATCTCGCCCACTTCATTCACACTTTAGTGATTGAACAGTTATGGACTGAACCCGTAGACGGAGATGCATCCAGCTGGCTTTACACGTCCCAAGCGTTGGGTGCGGTCTTGATGCAGTTAAGTTGCTTACGGAACCTCACATTGAAGGGCTATGATATGTCCAAGCTGGACTGGAGCGAATTTCCTGAGGCACTGCAAGAAGCCCTCGGAATGGTCATGAAAAATGGATGCATCCGTCGATTGGTGCTATCATTTGTGACAGGATTTCCCCTTCGTTATATTGTGGTCCCAAGCCTAACTGATGTAGAACTGGTTCCTTCACTAATCAACGCGGAACGGACCCCATGGCCGTCCGAATCACCTGTACAGCTCAGCCGTTGGAGGTCCTTCTGCTTCGGGGGATATGAACGACTTTTAAACATAATTCCGTTCATAATGTCACCCCGCTCCGGCATCGATTTATCCGACCTTCATAAACTCGTCATTCGTCCTGTGTACGATGGCCTCACTAAAAGCGAAGATATCCGCGCAGACTGGGTCGTTCTCAGCCAGCTTTTGCAAAGAGTGTCTCATTGTGTTCAAGATATATGGATTTCTCCTTCAACTTGTTCAGGTGGGGTGTAGCACTTCATCATATGTGCCAATATTCACATGTTAACTTATCTGCAGCCGGGGACGAAAGTATCGAAGGTGTCCTCATTCCAAAGTTCAGCTTCGGGTACCTGCCCCGTCTTCAGACTTTAAACATCGAGCTGCAATTTCAAGGCAAAGAACATCTTCCTCAATCATCACTGTCATATATCTGGCACGTAGGCGTATTGGAAAATGTCCAAGAAGGTCAACTCCCTCAGCTGACGACTATTAACGTTGTATGCAAAATTGCTGGACAAGTCCCCGATGTATCATTTGATCCAGCCCTATGGAAGCACCTGGATTGGACCTTATCTAGGCCGTCACTGCAGTCCGCGAAACGAGTCAACATCCTGTATCTGTTCTTCAACTGCTCTCAATATGGAGACCTTGAACCCATGGGAGATATCATTCGGGACAATATGGGGAGATTGATGGGAAGGGGTGTGCTACATGTGCTAGGCACTGGAGGTTTTTCACCGTCTGAAGCATTAAAACTAGTAGACTAATTAATCGTATCCTAACATGATGTACCCGGTATATTTTGGCGTGCATTTGTACCCTGTTATCTATTCGAGTTTGTCTGGTGCAAAGGTCCCGAATTTGGGTCCTATATTCTCAGCGAAAATGACCTTGATATGAAGGGTTGAGGCTCGTCGGGTTCATGGTGGGTCGTGAACTTGATTGAAATCGTGCGTGCGATCAAAGGCTCGGCGCGTGAAAATCTCAAAACAGGACAGACCAAACCTATGATACTTACAGTTGCCACCTTTGTCTTGAACAGTCACTACTATCTCAGTAGCCTCTTATACCTTTGCGCCGATCTATCGATAAGCGACATAGCTGATGAATTAATGAGGGCCTCAAGATCATCGACCGTCCCCATCTTCCCCGGGAGATAATCGAAAGCATCCTCGACTACAACAAGGACAATATCAGAACACTACGAAGTTGTGCTCTCGTCTCTCGCAGCTTCGTAGCTCGTTCTCAAGAGCACATATTTAGCAAGATTACACTCGGTCCGGCCCTTGGACCATACGTTTCTATCAAACTTCGAGGTATATTTGCAGAATCACCCCATCTTGCTCTCCTGGTCAACACGTTATCGATTATGGAGGTTTCTGCTGGATCGCAAAACTGGATAATGTCGTCGACTGCATTGAGTGCGATCCTGCCCCAGATGCTCCGCATAAGCAGGCTCACGCTGCATTCCCGCGGTGTGACGCTTTCATGGGGATCTCTTTCTGAAGGGCTTCAGCACGCCCTTATAACAGTCATCACAAAGGGCAAAGTGGAGCATCCCACGTCTTGGGAGTCCGAAGGAGGAATGATATACCATAGTCATTCACATATCTCTGTCATCCCACTCTATAGTTCGTGAAAATAATGGAGAATGGGTATAGGATTGGTCAATATACAGTAAGGCTGTCAAACACGCGATGAAGTGAGAGAAAATAAAATGTCCCAATCAAATCGTATTATGACTTAGGTCCTATGAGAAGGCCGATATCCAATCCAATGACGATTCGAGTTCGATTATAGTGTGGTCAGGTTGCCACTTGGGCCAGCAAGCGGAATACAATCTAGATAATTGCTACAGTAATTAATCAGTGTAACTCTATCAGACTCGTTGGACAATTGATATGCTGTTAAGACTTGGGAATGAGTCGAGGATGGGTAATATGGATGCAAAATGGGGAAGTATGAGGAGAAGTGATAGATAAGGTTCTTTTCGAAGCGCGTTATTTTTTACTCGAATGCGTCTCTTCTGTGAAGCCGTCTCGAAGATGAGGCATCGAGGAGGATATTCACTGCTTTGGAATGATGACGTCAAGGATATAGTTGTACTCCGCTCGACGATCCCGCACCTTGGTGCTTCTTCGTTTACGGTTCTGTCGTTTATGGGTGACTAATATTCTATCGATATGTCACCAATATCTAATCACAAGGTCGATTAAGATTAGCTACTGGCAAGCCTGGGAGAGTGTGGTAATACAATGCAGGTCAACATTCAGTCCCCTGCTCTTGCTTTGCACCCACAATCAGCATCGGTATCTATACCGACCCAATCCTTGCATCGATGTCGACTCATGAGCTCAGTACTCAGCCAGCATATATCCTTGACATCCCTCAAGAGCTGCTCAACGCTATCATCGACCTCAACAAAGACGACACTAAGACCTTGCTCAACTGTGCTCTGGTATGCCATCGCTTCACGGCCCGCTGTCAAGAGCAAATATTCAACAAGATTTCACTAAATTCCATTCACGGACCTCGCATTGCCATGCAACTTCAAGATGTATTCACAAAGTCATCCCACCTTGCCCACTTTGTGCATAAACTAATGTTGATCGGAAATCGCTACGAAAATCCCTCTCACGATCACAGCTGGCTCTGCACATCCAAAGCTGTGGTCGTCGTGTTATCCCAACTGATTCATGTGCAAGAGTTTGTGCTGAGGAGCAACATAGGAATGAAGCTACAATGGAAGAAGTTTCCCGAGGCTCTGCAGAGCGCCTTAGAAAGCTTCATAAAAAATGGGAGTGTATGTCGATTGGGATTGTATTCGGTGGAAGAGTTTCCTTGTCGTCTTTTCTCTATCCCTTCTTTGACACATCTGACTCTAATGCGGTCGACTATTAACCTGGAGGGGCACGATGTCGCTCCATCTCCGGTGTCGGAGCCAATTCCAGCCTTGCCGTCCCAACCCAGCCACTTAAAATACCTATACTTTCACTCATACCTCGATTTTTTCAATTTCATCCCTTTCCTAATCTCCCCCAAATCTGGTGTCGATGTATCCGACATTCGTCATCTCACTATCCGTCCAGCTCCCAGTCGTGGCCTTGATGCTCATTCGAACACCATAGGGATGGCAGATTGGTGGGACCTGGTCATTGAGCTTGTACAGAAGGTATCGCACGGTCTGAGAGAACTGTGGATTTCTCCAGAAATAACATTAAAAGGTGCGATATCACAATTTCTCCCTTGCATATATACCACATTATACTCATTCATCCCGGAGACCAGCCTGGATTATGGACCAAATGGACATTCTTACTAATGTAGCATTTGCCAGACTTGGGGCACTCCCCCAACTTCGCGTGCTAAACCTCGATATACGGGAATATCACCGTATTGTAGATAGCCCAGAACGACCGCCTCCGTATCGTTGGTGTGTGGGTTTTCTGTCCAGTATTTACCAAAGTCAACTCCCCCGGCTTTCCACAATCAATATCCTCTGCAACATCTACGGCGTTGAAAAAACGACGGAATTCTCGGACAGTAAAAAAATAATGTGGCAAAACCTGGACGCTGCCTTATCCAGGCCAGCCCTACGCGCCGTTAAACGAGTCAATCTTCTCATAATCCTCCAATGGTTTCCGGTTAGTCTAAATTTTGGATCCATGGCAGACATGGTCTGCCAGGAGATGGGGGGGATGCGGGAAAGAGGAGTGTTACACGTCGCAGTGCTTCCGAGAGACCTGGCGGGGGTACCCCTCAATACTCACCCCTCTCTAGCTTCGGAACTCGTAAAATAATGCACCATTTTTGACTCATGTGTATGCGTTTGTTATTTTCGAATGAAAACATGCCCATACCTCATTTGTTCCAAATTCGAACCTCTTTAGTTCGTCGCTATTGCTTGTCCAGGCAGGAACTACTTCCAAGCTAGTTCCTGTCCCTGAAAAATAATACAGCACATAGTCCTATAGTCTTTCAAACATTCAAGGGATCAGCAGACGTTACATTCGATTCCCCCGGCCCCCCATGCATAAAACCCCGCCTCCCGCAAACTTGGCCCAATCAAACAATTTGTTCTCAGTGAACCTCAAGCCTTCTTAACATCCGAGTTTATTGAATTAGTGTTGTAACTATGAACTTGTCCCTCGTCCGTTTGATCAAAAATTGAGTAATCCCCGTGTTGTTCTCGCTATGCCTGTGTTTCTGTCTTGTGGTCGGGATTTCCCTGGCCCCATCTCTCATTATGGGAAGCATTCAGGGACATACAGTAGGTTACATAAGTATTGCACGTGGTCATCAAAATCCTTATCTCGCGTCTCACTCCTTAAAAATGCTTCGTTTTGAAATAAATCTGGAACACAAGTATAGCCAATTGAGTGCTGAATATAATTATATTTACTAGAAAAATTGATTTGAAATATCAAGCTGGTGAAGGCTTAAATACTGATTGATATATGGTGCAATTCTTTTGGTTCTACTTGATCTGTCAAGATAATGGGTCAGTTATTTCCCAACGACTGAAGATAAGAAAACACAAACATTTAATATTTAGTATACCCCCCCTTAGCTTTCTTGACAAGTTCAACACGCCTCGGCATGCTCTCATAGAGCTTCGTAATGAAGTCCAGTGGCATATTCTCCCATTCCTCCTTCAAAGCCTCCCACATCTCATCCCGGTTCCTTGGTCTAGTATCCCTAGCGCGCACCATGTGGTCTAAATAGTCCCAGCAATGCTCAATAGGGTTTACATCTGGGCTATTTGGGGCCCAGTCAAGTACATCAACCTTTTTCTGAGCAAACCAGCTCCGAGTGTGCTTCGAAGTGTGCTTGGGGTCATTGTCCTGTTGGAAATACACGTCTTTTAGCTTCATGTGTTTATCCTTTAGGGTCCCAAGAAACTCCTTCTGAAGTATCTCGGTGTACTGGATAGAATCCATGATTCCATCAACCCGAGAAATGTGACCAACACCTGATGCTGTGATACATCCCCAAACCATCACACTCCCACCCCCATGCTTCACCGTTTTCTTGACAAATCGTGGATCCAATGCTTCCCCAGGCCTCCTCCAACAATACTGCCGACCGTCAGATGAAACCAAGTTGAATTTGGATTCATCTGAGAAAATTACTTGACCCCAGTTTTCAACAGACCAATGTCCGTGATTATTTGCCCACTCCAGGCGACGTTTCACATGTCCTTCAGTGAGCAGTGGCTTAGAACGACGCACACGTGCCACAAGACCATATCTATGAAGTTCCCGTCAAACTGTTTGGGCATTTACTTGTGGAAATGCCTGTCTCTGGAGGTCAACTGCATCCTTTGCTACTGTCTTGGCAAGTAACCGGGCCCCTAATCGAACATCTTGCTCTGTTAATTTGTGTGGGCGACCTGATTTGTACTTGACTGAGTAGAAGTCGAGGGTTTTGCCATATCGAGCATGGATTCTGGAAGCAGTGGAGCGATCTATATTTAGCCGAGCACCAATTTGATCGAAGGTAAGTCCATCCTTTCGAAGCTCAACAACACGAGCCTTCTTGGTGGGGCTAGTATATCCCATAGTGAGAGTAGGATGGTGAGAGTGTGTGCAATGTGGTTTGAGGAGCCGGGGTGTTTCGGATGGCAAGAACTTGGGTAATGATGGACAGGGTCATAAGTATTGCACATCCCTGAATTTACAATTTGCCGGAATTATTACAGAATTTTGAAGATAAATGGAAGCTTTTAGTACTAGAATATTTTACATATAATTATCTATCTAATGCATTTATTCATTTTACGAACACCCTCATTTTCGAAGGAGGAGAAGCAGATTTAGGATTTTTAAAGTCATGTGCAATACTTATGTAAGCTACTGTAGTGAGGAACCGAGTTTCAGCCGAGAGCGTTTACGCAGGCTTCGAAGCATGTTTATTTAAATTGGGTAAGGGGTTCACCGCGACACCCGTTCTCTGTTATCACTGTTAAATATGGATGTCTTTGCATGCACTATTCCCTAGTTTTTCCGACTTCTCCTATTTTTTGTAAAGGTGATCATGAAATTCCACCCCAATGTAACTGTTGCACACCTTCTTTGCTTTTAGCAATACCCTTCAATGGCATTGTATGCACCGTGACGTCGACCTAACGGTGGCAGTACGGACGAACGAACGATTAACCCAGAAGTGAGAGTGAGCACCTTTAAAGTCAGCGTTCTAGCGCTCAATCACATGAGGTAAAAATCTTTCTTAGGTTTGTGATTCCCGAGTACTTCCCCTCTCCTTGTCAGTTTGGTGAATTGTATCACGATACAGCGCTTCTCTGTAGTAGGCTCGGAGCCCGGCGCGTTTGCCCTCTGGTCGAATGACCGAGGGAAGCCCAAAGCTATTTATAGACGCGCCGAACATAATCCTCATGGATCAAAGGATGCAGTAACAACCAAAATTTAGGGGGAGGTTTCTTTGACATATAATGCCACAAAATTGCTGGCATTGACACTTCGTAGACGATATGTTCAGCCTTTCAACTACACTCTTCCTTCTCTCGCTATCAGTGACCGCCTTCGGTCAAGCACCCGCTTGGGGACAGTGTGGCGGGCAAGGATGGTCAGGCCCAACAACTTGCATATCAGGGTGAGCGTTACATGTATCCGTGATGAGATCATAAGCGCTGACCATCGTTCGTTTCTTAGATGGACCTGTGTCTACTCAAACCTGTACCACTCTCAATGCCTCCAGGTCAACATTCCATCTACCGCTGTTGGAAAGCTCCCAGCTCTCGGGTCAGTCAACGCCCACTGTATTTCTGACAAAATATTATGCCGACCATCCTTGCTCTACCTAGTTGGAATTCATGGAACGCTTATCGATGTGGTACGTGTATCCTGAACCACTGGTCTTGTTTTCTTCTTGTCTCACCCGCTCTCTGTAGATGTCAGCGATGCTAAGGTCATGCTTGCCGCCAATGCATTCGTCAACTTGGGCTTGAAGGACGTCGGTTATGAATACGTCAACATCGATGTGGGTCTTGATCTGTACGCTACAAGGGGCTTTAACTCATTGACAATTTATTTTTTTTCAGGATTGTTGGTCGCAGAAGAACCGCGACGAAATCTCGGCTCGGCTCGTCCCCGACCCCAGGAAATTCCCGAACGGGATTTACGATCTCGCTAACAGAGTCCATGCTCTGGGACTGAAGATTGGTATCTACAGGTGCGTTTCAATCAAGCCATCGTTGATTTCACTCAGACATTGCTCACCAGCTGTGTAGCGACGCTGGGACACAGACTTGCGCTGGGTATCCTGGCTCTCTGGGCAGAGAGAAGCTTGATACTATAACTTGGAGCGACTGGGGAATCGACTATCTCAAATACGGTTCGTGCATTTTTATTCCGTCCTTGAACGGCCATATCTTTGTGTGCTGATAACCCCTCGAACCCAGACAATTGCTTTGTCCCGTCTGACATGAAGGACGCAGCCGTATGTCTGTTTTAGTAACCTTTATCCTTACATCTATCTAATCTTTATGTCCAACAGTCCTATAGCGATTGGTAGTAAGTAACCCCCCGAGGCTCCTCTGTCACGCCAAGCTCACAAATATCTAGTGATTCGAACTCGGCGAAACGATATCGAGCCATGGCGTAAGTCGACTTTTTGGGTTTCCTCGTGTTTACCGCCCCACTGACATTCCATCTGCACAAGCGATGCACTAGCCTCAACGTGGCGAGTAATGCAGTACAGCTTGTGCATCTGGGGCAACGCCCACGTTTGGGAATGGGGTGGCCGTGTCGTGAGTTTCTAGTAAATGGGGGTTTTATTCAACTTCGTTTTAAGGTATTTAATTAGGGACACTCATGGAGGATGTCTGGAGATTCGAGGTACGCTCATACAATATTTAGACGTTGCGCAATTATCTAACAACCTAATCCAGCCCAACTTGGTCTTACATCTCTTCGATCATTAATCTCAATGCTGGTCGGCTCTCATCGACCAAATTCTACGCTCATAACGACATGGACATGATGGAAATCGGTAAATATTATTTGTCACAGTCTGTGCCAGTGGCGCTCAGCTTCTAAAGTCTGTTTATTGGACAGGAAACGGTAATCTTTCGATTCGGGAGCAACGTACGCACTTCGCAGCTTGGATTTTCATGAAGAGCCCCATCCTTCTGTATGTCCCTTTTTCCTACTGCGCAATGTCATATTCTAACTGGCCTTGTACAACAGTGGCACAGATGTACGGGCGCAATCATTTCTACATACCCCTCAGTCCGACTGACGATTCATATATATTTAGTTGACCAAACTCAGCACCACCCAGCTTAGCATCATCAAGAACAAGGAGCTGCTCGCTTTCCACCAAGACGACACCGTAGGTGACCCAGCGCGTCCCTTCACTGCATACTCAGGCATGCCATCGACCTCGCCCCCTGAGTACTACTCGGGCACTTCGAGCCTCGGTACCCATGTCTTCATTATCAATACTTCGGGTTCTACTGCGACGAAGCATTTCACCTTCTCGAACGTCCCCGGCCTCGGGACTTCCGGAAGCTTCAAGCTTCACGATATGTGGACTGGTCAGGATCTCTCTGGCACTTTCACTGCATCGTCGTCCTACAATGTCAGCGTTGCTTCGCATGACACTGTTGCTTATCGTATTATTGCGGTCTAAGATATTGTAGATTAAATTTGAACATGGTGGTGGTATGGTAAAAATGAAACGTGTTTTTGTCTTTCTTGTGACCTCAAACTTTGCGAAGAGCAGGAGGAGAGAATTCGTATTGGGTTTCAAGACCTGTGCCAAACAACTCTGTGTTTGACACCATCGTGACCAACTTGAACTTGCACAGATCGGTTCGATACCCCGTCTTCTTAGCTTTACCCAGACACAATCGACACCAATATCTCTCCTTTTCTTAATGTCAACACTTGAGCCAACTGCCATCCAGGCCGTATTTTCAACACCCTGCATGAGTTGCTCAACATGATCATAGACTTCAACAAAGGCGTCACCACTATCCCGCTCAATTGCGCTATGGTATCAAATTGTTTTACTGCTCGCTGCCAAGAGCACATGTTCTGCAACATTAGACTAAGCTATGACGGTAAATTTTGTCGGATATTCGAAGTGCTCATGTTTGACTGACTAGCATACGTGCAGGTCTCAGGATGTGACAAATTCGCACAACCTGAACTCCACATCGTACTCAATCCAGGGTCGCTTCGAGGGGCCTGCGAATCAACTTCAATCAAGTAATTACTTTTAACATTTTTATTTTTGTTTTCCACTCCGCTTGCCAGTTGAGGGAGGTAGGTATGAATGTGGGAGAGGCAGAAGGGGTGACCAAAAGTCAACCCCTTCGCCGGGGCGAGAGCCGATGGACGAGGACGGATGCACCCCAAATGCGAGTGCAACCGCCCAGCCGCCGAAGGACAACGGCTCACCCCCAATGGCGGTTGAAGTCGCCTCTCCCTAAGGTGCAAGTCTGTGAATGCAAAGTGGAGGTGATGAAAGAGCATACATAACCAAAACGGGGGGATATCTGATTAAGCTTGATGAATGAATAATGTTAAACATGGAGGGTAAATAAATTGCAGCATACTAGGCACACATGAAATTCAGGTAAAGGTTGGATAAATTGGGTGTAGGTAGTGACATGGTATAGGAATATCCAGGAGCTGCAAGTGGTCCATTATAGGAACCATAAGGTAGGAAGTGCGATAGGGGGGAGTATATGGTCGATGGAGATGCAGTATAGGAATGCAAGGGGAATATTGTAGTGCCGTATAGGTGTGTGTGGTAGTCACAAGGATATGGGAGTCATCATAAAGATGTAAAGTATCATCATATAGATGTAAGGGATCATCATAAAGATGTAAGGGTCATCGTATAGATGTAAGGGGTCATCATAAAGATGTAAGGTCATCATATAGATGTAAGGGATCATCATAAAGATGTAAGGGTTCATCATGAAGATGTAAAGGCTGAAAGAAGGATGCGGATGTCAGTATAGGGCTTCCGCAGGAGGAAGACATTTGACGAGATTAACATTTGGTGTTAATAAGGTTGGTTATTGCCAAGTTCGTGCGCGTTGCATTCAGTGACGTATCCATTAGATACCATGAAGAAAACCAGAATCTGGGTAAGCGAGTGCGAGACCAGCAAGAAGTTGACCACAGGTAAATTAAAGACCAGCACGCGTAGAAGATGAGATGAGCCCCGGCGGTAGCAGTAAGACATTGAGAACACGTGTGTGCTGGCAGAGCTGGAAGAGTTGATGTGAGCAGTGAGTATCCAGAGTGAGAGTGGGTTCCAGCTTGAATAGATATTGACAGTGTGGTAGGTTAAAATAAGAATAAATAAATGAAAGAATAGAGCACCGAAACGATGCTCGGGCATACGGAGAGGTGATAGTAAAGGTAAGGAGACGAGACGCGCAAAGGTTGCGAAGTGCTGGCACGCTCACGTGACACAAAAAGCCGATCCTGTCCTGCGTCCAGGATCATTCATTAGAGTTAGAAATTATTAATATATAAAATTAATCGAAATGCAATTAGAGACCTTGGAGAACTAGTCAATCGAGTTTACCCCCAAGCATTTCAGGCGATGGGAAGGAGGAAATCCTCACAAACGTCAACTTAAGGAGGACAAAGTTCCATTGTACACAAAATTAGTCTCAAAATACATCCCTTGAGAAAAATCCACATCACGTCTACACAACCATTTCGTTAATCTGGTAGAATACGAAAAAGGTCAATCACCTTGATTCAAATACAGATAGCCTTCACTGGCACACCGAAAACATTACCACACCTGCCTTGAGGTTGTCCACAAGTATGTATATTCGATTTGTGGTATTTTTATTCCGTCTATTCCATCCTACAACTGAGCAACGACTGAATCCAATGGATATCACAACACAGCGAGACCGGGGCGGTAGAATCGACCCTGAATGGCATACAGTGTACGAACTACGTTTTGGTAAATTGTCACGCCTTGAAATCTGAGCATACGCAATTCTCTCAAGCGTAAGCCCTTCGAATATCCGACGAAATTTACCGCCATGCTAAGCGCTATACATAGCTCACGTATTGTTATTCAGCTTAGAGATGTACTTTCAAGGTCACCCCATCGCGCCCACTTCATTCGCACCTTCGTGATTGAGTTATGGACTCGTTTCATAGAAGCCGTTATCTCCTCAACGCTGATCACAGCGTATTCAATGGTCAGCGTCGCGAGGCCCTATATGCAAATCAGGATTTTTCCGACATACATAATATCGGCCGATGATCTTTACATAAGAGACTCAGACACTGAACTCGATCATCGAAAAAGTCGGATTGTCGTGTCCATCTCAACCCATATTACTGTGTACTAATCCCACTACGTACTACTCAAACTCGTACTGCCCCACACGAAAAATCCAGCCAGCGGCTCACCCATCCCCGCATCCCGTGCGAACTCTGTGATGTCGAAACCGCGAAACGAGGTTGTCCAGGTTGTGTTTTGGCTCGTGAGGGTGGAGATGTAGGAGGGGAAGGAGGGGGGTTGGGGGTATATGAGGATGACGTATCTGTCGGTGGGCGAAAAGAAAAGGTGAGGGAAGAGGAGGGAAAGCAGGGAGGAGAGATAAGAAATGAAAGGGAGAAGGGAAAGGGAAAGGGAAGAAAACTCACCGATGATTCCCTGTTCCCACTGCTGGTAAAGGCTTGAGGTACCTCGATAGTGCTTCTGTTCGGTTGGTTAATGTGACCTCGACAGCTCCCCCGCCAGGCTCATTATCAGATTCCTTATTAACATAGAAATCACTGGCAAAAAAGTGTCTGAATGATCTCCAATATGGTGTTTCATTCGACGGAGCGTCGGGGTCGAGCATCGTTATGATATATGGACCTTTGGGTTTATCATTATCGTGGTGCTGGTAATGGTCGCGGGCTATGAGGCGGATGTTGGTGAATGGGAGCGTCGTTTCTGTATTGTATCGCCGTAATTCTATTCAATCGAAAAGAGAAGGATGAAGGGAAAATACGAGGCCTTACGGTTATCATACACATGCCCTCCTAGACTCGGTGTGAAGCTCCCCCCTCCGAATGCGGCGGTGAGAGGCCAGTCAATTTCGAGCAAATATTGGGGGTTGAATGTGATGGAGAGGTCTTGGGTGATCTTTATATATGTGTTTGAGCGACTAGTGGTTCAAGGAGATGTGTCGGTTAAGAGAGGAACGGATGGCTCACGTTTGCTTCCTCAAATGCATTTCTAATTTGTTGAAGCTTGGTTTCGAAGGTGAATGTAGCGTGGTTACGTGGCGAGAAATATGCGAGTACTGCGAGGTATCTTGAGCACAGTGTGAGTGGAAGGAGAGTAAAGAAAGGGAGGAGCATGATAATTAGCTATAGCGAATCTGGGAATGAAAAAGAAGGGACAAGGGTCGAACTTCGATAGGTGTCGCTTTTATAAGTGGCTCGACAACACTAGGGATCACTCTCGGTCAAGTCAATAGACGTTAAAGAAAGATGGATGATGGACTTCGAAGGTTGAGTTTATAGTTTCGAACGCTTCTGTCCCCGCTTTGAGGCTTCGAAGAACGAGCGTTGCGGCGATACGGCTCACAGAGTGGTACGCCACATGTATACAGTAGGTTTTGACATGGATTAGCGCACGTATAACGGATGGATATACGTATCAGAATATGCGGCGTTGATAAATGTTCAATGCTTCAGGTGTTCGTTACTTGAGTCGATGAGTTTGTAGTGACAGACGGATGTGTGAGGTAAGATAGTCTTTTATACTGTAGTTGATAGGGTAAATACGAACCCTTCCCCATACCATAATATCCAGTCTATTCGCTTCGCTTCTCCCCACAAATCTACAGGGAATCAGGGAATCAACGCCCCTGTCTTTCTTTACTTCCTTAAGGTCTCTTAAGTTCACGTTGAAGCTGCTCGATCATGATCGAACAAACGCCGGTGACGCAACACAACACAACGCAGCAACCGTTTCCCTTCCTTTCTCTCTATTTCTGTTCTCTTCGTCATATGCAACACAGAAATAGCGTATATCCCTGTCCCATCTCGTCACAACCCTATCGATATCTATGATCAAACGTTAACGATGAATTGTGATATGCATGACAGCGAACCCACCCCGCCATGCGTCTTGATCCGAGTCGATGAGAAGCTGTCGACTCTGTTTCTCTAAAATCCAAACCCAACCAAGAATATCCCTCTGTTCTGTACCCCCTCGTACACGCTTGTCCCCTCCTACCTCCTCCCCCTCTCATCTGAGTCATCTCCCACCATAGATAACTCTGATAAGATTCCACACCCCCCACCTCATCCATCCCCTAACCCTACACGTCATCATCCCCATAAATTAATTCCCACACCCATCAAATGCCTCGAGGCACACCTCGCACCCTTCAACCTCCGGTCCTTCCCCGGTCCACCGCGCACGGACCTAAATTTCCCATCTCACCCACCGTCCGTCCGTTCCGTCCATTGTCCTGTTGTTTGTTTGCATCCCGTCTTTCTTGCTTTGGTTTGGTTTTTCACCTCCCCTGTTAGTTGGTGTTGGGTTGGGCATTACACTTTCTCAGCCACTCTTCCATCTATCCATCTTTCCGTCATTTACGACTCACGATTCTGATTCAATTTTTTTTTTTCAATTTTTCACGAACTTCAAAAATTTCAACTTCAAGTTGAGATCTTGAAAGTAAGCCACACTACATCATCCTGTGCTCAGCGTAACCCTCATAACAGTCACACAGCACGCAGTGAATCTCAATCACGCCCCCACCTGCCTAGCCTCGCCACACCTCGCAGCTGAATAATAAACCCCCCAGATCACCCACCATGAGCGTCTCTTCCACCCGCTCCCAACCCCTCTCCTACACCTCCTCATCCTACGCCCCCTCCACCGTCTCCCGACGCTCATCCTACGTCCCCACCCTCTCCCTCTCCCTTCCCTCCCTCCCGCGCTCACTCACATCCCGCTTCCTCCAACTCATGGACTCCATCTACGCCATCCTCGCAGGCCTCTCATTGCGGCTCCTCCTCTCCAATCTCTCATACTCCAATTTCAAAGTCACAGGCACCCTCGTAGGGCTATGGGAGGGCGTCATCACGCTCCATTTTATAAAAAAGTGGCCCAAGTCCTCCGATCCCTATCTCGCCTATTTCGTCAGACTCGGTATCGACTTTATGTTCTCCGAGAGCTCAGATAGCGTCGAGCGCATGGTGTTGGTGATCATATGGACGGGGCTCGGGATGGTCCTGGCTGACATTGCGCCTTCGATATGGCGAGATGTGGGGTTGAAGAGGGTATGGAGACGATTCAGGAGAGACTTGTATCATCTCACTACAATGGTGCCCACCGTCGCCTTTTTCCCTCCTACTCGCACCGTGCGCTTTTCACCGAGCCGCGTACCGAGTGTGATTGAAGAAGAAGACGAAGACGACTCTAAAAGCCAGATATCGCAGACATCACCTTCTGTTATCGCTACTACCGAGTTGGCTACTACTACTGCTATTACACCATCCCAAATCTCCACTTCTGTTCCTCTGGTCGACGTCATCGCTGAGCCTCCTCAGCGAGTGAGGAGACGCGTACCAGGATACTTCCCCGACGACATCACAGAGACCGAATCCAGCGTCAGCTCTCCCCCACCCCGCGTCTCTCGTCGCATCTCTTCCAACGGTCGTACAAGTCGTCGCTTATCCGTGTTCCCAGCAGATGCACCTTTCACAGACGAAGAAGAAGAAGAGCACGACGACCTGGACGATGCCAACATCTCCTCTTCCACCACTGGCTCCAACATGACGGAAAGAGGCGCCCAAACGGACGATATCGATATGACGCGTATCACAGTCGACGACATCCCAGAAATCCAAGATGAAACGACACCTGTGGATGTTGAACCTAGTATCAGCGAGGGCAGCTTTATCGCTGTTCCTGGGATCGCACCTGGCGCTATTACTATTGACACGGGTGTGGGGATGGCGACGACGAAGGATGGCGAGACGACACCGAGAGGCCTCCCACATCCTTTCTTACCGCCTACTCCGTCCGATTCAGCAGCTCGCTGGACGCGCAGATACGAGAAGCGTACATCTGCATCTGGCGCTGGTGCTGGTAATCCCCCTCCTCCTCTGGGACTGGGACTCGGTGCCACCAACCCCAACAATGGCAATGGCAACCCCGACGCCAACGACACCGATGCCCAATCCCACCACACCCGTCCCATGAGCGCTTTCCTCCCTCAAATCCCCGACCTCGAAACTGGCAGTCTCACAGACAACGACTGGCACAAGATTCAAAAGGCGGATTTGGAGAGCAGTAACGGCAGGGCGCCCACACCTCCCCCCAAGGATGCCGAGGAGGCAGCTCAGCATAATCCTAATGTCTTCGCCGACAACAACAACGCCAACACTCATGTAAACCCTGCGAATGATGCTCAGTTAGCAGCCCTCGACGCCGCCCTCAATTTTGTTTCTCAACCCACAGAAAACCAAGCTGCTCCTCCGGCTTATCAAGAACCCAATTACATGGACGACGACGACATGTACGTTGACGACCCACATCTTAACCACAACAACCGCGGATTCGATGCGTATAGTGCTGGAAACGAAGCTCAAGCATGGGGTGTGCCTGCTGCTACCACCGCACCGACGTTTAATTTTAATGGTTCTGGTTCTGGTGTTGGTGTTCCCGCTCCTTCTTTCGCATCCAACAATCCCTTCTCCTTCGGTCCTACATCATCATCGTTTACCAATCCCCCTCAACCCACCTTTGAAGAGATCGAAGCCCGTTTAGCGGCTCAAGAAGCCGAGACCGCGAGGTTAGACGAGAAATTACGAGCTGAGCAGGAGAGGAAAGAGCAGGCGGAGAGACAGGCGGAGGAGGCGAGACGCCTACGCGCAGAGAAGGAAGACGAGGACCGTAGACGACAAGAAGCCGAGGCGGAAGACCTGAGGAGAGCGGAAGAGGCGATAAGGAAGGCAGAAGAGGAGATGCAGAGAGCTGCACAGGAGGCCCAGGAGAGAGAGGAAGAGGAGAAGGAAGCTGAGAGGAGACGACTGGAGAAGGAAGAGAGGAAGCGCAAGGAAGAAGCGGACGAGTTATTGCGGCAGGCGAGGATCGCAGAACTGCAGAAGAAAGAGGAGGAAGAAAGGTTGGCGAGGGAGGAAGAGGAAGAGGAGGCGAGGAAAGCTGGAGAGGAGAAGGAGAGGTTGGAAAAAGAAGCCAAGAAGGAGAGGAAGCGGGCTAAGGAGGAGAGGCAGCGCAAAGAGAAGGAGGAGGCTGCGAGGAAGAAGAAAGAGGAAGAAGAAAGATTGAAGCAGGAGGAAGAGGAGAAGAAGGAAAAAGAAAAGCAGGAGAGGCAGAGGTTTGCGCAAGAGGCTGCTGAGAGGAGGGCGGAGGAGGCTAAGAAGAAGGCCGAGCAGGAGGCGAAGAAGGCTGAGGAGGCTGAGGCTGAGAGGAAGAAGCAGGAGGAGCAGGCTGCCGCTGAAGCTGAGGCAGTAAGGAAAGCTGCTGAGGAGGAAGAGGAGAAGAAGAAGAGATTGGAGGCGGAGGAGGCTGCTGAAGTTGAGGCGGCGAAGAGGATGGCAGAAGAGGAGGCAGCTCACATTGCCTCTATTGGTGATGCGCAACGGGCTGCAGAGGAAGAGGAGAGGCAGCGCGGAGAGGCTGAGGCTAAGGCTGCTGCTGCTCGGGAAGCGAGAGAGAAGGAAGAGGAAGATGCGAGGTTGACTGCTGAGTCGCAGGATTTGGATAGGGAGATTCAAGCTCTTGTAACAGAGGAGGAGGATGCGGATAAGACCCAGCAGCAGGAGCAGCAGCAGGTCTTGTCATTGCAGGATGATGTGCAGGTGTCGACGCCGAGGGCTACGCCGCCGCCGCAGTTGGATGAGTTGCAACAGCAGCAACAGGGTGATGGGGATTTGGTTGACTTGAATTCGCCTGTTGCGGATGAGGGGGAGGCCGCGCGTGTCGGAGAGGGTGTTGAGGACGATGGTGCTGGTGGTGCTGAGGGTCAAGGTGCTGAGGGAGGTGAAGGTGGTGATGACAATGTGGACGACATTGAATCCGTCCGAAGCGACATGACAAACAACCCAGCCTCTGACGCTGGTCTCCGACTCGACAAGATGCTCACTACGCGTGCTCAAATGATACAATTAGAGGCCCAAATCAATGAGCTCCGGGGACAAGGAGTGGACGCGTCCAATGCAAGGTTGGCCAAGTTGGAGAGTGTGCTTGAGAAGTATCAGAGAAAGGTGGTGAAGATGTATGCGGCGGGTGAGTTTTGATTTTCTTCCCCCCACTTCTTTGTTTTTTGAGGGGGTTAATATATGCGCTTTGATGCTGACGTGGAACGATTTTCAGGCACTGAAATGGCTGTTTTTGCTGATTTTGAAGAGGACGTGATCAATTTGGAGAGTTGGAATGAACATAAATCGATGAGCAAGATTGAAGAACGGCTAGAGAAATTACTGAGCCCCACTTCGCGGTCTTTGATTTGCACTATTACGACTGGACCTAAAAAGAATATGGCGGGAAAGCAGAGGATGGCTGTCACTGACACGACGGAGTAGTGAGTTTTACCCGCCCCTCTTTTTTTGCATTGTTATTAATGGATTGTACGCGCAGCTACAACCTGTTGAAGTATAGCGTCGAAGATGCTAAGAATCGCAAGATTACCAAGATTAATGTGCCCGAAAATGAGTTTGGAGAGTGGTTGGCTGGGTACCGACGACTCAAGGCCGAAAGAGAAAGGCGGGCAGAGTTGGACCAGGACCCTTGGTCATGAGATGCCTAGTGGTTTCTTCTTTGCCTATGCTCTTCCACTCTTCTTCCCCTTGCCCCACTCATCGTGGTTGAACGATATGGTTGTATTCTTAGTTGTAAGACTGGTTTGGCGTAGATAATACTCTTTTTTTTTTTGTCTTTCTTGTACCCCAGGAACGCTTTCCTTCCGTTTCTCTTTTCTTTCTTTCCTTTTCTTGGCTCCTTGATACCTCTTGATGCTTTGTTTACCGCATGCAGCATACTAGCTATGCTTTGCTCTTTCATCCTCTCCTCTCTCCTCGTTCAATTCTTTTCCTTTATTTGTATACCTCTACCTCTACTTACGACTCTTACATAGTTTTTTTATCTGTTTTTCTTTTCTTTTTCCTTGGTATGAAATGTGATGACTTTTATGATCTCCCCACTACACGGTACACCCCCTCCTGCGGTGCTGCGCACGGGACGGTTGTGAAGCGGTACATGTCCTGGCTGAAGACGGCCTCGTTAGATGTTGTCAGCTATTTATTCGTGGCAACGATTCATATAATCTGATATCTGATGTAGAAACCCTAGACAAGTCGAGCAAGTCACCATTGAAGTGGTAAGGAGCGGCAGTTGAGCAGAAGTCATAGACAAACATAACCAAACACATTCGTCAGTGGACTGGGATCCCAAGTTCGACACTTCCTCGTCCCCCTTCTTCTTGTTGTCGATCGCGTCCGCAAGAGTACTTTCATTCATTTTTAGAATATAGCACAAATAAGGGGGTCTTATCCCCCATGCTACCAAAGTTCGAACGGCCCCCGAGGCGTTGACATTTAAGTATACAAAGACAACCATCTTTGACATCTTTCAAGTTGATCTCTTTGATATCTTTGGAAAGACATCAAAGATGTCAAAGATGGGTTCGCCGTTTTCCTGATGTACCGACTCCACCCACCTTCCCTATTGAGCTTCCTCAGATCAAAGATGAACCTGACGCTGCTTTGATGCCACACGAGGTCGTCATCGACGAGCCCAAAGCTGGGCTAATGGTTACATCCCACCACACGCAGGGGTACACTGCTTTATTGCGAGAATGTCATCTCCAAGGTATGTGTAATTCCCTTTCGATCTATGATCACGATTCAATGTTTATGATTCAATGATGGTGCTAGGGGGAAGACACGTTGTTTTGCGTCCCTAAGCGTGGTCTGGTCAACGAAGGGGCTTATCTTAATAACCTATTCAACCAAATGGCGTCCAGCTCTGCAATTTCTCCTCCAGAGGGCAGCTCCGATGAGAATCCTCTCGTACTGCGTGGAGTTTCTGAGAACCACTTTCGGAATTTCTTGGGTTTGATTTATCCCTTGTTCGTGTTCTGTTCACTCTGCCATTGACGCTTTACTAAATAATCTTGTTTTGATTGTTTTAGTTGTGTTGTAGCTAGCCCGAGCACCGACGAACAATGGCTAGGAATACTCCATCTCGCGACTGAGTGGGATTTTACGAATGTACGATTATTTCATCACTCCTCGCGTTGCTTCTACCTTGTTAATGCACTGAACTTGTCATACATCTTCATACTATTACTATTCAGATCCACGCAAGCGCTCTAATGTATCCCCAACACCTCTTCATATCGTCGCAAACACGCCTCGGTGACACTCCGACTCGGAGACATAATCCCATCCGAGCTCTCGCCATGCTTGAAATACAAAATCAGTCGTCACATCGTCCATCAATTGGAGCTTATCATCACTTCAATTGCACCTCTTAAACGCAATGCCATGGTTGGCGCAGGGCTTGATGAAGGCATGATCCAGCTTATCACAGAGATGAGGGAGAGATGGTTCTGTGGGAAGGTCTGGGGAGCATATGGTCAGCGGACCCTCGCAGATGAAAAGCTGGGCCTGTTTCCGAGCAGGGAGCCTGCAAGGAAAATCATCAAGGATTCCCTCGCCGCATGCATGTCCATGTCATTCAGTTGGCTGGAATGTGGAGAGATATACATTGATGATCAGGGTGTGTCCATAAGCGAGGAGGAGGGACGCCTTGCGGAAGAGGTGAGTGTCCTACAGAAGCAGGAACAGCAGGTCTTGTACAAGCTGGTAAAAAATCGGGCCAAAGAGGACGCGAGGATAAGACGTGAAATAGAGGAAGCAAAGAGACGTGCGAGGGAGGAAGAACGTTTACGTGAGGAAGTTAGACGATTCAAGAGGTATGAAGATGCGCTGAGGGTTATAGAGGAGGAGGCAGTAGCAGGTACAGAAGAAAAACCTTCAGATACATGGTTCATGGGTGCTCAGGAAGCAGAAGGAGCAGAGGCATACTATGACATGCAGGCGGAAGGAGGGTTAGTGGATGTGAAAGAAGGATGCGCACCAGATGACGTCGGGGGAGCAGAGATGACCAGGCTTGAAATGGAAGAATTGGACAGATTGGAAAGGGAGCAAGCAGAGAGAGCGGAGAGATATGCAAACGCGCTGAAGGTTGTTAAGGAAGAACAGGAGCGGCGTCGAAGGGATGGATAAGAAAGAACTCGAAAATAAAAAAAGAAGTGAAAGCACAAGCCTGGTATTTTCGACTGCACGTCTAAGCCGTAATTACATGTATAATTGTCATCATTTTCATTTTGTATAGCTCTTACATTGTACGCTGAATGCAAACCAATGCACAAACGACGAGTTCCTGACGGGATTAGTCTGGGACAGCGTTGTATGTGGCTGTGTAGACGTTGATGGGACTTTTGCACTTTCATGGTGTCCTTCAGCAGTGCTCCACATGCAGTAGAAGTGCGTTGTCCTTCCAAGTAGACGCCCATATAATTACAAAGCAGACCTCATGGCTTTATCAACGACACGCGGAGAGGCTGGAGACGACATCCTGCTACCTTCCCTTGCTTCCATTTGTCTGACCTTTTTACCACTCTTTTCTTCTTGAGCTTTTTGGAGACGGCAACAAGTCAACAGTTCATACTGTGCAAAGACCCATAGCGCCAGCCTGGAACTACCTATGAGTCTCGACTTCGGCTCCCAGAAATCCAACAGAAGATCGATCCTTACCTTATCGAACTCTAACACCATCCCCAGCCTACTCGACTTATCACACTCTGACATCGTCCCCAGCCAACCCGACATGCAAATCGACCTAGATCCGGATGTTGGCGCAAGACCAAACACAGAGGCCGAGGCAGCGACGGAGGAAGAAAGGGATCCTCTATATTTCTGCGAGAATGTTGTGCTCAAGGTATGTCGACTTTCTCATCCACTTGTAGCTTCGCTGGACTTGCTAACGATTTGAAGGCGGAAGACAGAATATTTTCTGTCCCCAGACGTGGGCTCATCGAATATGGGACGTATTTTCACTCACTTTTAAACGCGATCCAAGAGATCACCAGTGGTAGCGTTTCCGATGCAGGGAGCTCAGAAAAGCATCCAATCGTCCTGGATGGCGTCTCAAAGATTCACTTTCACAACTTCCTCAGAATTATTTACCCCTTGTGCGTACTGAGTCATCGTCGTCAACGTGTATCGTCTGGATTTTGACACTGAATTGACCCTCTATTCTAGCCGTGGTATTGATCCTCCGTCTGGGGATGAACACTGGCTGGGTATCCTTGACCTTGCTACGAAATGGGGATTCCACGAGGTATGCTACACCACTAGTGTCAACGCTCAGCACACCGTGTCTTACATCATGTCGTAGATCAAAGAAACAGCCCTTACCCACCTCGACCACATCTTCACTTCATCCTCTCGCGAGCGCGACCCCGTCCATGCCCTTTACCTATGCCAGAAATACGACATCCGCCAACACATCAGGCACCAATACGAGACCCTCATCACCTCCATTACCCCCCTTGACCGCCCTGCCATGCTCGCTGGGGGCATTGACGAGGAAACCATTCTTAATTTGATGCAGCTGCGAGAGAAATGGTTCTGCGGCTTGGTGTGGGGCGAGAAAGGCAGCAAGATGGGCTTTGGGGGTCTTCTTCCTTGCAGGGTTTCTGCTAGGAAGATTGTTGAGGACCACTTCTCCGGTTCTGGCTCCATCGTGCAGGATAATGCTGTGGAGGATACCCGGATTAAGGAGGAGGTCTCTCGTTTGAACCTTTCTGTGAAGCACCTGGAGGAGATGGAGAGTGCGTTGATTGAGGCAGTCAGGGAGAAGAGGCTCGCGGAAGCGAAGGCAGAGACTGAGAAACAGAGAGCTGAGGAAGAGGTTGCTGAAGCGGAGGTGATGAAGCGGATGGCAGAGGAAGAAGCAGAGCATCAACGTGAATATGAGGCTTATTTGGCTGAAGAAGCGGCCAAGGATGAGGCGGCGAGGGTGGCTGCTGAGGAGACTGAGAAACAGTTGGAGAGGGAACTGAAGGAGATGGAAGCTGCTGCAGCTGCAGAGGAGAATGGGGAGGGTGATAAGCAGCGGCAGCAGCCTGAGGGAGATTTGGTTGACCTAAGTCCGCCTGTTGCTGTCGAGGAAGAGGTTGCGGGTGGAGGTGAGGGTGGAGAAGCTAATGGTGAAGGCGCCGAGGACAATTTGGACGACATTGAATCCGTCCGAAGTGACATGACGCACTTCCCATCATCTGACGCTGGTCTCCGACTCGACAAGATGCTCACGACGCGTGCTCAAATGATGCAATTAGAGGACCAAATCAATGAGCTCCAGAAACAAGGAGTGGACGCGTCTAAAGCGAGGTTGGCCAAGTTGGAGAGTGTGCTTGAGAAGTATCAGAGGAAAGTGGTGAAGATGTATGAGATGGGTGAGTTTTGATTTTCTTGCTTGTTCTAGGGTTCATGTATGCGCCTTTATACTGACGTTGAATGACTTGTAGGTGTTGAACTGGCTGTTTTTGCTGATTTTGAAGAGGACGTGATCAATTTGGAGAGTTGGAATGAACAAAAATCGACGAGCAAGATTGAAGAACGGGTGGAGAAACTACTCCGCCCCAACTCGCGTTCTTTGGTGTTCACCATCGTGATTGGAAACAAGAAAACCACGGCAGGAAAGCAGAGGATGGCGGTTACAGAGATGACGGAGTAGTGAGTTTTACCCGCCCCTCTTTTTTTGCATTGTTATTAATGGATTGTACGCGCAGCTTCAACCTGTTGAAGTACAGCGTCGAAGATGCTAAGAATCGCAAGATTACCAAGGTTAATGTGCCCGAAAATGAGTTTGGAGAGTGGTTGGCTGGGTACCGACGACTCAAGGCCGAAAGAGAAAGGCTGGCGGAGTTGGACCAGGACCCTTGGTCATGAGATGCATATGCCTAGTCGTCGTCAATTTTTCGCATTTTCTTTGCCCATGCTCTTCCGTTCTGCCCCTCATAATTGAACAATATGGTTGTATTCTTAGTTGTAAGACTGGTTTGGCGTAGATAATACTCTTTTTTTCCTTTTATCTTTTGTCTTCTACTCTCTTGTACCCCAGGAACGCTTTCCTTCCGTTTTTCTTTTCTTTCTTTTTCTTTTCTTGGCCCCTTGATGCCTCTTGATGCTCTGTTTATCGCATGCAGCATGCTAGCTATGCTTTCCTCTTCCTCTCTTCTCTATCCTCGTTCGACTCTTTTCCCTTGTATACCTCTACCTCTACTTACGACTCTTACATGGTTTTTTATCTGTTTTTCGTTTCTTTCCTTGGTACGAATGTGATGACTTTTATGACCTCTCCACGATACGATACACCCCTCCTGCGGTGTGGTTGTCTGCGCACGGGACGGCTGTGAAGCGAGTACATGTCCTGGCTGAAGACGGCCTCGGTGATGTTGTCAGCTATTTATTCGTGGCAACGATTCATCATAGAATCAGATGACTGATGTAGAAATCCTAGATGATTGACAAGTCGAGCAAGCCGACTTGGTTATAACATAGAGCAGCAGTTGAGCAGATATCGTAGACAAACATAACCAAATAAATTTGTTCAGTGGACTCGGAACCCTTTGACACTTCCTCGGACCCCTTCTTCTTGTTGTCGATCGCGTCCGCAAGGGTAGTTTCATTCATTTTTAGAATATAGCACCAATAAGTGTATCTTATCTCCCATGCTACCAAATTTCGAATGGCCCCGGAGGCGTTGACATTTGGCCTAATCAAAGTCCAATTCACCCATCTCCCCTTGCTCTGCTACCTCGTCAAGCGCTCACAAGTTACAAGCAGTATCTATGCATCTCACCAACTCTCTCCTCGATATTTCCTCCGTACTCGGCCTTACGTGCCATTCGGCGCTCGGAGGACCAGCTCGAGGCTATCACAAGCCTACCAAAGGATATACTGTAGCATTTCAATCGAGCGTCGCGAGCCCGAGGGTAACCCTGAATTTCAGCAGAAATTATGAACTGATTCTCGAGTTCGACTGGCCCATCCCAGACGCTCTCGGAGGGGGCAGCTTCACGTCCACCCTTGGCCAACATTTATTTGATAACAGTGAGTTCTATGAGCTCTCCTAGTCCCCAACAACAATAAATTAATAATAAAATATCTAAACACCACCTAGAAACCACACGCCTATTCGACAACATCCGACTCACAGGTCTCCAACATACCATTAACCCACAATGCTCATACATCCTCACAATGCTCACACCTGACCTTCCGCTCTGCAGAACAGAACCTTGGGGTCCCTTCAAATGTTCTTAGGGTCCGATTTTTGGACAACGGGGACTCCCATCGGAGGAGACCCGAATAATTACGGTAATCATATTACCTTCGAGATTAGGAATAGGATAGGGGCGGTGTCGAGGTACCTTTGGCCTTTGCCGCGGGTAGGGACGGGAGAGCATCGGTGGGTTATTAGATTTATTCGCTGGTTATTTATCGATGCCGATTTAATTTCGCAACCGCACTACTCGACCGCCCAATTGATATAGGTATGTCATCCTCGCATACCGCCAGCCAGATACCTTCGCGCCGTACATATATCCAATACCTCGACGCTCAGGATCCGACTTGGAGGGTCCATTACAAGGTGTTTGATTGGGCCATGTTTGCGGGAGATGCAGGGTTGGGTGGCCCGATTGCGGGGTATTATGTGTGGGGGTCATCGAATGCGACATCAGGGACTGCGAGTCCAGTCATCTAAGCTTTGACGAACAGACGCAAGCTTGGGAGCTTGGGTATGAAAGTTACAATGTATGGCCCCATAATAAGGAGTGGTCAGGTCAAAAGTGCTGCCCTTCCTGGAAACGAAAAGATATTCAAATCTGAAACAAATGAGGCATTAGCCCACTTGAATTCGAAAGGAGCGAATGTATACATGGGTGAAAAATGGTAATTATTTTACTAGTTGTGATGCTAGTGCGGGATGAATGTTGAGAGGTATTTCCACCTTGTCTCTCGGCAGTACTGCTACGTGCAACACTCCTCTTTCCCGCATCGTCCCCATCTCCTGGCGCATCATGTCCGTCATGGGTTCGAGAATTGGATCTACCGTTTCAGAACAACTCAGTAGTACGAGAATATTGACTCGCTTCAGTGTGACGAAAGCTGTCTTCGATAAGACACCATCCAGGTTTCGCCACATTAATCTGTCAATGTCCGGGAATTCTGTCCTGTTTGCTTCTATACAAAATGTATAGAGAACATTGATGGTGGAAAGCTGAGGGAGTTGACCTTGGTGGATGTTGGACAGTAGATCGAGGCACCAACCATACGAAAGCGGTTGATCACGCAGGTCCATAGCGATCCATCCCTTTCGTATATCGATGTTTAGACAACGAAGTTGAGGTAGTATCCCAAGACTGGCAAAGGCTACCTTGAAAAGATCTGGTGCCCGAGTAGTTCCAGTACAGTCTACGGAATGTTTGGCATGACTACAATGTGATGAAAATCCGTTATCTCACCTTCGAAGACATGCACAGGAGATATCCACAGATCCCTCAAAGACTGTGATGCCCTCTTTACGAGTTCCATGGTGGGATCCCACCAATCTGCTAGCCCCTGTACATCACGAGAATTAACAAAACCGGCGCGAGGACGAATAATGAGCTGAAGAAGATTGGATACATCGACACCAGAATTGGGGGAAAGTAGAAAAGGGATGAAACTAAAAAACTGGAGGTCTGCATGCAAGTATAGGTACGTTAAACGGCTGGTCTGGGATCCCAAGACCGAGCCTGGTTCAAAAACCGAAGATGCCGCGACACACGGCTCCATCTTCAAGGTGGAGAACATGGCATTCAGGCGTGTCAAGGAAGGAATGGCGAGAAAACGACAAGGAAAATCTACCACCCAATGCAGTATCATGTCCTGCAAACACCCCCTTTTTATGAAGGTTTCGAAGGCGACTTGTAGATCTTCGGGAAAATCGCCCCATCTTAGACCTATGCTGTCGCCCGCCAGCTGGAAATATCGCACATGAACTAGTTGGGATAACACTGTAATCATAGGTTTGGATGTGAAGAGCCAGGTGTGCTCGAGATCGCTGTACTCGATGCCATTGGCAAGTCTCGCCCTGCCGTAGCGATTTCCAACCAACCTCAGGGTATGTACGAAGTCGGCAAGGTGGGGTGACATTGTGAATGCATATTGAAGCTGGCTAGCGACATGGGGTCCGTTGCTGGCGTCTATCAAGACCTTGCTGAATATGTGCTCTTGACATCTGGTTGTAAAACGACGCGAGACCAGAGCGCAGTTAAGCAAGCTCTTGGTGTTGTCCTTGTTGAGGTCAATGATGGCATTGAGCAGCTCCTGAGGGATGTCGAGGATGTACGATGGCTTGGAATTGGACCCAGGAGTCGACATTGAGGCAGGGATATCGGATATCGATGATTGCGGCTGTAAAGTAAGAGCAAGCCCTGGGGACTGAATGTGACCTTCACGGTATTACCGCACTCTCCCAGGCCTGTCCCAGGCTCGCCAGGTAATGCAAACTATAGCTAATCTCAATCGATGATTGGTACATATTAATCGATAACTACCCATACCACACAGCCAATAATAATTTATAAGTAGGCTTGTGCTATGCCCAGCAGCTCGAGAACTCAAGCCACAAACAGTCCCTGGCTGGGATTATGTAGAATTCCACTTATCACTCCTTTCCTTCACTTCATATCCGTATTACCCATCGTCGAATCATCCAACTTCCGAACTGATGCAAGACTACTAGCACATTCCATTTCCCCTAACCACTGCATTTACATCTCGTGGTCGCGCCCCATTTATCACACGCAGAAACCATGCCCCCTTCATTTTTCTACTGGATGACACTAATTTAAATCCCATCATCACAGCCATCCCACTATCACTCACCAACATCTGAATCTCCATCTGAACGTCCGCCCGAACGCAGCGCTCATCCCAGGCCCAATCTGAGTGCGACCCCAGTGCGGGAGCGTTCAAGTTGGGTTAGTAGCGCCTAGGTACGAGGGCTTGGGTGCGGCTGGGGCTGGCAAGTTTCAGTAGCTCCAGACTTCACGATGTGCGGGCAATTTCAGTACCATAATATTGTTGTCATGGGGCGTAAGCACTGCTTTAAGTAACAAATTCGTGTCATGCTTACCATTGTGCTTGTCAGAGTATTTTGACAGTCTTGCTGTATATTTTACCAGTCTATGCACATTTTCTGTTATTTTATGTACCATAGAGTGAGATGATAGAGATACGTGAATGGCTATCCATCTATGCAACGAGCTCAGATGCACGAGAAGGTGGTATATCATTACTACCTTGGACTCCCAAGACATGCAGAACCCCTTTTTTCATCAGCGATCTCATTTCCCCTTCGATCAAACCTTTCATCGGTGCATGCTCCTCCGGTTGAAACCATTGGTATATATAAAGGAGGTTGACTTTCTGGACCGAATGCAACGTTGGTGCGGCCAGTATGTCATCCAGGCTCTGCCAGAATGCAATGTTGAATGGGATTTGCATCTGGAAAGTTGCAGACGACATTGATTGTTGCGAGCTTAGGCAGATCGCCGGGGCAGCTGTTCTTCAGCAACTGCGAGCACCATGTGTACAACAGCTTTCCTCGAGGGGTATATTCATTTGTTGTTGTGAATGCGAGATGGAGAGTTTCGAGTTGCGGTAGGTGCCCAAGTGAAAATTCAAGTTCGCGAACTAGCTGTTCCTCCCGTGGTCCAGCCAAAACTATTGGTATGTGGGACGTTACATCGTAGGTCGTAGGGGGGACTTACTGGAGAAAGTAGGAGCAATCCATACCTCTTTCAAAAGTTTTGTCTTCTGGAGTAAACGCCTCACAGCAGTAAAATCTGGTATGAAGTTTGCTAGCTCCGACTGTTTGTATTGAGGACGTATGGTCAAGTGTCGAAGGGAGGAGATGTCGATACCCGATCGAGGATCCATCATGAGTGAAACAATGTCTATTAGCGAATTCATGTTATACCGTTGACCGTTTATGCTGAGGCTTTTCAAGTGACAGCACTCAAGATCATGGGCTGTCGTTTCTGGATTTGCGGTGTAGAGGCTTGCGATTTCCAAGTGGGAAGCCGAAAGGTCCAGCTGCGTCAAGGTGGGAGTACGTATCATGCGAACAGGAAAATTCTGCACCCCTGTCAGTACCAGATGCTCCACTTTGCCCCTTGTGATGACTGTTATAAGGGCGTGCTGAAGCCCTTCAGAAAGAGATCCCCATGAAAGCGTCACACCGCGAGAACGCAACGTGAGGCTGCCTGTGCGGAGCATCTGGGGCAGGATCGCACTCAATGCAGTCGACGACAATATCCAGTTTCGCGATCCAGTAGAAACCTCCATTATCGATAGCGTGTTGACCAGGAGAGCAAGATGCGGTGATTCTGCAAATATATCTCGAAGTTTGATAGAGATGTATGGTCCAAGGGCTGGACCGAGTGTAATCTTGCTAAATATGTGCTCTTGAGAACGAGCCACAAAGCTGCGCGAGACGAGAGCACAACTTCGTAGTGTTCTGATATTGTCCTTGTTGTAGTCGAGGATGCTTTCGATTATCTCCTGGGGAAGATGTTGGACGGTCGATGATTTTGAGGCCTTCATTGATTCATCAGCCATGTCGTTTATGGATAGATCTGCGCAAAGGTATAAGAGGCTGCTGAGATAGTAGTGGCTGTTCAAGACAAAGGTGGCAACTGTATCATAGGTTTGGTCTGTCCTGTTTTGAGATTTTCACGCGCCGAGCCTTTGATCGCACGCACGATTTCAATCAAGTTCACGACCCACCACGAACCCGACGACCCTCAACCCTTCATATCAAGGTCATTTTCGATGTGAATATAGGACCCAAATTCGGGACCTTCGCACCGGAAAAACTCGAATAGATAACAAAGATACAAAGGCACGCCAAAATATACCAGGTACATATGTTAGGATACAATCAATTAGTCTACCAGTTTTAATGCTTCAGACGGTGAAAAACCTTTAGCTCCTAGCACATGTAGCACACCCCTTCCCATTAATCTCCCCATATTGTCCCGAATGATATCTCCCATGGGTTCAAGGTCTCCGTATTGAAACCAGTTGAACAGATACAGGATGTTGACTCGTTTCGCGGACTGCAATGGCGGCCTAGATAAGGTCCAATCCAGCTGCTTCCAAAAGGCTGGATCAAATGATACGGCGGGGTTTTCTCCAGCAATTTTGCATATAACGTTAATAGTCGTCAGTTGAGGGAGTTGACCTTCTTGAAAATTTTCCAATACGCCTACGTGCCAGATATATGACAGTGATGATTGAGGAGAAAGATCGTTGCCTCGAAATTGCAGATCCATGTTTAAAGTCTGAAGACGGGGCAGATACCCGAGGCTGAACTTTGGATTGAGGACACCTTCGATACTTTCGTCCCCGGCTGCAGATAAGTTAACATGTGAATATTGACACATATGATGAAGTGCTACACCCCACCTGAACAAGTTGAAGGAGAAATCCATATATCTTGAACACAATGAGACACTCTCTGCAAAATCTGGCTGATAACGACCCAGTCTGCGCGGATATCTTCGGTTTGAGTGAAGTCATCGTACATAGGACGAATGACAAGTTTACGAAGGTCAGATAAATCGATGCCGGAGCGGGGTGACATTATGAACGGAATTATGTTTAAAAGTCGTTCATATCCCCCGAAGCAGAGGGACCTCCAACGGCTGAGCTGTACAGGTGATTCGGACGGCCATGGGGTCTGTTCCGCGTTGATTGGTGAAGAAACCAGTTCTACATCAGTTAAGCTTGGGACTACAATATAAAGAAGGGGAAATCCTGTCACAAATGATAGCACCAATCGACGCATACACCCATTTTTCATGACCGTTCCGAGGGCTTCTTGCAGCGCCTCAGGAAATTCGTTCCAATCCAGCTCGCACATCTCATAGCCCTTCAATGTGAGGTTCCGTAAGCAACTTAACTGCACCAAGACCGTACTCAAGGCTTGGGACGTGTAAAGCCAGCTGGATGCATCTCCGTATACGGGACGAGTCCATAACTGTTCAATCACTAAAGTGTGAATGAAGTGGGCGAGATGCGGCGACCTTGAGAGTACATCTCTAAGCCGAATGACTATACGTGGTTCATAAGCAGCGCTTAGTTTGATTTTGCGAAATATGTGCTCTTGGCAACGAGCAGTAAAATGGTATGATACCAGAGCGCAGTTGAGCAAGGTGTTGATGTCGCCTCTATTGAAGTCGATGATGTTGTTGATCAGTTCTTGTGGGATGTTGAATATATGACCTGGATGGCTGTTGAGCTCAACTGTTGACATTGAGAAAAGAAGAGATATCGGTGTCGATTGTGACTGGGTAAACCTACGGAGATAGGGTATAGAAACGATTTGTGCAAGTTAAAGATGTCATGATGGTGACAAGTACAGAGTTGTTTGGCTCTTGTCTTCAAACCAAATACGAATTCTCTCTTCCTGCTCTTCGCAAAATTTGAGGTCACAGGCAAGTCCAGGAAAGACAAAAACACATTCCATTTTTACCATACCACCATCATGTTTACATTCAATCTAATATGTTTTAGACCTTAATAATGCGATAAGCAACAGTGTCGTGCGAAGCAACGCTAACACTGTAGGATGATGATGCAGTGAAAGTACCGGAGACATCCTGACCAGTCCACATATCGTGAAGCCTGAAGCTTCCGGAAGTCCCGAGACCGGGAACGCTTGAGAAAGTGAACTTTTTGGTAGCAGTAGAACCTGAAGTGTTGATAATGAAGACATGGGTACCAAGGCTCGAAGTGCCGGAGTAGTACTCAGGGGGCGAGGTCGATGGCATGCCTGAGAAGGCGGTGAAGGGACGTGCTGGGGTGCCCACGGTGGTGTCTTGGTGGAAAGCAAGGAGCTCCTTGTTCTTGATGATGCTGAGCTGTGCGCTGCTGAGTTTGGTCAACTAATTATGTGAATCGTTTGTCAGTTTAGAGCTGGTGTAAAAATGATCGCGTCCTTACATCTGTACCACTGTAAGGTATAGCCCGTTAGAATATGATCTTACGTAGTAAGAAAAAAGACATACAGAAGGATAGGGCTCTTCATGAAGATCCAAGCGGCAAAGTGCGTACGCTGCTCCTGAACCGAAAGATTACCGTTTCCTGTCCATTAATCAGTCTTGAGGAACGGAGCGCCGCATATTGTAACAAATAATATTTACCGATCTCCATCATGTCCATATCGTTATGAGCGTAAAATTTGGTTGATGCAAGTCGACCAGCATTGAGGTTAATAATCGAAGAGATGTAAGACCACGTCGGGCTGTATAAAGTCGTTAGACAATTGTGATAATACCTAAATATGCTTGCAAGAGCGCACCTCGAGTCTCCAGACATCCTCCATGAGTGTCCCTGCGGCGATGTCTCAGAACGAATACGATCATATTTTCGACCTATGAGATACTCACGACACGGCCGCCCCAATCCCAGACGTGGGCGTTGCCCCAGATGCACAAGCTGTACTGCATTACTCGAGACACCGAGGCCAAGGCATCACTTGTGGAGACGGAATGTCAATGAGGAAGTAAACGCGAGGAAATTAGGAAGGTGACCTACCCCATGTATCGGTATCGTTTCGCCGAGTTCGAATCACTAGATATTTGTGAACTTGGCGTGACAGAAAGGCCTCGGAGGGTTACTTACTACCAATCGCTATAGGACTGTTGGACGTAAAGATTAGATATATGTAGGGATCAAGGTTTTTAGAACAACATACGCCTGCATCGTTCCAGTTAGACGGGACAAAGCAATTGTCTGGGTTCGAGAGGTTATCAGCACAAGCTCAACACTGCGTCTGGAAACCGCGAAAACACAAACCGTATTTGAGATAATCGATTCCCCATTCGCTCCAAGTTTGAGCATCGATCTTCTCCTTACCCAGGGAACCAGGGTAACCAGCGCAGGTCTGTGTTCCAGCATCGCTACACAAATGGTGAGTGCTGTCCGAGTGAAATCAACGATGACTCGAGTGAAGCACACCTGTAGATACCAATCTTCAGTCCCAGAGCATGGACCTTGCTAGCTGTACCGCTAATCCCGTTCGGGAACTTGTTGAAGTCGGGAACGATACGACCCGTGCTGCCATCGCGATTCTTCTGCGACCAGCAATCCTGAAAAAACATAATAAACTCGTGATTCTTGTAGCGTAAAGGTCAATACCCACATCGATGTTGACGTATTGATAGCCGACGTCCTTCAAGCCCAAGTTGACAAATGCATTGGCGGCAAGCATAACCTTGGCGTCGCTGACATCTACGGAGAGTTTGTGAGACGCAAAGACAACAAGACTAGCGTTCAAGGCGTACATACCACATCGGTAAGCGTTCCACGAGTTCCAGCTAAGTAGAGTGATGACGATCAGCATAATAATTTGTCAGAAAATTTGTGCCTGTTAACTGACCCAAGAGCTGGGAGCTTTCCAACTGCAGTAGAAGGTGGGGTCGTTGGCGCATTGCCGCCTGGGGAAGCGGTTGGGGTTGATCCACCACCTCCTGAGGTTGATGTTGGAGCGCTGCCCTGGATACATTGAGAGTAGTAGGGGTTCGAGTAGACACAGGTCCATCTAAGAAACGAACAACAGTCAGCGCTTATGATCATATCACGAGTACATGTAACGCTCACCCTGATGTGCAAGTTGTTGGGCCTGTCCATCCTTGACCGCCACACTGTCCCCAAGGGGAAGCTTGACCGAAGGCGGTCACTGATAGCGAGAGAAGGAAGAGGGTAGTTGAAAGGCTGAACATGCTGTCTACGGAGTGTCAATGCCAGCAACTTTGTGGCATTATATGGCAAAAAAACTTACCCCTAATGTTTGGTCGTTACCGCACCCGCTCACCAGTGAGGATTATGTTCGGCGCGTCTAAAAATAGCTTTGGTCTTCCTAGGTCATTCGACCGGAGGGCAAACGCGACGGGTGCAGTACACGCTTTTGTTCATGGTAAAAATGGGGCTCCAAGTCTACTACAGAGAGGCGCTGTATCGTGATGCAATTCATCAAATTGACGAGGAGAGAAGAAATACTTGGAAATTAAAAACCTAAGAAAGGTTTTCACTTGATCTGATTGAGCGCTACAACCACAACTTTAAAAGGGCTCGTTCTCACTGCTGGGTTAATCGTTCATCCGCACTGCCACCATTAGGCCGCCGTGCATGCATTGTCATTGAGGGGTATTGCTAAAAGAAAAGAACGAGTGCAACCGTTGCAGTACTGTTCTTCTTTTGGATGGAATTTCGTGGTCACCTTTACAAAAAAATAGGGGAAGTCGGAAAAACTGGGGAATAGTACATGCAAAGGCATTCACTTAATGGAACAACAGACGACAAGAATTGGTTTTAACGAAAGGCAAGATAAAGACGAACTTGGGATCCTGAGAACAACGGCCCGCAGATTGCGGGCCGACCGCATGTTACTTAGGGGCTTCCTTGTTGAATGTAGTCTAGAGGCACGAATCACATTCTGCCTGACTACAATGCAGATCTCTAAGAAAATATATCAAATGCCGAACAAGAAATCGATGTATCAACCCCCCTGTGGTTCGTAGAAAAGGTGACGCGACATTCCCGACCCAGGGTTGGGAATCATAATTCTCAGAACACGTGTCGCGTGGTGCTCCCATTTCTCCGTTCTTTATGACCGACCACATTCTACCTTCAGCATATGACAATGCCGCTGCCACGCCCTGTCTTCCAAACGACATTCTAGGAGACGTGATCGACATTCTGGCAGAAGATGAAGATTTTGATACTCTCAAAAATACCGCCCTGCTGTCGTCCTTCTGCTTGCACCACTCTCAGCAGCACATCTTTCGGAACATTGACGTTTCAACTGCCGGTTCAGCTTCCTCGCCCTATAGGTCACTACAGAACTTTGTTTTATTCTTCTCGGACCATTCGGCGCTTCTTCCCTATGTCCATCACTTCACCCTTCACATCATTTACCCCAGTGAACCGGATTCACGATCACAAGCGCTGCAGGACAGTGACCGGGCGCTCTGCCCTACCATTTTGCTCCAGGCATGTAACTTGACTACTCTGTCTCTTGAGGTAGATATGGGTCAGACGCAAGCGTACCTGCCCTCTTTCTCTCCGAGCTGGACAAGCAACTGTTTTGCACCTATCCGAAATCTCCTTGAGAGGATGCTCTACTCGCACCAGTCTCTCGTCAGCCTCTCCCTCACACGCATTTCAGACTTTCCCATCACGGCGTTGTCTTCAGCCCCCTACCTGCGGAACCTCAGTTTGGACAATACTCAATTGATATCTCCACCTGAGGACATTGTCAGCGATTCTGTCAATGAGGCTGACTCTGACGAGTTGAATGGTGACCCGTCGTTCAAGCCAAAGAGCACAGATCCACGCTCTTACCTTGAATCTCTTCGCATCGATATTATGCAACCTTCACATTTCCAAGATACGACTAGAGCGCTTCTCCACCGAGTCTCTCACCCTGATGGCCAATTCCTACTTGCGCTCTCTAACTTGAAGAAGCTACATGTGGGCCTGGAAGACTCAGCTCTGTGCTTCACGGCAGTCTCTGATATACTTCAAGCTCATGGCGTTAGCGCTATCGAGGACCTATCTATACGCGTCCCATGCCCGATGAAAGGTAAGTAATCTGCCATTGTAACTGCGATGACTACCTACACCTGCACATTTACAGGCAGCAACGGGGCAGCGTTGCTCAAGGACCTCATCTCGACGCAAGCACAGACGCTGAAGACCCTGACCGTCGATGTCGATTTTGCGCCGTCGTACTCAGACGATCCATACCTTGGCCTATGCTCCACCCTTGCCCATCTCGCGTCTGCCAACAAGATATCCCAGCTCGAGACCCTCAACATCTTGACATATGTGGATGGCGAGCTGCCTTGTCCTGTCCAAGAAAAATGGGAAGGGTTGAACGAAGTGCTTGCTTCAGGTCCGACAGATTTATGCCATTCGAGCCTGATAAACCTGAAGAAAGTCGCACTCTCTGTATGCGTTATATATTTCAGCGGCCGAAAGAGGGGATATATGGAGCGTCTCAACGAGATGAGAGCCACATGTCTCAAGGACATATTTGGGAAGAAGTTCAGGTTTGAGCTTCTGGTTCAGGAAGAGTGGTGCGGCTGAACCCTCGAACCTGTTCATCAACGTATGATCTTAACGTCAGCCCACATATTTCGTGCCCTCGCATAGATAATATAAACTCATAGCTTATGTGAACTCACATAGACAGTAATACTAGATAGTATCATACAAACCTTTTAAAATTCAGTATTCACAAATTGTTCACGAACGCCTTTCGAACGAGTGGACTTCCCGACTGTGCTTATGACCTTCGTGTTTGAATCTACGAAGTTTGCCAAACAGATGTGTAGCAGGAATCTGTTTTGACCATGCTTTACCCTTCACCTCACCAGTGGCATGATCATGCACCTCCCATATCCCTGCCGACCCACCAATGTTCCGAGCACCTGTTGTTGTAGCTTGTGACTTATTCTTCTGAAGCACGCTTCGGACCGCCAGGGCATACGAGAAACTGTAGCCGCTGACCTTCAAGCACAGGCTTCCAAATTCGATCCAAATCAGTTGTTGTCAACGATACTATCACAGTGACCATGAAGAGTCCACAGCATGTGCTTACTGACCCTCTTCTCACAGGAAATTCGCCGATATAGTGCACCTTCTTTTCTGCCTAACAAGTGCTCGGTGAACCCTTGCAGAAGCGTCCTGCTATCCTTAGATCATAGCAGCTTCAGGCATCAAGCTTCTGCTAGTCATTGTGGCTCCTTCCATGCTTTATCCTGCTTATTTATGGCTCTGATCCCTTTATGGGACATTTTCTCCATAGACCCACTACATTTGCACGATGCACCTGTGCTTCTTCTCACCGGACCGACGTTGCGAAGGATATTCAAAATGCTATTTTCTAGCACCCCGAACATCTTCCAGTGCGGGATGGAAGGCGCAACACTGCGCGTCCGCCTTGAGTTAAGAGTTGCATTTTTCTTATAAAAGCCTCATAGGATTTTGAGCAAAGTCGACCGTCAAAAGATGTTCACTCCTGCGACAAAAATCTTCCTTTTCTCCCTCTGCGCGACCGCTCTTGGTCGAGTGGCGCCCTCGAATCTTGCAACTGTGACTGGCGTTGCTGCTAGTGCTCCTACCACGCCACCCTCCACTGCAGTTGGCAAGACGCCCGCTTTGGGATGGAACTCCTGGAACGCTTACCGATGCGGTGAGAACACACCTGCGATGTTTCGTAGTCTTTCCTCATGCATCTCCATTTCACCTCTAGACATCAGCGAGAGCAGACTTATGCTTGCTGCGAATGCTTTCGTTTCTTTAGGGCTGAAAGATGTTGGCTACCAATACGTCAACATCGACGTACGTCGCCTCAACACCTTTCTTGATTCTGACCTAACTCTGGCACGCTACAGGATTGTTGGTCTCAAAAGACTCGCGACCCAAACACAGGTCGAATTCTTCCTGACTTCACTAAATTCCCGAACGGTATCAACGGCGCCGCAAGCAAGGTTCATGCTCTCGGCCTCAAGATCGGTATTTACAGGTTCGTGGGCTCTGGTTCCGTACCTAAATCTGAAATTAATTATTACTCAGTGATGCGGGGACACTTACCTGCGCTGGATACCCAGCATCCCTGGGCCGCGAGAAGTTGGACGCACAAACTTGGAGCGACTGGGGCATTGACTACCTCAAATACGGTACGATCGTGATCCCTGATTCATGACCTACCTCTGACTAACATTGGCTGCGTCGTAGACAACTGCAATGTTCCCGGAAACTGGTCTGATGCATCCGTAAGATGACTTCCCTGCCTGCATTTTACGACGCTGACAGTATTTGTTTTGTTCACTTAGACTCCTCAAAATAACGACTGGTAGTACGTGGCTTTTCCTTCAAACCCCCTTTCGAACCACAGCCGACAAGTTATGTAGCAACTCGAACTCGGCTGTTCGATATCGCTTGATGACGTGAGTTATATTGTCACACCTTCGTATTATTTCTTGCCGCTCATATCACCTTCATAAGCGATGCACTTGCCTCGGTTCCTCGCACAATGCAGTACAGCCTTTGCATTTGGGGACAAGCTCACGTCTGGGATTGGGGAGGTCGTGTCGTACGTCTAAGTTTATGCATCGCAATATCACCCTTCTGATTCACTTAAAGGGACACTCCTGGCGTATGTCTGGGGACTCGAGGTAACTTGTTCTCCGCTTGCACAAATGCAGACATCTCATCATATCATAAAGCCCCACTTGGTCCTACATCTCCTCCATTATTAACACGAATGCTGGGCACCTCTCCTCGGTCAAATTCTTCGCTCACAACGATATGGACATGATGGAAATTGGTGTGTATCATACATGCTCCTTACACCTCTTCTATCCCAGTATTCAGACTTTGATTTAAAGGAAACGGCAACCTCACCATCCAAGAACAACGCACCCACTTTGCTGCGTGGATATTCATGAAGAGCCCAATTCTTCTGTACGTACCTTCATAATATGTTCTATCAGTATAATGAACTGACGAGATTGGATTGCAGTGGTACAGACGTAGGCCAAAACCATACCTCTGCTTCCACATTTGATTCTGATGACCGATCTTTTACAGTTGACTAAGCTCACCACCTCACAGCTCAACATCATCAAGAACAAGGAGCTACTCGCTTTCCACCAAGACACTACCGTCGGTGACCCAGCACGTCCATTCACCGCCTTCTCAGGCATGCCATCAACCTCGCCCCCTGAGTACTACTCCGGCACTTCGAGCCTCGGTAGCCACGTTTTCATTATCAACACCTCCGGCTCCACTGCTACTAAAAAATTCACCTTCTCGAACGTACCTGGCCTCGGAACTTCCGGCAACTTCAAGCTCCACGATATGTGGACTGGTCAGGACGTTTCGGGCACATTCAGCGCTTCGTCGTCGTTCAGCGTCAGCGTTGCTGCTCATGATACCGTTGCTTATCGTATCATCAGAGTTTAAGTTTCGCGCTTTGTATACTTTACATGGTTTAATGAATAAAGAAAGATGACGCGGTTAGATTATTGATTCTACGACCACAGATTGATGCACTTTCGCTATCGTTGAGGACTGAATTGAATTCGAGAATCGAAGTAGCTGTGCCTCTAGGACTTGAGCACTGAGTAATAGCGAAGTCGAGAAGCTATCCACAAATCCGCGTAGTTATAATCCACTAATTGTAAATTTAAATAAATACACCAACTATCATCACCACTGAAATAACACTGTCCCGGATTGTCCACTGGCGCTTCGCTCGAGCCAGATTAAACATTCGAGTCCTGATCGGAGGCATAGTGGACCTCTTTCGTTATATGAACGACGTGCATCACTGTGTCGGAAGGGGACCGACGTTGATCACCATTCGACATCTCGAATGCATTATCATGATCGCGGGTCACCCTCAAAGGCACCGAATTTCCAATTTTGGTTGAGTCGCTTGACATTGATGTGTCCTGAATCAGGCCGAACTTCGTGTCTCGAAAGACACGACATGCCATGATGTTCATCAACGCAACATTAGGACCAACGAACACGACGTGGTATATTGGAGGGATTGCGGGCGCGAAAAGCATGGCAACAGCGAGTAGATTGAGGGACACGGTGACGCTAATCCAAATTGTGCGTTGAGATAAGTGTCTCAGCGCCAGCTCCATGAAGAAAACTCACGTGTAATATCGCTGACCACTCTGCAAGAGAGCACGAGAAAATGAAGGTAGGTAGTGCCCTAAAATCATACCCTTTACACCTCGGATGCCCCGATGCGACACACTGGAAGTGGTCATAAGTTTCCATGAGATGGCAAAGAGGATGAGGGTATCAGAAGCAAAAGCCATCACTGTAGGAGCGGATACGAAATTCTTGACCCCACTCGCCACGCAGTATTGAGTAGGGCCAATGTTTGCTCCATCTATACCCCATGGAATAGCAATGGACATGGCGAGAAGGGCTGTCCACACAACTAAGAAGAATGTGACTATGACTGTGTTCCCGTTAAAAACAGCCTTGAGGCGGAAAAGAAACAAGAGGGATGTCGCTGGGATTGTAATGGGGTAAAATGCTCCGACAATCTTGAAGAACCGATCACAGTCTGTTGTTATGGCGGAAGCTAAGTGCGAATCGCTTCAGACTCTAAGTTATCCTTCGGACTAGAAACCCGCTCACATGTGAACAGTGTGGCTGATAACACCAAACCTAGAGCCCCCAGTCTGTATACAATTGCGGTGGTACGCCGTGTTCCCGATTAACGAGTGTTTGATAAAATATGAGATGCAGAGTCACCTTGAAATTATGTAGACAACGTTAGCTACAGAGAATTTATACTTCGTCAAAATTCTGTAGTCATTAGGGATGTTGTCCAGGAGATCCCACATGAAAACCTAGAAGGTCATAAGCCAAAATGTCAGTTTGATCGTGCACATCAGATGAATGTGACTTGGTTTCGAATCCTACTGCAGTTGAGCCGACTAAAATATATGTTGAATTTGTTGTTTGAATTGCTAGTTCTGGAGGGAGAAATGCCATTGGGGTGTATGGGTTGAGGAGCTTAATCGTCGCCTGTTCAGACATAATGTCTTCAGGTTCAAGGGATATACTCAAGCAGGTAAAAAGTATCAAGACTTGAAATAGGATGTAATGATTAATATGGGGCACCACAATGCGTCTGATATGGGCCTGGTATATATGCGAAAACGCGGGGTACAGAATTAACTCGACTCTCCTTCACAGATTTCGAGATGTTTTCCGGGCGTCGTAATCCTGCGCCGTAGTCGGAATCAAATTGAATATACAGGGGTTCTTTGTATACATATAACTTGCAACACCGCGCTCAAGCTGGTGTGGCAGTGTGCGCTTAAAATACGATCCCAAAAAAGCAGCCATCCAGAATACTGACTATTTTAACCCATAATTGGGTTGCGTGGTCTCGCCACGGGCACGTCCAAGTCACCTAATATTTTGATTGACTCATACTCTATCATAATGCTATCCGTTTTAGTGGATTATAATTTGTGGAACAGAACGAGTGTCGAAAGTATTGCTTTTATGGGGAATAGCGTGCAAGGGCTGCTGGGCGTGTGTTGAGCCCCTGAGTGATGCCATCAAACGCGAATAGTACCCCAAAGATAGTTTGAACAAGGCCTTAAAAGGAGAGCTCAACTGAAATTTTGTGATACATCACTGATTTTTAAACACTCAGGCGCTGATCCAAACATTGATGATGTTTTGAAAATTGAAATAATACATGGATGGAGCTGATGCACCAATAACGAATCCCCTCACATCATGGGAAGTTGATGAGGACTGAAATACATGCACTACCATCAAAATTTCCCGTGTTATTCTTCAAGCTATCTTCCAGAAAGAAAAATATATTCATCTGGATAATGCGAGGCAGGAGTGTCAATCGACCTCAGCAATTTTGCGACCCAAGTAATAAGCGCCCAATCAAAAAATTAACGTCAGCACCATGTCTCAGCACCACCTCATGCGACCATGAATTCTGGAGGGCAGACCTGATGAAACTTCTCAAATATTTGACGAACACCCCTGATTCCGCGCCAAAAAGTGACGCACATGACGTGGTGAGGATGCATGAAGTGCAGGTTGCTGATGGATAATATGCGCAGAGGCCAAGCGAAGCTTGTCTCCAGCGTCTCGATAATTCGACAATCACAAAGGCGAATTACGATGCGTTAATAATTTACACATAAATGAGTGTTAGGTGATATTACATCACAGAAGTACTACTACATAAAGTAGGATATACGAATGGCAACACGCCGAAGGAGCTAAGAGCTTCTCAAGCGAGAGACGCTGTTGTAATAAGATAAAATGAGTGGTCTAAGATAAAATATCTGTACGTAGGATATCAGTGTTATAATATATTTTAGGGTAAGGCTATGAAGTGAGGTCATCCATGATCATCGTGATGACTCTTAATCGAGGTCAGTCTCCGAGTCGGCGTCGGAATCCAGTTCCTCCTCTAGTGCTATTGACATTTCCTAGATGCAATACATGTGAGCGATATTGAGGTAGCTGTTGAGTAGCAAATTATGCTTACAATCAAGAGATGAACTCGTGTAAGAAAACTCTCTGCTTCATTAAGGTAGATTCGAGCTTTGAGTAATCGTGTTGTGGGAAGGTCCTCTTCTTTGAGGGACATCATTTCTTTCGTTCGATAGAGCCTGGGATGAATTCGTGTAAGCAACTTGCGCACGAACTAGCCTTCTTGCAAAACAAACCTCTCTTCCAGACTCTCGAGGCTTTCGAAATGAAAATCGTCAAGGATATCCATGTGTTTCTCCACTAGGTCGAAGGCTTCTTCGAGCAAGTCGTCTGCCAGTTCGATCGCTTCGACACAACGAATGGTAGGATCGGCAGAAAATTCAAATGATCCGAGCTCAGGTAGAAGTTCTTCATCGGTATCAACCTCGTCGTATACGCTGTAATCGTCTAGAAGAGTATTATGAGATCCAAGAGGCAAAGTTTACTATTACAACCTACCCTCCGACTCCGATGATGTTTCGTCGTCCTCTTCATACTCCAAGCTGGAATAGATGTCACCATCAGACTTATTGATTGCATCAGATGTCAACATACAATAAGTGAAGACGCATTCACTCACAAGTAATGGTTCCGAAAGACTCTTCGTGATGATTCTGCACGAAACAATGATGAGGAAATGTGCCTGGACTCCTGACCCGACCTTCGAAACAACGTACCCATCAACACTGATCTTCTTCTCAAATTGGATCTCTTCATCAGGAATACTACTACAGTCCGACTCCGACTCCAACGAGAAACTCCTTCGGATGGGGGTAAGCACACGCTCAAAGAGAAGAGAAATCTTGCGTTGGCGGAACATGATGGTGGTGTAAATGCAGCAAGAGAGTGACGGTAAGGAAGGTGGGGTGGGCAAACGCTCGAATGTCCTCTCTCAAGGAACCAGCCATTTATAACAGATTTGAACTCATTCATCACATCATGACTGACTTGCTGTGCAGTGCACAATGAATGATCCCAATATTGATACAAGGAAATGTGCGGGGAAGTATAAACGGTTGCCGATTACGGGCGAGCGTCATGGCACACGCACTTTCCCATGGCTCACGATCTTTGTTCCCCCTTTGGCCAACATCTCGCGTTTGGACCTAAGGCGCGTCCAAAACTTGGAGTATACGAATTAATCATATAATACAAGGCGATTAAGAAAGGGTTTTTATGTGCCATTTTCCGTCACTCCCTTTGAGCAGCGTTAGCATCAGCTTGTTCGACAGTCAAAACAATTAAGTCTAGCCCAAAATATACCCGACGCCGTGGGATTTGGCAAACTGATGTTGAAAGGGGCGAGGAAATAACTGCAATATGATACATAAAGTGGAGTTCTACTGCAACCTTGATATAAGTACAGTTGTGGCGAGATAATTTCGCCGTATGGGTGATAGTAATACATGCTGAATACTTCTCTATGTTGGAATGCGCTATTATAATGTTACAGTGATCTTTAGTTCTCAGGCGTCTGGCAACGCCTGTCAAAAGGCTCTAGGGTGAGAGATGTGCAGTTTGGCAATTGATTTCTCGAGCTCCAGGCTCTCAGCACCGAGTTTCCCAAGCGCATCTCTCAGCTCCTGTGACACGACAGATTCAGATTAGCTTTTAGATGCGAACAAGGGTGCCAAATGTGGGGCAACGTACGACCATAAAGTGTGTGTCCTCCAGAAATGCAATGGCATTGTCGATAAACACACCGGCTTTCAGGACCTTTGCCGACGCGGTCGGTGAATCCATCTTCCTCTCCGCAATCTCGAGCCTGACATGGCGTTAGAACAGGTATGACAGTGCGATGTGAGCATTAAAGTTAGATCGGAGTTTTGCGGAGTGGATCTTACTGTTCCCTTTGATGCAACAATTGCTGGATCTGGTGTGGTGTGAGTGCATCCTTATTGTGTCGTATGATGCTCATAGCTTGTTCCACCAGTTTCCTCCCTAGCGCCATAACTTGGGCGGAATGATAGGCCGGATTAGGAAGAGTTGTCTCAGGACATTCAAAAACAATGAGCATTGGCTCGGGGCTTCTATCACTGGCATCCTTATACCTTGTGCCTATTCGGAGGGATAACTTTAATAGGCGCCGTTCAATACGGTCAGGGGCTTAAGCACCTTGTATCGGGAGGGTGAGCACCTCCTGTCTTTGGCACGCTGAACCACTCGACATGCAGGAGTGATTTCCTCTTTCTGCGTCTTCAAGAAGCCTTGACAGTCGGATATCAGACAACGACGAAGAAATAAACATGAAGTATAGCGTACCGTTCAAAATATGTCCTCAACAATTGCTTTTCGTCTGCGCTGAGATTACTGTTATCCAAAGCTTTTATGCAGGCGTGAGCTTGCACAGATATACGATCGGAATCCCAGGTACCTGGACAACTGAGTCGCAAAATTTTGCGTAATAGTTCGACAACCTGCATTGGGCTTGACAGCTGTTGAGCGAGGAACTAGAGTAGAAATTTGCTTGAAGTTAACGCTCGATATGAATAAGAGGGGCGCAAAGCTACAGATGATAGAAGAACGTGCCATACGCGCCCTTATATGGCGGCGCCCCAGCGACCGCCTCACTTCTTGGAGATCAGATTTGAAATGGCAAGCGTCCCCAAAGTTGTGCGGGCTATGTCGTTGCTGGCGACTTTGTTGCGTTTGGAAGAAGGAAGAGTCAATTGATGATGCAAGTTTGGAAGAAAAAAGAAAAGAAAGCGAAAAATACAAGAAAAGAAAATAAAGGCATTACGTTTATTGCCGCCGCTGGGGGACGCCTGAAAAGGCAAAACTTGTCTTCCCAAAAAGCTACAATGATGAGTAGAGATACACGTGTGGCCGACTTTACATCCTCGATACCACTCCTAGACCACTATTGGGTCCAGATGTTCGTGAGCTCACGTCTCCCGGAATAGAACCTGCAGTGTCGCCCCGGGTGTATGATGGCATCAGAGTCAAGGCTAGCAATCGTCAGGAGACGTTGTGTTTTGATTGCAACCCGCGATGCCATAAATAACCAAACAATGCGAGCTTAACAGGCTCAACGCGAACCTAGATAGACGAGACGATTAAAACATACGGTGGCGAACAACAAACCGCTACCAGAGCCTATTGCGACAATGTGAAACAACGGGGACTACAGTTGTGAGTTAGCTTGCAACGATCCAATAAAAATGACGGCAGAAAATAATGCATATAAGATTCCCAACATAGGTTCCCCTTTCAAAGAGTCTGGCTGGATACGTTGATGACTCGTTTGTGGCCGTATAAGCGGACAAACTACTGGATATGCGGGCTAAACGTTCCTAACAAGTGTGTCAATTCCGTTTTCCTGGGACACTGTCAACGAATCTATTGAAGTGCAAAGGAGAAAAGTGCTGCGTTAGAAACAATATGCTTGAAGAAAAACCATATTATACCCATTCTACCGCAGTGATCCTATTTAACCCACAGATTGCCTTCACATCGCAACGGAATTCACTGTTGGGACGGTGCGTAAACCTGAATTTGATCCGTTTGTGAGAGGTTGTCAGGAGAAACCGGTGACCTAAGTTCTCCGCGAATTGATCGCATTCTTCATCTGCTAGGTCGTAGGTTTCAGTCCTTATGTTCAAAAGACCTCGGTAAAGTGCGGCATGTAGTGGATGAGCGACTTCTAGTAAAGGCGAGTGTTCAAAATACGGAGTGGGTTATGGTCAAGAAGCTCCAATTTGGGAGATACATACAACTAGCACAACTTTGGAGTTCGACCGAGGAATTGAAGGCGAGCGGGACGTGAACGGACTCGGATTATTTTGACCCTGGATCGTGCTCAGGGCACCAAGCATTTCGCCTGAAGGAGTGAAGTAGGCGGTATACGGAGATACCGCATCCAAGGTAACTTCATGAAGCATAGCACAGTGCGATAAGGAGATCAAAATCAGTGCATTGTCTTTATTCCACCTGATATTGAATAAGAGCTATGATTAGCTACATCGGATGAGATTTCTCAGTGATAACTACGTACCAGTCTTCATATTACGCGTTAACACGGTGGATTCCTACTTATCCAGACGAAGAGAACTGCGAAAAATTTGCATTTCCCCTTGAGCTTCAGAATCAAGGCAAAGATATTCCAAAGGCGAGGAAGCGCCTTAATTGAATATCGATGAAATCCCAACATGTAATCGTGAATTGAAGGTGTGCCATAAAAAAGGGTTCTTGTTGCAGACTTGAAAGCATAAAGACAAACCGGGCGATGATGACTCTACCTATTGACTTCACTAAAGGAGTTCACAGACAGAAAGCAACCTTTCAAAGACCGACGAAGGTTCTAGTGTGCAGGTATGATGAGAGTCCAATTCAAGTTACAGTGTGTGATGTGTAACGCGTGACCACTGCGCGAACCGCCCTATGTGCCCAAAGGGGTCGCCAAGCTAAGAATTCTGCCTGCAGGGAACTCCTTTCCCTGAAATTAAACTTGTATTTTTGTGGCCAAAAAAGCAAAGAGAGAGAACCAAAATAATATCCGAATTTAATGTCTATGAATATAAGTGAAGTTTAACAAGTCTATTATAAGAAAATGGTCGTTATCCAGCGTGTTATCAAATCAGAGTCGATGCTGAGGCGAGTAGTGTTCTGTGTTAATACTAAGACTAAAGCGACCCAGGGAATGTGTGCCAAGTAATGCTACCTTTTCTACACAAGAGAGTGTAGTTATAAAAGCATAAAGGAGTCGTGTGTGTGTTAAATTTGATTTCAACGCTTCTAGATGGTGTATCTGAGAGGAATTTGATCAACCAGAATACTTGGCGATGTACGATGGAGAAACACTCACCGGAAAAGCGGGCTGTCGTTTCCGAGCTCTTTAAATTCTTGCTCGCGAGATTCATCGATATTTTCTTCGCGGCACCGTTTTTCGTTCAGTTTGTTTTGTCTGTTAAACGTCCGCATCGACAAAATGCTGAAAATTATACTAGGATACTTTTTAGTGAGAAGATTGACATTGTTAAAGGCAACAGAGGCTACTCACGCCACACAAAGCCAGCCAATAATCACGGAGTGGCCGAGGATGAACCGAGGAGGGTGAATGTAGATAAATGAAGAGCAAATTCTGGAAAGATGAATTTTAGTGATGAGAACGCGTGTAATAGACGAAGGCTTACCCTCCTAGATTGCCCATTCCGATGACCATGGCCAACGAGACACCACGCCTTGTGTCACCACCTGACGCTGAGCCAGCCCATGCGAGCGTAACAGGAACGCAAGGGAAAACTCCAGTAGCAGCCAGGATGGCACCGATATACGAAGCCGCGGCAGACTTTTGCGTCAAGAGCACGAGATAGCCTACGAAAGAAATCATGCACCCTACGACAATGAATGGGCCTCGCTTGTTGTATCTGTCGGAAAAGCGACCAACTGAAAATGACGGGCGTCAGTAAGGAGCCAGGGGTGTAAGTACAGGGAAAATACACACTGATTATCGTAGCCACGCAACCGCAAAAGAAAGGTGGAACAGTCAACAGCTGGGCATGTGCAGCAGAAAATCCAAGTTCGTTGACAATCGTAGGGGTGAAGAGGGAGATGGCGTAGACTGGGATGAGCAGACCCATATAAATACCCACCATAAAATAGGTATGTATATCAGTCAAGGCCTGCCAAACGTATTTCATGGAGAAGTTTGTTGGTAGTCCTCCTCGGTCCTCTTTCAGCATTGTCACGACGACATTTCGTTCCTCCTCAGTTAGAAAGCTAGCGGTTTCGGGGTACTGTAAGAGGAATCAGAGAGGAAGTGGGTGTAAGGGTATAGCATACATACATCATACATGAAGAAGTATGACGCCATCGCAAAGAGGACGGTTGCCATTCCTTCGAGACAAAACTGAGAAAAGACAGATTTAATGCTGATATCCAGACAAACTGTATTGAAGACTCACAATCCATTGCCAGCCATACAATCCACCGATGCCTTCCATGTGTTCGATACAAAAGCTGCAAAGGTTTTGTTAGTACATCACAGAAGACTTGAATATGGCATTACGCACGCAAGAAGGCCACCGAATGCACCGGCAATCGTAGCAGCTGAGAAGAAGATAGCAATGCGCTGTGCAGCATCGCGTCGCCTATACCACAACGACAGGTAAAATGTAATGCCAGGAAACAGACCAGCTTCTGTCAATCCCAAGAAAAAGCGAGCACTAGAAATGGTTAAGTAAATCGCGTCGTAGTGATTTGCAAAAATATGACACGCACGCAATCAGACCTTCATAGGAATTGCAGAGACACATGAGCGTCATCACAATACCCCAAGCAACCATGATACTGGGTACTATTCCTTGATCAGATCAATGCGGTATCAGACGAAATGAGGTGACCTACTCCATATTGAAGGGCGGAAGAGCTTTAAACAGATATTTCTAGACACAAAGCGTCAACTTGCTTGCTCGTGCTGCTAACAGAGAGGCACGCACGATGGAACTTCAAACAAGGCATAAGGAATCTGTAAAAGAATTTAAAAGCGGATTGGAAATTGGAATCAAGAGTTCTTACGAAGAAAACGGCAGCGATCTGGAGACCAGTGTCAAAGACTGTAAGGCACGAACTGAAGAATGAAGGCACGTACGATGTTGTATTTTAGGCCATCTAGGTGTAGATCGTGGGTCATGCCGGCAATTTTGGCATTTCCTATTCAACGATGAGGACATGCGGAGGTTATTATTGGAAGGGAAAGCGTACCAATGTTGGCTCGATCGCTATTTTAAAATTAAACGAGCTGAGTCTAGAGTTGAAAAGACCAAAGCGACGACTTACAGGAATGATAATAGATAGAGGAACGAAATAAATGGTAGCAAATATAGATCCATCTTTCGAAGGATCTTCTTGCGTTCCAGTTCTGTGTGCTGAACAGAAGTAACCTCCTCATCCTTGCTAGGAGATATACTTCGAGGTCTCGTCGCGGATCCTTTTTCTTTAAATAGTGTGTGGGTCATGATGAGTTGTGTATAAAACACGAAAGTGGAAATGTGGTTGAATCTCCCTGCATCCCTTTCTCAACGTTTTATAGCCCACCCATTATTCAATAGCCCCCGTCAATTCCTCCAGAAAATTCTTCCGACCACATAATGCATCCCTTGAATGTAGAATGAGCCCTTGAAAGATTTTCAGGGACTCGGAATGCGCTGTGAGAGTGGCCCTTGGCCAATGATCGAGGTGCGTTCTAAACGTTGGTTTGTCCGTTTGTGCGCAAAATCACTGCCATGCATGTCAAATAGAAGCATACAGAGTAGATAGGTTGCGTTTCACTTAGAGCAAGGCGGGTACGGGATTGGAAGCGATGCTTGTTATGGACAGTGCCAAGCTGGAGGGAGCGGGGCCTGGAATTCATCTGGGCTTGTTGGTCATCAAGGCATTCTCCGAAGTATCGTACTCTGACTCTGCATGTCGTTTGCTGTTGGTGGTCTAGAGTCGTTAAGATGCGATACCCATCATATCAGCTCAAGTCAAGTGAGCAGTGAAGGGAGCGACGATTACTCGCGGTACCTAATGCAAAACATCCAGCTGGGGTATTACCGGCAGGAAGATGCTGCACATTGCTACATAGACACATGTACAGCAAATAGCAAAAAATTTGAGTCAAAATTTGAGGGGCCTAGAATATGCTGATTGATAAGTACAACATTAAGAGTGCAAGAGTTATCTGTACAATGTTACAGTTAATAGTAAGGGGTGAGTAGTTTATCAAGAAGTGAGGCAAATGTAGCATGATATGGTTAGTAGTGTCCAATGCATTTGGCAGGAAGCCATTAGAAGTCAGCAGCTTTGAATGCCGACTTTTTCCCCCCTCCTCGTTTTTTTCCACCTCCACCTCCTCTACCACGACGAGATCCACCAGAGGAGCGTCCCCCACCTCCATATCCTGAGCTCATAGGTTTGGGGCAGTCTACGGTCGGGAATTAAAAGGTTACAAAAGAAATAATGAAGTTCTAAGCTGCGGTGCCTACCTTTCGACCAATGGCCTGGTCGATTACATTTATAGCACACATCGTCGGAGCTTTTCCCTGCATATGTCGATTTACTTCCTCCACTGCCACCATTGGGACATGCTAAGATAGGCATTAGGATGTAAGATGCGGAGCAGGCATCGAGAAGGCTCACCAGTGCTCAAATGCCCAGGTGTATTACATTTAAAACAAGTGATGCTCGAATTGGAACTACTGCCAAAACTACGGGCGCGTTTACTGGTATCTTGGTCTGGACAGTCTGCAGACGCAATGGTTCCAATTAGTCGCCAGAGAGAAAGAGTCTATATTTCACTTACTAGCCGCCCAATGCCCTGTTCCATTACACTGTATTGCAAGTTAATAAGGTCAACTACCACACAGAGTAACTCAATTTACCTTGTAGCAAGTGTCAGTTGATGACCCACCTCCACCACCTGTATTCGGTCTCGAATTTGCTGATGGTGTTGGCTTTGCAGGCTCATCGTCCCAGGAGAAGAAATTGCAGGCGCCCTTTCCACACTTCCAGAACATCCTTCCTTTGTTGGCCCCTTCTTTCTGTGTAATGCGAGATATGCTATCTTCTCCGCACAGGCACAGTCGCTCTAAATTCCCAGCAGGGTTTTCAACGACCGACTCCTGTAGAAAAGACAAATCCAGTTAGCTAGTAAACGAAAGATATAGATACCATACATACAACTGGGCGTTTAGCAGGAATGCTGCTTGTTGAAGCTGTTCGGTTGGTATCATAACCCGTGTAAGTTGTGGATGCATTTGTAGCAGTATTGACCGTGTAAGGGGTTGCCACCACCATCGGGGTATTCTCCACAAACATGAAGAAGTGGCAGCTCGGATTTTGGGCACATGCCCAGAATGGTTTGCCGCTTGTTACGGCATCGCCTTGAATGATTTGTTGAATAGCAGGTTTGTTGCAACTACAAAGCTGGCTAACTGACGGCCTCGAAGATGGGTGCCTATATTCAACTCCAGAATAATGATTGGTTTGCACTGGGGGAGGCTGCGGGGGGTACGGTTGCCAAGTTGCTGATGTTGACGCGGTAGAAGTTTGAGCTCCATATGCAACGGTGCCTGTGTAAGGTGCATAAGCGATAGTTGTTGGCTGAGCATAGCTGGTGGACATGGATGGGGCCTGCGTTGTGGATGTTTGCTGTCTGTAAGGCGTAGTATTTGGTTGGGCATGGCTAGGGGTCGACATTGTAGCAGGTGTGGATGAGCTCGTTCCTGATAACTCAGTTAGCGCAAGCTTCGAAAGTTTAGATAAATAAAATATACCAGGAGTGTCAGCGACCACAGCCGGAGATGCAGTCGCCTTTCCACCTCTGCCACGACCTCGCGTTGATGTGGTTGCGGTAGCACCTCTGGCTCTGGCTCTGGCTCTGCCCCTTCCACGACCCCGACTAGCACCAGCACCACCTCCAGGATAGTCGTCGTCGTCACCATCGTCAGCATAGTTATTATTGGCACCTCCTCCACCGCCTCCACCTCCACCTCGACCGGGATTACCACCACCCCCTCCTCCCCCTCCAGGACCGTTGTTCCCGCCACCTTCATTATCAACGTTGCCATTGCCCTGAAGATGCTGGTTGACAGACTACGAATACAAGACGATTCTGATTAACTGGTTGCTTTGAAATTTACTCTCTAAACTTACGGTGGTGACCTTATCAAATTCGCGTCTGACAAGCATGAACATCTCTTTATATTGCTCGAGGGCAATATGCAGCATTTCGTGCTTCGTAGCTGTTCCCTCACAAACTTGGACCATCCTGCGTTCAGTCTGGATTAAAAAGCTTAGTACTGCACGACACAGCGAAATTCAAAAAACGCATACCTCACGTCGGAGCTGTGGTTTGCTGACATTTTTTACAAGTCCAATGCGATTGTAGCCTTCAATCAGCCCAATTCCGAGAGTGGACGGTATGAGGTACTTGTTACTGCCTTCCATTCGCTCTACAACGTATTGCCTTTCGACAATAGTGGCTATATGCTGAGCAATTGTTGCATCAGTGCCTAAGGTAATAAATATTAGCCTCAAGACCTAACGTATCAGAAAGAAAAACAAACCAATGCCATTCTTATCCATCAACGTCACCAGATCTGCTTCTGTCAGGTAGGCGGGTTTTGTCGTCTGGCCCTCCCTTATTTCACATATAGTCGGCATGAACACTTGACCCTCTTGGAAATCGGGAACATGGTGCCCTTCCCACTTGTCATAAACGAAGACGTCCAGATAATTACGAGCTGTGACGATGAGGCCAGTAGCTGTGAAGGTTTCTCCTCCGCAGAGAACTTCAACTGTTGTCTGCCAGCCCTCCGCATCCTTAGAGCATGCAGCCAAAAAGCGACGTGTAATGTACTCGTACACTCTCTTTTCCTCTTGGTTCAGGTTGTTGGCATGTGCGGTGGGATGAATGGGAGGATGAGCTTTGTCGTCGTTCTTGCCTCTGCGAGGAGTACCAAAACCGCCATTCTGCAACCTGAAATATGGGGTGAGGAAAGTTAGGAAACTAGGGGGAAACACCTTACGAAGTCGCGAAAGCACCCCAGCTGGCATCGACAGTTTGCTTGTTGATTAAGCTCATGAAATCGAATTGAGGGTCAAACTGATCGGTCTCCGTGCGAGGGTACGACACAAAACCTTGCTGATAGAGTTTTTCTGCGATCTATTAGGCGGTAACTGACATCAGAAGAAGTTCCTCTGGCTTTGGACGCGTCCTTACATCGAGGACTTTCTTGGGAGCCATCTTGAGTAGTCGTGAGCCAGCCTTTTGCAACTCGACTGTTGTCAGAGGAAGTGGTTTCCTACGGGATATGAGCTCTGCTCTATTTACTGAGCACAGCGACTCACCATTTCTTCGTCGTTTTTTTGGTCACTTTACTGACCGTGGCTGCGAGGTCCATCGACATCAACTGGAAGATGTTGTCAACGACCTCCCGGTCAAAAATATGGCCTCTGTCCCAATTAAATTTCGTTTCTTCGCCGTTCATGTTTAGCGAAAGATAGATATACCAGAAGGGTTCTGGTCGGAATTGTTTGACAAGGTTGTATCTCTGAACAACGAATCCCAAAGTAGGAAACTGGCAAGGCCCTAAGACAATGGACTAGGGTAAGTTATACCAGTTCAAGAAAACGGCAAATGAAGGGTTAGAAATCCATGATCTGCAGTAAGGCTTTTCTACCGCCTGGTTGAAGATGAAAAGGGGTTGTAAAACGACGGATGCGACGAACCATAAGAAATGATACTCTTCTCTTCCGCAACAACAGCCACTTGTGCTTGCAACGTCAATGTCTGCAGCCTCGTAAATGCAGCACCGATCTTAAGGTCGAGCAAGATTCGTGCTTCAACTGCATCAGCCTGTCTTTGGTCAAGTTCCACTGGGTGTTGCGCAGCATTGTGGATTTGCCTAGGTTAAGGCATAAGTCAAAACCTCAAAGTCAAAAGTGAAACGAACTTGCTGTGCGATAATCGCGCTGAACCTCGCTCTCTTTACCTGAATCGTAGGATTAGACTTTCTGCAGACCCGGACAATTTCTGATCCAATGTGTTCCCCTTCTCTATCACAATCCGTCCAAATCATCAACATGTTTGCCGTCCTTGCTTGTTGAATCAGATTCCTCTCGACATCCTTCTTGTCTGAAGCGACTGAAGTTGTCACTGCTGCGTCGAAAAGAGCAAAAGGATCACAGGATGTCCACTTCCGGTATTCCTCAGGGAAGTCTGTGGCCGTAAGATGTCCAACAACAGCGGTCACCGTAAAAAAAGCGCGAGTTTGTGGGTAATCAAAGTCATAATTTTTGATATATTTCGATGCACTGTTACGCTACATTTTTCATAAAAAGTAAGCAGCAGGTCTTCTTGTATATCAACGTTTTTTCCAAGTATTACTCACTGTCTGGAACTGCCCTCCGGAGAGAATTTGGGTGATAGACTTCGCAATCGACGGTTTCTCCGCAACACAAAGGACCTTCATGAGTCTCTGCGGTCGCTGCGTTGAGATCTTGAAGAAACAATGGGGTGCTGTATGGCTTTGTTGGAGAAATGACACGCGAAATTAACGCGTCGCGACTGGAATCGTGGGAACTTGCACAGGACGTGATTAAAGTGTGGCGCTGCTTATCTGTCGGCTCCGAAAGTAACAAAGGCAACTTTTACTCCTGAGCGACTCCCAAAAGTTCATGTCTTAGTGAAGTGGTAAACTCTCCACTCACTTTTATTTTCTCAAACATAGCGAGAATACATTTTGGCTATGACATTGTTTTGCGATCTAACAACCTCGACAGCCTGGTGTTTTTAGCAGACCCTAAAACTTTTGACGCTTACAGACCATACAGACCCTCCAACTAGTGGAGGGCAATATCAGCACATTTCCAGCAAGGTATAATGATCTATTGGCTAAGATTTTTGGGGTTTATTTGATATTTACACAACCAGCCCTCATTCTCCAAGGAAATAACGCAGTCAGCTGCTTCATGTTCGTCCCATTGACGTATGAGAACTTGGGGTTGGTATCGGGGCAGCACGGAAACTGTCGGGAAACTAACCGGCGGTAGGGGTGTGCATAAAAAAAAACTAATTCAACCTCCAAGTTTCCAAATCTGATGAGCATGGGTCCTACAGATTCCCCACCATCTATCGATGTCGCATGCACCTGATCCAGGGAGCCGATTTAATAGCTACATTACGATACTACAAGCACGAAGTAGAAATGCTGCATTTTTTGCCCTTCGAAACTTGACTCTTGTCGTACGAGAACCAAGGGGAGACACTTTATTTACCCCCAACATCCGGATCATATGCAATGTGGTGTACCTATTTTGAGATACGTTGACTCACTCCTCAGCTACATGTCGGGGGTTCATTTGTCCACTAAGCAGCTATTCGAAGCGCACCACTCGAATATATATTCAAACATCGGACCCCTCGGCGTTAATATAAGTGCCCTACATATATAACCACTCCACTTATGGCCTTTCTCCCATTACTGAGTAGCGGTTACTTTCGCCCTGGTACAAGGGACCTATCTTGTCACGGCCACTGTTGTTATTATGAAGTCAGCTACTTCACTTTCCAAAGCGGCAATTACTGATCCAAGCTTATCGACACCTCCGCCGGCAGATGAACATAATCTGCAGGTCGACGCCCCTCCGACTCACCATACCTTTGATATCGAGCATGTCCCTGTTAACAATGACCCAAGGGCGTGGTCACCACTACAAAAAGTAAGTGGTTCTTTGATATTTTAGCAACGCGCATCTGATCTCAAGACTAGAATATCAGCTTAGCGCTGATCTCGTCGGCGTCATTAATTGCTGGGCTAGCTGGGAACATTCAGAATCGTATGTGCTGCACATTTCCTGGCAATCGCTTGCAGGGCGCCTCGCACTAATTGTTCATTTGCGCTCTCCAAGCTGCTGTTGCTGAAATGGAACGGGATCTACCCGCAACCAGCCAACAGTTTAGCTTGAGCATTTCGATGTTCGTTCTTATTCAGGGTATTATACCATTAATATGGAGCGTTGTCAGTGAGGTCAAAGGAAGAAAGGTGCGTCAAGGACGATGATTAAATTATAATTATCCGCGATTTTGATGAATAATCTTGCTAGCTCGTCTACGTGCTTTCTTTGACGTTGTTCACGGTTGGTACCATCATTGTTGCAATAAGCGGTAACATAAAGTTGTGAGTCCGATTCCAATTCAATGTGACGAGCCTCATAAACTGGATTTGATGGATGGGCGCTTGTAGGGTGATCGGGTTCAGATGCTTGCAGGCCGCTGGGTAAGCACTGCTACAACTATTAAATCGAGCTACTATCCACTGAGACATATGTGCTACCAATAATTCTGTAGATCCAGTGCCGTTATATCTCTTGGAGCTGCTACGTTAGCAGATATATTCGATCCCTCAGAGAGAGGACGCAAGGTAAGGTTCAAGACCCTTTCACATATATTTGGCTTTGAAAACTAAAATTCGCATCAGATGGGGGTGTACTACACCGCGCCACTTCTTGGTCCGGTAAGCGTTGGTCCATTTACAGTCGGAAGCAAATGGTGACAACACCTACCCCTAGGCGCTCGGTCCTATCATCGGTGGTGCTTTGACATCGGCCTGGAATTGGCGTGCTATCTTCTGGTTTTTGGCCATCGTATCGGGGACAATAACCATCCTGTTCTTCTTGTTTTTCCAAGATACTTTCCGAAGAGAGCGCAGCATTATATATCAGAGTATGCTCAAGAAACGGTTGGGAAGGGGAATCGACCAGGATATAAGCATGGACAGTCTCAAGGTGTCCCTCATGGACGTCAATCCAGTTGCGCCGTTCGGTCAGGTCTTGCGAAGATTTAACAATGTGGTTGTCCTTTTTGCATCAGGTAAGTCTTACTTCGACCACTCCTTCACTGCGAACTGAGCGATCGTGACAGGGCTTTTGTTTGGGTTCAATTTCCTGGTTGGATACACAAGCGCTAGAACTCTCAGCACGACATACGGTTATCCCCCTTTCAAAATCGGACTCGTAACGCTTTGCTACGGGTTGGGTGGCGTCGCCGGGAGTATCCTCGGAGGTCGATTCGCTGATCGAGAATTGGCTCGGTTGAAAGAGAAATCCGGCGGAGTTGCTGAACCCGAAGTGAGTGTAACTTTCGTGTCCGACCTATGATGAGCGTGACCTCATTAATAACCTCATGCAATTAGATGAGACTCAGAAGTATTCTTTTAGGCGCTATTTGCCTACCCCCTTGTGTCGTCGGATTTGGTTGGATTTGCAAGTTTCATGTTCACGTTTCGGCGGTGTGCATATTCTTGTTCCTGGGAGGTTTTTTCGCCATGTAAGTGCAGAAATAATGCGTCCAATTCGCAGTCACTAGTTACTGATCAGAATACCGTTATATAGATGGATTTACTCCAGTACATATGCTTATATCGTAGACGCTAACAACGGTCGATCCTCGACCGCAGCTGCTTCTAATAGTGCATTTAGGGGCATTTTCGCATTCGCAGCAACAGAAGTTGCTGTTCCACTACAGGTGTGTCCACATAAGCTGTTACACGTTCTACGGCGTTAATCGATATGGCGACACTATTTAGGATGGTCTCGGGGATGGTAGGCGGCATTGTCCAAAGCGCTTCTCCAATTGTGAGCTGATGGCCATGTTTTTAGGCTGGACATATACTATTTGGGGAGGGATAATGGCTTCTGCAGTTACTCTGATTATAATGGTATACATTAAAGGTAAACAGTGGAGAAGTAGGGCTGAGCAACGAGAATTGCGGACCTTAGAGCTACGCGACTTGGGCAAGTCTTCCGAACCACCGAACTGCCCCAAGGTCTAGCTCTAGGTATTTTTAATATTTTCTAATCTACGTCACTAACAGTTAGACTAGTCGTATTCAATAGAGACTTCTTAGCTGAGACTAGATTTAGCTTCAGAAACAGAAGCCCATTACTTAGTGCTCACTAGCTGTAAAATAAGTCGTTGTGCAAGACCAGGGTAATGCGAGGCTTCAAACACTGCTCAAAATCCTGCTTTCATACTAGAAATGAGTGTTTTAGTGCAACGGATCATGGTCTTCCTCCATTGTCCTGAACCTCCGTGATTGGTCTTGGAATCGAGGCAATGAATAACTTTGGTCAGTTTAAAGTTCAAATGATGGATTGTTGTGGCAGTGAGTGTATGATCGCCGCCCTCACAAGATTTTGACAAACAACTGCAAACACTTGCTCACCATTGTCGTTGCTGTCGTCGTCGGTGACCTCAGCCTCGCGGCCCCTGCTCGTTGTTGGCCCGTTGACTTTAGTTGAGGGACACATCAGGAAGACAAAGCACTTTCTCTTACGACATTCAAGTGACAGTAACTTCTAACTTTCACCGCTGTCGGCGCCGTTTTGGTTACGGTTCTTTCCCACCCCCTTTGACGACCTCCAGCTTCTTACTACCCAGTGCGGAGAGGATAGGCTGTTTGTAGGAGACGAGACTGGTGTTGTGAGTGAGGCAGCATGACCGTCACGCAGCGGAAGCAGCAACATTTACCGGATGATGAGATTCAGAGTATGTGCATGATCGACTTCTGACCATATATGACATTTACCAACCTTCTCCTTTGTGTGTACAGATTTGAATGAGCCAGGCGTGCAGTATTCATGCGATTCATGTCAATGTGATTTGACCCATAGTGTCCGCATCAAATGTGCGGATGTTGCATGCGCAACAGGTGACGGTGTGGACCTATGTCCATCGTGTTTCTGTGCTGGAAAGGAGTTTGGGAAGCATAAGAGGGGGCACCCTTATCGTGTTATTGTAGGTTCTATTCAAGTGACGCGGTATAAAAGGTTCTGATCACCTTGGTTTCATTAGGAAATGCACTCCTACCCGATTTTTACGGAGGACTGGGGAGCTGATGAGTGAGTGCTACTAATTTCAAATATGGTAATTTGTCCTAAACCAAGCTTCAGAGAGCTTCTACTTTTAACCGGAATCACTACCCATGGCATTGGAAACTGGAAGAAAATCGCAGAGCACATTGGGACGCGGACAAAGGAAGAGGTTGAGCAGCATTACCGGACCGTGTATATTGACTCAGCTAACTGGCCTATGCCTGTAAGTCCTATAAATATTCCCACTTTCATTTGTAACTGACTCATTATATTAAGAGAATGGACGCAACCTTTGACATTGACCCTGATATATTCCATGAGAGAAAACGTCGCCGGATTGCAGCAATGAATAACCAGGAAGCACCAGCTGCCAAACCAGCACCAACATCTCTACCAGGACAGATTCACGAAATCTCAACCTTCCTTCCAGGCCGACTCGAATTTGAGCATGAATTGGACAATGACGCTGAGGACCTCGTTAAAGATCTGGAGTTTGGAGTGGTGTATGAATATGGTGGGGACCAGATCATTGAAGACGTTACAGACGAGGATGTTAAGGCACGGATGAAGTGGGACGAGGACAAGCGAATGGGGTTGAATCCAGCACTCAAGAATGGTACGAGGCAGTCGACACCCCCAGCTGGTAAAGCTCCCCTCGCCAACGGTATTAATGGTCATCACACAAATGGCGTCGATGTCAAGAAACGAGTCAAAACCGAGGACCCAGCTGCAAATGCCGAAGACGAATCTGATGAGACCCAGACGCAACCTCAGCCATACGAGACAAAGGATTCTATTGCCTTCAAGCTCACTTTGTTGGAAATGTATTTTCAACGAGTCGACAAGCGAATGGAGGCAAAGGCCGTCGTATACGACCGTGGCCTGCTGGAGTACAAGAAGGTTTGCTTACATGTCCCTGCAATTCATACGTAGCTGACGAGGACTCTTTTTAGTTACAAGCGGCAGAGAAGAAGAAGTCAAAGGAGGAGAAAGAATTTCTTCATCGACTACGGCCATTTGCAAGACTGCAAACAGCTGAAGATTATGAAGCCTTTTCGACGGATATGTTATGTGAGCACACTTAATCTTTACTGCGCCATTGGCTTCTGATGTGTGTCAATTTAGACGAGGCCTTGCTACGGAAACGTATACAAGAACTTCAACAATACCGTCGTCTTGGACTGTCTACTAGTGCTGACATTGACAAGTACGAACTTGACCATGCCAAACGAGTGCGTTTTTCTCTTTCATATTGGGAATGAGCAATGATTGATTGTATTTATCAGACACAAACGAAGGTTGCACCTGTTAGGGATTTTGCGTTAGACCGACATCAGAATCGGGCTGCGGGTCGTCAATCATCCGGACCAGATCCTCGTCGTGCCAGCCTTGCATCGTTTGCTGAATCTGACAATAAGTCCAGAGAGTCAACACCTCGACTTGGCTCACAAGGTGGTCCCAGCGCCCCACCTGTTCGCAAACCTCGTATGTTCCCACATCACTATCTGCTCATCAAAATTAAGCCTGACCGTTTCTTCAGCCGCACCTCTCAACCTTGCTAATAGTCCATCCCTTCACCTTCTTACTCCTGCAGAGCAAACGCTCTGTTCACAGCTCCGTATTCTTCCCAAACCCTATCTCCTCATTAAAGAAGCCCTTGTACGTGAATATGCACGCAGAGGCGGCAAGCTTCGTCGTCGAGAAGCTCGTGATCTAGTCAAGATCGATGTCAATAAAACCAGTCGTGTTTGGGACTTCCTTGTCCAGTCTGGTTATCTGAAGATCACCCAGGAACCCGCTGTTACCAGCAACGCTGCTCCCTCCATGACGCCCTCAGCGTCGCAATCACAAGACGACAGGTAGGCCGTTGCCCCTGTTGAAGTTTTCCATTTTTCTGATATCAACATCCACAGTGGTAACGCCGCTCCCTCTGTTAATGGGTCGCCTGTTAAGGATACACAAAGCCGAATATCCCCTCGTCCACTGTTACCTCCTATAGCCTCTGCTGCAAGCAGCCAAAACGGATCCCTTTATAATACATCATTGCAATCTGTACCTCATTCATGGACACCCTCCTCATAATAGTTCATATTACGCTTTTCTCGTTCTACCCACCTGCTTTATCGCCTCGTCCTATATTCACTCATGGTATCTTATGTTTCTGTACTTACAACCCCTGCTGCATTGTATATTAGTCGCACATCGTTTTTTCTATCATTATAAATCTTGTCCTTGATCAGCTGTAGACATCTTACGACGACAATATTCATGTTTTATGCATATCATAGGAGTACTTGTGTGTTTGCTATCATCCCCCAGATTGCAACCCAAATAAGGGTGTCAATTATCCCCCTTAATGAGCGTGACCCAATAAGTGCATATGGCCCTCTCAACACTCACCACCATCAGCGGTAAGCCAGCTTTAAAACTCTTTTGAATTCGTCTAAATCGCGTCCCTTGAACACCTTCAGGTTTCTTACTTCCATCAATACACTCTGCTCCACCATTTTTTACGTTCGTTTATCTGTCCAAATCGTTAATTTAGCCGATGACGACTTACGATCTCATAGGGAACAACCTCACCCAAATACCCGTTCCATAGCCACAGAGCAATGGATACGCCTAATTCTGTCATACGCAAGACATAAGAAGCTTTTTGTGCTCAAAGTCGAGGACGCTGATGCTGCGGATAGCGATTGGGCTGAGATCCTACGCAATGAAAGGATAAATCGTGCGTGCGTTACTGTAGAGTCTGTAGAGTGCAAGTACTAACGAGATGTTCTTCAGGGAGAATCCTCGCCAGTCATTTATCCAATATCTTGGCTGCGATGGTTAGCAAGGGCCAGGCAGCCTATGAACCACCAAAGCAGACCCGATCTTGCATGGTTCACTGGAGATTGCCAGAAGAGTGGGCAGAAGTCTTGTATGATTGGGTACGTTTCTTTGTGCATCACTTCGCTGTTGAGATTCAATATATTTAATGGACGTATTCAGGTCATTTCTGCGGGACAGCTCAATGTCATTCTGACGTTTCTGGATATCACGGATCCCCCCATCGAGTCGCCATTGACCAACATCCCTGTCCCTTTGCTCAGAAAGGCTATCACGATACTTGGGAAGACAGGACGTTCGCAGATGATTGTGATTGGAGATGGAGAGGGTGTACGATTCCTTCCAAGAGCGAAATGAGATAACTAGAGGGGAGAATGTGACATCTTGGATAAATGTTGCAACCAGGGGTGTACTGTACCAGAATTTTACCAATAAAGAAATTTAATGCGACGTCTTAGAGTAACAGGCGGTCTGTAGAGATCTTTAAGCATGCACAAGACGATGCATGGGCAGTATCAACTAATAGAGTCCACTATGTTCAGGCAACTGTCCACAAACAACATGATGCAAATAATAAACTACGAGGGATTGCGGTATGAAGGCGGGTTAGTGATGGCTTCAGACCCAGGCGGTATTGGAAGTCTCGCCCCTGGTGGAAGCGAGACCAATGATGCATCACTCCTTGCATATCTGATCCCAGATGTGCTCGCAGGGGCAGGTGCCAACCTAATTTCAGGATCCCGCTTGACGTCTCTGGGGTATGAAACTGTGACAACTTGCACCTAAGGACCACATGAGTATCAGTCAGTATAACGCCGTACAGATGCATGAAATGACTTGCATTGTCATCAATTGGATCGGGGCTGAAAGGTTCTGCTGTTGAGGGGGTCCATGTAGTGGAGAGTGGAGATGGTAGGTTGAACATCATCGGGGAGTGGGATGATTGAGAGTGAAGAACTTGGGATTTTTGGGACGGTGATGAGGGCGATAACATGCTGTGACCGTTGCTCATAGTCGCACTCGTCGGGGTGTAGACATATGGGTCTTGGATGGCCATTGATTGTCGTTGACTGAGTCGTTCATATTTCTTGCTATTCCGTAACCTCTTGAAAAGGTAAAGCGCCAGGAGAAGTAGGAAGACGAGAGCAAAGAAACTACCTATTGATGCGCCAATGATGGCACCCGTTGTGAATCTGCTCGTGAATGAAAGTCAATTCAAGTATATATTTTCTTTGCATGGACGGGATAAAAACCTTGCACTCGATGTTCTACGGGTTGTGATTAAACAGTGAACAGATAGTATTCAGCCGATGGGGCACTTACGAAGATTGTAACGACGGAACGGTAAACACCTCAGCATAATCGATCGCCAGCGTTCTCCCAGAGTTACTGTAAGATGTTGACACCACTTTGACCGTGTGTTGCCCTCCACCTAGATTGCTCGCTTGATATAACATTGTCTTGGGGCGATACGACGTTTGATATGAAGTAAGGTTCATGATGGGTTGTTCGTCCAGCTGAACAGAGTAAGTACCGCCGTTAGGCCCAACAGGACCATATATAAAAACCGTATCCCCTACGCAGAATTAAACTGTGTCTCAATGCACAATCAAAGCGGGTTAATTCCAACCCTATGGAAGGTAAATCGTGAGTGCATGTTTTCAGCTGCCGCCGAGGCCACACGTACTTCAAATTTGAGCTCTGCAGTCGCTCCCAATGTTGTCGTCTGACTAAAGCGAGTAGAACCAGTGAGCCAAGCAGAACACAATGCATGAAACCACTACTTACTGCCCTGAGCCTCCTGCAAACGTTCCCTGGTTAGGTAGAGTCACATTCCACGCGCCCTCGGGTGAGTAACGGAATGATGAATCTGTGTCTTGCACGGTCCGTGTGATGAGCTCTTCATCTGGCTGGCCTATTGGCGTCTGCCATGTCAGCTAAAAACAATAACATGACGAAAATGTCGAGATCAGCATTAGATGTTGCCGGTTTCTGCAAGGGCTCACAAAGTCCAAATCAAGCAGACCATTCCCAACGTTCGTCATCCGGACCATATGATATGCGCTTTTCAAGGACGAAGTGGTAAAGAGGGAAGTTTGGAACAATCCCTCGGCGTCGGTCGCGTTGCCGCTCTTTGGATCGTACACCCAGGCATCGACGGTGATTTGATAGTCTCCGTGTGTCGGGCGCTTAGAGCCAAAGATCTGGACGCCGGTTCCATAGAAGAAGAATGAGGCGCTAGCGTTCACAGTAGACGTTACAGTGTAGCTGCTTTGAGAGTATCTGAGTAGTAGGATGCGAGTAGTATCAGCGGCGATAAAGGGGATGGAGAATAAATCCTGCCAAGTCGCACATACCTATCAAGAGCACTGTCGTCCTTCGACGTTCCTGCTTTCCAATCATTATAACCACCCTCTCCAGAATAAACAATGAGCGGACTGGTGTCCTCAATGGTCGTTACTACAGTGGGCATCAGAGTGTGGGCTGATCGTGGTGGGGGCTCAACATAAAGATGTCAACGCAGTTGATGCAGGCCCCATAGGATAGTGCACGGCAGGAAGGTACATGTCATTGTAAGTCCGGTGCCCTTTGGAGCGGACGAATCCGTCCGTGGTCATTTTGAACCCCTGAAGGGTTGCACGTCCCGATCGGAGAACTGGATTGGGTGGCAAGGGCAGTCCCCGACGATCCCGAATATGGGCAAACTCATGGGAGTGCAAACTCCATACGTCCAAGTTATGGTTAGAGCAGGGAATGTGTGATAATTGGAACTTCTAAATCCAAACAAAGAGCAGATCCCTTGCATATGTGGTTCCAAATGGATTAAAATCTGAAGACGAGTAGCTGGTTGAGGATGAACAAAAACTTATGCTGAATGGGCGGTAGAGAGGAATCTGCGTACATTGACTTATCTGAAACACCCCCTGTAATCAGATGTGCATTCAGTAGCTTAAGACAGTATGGGGATATTGCTTGAGTGCCCTGCTCGATCTCTGCACATCGACGCTATGTACTTGCCCGATGTTCGCGTTCATCTGTAATTTGCGTTAATTATTTGCCTTTCCATCTCGACGAACATTTTGCAAAACCTTCTCGAAGATGTGGGTCTCAAGAAGCGTTTAAATGATCGTTAATGACCCCCAATATAATACCATGCACCACTGAAGTTTTATCAGCTGACTTCAAGTGTAGGACGTCTTGCAGTATTCCAGATCGCGACATGGACAGAATTGTGACCACAATGTGGGATTACCTTGGCCACACATCCAATCACCATGATTATGGCGCAGACGATGCAACCAAAGAACCGACAATGGAGCCAATACTGCCCATCACCATCGAACACAAATCATTGGTTCCTATATGGTATTAGAGGCTGTAGATAATACTTTTACGCAGATTAATTGTGAGATTGTCATTGGATAAGATGAGGACATGGTTGGTCAGATACGACTTGAAAGTCCCTTTGTGGCAGGGACACCAGTGTAGTGTGCATTTGTTTGCACCGGAAGCTTCGCATTTAGCCGAGTGCCACTTGACTGAATCAAAGGCCTTCAAAGCTTGAACTCGAAAGAAACATTGTGAGGGAACTGTTCAACAGCACCCTCGCTCAGCCTCCCCACTCCCTTATGCTTGTGTCTCCCCCGGTTTTGGACTTTGTCAGGTTTGACACCACGTAGTGTGGCTATGCACGGCCAAGCTACATAAGCAGCGGCAGCAGTACGCACACCCCAAAAGTTGTACTCGGTTTCCTCATCCCTCAGTCTTTTGTGGACGTGACTCACAAGCAAGGATTATGATCGATAGCCCACAAACCCCACATTCATTTTTAGATGAATTGGAGACAGCACGAGGCCTTGATCCCATGCAACGGCTGGTCTTCTAATTGGTGGAGAATCATGAACCTTAACTGACACTCAATTAACCTTTGGTGAGTAAGTCAGCTCAGTGTGTATCGTTTTCGATTGCTGAGCAACAGTCAACTCCAGCCGCTTTTGTCTCTTGCTCTCATTGTATATCAGTTATAACGACATAGAAAGAACAAGAAAGTCCCTTTACCATAGCGAAAGGGTTTTGTTCTCTTAATACCTTTCATTTCCTTCACAAGACTGGATAGACGCCCAACGTCATGTAGACCCTTATTTCGTTATCCGCGATGACTTCCTTTTGTCCACCCGAAACTCATATAAAGAACCCGGAGAATGCGAGTCTGGGATTCCCAACCACCCCAACATTGCTTACAATGAGTATCACTCGCAAAGTCAAGTACCGTGCAGATCTTTTTTCAAACCTCACCTCCGAGGAACAAATCGTCAACGACTTAAATGAGTTTGGGGCTGTTTTGAACAGCAACAATTACCAGGTTGTTCTTGAAGAAATTCAATCCCAGTCTTTCATCTTGGAGCTTGTGCTTTCCAGTAGGTCATATCCTCCCTTCATTCAAGTCGACACTCATGTGCGCCCTAGATATCTCTTCTGATATACCCCTGCGTGAATGGATGGTCGCGACCTTTCCTATGGATGCAAATCTCTTTATCGACTCGTTCCCATCGAAAGTCTTAGATAGACTATCTACCTTTTTTCTCATGCAATTCCCGCAAGCGATCCAGCCACCTGGATTTGCAAACGAAACCTCTAAGTTTTTAAGCCAGACACCACAAGTTCTTCGCGCACTCTTTGCCATGGTCTTCGTCGAAGACATGGGGGCCCCAGTGGTACAAACTCGACCCCAGTTATCTACGAAGACCAAGGCGAACAGTCAAAGATACCAGAAACAGCTCAAGAAACAAGCCTCGAATTTACAACATGAAGATGTGCTTCTTAAAGCAAATGTTACCATCCCACATACCAAAGTAGAGGCGATGGAAGTTGCAGCGAGCATCCTGAGCAGACTTCGTGATTGTTATGAGGTATGTGTGTTGGACTGAACTCCTAGACTCATCTAAATCTTCATCGGGCCGTTACAAAGACGTACCTGAGCGGAATTCGTTCCCCCGACATATCTAAGTTCATTAGAGAGTCCTGCATAACCATGGAAGCACCACTACCTCTCCAAGTTGTCACACATCCTGACCCCAGCCGTCAAACTCTGGAATCTTCTCCGATGGCACCTATCAACGAGACCGCACCAGCTCCTCTTCTTCACTTGAAACTGTACGTTTGATGGTTTGAAAGTCTGATTCGCAGGGCTAACAACACGTTTATCGCTTAGTTCCCACTACTATGACACGCCAGATGACTTTGGAGAATGGAATATCTTGCTTTCCACTAAAGCTGATCGTGCACTTCGAGACTTGCATAAAACCAATTCGACGATCTACGAGATCGTAAGAAGAAAGATTGTGTATGTTGGATCCACTTACATATACAAGTATTGAATTCTGAATGGTTATGATAGTGATTTATCCAATGGGCACTTCTCTCACGACAATCACAAAAGGCTCAATGGACCCAAGACCGAAATTCCAGTCTATGAGGCGAAGATGACGGGTGACTTGCGCTTGATTGTGAGTTTAAAATATCTTCGTCGCATTATTTTCCTCTTACGAGTATTCAGTATATTGTCGATTGTATCACGTCTCCGACTGATAACCAGGTATTTTTAATTGTCTTCTCATTCCTACAACTATTTTACAAGGAACATGTGTGCACAGCGCGAAACACAGGGCAAGTGGATCAGCTGTTTGTGCTTAATTTCATGCTTATACCTCGATAATTTGACTAGCTCTGAAGGTGTTTGACTTTTGCACACATGCAAAAATGGATCATCGTCTATGGGACTCGGTCGCTGGATACCTCCAGTCTCAAGGCAAAGAGTATAGAATGAGGTATGTCCTTTTTATCCCATTTCATCGTCGTCATCATCATCCCTAAATTTCGCAATAGGTGTCTCAAGCGACAGCGCCGAGTTGGTGATATTGGAGATGCCTACATCCCTGCTTCGTTTCCAGCTCGCGAGGAGGAGCAAGACGAAGACAGAGAAGCGGATATGCTTATCGCGGATTTGGTGCAGCATGATAACAACGAGGTATGATATTCGTAGCCATTTGTTTACTTGGACGTTCTAACATGGCTCTAGCTCCACTCCATTATCACGTAATACCTTCATTTTTTTCGTGTTTTGTTGTGCCTGACAATTCTCAAAGGTTGGAGAAGTATGTTGCTTTATCGAAGGTGAGGAAAGCCTCAATACGGTGACATAGACAATTGTGTTAAAATTGTTCATAGGACGTCCTTGAAAGCATTGAGGCAGATCGCGAGGGTGCCTTCCCCTTCCAGCTCTCGTACGTTTCATCGCACTCTTTCTACTGGAAAGATGATATCAATGGTCCTCTTCAGGAAATACGAGCAGAAAATTGCCGAACATCCGAAATCATGCTATGTCTTGGGTCGTAGTGGAACAGGGTGCGTCTCCTGAAATTTTGTTATTTGCTTCTGGAATTCGAATATCAAACTGCGTATAGAAAAACGACGACTATGCTTCATAAGATGTTATGGGTCCAAAGGGCCTATCATTTGCACACTGCAAATACGCAGCGTCCTCGGCAGGTCTTCGTGACTCGTTCCTCTGTTCTGGCAAGGAAGGTCGAAGAACATTTTTCAACTTACATGGCGGCTGGCAAGATGAATGAATTTCGCGCCCGTTTCGCTCAATCAGAGTCCAGCGACTTGATCAATCAGAACGGTTTTTCGGCTTGGAAGGAGTCGAGGGCGACGTTCAAAGGTTTAACAGATGAAGACTTCCCTCTTTTTATTCCTCTTGAAGATGTGTGTCTAATATTTACTGCATTATCATTAATCCTCGATGTTTCTGTGTTGACCATTTACTCTATCAGCTCTATTACCTTCTCGAAGGCGACATCGACTGGAATAGTAAACCCTCCTTAACATTAGGCACTCGCTTCCGACCTCTTGCCGAGTTCAAGGGAAAGTCGATTTCTTTCCACCGTTTTTTGGGCGAATACTGGCCCACGTTCTCTAAAAGACTAACAAATACAACGAGTAAGCAGTGCGAGACTCTTCTCCAAGGCTACCTGAGCTGACTTTGACCAAGATCCAGCCCTCGTTTTCAACGAGATCATAGGTCTGTGAATATGCGTGTGGTTTGAAGACTTGTACTTATGATCGGACTCAGGAGTCATTTCTGGATCAGAGAAAACGCTAGGATCAGAGCAGGGCCGCCTGTCGAAAGAACAGTACCTCGAGTCGTCACGAGCTGCATCGTCAAACTTTACTCAACAGCAACGGGGTTCAATCTACGACATTTTTTCCCTTTATCTGAAACTCAAACACCAGAACGATGATTACGACATTTCAGATAGGTAAATTCATCGTATGTGAATATACATTGATAGCACAACTCAGCTACGATAATGCAGGTCGCGAACAATCATAGCTGCGCTGAAACACGGGGCTTTGACTATCAGGAAAATCGACCATCTGTGGGTTCTGCTTCGTTGGCATTTAATGATACTATGCTGAAATTGTCTTCCTAGATATGTTGACGAGACGCAGGACAACCTACTCATCGATGCATTAGGTGAGTCCGTATCCACTGACCGTCGTCATCAATCTAATTGGTATATAGTCCTACGCCTCCTTTGTCGAAACCCTGATGGCCTCTTCTGGGCAGGTGACACAGCTCAGACCATCTCGGCGGGCAGTGCATTCCGCTTTGAAGACCTCAAAGCCTTTATGTACCGTATTGAGGTAATTTTGTGAGCCTCAGCACCAAATATTCGCTTATGCTCTCCTTGTTTGTATCAGAAACAAAGGCTCAAGCAAGAAGCGAAGGGCACCGTTGTGAAGCAGATATCACCCGTCCCACCACATGTCTTCCAGCTGGCTACCAATTTCAGATCTCATGCTGGCATTGTTGATTGCGCTCACATCGTCGTTGAGCTGATCAAGAAATATTTCCCGTCTACAATTGATATGTTAAAGCGTGAAAGAGGCGTAGTGGAAGGCGCTAAGCCAATGTTTTGCTCAGATTTTGATTCTGAGCAATTCAAGGAAGGGGTGGGTCGTTTCCATATTTATATATGTCAGCTTCTGACATGGCTGCAAATCTAGGGGATTTTGTCGACTTCCGACATGAAGTAAGTAGCCATACGAGATTTTTAACTTCGTCTGACTGGCAACAATGAATAACTTTCAGTGGTGAACGAATTGAGCTTGGTGCACATCAATGTAAGTACATTCCAACACTCCCACATACCCTCTCTCATGCAGCCAAATGTGGCTCATTAGGCATCCTCGTTCGTGATGACGCTGCCAGGGAGCGATTCCTAGAAAAAACTGGGGACATTGGCCTTGTCGTGTAAGTCTTACATATGCCCCCTTTTTAGTTTACCTTAACACCGTTCTAGGACCTTGTATGACAGCAAAGGCCTCGAGTTTAATGATGTTATATTGCTCAACTTCTTCGAGGATTCCAACCTGACGCGCGAGCAATGGTCTGTTGTGTTGAATATAGCCCCTGGATCACCATACGCGCCCAAGTTTGATCTGCTCAAGCACTCCGGGATCTGCCTGGAGGTAAGTAATTAATTAGCCTCCGCAACTTTACATTTACCATATGGTCTCAAAACCTAGCTCAAATCGCTTTATGTCGCCATTACAAGGGCAAGAAATAACTTGCGCATGGTGGACTGTTCTGAAAAGAGTGAACCAATGAAGGTATGAACCTCACATTATTGTCACCGCCAATGTACTTTAACCGCGTACCTCAGATCTTGTGGGACAAGTTGGGCTATATAACACCCGCAAGCTTTCAGGAAGCCTTCAAAAACTTCGCTGTCCAGTCAAGCAAAGAAGACTGGATCAAAAGAGCGAAAGAGCTTTTCGATCAAGAAAAATATGCGCTCTCCCGCGATGCATACCTTCGTGGTCAAAGTTATCGGAACGCAGCTGTGGCCTCAGCTTATTATGAACGGGAAGGGGCTCAGCGGACACCTGTCCAAGTCAGTCGCAACAAACTAAACCTACGCTCGGAGAAATTCACCAAGGCTGCTGAGGCCTTTATCCGATGCGCCGATGAGGCTGATGGCGAAGCTGGAAGGAAGAAATATCACGACATCGTTGCCGAATGTTACGAAGAGGCTGGGGTCTTGCCCAAAGGTGTGGAGTACTACCTTCTTGCTGGTAACTTTACTCGCGCGGCTATTCTGCTGCGTAAGCAAGGCCTATTCGACGAAGTTAAGGACATCATGACGACGCACGGCGACGAAATCGAGCCCACGGTTCTTGAAAATCTCAAGGACGTCGCACGTCTGTACTTTGTCTCGTCCAAAGATTACGGGTATGTCAATGCGGAACTTTGAGTCTGACATCCAGTGTTCACATTACTAACGTGAATACCATCACAGCAAAGTGCATGAACTATTCGACAGTCCCGAAGATGAGATTGAATACCTGGAGGATCGTAACCTAGACCTTGCACAGGTCGATCTCTACCTCCACCATGGAAGGATAACCAAGGCAGCAGAAGTCCATCTCGCTGATGAACGCTTCCATGAAGCCGCTTCTCTGCTCATCAGCGACAAGGAGGGTGGAAGAAAATCTTTGATTGTTGCTGTTAGTGCAATACTTCAAGGCCTGAAGACGTATATCACCCTCGGATCTGACCCATCTGGCGACTCCAGGGTGTCTAGCCTCCTTGCCTTGGCCGATGACATTCCCCACGAGGTATGGGTGTCCGATGAAAAATACCGCGAAGAGGTATGCAATTCCTTTTTGGCATTCAATCCATCAGTCATAGAGGTCTCACGTTTTTGCAGATAATGTTGTACAGATCGCTGCACAATCACGATAATGGCAGTCTTTTAAACATGGTCAACGGATTGGTCGCTCGTAACAACCTACGAGCAGCACTCCTTATCCTGGATTACATCTTTGCCTCTTCCCCAGAGATCGACAAGTTGACCGACATCACTGAGGTTGCCCGAACCCTAACATACTTCAGCCGTTATGTCGAACTGCTTCACGATGCTGCGTTCTTTGCCGATCCATGCCGCGAGAACAACCAGAAGATGTTTGGAGTTGTACAGCACAATCATGACACTTTCTCGTTCCGGCCCAACACGGTAATTGCCGCGTTTCAATCCAGTCAAGCAGATTATGCACGTTCTGCCACGATGAAAAGGGCCGATATCGTTGTGGTCTTTCGTCGGTGTCTGCAGCAGCGTTTGCAGCAAAAGGTAGTTGAAGAAAACATGAGCTGTCGGAGGGCTCCCGTATTTGATCCTTGTATTCGCCATGTTGCACTGGGCGAATGTACTGTTAGCGGGTGTCTTCGACCACACATAACCACAAACGAAATGTGGTTTCGCGACTGGCTACGCATTCACCTTCTTCAGATCTTTATATATACTGCTGTCCGACGACTAGCAGAGCCCACAGAAGTCACACGAGAACAGCTGTATGTGCACATTCCTCACACTTGTCATTTGGACGTTGGGCTAACTTAGTGTCTAGATTTTGGCTGAAAAAGTTTCATGAAGCCCTAAACCCTCCTCATCATGCCATGGGTTCTCTCTCCTGCATCACTGCGGAATTCTCGCAAAAGATGGCTAGGCAATTCTTGACTGTAAGAAATTGGATCAGGGAGATCACCTTCAAGCTGGATATCAACCCTCAAGAAAGTTTCTTGACAATGGCTATGCTTTCATCGGACCTGGCCTTCATATTTGATAGAAAAGAGGCTTCGGTCTATATCTATCGTGCAAGATTTGTACAGAAGGATGTGCTCCACCCGATCTTCATGAGGGGACCGACAAGACAAAACAGTCTCCAAGAACTTTTACTAGCATTTCAAGGCAAAGGGAATTTCAGCCTGGAAATGGGTGCTCTGTTCATACGGTGCGTGGCTCCTGATATTCCAAAACTGAATAATATTGTATTTAGCTTACAGATGGTATCTAGGCACGTTGTTTCTAAAGGGCTATATGTTGACATCAACGTGTTTTGCACATTTATCGAAAAGATTTGTGGCCTTCTTGTTGTTTACAACACCTTCACATACAATCAAGGATTTCACAACATTATGCTCCCTCGAAGTTGGCTCAAGCGGATCATGAGCAATTTCGACCGTCAAGACGCAGTGGACAAACATATGGATTGTTATGATCTCCTGTTAAAACCCCTAAAATCGCTGGTCTTTCGACTATACTTTGGTGGCAAACGTTCAGGTGAGTGGTACAATTGCGATTGACTCGCTAATTATCATCAAGTTTAGCGGAATCACTAAGTTCTAACACCCCTGCAGATCACTTACTGCACGGACCCACGTATACTGGTATTCCCTCTGAGGATCGGAAAATTTACCTGGCTAGGATGTAAGAATCTGGACATGCTACAGCCATAGTAACATTACTGACACAGAACCTTCGTAGATGTCGCGTGCTTGGGTTGCGTAAGTCTCAAACTTTATAGATGTGTGCCGTTCGCGTCAAAATTAACCCCATCATCGTGACTCGTTACCCCAGTGGGCCATAACATCGCAGTGAAGTGGTTCAGAGCAGAGATTCTTCAAATCTTCCAGTCGTTGCGGTCCAGTCAACATCGGGGCTTTCCTCGTCTCTATTCCCGGTATCAACAATTTTGTTTAATCAGCTGACAATTGGCTCACTGATGACATCCTCGATAATACAGGTACATCTATTCCAACAATGACTATGAGCTCTCTCTGGTCACTCGGCGGTCACTGATTGGATCGTCCCTAGATGAGATGGTCATGCTCAAGGACGCTCACAAAATCGATGGGCCTCTGGCCCCCATTTTGGGTGTGCGGAGGGTTGTATACACCGCAGAACAGGATCTTGTGGCCTCTCTTGGACTTTCTGGTCATCCTGTTGCTTTGGATAACCTCGGGGCTCGCAATACGCAATCGGTCGACATCTCGCAGGCTCAAGGTATTGACGAGAGTCACGAGATGCCTGAGGAACGTCGTACAGCAGGAGTCGAGTCAGCCGACGTAGTTCCTGAAGACAGGAATCACGAACCGATCACGCAGATACCTGACGATTTCTACGTAACTCATTCAGAACAGGAGGTGTTAAGTGCCCGTGTCATTCAACGAGCGTACCGCCGTATCCGAGCGCGCACGAAGCTCAGAGAGTCATCGGGCTTGGACGGCAGAACCTATACATGTTTCGAAGAATGCCTTCGCTCCCTGGACGGGAACAAGATGTATCGGATGAGGAGCATGAACCGCTATCGCTTTGTGTATCTTGCTACTCTACCTCAACTGGTGGCATGCATCGATGTCATCTATGACCATCTCCTGGCGGTAAAAGTCAAGGTCAAAGAGCAACTCCCGAAACTGAGGCACGATGCGTTGGAGGAATTATCAGAACGATATACTTTCCTCAAGTAAGCCATCTATAGTTTTCATCGCCAACTGAGTGCCCAATGATATTCACTTCATTTATTAATAGCAACAATATCAAAGCTCTCAAAAAATTCCGGGGAGTTTTTGGTGTGGACTCTTTGCTCCATCAGCGCTGCGACCTGGAAGAGTTGCGAAACCAGATTGAGCTACTGCAGGATGTTTTACGCAACCCCCGGTTCCCAATCACTGTCGCAAAAGATGTCGCGGAGAGCCTTCAAATGGTGTATGATGTTGCACTCCGAAGGCCACGCAAACCGACGGCTAAGACACCCAAACGACCCAAACTTGGGGTGGATGTGGAAGATCTAGACTTGGCCTACATGGCAGGCACTTCCACGTCCGATCTGCAGGTCGACCATCTGGCAACTACCAGTCCCACTCGTTATCCAACCTCCGCAAATGCTGTTGACCATCCAGACAGGGTAGTAGGTGATTCTAAGAGGATTTCGCCCAGGACAGCATCCCATGATACAGAGATCATCCCTATCTGGATATGAGAGGAGATGAAGGTGAACGAGTTACGGGATTGGCAGTGGAGGTGTAGTCTCCTGGACTCAGGGTCTGTCAAACCACGAGGTGTTGGACGATTCATATTATTATTAGCTTGGGAATGTTGGGGGTATCTTGAGAGGACGACTGAACAAACATTTGATATTTATCTAGATCCATACATGTGCGGACTCAGTTTTAGCACTCGACCTTATTACAGCACTTAGCTATTGTAGTTTTGGCGAAACCATCTTGAAACCATTTTGGGTACATTACTGGGGTCTGGAGGTTTAAACTGATCGCAGCGTAATGAGTAAGATTGGTGAGTTCCACAGCAATGTGAAGAGATAACTCGGCTTGACAACAAGACGACAATGGAGTCGCGCGACAAGTTGTGCTTGGTAGTTCGGAACAATCCCGAACATTGCTTGCCAGGCGAGGAAGCAATTTTGAATTTGGTGAGGCTCGACGCATGACGCGCGATATGTTTCACCCTTTGAACATGTCCCTGATGTTCTGCAATATTCGATGGTGACTCATTCCACTCACAATGACCAACAAAAATTTAGTCTCCCGTAGTCAGACCATGAGAAATGAATTGAGGGTGTGTCCAATCCAGTGCGGAAGACTGTAACCAAAGGGCGAAGGAATTCTTTGACGAAAAAAGTATGCTCTGGCAAGATATTCGTATCTTCGTGTTCAGAATCATCGACATGCTGCCGTCGCAGACGCCTTTTACGAACGAGAACGTGCTCAAGGGACACCCCACCAAGTAGGCCGGAATAAAGCCAATCAACGTGCGGAGAGCTTTACTAAGGCTGCCGGGGCTTTTGTTCGATGCGCAAAGGAAGCGGAAGGTGGATCTGCTCGAAAGACCTCTACGAAACACGAGTGGACAATTGTATTGATAATGGATTATAAAATTAAACACACAAATAACGAAGACGGGTGGGAATAAGTTCAGTTCCAACCTTGACACAAACCTTGACGATCCAACCATGCTCAGCACCATAGACATCAGTGACCCAATCCTGCCACCAGAGCTGATTTTGCGTATCGTAAACCTACTTGATCCCGACTCCGATGATGATCGACTCTCGCTCACACAATGCACCTTGATCTCAAAGACATTTCGACAAGATGCACAAAAGCAATTGTTCTCATCCGTAAGGCTTGTGTACACCATTGGTTATGACCCAGATGAGGGACAGAGGCGTATAATGGCAATCGACACACCGCAAAGCAGTCGATTCCTCCTTGCAATTACACAATCCCCAATCCTAGCTACCTTCGTTCTACGCCTTTTCATTCGGCTTTGCTTCAAATCCCGATTGCCTGCTACGTCCAAGTATCTCTACAAAGACGCAGCCAGTACTCAAGATAGTTCCTCACTCCCCGTTATTTTACCCTACATGAGTAATTTGGAGGAGTTTACCTGGCATAACCGACAATGTATCCGCTGGACGGTCATCAGCCCAGTGCTCAAGGCGTCCATTCAAGCAGTTATACAGGGGAGTAACATCCGGAAGCTTGATATGAGCCGGACAATACATATGCCACTCTCTCTATTCTGCAATTCATCGGGTCTACAATCATTGAAAATCGTAAATCCAAAACAGGATATCATGCTGCTCACCGACACCCGACCACCTCCATCCGTTGCCCTGACAAATCTCACAGTCAATTTTCTGCCACTGTCAAATTATGACATTAGGTCCCTCGTTCAGTTTTTCCAGAACCCAAAGTGTCCTATCAGCCTTAAAAGTCTCCAACATCTGAGACTAACGGCTCCCGAAGTCAACGAAGAAGAGGTGCGCAGCATGCTGGATATTTGTTCGAACACCCTTACGCATTTGTACTGGGTCTTTCAACAAAGTAAAATCCCCTCAATTATTTTCGTGCACCTTGCTACGTACTGATGTTGCTTCGGAACATGTCTCCAGCTCCACCCCCACACGTTCTGCGCGAATATTCAGTGGTGGACCTCAAAGCCCTTTCAAAATTATCTCATCTGTATTTAAGCGGCACCATATGCAACGACTGGGGGCCCGTGCAAGGGGGTTTTACCGAGATTCTGGATTCACCCATTGCGTGGATCGTTAAACTCTTGCAAAGTCTCCCCGACTCGAATAAAAAATTCCTCTCTCTTTCGATCCGCTTTCACGTTGCGGCCGTGTCGCTTAGTGTCGTCGAGTGCATCCACTGGAGTGATCTGACTGATGCGCTCACAATTCCCGGACAAAGCTATCGTTCACTTAGTGTTTCACTGGCCTTCACAGACTCCCACATTTCAAGTTCATTATCTACGGCCGAACCAAACTTGGTGGAGAAAAGACTAGAGATGTTGAAGAACAACATTCACCTCAAGAAGTTGGGGGATGCCTTGGTCTTTTCATAGATTGTTGACAATACTCTACTTCATGATATTTTTATATTACGCCCGTGACCGGTTGACCTGTAAGTTACCTGGAAAGGTCCGCAGCATATGTCGAAGAGCTCACAGTATCCATGCAATTCAAGCTGGCAATGTGCAGGTATCGACCAGTGAGATCTAATCTTATCTAAATCATTTAACCCTGAAGTTCACGTTCTCGTCGCGTTCTATTGTTCTGTGCTTTGTTCTCCATTCGACCCTGTTATCCACGTCACTTGCGCTTGTTTTCTGCTCATTACGCCCTTCTGCCGACGACGATGATGAGCACTGCGCCTCTATCCCCCTATTTTTCGGTTTTTCTCTTATTTTCCGTTTATTTCTATTCGCATCAGCGCATCGTTCACGCGCCGAGCGCTGTTGATTTCCGTAGTTTCGAGTATTTTCTTTCATTTTCCATGATTTTCTATAATTTTACATATATTATGTACCTAGTTTACAACGAATACAAGTCTCTTTCCGCCCTCGTATTTCGTGTTTCGTCTTCGTCTGGTGTCCGTGCACACCTTCGTCAGCGCTTATTTTCATCATTTTCGTCGTCTTCGTCCTCCATCTTCGTCTCATTTCACCTCACACTCACCCCACCTTCCCATCTTCTCATTTCTCTCACATATCGACCCCACGAACTCGTACCGCGCGTCTCACTTTCCTTTTCCATCCACCTATCTCATCCGCCAGTCACACCTTCACCACCACTCACCTTTTCACTCAGATCTCCCCACGCGCACATCAACGAAGGCGTATTTAAATCTTTGCTAGCTCAGTCACTACTCGAGGCCCCTCGAAATGTCACCCTCCGTGCCACAAGAGGTCGTCGATCTTATCATTGACCAATATGTCGACATAATCAAAGCCAGAGATTTCGGACAGGTCTCTCGCTCTGTGTTTTCTGGCCACTACAACGGTGTAACTCCGGGCCCAATATGATTCAAAGATCTGAAGAATTGTGCTCTAGCCAGTCGCATCTTCCTTTCACAATGCCGGAAGTACCTTTTCAGTGGGCTTACAATCGAAAGTACCGTCCACGACCCCACTGTCCCAAACAGTAGCGTTTTCAATTATTCATCTCGACTATCTACCCGCACCATAAAGCAACTAAATGGGCTGGCACGCGTGCTGAAAACGAACTCGTCCCTTGCTCAATATATCAACGTTGTTCATGTGACATGGGATGCTGGGGAGTGGTTTGGAGATTGTCAAGCCTTACAGATTATTCTTCCACTGATGAAAGAACACGGAGGACCTCCCCAAATCAGATTTAATTCTCGTTATGGTCACTTTCCCATCGAATTTCCAATGACTCCCCACCCTGCCGTTTTATCCCTCATCGGTCCACAAACCGGAATCGTCCATTGCAGTACCGGCGAGAAGATCCCACTCTCCCTCTTCGTTAAGAATCCTCAAGTCGAGCGTTGGATCCTGGAGAAATGCGGTGTGGATCCAGAGCCGTATGACTCTAGAAATTTCGCTGCCATGAGGAATTTGCGGGTCGAAGATTCGTCGGAGCTCCTTGCAGCTTTTTTACGGCACTCCGACAGAAAACCTCTGATCGATTTCTCTGCTCTTCACACCTTCGAGGTGCGCACAGAGCCGGAAGATAACCTCGCAGCAATCCAAAAAGTAATCTCAACTGCCGGAAGCACTTTAGAAGTGTTCTCGATGACTCCACCTGATTTAAATAGTATGTATCACTTGTGACCTCCTAATTCCGTTTCACTATAGGTCAAACAAGGCGAAAAAGAGTGCAACATTGCGGCGACTTTGACCTCTCAGGATGCACCGGCTTGAAGGACGTCAGATCATGTGTTCTCACGGAACTGGCAGAGCCAGTGCCAGTTGGAAAACGCCTTTCGGAGCTTCTGTCTACCCTCGATACAATCCCAATCCCCAACGCAATCGAAAGGCTCCAGATTGACATTGGGCTTCGTCTCACGATTGAGCATTTGTGCAATACATTCCTCGAGGAAGACTGGGCGGGCTTGAACCGCAAGGTCTGCCAGATTTTATCTAGTTCGTCACCTTCTCGCCCGGAGTGCGCTATCTCGGTGATCATCGTCATGCGAAACACCCCTTATGATGTGGATGACCACTACGACGATTGTGAATCGTTTACAGAAGATATTCCGGAGCTATTTGACGGTATCTGTAGTCATAGTTCCTCGCACCGCATTAAATTCACCTTGGATGTAAAGAGTCCTGACATACAGTAGACTAGGTGTTCACTATAGATGTGTACATACCACAGTAGAAGGTTCGTTTGTAAAATATATTCTTATGTCTAGAATTGAACGTTGTGATCTCTTCAAGAAACCAGAAGAGCTTGAGAAGTTGACAGAAAGGGTCCTTCATAAATCCTTAAAATAGATATGCTAGGCCAAGTGTTGAAACGTTGAAACACCGTAGCCTGTGGGGTACTCTGCTTTGATTGATTCTGAAGCTATTATGGTGGTTATTTGCTGCGGTTTTACCATCGATGGCCAAGAACCAATGTCTTGGTAAAATATTGTCGAATGCTCGATCGTTAAGCAAATATGTCTGCAGCGAGTAACAGAGTGGGCACATTGTAGACAAGACACCAAAACCGCTTTCGAAGCGAAAATGGCTTTAAAATTCACTAAAGAGCCGTGCCATGTTAAATGTCAAGACCGGTACTCTTGCTTCGATTGATTCTGAGGCTAGTCGAATGATGGATGTTACAGTGCGCAAGAGCCAGTATTTTTTGCGTTTATTGCCATTGCCTTTGTCAATTAACGACTGGAGCGAGTTTGTAATTCGACTTCTCAGCGGTGCGATATTCGAAGTCGGCACTGTCAAGAAAGTCTAGCTATCGCACTTCATCATGGCTATTCGAGCGAGTTTGTGCTTCGCACGCAATTATTTTCGACCTATATTTCAGGGTTCCAGATACTAACTACAATTGTTTGTTAATCTAGGCACCTAACCGTTTAGCTATAAATCGACGCTAAAGCTTCTTGTATGAACATTTATATCACCCCGCCTTCTTCTACTCGATTTTAACTGGATATTCCGTAGGCATAAACCGGGATACACATCCTAATAAAATTAGCGAATAGATTGAAATGCTTTGGAGTTAAGATGGTCACTAGCCAAGAAAGTGCTGTTAGTGTTTGGATTTTCGGGATCGGGGGCCATAGTACACTAGCCTGGCGGTCGACATATCAAACACACTAGATGCGGCCTGGGGCACAATAAAAGGCGATCTTCTCCTCTCGGTCCGTTCTTGCATTGCTTTCAATTCCCCGGGATTGCTCCAGTCACCCGTAAGTTTCCAAACGATGCCTCAATCGCGTCTGTTGATTCATGAAATGTGCGATTAACAAAGCAATACTAGGATTGTGCCACGATGAAGATCACTGCTCCGTTCACCATCTGTGCCATCCTCGTGGCTTCAGTTCTCGCCGCTCCTGTACCGGAGGAGAGCTTGAATGCGGAAACGGAGACTGATCTCGATGCATCTCACATGCGTCCTTCCTATGGCTATGGCTCCGGTTACGGCTCTGGCTACTACGGTTATTCGTCATACGATGGTGGTCATCACAATCCAGGCGTCGCTACAGCGCTTAAAACTGCCGCTGGCGGAGGTGGAACTAACACAGGGACAAAGGCCAATTCTACTGGTGGCTCAGGTGGCGGATCTGGACAACCTGTACAGACGAAACAGGTCGAGAACAAGACGAGCGCTTCGAAGAAAGGTTCGAATGTCCCACCAGCACCCTCCAGTCCTCGCACACCAGTTGTACAGGTCGCAAAACCTGTATCTCTTGTCCGCGCCCATGAGGTGCCCGCTGTGTCCCCCAAAAAGCCCGCAGGTTCACCTTCCAAAAAGGCAGCACTACCAGTCGTACCTGGCACACCAAAGCAAAAGCTAGCTGTCGTTGCCACCGTTGTCGCGAAATCACCCGCGTCTGCAACCAAAGTACCTCAGGCCACAAAGCAACACAGTACAGGAGGGGCGAAGAAGCAGAAGGATCCGCAACAGAAGGCAGAGACTGTGGCCAAGAAGGCGAGCAGCAGCGAGAAGTTTGAAAAAATGCAGGTAACATCTGAAGACACAACCAGGACGCAGGGGAAGGAGAGCAAAGGGAAGGAAACGAAAGTGACGAGCCAGAATGGGGCAGAAGATAGGAAGGGTGAAGGGGAGTCCCTCATGAAGAGCGCGACGGAGAACACGGTGGAAAAACCGATTCAAAAGGTTGATGGTGTTTCGAAGCAGCTGGCAGACAATGGGTCGACGACCACCAATCTGAAGTCAGGAAAGGCAGGCCCACAAGAAAATAACTCAGGCCAATCGAGTGATGGGGCAGCTGGAGAGGAAAACGTGCCACACGTTGAGGAAATCTTTAAGGATAGTAAGAAGCAGGGCGGCGTATCGGGTCAGGAGAAGGTCGGCGGAAATGGGAAGGAGAGCGTGGAGAGCAAAGCGACCGCTTCTTTGCAACTCAACCTGGCTAAGGAGGCAGAAGGGAGTCGGGGCGTAAATCTGGGTGTAGCAGAGAATGATGCTGGGAATAGTATGGCGGGAAATTCAGGTATCGGCGCTAGCACAAAAGTTGGCACCGGGAGTGGTGTAGGGAGTGGTGTGGTGGGCAATTCTGGAGGTGGTGGGGGACGAGGCTCGGGAGATCGTGCCCATGGGCATGATGGGGCATACTCTTCCTACGGCTATGGCCACTCCTATTCCTACTGAACCAATAGACCTCTGGTTATGGTGCATCCTGCAGTATCGACAACATAGAAGTTGATAGAACAGAGAAACATGTGTCGCTTGGTGATTGACGCGATTCACGCCTCACGGCTAAGTCCGATCCATTTGAAACTCAGTCAATCTTATTGTACCCCTAAATTCAATCACACAACGCACACCAACCTCGAATATCTTTGAGGTGAATTGTCGTGATGGTTGAAATATACTCATGGGGCCTCAGAGCTGTGTTGCAACTTTTTCAGCAAGTAAACTGTATTTCAAGTTACAGTGAAAGTTGGGCTTTGCTCGTGGGACGAGGGTTGTGTATTATCGATTTCGACGACCTTGTTGCGTGTTAATTGTCCAAAGGGTCCAAAACATCGTGCCAGGATGAAACCCAAGGGATTGTAAAGGAAGGGCTATCGATGGATGACCAAGTCTACGATGGGGGCTACATGAAGTATCTACGGGGTATATGTACCTATCGAGGGGGCTGACGGCGGGTGACTGGTGGCTAACAGATGGATGACAGGTAATAAGGATTAGCCACCGTTGGCTAACCCTACACATCGGGGTCTTCTTTAGTTGTATTCGTGATGAAAAATCATAACACCTTCTGAGTGAGTTATGACTTGAAAGCACGCTATGTATGGAGTACCTTGCTTCTCATTACGCCCAGGGTTATGTGATATCGAGATCTACTGCGTGAATACCAAAGTATCAAATAGGGGAAGAGAATCTGGGGTGACTTGAGGGGAGGAGGGAGGTACGTGACGCGCAAAGATGAATTCGAAGACCCCACGCAGAACACGATCCTGCATACACGCAGCAAAATATCCGAACTGGAGGACATACGGCTCATGAGCGAGGCGAAAAAAACGGCAAAATTTAACTGTAGATAAGAACAGTTTGCTCGTTGACCTGCTCATTGAGCTGCACAAGCATGGTTCAGTCATTTACTGCGTGAATAAGACGGAGATGCGTATAGAGCCTTTAAGTGTCAATGAGCACGAAGAAAGTGCCAATGCGCGGCGCGATCATCGTCCACCCATCCGTCCATCCATCTAGAATCCGATGTCACGATCCTTTGTGTCCACACAAGATCCAAAGCCGCTTCCACCAAACCTAAAGCACCTTGAGACCCCACACAATTTATCTAGTTGATGTAACGTATCATAGCGTTCAAAGTCCAGTATGATTATCACAAGACCTCAACAACCCAAATTTGAATTTCCGATGATGCGAAGCAGAGAGTTGTGTGGGGTCGAGGCCCATAGTTGATACACTTTAACGCGGCCAAACGAGAAAGGTAAGAGATGGGAATGGTCAAGTCTAACTTGAGGATTGAGCCTCCAGGCAGACTCAAGGCGATAAAATTCAGTCGGAGTGTGTACTTTCAATTTCAAATTCAGACTCAGGGAGGGAGAAGGGATGGTAAGTTTAAACCTTATCCGATGTTACCTGTTATCTTATCTCTCGGAACGCCTTTCAAGAGTCTTATGATTTCCTCATTTCAAGTCAGTTTATTTTATCCTCCAACTACGATGAAACTATGTAGATAGGCTAGCACGCCATAGATTGTCGTTAGTTAGGCTGGCTATATTCCGCTACCTCCTGCTCCTATGCTAAGCCCTCCAGCCCGGTCTCGTTGATTCGATGAACGCTGTGTGCTGCCTATCGTCCGAGTGGTTATCGTCATTTCAACCAACCTCCAACAAGGGTCCTAATACGACTACCTACTGCATGTGACCCGGTAGTTGGACGGACCCCGTAGTTGGACACTTGAGTTCTAGAGCATCAACGGGGCCACCTTTTCACTTCTTTTTTCATATACAAGTTTATAAATATATTCTGAACATGTTTACAAAATTTTGAAGGATTGGCTTGAAATTAGCATCCGATACAACCACAACAACTGAGCTGCAGCATCAGTGTGCCTGAATTCCCAATGGAGTAACACGATCACTCCTCATCCAATGTCGTCTGTGGGTCGAAAATGTCCTCAAGTCTTAATTCTTTTTTTCAGGAAAATTCTTGAAGATATAATGTATTGTTTCTGGACAAAATCAAAATATTTCTATCATTTCACACTTCAAAAAAAATGTTGATATTTCATTTGTCTGTGTTGCAACATATAGTATTATCAATTTGTTTATGGTACTCTGCACAATCATCCATGAAGCTGTGGGCAGAAACACGAATACAGTATTTTAAATGGATATTGAAAAAGACATAAACATGGCCAAAATAATTTTTGGGATTTTATTTGACCACATATCGTGCATATTTGACAGAAGACCTCTTTTTGACATGGTTGTAAAGTTGAAAGACTACCTTCATGTTGTACAGACCCCTGACAAAGATACATAGCCAGCTCAATACTAGTGAAATAGAGGATAATAATGCAATTTTTTTTGTGCTTTTAGTCGCAGTATTCGACGAGCAATGTGGCCTTTATTGTTGTCAGTTGCCAGTGCCGAAAGACTGATTACAACATATCTTATCGAAAATCCTTTTTTGGTTAGTGATGTAATTGTAATGTAAGGGTGTCCAACTTCCCAGTTTGGACGGGTTTTACAGGTCTGCTCAGTAAAATATTCATAGCTCATCAGTAAGATGGCAAGAAATTGTGAAATTCAGGTTTTGAGTACTCAACATATTTCTCATTCACAATGTATCACTGATTTTGCAGGTACTTTAAAATTACTTTCGGAATAATCAACTTATGCTCTGCTGTCCAACTTCTGGGTCACGTGCAGTACATAGCTATTTTCGCGTTCAACTACTGTACCATTTCGATCAATTCGGCCTAGGGGGTTACGCGTTACACCCTTGGACGCATTTCGGCCACCGTCCATGTTGGGGGTTATGCGTTACAAACTGTTACAAATACCTAAAATTTCGGCCAAGAGACAAAAGTTCCTTGGAGATTTTTTTGCATGAAACCCAACATAGATATGTGGGAATACCAGGGAATACCTAAGCCTTGAGCAGAGTGTTGAGCGGGCTACGAAAAGTGGCTGAAAGCGGGGGAAAAAAAATATTCAAATTTAAAGAACTTTTTCGGAGATGTTTTGGCCTTCGGCCAATCGCCTAATCATGCGTTACATGTAACGCATTTTCGGCCAAAACCATAGGGCCCGTTATGCGTTATGGCCGAATTGATTGAAATGGTACAGTAAACCGTCATACCCATCGTCATCCTATCGAGTTGTACAGTTGTCCAATTGGGTGCCTGACGGACAACAATAACAATAACATACCCTCTTCCCGTCACCCCTGCCCCACATCCCTCCCAGCCTCTGCCATTCCTCTGACATGACCAGACATCCACATCCACATCCCTCCGCATCCCTGTACCTCTCCGCACCGACCCACGGATCCACCCCGGAAATATTTCGGATACTCGGCCATTACACTTCCGTCAACTTTCAAGAATCAGACTTGGAAGGCACGAAATGGCACGAAGGACTTCGATTGTCGAAGAAGTGGAGTGGGATTTGACTTGGCGTTTTGAGAACGATCGATGATGTGGGGAAAGAGGGCCGGAAGGTCACAATAGAAGTGATAAAGGAACATGAGGCTGAAGTGGGTTGCGGGGTAGGTATCGTTGGTCAGTTGAGGACGGGTTACACAGTATTGCTGATTACAGCTCGTCAGGAATACATACCCCCGCTCGAGACTCTCCTGTAGAGTTTGATTGGAATCACCTGCAAATTTTGTCCAAGATAACCTATGTATGCCGACACTGATCATCATCATATCATAATCTCCCAAGCGTTATGTCTATCACTCATATCACCACCAATATTATTTTCTGATTTATGAAGAATCAAGATGCATACCACTTCTCGAAGCGACCACCGGCTCCGAAGTGTATATCAGTAGGCAACGCACCATCACTCTTCCTCACACCCTGCCAAAGCAGCGCAACGGGTCTGTAATCATTGCGGGCGCAGCACGCCGTGATGGTCGAGAGCGTAGACGTGCGGGCTGGATTCGCCGACATGAGCGGATATGATAGTGAGCCCGGACATACCATGCTCAACGGCTAGAGGGACGCCTAAGTATCGCAAAAAAAAGAAAGAAAAAGTCCTCGGAATCGCTGTAAAAAATAAGACTCCGCTAGGTTCAGGATTTAAATAAGCCTTGTAGCCTAACGGTACCGGTAAATCATGAAAATGCTCAACCCATTCAATCCAATTCAATTCAATGCTTAGCGTCGTAGCTACAGCCTATAAGCGAGCGTCTAGCGATAGAACATATGTAAATCCCTTCTCAACGACTCTGAAGTATGAGAAGACCTCGCCGCGTATTGGAATCGAAGGGAAGAACGTCGTTAAATTTGTAAGGGCCTCGGGGTGACATCATCAGTCTCCTCGTTACTTATCATAGCGTCGCACTGGGCCACTGAGGTGAGTTCGGGGTGTTGTGGATGACCATGACGTATTGCACTCAGAAGCACCCCACCTCGAGGCAGGCACATACTTAATTAAAGAGGGAGCACTGTATATGAGTAGAGCCCTCCGAAATCACACTCGACGCCTCCGACGTCAGATATAACCTCACGAGGGTGTCATTTGAGCGGACATGGCAGGGTGTGGGAGGTTCACAATGTAATGCACCGTCATTGTCAATGGCAGGCTCGTGCTCGGAGTGGGGGTGTTGGCTTATGACTCCTTTATTATGCATGTATGTTCTTTTTATTATCAGGGCATGCGAGGGTAAGTGAATGACAGTGACGAGGAGGGTGATGGTGATGATGATGATGCCGGAGGCTCGGAGTATGTTCGAAGGTGCCTGGACATGTACAGTACTTACTTTGTCCTTTAACTCAACTCGGAGAGAACAATGGTTTGACGTGATGGCTTCAATGTCCGAAACACGCCCGCCCGCTCATTCAGTGGATTCAATTTCGGATTGACAATTGTGCTATGAATGGAAATCAAACGGAACGTCCAAGGGAAATAAGTGGATGAATTTGGGATATTGGCAGTGGCAGTGGCAGTCGATGGCATTGACATTCAATGGCAGGCCATAATTCATCACCGATTAGAAGTGGATACTTTCATTACTTACTTATATTCAACCTAACTAAGTAAATCCCGAAGTACTTACACTGATACAACTTCGGAGAAGTGCATGCATGATAGAAACGGAAAACAGAAATAGAAGTGAAATCGTCAATTTGGGCTGTCGTACCAGTGTCGCTGTCAACGTCCTTCCAATTTCTGAATCGAGTAGGTTGAACCGTAACGAAACAAGTACAACAGTGAGAATGAAAGTACCCTCAGTTGGTTTCGGATGCACTCGGTATATGGTATGTGTATGTGCATGGGTATAGGCGTGGTGGGGGCGGGGATAACCCGTATTCTTATGCATATGAGTGGATGCCTGGGTGGATGATGGGTGGGTGCGAGTGGGTCCTGGGATGTCGGCCACTCGGGGTAGCACTACGACCCACAGCGCGGGAGCTATTTCGAGTGGTATGTAGACACGGAGACGCGAAACGCAACACGATGATGGGCGTTGAGTTTCTTGGTTTAGAAACTAGCTACATTGACAAGTAGGTAGTGCTATTTTGAAATTTGAAGCAGGACGACGATCGTTGGTTTCGTAGAACGACGCCCACAGTCGCGCTATTTAAGTCTGGTATGTATCAGTGGACATGTCTTGTAGCTGTAGTAAAATTTTGGTGAACTATGTTTAGCCGCTCACTCATGCTTCGAGAAGAACAGAAAGATTTACATATTATTATACCCTGGTTCAAACATCCACGCCTCTCCTAGAATAATCCGAACTATATACACTTTGACAACATAAAAATAGATGCATTGAAGTCAAGTAACAAATAAAAAAGTACGAGCCAACCGGAGTGATGCGTCGCTCACGGTGTTGCACGGTCCTGGGTATAGGCGAAGTATAGGCATGGGGAATCATCGCGTGGTCTGAATGGCTTCTTGAGAAGCCTCATCTCAAGTCGCTGAGCATTATAATGTATTCTTAGTCTACACAGCTCGCGCGTGAGCACTTTAAAATTTCAAAACGTGAGTATGCGAAGCGCTGAGAATCCGAGAAGAATAACATGGAAGGACATGGAATAGCGTTTCGGGGTATATACACGGGAGGGGAGTGTGGGGGGTATAGCCGCCAGCGGGGAGATATTCCGAGGGGACGCTGGATGACTTGGTTAGCGGGTGTGGGAGTGGTCATGAGGCATTGGGCTTTTCCGGTCGGGTAAGCATGGGGCGTATGGTGGGTAGGAAGCGAGGCGGGAGGGCGCGGCCGGGGCTTCTAGTAGACAATAATTGGCAGCTGCGTAGTGCTATTCGTGCGCTGGCAGGGTGTTCTTTGACAGGTTTTAGTGGATGTGTATGACATGGCATAGTGACTTGCTGGTTCTGCGGATTCTATGACAGGGCATAATTGTCCGTAGTATTTGCGCGTGATTATATTCATGAAAAATACAGAAAAAAAGAGGGAAAATTCGTATTATGTGTGTGTAATCTACGAGATAAAAAGGGACTAAAGAGTCTGATATTCGGTGGTATCAGTGGATGGAAACCAAGCAGGGGCTGGAACAGATAAGAATGAATCATATTCGGAGTTTATTTAATTGAGGTGGCAGTGTATTTGTAACTATTTACTTTGGGAGGTTGTATATAATCTTGTGGTGACACGTAGACGATTCTTCGAGTTCCACGTAACCCCGCAGCTTGTCTGTGTATTCCCTATAGTCCGCCTATTCCTCTTCTCTCCTATCCGTCTTTTCAGATCTTACTATCATCACCATGTCCACTACTTTTGTTAACCCAGCGACTTTATCATTCTCATCACCATCCCCAGCACCATCAACACCCTCTTATGACGACTCTAACAACTTCGAGGCTGGCCCTTCCCGCAAACGTCCCCGTACCTCCGGAACCAGCTCAGAAGAGCGCAAAGAGGCTAGGGCCCACCGTAACAGGATCGCCGCCCAGAACTCGAGAGATCGCCGAAAGGCCCAGTTCACATACCTAGAACGCAGAGTCGCAGAGCTCGAGGAAGAAAACCGCCGTCTACGAGCTGGCATCTTTGGCTCGGACTCCATCGCACCAGGTGCTACCGTTGCACCTCTATCACAACCCCAAATACACCAACCACAACCACAACAGCCGATCCATCAGACTGTTTTCGCCATTCCCTCGCTCGGCGACGATGAGCGCGTTCGTCAGGAGAGAGAACGCGAACGCGAGAGAGAGAATCAGGAGCTCAAGGAGCGTATTAGGACCCTTGAAAAGGGCTGGGACGCTGTCGTGAAAGCACTCGCCGCGCAGGGTCTCCCTACAGGCCTCACCGCTGCCGCACCCGCACAGCCACAACCCACCCAGCCCACCATCACCGCCCCCATCAAGCCCGCACACACCGCATTCCCCTCCCCAGCGCCCTCGCACGCCTCTCTCGATTTCGAGATGGCTTCATCCCCCGTCACACCACCCGCGAGCGCACTGTTCAACCCCGCCCCCATCTCTCTTGTCCCCGTCCCCACATCACCTGTCGTTCAACCCATCACCTCCACCACTACTCAGCCTATCTCTTCGTCTAGCGTTGAAACCGCTCGCCACCTAGCACGGGTGGCGAATGTCGTGCTCTGTAAAGAGCCGACTTCCCTGCAGCGGGCGGTTTCGATGTCCAAGGCGCGAGCCACGTTGGTGTCGTCGGTGGAAGGCAGGAAGATGATGTGGAAGCTCTCTTTAGGGAGATGCTCGCGTCGCCTCGGGCGCAGAGCAAGGAGCTGTCATCAGCGCAAGTAGAGATTGAGGGAGGGAATGTTGGAGGGCAGATTGCGGAATTGGGCAAGAGGAAGAGAGAGGGAGAGGAGGCTGAGACGCAAGAGGAGAAGAAGGAGACGACGATGAGGAAGGAGGAGGAGAGCGTCGCCATGACCTCGTCGCCTGTTGTTGATGACCCGAAATCTGCGGTCGTTGATTGGGCGAATGAGATTGAGATGCAGAGGTTGTTGGATAGTATGATTGAGAGCAACGTTGCGGCGAACGAGGCTGCGGCGTTTGGAATCGATTTGGGAATTGGGATGGGTCTTGATGTGGGTTTTGATATGGACGAGTTCCTCGTTGATCCTGATAACACTGTCGCCTCTGGTTCTAATGTCTCGACTGCCTCTGCCACCACTGGGAATTCCACAAACGCTCCGTTTGGAATGATGGGTATGAGCGGGATCATGGATTTTGGAGGCGTTGGTGTCTTCTAATCCGTTGATCGCTGTACTCCTGATTTTACTTACGTTGAGATATACGTGGTCTTTCTTTGGTGTGTGGATTTGGGTGGTTTGGGTGTTGGTATGCCTGGGCGGCCGACGACAAGACTTGGTTATCGATGGATGACAGGACTCTTTCCATTACTCACTCTCACTCCCCGCCGTTCCTGTGGCTCTGTCCGCTCATCGCCCTACCTTTGACGATGTACACCGCTATGTCGTGGTGCGATGGGGGATACCCATATACAATGTGTTCAGTCAAGCTGGATACGCTATGATTCTTTCTCTCGATCTCGACCCCTGTGTTTAACTCTAAAATGCTCGCGAGAGCTTTTCGGTTTATGGTGTTTCTTGGATTGATCATTATCCCCGCTCTTGTTTTTTTTTCCTCCTCTGTATATAGTCTCGTTTCTTTTTCCTGGTCTTGGTTTTATGTCATATAATCTCTCTCTTGATCTCTATCTCGTCTCGTTTCTATGTTCGTGATCTAGTCTATGTCCTCTAACTTATTATTTCCTTTTCTTTCTCTCTATCATTCATATGTTCACCGGGACACTTTTCTACGTATCACCTCATTACATCGTCATCGTCATCATTTCCTTAAATTTTGTCGTATACATTTTTCACCCACCTTTCACCGCGGTTCACCATGTAGTCCATCTTTGGGCTGTATGCGTCTTGTACCCGCCGTGCTTAGGGTTTTGGGTTCGCGCATTGCGCGGCACGTCCGGTTGCGTTGGGATCACGACGCTTCTGTCTGTCCTCTGGTCATCACCAGTCCCCTCGTCATCACCTTCCCTCTCGTCATCGTCACGCCCTCGTCCACTGTCACCACTTGGACTCGGCCCCCATCGTTATTACCTGGCCCACGTCGACTCGACCTCGCCACCCACACTCATTCTCCTTCCGGCGTTCAACACGCTGCAGCTCCCAGTGATCCTGTAAAGGACCGCGTTTGGTTGTAGACGCGCGTTGTTGGATGTTTTGGTTGGGGGTGGGTTTTGGGTTGGTTATCGTTATCATTTGGTCGTCATGTGGTTGGGTTTTTGGGTTGTCAATATTGGGTTTGGGAAGGGAAGGGGAGGAATAAAGGAGGAGAAGGACGTGTAGTATATCGCATATAGTTGACTTTAGATATTTTGTGATTAGATTTGGTTAGTAGAATTGAGGTTTTGGATGAATTTTTTTTTGGTGTGATTAAGGGTGAGGGGATTTAAAGAGCAGGCGTGCGTGATGTGTTTGACGCGTTTATCTCTTTCGTTCCACCATCATCCACACACACACAGTGCTCAGCGTATCAGCCCTCGTTAGACACTCACTTTCACATCGTATGGGTACCCTCCTCTTTCCTTGTTATCATGATTTAAACCTCTCTTGTTGGAATGGGTATGCGTGGACGATGTCCGTGGAGTGTTAATTGGTGGCTGATGGTTATCTCAACATGATGAGCATTGTGATTTTTTCGCTTCTCTGTGTTGTGTTTTCTCGTTCTGCGACCATGATTTACATCGACTACAGTGTCGTCATCATCATTCTACTCTGCGATTCGCCTTGTTGCTAGGCTCGCCCACCGCGATGCGTCGCGCTTGTTTGGACTGGCTCATTTCCTGGACTCGTCATCGCCCTTGCTTACTAGATCGTAGGCTGCCCTTGGGAATGCGAATGGGGCTGCGGTGGCGGTGATCTGTCCAAGCATGATGTGAGGACGAGCGGGATCGTTGTGATTGTGATAGGCAGCGACTGGAGCGAGATTTATGTTTGATTTCTCTTTGCTTTATGTGCTTGTGTGTCGTTGTTCATCCTCGGGCGTATGGCGTTGCGCGGACACTAGCTCAAGGGTTGTTTGATTCCTTGTATTAGCAGCCGTCGCGTCGATGCTTTCTTCATCAGCTATCGTGTTCACACTTTCAGATCGCCTTCCTCCCAGTATCTTCGTGGCACAAGATATGAGGTGAATTGGAATGGCGATCTCAAAAGGGTTTTCCGTGGTTGATGGTGATGACACGTCGGCGGGTGGGTGATGGGCGTTGACTACCTCGCTCTATTTTCTCTGTGCTCAACTTACGCGTATACGCGTCGTATTCCTTGGACTCAGCCATCGTGCACATGGGTTTCATGTCGTACCGCACGTTGACCTCGCAGATTAAATAACATCTGTTTTGGTGGCGTGGGCGCTTATACTGCAATAGCCTGTGATGTCCATGGCTGTTTGATTAGGGAGCGCGATGTATATGTATGCGCTACTTGTGCCAGTCGACGACATTTTATCATTGGCTATATGTGGGTTTGACTCTTTTCTGTTTGCCCTGCCTTGCCTTGCACTTTGCTTCGTTGCACTGTCATCATCTTCACGTTGTCCAGCCACGGCGTCATCAGATTCCAATCGTGCGTCTTGGACAGCCTCCCATGTCCCACTTTGTTGGGGGTCGAATGAAAATGGAGTTGAGTGCACGATGGTTAAGGACGTTCTGAGAGACGAGCGGCTGATGCGGATCGAGACGATGAGGGAGCGGTCTAATTGCAAGGGTTTAAACGGCGGATGTGTGTTGTCTCGATTAGGGCTTTGGTTTGAATGTTGTGTTCGTCCTCTCTTCTCGCCTCTCTTCCTTCCTTTCGATAACGTTGATTTATTTTTTTCCATCTTCTTTCAGACATGCCTCACCAAGTAGGAGCATGCGCTCAGCCACTCCGGTTGGAGTTGGCCTTGAATCGTAGCGTCCCACCCACATCCCTTATCAAGGAAACGGGTGGATGACCTCGATGCCTATCGCGTTCCTCAACTCACGGTGGCTCATGGCGGCTCATATGGTGATCATGATGATATACGCACTAGCTATGTCTTCGTCGACGTCATTTACGTCGCTCTCTCTCATGAGCAGGCCTATCCAAAGTGATTAACCCTGTGATGGCCAACGTACATGCGCCATAATTCCTGATCAGCCGCTATATCCAACATCTCTTGAGCATTCCGCGCACTGGGCTTGATTTTTATATCAGTCGGGTTGGTGCCTCACGTACGGTCGGATATTCTCGGACTGATCATGAGAATTGAGCGCTGGTCATGAGCATATGTATGTCGTCTTGTTTGTGAGGCCGATGCACAGGGACAATGGATGGCCGTTACATCGCAACATTCATTCGCGGAGTCGAAGATGTCGCTGTTTGGGGATTGCATGACCCATACATTCGTGCGCTATCATCTGGAAATACTTTCCAGTGCTTACATGAATCTAAAATGACAAAGGAGGGGTGTGGTTGTACGCAGCGTCGCAATTCATGGGATGGATTATGATTTATTCAACGCTTGAGACATTGCAGCTTTCTCTTCTGCCGTTCCACTTGTTAGCTTTTGCTTCGTTTATCGCGTCTCTTTGACTTATTTACTCCTTTCATCTCTTTCGAACTCTAATACTACGATACCATCTGTGCATTTTATGTATTGCGGGCGTGGCTGACTTCGAACGGCTATCTATCTATGGTTCTGCCCTGCTACTCATCGACAAGCACTCAATCCTTGCCCTTTCCCTTGCTCTTCTTATCCTTCTTCCCCTTATCCTTCTTCTTATCGTCTTTCTTCTTCTTATCCTTCTTGTCATCTTTCTTCTTATCCTTCTTCTTGTCATCTTTCTTATCCTTGCCTTTATCCTCCTTCACCTTGTCCTCTTTACTTTTATCTTTCTTATCGTCATCGTCGTCGTCGTCATCGTCGTCATCATCACCACCATCATCATCACCCTTATCCTTGCCCCCTCCCAGCAACTTCCCAGCACCCCCTAATACCGCCCCTGCAAGGCCAGCCGCGCCCACGTTTTTGGCGATGGTTTTGCCGTGCTTGGCGAGGAGCGCCGTGGGGAATTTGAGGTCTGCTTCGAGGTCTGTTTGATCGGATTGGGTGTTTTGCTGGGATGGGTGGGGTGTGGCGAGGGCGCTGAGGACGAGTGAGGCAAGGAGTGTGAGGGAGAGGTTGAGATGCATGGTGGTAGGGCCCTGGATTGTGGTTTGTTATGTACAAGGTGAGACGATGATGGAGAAGGAGAAGACTTACAATCTGTTCAATTGACTCAATTGCTGATCATTCGAGGTCGTATTTATGGTCATTTTATATGTTTTTTCCATGTAGTAAAGGCGGCCGGGATTATGGTAGTATCGCATTAAAATTGAAATACCGACGTAGCGTCTCGTAGCGTCGGGTTGTAAGGAAAGGAAGTGGACCTAAAATTAGATTGGTGGTGCTGGTGCTAGAAGGGGAACTGGGCGCTCCACAATCTAATGTGGGTTTTAGTGACTTGGAAATCGAATCAGTGAGTTAGGTGGATTTCTAGTTCGTTTCGAATGCTTCGTACTCCACATCGTGATAGCACTTAAAAGTATCCTCGTTCGAATTCTAAATCGCTTTTAGGGGATGATGACGGTGCTTCGAAGCGCTCGACACCCGATTAGTATGAACCAGCAATGCCAAGTGATGCGTATTTCGTTGGATTGTTCGATAGGGGCACCCTGGACCATGTCAGTCCAAGTGTACTTTCTGTCATGGTAAAATCTGTTTCGAAATACTTTACTTCTGACGACTTTCGTTGCTTCGAACTGCAGCTAGACAGGCGGCCAGGCACCTGACACCAACTGAATTCGAAGCCCATCAATGATTCAATGGACGTTCGAAATCAGGCGCGACATTTGTTCGAAAAGGCACCTAATTGAATGGTAAATCACAGACTTATCTTATCCCATTGCAGTTTATGGATCCAAAAAATAGGGTAGATTGAGTTATTTGTCCGCGCTAATACGGGCGTACTGCGATGGACAATTCTACACTACATACAACAAATTCCAGACGTCTAAGCCCAGAGACTTTCTAGTTCTCTCCCTTTCCCTTTCCCTTTCCCTTCCCCTTGCCATTGGCCTTCTTACCACCCTTCTTTCCCTTGCCCTTACCTGGACCCTTAGGCTTCTTAGGTCCCTTCTTCTCATCATCGCTATCCGAGTCTGAGTCCGAATCGGAATCAGAAGAGTCAGAGTCGGAAGAATCATCGTCAGGCTTCTTAGCGCCTCCCTTGCGCTTGCCAGCACCACCCGCTGCGCCATTGGCGGCTCCGACGGCCTTCTTGTCGCCGTGTTTTTGGACGAGGGCGGTGGTTTGGTCGCGCTGGGCGACTTGGGTTTGGTCCTCTGGGGCAGGGTTGGGTGCGGCAAGTGCGCCGATGGCGAGGGTGATGAGGAGGCCGAGGATGATGTTGAATTGCATTGTGATGGGATATTGACCTGGTAATCGGGGAGATGGTTATTTATTTTGGTGAGTTTGAGTGGATCAGTTTACTTACAAGTGGATGAAGTTATCTGGCTTGTTGACTTTGATGGTACGAATATCCAGTCTTTTTATACCGGGAAACAAGACTGTTGAGGGTTCGAAAATGCTGTACGAATGCATTGGTTCTTAGTAATTGTTAGTAGAACCGCAGTAAATAGTCGCGATGATAGCTTCAGAATCAATCGAAGCAGAGTACCCCACGGGCTACGGAGTTTCGACACTTGGGCCTAGGACATCTTTTTTAGCGATTTATGAAGCCTGAGGAGATCACGACGTTTAATACTGGAAACAAGAATATATTTTAGCTTCTACTTCGGCATGTACACATCCATAGTGAACACCTAGTCTACTGTATGTCAGGTTTCTTTACATCCAAGGTGAATTTAATTTGGTGCGACGAACTATGACTACGGGTACCATCAAATAGCTCCGGAATATCGAACGATTCGCAATCGTCATAATGGTCATCCATATCATAAGGGGTATTCCGCATGACGATGATCACAGAGAGGTGGAGTCATCGAGAACAGTTTTAAAGTGCTTCCGGGTTGAGATTACATTTTGAATTGCTGCGAGGTTATCTTCCAGCTCTGTGCGTACTTACCTCGAAGGTATGAAGAGCAGAGAAATCGATCAGAGGTTTTCTATCGGAGTGCTGTAAAAAAGCTGCAAGAAGCTCCGACGAATCTTCGACCCGCAGATTCCTCATGGCAGCGGAATTTCTGTAGTCGGTTGCAACACCCATATACGGCTCTGAATCGACACTGCATTTCTCCAGGATCCAACGTTCGACTTGAGGACTCTTGACGAAGAGGGAGAGTGGGATATTCTCGCCGGTACTGCAATGGACGATTCTGGTTCGTGGACCGATGAGGGATAAAACGGCAGGATGGGGAGTCATTGGAAATTCGACGAAAAAGTGACCATAACGAGATTTGAATCTATTTGGGGAGGTCCTCCGTGTTCTTTCATCAGTGGAAGAATAATCTGTAGGGCTTAACGATCTTCAAACCACTCCCCAGCATCCCATGTTACATGAACAACGTTGATGTATTGAGCAAGGGACGAGTTCGTTTTCAGCACGCGCGCCAGTCCATTCAGTTGCTTTAAGGTGCGGGTAGACAGTCGAGATGAATAATTGAAAACGCTCACTGTTCGGAACAGTGGGGTCGTGGACGGTATTTTCGATTGTAAGCCCGCTGAAAAGGTACTTCCGGCATTGTGAAAGGAAGATGCGACTGGCTAGAGCACAATTCTTCAGATCTTTGAATCGTATTGGGCCCGGAGTTACACTGTTGTAGTGGCCAGAAAACACAGAGCGAGAAACCTGCCCGAAATCTCTGGCTTTGATTGTGTCGACATATTGGTCAATGATGAGATCGACGACCTCTTGTGGCACGGAGAGTGGCATTTCGAGGGGCCTCGAGTAGTGACTGAGCTAGCAAAGATTTAAATATGCCCGAATCATTGGCAGAAGGGTGTAATGAGTGGAAAACAAGCGCAAGTGACGCGGCTAACGACATATCCCGCGGATCTTTCCAGGTAACTTACAGGTCAACCGGCCACGGGCGTAATATAAAAATATCATGAAGTAGAGTATTGTCAACAATCTATGAAAAGACCAAGGCATCCCCCAACTTCTTGAGGTGAATGTTGTTCTTCAACATCTCTAGTCTTTTCTCCGCCAAGTTTGGTTCGGCCGTAGATACTGAACTTGGAATGTTGTAGTCTATGAAGACCAGTGAAACACTAAGTGAACGATAGCTTTGTCCGGGAATTGTGAGCGCATCAGTCAGATCAATCCAGGGGATGCGCTCGACAGCAGTAAGCGAGACGTCCGCAAGGTTAAAGCGGATCGAAAGAGCGAGGAATTTTTTATTCGAGTCGGGGAGACTTTGTAAGAGTTTAACGACCCATGCAATGGGTGAATCCAGAATCTCGGTGAAACCCCCTTGCATGGGCCCCCAGTCGTTACGTATGCTGCCGCTTAAATGCAGATGAGATAATTTTGAAAGGGCTTTGAGGTCCACCACCGAATATTCGCGCAGAACGTGTGGGGGTGGAGCTGGAGACATGTTCCAAAGCAACATCAGTACATAGCAAGGTGCACGAAAATAATTGAGGGGATTTTACTGCGATGAAAGACCCAGTACAAATGCGTAAGGGTGTTCGAACAAATATCCAGCATGCTGCGCACGTCTTCTTCGTTTACTTCGGGAACCATTAGTTTCAGACGATGGAGATTTTTGAGGCTGATAGGACACTTTGGGTTCTGGAAAAACTGAACGAAGGTCCTAATGTCACCATTTGACACTGGCAGAAATTTTACTGTGAGATTTGTCAGGGTAACGGATTGAGGTGGTCGGGTGTCGGTGAGCAGCATGATATCCTGTTTTGGATTTATGATTTTCAATGATTGTAGACCTGATGAATTGCAGAATAGGGGGAGTGGGATATGCATTGTCCAGCTCATATCAAGCTTCTGGATGTTACTCCCCTGTATAACAGCTTGAATGGACGCCTTGAGCACTGGGCTGATGACCGTCCAGCGGATACATTGTTGGTTATGCCAGGTAAACTCCTCCAAATTACTCATGTAGGGTAAAATAACGGGGAGTGAGGAACTATCTTGAGTACTGGCTGCATCTTTGTAGAGATACTTGGACGTAGCAGGCAATCGGGATTTGAAGCAAAGCCGAATGAAAAGGCGTAGAACGAAGGAGGCTAGGATTGGGGATTGTGTAATTGCAAGGAGGAATTGATTGCTTTGCGGTGTGTCGACTGCCATTATACGCCTCTGTCCCTCATCTGGGTCATAACCAATGGTGTACACAAGCCTTACGGATGAGAACAACCGCTTTTGTGCATCTTGTCGGAATGCCTTTGAGATCAAGGTGCATTGTGCGAGCGAGAGTTGATCATCATCGAAGTCGGGATCAAGTAGGTTTATGATACGTAAAACCAGCTCTGGTGGCAAGATTGGGTCACCGATGTCTAAGTTGCTGATCATGGTTGGATCGTGGAGGTTTGTGTCAAGGATGCAACAGGTTCATTCCCACCTGTGTCTGTTGTTTGTGTCACTGTTCTATAATCAATGATCAATAACAACACAGGTTTCCAACCTCAATACACAATTCAAGCACGACACACTGAACTCGATGCCATCTGGGGCGATACAAGTCGTCGTTGTAATTTCGAGATGCAGATAAGCAAGTGTTAGAAATATACGCTAGCCCAATTAGCAGTGTGAATGATGAGCCTGTCATCTCCATCTACATCACCAACGAATAAGTTCCATTCGGGACTGCCTGTGTCAGTATCAGGATTCTTTTTGGGGGATTCACCAGGAATGCCAGGAATGGGTTTTGTATTATGAACAATATTGGCCCGCGCGTCGAGATAAATTTTGCCACTGAACCCAGACTTCTCGTAGCGGAGATACATTTCGCCAGCAGTTGATGAAGACCGGTGCGCAATGTCGAATGGTCGTTTGTCACCCGAACCCTCCCAGACAGTAAAATCAGCGCGACCACTACCAGTGTTCGTTCGCACAACGGCAGGCGAAGGTTTGTCACCCTCTGATTCTGCCTCGAAAGGAGCTGGCGTGAAATTGATGTTGGCGGTCGCGTTTCCAGTGGTTGAGATTTGAACAGTGTCATAGACGGTCAAATCACCGACGATGTAGCCCTTGCCATCGATCTTGAGGTGGACGTTCTTACTGGCCGTCTTATTAGAGACCTTGATCAAAGCGAGCTTATCGTGGTCTCTCCAGGTGTCTTTGACGATAAGGGTGATATCGTTTGCGTTTAGACGCGCACTTTCATCAACCTGGATATGGGCTGTCGTATGAGAGAGGATGGTAAAATTACGGGTCGTAGGAGGAAGAGTGATCTTGACATCAAAGCGCTGACACAATTCAGGCATAAAGACGGTGAAGGCAGTGGTGAACATTACGAGGCGACCAGGAATCTTGTTTCCATCGGAGAAGCTCGGTTTGGGGAAACCAACCTCATCATCATACTTCTTGATGTTTGTTCGAACGGTCATGTCGTATCGAACGTCCTTTAAGTCTTCATCGCCCCCAAAGATTGCGATGGTGCCGAAGGCGTGTCCCTTCACAACGAAAGCATGGTCGTTCTCATTGCTAAGCGCGCGTGTCATAGTAAACTCTGAGCCGTTGTAGATGTAAGGCGCGTCTGCACAGCCCAAATCGCCGAATGCTGGAAGACCCTCCAGACCTGTAGCGGGGGGCTAAAATAATGATTTGAACACGACATATTAACATCATTGGCATCTATCAATGGACGTACCGTACGCATCCAGCGGACAAAGCGGAAGGACTGCCACAAGAATGATAGACCTAAAACAATGACGAACGCTTTCCAAAACAAGGTGCAGCTATGTAGGCAGGTGGTTCCTGAGCATTTGTGCAATTCCAATGTCAAATATAGACGCACTCGATACCACAACACATGCAACAAGCTTTCTTCTTCTTTCTTCGGGTAGCTTGAACGGGTGCGATGGTGGACGTATCATCTGGTAAAGCTATAGCACCCTCTCCAGTCAAGCTGTTGTCACCTTGAGGAGCAGATCGATGAAGGCGAACTCGTTCCTCGTCATCTTCTTGACCAACCCCTCTGTCTTTAAAGAAGAGAAATGTTAAAGATGCGCAGAACTTGAGCTGTCGGAAATCAAATAGCCTACATTCATCATATTTTTCTTTAAGTTTTAACGCCAACATCACCCCTACAACTATCTTCCAGAACGAGAACCTGGAACCACCATTCTCTGGCATGGCTGCGATTAAAGAATGGGTAGCTAAATGAATGTGTGGAAATGTTCCTGTTAGTTAAAACAATTGAATTGGAGCTGTCAACAAATAGAGTGTGTTGTTGCAGTGAGAGGAAGAGCCACAATAAGGTCGATTGCCAGTGATACTTATAAAAAATTTCGATGGATAAACCAGGGTGAAATAGAAAATTCCTGTCACAAAGGGGTTGAAACCTGCAAGGGTCATAGCAATTCGGTACATCGTAGGTGAGTATGGTCTTGGTTAAGTCTTGGTATGGGTAATCTGGTCAGTCACAAAATCCACTGTACGGACCTATCTACTTATCGGTTATGGGGTTATGTGACTCGAGTGTCAAGTGGTGTGGGTCAAGTCGAAACCCAGGGGCGAGTCACTGCTTGTGATTTTGAAAATCATTTCGAGATATCGTCATATGCATCCTATCCGAGGAATAGATCTAATTCAATACTAGTGGAGTGAGGCAGCAAATCTCAACCAAATCTTACCTAGCAGGTCAGGACCTCTTGCCTATTACTTGTTGATTGCTATCAAGTCCGAATGTTGTGGGAGCACAGGAGTATGAGAACTAACCTGATAGGAGCCGTCCGAGTTGGCCAGGAAACGACTCGGTCCTAGGTCATCAGCTGATGGAGTCTGACACCGTATTTTCCTATACTTGTTGCGCGGGGAATTTACTCATGAAATACTGCGGGATGCACAATGATCGCATACTAAGTGAATATTTGTACTGGTTATCGTTCTACTCCCGAAGGCCAGGCAATTGAAAGAACATTTCGAAAGTGCCTTTCTGTGAGCGTTATTTTCCGCTATGACTGAGTCTGTAAGCATGCGTACCAGCTAACCACATACATTTGGGACTTGGGTTTATACAAGCATTTTCTTAGTAGCAAGAAATGTCGTCTTAGTCCACCTCACAAGTTGGATAAATCATAACTGACTCCTACCACAAAGTCATGAAGCCTTTGAGTCAGCCAGGATTTTTAAATACACTTGAAACAAAAGAGCAACAGGAACACTGAATCACCTCCATCCAAAGGTTTGATGGCAAGAACTTTCCGAGGTTTGCTTCGAGGACTGTGACTCTTTCAGATAGAGTCACATACCCAGCCGATAAGCAACCGTGGGTATTTGCGACCATGCCGAAGCGGTATGTCAACGACCCCTGCAGGTTTCAACCCCTTTGAGACCGCAGTTCGCCCTGATTTTGCCGTCGAGTCCGACAAGATGTTTATATCATTCGTCCTTGTTTTCGTCCTCCATTCCCCATCTTCCCTCTCGCTGTGCCATTACCCTCCAGCTGTTCTTATTTAAATTCACAAAAACACATTCATTTTGTTATCCATTCCTTGAATCTTTCCATACAACAATCATGCCAGAGACTCAGGGAAGTGGTTCTGGGTTCTCATTCTGGAAGATGGTTGTAGGAGTGATGTTGGCTTTGAAGCTCAAAGAAAAGTACGATGAATGTAGGTTGTTTCATGTGCTTATAGATCAAGCCTTTTGAAAGGTTTCTAACGACATCTCTCATCATAATAGATAGAGGGGTTGGTCAAGAAGACGATGAGGAACGAGTCCGACTTCATCGCTCTGCTCCTCAAGGCGACAATAGCTTGACTGGAGAGGGTGCTATAGCGTTGCCAGATGATACATCCACCATCGCGCCTGTTCAGGCTACCCGAAGAAAGAAGAAGAAAGCGTGTTGTATGTGCTGTGGTATTGAGTACGGCTATGATTTCGCTTTTTTCATGCTTAAGGTTACTAAGGCATCGTCTCTCCTAGTTGTACCTTGTTCTGGAAAGCATTCGCAATTGTTTTGGGCCTATCATTCCTGTGGCAGTCCTTCCGCTTCATCCGCTGGATGGTTACGGTATGTTTTTAGTTCAGCTACCGACCATATCTGTAGCTCATATCTGCGTCATAATTCCAGCCTTCCCCCACAGGCTTGGAGGACCTTCCAGATTTTGGTGGATTGGGCTGCGCTGACGCCCCTTACATCTACAACGGCTCTGAGGTCACCATGACGCGCGCGCTTAGCAATGAGAATGACCATACTTTCACCGTTCGGGGACATGGGTTCGGCACTATAACTATCTTCGGCGGCGACGAAGATTCTACGGACGTTCGATATGACGTGACTATACGCACAAACATCAAGAAGTTTGACGATGAGGTCCAGTTCTCCAAACCATATTTCTCCGATGGAAGCCCCTATCCTGGTCGTCTTGAAATGACTACCACGGGTTTCACTATGCTCAAGCCTGAACTGTGTCAGCGTTTTGATGTCAAGATTACCCTTCCACGTGCGATCCGAAACTTTACCGTCTACTCCCATACCACCGCACACATCCAGGTCGATGAAAGCGCGTCTCTCAATGCAGATGATGTCACTCTTATCGTCAGGGACACCTGGATCGCGCACGATAAACTCGCTTTGATCAAGGTTCACAACAAGCTGACCAGCAAGAATGTTCACCTCAAAGTCGATGGTAATGGCTTTATTGTTGGCGACCTCACGGTTTACAACTCTGCCCAAATCTCAACAAACGGCGGCAACGCAACTGCCAATGTCAAGTTTACCCCGGCTCCAACCGATTCAGACTCGGAGGATGACACACCTTCGCCTGTCGTTGTGCGAACAACTACCGGCCGTGGTCGGGCTGATTTCACCGTCTTAGAGGGTTCCGGTGGTAAGCGGCCTTTCGACATTGTTCATCGCTCTTCATCTGCTGGTGACATGTACCTCCACTACGAGAAGGCTGGGTTCAGCGGCAAGGTTTCACTCGACGCGCGATCACATACGGCCTATAACTTGGCTCGCATCCCTGGTGTTCCCGACGAATTCCCCAAGAAGCGTCCAGATACTTCGGTTCCTCGTTGGAACTATTTCGTGGGGGATGAAGAGGGAGAGGATAGGCTTGTCGTTGACGCTGCCAACTGGGCTGGTTTATATTTCTAACTAACTACGCCAAATACCAATGGACCTGTATATAATCCGAAGCTGTTGCTTTCCATTGTCGCTCTCGATAAATCGTGTTAACACCTCATAATCGTGCAGGGTCGAAAATTTGATGTTGATGCCCCTGTCCTTAAATGCCCCAATTATTCATCCATGTTCAAGTTCGTGTCGTTCCTTCCTTCCAACACTCACACTCTGTTGGCACATAAAATTATTTAACGAACTACAACCACACTTACGACTCTCAACTGAACATGAAGGGTACAACGAAGGGCTCATCTGACTCCATCAACGACTCGAACACGCAAAAGACCCTAGAACGCGATGATTTATTTTACGATGAATTCGTCGTGTTTAAGGTGAGTATTCAATTCAAGCTTCTGGATGTCAAGCTCTCTTAAAAAGGAGAAATGTTTACTTCTCTAGGTCGAGAATACGTTATTTTCCGTCCCAAAGAAAGGTCTCGTACAACCAGGGACATATTTTGAGACTCTTTTCCAGGAGAAGGCCGCTGGCTCAGAGGGCGACTTGGATCAGGACAACGAGAGCGACGATGCCACAGTCGCCGAACAGAAATTGGGAATCTCAGACGAGAACCCAATTGTGCTGGAAGGAGTGAAAAAGGAGGCGTTCCGGGACTTTCTGCGAGTCATTTACCCTCAGTGAGCATGCCTGGTGAAGTCTGCTTGCCAATGTGAGCTAACCATAAACGCAGTAATGCAGCTGGTCCTTATGAGGACGACGAATGGATCAATGTGCTGCATCTCGCTCATAAATGGAATTTTCCTTCAGTGCGCATAATTCACTTTAACTTAGCTCTATCCTGGTCATGGCGTGTTACTGAAGCAATAACATAGATCAAGGAAGAAGCCGTCAAGAGGATAGAACACCTATTTTTCTTCGAGGAAAATGACATCCTCGAGGCACTTGCGCTGTGCAGAAAATACGACATCCAAAATTGGCTCATAAATATGTACGGAAGACTCGTCACCCAGGATGTCGCCCTCGACCTAATTAGGATGCTTAAATCTGGGCTGGATGAGGTGACGATCGGCATTGTCTACACGCTACGCGACCATTGGCTCACCAAGTGCCTTCGCGAGGCGAAGGATCCATTTGACACCGAAGGCGGGGCAAACGAGTTCATCCGAAATTTCCTTGCCGGTCAGAAGTCTCTGGATGTGGATTCGGAGGTCAAGGTCGCAACGGAAGCAGCAAACGGAGACGAGAAAGGAAACTCGTGTCAGAATGTCACGCCATCAACCCAGGAGCGTAAAGATAGGCCTAAGGACGCTCAAAAAGGTGACAAGGTGCCTCTCGCAGAAAGGATAGCTATGCCAGAAGATGGAGGGATAGTATCAAGCCGTATGGAGAGGTGTAATGACCACGTCGACAAAGAAGACAGTGACAAGAGCAGTGATGTCGAAAGCCAGACCTCTGACGACGGCATCGACCCATTTGACGAAGAGGATGAGCAGTTCCAGGACAAAAATCGGACTCGCGTGCTTGCGTTGAACGAGTTATTCAGCAAATTCAAGCACCTCCTCAAATACACTGTCAAAAAGAACGCCCCTGTCAACACTGACGACGTGCTATTTTGTATCAAGCGGTACGTTAAGGGGCACGATTCGGTCTCCGATGCCCTCGAACACGTCGCAGAGACCCTCTTCGAGAAGGCTTTGGTCGACCCTACTTGCTCTGATCTTTATGCGGACCTATGTGACGACCTGTCGGACAGCTTCGATGGCATGACAATCGTAGACCCGTACCCTGATGGTCGCTCAACGATTCGGGCAGGGAAATTCTTCAGTCGCCAATTATACCGTCTTTGGTACAAGGGCTTCAACGATCGCATCATCGATGTGGAGAGGAAAATTATGCGTGGCCCCGAATTGCTCAGAGCAAAGCAGAGACGACTAGCACTGGTTAAATTCATGGGCGAACTATTTTTGTCCCACCAAATTTACGGGCAATCTATGGGTCGTTACGTTGAAAGGATGATTCACAACGTTGTGGAGAATCAGGACGAATTGGATATCAAGTCGCTTTGCTACCTCCTTTCTCTTATTGGAGCACGGTTCGATTGTGGTAGCGCCCGACCATACACCAGAGTCTATTTTGACACGATGAAGGAGTTGGCACGGATCAGAGCGATTCCGCGACGATATCGAAATATGATAGAGGTCAGTTAGATTTTCTTTTGTTCCGTCCAAATGTATTTTACTGATGCATGTATGCTTGACGACAGGAGGTCCTCGAGTTCCGGGATCGTGATTGGGAAACACCTTCACCAATGTTATGCAAATGGTTACCACTAAGGTAGTTCGGGTTATTGGAGTTTTGCTGCAATCTGTCGGACGATTGTACTGAAAATCTGGTTCAGGGATTGATATTATACTTTGTTAGATTTAAATATAAAGCATGACTTGTTACTATGATAGATTACCCACTTTTACTTTTACAGTCATAAAAAGAACAATAATGTGGACACGGGGCTTGAGGATGACCTCCTCAGTGTCGACGGCGGTGTCAGCGGGGGTAGCATAATGCTTCGACTTCTTGTTTCCGCAAGAGCTGCTGGAGTCAGTGGAAGGCTTGGGAGTGGTACCAGAGCCAGTGTTGGATTCACCGTTTCCACCGTTGTTGTTGTTGTTGTTGTTGTTGTTGTTACCAGTGAAAGGAGCAGGGGGAGCCACCACCAGAGCCAGCAGCGAAAGTGACGATCTGGGGACCAGGGAACTTGTACGCAACACGGGCGTTGAAGACGCTGGGAGTGAAGATACCAGGGTCGCTGTCCTTGTACTAAGTTGTAGGTACCAGGTTGGCGTTGCCTCCGAGTCTGACACGGACGGCGACACAGCCTGGGTAGAACTCGGCCTTGCCGACTTGGGTGGCAAGGTGCAGACCGGTGCAGAGCGATGATTTCGTGGCGGACTATGTAGTTTCCAGGTGCGAATTGCTGGGGGACAGTGGCTTTGCCGGTGCTGCCGCTCATGAGAACGACCTGGACCCGCCTGCCGTTGTTGTCGCGACCTTCCTGGCCGACCTTGAACCACTTGAGGCCAGCACGGTTGCCGATGTCGTTGCAGCTCTTGTCGCCGCACGAGGCCATGTACATATGTAGGTGATCATAGGACCAGTGTTGTGAGGCCACTGTGGATGAGAGAAAAAATAAAAATAGATTAAATTAATAAATAGATGATCGACAGTACGAATAGGGGGTTCGACTTACATTGGAACCATCGGCGCCTTCCCAATCGAAGCCCATGACGTCTCCGGGGTTGAGATCGATAACTGAGGAACCAGGCTCTGAGTTATTGTCTGAATAATTGCAATCATCGACGCCAGTGGCAGGAAGACCATCAGATGATGTGTCATCGTCGACCTCCATAGCCTCATCATCGATGAAGGTGGACCTCTGATGAGTAGACACTCTGGCGGGAGGTCTAGAGGTTCATGGGTGACATGACGACCGACGGATGAAAAGTTGCTTACTCCCAGTCAGGATGATCGTAAGGAAGCTCGTCAGGATAAGGAGAAACTTTGGTCCTGCTAAATCAAGGATCAGATAAAGAACGAAGGAGAGATCAGTCATGATACATACGTTGGCGAAGGGGACCTTCGCAATAAACGACTCATGCAGCGGTCTGGACTGAGTTTACGTTTTGACGAAGAAGTTATCGGAGGAGAAGAAGGCTCTTCCTCTTCCCTCGGAACTCTACGTGAACCCTTTTGAAGAGGTTGAGGTTTAGGCCTTGAGGTACAATCGATTGAATAAATGAGTACATAAACCCAGTTGAGGATGAACTTTACTCTAGGAGGGGTCTGGGGGGTGGACCTTTGCCTGAAAACATATCAAGATGTGAACAAGGCAAAATTAAGAAGCATTATTACCTGGAACGATGTCGACTAGAAGGACGTCGAGGGCTTGGGCCTCTGAGGTCCGAGTGAACGCGGGACCGAGTCTGCTTCCTGTGATACATACTGTCGTCCGGATCCAATGGACGATCACTGGATGCGAAATAAGGGGGGGAGAAGATAGGGAGCTTGGTAGAACCCGCACATTAGATTTTCAGAAGACGATATACTGATGACGGAAGCGGCATCAGAACTGTCAAGTACAGTTAACACAGCAACCAAAAAGGTATAGTTGAGACTTACGCGTGGTCCTTCTGACAAGGGGGGATGCTCGTTCTGGAGTAGCATGCCGTTGCTCTCTCATATGCAAATGTCTTTGGACATCTTGTGATTCGGGTTTCATCCGGCGTATGGACGATGGGTGGATGCGCAGGGAAGGAGTCGTCTCTATTAAATTATCGTCTTTTTGACCAGGATGATTCTTGAGCAAATGACTTGAACATCCTGGATCAAAGAAAGCTGAATGACTTACGACTGGTGAGAAGCACTTTTGGATGGAGTATAGAAATCCATTGCATGAATAGAGAGCCACAAGTCTGGGAACTGAATACTGAGGGATATATAGCGGGAGGGATAAGACGAAGATCCAGAAAAGAGAGTAGCAGCAATTGGAGAGACAAGAACGAGGACAAAGCAAAGGTCGGATTGACACAAAGACTAAGTCGATCTTTTATACCCAGGGTATCTTAACGGCGCGAAGATGAAAACTTCTCCTAGCCTGGATGGAAACAGTCAAAAGACGGCAGCGTTAAATTAAAGGTGCTGGAGAAACACGTGACTTCGTGGAGGCATCACCCACATCTTGCACACTCAAGAAGAGTGTGTACAAAGATAATCACAGAGGCGGTGATACTATTCCGACGAGCGTATATGAAGCCGATGAACAATCAGGACGATAAAGGTCTGGCATAGAAAATTAACTTCATAGAAGAACCGTATGTCGGAAACAAAATGAACAATATTCCGCAAAGATTAGGAAGAGGGTGATCGGATGGGGTCGAGGACAGAACGATGAGCCCTGCAAGATTAATTCAAAAGACATTGTGCGCCTTTTTATAGGACGAAGTCACCGACCACTAGTGTTTGATTTCTCAGAGAAATGGATAGCGGTATTGATAGGTTTTATAGCGTTGAACGTGCTCGTAAGTCACCACATTGTTACAAGACGAGTTTACTGACTAAGGGAACGAGGACAGGTCGTCAGTTGAGGGAATATATGACGCGTGCAGCGCAGGAGAACGATGAACCCTTATATAACTGGTTTTCAAGGTAAGAATAGTACCGCACAAACGAGGTCCAGGAGACTCACCAAAGCGTATGTCCTATCCCCGCAGTTGGAGGTTTGTCGATGGACAGGGAGAAGAAGCCTGTGTAAGGCTCGTGGGGATCATTTGTTGCAAGGATCTTCCTCCCTTTAAAGGACAAAGGTAAGCGGTTAAAACCTCAAAGTGTCAGGTCCTAATGGAAAACCCGAGCGGACATTGAGGAAGATGCAAGTGGCGTGCTTGAGACAGCACATTAAGTTGACAGGATTTGGGACGGAAGCGTTTGATGAAATAGTATGGGCGAAAGTGGTGGAGCTTCAGAGGACGCTAGACGATGAAATGCACAACAATGGGCAACATGGTGGCCATGATGAGCTAGAAATGATGGAACACTCGCAGTGGGAGGGAGACACAGTGTTAGACATGCACAGCCGTCACTTTACTTATCGCAATCAGGTTCCCAACCAGAAGCACATACCCTTTGCAAACGACGTCGATCCAAACCATTTTCTGGAAGATGCCAAGGGGCCAGACTTGGTACATGCCGAGGACAATGTTGTCAACTATTTCCGAAAGATTTACGACGAGGACAGTAAACCGCAGTGAGTAATGGGGCCCATTGACATTTGAAGAAAGTTCTAAGGGCGTCGTAGTTACACCAGGGAGAATCCAGAAAGATTCAAAATCGGCGATGTGGTAGGGCGCACTATATCACTGGTGGGGTATCCACTCGCGAAGGCAGGCGGCCCACAAAGGTATCAAATGAGGCTCGTATTGCGAGGAATAGCTCTCATATCGTCAGAAGGGAGGTGAGTTGATGAACTACCATAGTCCCACAATTGTCCTCTGACATGAACTTGTACCAGGACGCAGAGAAGTCATGGATCCGAGACAAAATAGGTAGACAAGTAATGAACCCTCCGAAGAAGACACTCAAACGCAAGCGCTTGGTATATGATGAAGACGACGATGAAAGGCGCAGAGACCGGCCTTTCAAGCAAGGTGGAATGGAAACCGACTAGGGCACGGGGGAAAAGTGGATACACTAGATATAAATGAAGTTTTCTCAAATCGTATTCCACGCAGACAACAAGATAGGGTGTTGAAAGGGAAGGTTCCCTGATCAATACCTAAAAACAGACATGGGCAGTGAGGTGAGAGGACCGACCACAAAGCCATGCAGGAAAAGAGGGAATACACGTGATCATGAGTGATGGAACTACCCAAACCTGCACTTCTTGTCATCCACCGTTTGATAATTGAAGGTAACGCCACGCGGAGCATGGCAAAGCCCGCAACTTTTCTCATCGGTCACTCTTACTTTCACATATATCATATACAAATTATGTTGCTTGTAATCATATCGTGTTTAGAGTAGAACCATTATGTTACTTACAACAAAATGTACCTATCAGCAACGAAGACGCCCAAGGGATGCTCACATCTACAGGTAAAAATGCACAACGTTCACGAAGGTCATCCCCAACTAAAACATCCCAAGAAGTCGAACCACAAACATCTCTGACTTCAAAGCAAACAGACTCAGAATACGATCCAAGGGGGGATAAGATTTCCAAGTTCAAGAGGAGAGGGCGAGAAACGTCGAGCGAACGACAACGAGACAAGAGGATTTACAGGCGCACAAGCTAGAGAAAGATGGGCAGGAACACCACTAGCAAATACTTCCATCGCAAGAGAAACAAGTGGACGAAACACACCTTATGGCACCAATTGCTATATGTATAAAATACTGCTAGCTGAGACCAACCCTCAATTATCAGAACCCGCCACAGACAACAGGGGGTGAACACTCAGAAACTGATCCGAAGCAATGACGCCATAATCACATGATATTTTGGATGCCGATACACGCCGAAAAGCAAATGTCAAAGGGGCCGCCCAATACACAACCCTTCACTAAAGTTGCGGGAATTGTGACTCACTTTCTACCAATATGCTGTTACGCCTCTGGTGTGTCTATCCTGGGACTCTACTTTCCTGTTTTCCTGTCAAAATAGATGCGCAACAATTTGTCGCGGATTTGCTGCAAGATATCAAGGAGGAATTGAAGAAGGGGAAGAAGGACGATCTATTCCTGTATAAGTTTGAAGTGCATTGCAAATAAATGCCCTGTGGTGTACAACTGATTTATCTTGGATAGTCCGAGATTCCTCTTGAAACTATAGATGAAGATCTCCGGCGGCTGGCGTTGCACGATCTGCATCAACGGCAACCTGGCGATAAACTGATCATTCGCAAACGTGTCAGCAGCTACTTCCCTGGTCAACCCAACGAGGACATTTGTCATATATTGGTTGCTTGCGCCGAAGGTATATATAGTCACAGAAGCAACCAGTTTTGAATTGCTAATCGTTAGCCAGTTCACGAACTCTTGGAAACGCATGGCGATCCATACTTGTTGTTCAAGAAACACGTTATTCGTGGTATGTTTGCCATCCCGTTTTCTTATGAATTCGTTTCCTTAATACCTAGTCGTGCTTAGATGTCATCAAAAATACCGACGAGCTTAAGAAGCTCCCTGCACCTTCTGCCGTTGTAAATGACGCTTCCAAAATACGCACCGCACTGAGCCAGGAAAATCGTTCGATTTTCATTAACCATCTTCCGGTTGCGCTCTTCAGCCCAATTTTCGCGTCCTTGGAACATGACCTCGCTCATCTCAGCCAAGTTTCTCCCACTGACAAGGCTCTCTCGGCGGCAAGTAGGTTTTTTCTGGCTGCGATCCCTTTTTACGGGGACGAGGATCTTCGCGAGCAGGCCCTCAAGGAACCAGTGAACGCGCTGATGTCTGTTGGCGAGTGGCGGAAGCTCATTAACTTGCCTGACGATCGAAGGATTATCCCCAACACAACCTGGTGGCATGAGAGCTTTGTCACTGCCATTCTTGAACTCAAGAACAATCTGGGTCTTAGCGGTGATGCAACATTGCAAGCGCTGTTAGATTACAGCATGCTATTGACTCGCAAAGAGGTAAGCTTGAAATATCCACCATGACCATATTTATTCATGTATATTGACGCAAATTTGGCAGATGGAGCCATATATGGGGGAGTGCAATTTCCCTGTTATTCTTCTTGGCATCTCTGGAAATCGTGTGGAGATTTCAGTTGCTGTGTTCATTGGTGCTGTTTACACCTCTAAATTGTTCACAATCGACCTCTCTGGCGGCTTTCATGCATCTGAACAGATTGTTCTACTGGCAAAGGCATTCACGACTGTATCTCAAGCGCTACGGAAGCTTGATGAACATTACCCCACCAGACCAGCACCAGCACCAGGCCTGGTCATATCTGCTCTTTTTCCCAGTCCAACTGTGACACAGGGTGCACCAGATCCACCTGCATTGCTCTATAGGGAGTTCCTGGCACCAGACGGGGAAGCCAACTCGACAGCTCCTAAGCTAGGGGACAGATTGACTGTGCTTTACCTAGCAACTCTGGTTGACGGGAACCAGGAAGTGGTTGTGAAATTCACAGCAACATACTGCAAGGCTGCTCACATTCTTCTTGCAGAGGCTGGGTTGGCGCCCAAGCTATATTTTTGTGAGCGTGTCATAGGGGGCTTGTACATGGTTGTCATGGACCGTGTGACTGGCAACTCCATCTGGAAGCTTCGTCGAGAACAGGAAATCAGCTGCGAAGTATTGGAAATCATTTTGGACGGTGTTCGACGTGCAGTAGAACGGCTTCATCAGAATGACTGGGTATTTGGAGACCTGCGAGATACCAATGTTGTGTATTCTGAGGAGGCGAAGAGGGCCTTCCTTGTTGACTTTGACTGGGCAGGCAAGGAGAACTTAGGCCGTTATCCTGTGTTGCTCAATGTGAGCAACAGACATGCGACAGGTGTTGCCCCTGGTGGCATGATGTTGAAAGAGCATGATACCTGGCAGCTGCAGAAATTGCAGGAGATGCTTACAAAGTGATAGCCCAGGTCCAAAGCTGTAGTATGTCTCCATGTGTTTTGTCATTTGTAATTACTCAGCTAGTGCATTCTTCAAGAGATAATTATTTCGCATGTGGGAGAGGGTTTCGCTGCGCGAGTATCTAGTGTGGGGAGGGTGGGTGATGCTTCGGAACCAGCTGCATGTCGAGAAGTGAAGTTACAAGCGAGAAGAAGATATGCCCTAATCCGGTTGATGGGGGAACTCTTCATTGTGGGCATCGTCTACCGGCGTTCCATGGGGGGCTAGATCGACTCAATGTTGGATAACATTGGATAAAATCAATCTTAGATCACTCCGTTATCTTCTTGCCCTCATTGGTGAAAGCTTTGATTCTCCTTCGGCGATTCATTTCACAAGCAGCTATTTTCACAGAATACAGTGCTCGACTGAGGATATGTCAATACCCGCTCAACTGCGGGACATGCTACAGGTAAGCTCATAAACTCATGGAACTCGAGTCCTAGCATAGGGGTGTATAGCCATTAATAATAATAATAATACGATTGCTACAATTTGTCATTAGGACGCGGGTGCGCATGGGAAGAGTCCAAAGATAACAAGGCTTCTTCTACTCGTAGTTTTCGCTGTCGTTCATCGTCAGCCAGTTGCCGACTATTAACCATGGCCTCTTTGAGAACACCTCGTCTGGTTATTGCCGTTTGTGCCATGACAATGACGACAGTCTTGCAACAACAAAATTGAATTATTCCACGGTTAAGATAGGAATAAAAATAAAACTCACCAGAACCACCCCCGCGAGAATTAGCCTATCCTTCCAGCTCTCATCAGCTGCACCGCTACTATAAAGATCCTGTTGTCGTTTGCGTAGGTGAGCATAAGCCGTTGTTTTTTGATAGGGAGTTTTAGTTGCGCTGGGTGTTGTCGAGCCAGCAACTCCTGGCAACGGGGTTTTCCCCCTAAGAGAATCATAGGCGAAAGAAATAGACTGAAAACGCGCATGAGCCGCTTCTGCATCGGCTGAGGGTCCGAGCTTATCCGGATGATAAATTCTAACAAGGTCGTAATCTAGAGAAAGCTGCCCAGATGAATTGAAAGGTTTTCTTTTAAAACTAGGTGATACTTACACCGAGCTTTTACATCATTTTGGGTAGCGTTATGAGGTAGATGAAATATTTGGTGAGGTGTTGGATTTCGGTGACTAGGAAACGGGTATGGGTTTACTGATGCTTTGGGTTGTTCAGCGACTGTATGTGCCTGTCGTGAAAAACGTGTTGAACGCTGACAACTGGTACAAGTCCAGCGAGAAATACCAAGAAAAAAGCTTGACTGAGCCTTGAATGACATGGCTCAGGTTGTACCCGATATTTACGACAGAAACACGTTCAATACTGTTGTCGTTGATGAGAATGACAACTGTCAATGAGCAGGAGACCTAGAAGAAGATTACAACCGGCAACCCGGTAATGAGTACTTTGTTTGTCAATGACTTTCGGAGTAAATAACTCGGCGGGTCGTGGTAGCCAAGTCCCAAGCGGCGATTTCAATACCCCCGTTGCTTATCCCTCTTGACCTGACTACACTGAACATGAGGTACCAATAAATCATCAGATTCTCTTAAGCGTTGGTGATCTGAATTTGCAACTACAACTCCGATGGAATTTTTTGAAACGACTCGAGCAGGGATAGAGGTGCAACCAGAACACTCTGCCACATTGGGTACAAAGGATGGACAGAAGGGCGTGGGTGAGTGCATTCCTGTCAAAGCGTACGAGAAGCCTAACCATGAATGCCTTGTTATTTATGCAGGTATATTCATAGGTGTTGGAGAGAAAATAGAACACCGCGTAACACATTCAAGTTCGCATCATATAGTTTTTTCATTTGAACGTTCATATCGGAGTATTTCTATTCACTCCATCCGGCAGCCCTTTGTATATTGCTTTCTTCCAATCATGGTCATGACCCACGGGGTTTAAGTGACCCACAAGGATGATCTCTGTGCCCATCCATCATCTATTTTGGTCTATGAACTCACTCACGTTGAGGATCAATCCAAGTCACCAGCCATAGCGTTACCAACAAGCAACGCCCTTCTCTTCCTGCCAAAGTGCACCATGACCTTTGCCTCCTCCTCAAGACCGATACTTATCGAATTTGCTGCCGCTTCATCATCTCATCCTCGAGCTAATCATGTCAATCAACAATCATGGCCCCTCTCTTCCCCACAATCTGCGTCAACGAGCCAATTACACACTCTACCACCCTTCAGAACAGAACCTATAATCTTAACATACAGGTCACCCCGACGAACAGAATCTCAATCGTTACTAGAAACGGATGCCGAATCCGAATCTGGAATTCTAAGGGCCCCTCAGGTGAAGGAAGACGATGAAACCTTGAGTTTTGTTCATCCTTCAGAACTACACCATTTCCCGGCTTTAGACGACGACAGTGCGAACTTCTCGGAAAACGTGGGCGTGAAAGCACGTCCTGATAGTAAAAGCAAGCTATCACGCAGGAGAATCTTCGGATGGGCACTCCCGTCAGATAAATCCCCTTCATCCCCCGACAAATCTCGTAAAGGCGGTTCTGGACCATCCCTGCCGTTCTATACTCGGCCCCTGCGTCCAAAGGTAACAAATTCAGAAAAAAGAAGACCAAAGCACAGCGACAACGAAGAATTCGGGGAGAAATCTGCAGACCTTTCACGGCGAAACACCTGGGCACCTTCAACACCAAAGCCTTTCCACTTATCATCACTCCCTTCCCTCATTCTTTCTAAATGTGATAATCACTCATCTTCACCGACCATCTTTTTTCGGAAGAAGAAACCTAAATTCGAACCTGAACCAATTGAGCCCCCAGAACGAAGACCGCCTCCGCCACCATTTCCGCCACATCTACAAAGGGATACCGTTGATATATTGGACCAAGAGTCTCACCGGCAAAGTCTAATAGACAGCTTGTCCTTGGACTCATCTTTGGAGTACGACTATGACGACTTCGATCCACAAGTTCTGGCGTTTGGTCCTGAAATTCTGTTAGAATTCGACGAAGACCTTTCTTCAATGACTGGGGACGATTCATCCACTGAACCAGAAGAGGCTATCACCCCTTCATCATCTCACCCTTATGCTCTTGTTGGGTTCACTTCTGCTGCCGTGGTAGACGAAGTCGAAGCAGACGGCGAATGGGACGATGTCGTTGTCCTGGAACACACACTAGAGGAATTTGTCCTCGCCAATCCTATCTCTATCAACTTGCAGCTCGCCCCACCTCACCGCCGGTCATCGTGCCCATCCTCGACATCCTCAAAAAGGCAACCAAGATCTAGAAGAAGCCATCATCGGCCTAGCGTTCCCTTGCGGCTTCCTCGTAGTGTCTCTTCATTGGAGTCAATTAAGAATGTTTCTACTTCACAAAACAACCTAGGGGCGTCGGAGCAACCTAATTTACCCCAAGTCGGTTCAGCGACAGAAGAACGACTCAGGAAACCACTAATTATCGAAACCTTACTTGACGACAGCGATGCCGACTTCCTCGATCTTCACGAAAGCGTTTATTCACGAACCATTTCTTCTCATTCGCGTAGAGAATCGTTCCTATCTGATAACAGGGATAATTTTTTGGATTTAGAGTGGTCATCGGCGGGGGATGAATCCAGTTTGCATATACGATGATAACTGTACATGTTAGGATGTCGTGTTGTCTTGGTGCATGTAAGAGACATTCCCCATATCTAGATCATTTCTTGTTCTGACAGCCAATTGAATTGATAGTGAAGCTTGCCTCTTCAAGTTTACATTTGTGATGTTTTTGCACTGTGTTACGATTTAGGATAATCCATCAATCATCTCACTGCACATATCGCAGCGCCCTAAATCCAAGATTCAGATGTTTCGTGACTACATTTCGTCGTGGCTGTCGTCCTGTCAATGCGAGCAGCGTTTATACTTTCCGTTCACGGAGAGCTCTCTCCACGCACTGCCTGGATTTGGAGTTGCTATTGTCAAGTCTCAATTGATGGTTAAACTGCGTTTTCCGAAACGTGGAATGGAGGATTCAGTCATGAGTGGTATGCACGCTCTTTCCTCTTATTTCCGTTAACGCCCCGCAGTTCTTGGAGTATTCAAAGAAAGGAATGCTATCAATGTGTCAGGATCGTAATGAAGCACTATTGTCCAACTATGCGTCGTGCCACATCAGCAGGTCCATGAACGAGTTTCCCTGTCATCGCTGAACATAGTTCGGTATTAGGAAGACTATCGGTCCGACTGGAGCTATTTTTATTATCCCAGCTTGTCCTAAAATTACCTCTTCGCGTCAATGCGCGCAATTCTTCATTCGCTCGTGCTCAATCACGATCCATAATGCACGACGAACTTTATATTGGTACGTATCTTCGATCCTTGGGTAGCGTGGCTTTGCTGAACGAGTACTTTCCGATTGGCGGATATTAGCCTGTTGTGGTCTGCTGGACTGATGACGACAACGCAGCCCTGTGTGGTTTTTTCCCAAAATCTTACCTCAAGGTCTCGCGAAGCAGTACTTGATCAACCCACTTCAGTGGTCCGACACTATACTTTATTTCACTCTTTCACCCCCCCAATCTACCCTACTTGTTTCCTCTCGCCATTTCTGTCAGCCATGGATTCATTCCTGCAGCGTACGCCCTTCTTACGCTCAATGGTATTGTCCAAAAACTCACTTCGATGTTGCAGTGGTAAAGAGATTTGAATTGGATGTACAATCGATGGCGGTATGTCACGATGCCGACGTTCGCCTGCGTATCGACAGCAAAGTGGAAGAACTCCGGCACACCATCGTCCTCTTCCACCAACTACGCAACAGACGCACCACCATCTCAAAGCTTCCCAGCGAGCTGCTTGGCCTCATCTTCTACTACGTTCGCGACATTTCTGTTTCAGAGTGTGGTGGTGCTGCGCGTTTGTCATGGATACACTGCGTTTCCCATGTCTGCAGCCTATGGCGCGAGCTCGCGCTCTCCATGCCCTATCTATGGGCTTCGATTTCTGTGACTTGCGTTGGGCATCGTTGGCTTCCGGAGATGGTCCGACGTTCACGTTCAGCCAACCTGTCCATCTCGGCGAATTATGACGGATACAATTTCGTGCGCAACATGCAAAGTGTGCTTGACGAAGACGTGTTGCAGCGCCTTGAGACGTTGGAGTTGACTAATGTGGACTCTGCATGTCTGCGCGCGGTCTTCCCTTCCCTCCCTTCCTCGGAGGCTGACGCGGACATTTCATGTTTTAAATTTTCCCGACGGTTCTCTTCGCTTCGCAAACTTGCCATTTCTACTCGAGGTCGATTGACCAGCCCCTTTGTCCTTTGCGATGCTTCCCTTGATGCCCCCCTTCTCCAGCACCTAGAGCTGACGAAATGCGCTGTGCAATGGGACGCGAAGTTCTTTAGTCGTCTGACGCACCTCACCATCAATAACCCAACCGCCACCCTTCCATCACCATCTACGCTACTGCATGCACTAGCAGCGATGTCAGAGACTTTGACCTCTTTAACCCTAGTACGGGCTCTCCCTGCTATCCTACTCTCAAAAGAATTATTTTTAGACGCCAACCATTCCGACGTTCCGGTCCCAGCCCTGGTTAACCTTCCGATGCTCCAGACCCTATATGTCAACGAGTCTTCCACTAATATGGACCAAATCCTATTGTTCATCAACAGCATTTCGACCACACCAAAAACGAAGATCCAGATTGCAATCAGCAGCGCAGACGACCCAAGGGGCAAAGAGCACTGTCATAACTCCTTTTCCCGCATCATGACTCGCATCCCAGAGCTCCTCTCTCGTTCAGGTTGGACAGCCTCATTTGAGGGAATACGCCGAGAAAACGCCGTTTTTAGTGGACGCTGGCCATTCACTACCACCGGCAGGAACGAAAAAACCGATATCAGCGCGTTGTCCCTGGACTACTCTACAAGTTGGCAGCGGTCGAGATTCGAGCTTGGTCTTGCATCATCAATTAATGTCAATTCTCACATTAGATGGCTTGGGAGCGGCGATGACTGCCCTTTGGACTTCAGTTTGTCGTTTGAGTGGGTTAAACCCCGTGGAGCAGTTCACAACGCTACCTGCGACACTTCAACCCTGCTCGCACTTCAGGCGTTTGATACGTTTGATCTAGCAGGTTTGCGGCAACTGCGATGCCAGAGCATCACTATGCCCACCGAGACCTGGAGGCGTGTTCTCTGCTCGCTGGAGAATTTGGAGGAGATCCAGTTCTTCCATCTTCCTGGAGGAGAAAACAATTTCTTCAGCGGGAGTTTAGCTTCAGGAGCGCCAAAACTCACACACAATGTGGAACAGTTTTCGCGTGCACTTTACCGCAACGACGGAGATGACGAGGAGTTTCGGCACAAAATTGGTTCACCGACCCACCTATTTTGTCGCCAATACCACTTATACGGCCATATGCCTCAACCTGCGCCTGCTTTGCAGTTTGTCACCTTGCAGCAGCAGGACAGTCTGGAGAATTTTGCTATGCTGCAAGACGCGCTTTGCCGGCGCGCTAAAGAGGGCTCGTCCCAATTCGGGGTCTTGATTTGGAAATAGTCATGAAGAACGTATCTTTGGATTCCTTCCAGGCCTTCCTCGTTGAAGTCTTTCAGACTCAAACAGTGGCTATTTATGGATACCAGATAATTATGATTGATCATGTCAAAAGTAAACTGTGGCTATTGAATTACTCGACCCTTTCTCCATGTTTTATAATTGCAAGTTTTTCGTAGTTCTATAGCCCTTTTTTCGGAGGGCGCAGGCGGCAGCGTTTTTTTAAAATGAATAGATAATGAATTCGAGTATTACAAGTAATATTTTCGAAACAGGATGATTGATTTAAATACAGATATTTATCGAGTGAGGATATATTGCCTAGATTCTAGCCGTTTAGAAATACACTCCTGCCCATCCTCTGGAATAAACCATGAGGCAGTCCTTGCCATTCTGGCTACCAACATAATGCGTCCATGGTGAAGTACCAGGAAGATCTCTCTTCCTCAGTCCATCATCCCCTCCATGAGGGGCGTCATCCTCTTGTGAATCAGCCAGAGGCTGCGCGCCCTGAATGTCAGATGACTTGACATTCAATTCCACCCTTCCATTGAACCCTGACTTGGTATAACTCAGCTTGATATCTGCGTTCCTTGACGAAAGATGCTCGCTATCGATCAGCCTATCACGGGCTTTGGCATCGCGGACATAGCTGAGATAGGAACGGCCTGCGCCGGTGGTCGTACGCAATGTTGCCTTTGAGTTCTTGGCATCCCCGGAAAGCGGGACGGGATAGAAAGTCATATGTGCTGTTCCATTTCCTCTCTGGGTAGAGATGCTTGTCTCCCGCACAATCGGGGCATCACCAATGATCCAGCCACGGAAGACCTCGAGTTCGAGGTTGCGGGATGCTAGTGAACGGGAGGAACGGATGACGTTGTTATCGGAGGGCGAGTAGGTTGTGACGATGAGTCGCTCTGCTGTGATTTTAGCATGGTCCTGGAATCCAATGTGGGCAGTGGTGTGAGCGATGACGTGGAGTCTCTTGAGGTTGGGAGGAACTGCAATGCGGACATCGAATTGTTGACACGCCCTCTCCAATTCATCCTTTTCGACCTCACCTGCACGCCTGGGCATGCGAGAGGTATCCATGATGAAACGACTGCGGTGAATAGTCTTGCCGTCACTTTCGAGGTCAGAGTACACGAAGTGAACGTCCTGAGCAACATCTCGCCGGTTGCCTCGGACAGTGAAGGTGTAGATGATCTCTTCGGATTCTGGTTCACCGTCGGTGAGAGTAATCAGGCCAATGGCCTCTCCACGGATGTCGAAAGCGTGGTCTCCTTTGGGGCTCAGGGCGGCGGAATGTGTGATTTGGGTGTCATTGTACGTGTATGGAAGAGAGGAAGGACAAGAGAGTGTGCCGAAGGCTGGCATACGCTCAAGACCAGGTAAAGGTCCCTACAATCGAAGACCATTAGCGAGATGTTTTTATGAGTATATCGACTGTTATACCTCTTCATTGACCCAGGAAAATGCTTTGTAGCCATAGTAGATCGTTGTCAAGCCAGCGACTACGGCAATGAGTCTCCAGAAGATAGTACAACTATACACCAAAAATGTGAGCATAAGCTTAGCGAAACCAATCGCAACTCACTCGAACCCACAGCAGAAGCATAATGAATCTTTGCTCTTGCTTCGAATGCCAGCCTTTTCGTTATCAAGCTGGAGCGAAATGGCACCTCGCCGAAGTCCTCCACTACTGCCTTCGGAATCGTGCTCGGAGTCATGAATGAATCTCCCTGCTTCGGAGTCCTCGATATCGTCACCTTGTAGGGAGCGATCTAGGTAGCATTATCAGCGGATAAACCACGAGCTGAAAGGTTGGACCTCACAGTCGTCCCTCATCCTCATCATTTCAACTGCCCCCTTCAGCTTCTTTCCAATTGATTGACTCATTCTTCAAACTGAATCTCGAGGTCGCTCTCAGGCGTCTGGACTATTATTATCCAACGCTAGGAGGTCTATGATGTGGGTAGTTCTAAGAAAGCTGCGGGCAATAGAACAAGAGAACGGTGGGGAAATAAGTGGGAACAAATCTCTAGCACTGGACACCAATTTATCTTATATGCCCGCCACCAGCTTGCTTATCTCCTTCCGCTAACTGACACGACATCCCAATGGATTATGAAATGAGTTTTCAGGTTCAACGGAATTGATGAAAGGCAGAGATGATAATCAAGCCAGAATGGATGGCGGCAAAGGTTATGGAGTGTGAACAAAAGATCCTGGCCCTGAAATTATTGATAAATGATTCCGATGTAACGAGCTTTGTCACCATCACCATGGAGCTTGTTGTGCGGTCTCGGGACTGTGAACGACGCCCAAGCTGGAATGAGAGATGAGTTGTATTGGTGAAGAATAATTTCGAGTCGCAGAAAGCTAAAGGAATCGAAGTGAAAAGATTAAAATCTACGCGCCTCGTAACGTTCCAGGTATAACTCAAACCTTATCGAACTCGCAGTCATCTCTTGCTGATCGGGACTCACGAGCGTCTGTTTCGAAGCTCGCCAGACCGCGTTCAAGTCGAAAAGCGAGTCACGCTTGCGGTCGTCTCGTTGATACTATGATAGAGAATGCAGATGGTGTTTCGCGATCTTAGTATTGGAAAGTCTCTCGACATTAATCGAACAAATTCATCCGTCAGATACTCTGTATTCATTGCCAGATTTAGACCTATGAGCTAGAGGACCCCATCCTGAAATACCTAACTAGAACTACGCTTTTCTGTACTCCCCGTTTTCATCTTAACCCAGAGCGATCAACGCTTAACGAATGATTATCACCATGCGCCTTCCAGATTTTCACCTTTCAAATTTCCACCAATCTCCGTTACGATGTCCAGATCTCCCAGCCATGAACGGACAAAATCTAGTCCCTAACCCTACCCTTGACTGCCACTGCGACGTTCGGTTTAGCGTGCTTAGCGGGTAGCTTCTTGGGTGGCATAGGTGGAGGCGGAGGCGGAGGAGCAACAGGGGTAGTAGTAGTATCGTCGGCTGTCTCGTCGTCTTGATCACCTTGAATTGCATCTGTGACTCCTGTAATCCCTCCTAAGACGGCACCCACTGGACCACCAGAGAGAGCACCTGTAATAATGGGTGCAGCAACGGAAAGCGCCTTCTTGCCAACTTTGGCCAAGACTTTGCGGATGGCGCTCAAGGAGGGGAACTTGAAGTCCTCTCCGAGCTGTTCGAGCTGTTCGAGCTCAGCAGCTGTGAGCTGTTGTACCTCTTCGGCTGGCATGGGTGCTGCCATGGCTGAGGCGACCAGAGTAGCGAAGAGAGCGAGCGTAACGTTGACCTTCATTTCGATGATCTTCTGTATGACCTGGGAGAAAGAGCTTATGAGTGACAGATAATGATTCGAAAAACCTTGAACTCACAAGTAGAGCTGTTTACTTGGCTTATCGATTGAAAGAGTTAACTGCGTGCTTTTATACTCCTCGACGATACCATTCTGTCTATTGTCTATGGGACAGACTACCAACACTGTGAGACAAGCGCCGTCAGGGCAAATAGCGGCGATTCGAATCAATAGCGACTCCCGTTAGCCACCGTATTCCTCTCAATTTTGTCACCAGAACTCACCAAATGTGTGCATGATTCCTCTTCTCGATCCCTTCGCAGTCCCCTATGTGTCTTTGTAACGTTGATTTGGATAAGGAAGGTACTACGTGGGATTAACGTGGAGTCGGAGTATTGAATGACCGCCAAGACGTTTTACGCAGAGTCTAGTGTCGAGAAATTGAATGGGACTTGGTGGTTGTGCAAATCCAATAAATAAACTAAACCTGACAAATCCTGCCCAACAAATGACACATGTCGCTCTCATGCTTTGGGCGGATCTAAATTTACCAATTTAGTCTCCCCACCAGCACCAGATGCACACGCCTCTTGAAACCATACCCATACCACCTTACCTTTGTGTCTGACACTGACCTAAAACCAACCAGTCCAATGTTTTCCCGACATATGCCATCGAAGCTAGGTTGGATCGGTCTAGGGGCAATGGGATTTCCTATGGCGCTCCAGCTTCAGAAGAAGATACCAGCATCTAGCGTTCTTATCATCTACGACATTGATAACAGCGTTCTCGACCATTTCATAGATGAAGCCGATCGTCAGCGGAAAGGCTGCCCTGAGGGACTAGGGGGAACGGTGGTAAAAGCCGATAGTTCGAAGGAAGTTGCCAATAATGCAGTAAGACAGTGTCCAGCTGCCTACGAAACGGGCAGCTCATTCACGCGCAATGCTCCTTTAAAATGTTGTAGGACTTCGTGATTACCATCGTCCCAGAAGGTACATCGAGCTCAGCACATATACATATTTTGGCTGACCAAAAATCTGACATAAAGGAAGACATGTCAAAGACGTTTTTCTAAATCAAGAGAACGGCATTCTTACCAATAAGAGCCTATCTGGGAAGGTTTTCGTAGACTGGTGGGCCACAGAATCACTATCGCTCGCAAATGGAGACCCACCTCTTGACTTTTCATGGTGTTTTTAGCTCAACAATCGACATCGAAACATCACTATTCGTAGGAAAGGCTATCGAAGAAACACATCAAACCCATATTGTCGCTCAGGGTCTGACTGACGTTATACCGCCAGCATTTTTTGATGCTCCAGTCTCTGAGGGAACTGCGGGCGCTTCCTCAGGTTCTCTAACAGTCATGCTTGGCGCGGCATCAACTTCGCCACATTTGCCACTTCTAACAACTGTCCTTGGAACATTCGGGAAGAACATCTACCCAGTCGGAGGTCCCTCCCTTGGCCTCGCAGCCAAGTTGAGCAACAATTACCTCTCTGGGTTGATTGCATTGGCAACAAGCGAGGCGATGAATATGGGGATGAGATTGGGAATCGACCCAAAGGTTTTGCAACAGTGCTTTTCGACGAGTTCTGGGGGAAGTTGGGTCAATGATACTGTTAACCCAGTCCCTGGAGTGTGTCCCGATGCTGTGACAAGTCGAGGATATGAAGGCGGCTTTAAGGCGTGTCATAGTGGCGATTGAAGCAACGTTATTACTGACACAGGGCATACAGGTGCAGCTAATGAAAAAAGATATGACTCTCGCTATCGAGGCTGCGAAACAAGTCGACGCAAAGCTGGTACTTGGGGAAGCGGGGTTGTCAGCGTATGCTGCAGCGTCTGACGATCCAAGGTGCCGCGACAAAGATTCGAGGGTGGTATACAGATGGTGCGTGCGCGTGATTGTTGACTCAAGTCCTAGCCATGCACCAATGGTAACACATCTCACAGGTTGGGAGGCATTGAGCCGATCATCTCAAAACCAGAGTGTTAAATGTCAATCAATCCTTCGTCGAATAGGGCGTGCAACAATTTAAAAGAGTCGATGTTCAACAACTCGAATCCAGTAAAAATGAGCATGACACGATTATAAGTACCTGCGTAATAGATTGCACTGATACGAGATGGGCAGCGGGCTACTCATACAAATACTAGAAAGATACGAAGTTTTTCTATCGAGCTTGGAGGACAAATTGATATGATGTAAGTGCTGAGGTACATGAAACAAGGCAGGAGTGAATGGAAACATAATAAAAGTCAAAAGTCAAGGTGTATACCAAATAACTATAGACACGGTGGAGACGCTGGGTCTGCCTAGCGGCAAGCGGGTTGGATGAGAATGAGTTGGGATGCGCGACCCTGAGAGTCGCTCTAGCGTACATAATCGTGATGCCCTCTAGTCTACTATCTAATGATCTAATCTATGACTTCCTCTATCCGATCTCCTCATCACTTCTCCGCATCTCCTTGCATTCTCTCCTTCCTCTCTTTCCTCCTCTTCCGTTCCGATGCCTCTGCTCTTCCCTCTTCGGGCTCACGTGCACATTGCACTGCCACAACGGTCGAAGAAAATGACAGGTACACGGTGAGTAAAGACATGGTAGCAAAAAGCGCTTCGTGCGTATCCATTGGCCGCCTAATCGTCGGCCATTCGTTGGCGTTTGCGAGGACCGACGCAGTCATCAAATGAGTCCTCGGATGAGGAATGATCAATGATCGAGACGGAAGCCAAAGTCGAACTCCTCTCGGAGCGCCTGGGTGGGGGTTGAAGTGAAACTTGATTGTCTTTTGGAGCAAATTTGGAAGGAAGAGGGGGAATAATTACATGTCCCCAACTGTCACGAAGAGCATCGAAGAAGTTGAACATGTTCCAGAATCTGTTGAATATACCTGCATATGCCTCTGGACTCTCAACAAGCCTTTCAGCCCCGCGCTTGGTGTATGCTGCATAGAGTTGCTCCCCAATACGCTGCATAGGCATGCTAAAAGCATCCATGAGCTCCGGTCTGTAGGATTTGTGGAACTTCTCGTTGCCAAGTTCTAATAAGTCTCTGCGGTTAGTTGCGACCGTCTTTGAATGTTGAAAATAACGGGAAGCCAAAATGGAGGATTGAGGGTGGGAGACGCGGCTTGTGATGAACCACAGCAAAACCCACCAGATCGATTCAAGGTCATGTTGGGGGTTGTGGATTAAAGTGGCCGGTGGTGGCTTCACTTTGTTATCTTCTTGGTTGTCGTTATTTGATTCTGGCTCGAAGTCCTGCTCTGCTGGAATTTCTGCAGGTGGCAGACGATAGAATGTTCGCTGGCTTCTAATTTCAGCAGCCATAAAGTATGGTGTTCCCTACAACAGCATCTTCAGTGAGAATATTTTGGGAGAAATAATCTGTACTTACAGTTTTAGGATCGGGACTGCCCGACGATGTTGGAAACCTTTTGGCGTACTCCAAATCACCAAGCTTGCCCGTCAAGCCTCCTGGTGAACGAAATGCAAGTATGTTGCCAGTGCTGATATCGCGATGGACCCAGCCAGCCAATAACATGAGACGGAGTGCTGTTGCAATGAAAGAACGTCAGAATCAGAAAACTTGACTATCAAAAGAAGACAGGCGAACACACCGATAAGTGTATGTCTGAGAATAGTCACAACATCTCCAAGAGTCGACAAGTCGTGCAGACACTCACAAACTTGATTATGGACAAAAAAGCATTGATGCTTGGGTGTAAAAGAACGGGATTCCTCTGATCTGCCTGCCTCCATTTGAGGCGCTTGCGGAATGCTGGGGTCTGCCGTATGCTGCTGAGTGAGCTGACGAGACCTCGTTGACCCTTTCGCAATGCCGGGTTTGGTTATCCGCTCTATATCTAGCATTTCAAAGAGGCCCCGCCGATCCCATGCGCCTTCAGCTACTTTCTTGACAGGACGCCCGGCATGGTGATGGACAATAACAAGAAACAGGTCCTTAAAGGTGTCACCCTCCAAGTACTTCTGTAGGAGAGACACAGTCTGCTTTTGTGCGGTCTCGGAAGGCTTAGACCCGATTGCAAGCATATCGTACGAGGACAAACGAGGGTCCAAATGCCAATTAGGGACCTGGGCGAACCTCCTAATGTCTTGAAACAGATTCTCCTGAATTTCGGCTTCCGTTTCCGCCGTGCTGTCGAGCCAAACATCTTTCAGGGCCATCGGAGAGGCATTCTGATCAAGAGGGGATGTATCGTCTTTAGACGTAACCCGAACGACCTCCCAGACTCGAGTCATGCGTCCAGACATCTTGAGTGGTCGTTGTTCGAATATAGAACGGACAGTTTTGAAGTAGAGGGATTGTGCTCCATCTTTCTGCGGTATTTCGTAAAGGAACGACCCGCTGGAAAGGCGGGTAATACGTTCGTCGTAGCCTAACTGCTGTTGGGTAGCAAACTGCAGGGATATCAACACAGAGACCAGGCGCTTCTGATCCTAAGGGACAATTCTTAGTTTCGATTCATCAGTATGAATGAAAAAGCGGCCCATACCTTCTCAAAGCTGAAACTTTGAGATTTGACACAATGCGACCGAGAAAAGTACCAGAGACTAACACGGTTATCTTCAATCGTGAGCTGATGTTGTTGTAGTTAGACCAAAACATTGTCAAATCTGAGAATAAGCACGTACACTATAGATCCAGGATCTCCTAGGGTCGTCTTGCATGATATTATGCGCCACTGAGAGTATTTGTCGACGGTTCTGGCAACAGAAGAAAGGATATAAACATTGAGCACAACGTAAGGCAACACAGACATCACCCACAAACCTGGATCATGTCTTGTTGGCCACCTTTTTGCTTGAACTCCATTGGAATCACAATTTCGGAAACCTCAAGGGTCTTAGAGGATCGAGCCTTATTCTTCTCCACATACTCCCAAGTTTCCTTCGTTGGATCCTCCCTCTCTTTCCAGAAACAGGCATCAATCCTGTAATCTCCTCCCTCGATGTCGGATTTCAGGCAAGTATTGGGACAGCTTTTCAGCTTGAATCCGTTAAAAACACGGTTCTCAAATGTTTGGCGGCCAATAACAGATGAAATAGGGATCAGAGGTGCGAATGTGAGATCTTCATTCGGGCCTCCACGTCTTTTGAATATAGTGAATGCCCCATCGTCACCGGCTGTCCTGTTGTCCTTACTGAAAAGCCGGATACCTTCTTGAGCGAGCGCATCTATACATCTATCTACGTCATCATGTGTAGGCAGAAAGCGGAGGTAATGAGACTGGAATTCCTCGATGGTGCATGATACGAATTCTTTGTCGTTGGCCTCAGCGATTTCCGAATGGACAAGAGTGACGTTGCAAAATCCATCAACATCATTTGCACGAGGAGTCGGTCTATTCATAGATTCAATGAGCATATTCGGAGCTATGCAATGTATATAGACTTACGGTGCATCGTTGGTGCCCACCTTTTGCGGAGAATGAACCGGTGTTCTCCTACTTGCATCAAGGAATCATGACTACAAGAGCTAGACCTGAGAAATGAGTGAACCTACGTTGCGGCGAACTTGGGTGACATCTCAGTATCCATGTCGATGTCTGTATCTGTCAGTGAAATTTTGGGTAGTAGTTGCGCCATTTAAGAGTGATTTGTCCGAGCTAGCATATGACGCTTTGCAAGGAACAATGAACCATAATCAGCGTTGCATCTGTGCGACGCTTGTTCCCACATTAATTTAGCGATAACGTGACCGCGTTCAATTCTGCAAGCACACCAACAGGGCTTAGTGGCCTGTACTCATCGGATAATTCATTGGACCAAGGTCAGGAATTGGAAAGCAAGGATATCGCATTACCGCTTCAGGACATCCGACGTCCAATCCTCGAAAACCAGCAGCTATGGTAGGTCATGGTAAATAAAGTGAGATGAAATAGATTTTCATTTTATATTACACCCGAGTCACGTTGACGCCGACCAAAACTGCTGTTTAAACATGATTTGCGTAGTTACAGGGCTAAGACTTGTGAGAACGTTGGCTACTGGCCTCCGTAGAAAACAAAGAATGGGAAGGGTATCTACCGTCAAGATAAGACACGAAGGATCTAGCAAGTGATAAGGAGTATATACGATAATGGAAACAAAAACATGGCCATAGACGTGACATTCCGACAAAGGCAAAAAAGGGAAGTAAAGAGCAATGAAGAAAAAGTTCGTGGGAGGTTGAAGCGAAGCAAGGCCAATTGGCCAGTTGACCAAGCGATGATGCGCAAAGAATGAACGACGAATGCGAGTAAGCAATAAATTTACCTTCGCTGACGCTTGGAAGGACGGGGTGGGGGATCTTGGCTCGCGGGGTTTGAAGTCACTATATCTGAAGCTACAATGGCCGACACGCCCGCTTCAAGTTGGTTTGAGCCTCCAAGTTTTGCAGAGCGCCTTGGAGCGGGACTAGGGCTTGCTTCCCTCTGGGAGGGCGCTGACAAGGAGCTTAGAGGTTCCATAGTTACTGGATCAGAAGGTTTGTCATCGGCGTCACGACTACCAGGGTCCCCCTGAGACAGATCATACACCTTCATGTCCGCCCATAGATCACGGGTAGCATCCAGTTTGATGAGAAGTGTCCAAAACTTGTGGTGGATATCTGAATACGCCTCCACTTGCTCAACTACGCCTTTTGACCCACGTTGGAGATAAAGCTGGTGCATCTCAATGCCCAGAAGGCACATCTCGAAAGCGAAGTCCGAAAGTTGTTGCGAGAAAGCGGAGAAAAGCAGGTCGTCCCCTATCTCAAGGAGCTCCCTGCGACGTTTGGTTGCAGTTTCTGAGTGGGAAAAATATCTCTTGGCATGAGATATACGCAGATCAGGTGCAAGGCAGCAAGTGATAATCCACAAAATAATCCACCAGACGGACTCGAGATCGTGCTGAGGGTTGTATATGACATGCGTCTCTGTTGATGCAACGTCGTCAAGTCTTCCGGTCTTGCGAGCCATCTCGAGATCAACAGTTGGTCGATGGTAAGTGGCGTCGCTTCTGATTTCTGCAGGCATGAAATACATTGTTCCCTACACACCGAGGGGGACAAATCTCAATAGAGGTATATGTTTCAGGGCATGTAGCACTCACGGTTTTGGTGTCCGATGAGCCCTTGAACGTTGGAAATCTTTTGGCATATTCAAGATCGGCCAATTTGGCGACCCACCTGCCTGATTTCAAGATAGCAAGGATGTTACCTGTGCTGATGTCCCGGTGCACCCAGCCAGCACAATACATCAGTTTGAGCGCTACGACGGACAATTAACACACGTTCATCGCGTGCAAGAAAGAATCTCACCAATGATAGTCTGTTTCAGGACGTCAATAACATCACCAAAAGTTGGCAAATCATGCATGGGTTGGCAAACGTCCTCCTGAACAAAGAAGTATCTACGTTTGGAGATGAAGGCGCAATATTTACGATATTCTTCTCCTGACGATGGCGCGACAACGTTATGAGGTGCGCATGGTTTAGAGCTGATCCGAGTTGATGACGGGCGGCGACGACTCGTCCTTTGGGACATTGAACCGAATGTAGGTTTAGTGAGAGCACCTTCAGGCGATGTGGTAGAGAGGTTGGACGGATTCGACACTGCTTGCAATACTGCCCTAAGAGGAGCGCCAGCACTAAAGTGTTTAATGCAGAGAAAAAGCTCTTTAAACTTGTCACCCTCTAGATATGTTGAGAGCTGCTGCAGGATTTCAGACTGCACCAGTTCGCCACGGGAGAGGCGAGGGTCTGACCGCCAATCAGATTGCGCAAACCGAGTGATATCTTCAAAAAGTTGACACTGTAGGTCGGCCTCTGTCTCCACGTTGCTATCGAGCCAAACATCCTTGAGTGCGAGAGTATGGGCGCCCTCTACTGGAGTTGGGTTGGTCTTCGAAACAATTTGAATGGCGCTCCAAACCCGGGTCGCTCTGCCAAAAATTTCGAGCGTTCTGGGCTCAAATAGGGAACCAATGGTTTTGAACCATACAGACTCTTCGCCTTGTCCCTGTGGCAACTCATATATGTAGGTACGACTGGACAGACGCGTGATTCGCTCGTCGTAGCCAAGCTCCTGACGGGTTGCATATAGAAGTGAGATGAGAACCGAGACTAGGCGCCTGGGTTCCTGTTTGGGTCTCGAGAGTGAGTATATTATTTTCAGCTACATATTAATTGACGCTTGCAACTTACCTTCTTGAAACTAAAACTCTGCGATTTCGTGCAGTGGGAGCGAGAGAAGTACCAGAGGGATATGCAACCTCCTTCAATAGTTATCTAAGTAACAAAACAGAGGTTAGCCTGTCAAGATATCGCGAATGTGAAGTGCAAGACGTGCGCCGTAGACCCATGTTCTGCGAACGTCATTGTGCATGATATGGTGGGCAGCTGATAAGATATGAGAGCAATTCTGCACTCCATATGACCCAGACGTCAGAAAAGCACAGCTAACAAAGTGCAATAGATCAACGTACCTGTATAGCTACATTTGTACCGTCGGTATTCTCAAGTATCATTGGAACGACGACGTTTGCAACATGCATTGCTCTGCCACTCATGAGGTCCTCCCCTCTGATCGCCCATGACAGGCATGCATCAACCTTGTGGTTATCCCCTAGCACGTTGGGCTGTAATGTGATGTTGGAATGAGTTTTCAACACGAAGGGATTCGAACAGCGGCTAGAGAGCCGCTGCTGTTGGACGACGTCTGCAATATCTTGTAGGGGTATGAAGGTTGAACCCCCCGTTTCACCACCACGGCATCCAAGGTTGCTGAATCTCGTAGCACTCCCAGTTGTGCCATGGCTGTTGAGGAGCCCAGCAGAAATGAGAGCGTCAGCACACAGGTCGATTTCATTGTCCATGGGCAGAAAAGGCAAGTAGTGAGCTTGGAAGTCATTCAGAGTGCAGGTCACAAATTTGGAGCTGTTTAAAATATCGGGGCATAAGAAACTTTGCCCTATGTCACAGTGTCCTGCGACAGCGGGCGGATGAGCGGTCTCATTCTGTCAATTATGACGGTAGCATCAGAGTCCATCAACAACGGAAAAAGGAGACGAAATACGTCACGGAAGATACAGGCGGCATGGAGATATGCATATGAAGATAACAAGTTCAGTAATTTCTCCGTTTTGAATACGACCTCTCGAACTTCAAGTTAAATTGGTTGAGTCCCAACAGTTGAATAGTAGAAGATGAGTGCTGGAACCAAACAACATCTCAATTTCCCACATTAAATTGATTAATTGTTTACCACGTGGTCGCGTTACTCGTGTATACTATTGGTTACCCATTAAGGACTGAGATAGGGGCACCGTTAGATCAAGCAGATATTCGAGCCATATACCCCCATGAAATTTGCGGAAGCACTGTCGAACTCATCGACGAGGGAGGAAAGTGCAGCGAACCGTGTACATAATGTGTAATGCTCATCCATCACGGCAAGCAGTGCACTGCCCCACCTCAATCCAAAACCTCAGAAGCATGCCTCAGTGCATGGGAGGTCATTATATTACAACTTCCTTTTCCAGCGACATGCACATTCCGTGGTTCTGTCAGTGAAGGGATGTATATTAATAGGGAGTTAAGTGACTATGATGTTGACCTGGTCGCGTGAACAGATCATCGCCATGAATGGGCAGGTAGAAATTCCAGAGGCAGCTTGCGAGCTTGCGTGCCAGTTCCCACGGTGTATAAACCACCCCTCGAAGGTATTGGTTTTGTCATGAATTAATGGTCATGAGAATATGTGTATATACGGGAATGACTGCCATTATACAACAGAATACCACCCCTATTGTTGGTTCAAAGTCATACTTTAAGAGTTTCTCCCGGATGTGCTCGCAAGGATGCATGCAAATGGCTCGCAGGTCCTCGCTTATACTCGCAAATGGTTCGCGAGGGTCTCGCTTGTGCTCGCAAGCTTCTTGCATGTACTCGCAAGTGGCACGCAAGGACTTGCAGACACACATACTTTTTAACACCACATTTCGATTTTGCTTCGTTTATACTAGACGACCATTGCAAAGGAGTGAAATTAAATATATATAACATAAGAGAATTTGATTTATGTCCTGGCCGGAGACACAAAGTCATTTTATTTTAAGATTGTTTATACACACTATTCACGACTGTGCCATGTTGAATATGACAGAAATTTGGACTGGAATGACGATTTTCAATGAATACAAAGCCCGAGGTTAGCAATTAAAACGCTAAGAGCATGGTGCTCTGGAGCTTGCTCTTGAATTCCCACATATGCTCGCAAATAGCCTCGCATGTGGCACACATGCTCGCGAGCTGCCTCTGGAATTTCTCTATGCCCGCCATGAATGACATATGCTCATGATCTTTATCATCTGTGAAACGACATAAAATGTAACAAGAGCAATCATCTTAATCTACGAACCTCCCCCTCTCACATATTTATATTCATGGCTAACGAACTCCAGGTCACTAGGCTATGGTGGCAATATATCATCATCTTCCCTTGGATAGTGATTCAACTCGTCGGAATGACGCTCCTCATGCATCTCATTGGCGTGTAAGCTCGTAATATAGCCGTGACTCTCTGTTGATCGTCGATTAATCGTTCTATAGACTCCAGAATGTGCTGTGGGGCTGCCTGTGCGTTGTGCCTGGTATGTTTATAATGCAAGTACTTCAAGTTGTTCTACTATAGTGCTTCGTTCGTTATTCTCGACGAGTGTGCTGACTCTGCGCATTTCTCGCACTCAATTGCACAGGGTGACATGCTGTCCTCCGCGCAAACCATGAAGGGTATGCTTCAAATGTCTTCGCTACTGTCGCCGGGGCCCTTGGCAGTTGGATATCAGCTTCAGCACTGTCTGTGGTTAGTTATAACAGCTACACAACCAATGAGCGCTCCTCGTACTCTCACCAAGTGATTGGTGTGGGTCAGGGGATTCGGGAGGGTGGCTACTACACTGGAACCTATGAGCTCACCACTTTCGGGGACATCCACAGAATGCAAACCTATCGTTATGACCTGAGCCACTACTTGTGGCATTACCTGCGGTATATTATCTTCGTTTCGATTATGGGTCCTACTGGCGCCGGGTCGCTCAAATTTGTTGGAGTCAAGGAGATAGGGGGCATTGGTTTCGACGTGCTTCACGCCACGCGTGCTTCGTTGGTTGGAGGTGCTATCTTCTTCTTACCATCAATTATCGTCATGATCACCCTTTTTGATTGTATGTTAAAGTGCCGCATTCCGTTTGCGATGATGGTCCGAACCTTGGTCGAAACGAGGGCGAGGGTATGGAAAATATTCTTCAATTAATCAATGAATTATTTTCTTCGTGCGTCGTCGAAGCAGCAAATATAAGAAATTTTGTATAGATAGTGTATGATATCAAAAGATGTATTCTCCGGAAGCAAGAGTACGAAAGTCCGATGGAAGGTGCAGTCTGGGGCTCTTTTAAAAGTTACTCTGCGCGTCTTCCGGGAGCTCCGAGCAACAACGGGAGTGGCAGAGGAGGACGGAGTGCTACGGGATTTCTTGCTGGTGCTGGAGGTTTAGGAGGTGACAGCTTCGCCTGGACCTGAGGCTTCGCTCCCGCTCCGACTCCGTCGGTATCGTCGTCATTGTTATCCGCGCCATCCTGTTTATCGTTACTATCGTTGGAAGAAAGTCCACCTGTTGTCCCGGGAGATCCATTAAGTATCGGGTTAACTGGCGCAGGAAGCGACACCAAGGGAACTGCCTTCGCAACTTTGCTGATCAGTTTCGGTAAGACAAGCTTTCCCAGCTTCCACAAAGGTCCGAACAATTCCTCATCATTGGACGCTTCAGTCGAGTGCTCCAACAAATCTCCTGGAGTAGGGGCGGGAGCGGCCGTGATGGATGTAACAAAAACGGCAAGAAGTGCGAGCGTAAGGTTGATCTTCATCTTCGAGTCTCGACAGGGGTTGTGGATGGAAAAACTGCGGTATGTTCGTTAGTCTAGCACATGAAAGTATTTTTATCTCTACGAGGACTTACAGCTATCTGCCTTTACTTGATTGTCTATTCAGAGAATTTTTAAACTTGCTTTTATAAAACGAAAAGCAGCAAGACTAAAACGGCTGTCACGGCAATTAAGCGCCGCATCCGTTTTCGGTATCGTCGCTTACCTGCTTTATTAGCCAACATTTAGACAGTTTAAAATGTACCTAACATGGTCTTATTGAAGTCCATGTATTTAAATGTTAGATTAAGCCCAAGTTCGAACTTCTACTCTCATTTCAGCGAAGTTTTGTTATTGAAGTCTGTGCTTTGTGTAGCTCCGAATATTTCCACCAGAATGTCCCTCCCAAAACATTAGTATGTTATCACTTCCCGGTAAAAATACAAGTTTTCTATTTCCAACTCAGATCAAACGTAGACTGCGTGGTTACATCAGGAAATACTGCCACGTATCCGTATGTAGGCTTAACCCTCAAGCCGTGCTAGCTGTCTCCTCACGAGGCAGGATCTTCGAGAACGGCATGTCCTTCGTAGGCTGCAACCAGTTCTTCTCGTCGTATTTAGCGTATGGAGGTGACTCGATCATGTGGAACGTATACGCGAATCTGGTATTCGGGCTCGTGTTCCGCTCTGATTTGTGCAGTACCGATCCGTGAATGAGAACGAGGTCGCCTGGACGCAGAACACATGTAGTTAGTCTTTATTCTCACTGTCTAAGGAGTGACGCATACCTGGATTGCACGTCTCGAGTATATATTCGCCCCGCTTCTGACCCGCGAGTTCTTTCTCGACAGACGGGTCGACGAGATATTCAAAGCCCGTCCCCTTGTTGCCTCCCAACCTCACGAATCGCTTGACAATCGGCGTAGTCAGATGAGATCCTGGCAGGAAAGACAACGCCCCGTTCTCTGAAGTGCACTTTTCGAGAGCTATCCAGAAACCGAGTGCAGATGGTGGGTCGGTGTACTGTCGAACGAGGGATTAATATGGGACATCAAAGCGAGAGGTTGGGAAACAAACGAGGAATGTCCTAATATTCGGTAGTGGGTTGAATGAGGCATGTATCATACTCATAAGACGAACGATTGACGCACGAGTCGTTATGTTCAGGAACTGGACGCAAGGTAGTTTCAGCACTGAGATGATAGGACTGTACCATAGTTGGGCTTACCTTCGCCACCAATCTGGGTCTGTTTGGTTATCACCATGGATTGAAGAGCTAAATGGGCTCAGATAGTGCATGGATTAAGGTATATGATATGGCATACCAACAGGATCCTTATGGAACTTGAGATCTCGCACCAATGACCTTAGGTTTTCATTCTCAAGTGTAACCCTCTGGAAAGCAGGGTCCAGTTCATGCAGAGCTATAGTCCCAAGGATGGCTCGTGAACACATTGTCACTGACAGCAAAGTAACGTGAAACCTCACCATGGCCAATCTTATTGACAGATTTTTCTTTCGGTCTTAGAAGCTTTCCATTTGTATCGACTGCGTCTTCTTCCAAAAAATACCGACTGAACACATTCAAGGACGTCATTCAAGCCCTCTATATGCAGGTTGAAACGACTCACATCTTATCTCCCGAGGTCAAGAAATAGTCGTCACCAACGTGGTTATCATCATTGGTGGTGAACTTGGTCTACATCCACAAGTGCATTCAGGCCAGGTACCGTGCGTATATCAGAGGGCAAACAGACCCTAGGATGAGTCTCAATATCAAACTCCGCCAGCAACTCCTTGGATCGAGTTAACAGAGCGTTCACATCTTCCCCAGAGAGAAAATTGGGTATAACAAGATATCTTCAGGTGTAAAAAGGTAACATTCATCAGTACACAGTCACCAAACAGCCATAAGATGTACTGCACATACCCATCCTGCTGAAACTGCAGAACCGATATACAACGTCAGACCTTGTAACCGGAGAGTGCATTGATCAAGGTTGGCTGGAATCACCTTGTTAATCTGCTCTTGTGTAAGGTATTCAAGCATCGTTAATGTTCGGTAGTGATGAATATTCGGAATAATAAGTGTAATGGTTGTTGTGGATAGTGGAAGGGGGCTATCATCCCATCCTTGTCGGTGCCGAAGCTGGTTAGCCGCACGTGATGCTAATTAACATTCCCGTGACTCGGCGTGAGTGGTTGAGCGCGACGCGACACGCGACTCTTCCTTACCAAGATATACTTGTTGAACATCAAACAGATAGACGTATTTGACACAATTTATTGTTTTGGATACTAATGACAAAGAATGGGGCATATACATAGTTCTACTACAAATCTCAAGTTGGAGGGGCATAATGATGACAAAACTTTTTTACCTTACTGTACGATGATGTATGGGGTGATGCAATGCGATGTTGATGCATAATGATAAAAGTGAAGGGTGAAGAAAAAGAAATATGAAGTTGCAACATGGATGGTGCGTGAATGTGTGAACAGAACGAGAATAGTTGACAAAACAATGTGTGGTTCAGAGTAAAAAGTGAAATCTTAAATTGAAAGAAAAAGCAAGACGAGAAGCAGGGACGACAAAACGATGCGGTGGTAAATGTATGACGATCCAGGATGAGGAATATAAATGAAATGATAACTCAAGATATGAATGTGGATGAAGTGAATGAAATCCCAAGCTAACCGATACAAAACAATTAAGAGCATTAAAAGTATAGCACAATGAAAGGGAGACAAACAAAACGAGACAAAGTGAGGGAGGGCATAGGAGTGTGGGTGTCATAAGAGAAGAGCAAGAATCAGATATCGCAAGAAAAACGGAATCCAAATGGTAGCAAGAGGATTAATCCTCAAAGGCACCCTCAAAGGTGTCGTTACGGTTTGCAGCAGCTAGGCGCTGGGCAGCAGCTTTCACATCACGGGCCAACCGAGCCTTCTCCCGCTCATAGATAGCACGGACCTCCTCCTGCTGCGCATCCTGTGCATCAGCTGCAGGGGCGGCATCCGAAGCTCCAAGACCCCTCAGGACCTCATCACCCCAGACACCTTCCACAAGCCGAACTTCGCCAACCGTACCCGCACCGTTCTTTCCCATCACACCGGCACCAAATGACGCAGAGCGACCAAAGCCGCGTTTGGCCTTTGAAGGTGAAGCTGTGGGAAGCAGCGAGGAGGAAAGGGATACAAGCCCAACACCCTCCAGTACACCAATGAGGTCACCAAATTCACTGCGCGTGACGGGTTCAAAAATACCGTCTTCGCTGCGAGAAAGGACGTTGGTGTAGTATGTGTGTAGTGAAGAGGTTTCCAGGGAAGGTGTGGCGTTTGATGGGACGGATGTGGGAAGGGATGTCGTACGCTTCATGGGTGAGGCGGTGGGTTTTCTGGGGGACGTGGAGACAGTGACACTACCGCTGAGGGAGAGACCAGCCTCAAGTCGTTTCGAGGCAAGCAGGATAGCAAGAAGCACAAGGCGACCTTGCAAACCCAAGTTGCGGACCTTGGTCATGATCTCGCTGTTGCTACCAGAGGGCGATGCGGATGGGGCGGTCGATGCGGACTTGGATGGAGCGGAAGCAGGAGTATAAGCCTTGAGGGCGGCAAGAATATGAGCAGGAGTGACGGATGCCAGAGGGACGTTAAGCGGGTTTTCATCATCCGAGGGTTTCTTGGCCGCCACTGCTAAGTCGATAGCACCTCGGAGGACTTCAAAGAGACTCCTAACGTCACCGGTGAGCGCGGCAACCTTCTTTGTCAAGAGCATAACAGCGGGGGGTGGCAGAAGTTTCTTCAGCCCGGCGGCGACATCCGAATTGGTATCCTTGTCGGAAAGCGATGCGAGTCGGGTTTCAATAATGGACTGGAGCTGAGTCGGTGTGTACGGCGCAAAGTGAATTGTGCGAATATTTTGGGATGAAGTGAAAGTCGTGGTGGTTGCAGAAGACGTAAGGGTATGAGTATTGGCAATTCCAATCATACGCAACGAGTCGAAAACAGATTCAGCCAGGGTAAATATCGAGGTTAGAGATTGAGTGTTGGCCGTGATGTGATCAAGTTCATCAAGGATGAGGATGCTGAGATCGGATGATAAGCGACACGGCAAATTTACGAAAACGCGTCAACACGTACCATTTGCTAGTCATGCTGGATAAGAGGTTCTTGACGGCCTCACGACCTTTGGCCTTTTTTCCAGTAGTCTTGTTTTTAGTGCCATCTCCCAAATCCTCGAGCATACGCTCCCACAGTTCATCTAATCCCTTCAATGCCATGCAATTAATTGAGACAACCTTGACTTCGCTCTTGCCTTCTGCCGAGACTTGACAAATTATCTCGTTCACAAGCGCAGTCTTTCCTGTGCCAGGTGCGCCAGAAATGAAAAGGCTGAGAGCGCTGGCATCATCATCCATGGCTGTCCCGTCGATGAAGCGTGTCACAAAATCAAGGATGGTGGAACGTTCAGTTTCACGTCCAGAAATTACGACTTGGGTGTTGTTGCATGTTGCACGGAGCAAAGCTCTGACACGAGCATGAAGGGGGAGCAATGCGGCGGGAGGGGTAGGTGGCGGAGTCGCGATTCTCAACTGGGCTATTTCTTTGGTTGGGGAACCTCGTAAAGATGGTGTTGAGGCATTTCGTCGTAAGGCTGAAAACAAAGTACCATAAATTGGTGAGTAAACGTGTTCAGGGTGTCGGAAATTTTACAAGAATTTCACACACCTCGTGGACGCGTTGGCGTGATGACGAGCTCAGTAGTCATACGACGTAGAGCGCGCGTTGCTCTAGTCGACGTTCCACCAGAAATAGGTGTCAGCAAAAAGGGTGGAATATTTTCCTTATTATGATCTCCATCCTCCAAGGTTTCGCTCTTACGAGCACGCTTTAGGAGAGGCGTGCTGTCAGGCGTGGCGAGCTGTTCTTTAGAGCTCGTCGTCGTCGCCAACGTTGACGAAGACGAGTCGCGTTGTCCACGCTTTCCAAGAACTGAGCTGCGAGTGAGCATTGTTGTTGAGATGAGTCGTGGAAGAAGGAGGACAAGGAGACTGTCACCATCAATCTCACTACAAGTAATCCATTTTCAATCTCCGACCAACGGCAAAGCAGGCAATCTCGTAAACGCGCTCAGACGCGTCGACATCACGTGCACCGTGTTTAATCAACAATACCGCGTCTATTCCCATCAGCCATGCATTCACGACCCCTATCTTAGAGTTTTCGATGGGTCCATTGGCATCTATTTCTACTCTTCATCTCTGAGGATTGAAGCATTCGAGAACACTGTCAGGCTACTATGTCGATATTATGATGGGCTCATTACCCCATATTCGCCATACAAGGACCGTTTCAAACCTCAAAGGAAACATGCATGGTCGAATCCATCTTAACCGAGAAGGTCATGACAATATCGAGAAACTCGAAAAAAGATTTGTATAAAGTTGTTGTGACAAAAAAGGGCTACTAAAATATTTGTCGATGATATACGAGGATTCAAAATCTGGTATCCAACAACGAATTTTCTGGAACTACAGAAAACAAGAAAAACGATTCGAAAACAAAGCAGTGGGCCTCTAGAGCAGAAATACATACACAAACAGCTTCTTTCAGGTTATATACGTGCACCCCTTATCCAGTATCACCGTAATCGCGATAGTCGATGTGTCTGTTCATCCATTTGTGTCGGCACAATGAATGCACGAAGTTCGTCCTTGAGCAGTCTCAGCCTTCGATGCACTGGTTTGAGCCCTATATCCTCGTACCAAACTTCTTATTGTTTCTCTTATAATATCCATATCCGGACAGGCAGACATCCCGAGCCTCATTCCGACAAGGAACTCTGGAACAGTATAACAGAAGTAGAATAGCACGCGGTTGAAAACCGTCTTCACGTTGCACATTCCACAAATGGTCAAGACAGCCTTCCATATGATATTATATAGATAAGCCAGGAAAAGGAGCACTATGTAGATATTCAGCAGAAATATATCTCTCATTGAAGAAACACTGACCATGATGAGGCAGAATGTATAGACAATCGATCTACCTGGAATCAACGAAAGACCTTCGAATTCCTTGTCTAGTGCCATAATAAGTATGGACAGGGCACAGTAGAGAGTCACGAAGCAAAAAACAGCCATGATATTTATCCTGCATGCGCTCGTCAATAAATCTAGTGTGGTCTGACTTGCACTACGTGCGCGTCTCTCGAGATATGCCACTCACTGAGCATTTAGTACCTTTTGTAATGGAACAGATGATCGTATTCTGACGTCGACACGCTGTCGTACAGTGTCTACACGGACGATGCACAACACGGGCTTGTATTGCAGATTACTGTCTCCCTGCACAAGGAGCAGCACAGACAGCAGCAAGACGTAGAGGACGCAGAAGAGCTCAAAGTCAAAGTCAAGATGAATTGTCCCCTTAATGAGTTCCGCAGAAGGAATATCAGTCATAGGCACTGGGGTGGTAGACATAAGCAGCGTGGTGTTGAATTGACGGATATGGTCAGAAGGTTGAAGCAAAAAGGGGGTGTTGCTGGATATTTTGTGTAGGAGCATATTGGACTTTATACCAGTACTAGTGCCTCCATAAAGACCTCATGTACCTCCATTTAGAAGGGACGACAACTGGATGCAGTTCAGCATTTAAATTGGGGCAATTCGAATGAAAACGGGGTTCGAGAGTTAATTTTGATGGACGACGACGCTACAGATTTCTGACGGGATCAGATCTTCAGTCTCAAGAATGGAGTTGCCCTTAACATTGATACTATGAATATCCAAACACTCGAAGCTTATTCAAGGCTATTCCATGGTCATTGTCTCTTTTTTATTTCCTCATAAAAGCTGGTCAATAGACGAGATTTCCACGTTATAAGTGCCTCAGGTGATTATATGTACATATAGTAGGCTATTCAATAAGTGAAGTCGGGAGTCTAGGAGAGTTCCAGCTTCAAGCTTCCGCAGTGTACGGACATTTTCCGTCGTGTCATTAAGGCAAAGGCTGTCCAAAAGCATAAATTCTATATCTCAGGGTAATGGGCTGAAGGTGTATAATGATTTCTTGGTTCAAGTCATGCACTAGGATGCATGCCCCAGGAGAGTCTAATTGACAAACTACTTATCCGTTCGAATATCTTCTCGTTCAGCCATCTTCTTCTACGAATTGGTTGATATGTTGTATATTCGGGAAAATGTCTCTCGAAACTCGTACAGTGCTTAGTACTTACATTGAATCTAATGGAACCCCTCGGTCTCGGTGAGAACCTGCCACGCTCTTGTTCACAAACTCAAATGGTACAGTAGCTAAGAGAGGCCTTGACTTTCTTTGACAAGCATCGAGCGAAGTATGAGCTCATAAGCCAATTGAGCAGAGAATCGGGATATACAAAGGCTAGCTCACGCGAATGAGTATGTTGCTGATCACGAACGAACAAGCAGCGTCGAACGCCGTCTTTCATACAGACACAATGACGTGAGTGAGCTTTAGCAAAATGCACATCCCGCTCTGGGACTAAAATATTCGTCAGTGAGTCATTAGGTTTACCAAAACGAAGGAATCCTACACTAGCACTGATGACTGACGGAACCCCAGATGAGTATGGCAGAGGATGCAAATGGTCGTTCAGCAGAAGGAGATATAGATGACTTCGATTGAATACCCCTGTAGCTCGAACCTACTGAAGAGCCTCACCAAACCTAACTCATCATGCCCGCACACGGCTCTAAACGGACATTCTCGATCGCTCCCCCAGCATTGCCCTAGCATTTGACAATTCCATCTTCTCCCAACTACAACGTTAACTCGGATTACTGTCCTCCCTTTTTTCTTTTGTCTTTTGAATCTACGTTGGCCCTGCCACTAGTACCTCGATTCGTGGACATTCCTTCAGATCGCTATGAAGCAAATGAAGCCTACGCTGGCACATCCTTGCAACGTTAACGCGAAAGTAGAAAATAAGATCTAAACTAGCATCTCCGTCTACCATGACTGTACTACACTGCTTTTTGTCTTTCGAAAATTCTATTCCTATTCTTGTCTCCAGGATTTACATTGCTTTCATCAAGTCGCTCAGGGTATCATGTTAGAAATTCCTCCGGGTAATAGGCGCACGCGTCAAACTTAGGAAACCATATCAATTATAACACTCAAGATGAGCGCAACAAACCATGTCTAATGGTCGAAAGATTGGTACTACTACGCCTGACTTCGATCATCCGGACCCTCAGCAGTATGACCTGCTGCAGCCATCAGCCCTTGCTGCTCGGCTTGTTTCGATTCTTTGGCTGCCTTCTTAGCTGCCTTCTTCCTCTCCTCCTTCTCCCGTTCCTCCTTCTCTTTCTCCGTTTCGTCGTCACTTCGCCAGTCACCCCAGGCACCCGTACCTACCGTTGTGCGAACGTTGATAGCGAATGTCACAATGCTGAATAGAAACTCTGGGAGGACGTGGAAAATATAGAAAAGTGCCTTGGCCGACCCCGTATTTAAGGGATTGGGCCCATCGATAGCTGTGAGGGTTTCTCCCATGACGCTCAGCCGATAGATGCAGATGACAAACTGTAGAATTTGACGAGTAAGAAACGAGCATCGAACATCTGATGTTATTCTAGGCTTACCATAGGTAAACACAGAGTCGACAAGAAGATTGTCCCCCGAGTTGTCGTTCGAGGTTGTTTCCATTTAGCCCAAAGCGTGGCCAAAAACAGAACTATAAAGAAAACGAGGCCAATGGCCACGCTGATTACCCTGCATAGCGGAGAGACGAATTAGCCTGATCCTGGTCGAACAATAATTCTAAAAACGCACCGAAATTTCTTCGTTCTTTGAGCATGATCGGCCTTGTCCATGACTTGGGAATAGTTGCTGTTTGCGATAACGCCGAGTACAAGCGGCACAATAAACACGAGACCCAACAAATCACAGAATTTCCTCTCCCAAAATCTAGCTTTGGGGTGATCAGGCATGTCTGGTGATGGAGGATCGAATGTTTGGCCATCCTTTAGTATCGTGGTGGAAGCGGGGGATTGGAAATACATGTCGGCACTGAAGGTGGGATTGACGAGCAGGCAACGGAGGAGGTTCACCATGTCGTTTCCTCTGGAGAGGAAGCCAACAGCTAAACTAACTTGCATGTACGTCAGAAGACCCTTCGAGTACCGTGCCGAGTCTCGACGCGACATCAGGGCACGGAGAGAGAATATTATGATTCTTTTGAAGTTTATTAGGATGTAGCTTGGGGCCCGTGTGTGATAGTCGTACCTTTCGATAGCAAAACAAAGCGGACCGAGAATAAGAATCGTGCGGGATCGTCGATGGAACATCCTATATGCCATAAGAGGAACAAGGAAGGTGTAAAGAATGGCAAAGAGGATCGAAGGGGCAAAATCAACATTGGGCTGAGGGATACCTCCTATAGGCGCAGGAAACTCATGACTGGCCATCTTGATTGATGTTGGCAGTTGGCAGTGTCTCAATAAAGGGCGAATGGGGGGGCGAATACGCTGTAATAGCCTGAGTCCACTGAAAGTGATGGATGTCTTTATAAAGGGCGCGCAGGATGCGATGTAATAGAGTTGCTCGTGTGGAGCGTATACCAGGAGGCTCAGGGATAAAAGATGATAGTGATCTGCAATTCCTTGGCGTATACATATGTACAGCAACAAGTATGAACTGGTGACATAGGAAGGCTAGGTGCGCAGCACACTCAGCCTGGTATTCATTATTGTTAATCGGTATCCAGCCATGGGCATGGCAAAAAGGATGACTTCAGGATTTTCACAAATACACCAGTTCAAATACAAGTCAAAAGTGGCCTCGTACATCCCAGTTTTGAAAAACTCAAGTCAAAAGTCTGGCGCATTTAAAACGCTGGGGTCCGACCCCTCTGCATTTCAGCCAGCGCATCGCAACTGCCTTCGCCATTACGAAAATAGGTCACACTGGCACGCTTGAAGAAGCGATCAATGAAATCATATATGTACCCCCATATGTAATGAGCAACAGAGTGAATGGTTATGAGAGGTCATACACATCTCCACCCTAACTCGCGAGTTTTGGGAGTAATGACCATTTATTACTCCTTCCAGGGCCTCTAGTCACGAAGGCTCATAACTACAGCAATACCTTTTAATTTTATATCCTCTGTCACCAATATACTTTCGAGGAAGATAAAGGGGTTACGCCTCGTTGTGCCTCACCTCATCTAATATCGGATCCACATCAATGACCGTCCTGGTAAAGATCGTGGCAACACCGCTCGAGAAGAGAATTTAACGACGCATTCTCACTCAACTGTCAACGAGCCAGCTAGATGTTAGTCAATGCAACGTGAACATTCTCGTTCTACATACTACTACTGATCATGAGCTCTGGCCCTGGGCTGCGGCATATTATGCACCCCTTCTGCTTGTTACTTTCTGCTCAATTCGTATACGCTTCATCGCCAAGTTGCTGCCAAGTCGCCTGCTTTAAGCGCTGACTTGGCTATCTTCGCAAGAGGATATTATAGAGTGCATGTACATTATCAAATAGAGATGCATACACTGGCTCATTGTGTCTAATAATAAACTCTATGACATCTAGAATATTGGGGGGTATATATAAAGGTGGATCGTGGATCTCCGGTGGATTTGCGATTCAGAGCGAACAGATAAATTAGGCGCCGCTTGGATCACGATCAGACCGCACTAGGGTTCGATCCCAGTTCTTGCCAGTCTCCTCTCTTTATCGCACGCTTTTCCATCTTCTCCTGTTCCTTAGCCTCGCGCTTCTTCTTCATTGCCTCTGTCTCATCATGTCCTCTCCAGTCTCCCCAAGCTCCAGTCCCGAACGTCTTACGAATGTTAACCCCCAGCACCGATGCGCTGAATATGAACTCCGGCAAGACATGAAATACGTAGAATAGAGCCTTCGCAGATGTAGTGTCCAGATTACTTGGCCCATCGAGCGATGTTACTGTCTCCCCCATGACACAAAGTCGGTAAATACATATGATAATCTGCGTCGATAGTTAGTGACCAGAGTCGAAGAAGGAGGGAGACACCAACCATTGGGAAACAGAAGAGAATCAGAATAATCGTGCTTCGTGTTTTAATCCGAGGTTGCTTCCATTTGGCCCAGATTATTACCAAGATCAAGGCCATAAAAATGATCAAGGCCGTAATAACACTGATCACCCTGCACCAAAGAGAAAAACGGGATGTTAGTGACCTTGTCGCCTTCGCACCCAGAGGACGAACCTGAAATCCTTTGTTTTCCGAGCTTCACCCACGCTAGATATAACCTTCTTGTAGCTACTGTTTGCAATGATTCCAAAGACCAATGGGATCAAAAACATTAATCCAAAAACATCACAAAATCTTCGAGCCCAAAACCTAAACTTTGGTTGGTCAGGCGTATCTGGGGACGGAGCACCGAATGTTTTATCGCCTTCCACTTTTGTGTTAGCAGCGGGAGACTGTCCGTAGGTACTTGGCCCGTAGGATGAATTGATGAGCATGCAGCGCAGCAGATTGACCATGTCGCCTCCTCTCGATAGGAATCCAAGGGCGAAGCTGAGCTGCATGTAAGTCGCGAGGCCTCCCGAAACACGCGACGACTCTCTGCGCGACTGAACAGCTCGAAGGGAGTATATGACAATCCTGAGTGGGCGTATCAGTTCAGCATCCCGAATCTATATATGATGGATCGGGTGATACCTTTCAATAGCGAACGTAATTGTCCCGAGGAGGAGGAGGGTACGCGACCGTCGATGGACTATTCTGTATACCATTAGAGGTAAAAGCGACGCGTAGAGAATGGCGAACAGGAGCGATGGAGCGAAGTCGACATTTGGTAAAGGCGTGCCACCAATCGGCGCAGGAAACGCATGGCCAGAGTCACTCATGATGCGGTGGATATGCGAATGGGAGTGGGTGGCCAGAAATCTGTACCCTGCGAGGTACGATTTTGAGAGGAATAATTGTGTCGTTTGAGTTTGTTTGACAAGACAACCAACTTATATATCCCCAGTTTAGGTCGGGAGACTGAGGTTAACACGCGGGGGCTGTGCATTGATCCTGATCAGAAATACACACGACACATCCTCAATAAGTAGGTGTATGAGGAGCGCAGCACCGGTGCATAAGGACAAGTAGAGGGGCTGTGTCCTCGTTCCAATTCTATCAGAAGACAAGGAACTCGCCAAGAACTTCGAGCAAATCGAATCAGACCTTGCTATGCAGACGAGATAGATGGGCTTGTCAGAAGGATACAGCTAATGCTACACATATGTTAATAGATCGGGTATGATATTCTGATAAGTGAGGGAATGATAAATATGACAAAATCTGGCAACGGAGGTAATGCACTTGCTCACCTAGGTTGTTACTGTGGTATCCTCACACGAACGTAATGTCGTCGACCTTTCCTCCATCTGACCCTAGCCGCAAAGCGACGATTTGTGTTGAAAGACTTGAATATCCATTACCAATGAATGCATCTGCTCTTCTTGCCAGCTCGACGTCTACACACACAGTCCAGTCCCTTTCACCCCGTTCGAGTGGGACTTCTGCGCTCTGGGTAACACGAACCATCGGTCCGTTCGGCCAGCCCTGCTCCTCCGCCCATTTTGCGTTTGTCAAAGCCCTGGCGAGCTTGTAATATTGCAGATATACTGTGGGATGGTCCCATGCACCATCATGTAGGACGTGAAGTGTGCGGACATGTGGCTTTCGTCTGGCTTGGGCTGTGACGGCGTCGAGGATGCGTCGTAGTGAAGGGTAACAATGGTCCATTACCGATGACGCATTAGATGTGACGAGGGCGGGTGAGAGGGTAGACAACTCAAGAATGGGTAGGGTAGCCCATGTGGTAAAGCCGGTGTTCTTTTCCACGAGAGATTGGCAATGTGCCTCAAAATCTCCACGTCGCAGGTGAAGGGCGATGTAATTGTCGCCCTCGGTGGAGGCTGCATCGGAAGATGATCGTAGGCCAAGAGATGTCTGAGCCCGTTCGACGATTGAGAGGACTTTGTCAGACCACTTGAAGTGAACGCGGAGATATTGCTGGAAAGAGGGCCATATCGCATGTAGTCCTGTTGATGCGAGATAGCTGACATGGGTCAATATACGGAAGTGAACTCTAGCATCAAGATCTACTCACTTCCAGTTGAAAATCCAGTCGTCAACTACAACACATCTATCGTCTCTGTTGAGTACCTCCTTCGCGTACTCCCATTGCTTCCTGTGGTCATAGACTAGATTCACATGTATAACTTCACCCTGTGGACATACTTCATCGAACATAGCTTCGCTAATCGCTCCTTCTGTGGGACCACGTAGGAAGGCACTAAGAGGTACTGTGGCCTTTTCACCTCGGGGCCTCCATATTAGGGGTTGGTAAACATAGGTCCTTCCAGTTTGCAAGGCCAAATGATGAAACAACAGAATTTCCTGAGCCTGTGTGCAACCAAATAACGGGTTCATTGAACTTCAACCAATCGACGTAGGGCTTGATCAACACTCACCTGGTTATTAAAACCGGCACCTTGAAGCTGCCTGAATCTCACATATCTCTTCTGTCTCTCATTATGAGCAAGGTCTTGAGATTGCTTCAACTCTTCCTCAAACATGCTACCGTACAATTCATATGGCGGTCTGAAGACATGGTAAATATAGTAAGCCGCAAAGCCTATACATACTAGGGCTAGAAAGATAACCCTCAAGGAACGGTAGTTGATGCTGATAGAGCCTGTCATGGAGGCATAGAAGCAAGAAATGAAATGGCATCTCCAGTAAACCCGCAGCCGACTCCATCAAGAATCCAAAATGCCATGGTCATTGTTGCCAAGAAATACCTCCATTAGGCGCATGATATTGTTTGGTCTGAATGGCTATACCAAATACAAACGGACCGGCAAATCCCAAATTTAATGTCTATTTTTGTCCCAACCTGTCTTCCGGACTCACTCCTGTGTTTTTCCTCAATTAACAATGGCTAGTTTAGCGCTCAAGAGGCTTTCGCAGCGCGGATTGTCTCTCTCTCGGTCTGCTCCTTTGACTCCACAGCTATTCACCCAAGGATGTAGTGGTTGCCGCTGGCTTTCCAACCTTTCTGAAGAACCTCCGGTCAAGAAGACGCGTGTTCGTCGAGTGAAAACCGATTCCTCCAGCGTGCAAGCGGAAGATGGCACAAAGAAGACAAGAAAGAGGAGTTCTAAGAAGGTTGTGACGTCTTCAGAACAACAGGAAGGACTAGCAGATGAACCCGCCAATATAGACACGACGAAAGGGAAGCGTGCAAGGAAAAGCATAAGCGTGTTAGCGGAGAAGGAGGGCTACTTTCAACGCAGACAAAGCAACATAAGTCTGCGTCATCGGGTCCAGGCAGATGACTACGTTCCAGACGCGAGCAAGTTGGAGCTGCCACCTTTGAATGACTGGCGACCTCATTTTCCTTGGTCTAAAGAAATTGCTATGAGGTCGTCTGTTAGGAACCCTGATACTGCTGCAATGTTGGCAGATGCTTTTCTACCAGAGGGCTCTAAGGATCAGATTGTGATTGAAGCAAACCCAGGTGAGTAACCCAGCTCAAGTATACAAATCATTCATGGATAAACTGACAAAAGTTGCACAGGTCCTGGTCAATTAACAAGGGCTTTACTAAAGCTGCCTCGCGAGCGACTCAAGAGATTAATTGTGGTAGAACACGGACCGTATTTCTACGAATATGTCAAGGTAAGTCGTGTGTATAGTTTCGGTTCCCGCAATTCACTTCATACTGGTCCTCATCGTTTGGTTTTAGCCACTAGAAGCAATCGATGACCGTATCACTGTTATTCCATACAACGGAAAGGACTGGAGCACATACAATCGCATGAAGGATATGGGTTTATTGGACGACGTGGATGTGGCAGATTGGCAACAAGGTGAGTCTTCAAGCATAACGCATGTGTTCAAAACTAACAATTGAAACTTTCATCAGAGCACCCCCAGCTAAAATTCGTCATGCAACTCTCGGCTTCTGTGGAAGGAGAGCAACTACTTTCCCAACTTTTCCGAGCCATCCCAGACCGCCAATGGCTATTCAAATACGGACGAGTTCCTCTGAACTTCGTTCTATCCCATCGCATGTGGCTGGTCAGTCTCTGACTCCCGTCTCTCCCGTTGACGATATACTTATTTTCGTGAATAGCGGTCTACAGCGCCAGCTGAATCCAAGCATCGTTGTAAAGTCTCCGTGATGGGTCAAGCAGCTGCTGAAATGCATGAAGTCGTTCCCGCAGAGTCCCTTTCGCCCTATAATGACCACTTTCATCCTCGCATCGAAAGCCGCAAGGAAGAAGATGAGGGCTCACAAACCACGTTGAATGAAAGAAGGACTGGCACGCCACATGTTGCAATTAGAGTTACCCCATGGGCAGAAAAGGTGTGTCCCGTCAAGCATCCTTTGTTAAAACATCTCCTCAATGATCTGTAACAGGTCATCAAACCTCGCCAATTGGATTTCTGGGATTACTGTCTTCGCAATCTCTTCATCCAAAAAGCAACACCCATTTCCAAGGCAATTAAGTGAGCAAATCGTCTCTGTTTCCAAATTCATACTCAACAGTTTTCTTTGCAGCACTCTCGGACCTGGAGGTTACAACCTTCTTCCCAAGCTTGAAGCCAAGGGCGTCAACATATCTCAAACAGCTCGTGAGCTAACTGTCGAAGACTGGGAAAAGGTTGTCCAGACGTTCCAAGATTGGCCTTTCCGCCCCGAAGACTTATCCATCGACGCGTATGCGGACCTTGGTGCAGCTGGCCCTCGATTCTGAGACTGCGTCCTCATAAATCTCAACTTTATCGATACCAATACCAATACACACATTTGTAATTCAACACAACTAATAATATAACTATTACCATGACTAGAAATCCCAGGACAGACGTTACCGCTTAAACACGCCACTCAAAGCATCTTGGGATGATGTTCTGACGTCAAAGTAAAATGCAATACATCTGCCACTCAAATGAAACTCGCGACGAATATTTCCGCTATTCACAAGTAAAATAAATAACCATTACTAACAATACATATACACTAGATACCATAATACATCGAATAGAACTGAACTTGAAAGCATAATATCGTCAAAAGGAAACGCGGAATAAAAATCTACGCAGTTGTGGACACTTGAGACTCGTCGTTCACAAGCTGAGTTTCTTCCCAGTTATTCGCATCCAAGTTTTGGGTGTCTTCTCCATCCTGGGTCTCCTCTACCAAGTCCTGGGTATCTATTTCGCCCATGACAACATCCGTCATCTGCGTCTCGGTGTCCTGGCTATCAATGAGAGCTGGTGTGGAGGTCTGCTTGGGTTTCGCTTTATCTGACTTGGGGAGCATGCCGAAGAGAGTGGTTTGCTTAGGGCCGTCTTTCTTCTCCTTGTTGCTATCTTTGGGCTTGGACGCGAAGGGGCCTGCATATCATGTCAATATTGAATCAAAACGTTACTAAAATCTTAGCAAACATACGTTTCTTCGGAGGCTCAGATTCAGCAGCGTCCACTTTGTCAAAGAAGCTGTCACTTTTATGGATAGGCTTGTTATCCCCTTTTCTAGCAAAAGGATTCTTGGATGGTTCGTTCGCCTTTCTCGCAAATGGATTAGGTTCTACAAACATAGTCAGCGCCTTCCTTGTGAAGAAACTATAAGCATACGTACTCTGCTTAGGCGGTGGCATCGATGTATCAAGGCTGGGGAAATCTTCGACCGGCGCGCGTTTTCTTTTAGCATCGTTGTTCGCAGGAGGAAAATCCATATCGACGGGGTCGTCCCATGTAGATGTCTCTGCTACAGAAGGAGCAGGAGGGAGCTGCGACGCCGGTGCCCTTGAGCTATACCGAGTTGGCTCAACGACAGGCTTGTTAACTCTTGTCATACCAGGCCTTTCAATAACAGGAGGGGGTCTAGAGTCACTCAAAGGATCGAACCTTGCACCTCCATAGCTCGCAGATGAGGAGGCCAACTGACGCAAAGGAGGCTCGGCCTTAAGCCATCTTCGCCTCTTGTTCCGCAGTGCTGTAAGTCGTTCCTCAGCTTCCTGCCTTTCCGCTTTGATGATGTTGATTTTCTCCTGCAACCCAATATGGTGATAGAATGCAGCCACCTGTGCTGCTGGATCGATGAACGCGGTGTTGTGAAGGAGTTTTACAAGCTCAAGAGCACGAGCAACATTGCTGGCTTTGCATGCCTCTTGGATGAGGAGAATCAGTTCTTTGTCAATTGCCTTTTCGCGGTCTGTAATTTCCGGTGTTGTGAGCTCCTCGTCAAGAGCATCGAGCATCATTTCTGTCTGAAGCTTTTGGCGCTCAATCCTGGTATCGTTTGTCAGAATATGAATCAGAATAAATGGACATGACGATATGAACATACCTTTCCTCCTTGGGGTTCTCTCTGCGGAACGGAATGCGCAGAGGAAGTTCTTGAATAAGAGGTCGAGGGAACCCCGGGTGTTTTTGACGGCCCTAGATTATTGATCCATCAACAAGGGCCGTAACGAGATTTCTCGCGACATACTTTCAAAATCAAGCACATGAAGTTATCCTCGGAGATGCCGACTGGCCAGTAGGACTCGTCTTTTCCCTGTCTACGATCTAGGAGGTTGGTGTCTAGCACCCTTGCCCAAGAAGCATGGTGGGGTATGCGATGTTTCGTAAGGATGTGGACATGACCCGTGGTGTCATACATGGCAGGAGCCTTTAAAATATGGGTTAATGTAGTATTGATGATATGCAAACGATGCCACGTACTTCTTGGTCAGTGAGGCCAATCCACTTGAGCGTGTGGCCTTTGGGCACCGGTAGAATATCACGCTGCTTCACGCTGAAGTCTTCAAAGTTGATCATTGTGTAGCACAGATTTTGGCAGCCTAAAAAATGGAAAGATTTAACAAATGTGCACAAGAAAGCATGTATAGTCTACCATCAATAGTTGTAGAGCCTGCCCTATGAACGACGAAGACCCACTCAGTGGCAGCCACCATGGTTATAAATGTTCCTGGAAGAGCCATAATCCTTCTTTCACGACCAGTTCCCGAGAGGAAAGTCAGATCGTTTTCGCTCGTAGCAATAACTACGTTCCCGAAGCCCTGCAGTTCCATGTCGGCACTGTTTTTAGTCAATGGGGCCGCGCCTGCTGTGACACCCAGACATTCTGTATCTTTGCGAGACAACGAATAAGTCCAATCGTTGGTTTTTGAACTGGTGAATGGCTTGAATAAAACTTCGGCTGGGTGGTCATTCTGGGGAGGACATGCGAAAATTGCCCCTCGTTCACCTGTAGATCATTGAGATAATTTTCAGCGTGGAGATTCATGGGAGCATACCAAGATATCCGAGGTTACACTTGAAGGTATCGCTGAAGTGATAGCCCTTTCGTAAAGATCTGTCGAAAAATTCGACATTGATGATGTTGTGCGTATCTTGGTCGGTAACCTCAATCACACCGATCATGTTATAGGCCATATACCGCTTCTTGTGCTCCATTGGCGTTGAACCTGGCTGAAAGTGTGGCTGCGCCTTGGTGATACTCACTATCGCAAAGATTAGCAGTATACCGAGAATTTAGTTGTATAACATACCCATTTCCTTCACATTCGCGTCATAAACCTTCTTTGATGGCTCTGCACGATGGGCTCCCTCCATGTCATCGACAATCCAATCATCATTCACATCCAACATTTCATCATCGCCGTCCGGAGCGCCGTTTCTGTTCAAATCCTCGTTCTCCAGTACATCATCGAAGAGGTTCAAATCGCCTTGCGACTCGAGAGACAGAGATGTAGGATTGCTGACGGATGTCACCTTCACGGGGTCAGGGAGGCCTGCAGAAATAGGCTTTGGCCAGCGAGTGAAAGTGCCCTCTGTGTCCGTCCAGGCGATTAGACTTTCTCGAGGGGAGAATGCCAGTCGAACGATTGGTATGTCAGACGCGGCCGATTGGCTTAGACCGGGACATCAACTGCTGAGCGTAACAGTAATGAGGGACAGCTCAACATACCTTGTAACCAGTTGGCGTGTCTTTGTTGACCAGATATGAACCTTAGATTGGCACGCGGATGCCAGATAGACACCATTGGATGATAGTGCAAGGGCAGTGATGGTTCCCGAGACCGCTTTATTAGACAGTGTCCCAGTCTTAGTCCATGTTGACCGTGACACAGTTGCAATTTCTATGAGTCGTATTGAGCGAGAATGTACGTGTTGATATTCTGGTGAACCCACCGTGTCCTTTGGTAGCCACAAAGAAATAATCTCCGGAATTGTGCCATAGCACAGAGCAGTCATTCAAAAATTCGTCCACTCTAATCAAATTTCAACTTGGTGAACAGAGTTTAAAGGAAGCACCGCACGTTGTATCCAGAACACTGGGGATCAGACCTTCGATGGTTTTTTCGATCTTGGGTTGCGCGGATGTCATATCCCAGATAACAATTTTGCCGTCTGCCGTACATGTGGTCTGCGTCATAGAGTTAGTATGTGTCATAACAGAACTTGGAAATACAGACCAGAAGGGATCCTGATGGATGCCATGTAGCGCTCCTGACACCAGACTTATAACCTTCTAACCGTTGGAGATTCATGGTGTCCTCCAGGTCAACCACTTTTACAGAAAGTTCACTAAATTACAATGAGATGGGATTTAAACACCTTGGAATGGTCTACTTACTCAGATGTCACCGCGACACGTTTTCCCTCTGGGTCAATAGATATCCACCTTACTGGAACGCCAGAAGTTGTTGTGACTACAGCATCAAGTTGATTCGAATCCTTGGCATATCTTCTCACTTCGGTATCTTCGCTACTAGAAAGCCAGCAGTCGCTCTAAATGACAGAAATCAGACTGCAACACTGCAATATAATTCAAAGACTTACTGTAGCTGCAAGACCTGTTACACCTGCTTCCGCTTCATGCGCTGCCTCAGGTTCCTGCTCGGCTCCTTCACTCATCTTCCATATCCTTACAAGACAGTCAGCTCCTCCCGTAAACGCGCGTCTGTTTTGTGCAACGTCAGCACCCATTTAAACACTGCATTGATACACCTTACGATCCGTCGGCAGAAAAAGCCAAGCATGTCAAACCTCGTGAATGACATGTATTCGAGATAAGTTTTGCCATAGTATCCGTCTAAAGGTAGCACAGGGATGAAATGGCAGGACGAAAGTCGCGGTGCGTATCAGTGGGAAACGTTTGACGCGATGTCGAAGTGAGAACGCGTTCAGTCACAGACTGTCACGCGTTTGTGACTACACCCAAATCGGACTGCCGAGATGATGGTGCACACTGCCTCTTGACTTTGTTCTGCACACTCCGTTGCATTGCTGTGCTCATTACTCCGCCTGGACTCTATTGTTGGACGACTCCAGATGAATAACACGAGAATTACTGCTTATTTACTCCTTGAAAGCGACCAAAAATATTCTCAAGTAGTACTTATTCTTGCGGCTCTGTCGTCTTGCTGTCGTCTGCCTAGGACTTGGGTACTTGTTACAGAACCAGAGCCGTGCAATACCTGTCGGAAAATTTTACCGTATACCACTCGGTGGTTTCTATATTTTCTCCGATGTGGCTGATGGCCTGTATGCTGCTTATGCGGCATGCACACACTTCTTTCAAACCGCCCACGGAATTTATGACCTCCGCTCTATGGTTCGGCTACGAATTGATCAGCGGGAACCCCGGCAATCCAGGATCTCTCACCAATGCCAGTGTAAGTCTTTATGTACGGATAACAACTTCTTTGATCCATCCACGCGGACTTGGGATGAAACGGTTACACTAGCCTGGATACCCCGCATTGCTAGGCACTCTTTCACCTCCGGCGCACACCCAATACAATTTTTGCAAGGATTCTGACAGGCGTGTTGATTACATTGTTTCCGATATGCGAAAGAATGGACTGCAAATCTTTTCTTTTAAGTACCCAAGAGAGATGTCGTCTCACCAACACCCCCTTCTACATCCCTCCGAGTTATTCGACATGGTCAGCTTCCTCAACGTCATGATTCCACTTCAATGCCTTTCTCTATGTTTATGTGCAGGGTCCATGACCTTTGCTGCCCTCACCATCAACATTAATCGGGTATTCTGGATACTACCCGCTGCCGTTCTTGTGACTTTCGTTTACCATGCCTTCATTCTCGTTACTGGCATGTCGAGGGACGGCCGCTCAAGGTTGTTTACACCATTCTATGTCGTCATGGCCTACATTTTTGCTTCGATTTGGTTCCTCGTTTTTGCTGGATCCATAACTGTTATCTGTCTCATAGCATCCAATACAATTCCCGGAACATCGGACATCAAGCGCGAGATATTTCTTGCTGTATTCTCAGCACTATCCCTCATCGAGATGAGCTTGTTAGGCTTTGTCTCCATCCGTTCACATCAAGAAATGCGAGCGTTGCAAAGCTCTGAATTTTATGGAGCTTCAGAACCGGTTAGCACGAATTGGAAGTATGTCAACCTACCTACCTGGTATTCAAATGCAAATCTAACTCAGCTTGGTTTACAAATTTATTAGCATCGTTAACCTACCGACTTCTTCGCGATCAGCATCCATAATTGTTGGCAAGGAAGTCAAAGTCGCAGCAATCTGAGCTGCATTATCGCATAGCATTCAGTATATCTATCTCGCGGGATTCAGTTATTTATATCCACCCCGCCCGTTTACATAGATTGTAGCGAATAAGTCTGACTAACCCCCTGTATCTATATTTTTTGCCGGTGTCTTTATTATTATTCTGTAGTTTACACAGCTTCAAAATGTATCCGTGCCCTAACAAGTACATAGTACCATAATCACAAGCCTTACGCTTCTAATGCCATTTTTACATCTTCAGCTTCTGCGGTCTGACTCTTCTCCTTCTCAACTATGATACTCTCGTTTGCAGCGATGGGGGTTATAAAGGATTCTGACAATGAGCTGACTGTTGTCACAGCCATATCCAAAACCGCCTCCACACGTTTCTTGAGGACTTCATTGGAGCTTGAGACGGTCTAAATAGCGTAAAAAGCTAAGTGCGATCCATAAAAAAATGACTTCAAGTTCAAGTACCCACCATGGATGTAAGACCAATACGTGCCATTGTGTCGTCCAACATAACATGCAACGACGGCTCGTGACTTTCTTCTTCACCCTGTTCGGGTTCCGCCGCCTCATCCGGCATGTGCAGTTCCACTTCCCCAAAGTGAGCTTCAAGGAACATGGCCAGTCTTCTTATCCTCAAATTAGACGCGGAGTCTTCATCTGGATCTGCGTGTGGATGCACCATATTTTCCGGGTGTGAGTGAGAATGCGGGTGGGTGGTCACTGCCTCATAGAACATGAGCAAAAGTAAACCAAGTAACACAAAGGAAGGGACTCACACTTCACCGAGGCAGGGCTGCTATCAATTCCGGTGATCAGTGCCAGTGTTGAATCAGCAATCATGTCGTTGCTGGAACTAGACTCCCATTCCAGAGTTAGCTCGTGTTCAGCGGTGTGTTTTACATCAATGACGCCCATGACCTAGTGAGCGGTTGACATCTGAGCGGTGCATTGAGCGAAGAAATAACAGCGTTTCACATACCCTCATAGTTGGAACACCATCCTTATCTAATCCCTCCTCGACGCCTCCATACATACCCTCCAGATGCCACCTAACGAGTTCCCAACCCACACCAAGGACAATCTTCTGCTTTTGTGTAACGATACACGTAGACAAGCCAGCAAAGTCGCTTAAATCACGAGGATGTAGAAGGGTGTATGAATAATCTTTGGACACCAGCAGGCCCGAGATAATGTCGTTTGACTGGGGGGCCTTGTCGGCAAGCGTCCCAATGGCCTTAAAAATAGGTTAATCACCGGGTTAGCACCAAAATAAGAATACTTTTCATAATATGAAGATAACATCCACTGACCTTGGCTATCCGTTCTCCTCGGAATGAGAGGTTGAGCGTTTCCAAGTTTCGCGGTGTGTGGATCTTCACATCTTCATCTCTTTCCTTGTATCTTGAAGTCATCGCCGCCCGAAGTCGTCCCATGGCAGTTTGTTCTCCGTGAACCAGAATCTAGGACGTGATTTTGAGTCTCCGGTAATGAGAGGATGCGAGAGAAACTCACGACATGTTGTGCCTTGACTAGTTCAATGAACTCTGCATTTTGCGCATAATCGACATGAGCACTAAACGAGATCTCTTCGACTGAAATTTTTCGTGGTATGGTCACTCCCTTCAACGATACAAAATCTTCGGGCTCATGCATGATTTCCTGAATGGTAAGAGGAGGGATTTATTGTTGAGCTTTCAGTCCCGGAGGAGGGTAGACGGGGAGGGGAAAAAACAATATGTCCATTTGAATGAAGAGTATGTACACGATTTTTCTTGATTTTAATGATACAACTCGGTATATGACTCACCCTTGCTAGTGTTCCTTCAATCGAATAACCAGTGATGATGAGCCCGTTTCTTGAGTCCGGCGCCCAAAGTTCAAAGAGCTCGCGACTTGGTCCAACGTCCATGAAACCTGGACTAGCGAGAACGACACAGGGGGGTCCCTCCGCAATCTTCTTTTCCCATCCTTTCGCCTGCGGAACGTTTGAAATATGTCTAAGCGATTGATGTAAGGATTTTGAAGAATGAAATGGAACAAGAATATAAATGCTCACTTGAAAACGAAAGGATTATCTCTTTTAGCGAATCTTGAGCGAATACTGGAATTCATTGTGTGAATATAAGTCTGATATACGGACATGCATTTCTTGGCCAAGCTTGAGGCATAGTAAATGGGCACATTGTGCAAGTCAGGATGGCGCTTCCAGTATTCCTCCAAGATGAGCAAAAGCTCTTGAGCTCGGCCAAGCGCAAATGTAGGAAGTAGGACATGCCCATTTCGACGTATAATGGAGTGAACCAAATTCGTGAAGCGTAATTCCTTCTCTTCCCTGGCCTCCAGCGTATGCACACCATACGTGCTCTCGACAATGAGAACGTCAGGACGAATGGGTGGTAGCTCTGCCTTCACTAAATGTCTATCTTCTTCTCGAGAATAATCTCCAGTGTAGAGGATCTTCAGCCCATATATGTCAATCAGGAACATACAGGCTCCCAAAACGTGCCCTGCATGGTAAGGCGTAAATGAAACACCGGGGCAAACAGTGATGAGCTGATGAGCAGAGACAGGAATGATAGATGCCAGTGACATTGTCATATCCAGCGGTGAGAAGAGTGCGTCCGAAGATGAAGAGCTGAAGTAAGGAAAAAGAAATTAAACCCAGGCATGGAGTATGACTCAGGTAACTCACCTCATTCGAACATAGTCCTGCATCATGAATTTATGGACAGCCTTCGTTGGATGGGTCATGTAGACTTTACCATTACCATCACGAAAGTTGGTCTGTCTCAGTATTAGACTAGGTAAAATGCAAACCGATGAAATTCTGACCTTTTCTGTAATATAGGTCAAAGCAGCAGCGTGGTCCAAGTGGAAGCTAAACAACTATGAATTTCATCGTTCTCCAAACCAATCTCAAACTCACTGAGTAATTAGGATAGCATCCACTTCACTCCAGTCCAATTCATCTATAAAGGGTAGAGAAGCCATTCCGCTATGAGCAGGGTGCACTCCAGTGTCACAGACGATCGTTTTTCCTCTGTATTGAAGTACACAGCAGGATCTCCCCACTTCCTGGCCAGCTCCCAGCATGGTCACGCTGAGTGTCGGTGTATCGGCCATATTATCACGAATGTACGAGCTTTGTGAAAAATTCCAGGAAGCAGAACCCTGTATCCGTTCGAGACCTGGCTTTGGATAAATGGCAAGAAGAGAAATGAATGACCAACAATAATCTCCCAACCGTGACTAACCTTGGCGCTTGCTTGCCTGGGAATATTATATAACCAATCAATTTCTCCAGCAACTCTTGCCAAAAGCCCTTGAACATTGCCGCTCATCTTGCCCTCATGGCGCACCCAAAACGAAGTAAATCATCGGCAACCGGTGGAAAGAAGCAAGCTGTAGCGAAACATTCACTAAAAAGGAAGCATTTGTCGTCTATAAAATCAAAGAATGACCACCTTCGGGAGAAACTCGATCAACAGGCTCAACTGCTTTACCCAGTACGTGAGTCGTGCACTATTTTGGAGATCCATTGACGCTGAGTGTAATTAAGATTCAAGCCCAAATAGCTATACTCTCAAATATTGACTATCTTTGCGCCAAACCTTCTGCCGACGACATGGTCGACCAAGTCACCGCCACCTTAGAGTCTTTCTGTCAGTGATAAATAAGCCCTGTATGCGCTGTCTTCCATGGCAAAAATCATGAACCTACAGGACATGTACGATCACATTCCAAATGGACTATTACTTAATATCTTTATGAGGAAGACACTCTTAAAAGCGCTGCCATCTCCTTAACGTCAGTCTCCAACTTAAATACTCTGTCGTATGGCAGAGATGAGAACGATACTCGTCTACATAAGCGCCGACGACTGATCGACTAGGTAACATGCAAGAAGCGATTACAATCAAGTTATGCGCTATACTGCACTAAAATCTTCACTTTGCGTTCATCTCGTTCATAGCCCTTTGCACTTCAAGTCTCTCCAACACGGCCTTGTGCAAACTAGATTTTGACTTGGTCTTCTTCGCAAGAGCAGGAGGGGGCGTTACTCCTTCTGTTGGAGTAATGGGGGTAGGCGTAGGGCTAGATGCTGCTGAGGTCGGTGTTGGTGTGACTGCTGTTGTTGTCCCAGATGAAACTTTTTCGGTATTCGTGGAGCGGAGATGTGGCGGTACAATTATTGGAGTTGCACGAGGCGGAGGAGGCCACTAGGGACAGCGCGCGCGTAATGAGAAACTTATTGAATCGCAAAAAAATTGAAGACCTACGCCTCTACGTGGCTGGTTAAAGTGTAATGCCGCCCAAGGAGGATAATCCCTCTCAAGCCTGTTGATGTGCTCCTCCACGTATTTTAGACGAGCAAGCAATGTCTTTGGTGGCGAGGGGACTGTTGAGACGGGAAAACGTTAGGGTACAGGAAGGATATGCAAGAAATATAGGACTCACCATATCGTACAGCGAGATGCGTCTCAAGATTATTAAGGCGCTCATCTAGAGCAGGGTGACGAGCTGCAGTAATGTTCGACATCACAGCATCGTCGTCGTCCATACCAGCAGAGCGCGAAGAACCAGAGAGCAGAGGCCGCTTCCCAGCAGAAATATCTAATGAAAAGCCTGCAGTCGTTTGAGCCTGCTTCTGATGCGACCTGGAGAGAGGCCCTTCTTCGTTCTTCGCGATGTCATATTTCATCTGTTTTTCCCGGTCAATCGACCGAGCGTCGACTCTCGCACACGAAGAAGGCGCAAACTGGATAGGGTCCTGACCATCCTCTTGCAATTTCCTCTTCTTTTCTGCCAAACTGAGAAGAAATTCGGATTTGTTTGAAGCGTCGTTTCGAGCCCTTGTACGTGCCAAAAATTGTGATATTGACTTGTTGATCTGTAGGGAAGGATATTATGGTAGCGGGACGAAGAGCGGGTGAACTGTCAAATTGAGCTGTTGGCAGGATATGAGAAGAGGAGCAGTGCTTACAGACGATTGCGTTTGGGGTGCAGCACCGTTGCTCAATTTTACATATGCCAATTTTCTCTCGTCCAAGGTTTGGACAGGCTGCTCGGTTTTGTCATCTACTTGCATAGCATCATTATCTGCTAACTGCTTCCTGGATATTTTGGCCAGTACCTCCTGTAAAAGAAGATGAAATTCATCCCTCTCTTTTATGAGAAAGTGATCAAACGCACCTGTAATCCCCGGGATAGCTCTTCCAGAGCACTCGGGACGTTATTTTGTTCAAACACTGGGTTTAAAACTAACATGTCCTTCTCTAGGCCTTTGCTAGCTTGCACCATCCCTGTCCGATCTAAAAATTTCTTGATCACGTCGTCCCAATGTTTATAGGTCTCTGGACTGGGTGGTGGGGGTGTAGGTGGTTTTGGCGGCGACTCAACGGTGGATACAGTGGGTGGAGTAGAATTAACGACTGGAGGTATAGACGTAGGTGTACTTTTCTGTTGTGGAATATATTGCGCCGCTGGCTGATGATAGAATTTTGGCAGCGATTGAGGATACACATTAGATGAATACATCGCCGCATATGGATTACTAGTGCTCTGTGCGCCCATTGAACCCGGTTGCTGACTAGCAGAGCTTTGAGGTGGCATTGAAGCGTATTGGGAGTACTGATTCCAGTAGTTTTGCCATGCATAGTTCGTGTAATTAGGGGGCATAGTAGCAGCAGTTGGTGGAGGCCCTGGTGCTATTACAGGCGCCGGTTGTGTTGATACATTTTGAGAGGTTGTTAGAGGTTTAACACTATCCGAAGATTTAGACGAGCTCGCAGCTGAAGGTGGTGGTCCATTCGTCATGGTGCGAAATTATACATGCCCTTGGTGTAGATAATTTTCAGTGGAAAGGACGGAGACGATGGTGGACGTTATGGTCAAAGGGTGAGAACTTGTGGATATGGCTTTGACGAAAGTGATCCCAACGCGTATCATCTTTATTCAGGACCGCCACCACCACCACCGCCGCCATCGAGACTGACTAGAGCTTTAGGAGCCTTTCTTTCTCTTGCATGGCAAAAAAGCAAAAGGACGAAATTCCCAATGTGAACGCGATACCCAACCGCGATGTCGTGCAGCGATTGAACTTCCTCTACCAAGCAAGTGTATACCTGCAATCTTTACCACAGACATCAGATGAGCACTCAGTTAGGGGACGTTCTGCGGATGACATGGTCGTTGAAGAGAAGGAACCGGTTATCAAGGACCAGAAACGCAGAAAATGTCAACGCAAAACAACTAGCGATCTTGCCCGGACTTACATCCAGACAATGAAGGTGGTTGGCCAGAAAGCTACTATTAAACTGCAAGTTTTTATCATCAAATATATTTATTTTTCTCTCATCTCCGTTCAGTGACCCCAGCATTAAGCGATCTATCTGCTCTCATTGTGATACTGCGTTGATTGTAGGGTCTTCTGCCAACCTGCGCGTAAAAAGTATGTGTAACAAACCAACGAGCCTGGTGCTTCTCAAATCTAACTCACGCTAGAATCATCTGCTCATCGACATCTCTTGGTGTATACCTGTCTTCATTGCGATTCACGAAAAACAATTCCAGCACCACCTTTACCTGCTCCCTCCCAAGGAGACGGCACCACCGCAATTCTAACCGAGAAACACAAGCTACCCTTGCCATTGGCGGCTAGACGTGCTGCAGGACACATTGTGTTTCGTGGAAATAGCCAGCTGGACGATCAACATGGACCAGGGACCTGCTTTATATAAGTAGCTTGACGAGGAAATTCTTCAAACGACCGCGACGTCGATGACTCCTAATGACATCGCGGACCGAAAGATCGTTCCGATGCATCAATGACGGCTCATTATTTTCTGCGTCTTTGCATGGTGCAATCCTGATAGATGGAATTCAAGTCCTTGACAGGAATACTACATAGAACCGTTACGGCTAGTATATGACTTCCGGGTATATGGCTGGGTTGATCAAGTAGGGTTATACCTGAACGTAATATCTTCCAACGCCTTTCGCATAGCCGTCTTCTTCTGTCCAAACTCGTCTATGTCACCCTCGATGCGCTTCTTTCCGATTAATTTCGAGCGTTCCACTAGCCATTCTTCGTTAGGAAAGAATACAACGACATTGAATCAGGACTTGATTTTCAAGCAACGAGACGGAGTTTATACCTTCAGACACCATAGGTTTCCCGCCCTGTTTAAAGTACTCCTCAAAAAGATTTTTTCCGCCACGCTTGTAGATTGTAGGGTGCTCGATTGGTATTAAAGGCACGTCTGGTAGGAATGGAACAAAGTAGAACATCCCATTTCTCTCAAGACTAGAGACAAGTATTAGTTGCTCGCATCTAAAAAATATTGTCTCGTACTTACTGTCGCTGGTCTTCGGGAGCATCTCTCACTGTAAAAGTTTCTCTTCAGTCAATTTTTCGAGTAACGAGAGAATGAAATCAACCTCTGTGAGGAGGGGCTTTCAAGAGCCCACCGGTGATAAATTCCATGCAATCACCCAATCCGACAATTATTTGGTCAGGGTAATGCCTGATATATCGCCATTCGCCATCTGCTGTGAGCAATTGAAGCCCTGCAATGGTCTGGGGGTACAAAAATGTTACTGAGCCACTGGGAGGACGCCGCTCGTAAGTTTGTCTGAATTCTTAACCTTGTAACCTAATGAACGTACAGATCCGTATGGCCAGCCAGGCGAAGATGTTTCTTCTTTTCTCTGTCTTCTTCTCTAATGGGATCTGCACGGATAGTTAATTGGCATGGATATGTATTTTTTTTAAAACCATGAATTACTGTAAATAACATAGCGAAGATGGTCTTTGGTATGGGCCCAGTCGACAACATCCTTTGTCGCTCCCCGAAGAGCATCGTCAACTTCATAGCTGCCGCTTCTGTGATGGAGCTTCCAAAGCCTGGCGAAATGTGTTAGTGGAATTGAATACCAGCCTTCATGTCATAAAAAGGTTCATACGTGTCGTGCTCAAGCCCCAGACCAAGCGAAATTATAGCCAACACTCTGGGTAACAGGTGATAATGATTGAACTGCAATACCATCAGCGACACCCAACATAGTGTCGTGTGCACACTGTTACGTACCTCGATGAATTGTCGGATGTTGCCCAAGTATGGTTTGGCGATTTGTGGCAGTCGTGATTCGATTGCGGTAAACGGGTAGAGGTCGTAATTCTTCAAATGGGTGAAGATTCATTTCACAATGCCATCAATTCTTTAGCAAATTCCGGATAAAGTAGTGGTGAATTTTTTACCTCAGTCGTGTCAAAACTTCCATCTGGTCTCTTGAAATATCCTTGAGTCTAATAGTAGCCATAAGATTGACTCAGTGTTACCAAGTCAAAGAGGACAGTGACGGTCACCTTATAACCAGCCCAGCTCCCTTCATGAATTGCTGCATGTAGGCTCTCCTTCTCCTCCTCTGGCACACCACGATTGAGGAGCTTACCGAGCGCAAATTGATGCCGCAGTTGCTCGCTGCTGAGACCGTGACCTTGCAAGACGATAAAACCCGTCTTTTGGAGACCCCTAAACGCACCTCGGATTGTAGCACCATAAGCAGCAACTGCTCTGGGGTTGTCCAATGAAAGCAGGTCCAGTTGAGAGATGTCTACAACCTCCAGATCGACGTATTGCTCTATCGCCCAGGCACTTTATGAGCGCGCACGCTATATCGCAATCCAGATAAAAGACATACCTTCCGGGATCAGCTTCGTTTCTGGAGCGAAGTCCCATGGCTCAAGAGTGGATAGATCTGCAAGGCTACACTTTGGAGGGTCCATTGCTTCAGTGGAGGACGATATGTCACGGTGCTGTAGACTGCAATGTCATCCCTTCTGTTGCTTTTATTATACATATATGAGAACATGATTCATTCCGGTCAAAGTCGCCGTTGATAAACCGCGTCATAAGTAGGGTCCAATTCAATGCGACGCCGATTGGCAAATGTTGGGGCAAATGAGGGGGTTTATAGAAGACAGTGTCATAATTACGCATTCCCGGGCTCCCATGATTGTTCCGGCAAGGACATACAAATATAAAATGAACAGCCCACTGAGCCCAGTGAGGTGGTGGACGCGTGAAAAGTTGCATGGGGGGGTCTGGCAAAGGGTGTGAAATCCGCTTATATGCGCCTATTTACGGGTTCTCCTAAGTTGAACACTGACCAGAACTATGATTAGACTCGGATTCCACATCACATGTACTCGTTCAGCACGTTCCATTACATGGAAGCATGTCTTCTGCGAGTCTCTGCCGCCAATTTCACTGGAAGGAGAAGGAGCAATATTAATACAATGCCCATATAGCGAAATGATCTTAATGATCGCTTAGTACGGGACGGGAGGATAGATATGTATATAAAACCAGTTCCTCCTAAGACTCGCTCAGAGAACCTTTTGGTCCTGCTTCAATGAAGGGGTCTGTTTTCACGTCCTTGGTCAAGGCGTTGGAGGTAAGGTTACGCGACATCGCTTGAGTCTGCTCTGCTCTAAACTCGTCGAAAGGTCTCTCCAGATGCTTCTCCATACCAGAATGAAGACGTTCTACCACTTCCGCCTTCGCGTAGAACATGGACGAAAAAAGTGTTCATTTTTTTCTGGCTTGCCACAGGTACGTTCTTGTGTCATACGAACCCTTGATGGTACAAACTTTTCTGCACCAGCTATCAACATCGCAGAATGGTCAGGAGCATCAACAGCTTGTGAGTGGTTATTTTTTTTGTAGATTAAAAAGTGAATTTAATCATTGATATCATCAAAGTGGCCATAGGATTGACAGTAGGACAAGCGCTAGCTGGTATAGTTCTCGCTTAATCAATGTCCCTTGCATGAATACTAAAATATGGCCCCTAGTCAACGCAATAAGCACTGTAATGTGGGTGTAGACTTGGGTTCTCATCACCGTACTGTCGAGCTACTCATTAATTTCTCGTTTTAGCATCTGTCTTGCTCTTGTGATCAGTGGTCATGGAGGAGGGAAATGGCATATCCCCTTCGTGAGGCCCTCCTTATATCATATCTGTTGTTCTCTTATCTGGGTCTAAATTTGCAGGCTGTTATCAACCGCACTGGATGGGGCATGTAAGGTCTAAGGACACTACTCTTCGGCAAGAGAGCGCTAATATTGCCTACACAGACGTGGAGCTTGGTTCACCCTTTGTAACCGTATCATTCTTTCATGCTGCTGGTATGGTGTCCAAGGGTGGTATGGCGGTCAAATGGTCAAAATTATGATAGGGGCTATCTGGCGTAAGTTTCTGTAGCAGCCTTATTGGTGAGGAGCACTGATCTGTCTATTCTGCAGCAAGCTTTTACAACATGAAAAATACCTTTGGGCCCGACGCGTTCATGAAAACCAATGAATTCAGTGCGTTTGTTTTAGCAAACTACAAATAATGATATATTTTCGTTAATCAACTCCTTAGTCGCATTCATCATCTTTTGGACCATATCGCTGCCTATATTTCTCCTTCGTCCGGAGCAGTAAGTCTGTTTGAATTATGTCCAGTATGACGCTCATTCCGTAAAAGATATCGTATACCTGCGATTGCTTCCTCAGTTATGGTTACTTTTGCAGCATTTGCAATTTTTATTTGGGCGTTAGCAAAGAAAGGCGATATTGGCCCTCTTTGGAAACACCCGGAGGAAGTTTATGGTATCGGAAAGCTTTCAGGATCCACTCTCAGCTGGGCAATGATGCGCATGATTACAAGTGGAATTGGAGGCTGGGCTGGAGGAATCCTGTACCAAAGTGGTCAGTCAATATGACTTCGTTGCAGTTTACGAGCCGCATTTGATGTTCACGATATTCTTAGATTTCTCGAGATACGCTGTTCAGCCAGGAGACCAAATGTGGGGGCAAATATTCATTATACCCGTCTGCCTTTTTGGGTCCAACATCCTTGGTATTATTACCACCTCTTGTGCACGGGGGTTGTACCCAGAGGAACCCCTTCTCTGGTGCGTTTTGGACCACGAACGCCCATTTGAGAGTCTAAATTAGTCTTTGACAGGAAACTGTATGATTTGCTAGAAGCAATTCAGATGCACGAGGGGAAAGGCGCGAGGGCAGCCGTCTTTTTTGCTGCATTTGCTTTCTTCTTGTCCCAACTTTGTGTGAATGTGAGTGTGGACGGCACATACCACATTTTCCCTTCACCCACTATTTATGCTGTCTCAGGTTGTCGCATGTGGTGTCGTAGGGGGGATGGACCTCGCCGCACTTCTTCCAAGATTCATCGATATCAGAAGAGGGTCCTTTATTATAGCAATCATCGGGATTTGTATCAACCCATGGAAAATCTTGAACGTGCGCCCGTCTTGTTCCTTCACATGTTCGTTTTACTGAAAACCCAACAGACTGCTAATAGCTTTATATCAGCTATTTCTGGGTATGCGGTATTCCTTGGGCCGTTATCTGGTATCATGCTGGTACACTCTTCGAAATAAAACAGTTTTGTGCCATCTAATATATGCCAGGTGGAATATCACATCGTACGAAGGAGGCGGGTGAAACTTTCGCATATGTTTATAGCCAACTTTACGAGTGACTATTGGTATTGGCATGGATTGAACTGGCGTGCTCCCATTGCTTGGGTTTTGGTACGTCGTTCACATTGACGTGTACATGAACATTGAGCACTGACGGCAGTGTTCTTCGTAGGGTGTATGGCCCAGCATGCCAGGATTTGTCAACTCAATAAACCACAATATCACCGTTGGCTCGAAGTGGATGTATGTGTGTCTTTCATGTTCATGTTATTTCCTTGCTCACTCCAATACAGCCATGTCTATTATATGTCATGGCTCCTAGGTGCATCGATAAGTGGCTCGGTGTGGCTCGTGCTCAATTTCTTCTGGCCTCCTCCCGGCTTGTACGAAGTGGATGAGAAGGATGTTTTTGGGACATTTGGGCCTAGAGAGGTAGAACAGTCCTTTAAATCCAGATCTTCCGTTGATAAACGCTCTGTGGAGTGATAAGCAAGAGTTAAACTTGTATGATAATTGATGTACGTTTTATATACCGAAATCTACAATGATTGACTCACTGTGCACGACGAAAAAGTACCATTGGTACTGTAATGTCCACTGACTTTAGGCTCAAATTTTGATCAGAAGTTATTCGTCTGCTGAACTGTATCGATACTCCTCGTGGTCGGTCATGTAAGCTGATGGGTTGATTAGTGTGAGGGACTCCAACGTACAATAATAACCTCCCTTATGTTGTCATGTCATCGATATCAACACTGAATCCTCCAATTGCAATGCTTCCCCTGGAGCTGGTCCTTCGGATAATGGAGAACTTGAACCCCTATGAAGACAAATCGACGTTTTGTTCACTTTCTCTCGTCGGACGACCTTACCGATCAGCAGCACAACGAGGGCTATTTTACACTGTTGATTTTGCATTTTTCTTTTTACCGAGCCCCATAGAACTCTACTGGGTATATGACCACAAAAGAGATACCGAGGTAACCCCCGCAAAGAAATTTCTTCGAAGCATCGCAACGGATCCTTCACTAGCTCAGGCTGTAAAACACTTCAGAATCGCCCTACATCTTCGATACAGAAGTAACTTTCAGTCTCCGGCCTACATGCACTCCAACGCCCTCACTGAAATTTTAGATGCGCTTCCGTGCCTGCAGTCCCTTGAAGTCGATTCCCTGTCATATCTTGGCTGGTATTGGTTCAAAGGGCAGGCCAAACGCTCCATTGAGGGCAAACTGCGCTCCTCACCTTCCATTCGAAGAGTAGTAATGAAGGGTATCACGGCACTTCCGCCATTTTTGTTGTGCTACGCTAACAATTTGCATACCTTGGTTTTATCATCCACACTCACGGAAGAAGATCGCATATCCGAGTCTATTCACCAGTACCGGCCTGGCTAGTTCACCTCGTTAAGAGACCTCACCATTGCATGGAAGGAGCATGAACCGGTGTCTGATCAAAAGTAAAGTCACCTTTAAAAGACAGTTACACTCACTAACTCAAGTCAACACGAACTGTGTCCCATAGTTCACTGGAGGGTTCGGGGGATGTCACCTTCGATCATGGACCCGCATGGGACGACTCAACCAGTGGAGCTCAGCCCCAAGACCTATTGAACGTCTATGCCTTCTTTACACGCGGCAAATGCTATATCAGCCTTGCGTCGTTGACAAAGTTATCCTTATCGACATGGACCGCTCACCCCTCTGATATTCAGTCTATGATTTCCCTATGCTCGAAAAACGCTCCATGATCTTTCGTTCCTAGCACCTGTGTGGTGTAAGTCAATCTAACACCCATTTATCATCAAATTGCTGACTTTTGGCGCCTATTCAGGCCAATATCACGACGACGCTGACCATTATCCCATCACGGAGCTCGATATGATCAATCTTTCTTCTCTCACAAATCTCTCACGCATTCGAATCACGGCGAGATTCCACTAGCAGTTCAGCTTACCAGCGATCGTCCGTGGTCCCGTTCATAACTATTCCCCGATTTCTTGGCTAGGCACAGTTATAAAAACGCTCCCCGACAAGGTGACCGGCATTCCGATTCGAATCGAATTGCGACTAGCTTTTGAGGCATCCTTCATATCGGTTAAACTGCCATGGTCCAGGATTGTTGAGCCACTCCTGTCTCGCACTCATAGCGGTTTAGATCATACGTCGGTGAAACTGAAGTGTGTGCGCTATCGTGATAAAGCGTCGAAATTAGCTTGACTCCATTGGGTCGAATCGTTGAAAAAGGACAGAGCAGCCCTGCAGCCAATCGAGAGTAGCGTCGTCGCGGACAACTTTATTGAACTGGACACCGATGTGGAGTGGAGAGAGCAGGTGATTAGGGACCTGGTATTATGATGTGTTTGAGCCATACTACATCTCGTTTGATGTTGTAACTTTCTCGAAGGAATCAACTAGCACTTTGTGTTTCTTTCTCTGCATGGACGCCCGTATGTTATGTATATTTTGATTTAAAGAATACCTACTACCTCTTTCTTTACCGCTCGAATATTTTTTTCACCCATCATCCCAGATCAGGCTTTGACCAAAACTGCTGACCAATTCCACATCTTGCCTCAAGCGTTCCATATACTGTCGATGCTCGTCCTCTGAAACCTTGCGATCTGATGTTTTTATGCGCACCGTTAAAAGGCTGGGGTCCTGCCATCTAGAGTAGACTGGGACACTGATCATAGACCAATGTAAAACCTCCTTTGTAGAACGCACGTCGTCATAAGAAATTTTGAGTTCGAGGCTGCATGGTACAGTCGAAAGGTGTTCGATTGGAATTGTCTTAATTACCTCCCCAATCCATGGGAGAGCGGTATGAGTTGTGCCAGCCGGGTTTTCAAACTCTGCGTTGGGCTGAGGGATGATGCGACTACTGATTCGAAGCCGTGAAAGCTTCAACGACGAAAGATCTACAATCGGACAGATTTCGACAATTTCGGAAGGGGATGGCTTCGTTGTACCTGCGTACTGGGCTACATCTTGGAATTTAATTCGCTAGATACTTGGCCATAAATCGGGCGAAAGGACGAACCTTGGTCTGGTGCAAGAAATGTGAGTTCGCTGATAGATTTCGAGCAAAGGGATATAATAAACTGCAGGTCCTCAGGGAGGGCATTGCTTGTTGTAAGGACGAGGGAGGTTAAGCTCGAGAGGGAAAATGGGCAGTCTGCTGAGGCGAAGAATTTTATGGTGGTTTGAAATTCTGAACCCCTAGCACACCATCCCATCGACAACGAGTGTAATAACGCCTGATGTCGCCGATCTGTAGGCGACCCGCAGCCCGCATTGTGTTCGGCATCGAAGTCTCCCATCCGCCCGATAGTAGACACTAGTAGACCATCTAAATGACGAGAGTGAGATAAAATAGAAGGTGGGACGGTCTTCATTCCATTCAAGGAGAGGATCTGAAGGTTCGGGTTGCAATGTAGCGCACTTTCTATCGTCCTCCTCGTCAATTCGTCGAGTCTAATCCACGCCATTCCTGCCGGTGTATTGAGTATAAATGTCTCCAGATGTCGAAGTTTTGATAGTATGTTGAACCATGGAACCTCCAAGTTGTATTTTGTATCGTCAGATTCATCATCATCTGGAAGATAGTCGAACGTCGTTTTGACGTAGCGCACATATTTTTCTAGGGATGGACATGCTATCAGAGTACGAAGAAATTTGGTTGAACAAGGAGAGGGATCTCGGGTCAGAACATAAGGTCCCCTTTTCTTGAAGTAAAGGTCGAAGTGAGCGGAATAAAAGAGGCGCTTCTGAGCTGAGCTGCGATACGCCGAAGCAATCAGTGAACATGCCGCAATAGTGAGTTTATCTTCATTCACATCCAACAGCGAGATGATGTGTAAGACAAGCTCAGGGGGAAGTATTGGGAGTGGAACATTAATTGGAGAGGAAGTCCGAGAGTTGAACACCATGTAAGTTATAATGGTTCGGCTACAAGCAGCAGGAGGAAGGACAACAAATCCGGCGTGAAATACCGTCACGACGTATGAGTTCGATGGGAAAAGTTTTATAAGCCATTGCATTGATTGCAGTAGCACATTCAGCGTGCTCCCTAAGTCAAGAGGCTGACATATGTTGAAAATTGGCCATGACGATACCTGTAGTTTGAGCGTTAAATAATGTTGGCTGGACAAAATCTAAGGCCCAAGTTATGTGAAGGTGGCGAAGCACAGAAAAGCCGTAATGCTATCCCGATGTTTTGTCTACAACACACATAGCATACGAACAGTGAACGTTTCCCACTTGAAGGAGTTATTATCATCTATCATTTCTGCATGTATTGCGCTGCGTTATAATTATAATAACATTTTATTAGCCATGTCGGCATCAAGGCTCAAGGGGGAAAGTGCTCACGTTGAGGACCTTGCAAGAGGCCAGTAGAGTTAATGAATGGGGCCAATAGAGAGTCGTAGTCGGCGTAGCCAGGATGGAATGTTTGTCCCATTCGATTTGGACCTGAAACCTTTTTAGTGTACAACCGCTCCCCCCATCCAGCTAGATATCTATATTCTTCATCGTCCAATTCGCGTCTATTCCTCATACTCACCACCAAATCCTTTATATCCCACATCAACGTATCTCCTTGGTCCATCGTCGCGTCCCTGCTGGTAATAATATACTCAGAGAACCATCCCTTCCATCCCCCTCGCTCTTTGAGAATTTTCCTGAATATACCGCAAAGGTGTTTATGGCCATACCGATTGGCCCTCCAATCACTAGCCTGGCATTCGCGGCTGCAGTATCCAACTGTTTGACAACCTCGGCACATTTTGTATTCATTGCCAACATGAACGAAGTACAATCGGCAGGCCACATTGGAACAAAAGTGATAGGTGCGACCAGCTAGCATTGCAAGTGCGATGTACTCCACGGGTGTCCTTGTCTGTCCGGATGGTGCTGCAAATAGATTTTTTCGCTTTCTGACCTGCTCGACAATCAATGGGTGGAACGGGATATTATCCAGACGGCCTGGGGCGTCCATCCTGAAAGCGCGATATAGGTCCCTCCCAACTCCTGCAATGAACAGGCACAACATTTGTACTGTTGATTCTTGTTCTATCATTACGTTGGGAAGGTTGTTGAGGAGGTAGATGAAGATGGAACAGAGTTGCAGAGCCTTTGTTTCCCCTCCATCCATCAGCAAAGCTGCGTTTAGAGGTTTGCGACAGATTTGCTTCAGATATATAGCGAAAGCAGACGCAAGCCTGTAGAAATTATCACAGGTGGACCGGTTAGGAAGCGTCCCTGACTTCATGGATTTCAGAAGAAGGTCCAGAGATTTCAGTCTGCAAGATTGGAGAAGTATTAAGCCAGTCGCGTGGTATTTGATGAGGCTGTCGTGGATCAGTGGCCCACAGAGAGAGATAAGTGTATTCATCGTCCCGAGCATGACAACCGGGTCGTGGACAAAGCGGTACGTGCGTATGAAGAACCTCAGAAGGTCATCAGGATTGCCGGGTAGGATGTCTGAAATCCGTCGCGGCCACGATTGTGAAATTCCTTTAACGACTTTCAGCGTATTTGAGCGATCCAGAACCTCATGAACCATTCTGAACATTGAAATAACCATCTCTTCCGTGTTGAAGCAATGCTGCATCGATTTTGCAAACTGCGACGCCGTTTCGTTCGAGCCTGAGTCGTTGTTGAGCCCTTCCTTGCTGACTTGGTAGTATAAGTGTAATCCGAAAGAGTCGTCCTCGCAGGCACAGTGAGAAAATGACACAAACATCTCCGTGAACTCGTCTTCGGTGTAGTTGGTTGTCATAAAGCGATAAAGGTCCTGCCAAAACTCGTCCGTAAATTCTTCATAGTCCCTCAGTTCCTCCATCGCAAAATTCAGTACCCCGCTGCAGGCAGTTGGGTGTTTGGGATCCTGCAGGGCTTGACGAATATACTCCATCATGTAGCGATGATGAAGCTCCGGTGTCCCCTGGCCATCCATTCCGCCAAATGCTTTCAAGTCTACCATTTGGGTGTGTAAAGTCGTTTGCGTGGAAAGGGTTCGTAAAATTTGTGCAATAATGGGTCTCAGGTATCGACGATGAAAGACTTTGGTGAAACTTAAAGTCTAAAACGACTTGTATAAATATGAAGAATGCTGAAGAACGGCAAAATAAAATTGCAACCATACGCAGGTCTCGAAACAGCTTCCTTCCATAAATGGCATGCTATAATAACCGGTTGACTGACCAGTCACCGGTCAGTTCACAAGTGCCTGCAGGTGGCTTCACCCGATGAACCTCTCCTTGGCCAGTTGCGAGGGTCGGATGTTGTATGAGCGCTTAGGATATCGCTAAGCATTCATAACTGCACCCACTTCCTTCTCAAAGGGGAACAAAAATGCAGAGTACCTGTTCGTGGTCATGTGTCATGGCTCTTACAGGCTTGTTAGCTGGTGGCCATTACTGAGGACGAGGGCTCGTACACAATAAAATTTCAATTCATTATTTCATCCACCCCTCGACAAAACTAGTGCCTAACTTTTGCAAAATCGGCGAGTCCCTCAAGTTTTCGTGCATCCATCTTAATCGCTTGTCATCGAGATAAGCATCCAGCGCCCTGGCGTAAGACAGAACTTCTATTCTGATGTTGTGAACGTTTGCCACTTTCGACAGCAATGGCTCCACAAAGCGTTCCCAAGGTAGTGGCTCGTAGCCCACCGGGATATGAGTGAGGAGGAAATTTGCATGGACGCGAAGGTTGGTGTTGGTCGAATTGAGAGTTTTAATGACTTCGCCTAACCACCACAGAGAGGAATACATGGCTTGGCCTCTGGAAATTATGTGGCCGGCAAATACGAGGTTTGAGAGGCTGGTCAGGGTGTGGAGATCCACGATACGGTCCTCTGTCGTCCAAAGAGCATATGCAGGTGGGCGAAAAGAGTCAAATGCTGAAGAATTTCAGTCCAGAGCTATTATATTAGCACAAGGACAAGGACTCTACCTGCAGACGGTATTGGAAGGACGAGTGATTCGAGATGACGTGGGCATACTGACAAAAGTCGCTGCAGGTTGGCGGGGAGGGTAGTCTTGCATCGACTTATATCCAAATGTGTCAACTGCGAAAGACAGATCGGAGTTCGCAATGCTTTGAAAAACCGAACAAAGTCGGTGATGAACGACTCAGGCTCGCGTGCAGTTGAATGAACGTTGAGGGAGGTCAAATAAACGGGCGAGTTTCGTTCAATTTCCTCGATGGGCGCGTCTGGCTGGTCTTGGAATGATTTTGTTGATATGGTGAGGTTTTTGAGCTTTTGCGGGTACCAGAGCAGCGCTTTTGGGAAGATTATAGGCCCAAGAAGTGATAATGAGACTACGCCCCTCCTGTATAATAGAGTATTTTCGATGGCTTCCATGAACCTTGTAGGTAAATTATCGGAATGCCAAAGCGTATCTTCAAATGACCCGCTCATGCCGTCAATGGAGAATTCCGTAAGGAGATGTAAAACTGGGAGGATTTTGTACAAGCTTGTAGCATGCGTTTGTTCAATGAGGGAATTTACAGCAGGGGGCTGAGTAAGCAGACAAATCGTAAAGCTGCGGACATAGATTGCGAGTTCAGAATGATCCAGAGAGCGAAGAAACTTCTGTGAGCTGGTCGAAATATCGTGAAGCGTTAAATGGCTCGTGATGACATATCGAAATCTGACATGCGAGAAAAGCCTCCGTTGGGCGTCTTTTTGAAAAAAAATTCCCAAGCGCGAGCATGCCGAGAGAGTAGCTTTGTCGTGTATTTCGTCGATATGGCTGATAACCTGTAAAACCAGCTCAGCAGGGAAAGCTCCATGGCGGAGTAGCATCTCGCCTAAAGGCTAAGCAGATGCTACTCAGATGCTTGTGGTGATGGTAGTGATCAAGGAGAAACCCCCTCCACTGCAAGTCTACAACTCGCAAACAGACGTAAACAACCTCGACTCAGGGCCGATAGGATATCACCTTAATGGCTTGTCGTATAGCCCTTGATGTTGCAAGCTTGCAGTGTTTTCCTTGCCCCATGGTATAATATGGTGTCGCCAGTCTCTTCAATACGGGACGACGGAGGTACCCCAACGCGCACATATCGAAAAATATATACGGGAAGAGTAAAAGCATAAGCAAAACACGCCGTTCAAAACCAGTACAAATTAAGATCTGAGAAGGTTATATATGGCAAACCCCAGCAGTGGGAGCTGTGGGTGTATATCCTTTGTATATCTCTATGGATTGAATCTGAGTGATGGAGTCCGCCGTTGGAGGACCAGCAGACCAGCATGGGTCGCCGTTGCTCCAAAAGTTCCAAACCCATGGCGCTTCCTGGTTTGGAACCTAAAAACGAGAAAAAGCTTCGCAACGCTTGTTTAGAAACGGCGAAGGCGGTGCGACTCACATTTAGGGTAAGGCGCGCAACTTCAACGCCGTCAAGGTAGAATATGGTGGCTTCCGGCACCCACTACACCATGCAATTAATAAAAGGTTCCTCCCTTAAAGCGAGATACCAACGTCAATTCGATATTCTGCAAGCTATTTTAGTATACCAATTTGTGAAATGACGTTTGGGCGTACGAACCATGGAAAGCTCCGCGCGGGTCGAATGGGAATGGAATGGTCTTGTAAACCCGCTGGTCTCCGTCTTTCAAGGGCTAAAAAAAGCGTTGATTAGAATGGAAAAGAAGAAACTGATCACCTGTGACATAGATAGCACATACATGGTTGGTTGCCCAAATACCTTTTGACACACATGCTGATGAGGTATCGATGGTGCTGGTTAAGATCTCGAAGTCGGTTTCGAGATACTGGCCCCCTACACAGTGGAACAATGAGCGAGTGAAAGGCAACTGAGTTTGACCAAGTACCCACCGTAGAGAAAGTTGCCTTCAACAATACCAGGTGTACGACTGGACTTCTGAACTGTTCGAATAGATCCATAACGGAATCGAGCCTCAGTACCAAATTCTGAGCTAAATACATATCCAGAGCCCGAGTAGCGTTTGACTCGGAGATCAAGTGTGCCATTGCCAAAATTGATATTATCTGGTTGGAATGAATGGGGTATAGGGGAGCCTTCGATTGCGTAGGCGCTGACCCAGTATCCATTTGAGCTGTTTATCTGTAAGCTGTCTGGCAGAGCACGAGAGCTTTCGTCAACGAACCTCAACCATGATGCAGCATTCTGACCAGCAGAATTGATGGTCTTGAAGTTTGTGACGGCGTGTTCTGTAAAGGCGCCAGACACACCTGGGACTACGTATGCACTGCAAGCCTTAGAGGTTAGGTGTGTTAGTTTGAGATATTTAAATACCAAGGTATGAATCTCACCGCAGTTCCGGCTGCTTGTACAGCAAGTGGGAAGAGAACAGTGATCACAGCAATTGCAGTTAGCATCTGAAAGGACTGTACCGCTGAAGAGGGAAAGCTAAAATAAAATATTATGCCTTCTCCCCAATAGCCAGCATCGTTTTCTTATATACATATTCTTGAACCGATTTATCCGGTTTCTTTGCGGTAATGAAGCAAGTCAGCTCATGTTGCATGGTCGATCCCTCCTAGTGAAGATTGAGCACTTGTTACAGCCATAATCCATGCTTTTTGAAGGGGTCAAATGCCTTGTTAAATGTATTTTTATACCGAGAGACGCGAGAGAAGTTCCCAAAAGAAGTCAGCCAGGATAAGTACGAGTGGAGTCGAAGGAGTGAGCGTTGGTTTCCCATATGGACCACCACAAGAAGTTGTATGGTAATTAAACGTTGATATATTATAGACCATCCGAATAGAACTTATATCGTTTATTTCTGGATGGAAGAGTCGTGGTTTGCAAATCCAAGCACCCAGCTCATGCAGGCTGGAGACAAAGATGGAAACAGAGATGATCATCATGATACTTGGCGGTGGGGTGTACGTCGGTAAATGCCGGATTATGGACTGAGACAGCTTTCAGCGGCGATGGTTCAGATTTCTTGTTTGCATTCTTTTCTTTCTTCCTTCCTTCAACATTACGCACTTTCCTCCTGCACTACACGCCGGCACGAAGGAGACGATAATATATTGACTGCCTACTGCCATTGGCTCCACAAAAAAAAAAAAAAACATTGCGCACTTTCTGTTGTACTCCTTTATACACCCTGTCGACGATGTGATACTTGCTATTTATCGATATTCTACTGTTTGAATTCGAATTCAAAGGCTTGGTCTTGGTATTGTCCCGTTTGGTTTTGGTAATGATACTAGCTGACACCATGGTTCCCCTGGGTATTCTCCCGCTAAAAATAACCGGATCGTGTGTTCATCTGAAGAAATGATGAGGGACAGAGTTACTCACTCGCATCGCTGCTTTATACGTAGGCAGGCTACATAGTCGTGAATGTGGTACTTGCTATCATGGGGCTCGGGTGAAACACTCGCTCTGTTTGATGGATCGGATTCAAATTGCGCGAATCGCGATGACGGAGCATGTGCACGCTTAAACTTAAGCTTGTATCAGCGTGGGTTTTAGGTGCCTTCGGCCGGTTACCAATTCAGCTATTTGGATTGGGGGGCTTGATTAGGGCGTCCATCTGATGATAAAGTCATCACCGCACTGGGCGTTGATAAGTATATGGCATATGCAGGCTCCATTCCAACGAGTTTGCTCTTGACTTTTTATATGATTCCTCCCACCAACTCGCCCTCCTGTTGGCGCTCTCCCGCATTCTAATGGACGACTCACCTACCCCCTTCAGCTTTGGAGTTCGGTTGGGAATCTACTTTACGATCCAGTCTGCTTGGTAAGTCTGGATGAATGACATCACATGGTACCAGAATCGCTGAAAGAACTTGTTAGCCTCTCCGCTGCATCGGTGTTGTTGATTTTAGGGTTTACTGCTGTATGTTTCTTCGCTTTTCAGACGCAGTGAACACCGTTCTCAATGAGGTATAGTACAAGCGAGTTAGCCTCAGATTGAGGAGATGGAGGAAGGGAACACGCACAACGTCCACGGACGCCAGTGATTCAGGGTTATTCCTCAACCTAATGCTGGCGGACCTGATACAGGCCATCGGTATTTTTTTTTGTTACAGCCGCGCAATCGCTCAGACTTGAACTTACAATGACATCCAACTCACAGGCACACTCCCAAACGTTGTCTGGATGCGACAAGGGGTAATGTGTCCGTTTAAATGATTTGCATTCCCACCGCTTATGAGACGGAGCAGATGGTGTCGCCTGGACCGTTATGCACTGCCCAGGCCGCTGTCAAGCAAGTTGGGATTGTTGGAGTCGCATTAACGTATGTTTCATTCTATATCCTCTCACATACTGTGCTGAATTCACTTTGGGCAGGTCATTGGTATGCCATTTTATGCGAACCCGAAACGTGATCATCTCACCAAAATACATTCAGGCAATCGCCGTCCACACTTTTTTGATCCTGGTCGTGAGATGGCGAGCCCCGAGCAACATGTCACAATATGCCATAGCTATCATATGGCTATGCGCTGCCCTGATACTCGTCATTCCCAACGGGATACACAGAAAGGGCGGCTATTACGGTCCCACCGGATTTTGTACGTCTTGAAGCGGTTGTTTGACTTTCATTTTGACTAATATCCAAAAATTGGCACACAGGGTGCTGGATCGACGCCCAGTACCCTACTGAGCGAATTGTAACGGAGTACCTTTGGGTCTGGTTTTCAGCCTTCTCCTTGATCCTTTTATATGGTGCCATGTTTATGGTTATGCGTGGGTGGGTCATAGTCGATGACGGCATCCACTGGTACAGCAACTACCAAGAAAGGAGTGATGATACCCACAGGCACACCGAATCAGAAGAAGTGAAGAGAACGAAGGCGATAGCTAATTCAATGCTTTAGTGAGTTTCTCAATCTCGTTGGGTTCCATACATGTGTCTTAGTGCTAAATCGCATCTAGCTATCCATTGGTATACATTGTCTGCATCTTCCCAAACACCATTTCCAGGTGGCTCAGCTTTCGAGGGACTACTGTTTCATATCAATTCATCCTGTTCAGCAATTCCCTCTTCGCTCTTTCTGGCCTCTTTAATCTCGTCCTCTTCTTCTTCACCCGTCCCAGACTTGTTATTGGTCAGCCCCTGAATGGAGACGATCGAAACTCACAGGTACAAATTATCCTTCAGGATCACCCTTCTCCAGGTGAGCGAACTGCAACACACTCTCGCAAGTTTGGATACCTCGCAGATTTGAGGACTCCTTCACCCTCTCTTGCTGTTCAACAAAGTAATGGCCACCGTGACCTGCGTCAGTCACCCCCAGGAACACTGACACTTGTTGAATCAACTACTTCACCGCTGCCAGGGGACTCAACCTCTACTTTGCAACACACTGACAGCAAGGCTCCAATACTAATCAGGGCCTCTGGTTCTACTGAGCCTCGGCCTTCGGTCCAACAAGAGGATGATGGACATGGTTATCTTCCGCCATAACCTTGCTGCAGCGTAGGTGTTGTCTAATCCCTTGAACCAACTTTCGTTGATGTTTGTGAGAAATTTTAGATTTGTGCAGCCTAGCAGCGGCACTCAACAGAAATTCCGCGTGCTGGCCAAGATCATTTTATTTTGGCGCTCTTTTCTATGCGTCCTAGTACAGATATTGATGCACTAAGCCTCAAATTTGCTGAGCGCATCCAAGTCACAGCCTCACATATGTCATCGGCATTGTTTTTGACGCCCATTTGGCTTTGGACTATGCATCTCGTGTCATCTGGATTTTTATACAGAGGATAAAATCCTTCGCATTCGACGTCACTTCACTTAACCGCGCAAGCATATCTCCTTGATGTGCCTTCAAGAATTATGTAGAATATGATCCCTCGTTTCCACGATCTATGTGACTTCTTGCTTCAAACCTCCCCTTCCCACTCCGCTATTATATCTGACATTATTCCTACCAACCATTTACATGACAATCTCCTCTATACATTTACACTCTCTAACCTTGGGAGTTTCGTGTCGAAGATGAATGGGAGGCATTCGTTTTCAGGTGCGTGAAGGCTCATAGTCGCTGTCACCGACCTCCAATGCGAAAGTCAAGCTATTTTGGTTGTCCACACATACAATTTTTGACAGTGGCAAACGCTCAGATTTTCCGAACTACGATTCGGATACAAAATAAACCTCACACTTTATCTACCCTTCGTCTCTTTTTCTACTCATGATTCACCATACATGGGTGTCCCTGTACCACAAAGCTGGCTGTGTATTACAAGTGTATTATGGGACCTCGGTTAGACGTGAAGATCAATTGAGACCTTTTTGGCTTTTTGGATCCACCTTCGATTGTCCCACAACATGTCGTGTGTGGCCATTCGGATTCGACATGATGGATAGATGTTTGCGTAACAGTATCACGCGCAAGAAGGTGAAGAAATAACCCTACCATCTCCCATGTGTACTTAGTATTCACGTCGAAACGGGTTTGAGCCGCAGAGTTTCGAGGCTTCTAAATCATTTCGACTGGGTTGTATAGCTAGTAGCATCGACCTTTAAGCTAACTTCCGTCAGAGTCAAAGAAACGTTAGGCAATCCTCACCGGCAGATGGAGGTCATATGGACAGTCGAAAGAGAAAACGATACGTAAACTAGGTGAAAGGAACTCATTCTGGGGTTAGGCGAGTGGAGAGAATTTAAATTCTCAGTCTCATGACGACTGACACAAAGTAGGGGCAGGTTCCGTCTGATGGGTGGTGTCAGACTGTAGCCAATGGTAATTGTCTGCGGAGGCTTGAGCGGAAGGGTCTGTTGATCGTCCTTATTCAGGGGTTTCATTCATGATCAGGCCCCACCGGTTATTATGTTTCCTCTTCCCCGCATTCCTCAACTATGTTCGCTCTTGGCTCGTTTCTTTCCTCTCATCCTCATCCTTCCCTCTCACCTTTATCCACTTCCTTGTCTCGTCGAGGCTACCTACTGAATCCACCGTAAAATTTTGTCGACCTCGTCCATCTGAAGCAATTCTACCATGGTGGAACGATCTACACTCAACACACTTGCTCTTCTGTTCGCTATATTCGGGGGGACTTGGGAGTATCTGCTCAAGCCGAAGATGAAGACGATGGGCTACGGACGAGTTGTTGAATCTATCAACAATCAACGATGCGACATTGTTCCAGAACTAAGTGCTTGCGAGAGTAAGTCACATCAACTTTGACGTCCCAACTTCAGCGCTACTCGTCGACGTCTCCTTTATTCGGATCTCTGTTCGTCGAATGAATGCTCACCATATTATACCATTTCACCAGAACTCGTACTACATCAACCTACAGGATTGTTATATTTAGCATGTTCAACACCTCAAAGCCGCGTGCATTGGACTCCAGCTGTGAATCGCCTCAACGCCACAGGCGCGTCGCGCGCAGATTATGTGGCTACGTACGACCCGACCACGAAGAAGATCACGAAGCTCATTCCAGAGGATCTGACACCCGAAGCGAAGCGTCGCGGATTCTCTTTACATGGTATGGATGTTGTTCCGGCTGATGGATCGAAGGACAGGAAGGACCTGTTCATCTATATCATCAACCACCGAGCTCCGCTTGAGGGAGATGCGCAAGAGGTTGGCGCTGACAGTGCCGTTCAAGTGTTCAAGACTAGAATAGGAGAGAAGACGATGCGATATGTTGCGACGGTGGAGAGTGATGTTATTATTACCCCCAATGATGTTGTTGGCGAACGCGATGGCAAGGGCTTTTGGTTCACAAACGATCATATTTCAAAGGTTGGCAGGGTAAGTAACAATTTTTGAACCCTTTTCTGCATATGCATGCGTTATTACTTCATGGTCGTCGTCCTCTCTCGGTTTGTGCATCTTGATATCACAACTCATTTGCGTGTTCTAGATGCGTGACCTTGCCGTCGTAGGGCACTCTGGAACCTCTGTTGGATACTGCTCGGCTTCGTCGGCGTCGAAGTGGTCATGCCATTTTGCTATCGAGAAACTCCATGGTGCCAATGGAATCACACGATCGCTCAATTCAGCCAACAAGACCGTGTATGTAGCCAACTCCATCTCAGGTGGGCTCTATATCCTCAAGGAGGTTGAAGGGAAGAAGTTGGTCAAGAAAGAGGTCATACCCACCGATAGAGGAATGGATAACATATCCATTGATGCTGATGGCCATGTTTGGGCTGCTGGTAAGTAAAATGACCATTTTATGTCACTTAGTGCTTCGATATTGATCAACAAAACCTACTAGCGTTCCCAAATGTTTTGACGCTCATCCTCAAACATTTTGCCAATCCTACGGAGGTGGTTTCACCTTCGTCCGCACTCAGATTTACCGTCCACCCCAACCCGAATGCCATTGATTTTGGGATTCACCACAAAGTCGAAAAGGTTCGAAACCTCTTTTTTTGACATTGCTTCACTTTTTCTGATCGTCCTTTGCAGATGTTCGAAGACGATGGCTCGATTGCCTCGGGTATCACTTCGGTTGTATATGATACTGAAAGAAAGAAACTTTTTATGAACGGTGAGATACTATGCGCCTTCATTGTTCCCCTTTTGTTCGCTAAGTACACGAATCTTCATTGAATAGGCCTATCTGCGCCACATCTGGTCGTGTGTGACCTTTGATTTCGAAGCGAAGGGAAAATGCTTCGAATGTAAGTGTAAGCTTAGTACGAGCGGAAGTGGGGACTACTATTAAACTGTATTGACAACGTGTACTACGGAAATGCCAGTATCAGAAATGTATTATCCATATTTTGTTGCTTTGTGTTCCTGCGGATATTGTTGGACGCTATCGTTTTGTCAAAACGAGAAGAATCTTATCCGGAAGGGTTTCGCAGAAATTTATTTTAATATGAAGTTTTGAATTATTATCGCTTATGATGACATGTCCGTGTCCTTTTATTCTAACCAATTGTATAGCCTTAATGCGCAGGTGGATGCTGAAAGGGTCACAGAGCGGGATGTATCGCCGGCGTTGTGCATAGCTAATTATTCCCAAAACAGGAGTGATGTAGACAGGAGGATCAGTTCGCTGACAGCGGCGCGGGCTTTTGTCGTCCCCATTTCTTGTTCATCAACCACGACAATCCTTTCATGTCGCACGCAGACCCAACGATTCAGAGCTCCCTTGAGGACGTTTGGTATCTTAAATCCATACAGTTTAACGGCAAAGACGTCAGGGTCATCACGCAGAATTTTAATGGGTCTGCTTGTTACAAGCTCAATGGCAGATAACTTGAAACTAACTCCTCTCTAGACCGTGCTCCTTTATCGCAGTCTGTGGGTGATAACGAAATTCAATTTAAGGGTTTAATCTGACCACAATATCCATAGGCAATATCCTTATTTTACGAGGAAACATAGAGATTCTACCCGTATCTCGCAAGACAGTCTCCTATGAATTCCTCTCGCAACTTGTCGCCGAGTATCTTCTTATGAGCTCTCCTGATGTTGATATTTCAGCTGCATTGTCAATAATGCCTCATACCCAAAGTACGCCGCATTCGTCTTTGTCTCTATGTACGCGTCTGAACTATTAACAGAGGGAATGGATCTGAATCCCTTATTCACCTCGGCAACGTCATTCCAACCGGCAAGCATTCATGAAGGCGGAGGGGAGCTAAAGCTCTTCTCTCAAGCTGGTATCCAACTCGTACATGGCTGGATAGTGGACCCCAACAGCCCAGAAGCACCTATCATCAGCAAGGTTAAGGACTACGACACCGCAGTGGCACTCATTGCTGAAGCCGATCACCTTACCAATGGTCAATTCGTGGTTGATGAGAACGCTTTTCAAGGTTTTGAAGATCAGCAGGGCGGTTCAGGGTCTAGCAGTGCTGCTGCTGGGAGTAGTTCTGGCATTGGAGGCTCAAGTCGAATTCAGTCAAGTGAAGATAGACAAAAGATCGAAGACGGTATGTACTTTGGTGCTTCTCAATAGTCCTAGCTAACCCAATATGCTAGCTATTGTTGTCCGAAGATTTTTAGACCAAACTCAATCTCAGTTGACCTATCATGGCCTGTTCCATCTTGCCACGTCTCTCCCACCCAACACGCCGACAGCTTTGTTCCGGAACTCTCATTTATCCGTCTTGTACAAGACCACATCGCCGTCATCTCCTTCAGCCACTCCAGCGCCCAATGCCGACGTTACCGAACCAGAAGCAGGGTCATCTTTGTCCGCCTCGGCCCCCTCCCACCCAGATGCCGACTACGCATTATACACTCTCGTGACAGACCAAGTCTTCTTGCAGGAGCCATCAGTAGTATGGGAACGCTTGGAAGACATTGATGGCGGTGTCACGTTTGTCGACTCCAACTTTGTGAAGTCAAGTCCAGCTGGCGGCGACTTCGCCGGACAGACTGCAGAACAAGCCCTTAGAGCCGCTGAAGACGCAGCCGGTATCAATGAATATGGTGTTGCATATGACCCTAATGAGTACGTCCTTCGTTTCTAGCAAATTATATTTACCACGAATATTAATTTGTCTTGGTAGTGCTGCTCTGGCTCGTCAACTCCAAGTGGAAGAAGATCAACGAGCACATAAAGAACAAGAAGTTTATAATCAGATGCGACGACAAGAGCAAATACGACTTGCTGAAGAACAGGAACAAATACAACGTCAGCAAGCCAACCCCCCGAAGGAGCAAAAAAAGAAGAAAAAGGGAGATTGCATCATTATGTGAACGGGGAATCGATTTTGAAGAACGAGGCGTAAATTTATTGATTTTATTAGTATCTTCTGGATGAATGAATTTCACAGGGTATTTCGCTCCCTTTACAGGTTCACTCAGAAATTTTGAGGGAGAAGAAAATATGATCAAGGTATCGCAAATGGTGATGCAAAACTACTAAAACCTATCCAACTACACAGCGCCCCATATATCCCTGCTGATTTCCTCCCTGACCTTGACCTCCTTGGTCCTGAGCGCCCTGTTTGCCATGCTGTGCCTTTCTGTTGACCCCGTTGTTTCCACCACCTTGGTTCCCACCCTGCTGAGCAATCCCCCCGTTGTAGCCTTCCTGATCGCTACCATTACCGCCCTCCTGCTGCCCCCAGCCTTTCTGTCCGTAATTCATACCTTCATTTCCTCCCTGGTTTCCGAGCCCATAGCCACTATTCCTCTGCTGTCCATTCTGCGCAGCGTTCTCCTGTTCGTACCCCGCCTGATTTCCTCGATTATAGTTCTGTTGGCCCTGCTGCCCATTCCCTCCGTTCTCCTGCTTCTGGCCTCCCTCATTTCCCCTTTGATAGCCGTTCTGCTGGCCGTTCCCCACATTCTTCTGCTCCCGACCCCCGTGGTTCCCTCCATACCCACTATTTTGAGCTGCTTCCCTGTTGCTCTGCTCTTGTCCTCCTCCCTCGTATCCCTGTACCTGCCCGCCCTGGTTTCCTCCATAGTCACAGTCATTCTGCTGCCCGCCGTTGTTCTCCTTATCGCCTTGCTCTCCGCCCCCACCGTAGCCTCCTTCTCCGCCCTGGTTCTGACCTCCGTTTTCATTGTTGTACTGCTGCCTATTCCCCTCGTTCTGCTTCTCTCCTTGATTGAGTCCTTGCTGACCGTGCCCTTGACCGTAATTTCCACCCTCGTTCCTATTCCCGCCCTGACCATTTCCGTCCTCGTTTTGGCCGTACTGCTCGTTGTTGTTCTGCTGATCTCCCTCGTAGCTTCCTTGTCCACCACCGTAACCTTCCTGTCCACCACCGTAACCGCTCTGTCCGCCTGCGTAGCCCCCTTGTCCACCACCGTAGCCTCCTTGTCCGCCTCGGTAGCCTCCTTGACCATGGCTCCCCTGCGAATATCCACCGTTTTGCTCTCCACCGACACCATAGTTGTTGTTCTCGCCTCCTCCCCCATAGCCTCCTTGGCCATACCCCTCATTCTGCTGACCACCAACCCCGTGATTGTTGTTGTTCTCTTCCCCATAGTTTCCTCCCCTATAGCCACCCTCATATCCACCCTCATACCCTCCCTGCTGACCACCATTCTGAGGACCACTACTATTCCCATTCTCCTCGCCCTCATCGCTATTACCCTCGCAATCGCTGTCCGAGGAATCGTCTCCGGAATCAGAGCTATCATCCGAGTCATCGTCGCTCTCGTCGTCGCTATCCTCCTCCCCCTCGTTGTTCTGACCATACCCCTCCCCGCCATTACCCCCATATCCACCATCCCCATTCCCATTCGCCACCTCCGATCCACCTCCGTAGTCCCCATAACTGCGCTTCCCCACTCCACTAGACTTTCTTCTGCCAGCAGCCACCTCAACGTCATTCATACTGAGCGAGACAAGGGGGTTGAGGTACAGCGACGAAGCCGCATTCCGACCAGAGTTTGACTTGTCGTTGGCGGACCTAGCTACGATATCGAAGGATGGTGCGAACCAAGCAGCATTGGCGCGTTTCTTCCTGTTCTCCTCGTAGTCGTGGGTGTTGGTGCCGGAATTGGTATAGGTCTCGCCTGATTGGGAATATTGGCCCGAAGCGCCCATGACGACGCACGATTCGCTGGAGGCCTCAGCACGGGGGCTACAGCAAAAATGGGGATGTATCAGATTGAGGCCAAGGATGAAATGGCCGAGAAACGTACATATTCATCATTCCTCCGGCATGGGAGAAGTCGACGGCGCTAGCTGGCATGGCATCTGCCTCGGGGGTTGGAGCGGCAAAGGAAGTGACCACATTGGTATCGAAGCTGAAGAGGAGGACGAGTAGGCAAGTGAGGCGAGTCCAAGAGTACGATTGCATGATGATGTTGGTTTTGATATGAACTGGAAGTGTACTGCAAGAGATGGCTTATGTATGAGGTATATGCGACGTTGTTGAAGCGATCTGGGTATGAAGGGTTGAGGGGGTTGGACCTGGGATGCTGCGTTGAATTCCTGTGTAGATGAGAGCTTCCATGGTAGAAAAGATCCCATTTATAAGACGATGAATAGGAGAAGAAAGGAGTAAGACATGACCAGGGATTGCTCAGACTCAGGTCGATTTCGAATTGAACCGAGTCTATCTTGGACTAAAACAATGCAATGGGGGCCTGAATACAATATCCGCACCTCGTATGCCCTAAGTTACACATGTCTGCACAGGACTTATAGGTGATGTTGTAAAGGGGTGATTCCACAAGGCCAAAATATGTTACATACAACACTCCAACAAGGTCTTAATCATGAATACATCATGAAGAAAGCTAAAACTCCAAATAACAGCGACATGGTATATCCCGCAAATCTAACACATCCGGAAATAGTAACAGTCCGACGGATCCTCATCGCTCAACTTTAAATTAAGCAAGAGCGCCCTAGAAGAGTAGAAGTCCATGTCAATATTATAGTTGTGATGAGAAGACACTAAACCATACCATTGGGTCCCAAGGAGGAAGGACAATCGCGTCTCCAGATTCAAGGATGGCAACGTGCTCCTTGTTCGCAAGCTGCTTGGGTACGACAACCTGGTAAACGAATCTAAATTGATCAAAGGTAACATCAGCATCCAGCATCCGTCATCCATATTAGTGAGGAAACAAAAACATACTCTTCAAACCACTTGTCGGTCATAACAAAGAATCCTTCCTTTCCAGCGGTCTCGCCCCAAGAGTTCTCGACCTTGTATCGCACTGGCTTGTCCGTGGTAGGGTCGATGTGGACTCCAGTGATAACCATAGCGTGCGTCATCGCGGATTCACAGGTCTCCAAGCGGTCTGCTTTGCTCAAAGAGAGACTGAAATCGAAGGCGTTCTGTTGACATGATTTGCAGTGCAGAAGCCGATCAAATCAAAATTTAATCACGATCGAAATAAGACGCCCGAAACCAGAGTGGAGGAAGTAGACCGTCAGAATCTTGAACACAAACAGGAGAACTACCATAATACTGACCTCGTATTCAAAGAGAGCAGTATCCATTATGCCTAGATCTTTGTCGGAGAATTTTCCGACGTCGCACCCAAAGAAGACTGGCTGACCAGCTTTGATCATCTAATTAGGAAAGATGATTGATGCGAGGAGGCAGTGAAGGAGGAGACGATGGTGATTGGTCGGTAAATTCAGATTGAGACGATAGCAAATAAAGACTCACTCTAACAACAGTGGCCTTGAGCTCCTCTATTTCGGTATTGACATCTTGATGTATATTCAGTAAGAGTTAGACAGAGCAGCATGGTTCAGACTCACATAAAATAGGGCGTCCACCCCACATATTACCAAGCTTGTCAACAGTATAGAGTGCATCATAAGCATTCCGCGGGTCATTGATAAGGGAGAATGCGTCAAGAGGCTATAATTCGGTCCTTAGAAAACCATAGAGTAAAGCGAAATGAAATTCATGTTACGTACCGAGAAAGGTTTGCTAGCGAATTGTTCAAAGAATTCTTTGGGAGAACCTTCCCATCGTCCGACCTTGTCGTCGGCGTCGATGTAGTCCCAAACAAACTTCTTGCCGGGTGGCGGTGGCACGCCTAGAGTCGCTGTCATGACTCGGTATACTTCCTTCATGAGCTCCTCTTTCTTAGCACGAAGAGTAGCCATGACAGTTTCCTCTTTGAGGTGAGCTGCTCTCAGTTGCTCGGCAAGAGCACGTAAAATCAGGGAATGTTCTCGGAGCTTGGTCTTCAGGATGGAATTGAGTGGACCCGAAAGACTTGAGTGGAATGACTCGGGATAGAGGGACTGTGGAACGACACCGTAAGCAGCAAGCAAATTGACAACCATGTCCCATTGGCCGCCGTCTGAGATGAGGTCGGAGGAAAGATGAGTAATGAGGCGGTCGTCAATTGGAAGGTCAGCATTCTGGATCATAAGTTCAAGGTAGTAGTTGGATTTGTTGAGTTTATCCCAGAAGAAGAGGTATGACTATGAAAAGAGTTTTCAGCACGAGAGCGCCCTCGGGTTATGTTCCGCAGCTCACCTGCGACAATTGGAAGTCCTTGAGCTTGAGTTTCTTCATAATCCCATACCTGATGACATTTGTGGTAGCAAAGAGCCAGCAACGCCCACTACTCTTCTGGTTGGTGACAGGACCTGTCTTGTAATCAAGGGTATGGTTAAAGACGTGCTGGTCAGCGATCTTGGCCGTTCTAGAGGTGAGGACAGAACGGATGTCGGTCTGAGCAAGGATGGTGCGTGCCAGACGAGTCTTTGGGTCATGACGCAGCGATGACTCCCAACCCACGACATGCTGCAAGGTCAGAGATCCGTCCTTGGACAGGGGGTTTGCAACATTAATATTCAGAGCCTCCATCGTCTCTGAGAGTTGAACGAAACCGTCCTTCTCATCCTCTGGTTCGTAGTCAGCTGGGGTTGGAATACGGGAGGAAGGTTGGTTGCCCATTGCCAAGTCCGCAAGGGATGAAAGGGAAGGAATGGTTATCTGTAGACGATCCAGCGTCGCAAATATGATTCGTTAAAAGCCTTACAAGGTGGAGATAAGTCAACCCTCTGCCACGCGGTACAGTCCAGAGATAGCAATAATACCCATCATGTGATACCATAGTCCGATTAGGGGCTACGACTAACAATTGAAAAGGTTTACATGAAAGCTATAATTCTGATTAGAGCAGATGTGGATACTGCTCGAATGGTTATGTGAATGAATGAATGTTTTGTATGAAGGCCAGAATTTACTTATTTCTTTTGAATTTCAAGGTCTGCTCGACGGATGTACATCCGAGAGGAATATAAATAAGGGACACAGAATACAAAACTGCTGGAATTAGACATTTGACACATGTGTGAAGAGACACTAATATATCAACGAAGGACGCGTTCTGGGTATGGTAAACCTCTCTGTATAATCGAAGACAACATCCTCACCAAGCCTCTGCAAATTTGCATCTTCTTTTAAGATACGGATCCTCTCTTTGAACATTCCAGGTCCATGAGGCTTAGCATACTGAGGTAGGAAGTAGTCGGTAAACAAAATATTAACAACTTTCCGATGAAGGCTCGAATGGCAGAGGATCCCAGCAACAAGCTCGTCCCAAGGCACAGCAGACACGGATATGGCAGACACCTGCACAAAGTTGAGATCTATTTGCAGGTAGGGGTCAGGGAATTTGGTACTGGTTCTGTCGAAAGGAAGCGTGTTGAGGACGTTCCCAATCCAGGTAACCGGAGACGATAATGTCTCGACGGGGCTACGATGTGATCCAAGCCAACGGCTGGTGATGCAGCCAGAGAGGTGTAGTTCGGATAGGTTTCGCAACATGTTGAGGTTGACGATTGGGAACGATGCTTTATTGCCCGCTGTGAAAGTATACTGAGCACAGGATCCAGGAGACACAGTTCTAGTAGTCCTACCTTCTTCAGGAACCATCATGGTCAACCTAGTCAACGTGTTGGAGCAAAGGTCGAGAATAGGCGATATGTGCCAAGGTTCGGCATAAGACGTCGCAATCTCGAGAGAAACTAGGTTCGAAATATCTAGAGGGCAGGCTGAGTTCTCCAAAAATTGGGTGATGGATGCAATGATTCCTAAGCCATAAGCCTGCCATCCGATCGTAAGGGCCTTCAGTGCAATAGATCTCGGCTCTCGCGTGTTGCGGTCTACAACGTCGTTTTGATCGTCTATGCTGGATATTATCAAATCTGTGAGGGTTGAGGAGTGACAGCATAACGAGGGCGGAAAGTGACTTGTGCAAAGGATGCGGAGATCCTGGATATCGTTGGCGCGTAATACATTGGCGATACTACTCTTGTGGGTATCGCTTAGAGTTCCCCAGTAGATGGACCTGTTGGAGTTCAAAACGAACGTCTTCAAGCGCGTTAGAGTGCTCAAGATGGCGTCTAATGAAGAAAAAGTTGGGTCGTTCGCGGCTTTCATATTGGATGACGCGACCGTGTTATCGGAGAGCTGAATTTCTAGTCTTCGAACATGGCTGGCCAAACGAAGAGATTCTGTGATTGAGCGAAGAAATTTGAGGCCCACAGGCATATCCATGGCAGCTAATTTGTACTCTTTATCGTATCCGATAACATAGTAGAGGGTTACTGATGAGAACAGATGCGCTTGAGCTGCCGTTTGAAAGCATGGTGCGATGAGTGCACAATTGGTGAGGGTAACTTTGTCCTGCTGAGGGTCCAGCTGATGAAAAATATGAGGTATAAGTTCCAAGGGTAACCGGACGAGTGTAGGATCTCGAGATGGTGCACTGAATGCCATGATGGTGGTGTGTGTCAAAGATGACGGTGTGCCCCACCTGTCAAAGGCGATTCCGTCCGAACATCGTGATGCAACTACGTGGTGGTTATGTCTCCGCTATTACACCGAAGGGCTGGTGGCGATTTCGCATTGGTCAATAAAATCAATATTCCTTGAGCCATGATGGAAGTTCAGTCCAAACCTTGTTGAGCCTCGCTCTGATCCAGTTTCACTGTGGCCGTCGGAATCTGTATTTCCAATCTCCGATTAGAATGTCATGATCAACGCAACAGGCGCTCGAATCCTTATGAATCACCTTCAAGTTTGTAAACAATCTCGTCGATTTATGTATATGGCTGTCAATTTATCTATACAGGCAGTCTCTGCTTCCTCGCGAACTCGCGACGACCCTTTCTGTCAAATCCGAACTCTCATGTCCAACCCTACCGAGATGAGCCCTCGAGTCACTAACAACGAATTCTTCCTTTCGACAGTGGTCCAATCCTAATCCTCAAACATTCTCCTCCTACTCATAATTAACACTCCTGCACGCATCCATCTAGATTCAGAATTCTTGTCGAGCGCTCAGATAATGGAACTGGGACCCATGGGAACACACGCATTACACGTCCAATTTCAATACGGAAAGTCACGAAGAAGCTCCCGCCTCTTGCAGGAACCATTATGTATGTACCTCGTTTAGACAGCTTTGATGAGCGACGGTTTGAGCAGTTAAGGGACGAACATTGGAAGGTATATACACTGACGTTTTTATGTTCGCGATCATCCCCCAACTAACCACGTTGATTTCGTCAGGAGCTGTTGAGGTTCTGAAGGAGGCATTTCGTTTCGTAAATGGCTCAAATTGGCCGGGATTGGATTTTTAAAAAACGACTTCAAGAAGCAGCGATCGGGCCACTGGTATATTGCAATCTTGCCGAGCGGATTGAGAGTTTGAAGTAGCGTCTTAGGGCACTGGAAGCCGAGATTCAGCAGGAGTCAGCGACTTCTAGCGAGGAGCTTATGGGCGTCTTGTCCAAGGAGAAGGTAGATGTTGAGGCCGATTTGTGTATGTTCGAGCGGGAACTTGAAGACTTTGGTGAGCTTCCTCCGGAACCAGAAGACAAATCTGCTTTCGACTCGAAGGCCGTTCAAGGCAAGCGGTAAGGAAGGTTTTCGGCAAGACAAAGGGTCTCTTCAAGAATATATGGCAGTGAAATCCCAGGTGAGCGTCTTCCAGTTGTATATGATATCCCCTTTAACATGTTCATGCAACATCAAGTTATGGGATTTCAATTTATCTGAACTGCCCTGATTTCGCCCTCCAACAATAGTTCAACGCTTTCAAGCCTTTTCGAATACGGAGAGAAGGATATTATAACATATATTCCATTACCAGAGCTGATCCATGTCATCGTAAGCTACAATACTCCCTAGCTTCTGCAATGATTCCTCGCTCTTGAGGTATCTGTGCCAGTTATTTCGGGTGGTGAAGGGAACGAACTTCGGCGTGAAACTGATCACAACCTCGATTCGTTTGAAGCGACTCCGAAGTCGCAGTAAGGGATCGACAATATCCGACCAGGGAATGCGACCTGATTCGATTTGCACAGTGGTTATGTGAAGGTTCACTCGAAGGAATGAGAGCATGTTCGCTGGTTCGGTGAGGGACAACGTCTCGAGCATGGATCCTATCGAGGTGAGGCAGTTGATGAAGGGTGATGGGGTATGTGAATCCAGATCGGGAGGTGGAAACCGAGTCTTAAAGTTATTCTCTCTCTCTCTCGATATCTTGCTGTTTATAACAAGGTGAGAGATGTTTGTGAAGGTGCGAAGGTCGACGATGGGAAAAATTGGGGCAAATGTGTCCGACGGTGTTTCTGGAACAGTGTCGGTATATTCGACTTGTGAACGAGCATTAGTTCTGAAATACAATGGAGGATCACTCAGAAATGCGCACCTTTCGAAGGAAATTGCAGTTCTAAGCTGGCAAGATCATTCGAACAGAGTGAAAGCAATGATGACACAAAGTTCGGCGGAACGTTTGGCATGATGCAAAGCTCCTTGAGATGTGTAAGTTTGAGGGGGCATCGTGGATTCTGGAGAATATGTAATATTCCCCTTTCTCGCCCAGAATGCGAATCGTCGGCGCCTAATATCGCTAGAGCTGTCAAGGAGATATACTTCTCATCCTTCAAGTCGTTCTCATTTATCCTACTCATGTAATATGGTACTTCGATGACCCGTAGACCCCCGTTCAAGCAGAGCAGAGCAGCTGGAAAGCTTTCTATCCCCATAATAGTAATGCGCTTCAAGGGGTATGTCTGCAGAACCATTCTGAGAGCAGCCTGCGCTTCCTCCTTAAGATCCCGCCAATTTACCCTTGGGCTACGTGGTCCGCTGAGTATCTTGAAGTGACTGGCGCTAGTAAAGCTGACGGTGCATCCCTTGAGGTTGATAAGACGCGGCATGAGAATCTCCAAGGTCGAACCCAGACTGCCCATAGTTGCTGCTTTGTCACCCACTGCTGGCATATTCAGGCAAACCTCCAGGTGCCGAACGGTCTTGGCCAAGTAGCTCGACTCTTCCGATGTTATCGTCCGCATGAGCATGTGCGTCTGAGAAATGTTATCCAACATCTGCCCTTCTACAAAACTAAAGGTCACCCTCAGTGCGGAAAACAACCTCGCTTGAGCAGCCTCCCGGAATAGTGTCCCTACACGTGCCCATGAAGCCAGAGTATGCCTATCTTCAGGGTCAATAGGGTCGAGCTGAGAGATGAGGAGGAGAAGGACATCATAAGGTAGAGCTGGTGGTTCTAACAAATTAACGCTGAATGGCATTGTCTGAGTGGACATGATGGTGGTTCGCGCGACAGATGGAAGGTTGCGTGGGCCCTGCCGTGTAACTTTATATGCACGCCTCGTCTGATGACACGCGTAGGGGGTATGGCACACAGATCAATGAGTCACCTTTGTCCCTGATGAAGTCAGATATCAATTTGGCCATTGAGGGACTTTGTTGAATGCGGAGTGACATTAATTGACAATCATCATACAGTCAAAAAGTCCCACCGAGTCACCTCTACCAATCAGATAGTTATAATATTCTATACCACAGATGAAATAAAGCAAGGAAGGTACAGGTATAATCCGAAATTCGGAATCATGAAGCAACAATCGGATGCAACCAATAAACCGAAATCAATATCCAGGCTGGGCTGGTCATCAACCAGCAGCGAACACACACATGGCTTGCGGCTTAGGCCGTCAGCTCCATGATGAAAATATTCGGAGCTTGGAACCCAAGCCTCTGTTTAGCGTAACTTGGATCTTTACAAAGACCTTCGAAGTAAACCTTCTCTCGAAGCCAGTCTGCTCGCATGAGATTCAGCAGCTACCAATATGATGAGTTGAAGCACTTACCTACGCGCCTTATACGCTCTGGGGCAGCTTGAGGAGGATAGTAGCCGGGCCATTGGTGCTGTGCCCCCTGTCCGCTTTGGACTGCATTATGCGCTGCAGTGCGCCGTATCTGGTCCTGTGACCTGTTATTAAGGTTGGTGAACTCGGCTTCTGTGACATCGTTCTCTGTGTACCTAAACCATTCAAATCAACAATGCGATCAGGTGAACGCAAACGGAACACAGTACTCTTTGTATATCGTCGAACAAACATCACCGATGGTTACACCAGTGTCTTTCTTCACGATAGTACACCAGGGTGATTGGCGACTGATAATGATGAGCTGGTTAACTCTGGGGAGGGTGGCTGGTTCATCCTTTCCAACGAGACTCGCTTCCGGTGGCCCACCACGGGCAACAGCGGTAGTATAACCTGGATCAAAACCACATTGACAAGAATCGGAGCGCAACAGTCATCGGGAGTTGGTCAAAGAGAAGAAAGAGTGACGATACAATTGAGAAAGTAAAATGAGCCAATGTGAAATCGTGAAGATGGGTGTATGTACGATGCTTACCTGTAACCAAATGGAATTGAAGTTGGTGATTCTCGAGCTTTCCCTCTAGGATAGGGTTTAGTTCAAGGTCTGTTTGTAGGAGATACAGATCAGTCTGGGAAAGGATGGGGCCATCTAATGAGGTCCAATTGGGATGATACAAGGGTTGACGACGCGAAAAAAAGCAGAGTAATGGCGATGAACAAAGTAAGTCCAGAGCGGAAGAACAGGTAAACATAGTGTACGCACAAGCAGCTCCTGGGGCCCATTTGCCTATTACTCGATCCATGCTTTTAGAGGGTGAAGAGAAGAGCTGGAGTGGGTTTCTGTGTTTATGGGGGCTTCTGGATCAATAATTCTTCGAGGTCAGCACGCGATATGGTGATCAGTTCAGGATGCTGAACACGGGGTATACAGGGAATCTGGAAGTCAGGTAAGGCAGGAAAGACGATCACAATGGAGACTATGTATTGAAGAAACGGCATGAACGTACTAGTGATTAGTCTTCCTGAGTCACAATACGCCGGCTATATAGTAGAAGATAATACAAGGGGAAGGAATGTGGGTGTCGGTGCAACCTCGTGGGCTTCACTACAAATCATGCTGATCTATGATTATCCCATAAATGGCTAATCTAGAGATCCTTCTCAAGACGACAAGGGTTTATTACGGCCGAAGCCATGTACTTTACGCTCGAAGCTGAAGTCAACTCATGATTTACAAGTGACAAACTGAAATTATGGGACAGGAATTTTCGACAGGTTTGTTCCAGTCATGGACAATAGCGCCCAGGTTTCTCAACTCCAACTGAAAAAACCGTGCAAACGTTTAACTTGCGCTTCAAGCTTTGTGAGGAGGGACATTATTGAAAGTATGGAAGAAGAGACGTGGTCAATAAGCAACTCCTGTCACAGATTAACCGAAGAGGGCATGTTTGCCAGAGTTCATATTGCATCAGAAACTTGCACTTCGGAGAGGTGGCAGAGACTCAAACTGTCTTGGTACCTATTCTGTAAGCTGTCAATCCAAGGTTGTCCAAGTTCTTAAACCAGAGTGCGTCGAAGTTGAGTCTTGACCTGAAATGTTTTGACGACATAAGAAATGGGCGGTTGTACGGGACGGTTTCGTGCTACCAAAAACGACAAGGTAACTAAAGGCTTAATGTGTCCTCAAGGACAAAATTGAGAGTGAATAGACATACCATGGTATATTAAGAATGAGTGGGACAAAGTAGGTGGCGAAACCTAAACCGTTGGTTAAAATTTTGGGTTTTGAGCCGCTTCATCTCCACAAGTTACATTGTAACAGGGCTCTGTAGGTCACTGAGGTATCCGCAACCAATCCACATGGGCTCCTACATATCGAGCGAAAGGGAGAAAGGATTCAGAACTTGAGGTATCAATGAAGATTGACGACGAATGAAAACGACGACCTGGATTCGCAAAGTGGAATCAATAGGCAATGTCAACGCTTCCAACATTTTTGAGCACGAGCGAGCAATCGAGATGTGCATGCAGATAATTTTTTGCTGGAGCAAGGGTATGTCATTAAAGTAAATAAATATGTGAGGCATGTTAGACCGCTGGCTTGGGTGTGTTGGTGATAACGAATACAGGGAGATATGATGCAAAAAGAGCACAAAGACAAAGGCTGTGTCAACGTAATGAGCATAAATTTCTAACATAATGCACTGTGTATGAACTTACGCAACATTGGAAAGTCCAGAAGAGCCGCCTTCTTTTGCCCGAATGGGGTGAGCATTGATCCAATTATTGAATCCAAGAAGAACTGCAGGCCAAGCAAGATACCTACGGTTCCCTTCAACATGGAAGATTGCATAAAGAGTGGAGTTGTTTGTCTGTACCTGTTGCGAGTAACCAGAATCAAGCCAGAAAGAAACATGCCTGATGCACCGAGGCCGTCTATGAACACCATAATGTTTTGGTTTGAGTGTCCAACGTGGCTTCAAATGAAACTGCAAGGCGTACCACTGGTGTCTCGGTACCATGTCTTAGGCATCGCATATGGAGCCTCTAGTGATGCGTCTCTTGGGTCATCTTTTGCAGAGGACATATTTTGACTAGTCAATGAAATAATTAGGAGTAGTGGTAGAGTCTGACAACGAGTTCCATCTTCCTCAGATGTTTGTGACGGTGACACTAAGAACACGTGATATTTGTAACAACATGGTGACTCTGAAACGCTCCGTCTTCGCATCGAATCGGTCTTGGGTCTTCAATTTCCAGGAAACCAGCCCATGGCCATCTCCTGTCAACAGAATATAACTAAACTATCCTTTCACATATATCCCTGAAAATTAATGGGGGTAAATACAACCATGAATGGACTGTTTTTGATACACATCTCTCAAAAGTTGGTGTTGGGAAATCACAAGTTTGCACCAAGCACAGCCCTCCATATCGCAAGTCTTTCTTTCTTGAACCACCATGTCGGTCGAGCCTCTACCGAGCCAGCAAATTGAATCCTCCCCGGTCATGCCGCCTGAGCTTATTTTTCGAATCATTTCCCAACTGGATCCTTTGGAAGATAAGCATAGCCTGGCTCAATGCTGTCTAATATCAACTTCCTTCGTTACGGAGGCGCAAAGGCACCTCTACAACTTCATTTATTCGAAAGGTCAACTTGCCTTCGAGCCGGAAAAGTTGTCACTTGCTTGGGAGGAATCGAAGACGTTACAGGGATTAAATCTCTGCCGCACGGTTAGCAGTAATAAACGCCTTGCCGTATTCGTCCGTCGTCTTCATATCCAATTGGTTCCCGCACGCCTTAGGCACAAAACATCCAACTATATGTCTTTGAATCTACTCCTGCCTCATCTTACCCATCTTGAAGATTTCCGCATTCGTGCGGCTTTTTACCCCGCAGATTGGAGCGTCCTCACAAACCAGACTCGACACATTCTCATGGATGTCCTTGAATCAAAAAGCATTCGAACGGTTTCTCTCACTGCCTTCTCCGGGTTGATTTTCAGCCTTTTCAATAGCGCCAAAAATCTACAAGTCCTACAGATCCCGCATATTCACGCCTTCCCACCTGGATCTAAAATTAAAACCTATCCAGTTCACGAGTCGTCATTTGTTTATTTATCCGCGTTGTCAATAACTGGATTCCTCAGAAAACCAGCTGCCAACGGCTTTTTGGATCGGGGGTGCGCATTAAAACTTTCGCGATTGAAGAAACTAGAGTTTTTGGTGTATCGATTCGATGCAAGCGATGCAATTTTGGTCTTGGGATTATGTAGTAGAACTCTAACGCATCTTGCGTTTACGATCCCTGTAGATGGTATGTTGACTCGAAGGTTTTGCGCAGCACACCTACCACAACCCTAGTCTGACGCCGTTCTTAGCTCCGATGGCTTGCCCACCCGATCTTGGGACCAGATTGTCTATACATCAGATTAGCGCCAAATGCCCTATTCTGCCTCTGGACGCTCTTCTATCTTTGACCCACCTCACAATCTGCGGCCTGGTTTCCCCTTCGGATTACGACATGAGGTATCTATTCTGTCTTCCATGGCTCGGAGCAGTTTTGGACAGGCTCCAGCCATCAAGAAATACAGAGCGTAGTGGTGTTGGTGTTGATCTTCGAATTTTCTTGGCTATTCCGATTCCCTTTTACCCCAATTTGTCACGTATCATACCCTGGTACTATGTCTCTCACCCGATTCAACAGCTTCGTGGATTAGGAGCAGTGTCGGGAGTCAATATCGAAGTTTCTCTAGCACACAGGAGGAATCTATACATTAGCACTCAGCTTCCTGATGATCCTGTAGGGCTAGAACTCCTGGAAGAGTATAGGAGCAACGCTGGGTTAGATGATGTTGGAGCTGTGGCTTTCAATACACATTCTCAACCATGGTACAGTCATTTGATTAGTAAATACTCGGATGTACTTCCATAGAAAACTTTCCCGACTTTCAAGGCAGGCTCGTTACTTACAACAGGTGAGAAGTCTCCATCAACGGACCTCCTTCGAATTCTCAATTGACCGAGTCGCTTCACGAACTTCCTCGACAAAATGCATACTTGCATAAGTATTGGGCCGATTTATTTTGGGGTTAATATACGATTACTGTCACCTTTACGATACATTTTTTACTATGGACGCCATATATGATACTACTAGCACTTCGGTGTCAAGTACAATGCTTCCGAGTGAAAGAGCTTTGTACCTATCACGTGACCGCGTCTATCTCTCGATTGCTTATAGGGGCTTCGCGATAGGGGCTTCGCGCCCGTGTGCACATAATCTTCTGTGACTGCGTTGTATCTCTTCAAATGCTATTATTAAGAAAGTAGCCTTTCATTTGCAATAACTCAAGCACAAGGGATGCAGTATACCTACCGCTACCCAGTGCCGTCTGCATAATTAATGCCGAACTTGAGGTTCGATGGGGTCACAGTACGCACCGTATGTCGGACGAACGATTAAGAATTTCCCAAAATATGACCATAGAGTGTGAAATTTGACTAATAAGTGAGAATCAACCCTACCTTGTCATGCAAAAAAGTGCTCTCGCGGATTTGGAGTAACACATATATCAATTCTTCAGCGTCTCAGCGGTAGAAGTCTTACCTTTTCTCATTTAACTTCCGAGATTTTTTCTATTTCCATCAAATACAGGACTGACCAAGAAAAATTATAGATACCCTGCGACGTATATGTGCCCTGTAATCTCAGGATGGAAAGAATTTTGGATTTATCCCTTGCACAGCGATAGACCTCATGTTGGGTTAGGGTTTTAGTGATGCGCACCAGTCAGCATCAATAACGTGGATTTGCTTTGACGCGACATCAACCTTGACCGCACTCAGGCTAGCAAAGCCCCTTGCCGACACCATGCACAGCGACGAGCTCCCCCACGAAGTCATCCTGTCTATACAACGCGTTTTAGAAGTAGAGCCAACAGCTAATGCCGACCGTCTTGACGGCCTCTCAGAGTCGTTCAACGCGGTTGAAATCCTAAACGACTTCTTTCCAGATGGCAGGTGGTATCGACCTCTACATTTGTCATTTAAGCTGAATAGTGGACAGAAGTATCCCTAACACACATTGATGACATTAATGCACAGCTGGCAGAGACACAGCAAGAACTGCAGAAGGAAATCGATGAGCTACAAGCGGAATTGAGAGTGAGCCAGGACCCTGACCGGATGTCTATTATACAGGAGATGATTTCGGTATGGCACACTCTAACATCATCGCTAATGAAACTCACCAAGGTTTACAGGACCTTTTAGGCCAAATGTCTCGCATTAGGGAAAAGGCTACAGAATCAGAGGCTGTTGTGCGGAATATCACGAAGGATATCCAAGTGCTCGACCTGGCGAAGAAGAACCTGATTACCAGCATGACGATGATGAAGCGGTTACAGATGCTCGGTATGTATTGGGCAACTCTGATTGTATAATGACTTTCCTGAGTTTCTTGCCTATAGTGAACGCGATTACCCAGCTTGAGGACCACATTAAGGAAAAGAAATACGGCGAAGTCACTCAGACTTTATCGGTAAGTCTTCTTGCATGGCAAAGAGGCTCCCATACCTGATATATGCACCACTACAGGCTGTTAAGCAGATTTCCGGCTCATTCAAGTCATACACTACCGTACCCAGCATCGCCAGAGTATGGAAACGAATACAGGAGATTCAAACGCAACTGAAATCACAACTAGACGGTGATTTCGATGCTTTGTGGGTTTAGGACCTCCTCTCTGAACACCATTTTTGACATTATCTTCTAGCTACTTGCAAGAAAACAAGTCGATCCAGTCATCTCAAATCGCCGATGCCTGCCACGTTGTTGATGTTTTGGGGCCAGATGCTCGGATGCAAGTCGTTGATAGATTCGTGGCCCTGGAACTGAAGGAATATCGTCGCATTTTCCGAACGAATGACGAAGCTGGGCAGCTGGACAACCTTTCCCGCCGGTTTGCCTGGTTCAGGAGATTACTCACAAACCACGAGTTGGAGCAGGGTAGAGTCTTTCCTGCGGAGTGGAGGGTTGGATGGCACTTGTTGGCAAAGTTTGCTGAAATTACACGGTATGTTTTGGTCCACTCAAAGGATATGGTTTACTGACGCCCATTTTTCTTAACAGGGACGATGTTACCACTTTACTCACCAAGGCTGGCTCTAATCTAACTGTTAAAGTGTTGCTGGACAATCTAGCTCTGACAACGGAGTTTGAATTGTCTATGGCGAAGAAATGGGCAACTCCTGTGCGCTGTTTAGTCTGCTTGATATCCAAATGCTAACATTTTTTACTACAGTTCAAGGAACTCCTCAAAGCGACGGACAAGCAACACTCTGAACCTGGAAAGCCAATTAGCGCTGCATTCGAGCCGCGAATGGGTATTTTTGTGGACGCTCAAGACAAGTAGGTCTGCCAATTGTATGACTTGACCAAGTGCTACGTCTAACTCCCCACAACAGAGTGTTGGCTGATATGTTGGCGCCTCACCGCAAGAACAAGGTAACTGGCATAAAAAATCAAGCTCCAGCCCAACCACGCAGCTCCGGAGAGGGCTCTGTGACAGAAAGCGATACCGATTCAGCAACACCTGTACTGCCATCCTCGACGGATCTGTTCTATTTCTATGGTCAGAGCCTGGAGCAATGTGCAAAGTTATCCACAGGGCAACCGCTGTTTGATTTGTGCACATTGCACAAGAAATGGTTGCGCATATATGCAGGCAAGTAAATTATCCTCGCCATCTTGCATTAAATTGATCAGCAGTACGACCAGAGGAAGTGCTTGTTGTCGTACCAAAGCGACCAGGGGCAGGTCTCGCTCGAAAGTCGACGGAGTCTCGAGTTGATGTGGACCTACTGAAGCAGCTCTGTCTACACATTAATACCGCCGACTATTGTCAAACAACTGCTCTGGAGGTGTGTGGCCTGTACATTTTATTGCATAATTACTAAATCTCCATGCATCTACCCATAGCTGGAAGAGAAAGTCAAACAGAAGATCAATGTAGAATTCAAGGAGAAGATCACTTTCCAGGTTGAATGCGATCTGTTTATTAGGTGGGATTTTTCTCGAAGCTGTATCCTTCGTTTACTTACATTTCTTGATAGCGCTATCTCCACTTCTATTAATGTCATCCTGCGTGAATTTGAGTCAGCCTGCGACCCTTTCTTCGCAACCCTTGCCAGAACATCATGGTCGACCGTCAATCAAGTCAGCGGGCCTTCACCTTATGCCGTTGAACTCGTTAAAGCGGCAGAACAAGTGGTCGAGGTTATCAAACCCTTGATAGAGCAGAAGAAGTATTTGAAAAACTTCTTTGACAAGGCGTCCAGGTATGCAGTGATTTATCATCCTGAAATGTGCAACGGGCTGATATGATGTCTATGCAGCGTGATCCTAGTCAAATTCACCAATTCTCTGGTTAGAAGTCGACCTCTGAAGGAAATAGGTGCCGAGCAGGTATGGACTTTCCTTTGGCATTAGCGGACGGATGTTCACTTTTTTTTGAGCGTAGCTCCTCATCGATATGCAAACCATCAAGGCATATCTAACCAAGATGCCTGGAGAAGCGTTGACCTCGACTTCGTGCGTGAAATAGCGTACAACCGGTTTCGTGGATTGTCGCTGATTTTTTCTCAGATACTCACGATCACTGAGCAAGACAACCATGCGATTAGAGGCCCTGCTGAAAGTTATCGTTACGCCTGTGGTATGTGCTGCTGTGGGTTTTTTATGCATGTTATAACCTATGTTGCATCTCAGGATCCTCCGGAAGGATTCATCTTGAATTACACCCTCCTGATCGGGGACGCTTCCTTCACTAATTTCCAAAAGGTCTGTTGTTGCTGTCACGATCTTCTGGTCATTCACTGACGCGAAGTGCTAGATTCTTGATCTTAAAGGAACTCCCAAATCGGCGCAGAATAATCTTCTTGATTCCTTCCTGACAATTACCAGTACAAAGACCGATCTTGAAAGTACATCCTTCCTCTCCTCATTGGATATGGATCCCGCAGCAGGTCATGCAGGAGGAAGCCTGATCAGTCCGGGGGCCAGCAGAGTGACGCTACCGATGGGGGGCATCAATGAAGGCATATTTGCCAGCTTAGCGGGCCCTGGGCTAACAGGTCCTTCAACTGGATCCAGTGGGACCGACTCTGCGAAGGAAGGTCGAAGAGAGGTATTCTCAGACTTTAGAAGGCTGGTTAGCTTTGGGTTGAGGAAAGAGACCTCCAGCGGATCATAGCTCGGGATTTATATAGATTGTGCATCGTATTGTTTATATCCATGGATTCAGGGTATTTGTGTATACAGACCATTTAAAGACAAGAAAAAAGCATGCGACAACAAGTGGTATAAGTAATGGTACGTGCCTTGTTCCACTACGAAAATTTATGTAAATGAAAATACTGACACTATAAATTATTGACAGATCAGAGACTAAATCAGTTGTAGCCTTGGGTGATCTGTTCAACACTTGAGATGTAAGAGTGCCAGTCGTCCAACCTGGGATCATAGGTGAGTGAAAAATCTTCGTTCTAAGTACGGAGAAACGTACTCAAGGCTGGTAGGCGCCATTGACCACATGGTCATCGTATCATGATCCATGGCCGGCATCGTGCCAATCATTGACATTGGAACATCCTCCGAAAGCTCCAAGGAGGGTCCTCCAGATAAGCCCTCCACTTGCGACATGCTTCCCCCAATATTTGATAGCCCAGCCTGCTGGATGTTTTGCAAGTTTTGCATTGAGTTCTGGTGCTGCTGTTGCAATTGCTGTGCAGCCTGTTGATTCAGGTACCATTGAGCATTGGCAGTTCTGACCAGATTCTCTATTGTCTGGCCTCGAAATAACGCGTCAATAACGTACGCATCCAACCTTGGTGTCGTTGTAGGCATGGCCCCTGCAGTACCTCCAACCCCTGCAGCAGCGCTTGCGGCAGCACGAGAAGCGAAACTAGACAGCAATATCTGGTCCAAACTCGTAGGCGGTTGGATTGGGATACAGGGGTTGGAACCAAGTGTGTCTGTGAAGCTGAACTGCCCATATATCGGCAAGCGCCCCAGCTCATTGCTATACATGGGCAGTGCGAAGTTTAAAGGCGCCACAGGCGCATTCTGATGGGGTATCTGGGCCTGTGGAATGGCATTAATCTGAGGTTGCTGGGTTGTGCTCATTGAAACCCGACGCGTTCCTGCAATGGCGCGGGGCTGAGGATCAACTGGTGATGTGGGAGATGAGGATGCTGCTGATTTGGGACCTTCTGCAGTTTCGTCGGTATCCCTGGCCCTCTTTTTCCTGATCATGACTGGACTTGACGATGATCCAGTTCCGTTGGCTGAAGGTGTTACAGGGAGGGACAAATCTCCAGCGAATGCAAGCTCTGTTAAAATATCCCTAAACCTCCCTGCAGCTGCCCATCTTTGGAAAAAAGGTGAGCGAGTGTTATTCAGTGAGCGAAAATGACTAACTTTGTCTCAGAAGCTTTCAGAACGTCCATACATCTCTGAACATCCTCCATCTCCCGCCGTGGGTTGGGAGCATAACCAGATCGTTTTCCGCTCCATATATTCAACAGCAGTATTACGGCGGCTGTAAATGCTGTCGTCTGTGCATTGATTGTGATTAGTACCTACAGAACTCGCGCAAGGTACAACATTTTACTTACCTGCAGTGTCGCGAATGGTACAGCACTCAGCTTACTGAATGACTCGAGCACATGACAACAAGACCGTGCTGCGTTTGTGCATATAGCGAGAGATGGGAAAGCAACGGGGGTAGGATTGCGTGGTGATGGGATAAACGGTCTGTGAATCAATATTTGGAGATGGTAATAGGTCGCATGTAGCGCTGCCGACTGCTTCAGAAACAGTTCGTTTTTACAGTTGGGATTCCAGCGAACTACATGGAGGTCAGCAGATGCACAACAGCCCTCATAAGATCAACCTTACGATGGTCAGGGACTGAATCCATCCAACTATTCATAGCTGCATCGAGTTCCGCGATGATTTTTTGGTCAGAGCGCCCTGTTTTGCTGCCAGGACGCTTTATCGAATACTAAATTATTGCAACGCGTAAGTTCATGCCCCAGGTGCACTTAAAAATAAGACTCACGATTAACCGCATAGCATATGCCATGATATCCATCAAACGCAGATAACAATTAAAATAAGTGATGGTCGAAGGCTTGTCAGGCGGTTGTCTGAACCCCTTGTCCCAGTATTCATCGTCACATTCAACGGGTAGGTCAACGTCCAGACTAGAACAGACTCTAAACTGACTCATATTTAACATGAAAGAAAATCGACGTACTCCTCATCCTGCAATCCACACGGCCTCCCTGAAAACGAGCTGATCTGTCTATCGAGGCTCATGATAACCCTTCGAGGGCGTTTACTAGTAAGCCTCCAGATTTATCAAGATATGAAGCTACACACCAAAATGCCCGCTTCCAAAGCTCATCTTCGGCAGTCGCATGAGCGTCTTTCTTTCTCCTTCGCCTGTGTGCGCCAACCTCTTGCGAAAGTCGGACTGCCAACCCTATTTGTGCCCAAATCCCCTGTGGTGTTTCGCTTGATTGAGCAAAAAGGACATGAAGCTGTCAAACAGCCTGGTCGTCAACAACTCTGCTCGAATTGAATGATACCAATAAAAAATCCAACACACAGCTTGCATTTGCAGTTCGTAAAGTGTTGTTCGTTTGAACAGAGTCTTTCGAAGCACATTGACTTGTTCGAACCACTTCCATCCAGCCGACCTTTGTCCTTCCAGTTCCCCCTCAGCTCGCTCGGATCTGACACGCGGATCATTGCTATAGCGCGCACCATGGGCGCATACCAATAGAACAGTGGCTCCAAACATGGAGTCAGTATAATGCAGACCGTTGGCAATGGAGCGTTCGAACGTCGGGCGGTGCAGGAGTGGGAGGAAATTGTTCATTTGGGTGAAGTAGGCATCGATGAGGGATGGCATGAGATCCTCAGGAGGATAAATATAGGATGGGACGTCATTTTCGAGTTCCGGATTCGATTTCAGCCACTGCAATGGAGAAAGGTGAGTTCAGCTTTTGCGTCAACGGTACTCGCAACTAACTGGTGGGACATCCCAGAACTCGTGCCTTCGAAGAGGTAGACGCGCTTCATTCGCATTGGTGATCAATCTCGGTGAAGACGCCTCGCCTGTATATTCGAGTTTTAAATCGAGCGCTGTCTGGACGAGCTGATAGCCACTGCAATGATATAAAGTGAGTTAGATTTCAATACAATCGCTGATTGAGAGCTCCAAAAATACAATACACAGCCCTTGCAGGTCACAAGGTACTGTGCCGCCACTCTAAAAATGAGCGGCATCAAGTGAGCACACGACGTTCCAAAGATAAATGGACAGGTCCAACACCATTGGATGACGCATTGACAGTGGAAATTTGATCCACAAATAACAGTAAGCTTTTGCTTGCCTTGATTTCCCAAAGAATCTGTTAGCTTGTGGGTTCAAGTTAAGCCTATCGAGCCGCATAGTGAGCATCTCGTTCCCCAGATTGTTATCTCCTGCAGCGGCTTCCTCGCTCGACGAGTCCGACGAGTCATTGGAGCAGGAGCTTGGAGAGCGCGAGTTCTTCGCGGGTTTGATGTCTTCAACGGCTTGTGCGATGTCAATCCCAGGGAGGAGCTGTTTTGAAGACGTTGCGATCAAAATGGTCGAAAAGGCGGTCGGCATTATGAGAAGCGCCATGTGGACGTGAACCAATGAATTCACACCTTACTCAGCAATCTATCCATCTTCTCCAGTCTTGCTTCCAAGCTTTCGACGTAACTGGAGACGAGGTGAATATCATGTTTAAGTCTGACTTGTTTTGGCAAGGGGAATTGATGAGCTTACCCCTTCGCTGAACCGAGGGTCTACATTGCCAAACAGGATGGCGAAGAGAGTTCCGAGGTCGTTGTGAATACAAGATACAAGATTTTAGAATCAGCCAATTTCGGGTGGGCAGAGGGTACGGGAGGGGCGGTGGTGTACGGGCCAAAACTCTCTTCGTCCTCTCAAGGGGGGGAACACGAACCTTCGTAACCTCTTTGTGTGTGCACTCCAATCCAAACTGCGTACAATTACTGCATCTGTTGTCTGGCATTTCCCCGCTGTCGCCTAGATAAGGAAAAGCGGCAAGATGTTAGACTCCTGGGGGGGCACCGGTAATTGACTCGTCGAAGAGCGCAGCCTAGACGAAGACCACAGCTGAGGCAACGGAACTCACATCGTACTGTTAAGTGCATCTATCCGTCAGCGCGACAAATTACTCATGGGGTAATACATAGGCATCACATCGTACGCCTACATGTGGGGTAACAGAGGTTGGGTTACGCACTCTTCTTTCGCTTGCAAATGTCGCAGGCACCAGGTATCCGACGTTTCTTTGATTGAGCACGTCCAGCGAGGACGTCGGTCTCAGTAGAAGGGCCCGCGGTGTTGGCAGTGGTGCTGGTACTTTTGGCGCCAGTAGGTTTGCTTGTGTCAATCATAGCGTTTAATTCACGAGATATTAAAGCTCAGGATTGCGCGAGAATCGGTAGCAGATGGTGCAATTCAAGAAGTTCGATTGAAAGGGGGTCAAGCCGGAATTGGGGATTGGTACGGTGAAAGTGGTGAGGCTGTAAAGGGAGATATGGAACAGGCTGGATCAAACTAGTAACAAGGTGTCAATAACAGAGCTGACACGAAAAGACGCAATTGGAGATTGGTTATCAATTGTGCAATTAATATTATCGAATTCCAAGCCAACTGTGGTATTTATAGGCCAGTCACGAGCCAGGCTCACAAAGAACCGGCCCCTCTCGCGCGCTTCACAGCTTGATTCCGGCTATTTACCACAGCACTCGTGCAATACCTAATCCATTGAACGTGTTACATATAATCTGAGCACTTCAATCTTGGCAGGTCATTGTTACTGTGGGGCATCTCGGCTAGATTTCATTTGGATTTCATCAACTGTGCCTAGTGACGTCCCTGATCCCCCCACTGGTAACAGGAAGTGTCAGTGGCAAGGTAAGAGGAGTTTGTGCTAGCTTCCAGTGTGTCATACACTAAAACGTTACAAACAAACCGCAGCAGAATGTTTTGTATGTAATTTGATTGTTTTTTCCGCACTAGTTAGAGGCATGGCTCTCTTTCGAGGCGAGTAAAGGTATCATAGGGGGCCAAGCAGCTCTAGCGTCCAAAGTGTGGCGGTTGTTATTCGGCCTCGCAGATCTGCCATTTCCAGGGTCCCGGGTAACTTCTCAGAGTCCGCTCATGTCGTACTTATGTGTGCACATTAACTGCACATTCGTAGGTAAGCTTCCATTCAGCTAAAGCCAAATAACGAAGGAAGAGACTTTCTGACCGCGTCTTTCACCAGAATTACCAATATCAACACCTAGTAGTCTATAGTCTCTGTGTACCTGATTCTAAGTTGTGTAGGTGTCGCCTATGTGGCGCCAAAACCATCCCGACAACCCCTCCTTTACAGCCATCAAAAGCTGACGGACTGTTCGTAACCATCCAAACTAAACCACCAAATCGGCCCTGGGATACACAACTCATACTTATAGGCTAGAGACGATTCTGCCCGCACTCCACTCATTTAACCCCCCCGACAGAACAATTACTCTTACAGTCCTCCATCCTTGGCCCATCATGCCACCCGCAATGCCCGCAGAGCTCATTTTATATATTATCTCCCAGCTCGATCCGCAGACAGAAAAGTCTACACTTTCCACATGTTCACTTATCTGCTCGACCTTCCAAATCGATGCTCAAAGGCGTCTCTTTGCCTCAACAAAACTGGTTGTAGAGTTCCAAAAGGATCCTTGTCACATATTTCTCTTTGCAAAAGCTTCGGCCACACCTCAAAAATTCCTTGACGCCATTTCAAAGTCCCCACATCTTGCATCCTTTGTTCATGACCTCGAAATACAGGTTTTTGAATCATCCTTTCCCCCAACATTCGAGCACTGGCTTCTGCATTACGGCGCTGATACCTTGCCCATCGTGGATCAATCCGCGCAACTGATCAACATACTCCGTCAACTCCATCACCTTCAAGCGTTCTCTGTAACTGGAACACCCAGTGTCGACTGGCACAGCTTGGAGCCTAGCTTGAAGCGTGCATTTTTGAGAACCATTAGACGGAACTCGCTGGGACGAATTTCAGTGGTTGGATTGGAGGGCTTCCGAATAGGATCCTTTTACAAATCCTTGCATTTGCGCCACCTGACATTGCGGGATATCTCCTCCAATGAAGCGATAACGGCCCAACTGCAGGGTAATAGGCCTTGCAGCATACCCCTAGCATGTTTGACTCTCGACACTGAGTTCAATGGGCGCACGGTTATGGACAGATTACTGACGTTTACTCGAAATCCTGCATGCCCGATCACCCTCTCAAAGCTCACACATCTTACCATCTTGTCGGACGATATCAGCCGTGTTCCGAAGCTTCTTTTTCGTTGCGCCAATTCCCTCACGCACCTTACGTTCTGTGTTCCTCGGAAAGGTAACTTTATTCACCCCTACAGCCACGGCACACTCTAACATGTTGTATTCAGCAAAGTACAGCAACTCTGCAAATTCACTAACACTAGAAGAAGTGACGGCAGTTTGTCCACCGCTCGACCTGCGATCCCTTCACAATCTTCGCTCCTTGTCAATAACGAAATGCAGAATTCATACCAAGCTTAGGCCATCTTCACCCAACGGGAGCAACGCTACGTCAATCGATCATGTCGAAAGAACGAAATCCAGTCTTCCATGGGTCGCTGCTGTCCTTGCAACGGTCGCGACTGAGGACTCCAAGCCCCTATCATTGGCTGAGATTGAAATAAATCTCTGCCTTATCGACGTCGCTCCTTCTAATCTCGAGAGCTCAGCTCCATGGCATATCCTCATGAACCCGCTTCTTGGCCTATATCGTGATCATGGAGTGCGACATCGCTTCATTTTTACCGCTGGAACGCACCACAGTGGCACCAAAACCAACTTACGTGGCGGTACAAGTGCTGCACTCAAGATTCTAAAGCTCAATTCTATCTTCAATCACTTCAAGTCTAGGTTCTGACAGGAATACGTCCCTCACCTCCAAGGCATTGTTACTTTATTTTTTCCTACCTATTGATAGTCAACCATTACCTCAATTATCTTGCTTCAAGTTAACAAGGTCTTCATATTCATCAATTTGTAATTTTAAAGTAAACGAAAACCCTTTTTTAGACACAAATGCATCGACGCTTAATCTCGTTTTTGACCGAAATCTTATTTTGACTCAAGCCGCAATGCCTTTGAGTCTTTGACCCACGTTATAAATCAATCACAGCCGCCTGTTTGCTATCAACGTGCTACTCGAACAAAAGAACACCATTTTGATATTATTCCCTCAAAGCCACGTCCGTACATATGGCCCCTGGGAGCTGCCTGGGAGTATATATACTGAAAATGTCACTTGCAATTGACTTTCAAGTTTCAAGCGGAGACCTTGGAGACAAATTGCTGCGACCAACGGCCTCAACCAACGATTCCACTCATTATAATCGTCATGTCATCCGGGATCACATCTCTGCCACCTCTGCCATACAGTGGCCAATTGCCGATTGAAATAATTCTTCACATTATCTCTCAACTGGACCACAAACAGGACAGAAAAACCCTGTCGGCCTGTTCGCTGATCAACTCGTCGACTCAGGAAGATGCACAGAAATACCTGTTTACCTCCATTAAACTCGTCACAATATTTAAACGAGAAAGACACCCCTTCTTACTGGAAGCTATATGCCATAACGTGACAGGGAGCGCCATAGAGGCCATAATAAATTCAACCCGACTCGCATCTTATGTGCGCCGACTCGAAATCCAGCTTCATAATGCCCTTGCACCCGACACCGCCAGCACCGACACGGAGGAAGCCTTCCCATGCGTCCTTCGACAGTTTCAGCACCTTCAGGAGCTATCGCTTTACAGCAACATGATTTGGAGTCGGCTCAATGAGACGACAACTCACTCGATCCAGACCCTCTTGAAGTCAAATCCTTTGCGAACAGTCTACCTCAGAGGAAACCATGCCATCCCGCTGGAAATCATGTATGATTGTTCCGAGCTACGCCAACTCACAATTTGGGCCATGACCTCGCTGAAGGAGGAAGGGCCTGCCGATCCCACAAGGAGCGCCATCCCTCTATCTTCTCTCATGATTCGCTGCCCACGGGATACGGAGGGTCTCCTGACAATGTCAAGCATTCTGGAGCATGTCCAATCTCCCAGTTGCCCATTAACTCTATCCTCCCTTACCAAATTCGTTGTCCACCAGCCCGTTGAGCGGGCCCGGTTTATTTTCCTGATATCAACCGCCCTTTCGCTTTGTTCCTCCACTCTCACTCATCTGACTTTTCCCATTCCAAGATCAGGTAGGTTTCCTCAATGCTGTCTCCTTAGCCTTTACTCATTCGGTTGAAGGTGGCGTATACCATCTAGCGGCGACGGCGACGTCATCAGAAATCAACGGTAGCTTCCCCATTCTGGACTTGAGCTCACTCAGCAACTTGTCGGACCTTTACATCGTAAATGGGGTGGTGAAGAGCAGTTGGGTAAAAGACTCAGAGGACTCAGCACTCGAGAAGACGACATCGTGTTGTACATGGCTTGGCGCTGTACTGTCGACCCTTCCCAGACAGTGCCAGGGTGGCGACTTCCATTTGAAATTGAAGCTTCGTGTGAGCAACGTCTCAGCTCAAGGTGTAGGGTCAATACCTTGGAAAAACTTTGTAGACCCTTTGGTCGCCCTCAAAGACAAACGCAAACAATCCAGAGCCTCATCCATGCTGTTGAACAACAAGCCATACTCGAAATCAACAATAGCAGCACTTGCTATACCAGAAAGGACGCAGTCTACACTACAAGCCCTATACGAAAATCCAGAATTGAAACGACTTGGAGGTGCGATGAGCGTTGAAGGGATCAACGTCGTTGATAATTTGCCAGGGAGGTTTGCTATTATCATGGATTGGTGAATACATCAGTCAAACGGTTACTAGAATTCCGTAGTCAAAGATCGTCGATTAGACTTGTGAAAGAATTTGCACAAGGACTGCCTTAACAGTTTGTAGTTTGTCATCATCATCGTATGCAAGCTGGGGCTCTTGACCATCCTCTGCACTCTCCTCTGCGTTCAACTTGAATTTCCAAGTCGCAGAGAATACGACACCCGACAAGATCTCATCGTCAGGTCCGTCCCGTATTCTGAGTCGGTGCGACACCACTCTGGGCATGATCCTAGCGACGTCCACCTCTGTAACATCCAATTCTTGCAGTTCAGCCTGCTCCTCGTCCTCCTCGTCAGGTTCTTCCAAACGTAATCCGGGTGGAGGGCGCGAACTAGGCGGGTATTCTCCTTCACCTGTAGCAGCTGGTGAATGTGCGAGAAGTGGATGATGTTCCCTGGAAGTGTTCATACTCGCAATGGTTGTCCCAGGCCCGTACCCAATATTCACACTGAGATAATCATGCTCCTCCTTTAAACTGCTCGCTGCTTCGCTTTCGTCGTTGTCAAGGACCGCAGGCCTGATGAGCTCCATCCCAGTTAAATCAACTCCAAGCACACGACAAGCTTTCACTAACGACTCTGCTTGAATCATTGCCCGTCTCGTAATGAGAGAGCCATCAACTCTGTGATGATTTCTCACCGCCGAGAAGAGATCGGCCATATAAAGACCCATATGTGGAGACATGTGCACCTTCTCCTGAGCTTCTCGCAGAGTGGATATGAAAGAAGTGGGCAAAAGGTCTGGTGGTAGCGTTGGTGGATTGAACGAATGATTTTGTGAGGACGACGACGTAGTACGGTGGTGCATAGCCAATGGCAACGGCTTGTGTGAGATTGGTGGAGTATGACCAGAAGAGAGAGACATGGGGTGCATTCCAGAAGGGCTTCCTGGCGTTGAACCTGACCCAAACGTAGAGGGTGAGTGGAACGGCCTAGAACCGGGAGGGGTGTAGTAGATCTTGAATTCGCTTCGAATTGCCTGAGGTATAAGAACATTTGTGCTGATAGCAAAGTGGTCCAGCTATAACATTCGTGAAAGGAATAATATGAATACAGTTGCCAACGGACAGCGATATGCACAACATACCAGAGATTTGTGGACCTTTGGTCGTTCCTTTGGATCCACGGGGCAAATGTAAACAGTAATGAAACCTTCTGGCAGTGGCCACGACCCGCCAGGTTTTTCCTGTTCCCCTTCGTGGCTCATTTCATGGCCGTGATCCTTAGCGGTGGGTGCTTCAATGACCACACGCCGCTCTTTTAATACTGTTGCAAGTGCAGCTTGTACCTCCTCTGAAGAATGTTCAAGGCCAGATATAACCAATGCTTTGGGAAGTTCTAATGTCGAAAGGGCTTTTGGTCCAAATCCCTGGCCAGATCTTTTACGGCGACCAGAGCCTTGAGAGCTTGAATGGCGAAGACGGGATGTCGTATCGAAACCGTAAAGAGGTCGAGGTTTCACAAGAGGTGGGTGAGCTCCTGTGGTGGTCATCGTATTGGTGGTTGTGCTGGTGTTATTTGTAGCAGTCGAGTTGGTGTGCAGAAGCGATGAATCACCTGCTTGAAAGTGGTGCAAAGTGTCTGAACCGGCGGAATTTGAATGTGAGTGTTGAGGAACAGGAGGAAATGGGTATGCAGTTAGTCGGGCATTAGCATCAACAGATGATCTCTGTCCACTTGATTGAGACCTGTGATGGTAAGGCGAGGACATTGACGAGGAATGCTGATTATCATGAGATGCGACTGACTCGTGAAACGAAGAACTAAATGGAGAATAAGGGGAATGGGCTGCTGGAGTAGGGACTGGAGGCATAAACAGAGAATACAGAAAAGTATCTGCATCGCTTGCTGATAATGCTCTCTGGTTAATCAACGAGTTAGTGTGCTTCAGATGAGATGACCTCCTGTGCTTCAACTTCAACCGGTGTGTAGGCATGTTGAAAACATGAGCGAGAGTCTGCACGAGTATTGAAGTCAAGTAAGTCGGGATGCAAAGTGTAGTTCATTTTCAAGCTCACCCAGGAGGTCAGCTTGACCACAAGTCCGATGTCCTCATCTGGGACGCGCAGGATTAAGTTCTGACCACCGGCAGCTAAGCACAACAGAATTGACTGGAAGAGAACGCTCTCAAGGGGCAAATTTGGGGCATTTGCTGAGGATTTCACGTGTGATATCAAGCTTGGAAGAAATCCCGGGGTGCCAATAAGGCGTATAGGTAGTGCAGAAGGCTGCAATGGTTGGGACATCCCTCTGCTATTGTCCAGAGGTTTTACGAATACTGCTAAATCACTGGGACCGTTATATTTACGATATCAAATCGAGTAGCATGTCTACTTACTTGGATCCAATGCTAGATGCCCTTTCAAATTTGACCTAGCTGAATATCGATTACACGATTTTCCAGAGTTTAAAGAGAATGGTAACGGTTCAAACGCAGAGCTAACCGGAACGGAAGCCAAACATCAGCGTGAGGACTGTGGGAAATGATGATACACCCATTCCTACATCCGTCCAGCTGAAGAGTAAAACGTAGGCGCTTAATCCCTCACTACCTTTTGGAGCTGAGTTGACTCAACAAACTTAAGATGAAAATCTTAGAGAAACTCTTAATGTGCATGAAGCTAGGACATCCTCATCGATCCAGAAAATTATTGACAGGTCTAACGACGTGATTCAATTGCAAGATAATTAGGCTTCCAGTATCTTCAACAAGTTGTTCTCTGTCATTAGTGGCAACTATCTGCTTTTCCAGAATCCATCTCCGTCCTTGTTTATATCTCACAATTAATGTCCCGCTTTGCAATAAAATTATGCAGTATTGTTAGTCATTTTCACCTTTGTTAACTCGGCAGGACTCACTCATTCTGGCCATGACCTTTTCCTCAGAGTATTTCCAAAAATCAACGCCTCCATTTGCCCCATTTAACCAATCTTCACGATATTCCGAGACCATATCGAGTTTAAAGTAGCAGGGATGGTCGAATCCTTCGGTGTCCCGAGGGTTGGGATCAGCGTTGACTATGATGCGAAGGGATGGACATCCGGTCTCCGGAAGCGTGAGGCGTCGAAGGACTGCTCCTAGATGCGTCGGGTTCTTATTGATGCATATGTGCGATAACTTCTGAAACTTGACTATATATGTGCAGTCCTGAAGGTCGATGGTCATTATGTCCAGATGCGTCAAAATCATGAAGAGCGACGAGCTCATCTGCTCTTGTGACAAAGCGCTGAAGCTTTCCACGAAGCCTAGTTTCTTGAGTCTTGTAAGCGCTTGGAGTACTGGAAAAATTCTGGACAGCGCAGCAGCTGAATATCCCCACAGTGCCAGATTTTTGATGTTGGGGCAATGGCAGAGGAGAAGCTTCATCCGTTCTTCAGTTGATTCGAGACCCCCTTCATGCGCAAGATCGGTGACAAATTGGCCGTAGGGTTCAAGTGCCTGAACGAGGGCATCCTGGCTAAGATGCAGATACATGTTCACCCTATTTGGCACAAACACTCGGTAGAGGAATGGTATACACCTGTATCGTATACAATATTAGGGGACCGCAGCGTAACAATGGCAATGTAGCAGGGCACTCCTACTAATTGAGTACCATTCGCGAAATCGTTTGACGGTCAATTGGATGTTCAGGCAAAAATCGCCTGACTTCAATGGAAACAGAATGTCCTGAGCCGCATTCTCGACAATCAATCATTCGAGCTCGGGAGGAAACACAGGCTGAGACGGAACAATATTCTGATCCGAAGGATCGAGGGAGTCCGATGACATCAATCGTAACCGATGAACCGAAGCTCAAGCGCCCTTTGGGTTTAAAGTGTAGTAACGGAGCTGGATGGGCAATGTTTAAGTAGACAAGAGTTAAGATAACACTAGAGATATCTTAAAAAGCACCGACTAGTCAATCAAAGTAGTCATATCCTATTACTCATCGTCACACCGACAATCGTTTTGGTTTGGCGTCAGTTACTGTCAGTTTCTGTAACTCGGGGTTTGGGAACTTCCTGCTTGGCGCGGATGATACAGCCCTTTCCGTAGGTGACTCCACAGAAATTCAGTCGAAGAAGCGCCTAATCCAAAGGCGGAGTGGAACATTGAGTGCGTTGTTAATGCGGGCGATTTTAGCAAGTTATCCGAAAGACAACAGACAGGCATGATGCATGACTGGTGACCACGACCAAATCAAACGGCTAATACAACAGAACAGCACAAGAATGGCTTCAGTGGATGTTCGTGATTTATTGGACAGAAACGAGATATGACAAGAAAAAATGAGAGAAGGTAAAGAATGAAAGTCAAAGTGAAAGGTCGTTGACCAAGTGACGCCGATACACTATCGATACATGCACAAAATAAAATACGGTAAACTAACACAACGCAGATGCACACTCCATCATCAGCTCAAGGAAGCCAAAACGACATCTAAGTGATCTCAATCACGGTACTGGGGTGGTGGATCGTACTGGTTATCCTTTTTCGTCTCGGACGCCAACGCAGATGAACTGGCGTTGGCTGAGCTGGAGCTATCGACAAGTGACTTCTCCCCTTCAGCCTCCAAAGCCTTCTGGTGGGCTGTCATGGATCGCAGCAGGTTCGTATCTCCAGGCTGTGCTAGTGGAATAGAGGCCAGTACGTTAGGCATTAGAGCAGGTGCTGGCGATGGCAACTGAGATACCCTTGACAGAGTAGGGCTCGGAGTGGTGATTCCAGTTGCTGTGGAGGTGGGATTTTGATTGCTGATAGACCACGCTGGCGGTGGCATTTCGTATGGGTTTATAAGCGGTTCGTGTGGCCAGTGAGAACTGGCCTCGGTCTCGCTCAATGAGGCTCGTCGGTGGGATGAAGTAGATGCAGATAGGGATGTCGACAGACTGCGATGGGGCCCTGACGATGCACTGGATAGTATGGTAACGGGGATCGGCGACGCTGAAGAATACGCTGAGCTTGGAGCTATTGAATGCCGTGACGCAACATGTGCGGCCATAGCAGTAGAAATGAGAGGACTGGATTGTGTCTGGGACATTTCTGGGTCCGGAAGCGATCGAGAATTGTTGTTGTCCCCGTTGCCCACATTGAAGTAGGTTGCCGGTACAAATCCACTGGGGCGCTTACGAGCCTTGCGTTTTCTTGCAAGGACCTTGTGGATCATCATTAAAATGAGACCCAAAATGACCACTGAGATTTCAAAACAAAGAGGACTCATTCAGTGTACAATCATTTTTTCTTTCTGGAACGTACTTACATGATCCTATCACTGCTCCAATTATGCTTCCTGCAGAAACTCTGCTGTGACTCTGGATGGCAGTGACTGGCAACTGGGTATTTGTTGACAAATCGCCGCTCTTGGTCGCACTTGGACTCGGAGTTCCAGTAGGAAGAGGTGTGGGAGTCGGAGTCGGCGTCAGAGGTACAGAATTATGGATACTGGTCGGGGGAAGGTTGGACGTTGGCGCTGGCCCAGGCGGGGTGGACGTAACAGTAACACATGTTGTTTTCACACAAATTAAACAGACATTGTTAGCACACTGTTTCGACGTATCATCATCATCATCGTCATCGTCCCCCGCATCTCCTCCTCCTCCTCCTCCTCCTCCTCCTCCTCCTTTACGAGGGACTAAACTAGAAAATGAAGGAACAAATTGTGTCAGAACAGCACTTGGGTCCAAAGGAAAAGATGTGATCGGCAGGGCTGTCATCGTTCATTCCAAGACTTTAAGCCAAGAAAGGGGTTGTCATGGGGGTAAGGGTGAGGGGAGTAGGGGGAAGAGAAGAGAAGGGAAACATGATCTACGTACTGGCTTATTTGAGCTGCCTCTGTCTTGGCAAAGTAGATGAATAGGGCGGCGAAAATTAGACCAGCCTTTGGAACAGCTGCGAGTCTATGGGCGGGCGACATGATGGTGCTAAAGATCAACACTACCGCGCCAGGTGAGACGACAAGCCAAGAAAACGATGGGGAGTATCCAACGATGTGTGAAAATCAGTCACCAGTGTAGTAAGCCCCGAGTCGTCAGTTATATCGCAGCTGCGGAATGAAAGGAAAATATATGTTGTTCAGGTAAAGAGCGAGAGGTATATGGGAAAGAATGGAAGGAAGGAGTCAATAAGAGAAATGTGGCTATCGAGTCTCCCAAAAAGGAGGCAAAATTAGAATCGAGAGTTGGAAAGGCTTCTCGGGAGCTCTCGCCCAAGTTTAAGTTAGTTTTGAATGTGAAAGCCCGTTCTAATTTTATCTTTGCGCGCGAAGCGAGGCATTTTCGGATTGGGGAGACGGAAGGACGCGACTTAGCCGGGGAGAACACTCTCACTGGTGTTAGAGTGGGAAGATGTGGCTATACCTCATTTCACCATCTCGGAAAGCTACTTGAAGCAATTTTTGCGAAGTCGCGAATCCTGAAGCCAATCTCCTCTGCCAGGTATCCAAGAGAGGATAAGCGACAATGTCAACGAATTATGATGCTCAACAGCGAACCGGCGACATCACCACGAAGACGTGTCTCAATCCCAGCATCAGTTCTGATTGATGGAATGTGCGCAGCTTTCTTATCTCGACGGGAGATTTCACAAGGAATATGAGATAATGAGCTTTCATTATCAAGGCTGGCGGGCAGAGAGGCCATGTCAGGTCGAAGCTTGGTGTTTCTCATGCCGACACGCAGATAACCGAAGTCAAAAGCACCTTCATGGGAAGCGAAGTAGTAAGTTGTGGAGTGAGGAAATTTCTGCGGGTAGTTGCAGTTAGCCCGAACTCCAAAAAGGACCAGAGTGGACGACTTACACTAATGATGCCGAGGGATGCACCGGATTTCTAATGAAATTTGAAATGCATGACATTGAATTGAAGTAGACTACCAGATCCTCTTGACCATGGTATATCGTGTCAACTCTTCCAGTGGAACGCGTCCTTTTTTCCTCGTTTCCCCAGGTTTGTTTTCTCCCATCTCAGACATCCTTGGCACGTCGTCACGATCGCTGTCCAAAAGTGTTTTAAGTTGCTTGTTGTACGCCTGTTCATATATAGCCGAGATGCACAGACGTCATCAGAAAACCAACGTCGGAAAATTAAACGGGGATGAAACTCCATCTCGCGACGTACCTGTTCTTCTTTGCCCTCTCCGATGGGATCCCGTCCAAAGTCATTAACAGCGTCAGCCAGTTCCCTTGCTTCCATCCCTGCCCGTCTACGAGTAGCATAGCTCACGAGGTACATCCCCATGATGACCTTGATTACGACCAAGCTACCCGGAACATAAGAGGTTTGGCGCCAGAGATAAGTTTAGCAGATCATTGCGCTCACCATAGCCAAAATAGGAGACCCATAACCGTCCACATACCATAATGCATTAGCTCGGCATCACTGAGTGCTCGGAGATTTCGCGACCACGTCCATGGAGATACAAAATCAGCACTCGCGGAGAACATTAACCCAATTGATTGAGAACCAATTAAGATGACCAGTGCTGCTAGGGGCAGTGCTGCAAATCCTAAGCGACGAGCAACCAGAGGTGATTGATCGACATATGAATGCTAGAGAAGTTCGGTTAACTAGGAGAAGCAAGTCATACGGGCAAAGTTTACCTTGCGTGCTCCTCTTCTCCCAACAGCACTCATGCTAGCCAGATCTCGGCATAAGACGTCCGTGTAACGTTCGTAAACTGATGGTCGAATGTGATTGAATTTGGTCATGAAAGCATGCTTTAACCAGTCTACCAGCATCTCGGACATCAAGACCGTCAAGACAGGCTAACAGATGTCAGACCAGTGTTTGTTTTAGGAAAACGAAATTCTTGCTCACATATGAGATTGTCCATAGCACATTTTGTCCTCTAAACCACCCAAAGCTTTGGGGCAATACAATGCCACCTGAAAAATCAAATTCTGAACCGCTCAATTCAATCAAATTCCGCAACGCCACGATGCCTAGCATCAACGTCAAGGAAAAGCGTTCAACGATGTCTGCCAATAGAATAAGACATCAGAATTGGGTCACAGCCATAGCAGATTGTAACGGCTTACCGGCGCAGGTGATTTGAAACAAACTGTCCTTTTCAAATTTCTTGAAAACACTGCCCTTTATCTCCACAAATTGATTGGAAACAAGGAGAGTAAGAAGTGAATGGTCGAAGGAATTAATAGCAACATTCAAAGATATTAGTTGATAGACCATAACAAGGGCGTGGGCCACTGTCCAGCGATGTTCAGTATTTGTGGCTTGAAAATGACGATAGACATACCGTTGTAGGCTAGAGCAAGCAGGAAGAACAAGAATGGTCGGATGGTGTGGCTTGAAACCGGAATTCTGTGTGAGAGTGGCTCCAGTGTTGAACGTGAAAACAAGCTATCTAGAATATCTTGTCCAATGGACGCGCAGAGACGGTCTCCTATCTAACCACATAAGACGGTTAACATGTCCAATTGGAAAAGGCGCACCTCGAGAGCATTAAATATGACATAAAGTTTAATAGTGTCTTGGCCGCGAATGGTGTGATAGATTTTACTGGCGTCAGTCAAAGGGTTTAGAAGCATCAATGAAACCATAAGTAATAATGCGCGTAAAAGGTCTGCTTTCTGCGATGGTGGTAGAGGCGGCGCCTTTCTACGGAACAGATTGGTAATTAGGGGGAAAAGAGCAAGTGTAAATCGGATTGGCAAAATGGTGAAGGTATAGAGGAAGGAGTCGAGACAGAGAATGAAGCCAAAACCAATGATCTATAACACTGTTAATATCACAGAACCTGTCAAGACCCAATTAACATACCTTCTCCATAGCTAGGGGCATGCTTAAGAAGTTGCTGACTCGCTCCCACTTAAGCTCCTGATGGGAATCAAAATCCGTCGCCAGCAACTCTTCCCTCAAGTAGTCCCATAACGAGAATGGCACGGCCTGAGGGTCAGACAGTGTCCGCTGTCGCTGCGGTGTTTCTGGATCGTTCAACGGCTCAATGGGAGATAGAGGTCCTGATGGTGTAAAAGGATGAGATTGAAGAATTGGGGTAGGTGGAAGAGATGCATAGGCCGTTGGTGGAGGCCTATCCTCAAACAGCCTGGTGGCAGGCGATATTGAGCGTTCACGAGGGTGTGTGGTGTAAGCATTCTTTTCCATATACTCCTCATAATCTGATCCATCTGTCAAATGTGGTCTCTGATGATTATGTGCCCTCAAAGGCTTCACTGATAAACTGGGTGAGGTCTTGGTGCTTTGATCCCTAAATGGTGACGGTGCTGATGCCAGTGACTTTGGTGAATTTGTACCAAAGCCAGATACACCAACGGAAAAGCGCCGGCGTATTTTGCGCGCTCTTTTAGAGCCATGTATTGTCATGGGCGCTACAGCTTGGAGAAGGTATTCACGTAGAAGCTAAGATTGAGGTGGAGAGCGACAAATTCCGATCTCAACACGCTGACACACTTGACATTGACACACGTCATAACTCAGGCTGTGTCACATGATTACTTTGATGGCTTCGGTCGCTTAGATACTAAGATAGGCGCTTAACGCTTAACGCCCACAGTCCTGCACAGTATTTTCCAAAACAAATAACATTAACAATAAAAACAATGCCTATTTATTTCCAAAATGTAGTATGAAAGTCCATATAGATCGAGGATGTGAAGTATAAAAAAGTATCAGCAATCGTATCGGGGTCATCAATGGAGTCGGAGTCAACGGTCATCAAAGAGAATAGAACGAAACAGAAATATAAGGAGTGTGGTAGACCTAGAGTAGATAAATTAAATAGAGAAAATGATTCTAAGGAGCGTGTGTATGTTTTCCTGGAGCCAGATAAGGTAAAACAAATGAGTGGAGGAAATTCGATAATCGGATTATGTGCGTCGTTTAAAAGGCTGGAGGGGAGTGGGGAGCTTGATGTCTAGGCGAGGCTTTCTCTCGCTTTCTGGAACCAGATTACTCCTGGTACTGAAAATGCTCCTTGAGCTATCAGTAGAGAGCATATTTGAAGAAGAGGGCTTCTTGGGATCCTGCGGCTTTGTAGGCTTCCTCAGGACGTTGCGCGAAGACTGAGGATGAGGCTGCGGAGCAAGGTTGTCCCTAATGCTCATGAAGCTCTTCGAGCTTCCTGTAGAGATCATGTTGGGGTTCTGCGGATCCCGCTCGAGAGGTCGCCTTGGTAGCTTTTTTGCGCGACTCAGTGCCGAAATGTTGCTCTGTACGCTTCGCGCGCTGCCCGTGGACAACATGGCAGGATCATCGTGATAATGTTGGGGCGTGTTGACCCCAAGGCGAGGAACTCTGAGAGAGTTGGATCGAGATACTTGTTCGACGCGAGGTGGAGCAGATGCATTTGATTCCAAACGGATGTGACTTGGGTGATTTGGCTCGGGCCAATACCCAGGAGTTGCGAATGATGATGATTTTTTGTGAACCAAAACTGGCTGGCGGGAAGAGACAGATTTAAAGACCACGTTGGGACCGAGGCTCTTTGATGAGAGGTTTTTATGGCGCATCAGTAGAGTACTTTCATCCATGTGCTCCGATGTAGAGCTGTCGGTCTGGTAGCGGGTCCACCTACCAAGTTCGGACCATGATTTCGGTAAATCCTGCTGCACCGTGCGGTTCGAGGTTGACCACGACCGAAGCAGATTTGGTGTAGATCCAGAAACCGCATAGTTGGGAATGACACGACGGAATGGGTCCGCGTCGGGCTCAGACATCTGAATCTTTATCTCTCTTATCCTCGTTCGAGTGTCAAACGCCGGAATAGGAGGGGGAATGAAACCCGCTGGATCAGTGGGTCGACGAATTTGACGGGCGAGTAATGGCTCTTTATCGGCGTGATTGATCGGGTATTGGCTCGAACTTGGGTAATTAGATAGTGATGGTCTGGGTGGAGTTGGGAACTGGTTAATGATGTCCATGTTCCTGTACTGGGTCGCCGAAGGTTGGAGCATTGGCACAGGAACAGGTTTTTCAACCTTACGAGGGGCAATACGATTGGTACGCTGCGGTGTGGAGCGGTCGACTTGAATAGGAGGCAATGGTTTGTTTAGCGAAGCTTGTGTTGGTCTAGTATATGCCTTGGGCTGCGTTGGCTTAGCTACCATTGGCCCAGTACCAGGTGGAGACCCGGCAGTGGACGAAACGCCATTGGTGACTGTCCGGTCAGGTCTACCATGATGCGAGGCTTCGGTGACTTGACGAGCGTCACACGTATTGAGCGGAACGTGTACCCTGATATTTTCGACAGTCAGGGGAGTGCTGCCGAAGTACCGTGGGTGCAGGGACATTTGAGGCAAGGAATGAGAACGCCGGACGATTTTCTTCCGTTCGCTGTTCGAATAAACAGGTTTAGTTATGTCATTAAACTGATAACATAAACCGAAGACATACCGTTCTTTATCGGGGAAGACTCTAGTACGAAGCTTCCTAAAGGAGTCCATACCAGATACTGGGTAATGTGGAAGGTTTAAGGTTGAGATAGTCAGTAGAGATGATGGCAATAGAATGTAGAAGAGTTGTGATATAAAATGTCGTTCCAATGTTACCAGTTTATATGTGTAAACGGCGACGCATTGTCTTCGCCTTTGGAATCCATAAGTGGCCTCGACAGTGGCTCGCGTTTGTTCGGCCCTTGAGACACTGTTTCGCGTACAGGATTCTCTGGGCCAAAGATGGAAATAGAAAGCGCGGACTTCATTGCAACTCTTGTCATATCTCTTCAAGCCACGAGGCTCGCTTCTATCTTCACCATCCCCTTATGATGCGGAAAGGGTGCGAAGGCCAGAGCCTATTTTAATTACCTAAATTAGCAATAATTTCCATAGCCCGTACACCGTTGCACAGGGAATTGTTGGCGCTGTGCCACTACAATGCAAAAAGGGTTGAGCGCCAAACAGACTTCCTGATTAGAGGGCGCCAAACAAAGCAACAAGTGTGTTGGATGAAATCCTGTACGTACAAATACACGGTTAACTAGTCAGTCAATTATAATTTTTAATGAAGCAAGAAAGGCGTGAATGAAATTAATTCATTTATTGAATTGAAGGTGACGTAGGAGCCGATTCTTGAGATGACATTTTAGTTTCTTCCATTGATTCGGTATTGGTTTCTGGCTGATTTCCTGTCACTTCCGCAGCGTCTTGTCTCCAAGGCGTATACTGAAGTACCTCTTCGCCACCTCCCATTGGTTCGTCCTCATCACTTCCTCCAATGACCTCTTCATCCTTTTCCGAGACACCATCAAACACGCTTTCAAAGACCCGAACAGTAGCGCCTCCCAAAATGGCGAAAGTGACGTTGGAAAAGACATCCTTGAATGGTGCTTGCTGTCCATTGTCCTGATTGTTAGCAGAGGAGGCCGTTCCCGGGGGGCCAACAAGAAGCTCTCGGAAAATTTCAGCGACGACGTCCACCTCATTCTGGAAAACACCCGTTCCAAAACTACCCAACACAAGGTGTTGTGCTCCTTGTTTTTGGAATACCTTCAAGATACGGAAGATCCTTTCCTTCATTTCCGATGTGATCAACACTTCGGCGTCCTCAAGAGTCATGCCAGTCGAGGGCGATGCTGGAAGGGGAAGTTCGGTTGGCTCTGTTACAGGTGGAAGACCGTGTTGGTCCTCAGGGGAAGCGAATGGATTGTCGGCCTCAGAGAGCTTGTCTGTTATGGTTTCGACTGGTGGCACTTCTGTGCTTGCTTCTGGCTCGCCTACTGAAGGTGGGGGATCAAAGTCAGGTCCAGGAGCGTCGCTTCCCATGTTGTGATCCCCTTTGAGCACCGCGCCATCCATATCCTTCTTGAGCTCCTTCTCCATGCTCATAAACACATCTGGTGTTTGAACATGGGTGTCGCTGAGTTCCTCCGCTAATTGTGCAATTTCCCTATCGACCTCGGCAATCCTCTCCTGGATATCTTCCCTGTGGGTTTCCACTTTAAAAATTTGTTCGCCAATCTCAACCGCACGCTGTGTTTCCTGCTCGTCAACATCCATGCCGTCCCCATCCTTCACCTCAGGTTCGTCGCTCGCCCTCTTCTCGCTCTGGTCCTGTAGCATCTTCAATGACCGATCCAACTCATTTGCAGCACCTTCCATTTCCGCTCGGACATCCTTCAACCTCTTCATTTCTTCCTTCCTAATCACATGTTCCTCCGCCTTCCTCTTCTCAGCCAACCTCCACATGGCTTGAGCTGCCTCCTGGGCGCGTTCATCCATCTCCCGTTGCTCATGGTCCCACTTGATGCGATCTCGGACCTCGCCTGCGTTGACAGCGGCACACGTGAGGATGTCGGCGACGATGGGTGCCTTCCAATCACCCTTATCGTTTCTGAAGAACGCGACGGATGGGGAGTAGACGATGGAATGGGTGTAAAAGGCGTTGTCGGGATCAGCCTGCCAGTGTCCATAAAACCTTTGGGCAGTAGGGGTAAGAAGTGACGGGTAAAGTGTCGAGACACGGGCTAGGGATTCTTCCTGGAATATAACCCCCAAAATTCCGTTAGTCCATGGAAAAAGTCAAAACGACAAAATACCGCACCTGAGCCTGAGCACCATTCAAAAATCCACCCCCTGGTTTTTTAGCTGATGCGAAGTTGAGAACGCCGATTGTCTTGTTCTTGACGTTTTCGTCGTGTTCGAGCAGGTGATGGAGTTTGCGTGTCCCGATGAGTGTTGAGTATTCTGCGATCACAATTCTTGTCTTGACGTTGGATGGGATCTCCCTATGGGTTTCTAATAAAAATTTCTCCGCATGGATGACAGGATGTTTATCGGCAACGGAAAGGTTTGACGTTTGCTGCGAGGGATCATCATTTGTGGATGATGGGGTGGATATCTCCTGCAGCTTGGTGCTAATCTCCTGCGCAGTTCCAGACGCGTTATCTGCGGCTTCAGATGCCCCTGGTGTTGCAATGTCAGCGACACCGGAATCCATTTCCGTGACAGATGAGATGTCCCCTGCGTCCTCCTGTGCCTCCACTGCGCTCTGCCCTGCCTCTTCCTCCTCAGGTAAAACCCTTTCACCATCTGCCTCGCCATCCCAATCAGGTCCAAAATAGCTCGTCTCTTTTGTCACCCATTCAATCGCGTCCTTCAGGTCCACTTTGATCTCGTTTCCGTGAGAGTGGTAGGTGTAAAACCCATCATCAAGTGAGCCAAGAGTCACAAGAGCCATCTCGCGAAGCTCTTCTCGAGAAAGGCGGTATGCTGTGTTTGTTGGCTGATATCGACCACGACGAGGCCTTCGGCGATGCCGATAGGGCTCATAGGATGGTTGTGCATCACTAGATGGCCACTCGCCTGGTAGATGTACATTGTCCTGCGATGTATCCAATTCTGCATTGTCTCTATCATACCACAAGACGGTACAACCAGACATCAATCGGATGTCATAAATAAGTCAAGGACACTTACAAAGGCATGTTTATCCCCGTAATTTCGCCTTCTTGCTGTTGCTCTGATTGTTTTGTGCAGAAGATAGAGTGGGCACAGGGTTAGCTTCCAAATCCTATTATGACCTAAATCTAACACGGGATCCTGAAATAGGACGACCTGCGAGTGAAATTTGAAGGATATGGAATCTGAACCCAAAAGACTAGCAGATGGATGTGATAAGAGATAAAAGAAGGCCAATAGGCGCCGAATTGGATGTTGGGCGTCATTTCAGACGGACGGCAGACAGGTTTATTTTCAAGCTGTTGATTGTGTGGTTCGCTGTAGTTCGTGATACTTTTTAGCACAGCCACTCCGCCGATAGCATTGGAAGCGCGTTTCTTCTCTCTCAGAATGTCAAACTGAAGGTTGCAAAATCTTGAGCATAACAAATGAATGATAAGCAACATCATGGATAATAGCTATTTTACAATACTAATAGTCTACATAACATGTATAGTCCGTGGAAAGGTCAGCATGGAAACGCACAGGCTGGGATAAATCAGACGGTGACAATTGATAAAATACAATGAGAAGGGTCCGAGTCGTGACAACATCTGAATCATGGGTGGATCGTGGGTGATGGGGCATGATGGAGAGGTGCGAAGAGGCATGGGTCGCTGGTAATAATCACTTCCACATGCCCCAGAATGTGAATCCACAGTTCGACGAGAACTCTGACGAGAATTTTGAGTGGACTTTGGGGTCTGGAACGGCAAATACGACGACTTGGAATGAGGTTCGGAATCGTGCTCCAGGATCTACTAGTAGCTCTTTCCATATCCTCGCCACGGTACGCACATCGTTTTGAAATACCCCTGTCCCGAAAGATCCTAGTACTAGGCAATTTATTCGTTGCTTCTCGAATAAAGCTAGTATGCGAGCCATTCGCTCCTTCATAACTTCTTTGATTCCGTTTTCCATTTCATGTTTGGGTAAACGATGTGAGTTCCGCACATGCCCCGCATTGACAGCAGGACTAGTCAAGACGTCCAGCTTCATTGGCGCATGCCAACCGCCATCGTCGTCCCGGAATACAGAGACGGCTGGCGAGTAGACCATGGAATGAGTATAGTAGCCACCATATTCGCTATGACGATGAATGTTGTAAAAGGGGGAGGCATTATGAGACGATAGTGAGATGAAAAGATTTGAAGAACGCGCTAAGGATTCTTCCTGCGCTTGTGCACCATTTTGGAAGCCACCCCCTGGACGTGTTGCCGATGCAAAGTTTAGTACACCTAGCTTGCTTTGGGGATAATGCCCTGACAAATATCGAGCACCCTGAAGAGTCGAGACTTGTTGGATAAGGATTCTGACAGGTGGCCCATCGTGAGGGATGAAAGGAGAACCATCGGAGTTACGCTGCTCCCAATTTACGAGATCTGGGTGGTCTGGAGAATAAAAGGCCGTCCGTCGTTCAACACGGCGGGATTGCCCACCCATAGGATATCGTTTGATGGAACGTGTAGCTGGGTCGGGTACATCAATGAACTCGTCATTTATAGCTAGAAGAGTCGTATGTGCAATATCTTTGAGATGCGCCCGTCGTCTTTCGTCATTAACGCGTTTATTATCTTCTCTTGGGCCATGTCGAAAATGATGTGACTTGTGCTGTTGCTGCTCCCTCTTTCTTAGAAGTTCTGCCTGCTGCTCTCGCTTTTTTCGACGAGACTGTTCTTGAAGATCCCTTAAGTCCTGTTCCTGCTGTATACGGAATGCCTCTCGTCTATCCTCTCTTTCCCTCTGCGTCCTTTGTGGTTGGTGATCAACAAGCCCAGCCGACGTTCCAGGATTCGTTGGGGGCAATTCTTGATACAGTGGTGGCGGTGAGTGAAATTCGCTGGGAAGGTTCATGATGGTGGTGTAAGGATAGAATGACGAAACTGGAGCCAACCTTTGTATAGGCCATCTGTATACGGCGTGTTACAAACCCTTTGATTCGTTCCACTTTTGGCATCGCTTCCTGTCAGAATAGCCTTACCTGCGCACTACATTCACAGCAAGGTCATGACACATAGCGGGGTGCAATCCCCGTCGGCTCTTCATTTCAGCATTTTTAAATTATTTAAGCAGAGGTCATAGAATTTGTTTCCTGGAGGCGGTGCAGATACAGCATCAGTGACTTCCGCCGATATGTTAGGACTCAAATTTACATATGTAGGTTCACAGACTCACGATGTCAAACAATACGGGAAAATGTATGCATAGATTCCAGCAATCATGACTTCAGAGCACTATTTTTATGTCAGAATCGACTCTATGTAAGCTCTGCTAGACAAGCTGGACCCTGGTCCGCACAAAGGAGAGGAAGGCACATTGTCCAATCAAATGGGCCATACAAATGTGCGAAAGTCTTTCTATATTTGTGTGTCATATGATACCTATCTTTTCACACGGCCTTGGCCTTGGTTCGAGTTCATTCAGAATCCTTGCTTGCATCAAGTTCCACATCGACAAGTTCTACAAAAAACGCTGCACATTTGACGTTAAAACTCACTAATAAAGCGGTGCGCCAATAAAAGTCCTCATCCTACCCAGAAATAGATGAACTACACGACAGATCTCCAGCTCTCTCCCGACTTGTACTCGTGGACGCAAATATCCTCGTCCGCACTAGATCTGTCAATCAGTGCTGGCGAATGGCCGTTCTTGGAAAATATACACCGAGGCACTACTAAGGCTTGCTGTGAACTAGGTTCTGCCAAAACTGTGCGCTGTATTCTGCTCAGCTCGACACAGGAACAGTAATAAACACCATTAGACTGTTTGTGCGCTCAGACTCTCAGCATACAGCACCAAGACACATTTCTAGAAACATCAGGCGTCAATACTTGTAGTGTATAATTCGCGGTCAAGGGATAATAACCATTCAAATGATACCCCTTCGTCCAATGACGCGAGCTCGATGGAATCAGCAACGATCTGAATTCTCTTGCTGCGGGGACCTCTCTTTGGACTTAATGCCTCCACTCTGTTTGAAATTGTACAGATATCTTACATACACGCTGCGGAGAAGGATAACTATATGGTCCGTGTATTTCAATGCAACAGCGCGGTTGAGTCGTCTATGTGGAGATAATATGCCGGACACAAATCGCCATCCTCTCCCTTATAATCGGCGATGGCACCTTTGACAGATTCGCACCAGCACAAAGGTGCACCAATGCAGTCTCTCCATTTCTCTCATGCAGATGTGTTGGTAGAGATAATCCGCCTGATTTCGTTATCGACTGTTATCGTCAACACGAAGACGACAGGCACGATTGACCTATAATACCCTTTGTGCGCAATTCGATGACATTGACATGAGATGACCATCCCCACGGCTGTAATTGATTATAGGCGAGGGCCTTACAGTCCTACCGTGAATGGAATCCCATGGATGCTCCGATAATTGCAAGGAAGACAACCCATATTCTCCCGCCGATGTCACCACCTGGTCCACTCCATTAATTGCACCCTGCTTCCAAGGAGTCAGAACTGTCAATGTGGGGCGAACCCCATTCAGGGTGCATGGGAGGTAAGCTCTTCATGTATTCAAATTTCGATCCCAATTCTCGTTTCTAAGCTCAAATTATTGCAAGAATGTCCTTCTACCTTGGAGAGGTAATCGAGAAGTGAATCGGTGTTGGTATAGGCGAGAATACTCATGTGTGTCGTGCATAATAGGCTGTGAGACAGTTTATATCTCATAAGCCCATTGAAAGCGGGGAGGTCGTGGCGGAATACTTCAACCCAAATCAAAGCGTAGCTCGCACTGGCGATCGGGCATAAGCGCTGGCGTGACTCAAATTTGGGTAAATAGACCAAGATAATTACATTTAATTATAGTCTTGATGTGCATTACAAGGGAGCTCTCTCCACATTGCGACTCTTCTGACCCTGGGGGCAGGCATGTCAGCTTCCTCCAACGCCCCTTGGCCAATTCTGACATCGCTGACATCTCTTCCCATTGTTCTATCGCTCTCGGGCCGTGCTTGTTTGCTTAGGATGAAGGCTGGGTGGCCAGAAATACATAAGCAGCCATAGGCTTTCCCGCTGACGTTGGGCATTGACATTGTCAAACGGATGGAGTATTGCGAACCTGAGAAGGATGCTATTTACATTTTCGACTATAACCTTCAATGTCCCGGTAGATTCGGTCGTTTGGAACTGCGTGGGCGCTGACAGGATTGGAAACTTGACTTGGGGATCAGACAGTCTTGTGATGAGTGTATACACATGTACTCCCGATTCCCAACAGAAACAGTTCCAAAGATCTTGATATTCATTCTTCGACGACAGTCAGCAGGGAGAGGTACTTGACTAAGAGCAGGTAGAATTTATGTCATTCTCATCCTGTTCGATATACTTAAGTGAGCATACTTCTCCCCCTTTTCGTTTTCGACTTCACCTTGGTCACCCATAGCCATGATGGATCGACCACTAACTGTCCTAGTTTCTCTTACGGGTGCGGTCGTTGTCGCTGCCAGCATCAAAGTCCTTACCTCAAAAGACGAGCGTCACCTTTTCCCGCCTGGGCCCAAACCGCGTTTCCTCATTGGCAATTTACTTGATATACCCCTCAAAGACGCATCAAGTATTTACTGGAAGTGGTCGAAGTATTTCAACAGTGAGCCTATTATTTTACTACCTATAGACGACGTCGGCATCTTTCTCGCACCAACTCACTCGCCGCCCTTTAGGCAGCCTCCTTCATTTCTACGCTTTGGGACAAAGGATCATCGTGATCAATGGCCGAGAGGACGCCGACGAGCTCTTTGAGAACAGAGCAAGGATTTACTCTGATAGGCCCTTTTTGGCCACGACAGAGATGTAAGTCATCGTTTTATACAACGTTTCTTTTATCTATCTCAATAACGTCAACCACGCAGGGTTGGATGGGAATATAACGTCGCCCTCTTCCCCTATGGTGAATACTGGAGAATGCATCGTCGAATCTGCCAACAAAATTTCAAAGCGGGAACGTCGCAGCAATTTTACCCCATCCAGAAACGAAAGATTCACGACATGCTGTTGGGACTGTTGGACTCCCCGGATAATTTCGAGGGTCATAATAAGCTGCGAGTCGCCTGTTTATTATTCGGTTATGAGATTTTGCTGATGATTCGAGTGTTATAACCATCCAGACTTTCCATCTCGGTAGCGCTGGCCACTATGTATGGATATGAAGCCAAGTCCCTCGATGATCCTGTGATCAAGGCTGCTGATCGAGGGTTCGATTCGGGAATTAAAGTTATTTCTCCTGGGGGTAGCTTTGCCAACGTCTTTCCTCCGCTCAAGTATGTTCCATGGACATGGACACAACGGCTTTCCAAAGAGGCTTGGAGACTTACTCAAGAAGTCAAGCGGATTCCACTGGATGCCCTTCGACGAGACCTTGTATGTTATTATTTTGCCTTTCGCGAAACCTCGTTTTACTCCCCTTTTCTCGAAGCGAAACGGCACAGCAATTCCCTCATTAGTGGGAAACTTCATGGAAAAGAAGAGAAGTACTGGCGCTTCAGAGGAGGAAGAGGAAGCAACAATCAATGTTGCAAATACAATTTATGTTGGTACGTTTCGATTCCCAGTCTGATTTTGTTGATTCTGGGTATGGAGTGCTAAGCTTGTGTTATATTTTATCTCTCATTACTATTAGCCGCATCTGACACAGTGAGCCCATGGACTTCCAATTTCACGGCCGCATTCACTCACGCGTAGCATAATTTACAGACCATATCCGCGATTTTGAGTTTCATATATTTCATGGCTACCCATCCTGATGTCCAAGCTCAAGCTCAAGCTGAAGTGGATCGCGTAATTGGCACACGCCTTCCAAGCTTTGAAGATAAAGCAGTACTGCCTTACACCGACGCCCTGTATCGCGAGGTTCTCAGAAGGTGCCCTCCTGTTCCGATGAGCCTTCCGCATGCCACTTCTGAGGACGATTGGTACAAGGGATACTTTATTCCCAAAGGTGTGTCGATTGTCTACACAATTCGAAGCATTTATTGAGAGCTTAACATAGGAACTATCATCCTCGGAAATATCTGGTAAAGCTAGATTCTCAAACTGAATGACTTACCTGATGGGTTCATTATCCAGGGCAATGAATCACGATGAAACACGCTATCCGAACCCAATGACATTCAAACCCGAGAGGTTTTTGGATGAACAGGGCGAGGTAATTGATGACAGAATTATGGCATATGGGTTCGGCAGAAGGTGAGCGGCTCCTAGAGATAAAAAGAGGATATCAACGAATTAATGCTTATACACCTCTCCAGGGTTTGTGCTGGGAAGCATGTGGCGAATGAAATGGTGAGTAGACACATGGAGCAGTATTATGAAAAGGCTTACCAAAAATTCATTATCAGTCTTGGCTGACAATGACATCGATTCTAACGTGCTTTACAATACGCAAAAAGCAAGATATAGATGGGAACGATATTGAAATCGATGACCATATGGAGGAGGTCGGAGTGGTTTCGTGAGTGCATTTCTTAAAGATAAATGGCTGCACAGGTTGACTTAGTTCAATTAGCCACAAATCATCATTCCAATGTGACATAGTTCCCCGATCGGATGCCCACCGTGAATTGGTTGAGGGCACTCGGAACCAAGGGTATGAATTCTAAACAACTCTGTAGAAACAAGGAGGCGCATATTGTTTGGCCATCATCAAGCGGATTAAGAAACCGATATAGGTTTCTCGGAGAAACTGCCTAGATAACCCATGTATCAATAGGGGTGTTATTTTGATTCTTGAAATAGACTGACAGCCCTCACCGGGTGATCTCATTGTGCACGGTGCATGCTGCCTATCCCCGCTGTTGCCGGAAAAACACAAGATCCCGTAGTCGATATGTGCGAAGCCAGCTACACATGTGAAAGACTTTTGTTCAACCGTTAACCGACGTGTTCTGCTTTTGGCGCTCGGTTTCGAGATCTCCCTCATTATTGTGTGTCATTGGAGCTTGATTCCTCAACAGTGCAAGGTAACCTGAACTCACAAACCTAGAGCCAACCAGCTTTTTTAAGACATCTAATTATCAATTGTGCTACCAATGTATATACATAACGAATATACGTTTGGATGACTTCGCTTGAGTTTTTTTGATTGATGATAATTGTCTCCAGCTCATAGAGCTGTGGCTGTGTCGCAATTGTAACTGGAAATTAAGCGCCGATGATGATGAGCGCTACGGTGGGAGGACGAATGGGGAATGAAAACAAAATGAGAAATGGGTTGGTGAGTCGGAGTGTGATGGTGCAAGGTGAGTGAGGTGAAAGAGCGCTCGTGTACGAGTTCGTGGGGTCTGGAGAGCTGTGGTTTGAAGAAGAAGGCTGAGGGCGATTGAGAGAGCTTCAGGTCGGCGACGGCGACATCGCGAGACGAAACGAAGCGATAAATGAACGGAAACAGGCGGCGGCGGCGACTAGGAACGAAAGCCAACGACGGTGGCTACATAGGACGACGAGGAGACGAAGAATAAGCAAGAAAATCGAACCAGACACGGCTGGCGACGCTGAGAGACGGAGAGACGACAAAATACGAGGGGAAAAGAACCAGACGACGGCTGGTATGACTGCTAAGACCAAACGAAAGTGAAACCAAGCTCAGACACAAAATGTCGACGGTAAGAATGATCTGATTTTTCGAGGTAAGCTAGGATACAAAGATATTGTAACTACAGCTGTGTATCTACAACATGAGAAAACGATTGAATAATTATGGAGGTTGGCATAGGAAACAAAGAAACGAAAGATGGAACAATGGTTTTTGAATAAATGAATGAAAAGAAGGTATGAAAATTTACAAGTGGTAGGTAGTGCGGGCGTGATAGCGTGCGTGTGTGAGCGCGATACTGATGCAGTGGCCTAGGCGCTTGAATGGCGAGTCGCTGAAATAGTCCAAAAACGTACGAAGGCGCGAAAACGGAGGTAGACGGGCGCGGGGCTCATCATCAACGGACACACTGTTTAAGGACAATGAAATCGTCGAAACCATTTTTTGAAGAACAAGATATCTTCCACATCAAAGGGGATTATTGATTCCAGAATCTATGTTGCAGTGAGACCATCTCGTTGAGGCTCCCAGAGTTGTAGCTACCAACTCCCCCACAATGTATTGAAATGTCAACGTGCCAAACTTCTCCACCGCGTTCCCCATGGATCGAACATTTCCAGAAACCATCCAAATGATATTATATTGGCGGCGTTTGTGGCTTCCGTCGCCACATGTGCACATGATGAATGTCAATACATTCGTTCTTAAAGATAGCAAACCCGACCTGTCTTCCAGTGGCTGGTCCGCCACTCAACTTTCTAATCTTTCGGCACATCAGGGGTAGAAAACATTCATAGTTCTGCAAAGGGTAGCAGCCTCATGGTTATAGCTCTTCCATGCTCATCAAGGGTGATCTAAATCTGTACCTATCGGGGTCCAATCCATTCTGTCAAAACGAGAAAATGTGGGTCTGTTTCATATAAGTGTTCATGAGATGAATCATTTGCTCGGGACAGACCACTTTCCCATATGTCTTCGATGCTTGTTGATAGCTCGACAACACATAGTGCCCTAGCTCTACTTGCAGGGACACTCCTGCTCACGTTTTGCATAAAGACTGCGATCTCTTCTGGTAGTTCAGAGAGGCGTCGCTTCCCACCAGGCCCTAAACCTCGTTTCCTCATTGGAAACTTACTTGACATTCCCTTAAAAGATGTATCAAATATCTACTTAAGGTGGTCAAAGCAGTTCAACAGTAAGTGAAATCCTCGGAAATATTGATAACGTATGGCGCCAATCCCTCATCACAGGTAGTTTGATCCATCTCTACGCGCTGGGACAGAGAATCATCATGATCAACGAGTGGGAGGATGCCGAGGAGCTGTTCGAAAAAAGGTCGCTAAAATACTCTGACAGACCTGTGGTGCATACATTGGAGATGTGAGCATCGATGTCCCGATGACCGTCGTTTTCCGCCCTGACAGTAGATGTGCTAGGATTGGTTGGGAATATAACTTTGGCACCTTCTCCTATGGCGAATACTGGCGGAAGCATCGTCAAATATGCCAGCAAAACTTCAAAGCCGGCGCGTCTCAGCAGTTCCATTCAATTCAGAAGCGAAAAATCCACGACTTGCTTTTGAGACTGTTAGACTTTCCAGACCAATTCGAAGGGCATAGCAAGCTGTATGTGATTAGTCTCGATGCCCTCATATATTTAATGGCTAATGTTTAGATGATTATTTTATGTTGATCCACAATAGATTCTCAATCTCGGTAGCACTTGCAACCACCTATGGTTACGATGCAAAGTCTCTGGAGGACCCTGTGATTAAGGCTGCTGATAGGGGCTTCGAGCTCGGAGTCAAAGTGTTTTCTCCCGGGGGTAGTTTTGTTAACGTATTCCCATTGCTTAAGTATGTCCCATGGACTTGGACACGTCGAACGTCCAAGGAAGCTTGGAATTTGATGCAAAAGGTCAAGGCTATACCCTTAAAATCTCTCAAACGGGACCGCAGCACCTTCATTGGTCGGCAATTTTATGCAAAGAAATACAGCCACAGACCCCTCAAATCATGACGCACAAGTGGTGCTGAATGTGGCCAATACAATATATTTCGGTGCGTTTCAAAACGTGCGCAACGTCTCTTTTGCGACCAGGAAACTCATGCTTTGGCACAAAAAGCTGCATCTGACACGGTATGTCTATCCGTCGAAGCATTTTTCAAGACGTCTAATGCTCTATGGGCCATACAGGTCACCTCTGCGATCCAAAGCTTTATCTACATCATGGCAATTATGCCAAATGTTCAAACAAAGGCACAATCAGAGATTGATAGAATAATCGGCACACGACTCCCAACATTTGAGGATCGAGCCTCTCTGCCCTATACCGACGCCATTTATCGAGAGATTCTCAGGCGGTACCCTCCCGCACCAATGAGCCTTCCACATGCTACATCTGAAGACGACTGGTACAAAGGTTATTTCATACCCAAAGGTAATCGAAAGTTGTCCACAATTAGAATTGATTTGAGTTAACAGCAGCACACAGGGACTATCGTTCTTGGTAATGTCTGGTAAGTCACTGTTCCAACTTCCTCTACTGGGGGACATAGGTTCGCCCTCAAATTTCAGTTTTTTTAGGGCGATGAATCATGACGAAACACGGTACCCGGATCCATTGTCGTTCAGGCCTGAGAGGTTCTTAAACGAACACGGCTCAGTGATTGATGAGAAAATAATGTCCTATGGTTTTGGAAGACGGTCAGTGGTTTCTTGCGGCGTCCAAAACTTGCAAGCCATACTCAATAGTCGGAATAAACCTCAGTGTTTGTCCCGGGAAACATGTCGCGAGCGAAATGGTAAGCGCTTAACCCCCCAGACAGTCAAGCTACAATTCCTCAGACCTTGCATTAGACCTGGCTTACGATGGCGTCGATGGTGGCATGTTTTAATATCCGAAGAAAGAAGGATGCTAACGGCATCGAAATTGAAATCAAGGACGATATGGAAGACCTTGGAGTAATGCGGTAAGTGTCAAATCTGGCTTACTGTGAACGAGATTCGAGCTCGAGTTAATGCCATAACCATCCGATATAGTCACAAGTCTTCGTTCGAGTGTGATATCCTCCCTCGCTCAGGCGCTCATCGCAATTTGATCCAAGCTACTCGGACTAAAGTATACCACATGTAAACTGTTTTTAATTACGATTTCAGACTTCAAATCGATTGTAATAGTTATAATCCGACAGCAAGACTCGATAATAATCAAAGCATTGGTGCTGAGATTGAATACCGAAAAAGCACCATAAAACGAGCGTGTTTTGGAGTTCAAAAAGTGCACAAACCATACAAATTCTTCTACTGATGTCAGTGCCGATGACGATGCTTCGAAAATCACTGATAACGGAAACCACTGCTACTGATGACGTTGATTTCTGGGGAAATGCCCAGCTCTAAGCACCAAGAATACGAGGGTAGATGTCGAAGTAAAGCCTTTGAAACTAATTTGCTCCACAATTTGAATATTTAGATCAATCTAAACACAACTCCACAAGTTAGGATGGCAAAGTTAACTGCGGTTTTTGTTAAAGATAGTTGAATAATAAACTAAGTGGAAACGCCCGTCGTTAGTAGAGATAAATACCTGTTACTTCCATTTCATAAGGGGTTAGCACTCGCGGAACAGGTTACGGCCCCAACGACGTGCTGGGTTTAGTCCCAGCAGGAGGGTTCAGCTCACAGGCGCCGTCGCGGTTGTTATTGAGTTAAGTCTCGACCTTGCTTTCTGTCTTGAATCAGAAAACATAAAAACAGCCTAAAGTAAATATAGAATTGAGCGAGACGTTGTAAGTAGTGCATGGACTGGTTTATTATAGCATGAGTTGAGACGCACTAGATGCACTTCTAGGTGTTTGAGATGGGATAAAACTCGAGAGTTTGGCGAAGTAAACCTCAAAGCAGAATCAAGACACCCTTACATATCCAGGCAATCAGTGGTAAGTTCTCTCCAGTTCACTGTCTATGCAACCCATTCAACGATGTCACAATCTTCATGTAGACACTCCCGACCTCAATATCAATATGAAGATAACTACGGCGTTCACCCTTTGTGCAATCTTGTTATCCTCAGTTTCGGCAGCTCCCATTCCCGAAGAAGAGGTGCAAGCGGCGGCGGCGAACACGGAGATGGGCCTCGATACCTCGCACATGCCGGGCTACAACAGCTATGGATCCTATTCTCATGAGCCCAGCTATGGTTATGGCGGATCGGGTCGCGGTTATGGCGGGTCTGGTTATGGCTACAACAATGGCTACGGCTACGGCAATATCGAGCACCCTGCAGGCGTTAATCAGGCCAAAAGCAGTACAACGACGACGACACCGTCGGTAGGAACCACATCGGCAACTGTGGTGAACACTGCATCCGGCATACCATCCGCTGTAGCCGTTATACCATCCGCTGCAGCTGCTATACCATCCTCTGCAGCTGTTGTACCATCCCCGGCAGCTGTTATACCATCCCTGGCAGCTGCTATACCGTCTCTTGCAGCTGCTATACCATCTCTTGCAGCTGCTGTATTGCCCCCGAAGGTTGCAGTTGTACCTACAGGGATTCCAGCGTCGCCTTCCACTATTCCTACACCACCTGCCAAGAATTTTGGGTCACTTGCGAAGGTTACAGCAACACCTGTGCTTCCAAAGGCCGCTGGATCACCTGCAAGGCTCCTTGGAGTTGCCGGTAGCGCGTCAGCCCTTGTAGGAACACATGCTGGACGTATCGTGGCGAGGGACGGAGCCAAATCCAACACTGTACCGGCAGCTCTAGAAGATTAGGTCCCGACTGCAGAGACAGAGCCGAAGGAGAGGAAAGAACCAGAGCAGAAAGAGGCAGCGGAAAAGGCGAATAAGGAAAACCAGGAGATAGAAAAAAAGGTCAAGGAAGCGGAAGAGCGAGCTGAAAAGCGCGAGAGAGAGGAGAGGGAGAGGAAAAGAGGACGAGAAAAAAAGAAAACACGCGACAGAGAAGGACCATAACAAGCATCAAACAAAGAGGGAGAAGGTGAAAGAGGCAATGAAAGAGGCGGTTAAGAAGGTTCACACCCATAAGAGAAAAATCATAGAGACTAGTAGTTTAGGGCTATCGTTAACCTCTCCACATGTGCGGGTCGAAGACACCCAGGATGTAATGAGTAGGCTGTAGAGAAATTTCAAGTAGAGCAATGCAAGATAGAGTCTATACATCACCCAAGAGAAGTCTGTCGTGTTGTTTACATGTGATGACGAACCCCGACCTAGCTGAGAAACAGCACATCCAGATTCCACTGCAAAAACTTGACCACTGCAGATTCAGAACGAGGTGTTCAAGCTGAGACAACTCCTGAACATTTTGGACCTGAGTTCCTTTATACCACAGAGAGACAATTCTGCCAACCAGTTCATCCATTTGCACGCTTCCAAGCCGAGATAAAAGCAAGATGTAAGGAGAAACAAACCAAGCGTTGTCAATTCCTTGCCTGACCGTGTCACCGTGATCGTGACGTGATAACTAATCTGTGACAAGAGTGATCGAGTGACAAGCTGCGCGTTTCTCCTCTCCGTTCCCTCTGAAGGCGAAAGCTAATCGCAGGACAGCAGGACAGCAGGACAACAGTCAGCCACAGTCCACAATCCACATATTCCCATTCCAGGCTCTGGTTCTCCTCCCCATTACCCTCTACTTTTAAATATCACCCTACCCTCCTCCATTTTTTTAATAATCAGGTACGACTCAAACCCATCTCGCAACACTCCCATTCTACTTAATAAAATCTCAAACCCTCAGAACCCTCTAGAGCATATCAAGTACAGTATAAAAGACCTATATTTCAACTAAACTTCAACCTGTCGTCGAAGCAAAAATACAAAAATACAATTACAACAAATACTTTAAACTTGGTTTCGGTCGTCAAAAGGCAGAGAGCGAGAGCTCCAAGTAGGAGAAGGAAGGAAGGAAGGAACACGCGTGCGCCGAGGGAGAAACAATAAAGACCCAAGAAATATCAGAAATGGAATGCGACGGGAAGACTAACCATGGAACGAAGGTCGAGATAGCAATGATAAAGAGAGTGTACTACGGTATGTATATGAGGGGTATGGATTCCGGGAAACGAACGCGAAGCGGAAACAGGGAAGGGAATGGATAGACCGAGGCTAGACGCCATAGGTCTCGAGGAAAAGACAGGATAGGGAGAACGGGCTCATCGCACATGTACGACAAGGTACGTATCTCCTCTAATAAATAGTGCAACGAATAAAATAAAAATATAAAGACTAATTTAATACTTTCTTTGCAGGCAAGTCGAACAGAGCTCCAGCTCCAAATAAGCACAACGGCGAACTGGGATTAAAAACGCAAATTGGAAGAGAAAAATTGAGCGAGTGATGTGGTGTGCAGTGCGCAATGTGCGGAAAGGAATTATGCAGCAACAACAAAGGCAAGCGAGCGAGGCAACGCGGTGTGGCTTCAAACTCCAAACATCCACGGCTATCCATGGAGTCCAAACCATCGTTCAGGTATGCGTGCTTCTCGCCAATAAGCAATACACAAAAATATCTTAGCTCCTATACCAGTCCAGATCAATACCAGAACACGAAAAAACCCAATTCAAAGACCACTCACCCAAAAACATAACGAATAATATCAATAAAAACCACCCCTATCACCGCCCCTCCTTTCTCTTCTCCTTTAACACCCCAATTCAGACCGACTATCCCAACCATGCGAATCAAGTCTTCTCAAAAGCCGCTGCGCAAGCAACGCCTCTTCGAAATCAAAATCCGCATCCTCAGCACCAAGTCTCGTCACCCCCACCCCATTCCTCGCTGAATACGCCAACGAGGAACACGACGATGAAGAAGTAGTTGACCGCTGAGATGCAGGCAAACCCTTTGCAACACCAGCATCAGCAACAGACGCAGCCATCGCCGCAGACGCTCCACGTACGATAACCACCTTCTTCGCCCTCCTCTGCTTCCTAACTCGAGTCTTTTCAGTCATTGTTGGACGACGACCAAGTGCCCTAGGGGAAGAAGCACCAGCAGCCTTGACCGAAGTTGCTGTCGAAGACGAGGACGCGCTACCAGTGGACACAGAAGTCGGTAGAGCAGGGGGAATAGGCAAAGGCATGGGCATAGGTAACTTGCCCCATGCGCTCATCCTCCTAGCAGGCCTCTTCGTCACCAAACCACCATCCACCTTCATCCCATCAGTACTTTTCCTCAAACCACCTGCCCCAGAATCAACAACCGCCACAAATCCCTCGCCCGTCTCTCTGATCATACTCGCAACCCTAACCGTCCCACCAACAGTCACATTCCCAACAGGACACGCAAAGGGGTCCCTCAAATCCATGAAGTCACCCTCGTCATCTGTGTCCTCAATGGTCATGCTGCCAAAAATCGAGCTCTGCGTCGTGCGAGCGCTGCTGTTGCGACTGGGAGGATAATTCCCAAATCCATACGCAGAAGACGCTTCGACATCCCGATCATATGTCGTTGAATGATGGCTCAAACTGCTGCCAACCCGACTTGAGCTGCGCCCCATAGCTCCAGTCATCTTGGCACCAACACCCGCAAAGGCATTCTTGACAGAACCCATCGTCATCGCTGCAGAAAACCGGAGGGAAGAAGTAGAAGCAGTGGACTGGTTTCCAGCTTTCCACGCAGGAGGGGGAGATGAAAACGCGGCAAGAGTGGGTGTGTGAGGTCGTTTGCCGACCTTTTCATCCAACGCACCACTCGCATACGCATTGGGGAAGAACATGGGGAACTTATATGACGAAGAATGCCCCGAAGGTGCAATGGAAGCACATTCCGAAGTCGTAATCAACGATGAGCGAGCAGCCCAAGTGTTAGACGTCGGCGCCGGCTGGACGGGATCACGATCCTGCATCTGCTGCTTCTCATGCACACCCCTCCTCATCCTAATCTTTGCTTCCTCTTCTTCGACCCTCAACCTCTCCTCAGCCTCCACCTGCTTCAAATGCAAATCAATCGCCCGCTCCTTGATGGGCAATACAATCGCAGATTTCTTCCTCTCAACCACTTTCCTCTCCTCTCCCTTCTTCTCGTTCTTCCCCTTCCTTTGTTTCTCCCTTTGTTTCTCCTTCAACTTCAACTTGACCTTATCCGGAGTCGGGCTAGGCGTAGGCGTCTGTAAACTCCTCGTACCACTCCCCTCCGGCCTAGGCGTAACACACCTCGACTCGCCATCAACAACTGCCTCGATCCGACGCTCCAAACCCCTAACCCTCTCACTCTCATCCTCCCACCTCCCAGTCTCCGCCGAACCTTGCATTGTCTCTTCAAGCGTCAACACCTCATCCTCTTCAACACCCACATCGTCCACCTTATCTTTGACACCACCATAAGAACCCACAACAACGCCGGAATCTCTCAGCGCAGGAGGAAGATGAGGAACAGGCATACAGTAATCCGGCCCACTTGACCCAACCGAGCTTCCTAGCGAGATCGAAGACAGTGTCCCACTGCGCTCAGACATTGCACCAGACTTGGTACGCCTGAGACTCTTTGAAGCGTTGGTGTCAACAGCAGCAAAGGGATGCGGTTGCCACTCGTCAGCACTTGGTGCAGACGCCGAAGGAGGGGTCGACATAGTCGAAGTAGATGGAAGCGATGCCAATGTTGAAATAGAGGATTGGGGAAGGGGTCGCGCAGTAATTGTACTGCAAGTCCCAGCAGGACTCTTCACATCCATGCTCGCATCTTCAATGGGGAAACCAGCGATGTCCAGACTGATGGGACTAAGGGGCATTGTTGCCATTGTGCTAGCACCAATGGAACGATGACGGCAGTGTGTAGGCCTGGCAGTGAATGTGGAAGTCGACGGCGATGAAGGAATGTCCGAGTCCGCATAAGGGGCGACGCTGTTGGTAAGCATCCTCGATACTCCCTGCTGTCCCCCCATCGGAGCATCAACCAACTGGTGCATGGCAGCGCGTCGTTCACCCTCGTGCTCGGCTTGCGTTGAAACTGGCACACCAAAATCTTCCAACTCCAAACCCTTACCCCGAACACTAACACCCTCAAAGTCCTCCACAGCATCCTCAAACTGCCCTTCCTCACTCTCCTCAACCGTCATCCTAGCACTAGCAGCATCATTCTCGCCATACACCTCATTCGCAAGTTCAAACATCAGCCCAGGACTCAAAGTCCTTCCCTTTGATCCAAAGCTTGTCTTGAGCCGTGGAACCCTCCTTGATCCTCCAGGCGTACGCGGGCTTGCATTCGCGCTGGTCATCGTGCTATTCCCCGAGTTTGAAGGACTTGTCTCGGGATAACTCGACGTAGGAGGAGTGTACTGGGGAGATACACCAGCAGCGACACCTTGGTAGCGATAAGCATTCGCGCCGTAACCCATTCCAGCATACCCACTATCAGCACTTCCAGCAACGTCGTCCCCATACGAACTGAAGACGGGATAATCATCATAATCAAGATAAGACGGTCTGCGCGTGTTTGTTGACGGACTCGGTATAGGGATAGGGGCAGTAGCAGGAGCGACAAATGCAGGTGGAGGTGGCGGTGGAGGATTCACATACATGGGAGGAAGAGGGGGTAACGGTCCACCAAATGACATCTTCTCAGCCGGTGCAGACTTCAACGACGCATCACCATTCTTCTTCGCCCTTCTCAGTTTCGAAAAAGCACCGCTGATAGTATGACGCTTGCCAATGCCTGCGGCACTTCTCTCGACCTCCCGATCGTCCATGCGGGATCCAAAGCCAAAGATCTTCCTTGCCTTACTGGGAGCGTCAGTGGGAAGACGCATATCTATCCCTTTCCAAACACCATGCTGCTGATAGGGCAAGGAGGATTGCCTTGTTGGCATCGGAGGGGCTGGGATGTAAACGGCTGGGGTGCCAGAAAACCGAGGAGCTTCGGTCGATGCGTATGCGTGTGCATCACCTATCAGCGGTAGAGGCTTTTCGAGATGGGCTGGTCCTAGATGATCCTTGTCAAGCATAACACCAGAGATGCTCAGAACATCGGCATCATCATACGCTTCAGCATCATCACCCATCAAGTGAAGCTCCATCTCTACACGATTGAGGGCTATCGTATTCATCTCTAGGTCTACGGGCTTCCGCGTCTCGTGGAGGTCGGGAGTTGGAGATTTTTTCGCTTTTGGCGGTGGAGGGGGTGCAAGTTGTATAATGACCGGGGCCCGAGGGTTTTGTTCGACTATCTGGATGGATTGTCGACGTGCTGAGGATGGGCCATGAATCTGGACATGCTGAGCGTCCTCGGATTCGGAGTGGTATGAGGAAGATGAGGTAGTGGGGGAGAGGGGAGCTTCAGAGCCAATGGACGAGTCGGAAGAAAAGGAAAGGTGAGTGTTGTATGTTTTGACTGAGGAGGTAAGGAACGTTAGCCTTCGTTTCAATTTTTGAAACAGCATTTTTTAGTAAAGAGCGGAGTGAAGGAAAAAATAAATGAGAAGAAGCAGATGAAAGACGGCGAGTTAAAAAGCATCGAAAACTGCTCGTGATCACACTGGCGTTCCGAGAGACAGCATATGCGCCACCGAGAAATCAGAAAAAACTCAATAGAGATAATGAAAGCGAATTAGACTCCGGAGATTGACGTCTGCATTGAAGCTCGACTCGACATCAATCGATCCATCAAACGTTGACCGCGACGGGCGAATAAATTGTTTGGAATGCAAAAAAATGCAAAAAAAGAAATCAAAAGTTGAAAAGATGAATTTTACTCACGAAAGAGTGCAGACATGATCACAGAGGTCGAGGCGACCGTGCAAGCTGTATGGAGTATGTCGAGGAGGGTTAAATTATGTGCTTTCGAGGTCGGTGACGGAGTATGCCGGATAGACGAGATGATGTCACAAATGTATGCGACAAGAATGAAAGATTGCGAGACGACTGTGCAGACGAGGATGTTGCGTGTCGTCTTGCAAACTTGGGCTTGACGACGACGACGACGATGTAAGACTCGTGAAGATCTGCGATTCCGAGGCTGATGTTCCAAATCCTTCGCTTGTGGGGATGAGCTCGATTGATTTTTCTTGCCCTTTTCGTCCTCTACAAAGAAACTGTTGGATGAAACAGGCGAGGGTAATAAAACTGGAACTGAATTTGCTGTCCCCCCGAAATGCAAAGTAGATGTTGATGCTGCTGTCGTCGTGATATGGATTGAAATAGGAGTTCGAGCGGTAACCTCTGAGCAGTTACCCTGAGCGGTGGTGGTAGCGCTGAGAGGAAGACAAGCGTTGGACCTAATGTTCCCCTGCTTATGTCTAGACTGATGAAGGATGGATAACGCGATGCGAAGGTTGAACGCGACAGAGTAACAAATGAACAAAGCAATTGAGAGAACAGGTGGCAGCGGATGCAAAGTGGCGACCAAAGCGAGAAGAGTGGCTATATGCGCTTTATTTAATTAAAATAAAACCCCAAAAGAACAGCAGAAAAAAATCTCAAGAAAAAAATTTACATTACCTGCTGATAGAATGGTCAAGAGAAGCAGAATCTCTAGTCTCCCAAATGGTTCATGATGGAGTTGGAGCGCTGATAATGCCACTATATACAATTTCATCTATATGGCAATTCGATATACCCATGCAATAGTATTAACTCACCTAGAAAGTACACAATACTAGTCATCACTGTCTGTCCAGATCGTACCACCGCTGCAACGATGCTCACAATCACCAATCCGGTGATAATGGTCACATTCACCGCCGAATGTTTCCAAGACTTTCCTGCCCTCAGATTGTTAGTAGTACCAATAACCCGCCTGCCGTTGAACACTGCCAAAGCAAGTAAGATAAGCGCAATGGCGGGAACGACGAGGAAAAACAAGGAAGTCATGGGCACTGTTGCTGTTGTTGACAGAGACGACGACGACAAGAGAAAGAAAAAAAAAAGGCACGACAGCGAGCTCAACTTGGTTTTATTACTCCTACAACTAAACTCCAGATCGGGAAAGCATCGAGTCTAATCGGGAAGAACTGCCAACTCAATTCTCTCCGCGGATTCTAATTTAGTCTGTAATTTTAATTATTTATTTTCTATTTTAATAGCGGCGTCCTTTTCTTTTTCTTTTTAAAAAAAATCGAATTACATTTTCATTGTCAACGCCCAAACATAACTGTGCACAATTGAATGAGCGCCCATCATCAGAACCCTGACTTGACTTACATATACCTCCGACGAAACGACAATCATCATCGCCGGTATCCTCAAATAGTCATCTTTCATTTCGAAACCATGCCACCATAACAACCAGAGCAACATTCAATGTCACCTGTCCTCATATCTGTGTATGTCTCCGGTCCGTCTTAGCACTTTGCACATATAACCTCATCTCTACCCCATCTCGATCGAAACCCTTTCTTCGAACCGGTACCCCTAGGAAGAGCCTCGAAGGGATACACTACCACCTCATGACTTGCGCATCCTTCTACTGACCCCTATCCCATGTGACCTCGCCCATCGAAGCATTCATGCATCGACCGTCACATGTCTGTCCACCACAAGGTCCCACTCACGTCTCTCAAGCTTTTTTATCGATGTAGTGGCTCACCGTCATTCATAAATACCTATGATCATGATCACAGTCGACATCAGCGTCATTCGGTCTCTCACGCCGTCCTTTTTCCAATATGAATTTAAGTGAATGACGTCGACATTCGCGGTATCCATGCATAATTAGCACCTGGACCCTGGTGGTAACTCGCAATGCGCTGGGCATACCCTCATTTCAGATATACTGATTCATGGATGAATTAAATCAACCAAAACTATAACAAGGCGTTCGCGTTCTCCGGTGCACCCTACAATTCAAAATCCACTTCTCATCAAGACGCGCGATCCGTGCTTGAACCTCCGTGAGGCATTTATTATGGGTAATTAATCGACAAGTGCGGGATAACATTTTCAGGCTTTTTAGCACGAACTAGTTGGTAGCTAGAAAAATCCACTCTATGATAGTTCAAATATTCAAATTCAATTATACGCGGACACGATTACACGAGTGTACTAGCTACTCTTCTGAGTCCCGAAAAACCGCCAATTCTGATCCCGGCTCATTTCAAACTAATTTACTTACCAAGTAGAGCCATTGTTAAATTATAACCAACCTTCGAAGACACCTCGAAGCGCTTCCACAAAGAACGAAAGAATCCAACGCAGCAGAATCACAACGCGCTAATCCCTATATATCACGTCAAACGACGCTAATCCTCATTGAATTACTGAAGAGCGGTTATGAGTAAGCCCTCGACAGATGAATGCGCAACTCGACGCTCCCGACACCGGCGCCACGCATAATTTAAGGAATCACTGATCACATACCAATTGATGCGAACGAGCGGATAAAGTCCAACGACGTCATTTAGAGTGCGACAGGACAAAGTCCGAAATTCAAATGACATGACGAGAAATGATATCCGCAGGGAAGGGAGACGCCGATGACTGAGTCGGAATTGATGTGCGGTGCAATCGTGGTACTTTGGTTTTACCTGGAGTTGTATGAAATGACTGAGAGCAGTGTTCTAGTGGGAATTGTTATCGGGATCCTGTGTAGCTGCGCATCTTTGACGATCCCGAGACGCTCTGCCCCTATCGCGAGTCTCAACAACGATTCGCAACATCTTCGCCACTTAGGTGCATGTACATCAAAGGCCCCTATTTGACATCTCGATGATATAGCCGCCTGATGTGTGTGTCGATGTCGTTGGCCTCACAATGTCATTCAACGTTCAATGGGGCCCGGGGGTATCCTGCTTGATCAACTCCACCTGAGTCCACCGTTCCACATCATATCCTCGAACCTCTATACCGCAATTAACCCTCACACAAAAACACAACAGCACCGATACCACATAAGTGCTGATGAGCAGCGCGCTCACCTGCACCCGTAACCCATCAATTTCGCATTTTCGCCAATATGCACGCACGCACGCGCTCCTAATCACGACGCTTTCCCATCCCGGTTATCACGGCTTCGTCACCAACTCATGGCGCGACTTTATCACTACGAGCGTCGCTCGTTTCCATTACTATCAGCCGCCACAATACCAAACGGGATAGCCCCGACCATGGTACCTTACAACCAGCGCACCCCATGATGCGTACGGGCGTTAAGTCCGTTTATTTCATCAATTTCTTCAACCTTTACCCTCTTTTCTTATTCCAACTCCCATATCCCCTCACTTCACCCCCTCATTTCACCCATTTCAAGTCATTCCTTTTGTTTTGAACCCTTTCCTGCTGCGCCTCAGCGCTTTCTTGTTTCGTTTCGAACCCCCTTAGTTGGTAGTTTAGCTCCGTAGCACATTTGTACATAGTCTATGGGGCCTCGTAAAAATACAGAAGCTACTTTTATGCCCACATTTCGAACCTCTAAGTTTTAGTCTCATATATCAGTCCTAGGAAGCGTCGTCTGCTTCAAATATCTGTTTATTCTATCGCTACGAAGGCCTAGTCAACTACGGAAACACCTACACGCACCCTCAGAGCGACTCTTGCGACGTTGACCTCACTCCGGTCATCAGTGTGATTAGTTTACGCACCTGAAGACGTCGCGCGCACATCAAATTGGAGCCCACCGCGAGGGGTTTCCTTCTACAAAGCCTTCCACCGTTGTATATTCTCGTCTCTAGTCATCATTCCTCGTCAACTACGCAGTCATACACGTCTCCAACTCGTCGGAGCGTTCCCAGATAACCCCGAATCGTCGTCGCCATCGCCTACCTTCTCGGAAGAAACCCAAGTAAACAACATCCTTATTCCCCAATCTACCTCACTACCAGTATCCAACGAATCCTCGCCGCTATCTAGTCCACCTCCTACACCAGTTACTCCACCTCCAGCTTTTACCTCGCCGGATTTACTCGACCAACTCAATCGCTGGTCAACCTCAGACCCTTCTCGTGATCCTCTTTCCATTCCTCTTCCTTATTCTCGTCCCTCTTCCCCACTATTACCTCTCGTCACTTTATTTCTTAATCCTTCGTCGTCTCATACCTCTGTTCCATTACCAGTGATGGCAACAACTGGTATGCCTCTCCGTGGTGAGCGTGGAGCTCCCACCTTCGATCGTCAACAACCCTCCGATCTCCGCCGTTATTTCTCTCAACTCGAAACGCTTTTCACCCGCCATTCAATAATCAATGATGTTCAGAAGAAGCAATACGCGACTCAGTACCTCGACTCATCGCTCAGTGACTCTTGGGAAGCGCTCCCAGAGTTCACCACTGCCACTGTTATCTATGACGACTTCAAGAAGAAGTTGTTCGACATCTACAACCAGACAACCAACCGATACACCATCAGCGACCTCTACGGACTCATAGGAGAGCGCAAGATTAAAGGTATACGCTCCCTGACAGATTTGACTGACTATCACCTACAGTTTAGTGGCGTTTCGAAGTACCTTGTCGATCAGGGTGTTTTAAGCGCTACAGAGCAGTGTTGTGCCTATACACATGTGTTCAGCGACGCATTGGTGGATAGGATAATGCAGCGCTTGCAGATCCAACTCCCCAATCATCATCCTTCGCTTCCATACTCTTCAGAGGAGCTCTATGACGCCGCACGCTGGGTTCTTCAAGCAACTGCGGCTAGTTCTTCTTTCAATTCGTCATCTAACCTTCCAGGTATCATCCCTGTTTCGTCACCAGCACCAGCGCTTTCCTCATCGTCAGGTACCTCCGAGTTTGTCAAGATGGAACAGCTCGATACCATCCTCTCGAAGTTTGCACAGACGATTGTTTCTGCCATTCAGTCTCAGTCTTCAACTAACCGTTCATCTTCTTCTTCAGATGGTTGTTTATTTTGTGGCTCTACTGCCCATTTCCTCCGCAGCTGTGCTGCTGCCAACGAGTATATTGCACAAGGCAAAGCTAAGTTGGATGGTAACGGGAAGTTAGTACTTCCCTCAGGTGCGTTTGTCCCTCGAGCTATCACTGGTTCGACGCTTCGAGAGCGCATGGAAGAGTGGCACCGTCGTAATCCTAATCAGGTTGCGGCTGGGTCAATGCTTCATGAGATCGTGCCTGACGTGGTCGTCTCTGAGCATAAGACAGCCCTCCCCACTTTTACTACTTCGTCTTTACCCTCTAGAAACGGTTCCTTGTCACTTGAAGATCGAGTTGTGGCAATCGAGGCACAGCTCTTCAGTGCTGGAGTTCGTCAGGCTTTCCCTGTCAAGACTCGCTCTCAGCGACAGCAGGCGCCCACCAACAACGCTTCGGCTTCAACTTTGCCAGAGGCACCAGTTCCAGTTACTCAATCTCAGCCTTTGTCATCGCCTCCAGCACCTGAACACCCCTTCCGAAACGCTAAGGATGCAGCTTATGCCCCGCCAGGAGTGCGCAACTTTGGAGCACCGGCTAAACCTGTTCCTTCATCGTTGAAGAAGTCAGACCCTGCATACAAGTCATTACCTCCAGTATATAATGCTGAGGTTGCAGGTTGTGTTCAGTCTCGTCTCATGGATACTCCCATCTCTGTGACTGTTGGTGAGCTTCTCTCACTTGCTCCTGAGCTTCGTTCTGGTACTCGGGACCTTGTATCGACCAAGCGCATTCCTACTAAGGACCCTGTTGCTGCGGTTGACCCTGCTTTCGCCCAAGCTTTAGAAGAGGTGAGTAATTATATTGATTCTGATGAGTCCCTTGCACATTATATGTTCGATTCCCCTCCTTCCAATTTGTCTTTGGATGTCAACTTACCTCTGACGGAGGTTAATGTTGGCATTGTTGGTGTCGAGAGTTGTTCACTTCGAACCCTTGTGCCATATGTCAATGATCGTCTTTATGTTGAAGCGATCTTAGATCCTGGATGTCAGATAGTGGCCATGTCGGAAGATGTGTGCCATAAGCTGGGTCTTGCTTATGATAAAAAGCACAAGATCAACATTCAGTCTGGGAATGGCGAGATCAATCCATCTGTTGGATTCGCTCGTAATGTCCCATTTCGTTTTGGCGAATCTGTCATTCTTTATCTCCAGGTTCATATTGTCCGTAATGCGGCATATGACATCCTTTTGGGTCGTCCTTTTGACGCTTTGGCTCGCTCGGTTGTTGAGAACTTTGACAATGAAGAGCAGACTGTTACCATTCATGATCCCAATGATCCTGATATTTCAGTCACCATTCCTACATATAGGCGTGGTATGGGTTTTCACAGATAGAGGTCGATGAGGATTCTACTCATCCATCGACCTCCTCTATTTATTCATCATCAGTTTCTCCTGTCATATCTTCTTTTGCCTGTATTGCTTTCGATTTTGATTTGGTTAATGATGAGGTTTCCTTCTCATCGTTTGATTCTTTTGCTGAAGCTGGTGCTGGTCATTATATCACCAGTACTGAGTTCAATCCTTCGATTCATGATTTTATTCCATCTCCTGTGTTTAATTCTGTTCCTGATTCTGAACCTGTTTCATCATTTCCAACTTCTATGGCACCAACGAGTACTCTTACTTGTGAGGACGCTTTCTCTGATATACCCTTTATCTCATCATCCCCTCCACATCCTGATTCTTTCCCTTGCTTTGCCGCTTCGAAGAAGAAGTATAAGCCAGTTTCCAAAAAGGTTCGCCCTGTGGTAACTGAGCTACCAGAGCGATTTCGAATCGTTCGCCAGTTTGATGGTGATCCTCTCGAGGATTTACCAGCTTTACCTACCACCCCTCCGAGTTTCGAGCCCACAGGGCGCTATACCCAAGAACGTCGTCAGGAATTTCACCTGCGGCATTCAGATCTTACTTCGGAGGAGCTTAAGCTCCTCGACTTTCTTATGTCCGTCCAAAATGAAGCATTTGCTTGGACAGAGGATGAGCGTGGTCATCTCAAGGAGAAGTTCTTTCCTCCTGTAGAGATCGCCACTGTTCCTCATAAGCCATGGGTTCAGCATGTTATTCCAATTCCCCATGCGCTTCGAGATCAGGTCTTCTCGCTTCTTAAGCGGAAGGTTGACTCCAAAGTGTTCGAATCATCAAATGCGGCCTATCGAGGTCAATGGTTTGTAGTGGTTAAGAAAGATGGTACGTCCCTTCGCATTGTTCAATCTCTCGAACCGTTAAATGCAGTTACTATTCAACATTCTGGTGTTCCCCCTTTTACCGAGGAAGTTGCTGAGCAGTTTGCTGGGTGCTCCTGCAGTGCTATTCTCGATCTTTTTGTTGGTTACGACGAGCGTGCACTTGCACCATCGTCTCGTGATCTTACCACTTTCCAGACCCCTCTGGGTCCCCTTCGTCTCACCAAGCTCCCTATGGGGTGGACTAATTCTGTTCCTATTTTTCATGATGATATTACATTTATTCTTCAACCTGAGATCCCACACGTCACTGTACCATACATTGATGATGTGCCAGTGAAGGGTCCCATTTCTTATTACCGTCTTGAGGATGGTTCATTCGAAACGATTCCCGGTAATCCTGGGATTCGACGCTTCGTTTGGGAGCATTTTCTTAATCTTAATCGTGTTATTCAGCGTATGAAGTACGCAGGTGGTACGTTTTCAGGATCAAAATCTGTTTTATTTGCTCTATGTTTCATCGTTCTTGGTCATTTGTGCACACCTAATGGTCGCATTCCTGATCCTTCCCGAGTTGACAAGATTGTTAACTGGGGACCTTATTCTTCCCTTACCGAGCTTCGTGCATTTCTTGGTACCATTGGCATTTGCCGTATATTCATTCGAAACTTCGCACACCAAGCGCATCACTTGAATAAGTTGACACGCAAGGATGCACCTTTTATTTTCGGACCTGAGCAGGTCACTGCTCAGGAAGACCTTAAGCGTGCGCTTCTAGAGTCGCCAGCGCTTCGTCCTCTTGATTATTCAGAGGATGCGCCTCCGATTATCTTGGCTGTTGATACCTCATACATCGCAGTTGGTTATCTGTTGGCTCAGTGCGATGCCAGCAATCCCAATCGTCGATATTACTCTCGTTTTGGTTCCATTACTCTTAATGAGCGTGAGGCTCGCTTTTCACAACCCAAGCTTGAGTTGTACGGTCTCTATCGTGCCCTCAAGTCGCTCAAAGTCTACCTTATTTTTTGTGATATACGACGATACACGATGGTAAGAGTGAAGTTCAACTTAGTATATTATGTAACAGAATACCCCAATTTGGGGATTCTGGGGTGACTACCTAATACGGAAATACCGAATTACAACACACCCCCTCAAACCAGAATCTCCAATCTAAAGTAGCTGTAAAAACAGGTAAACAAGGAGAAAAAATAAATGAGAATGCAAAAGAAAAATAAATCCAGGTAATTAAGGAAAGGATGATGCTTTGTGAAGGGGAAGAGGATGGCAAAGTAAATTAAGAAAGAAAACTACAGAACTAAAATGGCCAACATCTGCCAGAGCCATCAATAGATACCATAAGTCTACCAAACCAATGATAAAAGAGAGATGGAATAAATCAAGACTTAACCAATCTTAGCTTTCCCTTCTATATCTTCTTCTTCATCTCAAATGCCTCCTCTAACCCTTTACAAGCAAACATATCCTTCCATCAACTTCTCCAATAACACCCTCTGGTCCAACTTGAAGTAGTAGGTGTAGCCATCCAAGGACTTCCAGATAACATAGTGGTGGTGGTGCAGAATCAATGTTAATGATAGTGATAGTGGTGATGCCAGGAATAAGGACAGGGAATGAAATGAATGAGGAAATAAAAAAAGTGGTGGTGAATTGAACTGCTTAGCTGGCAGCTAGCAAGAGCAAAGTGGTGGTTATACGAGGCTTCCAACCATAGATAACAGTTATTTTGCTGATGTAATAATTGACAGTGAAGCAGGTAGTGAGCAAGCAATGAAATATCCCCAGTGGATGTGCAAGCAGACACAGATTAATGTAGCTCGGGGCCCATAACCTTTTGTGATATACGACGATACACGATGGTAAGAGTGAAGTTCAACTTAGTATATTATGTAACAGAATACCCCAATTTGGGGATTCTGGGGTGACTACCTAATACGGAAATACCGAATTACAACATTATTGGGCTTCGAAACCTCATCGTTGAGGTTGATGCAAAGTATATCAAAGCAGAGGCTAATTACCTCCTTCCGCCTCCCGATTCCGTTCTTTCAACCACCGATCTCATCGCTCGTCGAGCTATTGCTCTTCAAAAGCGACGTGAGCATCTCTCCCTTCTCCATTCCAACGTCTTCGAAGCTCGACTCAAAGCCGCGCGTCAATTCGAGATTGACCACGCTCATACTATCCGTGACTTCAACTTCGTACTCGGCAACCTCGTCCTTATCCGCAACACCGCCATCGAGAAATCTCTCAATCGCAAGATGCGCGCTCGCTATTTAGGACCATTAATCGTCATTTCACGCAATCGAGGCGGCGCTTATATCATCTGTGAACTCGATGGCACCCTTCTCGATCGCCCAGTCGCCGCATATCGTGTCATTCCTTATTTCCCTCGAGAATCCATCCCTCTCCCGCCTCTCGAAGAATTACTCGACGTTTCGCTTAAGCGCCTTCGTGAACTCGAAGAATCAGTTGAAGAAGACCCAGAGGACGAGTTCCTGGATGATAAAGACGAAGCTTTGCCTCAACCCGACTGAGGACAGTCGAAATTTCAGTCAGGAGGAGGAGGCGTCGTATGTTTTGATCTTCTTAATCATTTTTCTTATTTTACTTCATATCTTCGTCACTTTATACACCATTTTAAACTACTATCTCTATTTTCGCCGACATTTCGTCGCTCTTTTCAACATTTATCATCACCATTCCTTTCATATCATTACCATGTTCCCTTGTCGTTCGTTATTTCTGTTCACTCAAATTAGTCACTCGTTTGAAGCCACGTATTCGTTTTATCCCCGATTTATTCCCCCTCCGTTCCCTTTACTCGTCACTTGTTCAATTATGTTTCATTATGCCTTGCTATTTTACACTTCACATCCCCACATTCCGCCGCCTATCACAATCCCAAAATTTCGGTCAACATCACTTCCAATTACACCTCGAAACTTACCATTTACATTTAAATTCATAGTCCCTTGCAAGTGCGTCGCCTTGGCGCTATTACACTTTATTTATTGTTCCTTCATACTTATTCGTTGTACTATCACAACTCGACTCTATTCTCTCGCGAGTCGCAACTTATTCCCTCGTTTATTTCATTCCTCTCTTCCATTCACTCACTCACTCATATATCATTCCGTCCTTTTACTCCGTCACCCAATTTTTCTTCTTTTCTTTTTCTTCGTATCCAATGATGTCATTGACCGTCCAACATTGAAGAAGTTGACCGTTATTGCATCATACCTTCTATTTCGGGTAAACGACTCAACGCGTCCACCATCGGGTATGCACATTCACCACCACACATGCTCTTTCCTTTCGTATCCTCGACATCACTCATTACCACCATCATCACATCGTAAATCCGCACCTACCACTCGACCTCGAGAACGACTGACTGCGGACAGTCAGCATTTCAGTCAGGAGGATATGATGAGCAGCGCGCTCACCTGCACCCGTAACCCATCAATTTCGCATTTTCGCCAATATGCACGCACGCACGCGCTCCTAATCACGACGCTTTCCCATCCCGGTTATCACGGCTTCGTCACCAACTCATGGCGCGACTTTATCACTACGAGCGTCGCTCGTTTCCATTACTATCAGCCGCCACAATACCAAACGGGATAGCCCCGACCATGGTACCTTACAACCAGCGCACCCCATGATGCGTACGGGCGTTAAGTCCGTTTATTTCATCAATTTCTTCAACCTTTACCCTCTTTTCTTATTCCAACTCCCATATCCCCTCACTTCACCCCCTCATTTCACCCATTTCAAGTCATTCCTTTTGTTTTGAACCCTTTCCTGCTGCGCCTCAGCGCTTTCTTGTTTCGTTTCGAACCCCCTTAGTTGGTAGTTTAGCTCCGTAGCACATTTGTACATAGTCTATGGGGCCTCGTAAAAATACAGAAGCTACTTTTATGCCCACATTTCGAACCTCTAAGTTTTAGTCTCATATATCAGTCCTAGGAAGCGTCGTCTGCTTCAAATATCTGTTTATTCTATCGCTACGAAGGCCTAGTCAACTACGGAAACACCTACACGCACCCTCAGAGCGACTCTTGCGACGTTGACCTCACTCCGGTCATCAGTGTGATTAGTTTACGCACCTGAAGACGTCGCGCGCACATCAGTGCGCTCACAACCCCTCAAATCCCATATTTCATCCACCGACCAACTCAACGATGTCATCGGCTCGATATGTCGACGTCAACGTCAACGACAGTGCCACTAATTAGAAGCACACGCCCCTATTTCACCGACTCGATATCTTATCATCTCACTATCTTAGCACCAAGCATGGGGTAGGACGACTAGTGTACTTATTAAGCGTCGTTGTTAACGAGCTAAGTAATTACATGACAATGATAGACCGAGTATACTCGTAGCAAGGCACCTGAATCCACCTCATAATACCAAGTGCTTATAATTACCACCAGTGGCAGAAGGAATAGCCACCATTGCCAAACACAAGCATGCAATGGGGAAAAGCTGCACAAAAATCGGGATGATAAGAACGAGTCCCAAGGGTGCCTCGTAATCACAAGTCAAGGCGTGAGTCAGACATGGAAAACCCCGTGTATCGTGTTGCCACTAATTAGTTCAATTTATACCATACGATGACGATTGCCAGCATACTAGTACAGACCTTGTCGTACCACAACATGGCACTATATATAAGCACCCTACAATGTTAACCGTGCTAAATAATTCTACTTGAACATATTCACTCAAACCCCGCGTGCTACGTAACCTCATCTCGACCTGGCCCCTTACATAGGCTCACTGGCACTCGGGCGCTCTTTGAGCGGCGTATGAACACATTTACTTAATTGGTGAGATAATCCAGGTCAACGCTGCCCCGCATCAGATCCACCCACATTAAGTTCATCTGTGAACGTAGCAATGTGCATGGGTGCACGCCAACTCGCTACGCATGTACATGTCCACATGTTAAAAAAGAACAAGCGAAGGGTTAACTCGAAGCCGTTGAAGAGTGACTGACAATATACTGTAACGCCTAGATCATGCACCTCTCGAGAGCCTGGACACTGTGCAGCTCATTAATACTAGCCTATCGTCTTTAGACACACTCCCCGTATTACCTGATTCTTTACGTTCCTCGCAAATGATCACGACAACGAAGCCTCGGTGAACTCTCTCGACCGCCTCAACTTCCCTGCACTTAAAGAAGATATACGAGCACCCATGCTTCTGGATCGCCCTTTACACCACGATTCTCGAACATCGTTCCAGCAATTCATTTCATAGGACTGATAACACATTCATGTTCTTCTGATTTCAAAGCCCACCGGGTCAAAGAACACAGAAGACGCTATTCCACGTGTTATTCTAGGCGGTCCCGTCGTGTCCAGAGCTCCAGAACCACTTTTACATCCTTCAATTCCGACCGTTTGAACTACGACGCGTTCGAGGCCGCATAGCTCCGAGCTTTGATTCAAATGCAGTCTTCTGAGGTCGGGTAGGGTCAGCTATAACCCTGCACTTTCAGATATAGCTAAGACTGAGAACCGCTCGCGCTTCGACAGTCTACAGAGGCATCTGACAATCCCGTCGATCCCTTGCTACTGATTCTATCGCCGTGTAGGCAGGTCATGAAGACGGGGGTGTACCTCCACCGACCTTCACGTGAATATAATTAGAACAGGAAACGCTTCGAAGAGCTCTTGAACTGTAACACTCCAAGGGGCATTCAGGACATCCTCCCTTCAGTTTCCGGTCCGAATCACGTACCACGGTCTCCAGCGCCATTGGCATTACACAAACGTATTACAATTCTTATACCTTACATACGAACCACACTCGCCGTCGACGTTGCAGACCACACATACCTAGCATTACCTCACACCTGTTACCTCATCACCACCCTTCCTCTTTTTCTTTCTTTCTTTTTTGGCCATTCGAGAACGGCCCAATTCGGCGCGCAACAGAATCAGGAATCAGGGTCAAACTATCGTATGTATATGAACGGGTCAACCAGTAAATGAAGATGATAAACAAATGAAGTGAAAGGTAAATGTTAAAATGAGATTATGAGGTTGACTCTATGCAGAATCAGTCGGCGATAGTTGGTGTAAGCTGCTTAGTGCTTACGAAAACGAAAAAAGATAGAGGTTAAAGCTTGTTTTACTTGAGTGGGTGTGTGAGTACTGTCTTCGAAGATCTTTGCTAACATGCAATTGGGCGATGATGGGATTGCATCGATGAGCTAGCACCAAGCTAAGTATGCGTAGTAGTAAAATCACATCTAATGCTTGAGAACGCTGATGATGAGCGCTACAGTGGGAGGACGAATGGGGAATGAAAACAAATGAGAAATGGGATGGTGAGTCGAAGTGTGAGGATGAGGGCGTTGGTGAGTGAGGTGAGTGATGAGAAAGAGCGCTCGTGTACAAATCCGTGGGGTCCGGAGAGCTGAGGTTTGAAGAGGAATGCTGAGGGCGATGGAGAGAGGTTCAGGTCGACGACGGCGACACTGAGAGACGAAACGAAGAGATATAAAGACAGAAACCGACGACGGCGGCGACTAGGAACGAAAGCCAACGACGGTGGCTACGTAGGAGGACGAGGAGACGAAGAATAAGCAAGAAACACGGCTGGCGACGCTGAGAGACGAAGAGACGACGAAATACGATAGGAAACGAACCAGACGACGGCTGGTATGACTGCTACGACGAAACGAGGGTGAAACCAAGCCTAGACACGAAATGTGGGCAGTAAGAATGATCTGATTTTTCGAGGTAAGCTAGGATACAAAGATATTGTAACTACAGCTGTGCATCTATCACATGAGAAAACGATTGAATAATTATGGAGGTTGACATAGGAAACAAAGAAACGAAAGATGGAACAATGGTTTTTGAATAAATGAATGAAAAGAAGGTATGAAAATTTACAAGTGGTAGGTAGTGTGGGCGTGATAGCGTGCGTGTGTGAGCGCGATGCTGATGCCGTGCATAGGCGCGTGAGCGGCGAGTCGCTAAAATAGTCCAAAATCGCGAAAACGGAGGTAGATGGGCGCGCCGCTCATCAACGCATCTCGCCATCTATCCTAACATTGTGGTTGGCAAAATGAGTATACTCACATCACAACGGCGCTTATTTAACGTAGAAATGAACTCTATCAATATGGTTGTTCCTACACCGAGCTTCAGCACAGTAATTGTTCGATGTCAACCTCGGAGCCACCTCTATTATTAGTCCAACCAATGATGGAGGCTCAGCTTCCCTTAGATACAAATTACATGGATGGCGTAACTACAAATACACTAACCTCCGTCAGCCAAAGATTAATACTATTTACTGCTTCATACCTGTCGCAGTTGGCGTAGCTATCGCATTTTACACCTCTTAATACTGCACCTCTCAACCCAACATCACAACGCCCACGAGACCTAACCTGCATATAGTCCACCGCCCTCGGCCCCATCCAGACTCGGGCCCGGAGCTCAGCACTCACGCTCTCCCCCAGCTTCTTCAAGTCTCCGAGTCGTCGAAGCCTTGATGCGCTCTTCTTCGAAGCCCGGTTAAGTCTTCTGCAAATTCTCTTCTGCGAGGATAAATAGCTGAAGCTGCTGTTGCGCTTCCAACGACTTGAGAAGCAATTATATCGGCTGATGCGTATGGTTGGGAGGGGAGGCGCATGAGGCGCGTTGGGAGCCCGGGGATAGGGGTGTCAGCTGGGTCGGTGCTCATCTGGTACTATAGCGTGGTTCGGCGCTGAGCCGTATGACTTTTAACTAATCTCGATATTCTATCGAGTTTTACTTTATTTAAAACTTTTTAAACCTCCGCCAAAGGTTCATTCTGTAACTTTGGTACTCATTTTGTTGCGATGCGGGGCCTTGAAGTTCGGGACGCATCCTGTTGCTGTTGTCAAGATCCCCCCCTTCGAGGTTTGACTGAAACGCTTCTTTCGGGGTGTACCAGATCGATCCCACATAAAACTTGTATACACGCCTTTACGCGGGACCAATAAAGTTGGTAGTAGGCACTGAAAACCAGTATACGCGTCCTAATTAAACAAAGGAGATGTCTTTTTTTTTTTTTTTTGATTCTTCCAGTAGACTTCGAATTCATCGAAGCTCAATTCTCAACAATCATATCTCGTCGGATCCGCCGTAGCATCTGTGCTGCCATCGTCACTGTCAGCAAGTTAGATAGGGGTCAAACCAGTACACACATTGGCTTCGATCCGTCCCGGAACATAGACATCGTCAACGCCCTATCCAGATTCCATCTGAGGAGAAGAATTCTGGTGTGCCACTGCTTGAGCCTGTGGTGTCGAGAGCAGGCTTATTTGAAGATCCTATGAGATTGAAATATTGGTAGCTAATCAAAGCTTTTGGCTGAGAAATTTCGTCATGTTTAACCAGCCTATTCCTTTTATTTTATTTTGTTTGTTGAATAGGTCAATTTGAAGGAATTCTGAGGCACTCTGCCTGGCGACAAATTGAAATGCGTCGTTGATGCGTCGGCAGACACACTGCATGATCGTTCCTGGAGTATATTCTCACGCTCCAGGTCAATGCTCAACCTTGCAATCTACACCTTGTTGCCCTTGAACAGACCCAATCATGAGCCCTCAACAACCCGAAATTTGAATATTCGAACCTTCAGTTTAGCCTTATATCGAGGTGAAACAATCAAAAGGGACATTAAAGAGCTAACACCAAGAACTACTGAGGTCGCGCGTTGGTCGCGCGAGGTTGCCATGCACAGCACCGTAACTTGATTACCAGATGGTTATCACCCGCTGCTCTGTATTGACTTGGGTAAAGGGCCGCTGCCAAAGCGGCACGGCACACGAGTCTTTCCATCTTGTTTTCTTTGAGCTTGGGGTGCGACCATCAGACGATAACCGTAAAACGCCCTAGAGAGAGTCAGCCCTGCAGTGACATTAAATTACTGTGCTGGATATGGGGTTGGAAATCTTGAAACGGTTTCCGTTTTGATTCAAGTTTCGAGTACATACATATATTTGAGTCAGATAGAGTCTGATTGGTGTAACATTCGCACCCCGGCAGTCCCCGCCTCAACACTCCGCCATCTGAGTCGCTACCTCCATCTATAGTACCCGTAATTCTTGATATTCCTTATCTCTACTCACCTCGATCCCTTAGCTCAACCACAGCTTTAGTATCCCCATAAGTAGGACTCATATTGTGCTAGTATTACTTAAGGTACTTGCGGAATAGTATAAATACTCGAGTATTTGTACCTAGGTACCCCAGTGAAATTTCAGTACTTGATGCAACATATGTTGCTTCCTTAATGTGTGCTGTGCTGTGTTGTGTTGTCATAAAAACACGACAAGAGGTCCCAGCTGTCGCAATTGGTCATTACTGGCTGTTCAAATGAAAGATAGTATGGGCTCCTATCTGATGTAAGGTTGTTGTGGAACAGATATTCTATTCTATTTAATTTAATTGCTTTATAAGTTGATTATTGAGCAATTCATTGCCATGCTGTCCAGTGGAAAACCGTGCAAAGCCATAGAATTTATCGTGGCGCAGAGCCAGTCTGAGTATACTGCTGTGCAAGGTCCCCTTGCTTTCACGGCAGCGGGCCGTTTTGCATTTTCAGATTGCCCATATGCTATTGATTTAACTCTTTTTTGATGAGATAGAGTCTCGCATGCAGTGCTCAACATCAGCATTCAATTACCGTTTGAATACATCTATGCAGCTGTTGGCCTGGGTGTGCAGTCAGATATCTGCTCATATCACATCAGTCTATCATCAAGGGCAGACATGAATAAGGCTCGAAAATCAAGTGACTCAGTCTGACCCAGTCTGACTGTCTGGCGGAACAAATCCGAAGCTCAGTCGAGGTAAAATACCTTTGTTTATATTGATTAATATGAAACAAAATGGTGCTTTGTATAGGGTAGAATAGTGTGCTATGCAGGCCTACGTGTGCAGGAAGCAGAACTGGGAAGTGATGTCATGATATCATATCTTGCGAACCGAGGCAAGACCGGCAACTTTCTAAATGGATACCGGGCAAGGCTTTTCAGGGTTTTTGGACAGTTCTCCCTAAGAACTCCCTTTACTCCGTAAAGACTCGTAACTGGAGAGTTGCATCTTGCCAGGAGAAATATACTTCGTGTAGACTCCACCATCCCTCTCTCGTCCTATGGTGAGATCATCCGTTTGCTTAATTGCATTGATGGTGCTGATAGAGCCTGGATGCCCAGTCATAGTCAACGACCTTAATAGCCTTTTGAAATTGTTAGTTCCCCACCTTGACGGCCATGCAATCTTTCAGAGGAAGCATTTATTCTGTCTACATATTCTCCCTTGCATTCCTTCTTCATGCACCGAGTCACGCCCTTGGCGACATCCTCGATTCGTTGCTATCTTCTCGACAAGCGAGGGGTAACTGTCTCCTCGCCTTGCCTGGTATGCCAGGAGGATTGACAGAACGAAGGACAATGGATTTCTCAACTGTGAATGCAGGAGATGACGCTGCTGCATCCCTCCGGTGCGTTCCATGATAATACGTTGTGTGGTAACCGATTGACTTTTCAACTTAGATCATACGGTTTAGGTGTCAGCAATTACCCAGTCCCTAGTCGCCCAGTCACGCGTGATTTCCGACGAGAAAACGTCAAGCTTGGGCAGGGTACATTGGACCTACACGTTAACGCGTATTCGGAGACGGATGGGACGGTGTACAGTGCAGAAGTACTCACCGAGGATACATTCAAGTATGCCTCTGTCCGAACTGTGCTAAAGTCAAGCCGGACTCCTGGAGTTGTCCAGGGGAACTTCTTCTTCCGTATGTATATCGATGTGCTCAGTGCTCCTTCTGGACTGACCAACACCTCTGCAGTAAATGATAACCAGGAAATCGATTTGGAAATTTTGACTAGCACAATCACCACCTCAACGCCATGTGTACCTGCAGGTATATGGGCTGTAAATCAGGTCGGCGTCATATATATCTTTTGTGCGAGACTTCAATTGACCATCCTGTTGTACAGCCCCTTGTTGCCGGGCAAACCTCTACTTCCCAGCCGATCCTGCTTTCGTTTGATCCTGCTGACGACTTCCATGGTATGATGCCTTTTTTGTAACTACGTCATCGAGCCTACTAACATTGTGCCCCAAATCATTTCAGAATATCGTGTAGATGTAAGTTCCATGCCTTAGATGGTATGCAATACTGTAACGCCAGCACCGCCTGAGTGGAGCTCGAATGCGACGACATTTTACATTGACGGGGAGCTACGAGCAACCCTCACTACCAATGTGTGTTCCTGTATTGTTCTCTCGACACCCTGACTGATTTTTTGCGAATACCAGATACCAACAGAAGCAGGCAGATGGATATGGAATGCCTGGAGCAGTGGCGACCCATGCTGGTCTAATGGCCCCCTCAAGCAGACTCTGTCACCCAGATTCGCTCAATAGACATCTTCACAGGCTATTCGGACAGTGTTACGTCGTGTCCAGTAAGGCGATTAATCACTCATTTTATAGTTTGTCATACTGAGGTTGAATCGCAGGGAACACCAGCCGCGACGACACCAAGAACTGCAACAATATCGCCGGTTTCAAGAACATCTACACCCTCCAGCGCATTATCGCAGACGCCTTCCACCGCCTTCCCTACCCCCAGTTCTCCACAGGGAGATAATTCACTACGGACCACACCAGGCTCTGACACCACTCAGCTGCCGTCTGGCGGCGCACTAAGCACGACGTGAGTTTAGTTTTCGCCGGGATTTACAGCATTATCTCATCCATTTTCCGATACAGTGCTTCGAACTCGTTATTACTTCTTTCAATTTCATTACTCGCATTGATGTTCCCCCTATGATACCCAAGCGCTTCTTGTTTTGTCTCAGCAATTGCTAATTTAACCACCCGTACTTATTCCCCAAGCCAGGTGGACGATGCTTTCAGCTTGCAAGTAATGTGACGCTTTGCCACTTTGGTTGAGCAGCTGACCTCACTGTCAAGTATGCCACCATACCGACTGCATGTCAAGTCCACTTCCTTCTCATGCTGGCATTTTATTTGCTGTGTTGTGTTGTCTATTCGTGCGAGAGGTACACTTTTGCAGCACCATCGGGATGGGCACAGTATCGTTATGACTTTCTAATAATAAATAACCTGATAAGCAATCTCCGTGAACCCCGACGAATGTCACCGTGTGTACTTTCTGTTGGTCATGCAGCCAACTGCCTGTGCTGCGCTTCCAATATGGCACACCCAGTGTTGGATGTCTCTGATGGCGATGGAAAAGCCACAGAGAACCTTCAATTGCTACGAGAGCTGACTGGCGCGTCATCAATAACTTCAAAAGATGTCGATGATGTGTATAAGGAAATCAAGGTCACAGGCGACGTTTCAGTTGAGCGTGTTCCAGATGACGATGACGGCGCCGCGAATTATGACAGCTACACAATCCTGTGCGCGTTCTCTTTAATTGATCCTCAGCGCATCTTTCTGACTGCTTTCTTTCAGGCTTCTGGGATCTACAGGAGTAGGGAAGAGCAATGTAAGCCCTGTCTTCTTTCCGACATACTCGTACTAATACATTAGGGAATCAACTCCCTAGTTCATTGAATGCCTGTCTGGTGACGAATCTCTAGACATCTCGAAAGATCAGTTGGAAAGCGTAACAAGAGACATTACGACATACCGTGTGGTCAACGTAGAGGATGTCGATGATGAGGGTCACATATACTTGATCGACACACCTGGCTTCGCAGATCGAAAAATATCTGAAATGAAGATCCTCAAAATGGTACAAGCGTGGCTAGCTGACCGGTATGTTACATGCTTTCTAAATGAACCGTCAAAATGAAATGTTTTGTAGAGAGAAATCAGGCTTCGACCGAGTCCTGTACTTCGACAGGATTACAGATACCAGGATGTCAGGGAGCAAGGGACGAAATCTTGACCTGTTCAAGGCATTGACCAGTGAGAACACCGCGGAAAATATCACTGTCGTAACTACGATGTGGGATCTGCTTTGGAATGAAGGACAGAAAATTAAGGCTGAAAAACGTTACCAACAGTTGCAAGATCAGCATTGGAAGGTAAGTGGCTTTCGCCCGTTTGGCTACACGCCCATCTTCCGAGAGCATTCTAACATGTCGGATAGGAGTTCATAGACCAAGGAGCTCGCATCGTGAAGTTTGCCAATTCCAAATCCTCAGCTTTGGGTATTCTGGACAATTCTATGGCGACATGGTCTTATACCGCATCGAACTTCGAGAGGAACGCACACAGAAAAAGCTTACGCACAGCACCCTATGCGACCCCCCTTTACAAAAACCTTCTCGATCGAGTTTCACAACTCCAAAGCAGCCTGCAGTATATCGAGCAGGATCTGATCCAGCCTTCAACCCAGAAAAATGCGATCCTTAGGGATATATTCTTGCAGGACAAGGCAGAGGTAGAGGGAGACCTTCGAGGTGCATTAAGGGAAGTGGAGGACTTTGGCCCACCGCCACCTGGTTTTGTAGCAGATGTCGAACACCTGAACATAGAGGGGACGTCCAGCTTTGTTTCATTCCATTACCTGTTTCCTGAATCCCAACCTGAATCCCAACCCCCAATCAGCACCCGCAGAAGCAAGCTACGAACAATGTACGACAAAACGAGGCAGAAGGCGAACTACCTGTTTCGTTTCAAATCCCGCAACAAAGGTTAAATCATCCCGACATTCTCTCTATTTGTATACACTGCAATATTTCGTAGATGAATTTATCACAATTAATTGTGGCTTTAGTCCTGAGTATGGTTTGAGTTGAGAGGACATACTGTTATTCATGAATTCAAGGGAATTGCCTTCTTGACCAACATGACGTGTGTGGGAATTCCCCACATGGAGGCGATTCGAACTTCAAGATGGACGACTTGTTGACCAGAACTCTGACCTACCCGGACTGCCAACAGCGCCTCGATGTATTGACAGCCTCAAGGCAGACCTAAACCTGCAAAATACTTTATTCCTACACCCCTTTGCTATTGTTTTCACTGGATCATGTTCTCTGAGGCAATCGTAGGCCCTCATGGTGCACCAATAAAGATATCGATGATTTATCACACATACAAGTTGTGATTGACGCTTATTGCGAGCACCAATCCTAATTGAGTATTTCAGTTTATTGTTTGCCAGGCAACTAAAGGTACAGCTGTCAAGCTTTCTTCAGGCCGTTTCTCGTAGCTACAGGGTCTTTTACGATGCATCATCTGCCGCCCGCAAGGTCGACAGATTGATGCATTATTGGGACAGTCACTTATCCTCTTACAAACTCGAGAGTTTCACGACAATAATGGAAACACTCATCTTTGGCTATGAAAGTATTGTTGATGCTTGTAGGGTTTATAGCGAGGTAAAAACATCGCTAGAAACGGTGAGCAGGCTATATCCCATTTTGCGGGGCTAACACGAAGCATTTTTAGATGTTCGGGCCAGCTATACGCGACCTTGGCGCGACTACTTTGTAAATCTCGTCCGCGAAGAATGACACCGAAAACCATGAGCATAGATATTATTTGCGTTGCCCGTATTTCTGATACATGAGGGAAGCGATTATCGGCTACGTTTCTGTTCAAGCTCTGTCTTCCAACATCTATCCTTGTTTGGATGAGTGCATACGTTTGGCCAACTCATTCATACCCTGGTTTTCCAAATTTGGTTCACTACTAGAAACGAAAAATATTGATTTATCCCAGGACTCACACCAAAGAGTTGTTCATCTCTGGATCGACACCGCAAGCACCTTCCGTGTGCAAGGTGAAAATGTAATCCTATCCTTTTTGCTCTGTCCTGGCAGTTCCGTTAATTCGCCTTTTTATCAACCCTCCGCCGTCTTAAACAGGAACACAAGGGTTTACTTCCAGCAGGTTCAAGTTTTCCAGCTGTAACGCACGACCTGATAGAGGATATGAACGTCCGACGCCCGCATGTTGAAGTGCCAACCCCCAAGGTTCGTGTACCATCTGATGATGAACAAGGGCACGCGGGCTATGCAACAAAGTATCATAGGTTTTATGGCCGCTCCAATCCTAAGTGGATTGAAAACAAATTTTATCATGCAAGTTTGACCCTCGTCACCAAAGAGCCACCAAACATGTCCAACTGTCTGTTCGCCATCGCTCTCGCATCTCCTGCGGCTCGCGGTCTACTTTCAAATTAAATATCATTCAAGACACGAGGAAGACGAGGCTTCACCTATTCGGATTATGGAGACTCTACCAAGGAATGCTGACGAGCTTGTTGAACGTGGATTTCGTTTCAGAGTGCGAAGTAAGCCAACCATCAGCATCTCCTCTTTTTCACCAGATGTCGTAGAATGGCGATTTGGACGAAAGTGGGCTCAATTATTTTCGAAGTACGGACTACCGAGAGACTTCGACCTTGAGTTGAAGCTCGAACACACGGTGCATATCGTCTTTGACGTTGAACAGATTGTAACGCATCGCAAATGGCTTCAGCCACAAGTCCATGCTTACTCGTCGGACTTCCGCGCCATCATCCCCGGACCAGATTCAGCGCAACCTGACTACACTGAAGAATTCACAATTATAATGACACTCATTTAATTCTTCCTAGCCAACATACCCAACAGGGGTTCTAATTAGATTTGACCTTAAATCAAAGCCATCCGTTCGCCATCCCTAATTTTTTCGAACTACTTACTTCGAATAGATTACCGAATCGATAAGTTCGAGCAAAGTTCGAGTTGTTATCTGTTGTCGTCGAGGCCTCTCAAATGCTTTGCTTTAATGCATGTACAACTGGCCTCTTGCGTCCTCGCATCTTCATATGTTACTAAAAAAGAGGGGACTCCAGTAACGAAGCCAGTTCTGCTTATCTGCTCCAGCCACTATAGTCCTGAGCAGTTGTATTGAATAGGAGCACATAAGGACTGATGCTCGAAACCAGATACGTAGATATTACACAGATTTGATATGATTTGTAAATACACTTGATCCAGCGCCGCCCCTCTGCGAATATTCTCGACATTCGAAAACCCCTTTATAACAGAATAGAAATCAGCTTCGATGCCAAATGAAACGCAAAATGGTGAAAAAGGCGCTTACCCTATCCAATAATGATGTCGCAGTTGATGTTCTGCGTGCCAGAACCTGCGCAGTTGACAGAAACGGAACGACCCTGGCTGTTCTTGACGCTGTATTGCGTGAGCACCTTCTCGCGCTGTGCTGCGCTTGCCGTTCCTGCCTTGTAGTAATCGGGGTGGAGGGCAACACCAGTTTGGGTGTTGCTCAAGTTGGGCTGGATGTCGATCCATGATTTGTAGTTGTGGACTCCGAGAGCGATGAGGAAGGCTTCGCTATCGGAGGCAAGGCGGAGCGTGCCAGAGGTACCACTGCCGCCCAAGGTGAGAACATGCACATCATTCGATTTGTTCCATTTCGCTCCGTTGGCGAAGTACCAGGCAGTACTCTCAACAGCACTGAAGAAGGCGTTGGGGTTGGTCTGGTAGACACGGGCGGTGATTTGGTATGACATGGTAACAAGTGAGTCTGTAGACTGAATCCAATTGCTGTTAGTTTGAGTGTGGTAGTAGATGTGTGAGAGAGGACTTACTTCTGAAGGAGGTTGCTTCGAGTCTGTTGAGTTAGGTATTTCGTTCGTGCTTTTATATATTTCGTGCTGCTCATTTCTATCTCTTTTGGGATGAATATGACCCGATTCTCGATACGGCTTCTTGCATCAGCGTGGAATTGCGGCGCTAGTTTACGATATCACTAGTGCTCTTTCTAGGTCGTTCACTTATCTAAATCTATGCCTTCAAAGCTCGGATCATACTGCTGCACATTTTTGTAACAGCTATTCAACTAGCTTTGCTCTTTGGTCACATATTCTCACTCCGGGACTCGAATTAAGAACGAAAGATATGGCAAGTTGGGCCACCCAATAGACCACCCATAGCACTGATCAGCCATAGAGAGAGAACATCAGGCCTTCCGAGTCTGCAGAAAGCAATGTCGAGTTTTGATCAGTGCTCAAGCAAGTTTTGGTCAAGCTCAAATTCATTACTTGTTTCTAATGGTATATGTAATTTCGCTTCTTTACATTTCAATTCAGTTGGTAGCACAGCTTGTTACCTTTGATTCCTTACTCCGACAATTGACTGACAGTGACAATTCTGCTTCCGACTTTTCAATGCTTCGATTCACGCTGTAGACCCACATGCAGTTCGGCTTTCCCTTTTGCGAACAACTCTGCATCAGTTGTTGCCACTATGGTACCAAATGTCCAGGACAGCATATAAGCTGACCACTCATCTTACATGGCCCTCTGAATGAGCAGATTGCAAAGATATACAGCTAATTACAAAATGATAGGTCACCCCAGACATTCACAATTGTGACCTACGTTGATGGCTGATGCATATCACCCTGGCTTTCGAATGCCCCGTCACTCATTACATGTGGTGATTCCTCCCAAAACTTCATAAGATTGTAGAGAAGTGTCGGTTTATGGTATGGGAAACATTTTTTGTTATAAATGAGGGCAGCGAACCATTGTAAACGGCTGCGTCAGGTGCTTGGTACACTAGGGTGGAAATCGCGTCAAATTTGAATTGGATCTAGCTAGTTTTCGAGGTCCGAATGTCACTATATAGGAGCGTAACGTCTATCGTTTTGCACTTAGCAGTAAACAGATGTCCAAAATACCCTCATCAAAAGTAAGTGTACATTCACCAACCACGAGCTCTGAACAAAGGGATGTAAACGAATTACAGGGTACCAATCGGATCAGAACCTGTTACAATTGGGTCACTGAATAGTGAACAGTGAAATAATTTGCAAATCCCAGACTGTTCCCAAAGAAGCTGTTGGAGCGAATAATAAGCGCCGCGTTTCCACGCCATATCAAGAACTGACATTTGACATCGACTCGATAATGTCCCACCAAGTACAAATGTAAAAGTAATGCCTCGAGGTCCGAACACAGCTCCGAGTAATACAGGCTGGAGCAACATGTCAATCGCTGAGCCGTTCTCATTTGAATTTTCCATGCTTTGTGGTGGTATGTAAGGAATCAAGGGTAACAAGCTGTGCTACCAACTGAATTGAAATATAAAGAAGCGAAGTTACGTATACCATTAGAAACGAGTAATAGATTTGAGCTTAACCAAAACTTGCTCAAGCGCTGATCAAAACTCGACATTGCTTTCTGCAGACTCGGAAGGCCTGATGTTCTCTCTCTATGGCTGATCAGTGCTATGGGTGGTCTATTGGGTGGCCCAACTTGCCATATCTTTCGTTCTTAATTCGAGTCCCGGAGTGAGAATATGTGACCAAAGAGCAAAGCTAGTTGAATAGCTGTTACAAAAATGTGCAGCAGTATGATCCGAGCTTTGAAGGCATAGATTTAGATAAGTGAACGACCTAGAAAGAGCACTAGTGATATCGTAAACTAGCGCCGCAATTCCACGCTGATGCAAGAAGCCGTATCGAGAATCGGGTCATATTCATCCCAAAAGAGATAGAAATGAGCAGCACGAAATATATAAAAGCACGAACGAAATACCTAACTCAACAGACTCGAAGCAACCTCCTTCAGAAGTAAGTCCTCTCTCACACATCTACTACCACACTCAAACTAACAGCAATTGGATTCAGTCTACAGACTCACTTGTTACCATGTCATACCAAATCACCGCCCGTGTCTACCAGACCAACCCCAACGCCTTCTTCAGTGCTGTTGAGAGTACTGCCTGGTACTTCGCCAACGGAGCGAAATGGAACAAATCGAATGATGTGCATGTTCTCACCTTGGGCGGCAGTGGTACCTCTGGCACGCTCCGCCTTGCCTCCGATAGCGAAGCCTTCCTCATCGCTCTCGGAGTCCACAACTACAAATCATGGATCGACATCCAGCCCAACTTGAGCAACACCCAAACTGGTGTTGCCCTCCACCCCGATTACTACAAGGCAGGAACGGCAAGCGCAGCACAGCGCGAGAAGGTGCTCACGCAATACAGCGTCAAGAACAGCCAGGGTCGTTCCGTTTCTGTCAACTGCGCAGGTTCTGGCACGCAGAACATCAACTGCGACATCATTATTGGATAGGGTAAGCGCCTTTTTCACCATTTTGCGTTTCATTTGGCATCGAAGCTGATTTCTATTCTGTTATAAAGGGGTTTTCGAATGTCGAGAATATTCGCAGAGGGGCGGCGCTGGATCAAGTGTATTTACAAATCATATCAAATCTGTGTAATATCTACGTATCTGGTTTCGAGCATCAGTCCTTATGTGCTCCTATTCAATACAACTGCTCAGGTCTATAGTGGCTGGAGCAGATAAGCAGAACTGGCTTCGTTACCGAAGCTCCCTCCCGTTTAGTGACATCACAAGAAGATACACCAGAGCGAATAAAGCGAAAAATGTCCTTCGTAGTAACGTTCGAAACTTGAACCTTGGACGGTCACCAGCTCTGTCGTAATGTCAGGAGGGACAGTCTTCTGGATATCATGCAAGGCCGTACACTGGGAGATTATTAGGCGACGGAACCCCTTTGCAAAGACAGCCCCAATCGAGTTCCACGATTGCTGAGTACTCCTACGGATTTGAGCCTCGAAATCAGCCTGAACACTCACCACTGTATAAATCTCTTCCTCCGACGGGTCGTGCAACCTGACCATTGCCATGAGCTCCAAGGCCTCAACGCCCTTTCGAAGAGCTCCGTTCTCTGTTACAGTCCACGGAGCATCTTTCTGCAGCGCCATTTTCTGCATGGGGACTATGCGATGGAACAAGAGATTGCGGGAAACGGTCAGCTCAATGGCCTTCTTCTGGATGCTGTCGATGGTAAACCCGGACTGATAAGCCTGAGTGTCTTTGACTGTGTACTTGATGTCCGTCGTGTCCGCCTTTGTATTGGGGGGATATGATGCCTCCAGAGAGAGAGCGTCAGCCTGGGCACTGTATCCAGGTACGTATGAGAAGCTCCAGTTGACATCAACACGGGTGCACCGGCAGGGTAAGTTTCTTGTGGGCGGTTTGAAGCTGTGTTGGTCGCATTTCGATTTTGCAGGTGGCGGACCAAACTGCGCGAGCGAAGAGATTGCGACCTAAGTTGCTGGACCTCGAGAATGTTAGCGGTGACTGCAGCTTTCATAAAATCCATAGGCCAGTCGGGGAAGAGACAGGGCAACGTAAGGAGTCCCCCATGTCGCCGGCTCCATCCATGAGCTCTTTAACTTGCGCTCGGTTACTCTTGAAGTAATTTGGGTGGCCCACAATAGAGGGGTGAATCTAAAAGTATGGGAAAAGACAATAAAACGTTAGACAATGAGTCAATGACTATTGACTCGGACAACGTACACTGTGTATGTACTCAGACACGTGATCCCTGATCTTGTGTGTTGTGAGAATTATATACGAAATGGTGCTCTGTTGCTTGGAGCTAGCCTTCTGAAGAGAGCTGTTAAATTTGGTATATCGCGACATAATGACATTCCACTAGGCCAAATGTTCTCGAACTGAGTTGCGAAGGATTGCCGAAAAAAAAACAACTATCCACACATCAGACTCGGAATAGGCTGCGGCTGTCCAGATTCTCAAAGGAGTGTCCTGGGAGAGAAGTTTGGCTGAATGTTCAGTCCGTCAGATTGATGTACTGCGAGGAAAACTGTAACGCTTACCCTTGAACGCCTCCCTAGCCTTGGGACCCACATTATGGCCATGACCTCATAGATAGGATAGTGTCCAGCGTGTGCGCATTGTAGAGTGCAACTGAAAGACCTAAAAAATTCATCAGTATCACGATAAAGCTTGATCATAAAGGCTGATCGCATGAGGGAATTCTTACGTGGGTCAATCTCCCTTCAATAACTTTGAGGCAGTTCAAAAAGGTTTCCACGATCTCACCCGGGCTAGCTACAGAGTTGCTGAAAAGTTTCACTTTGTATGTATGATGTGCATCTGGGATGTTGTAGTAGAGCAAAGCAGCATCTAAGAAGTCATGCGAAATACTTGAAGGTGACTGGCCGTGCCTCTATAATCTTGCGAACATTGCCACCTCAATGCCTCTATGCTATTTAACAGAGCATATATTCAGTAAGGGTTATGAGCACATTTGTGAGCAGGGGAGATATACGTACAAATGTTTGTTTCGGAGCGAAGGAACTATAGCATTCAACGTTGCAGCAAACATTTTTTGAGTGGTATGTGTATCGTACGCAAGATTTCGCGACCTAGCTTCCATGGTACGCACGTAGCGCTCCATCTCATCAAAGGGTCTCGTTTGGGACATGTAGTATGATATTGGGGTTGGTATCCTTATTACAGAGCAAGTTGAAGTGAGAATTGGAGTGGGTCACAGCGTTGATGATACTTCATATAAGTCATTCGTCTGGCCTAAATGGCATCGATTCTAACGAATCGAAACATTATCTATTCTGAATTTGCATGTCAGAATCGATGTATCGGATATCAGACTGTTAGGAAATGCCAGTGGAATCCATGAGTCAGCTAGATATGGATGTAGTAAAAAAAGGCCCGGATTCAGAATTGGCCTCAAGACCGTTCAGCAGAACCGCCAGCGTGGGAAGTTTCTACAACAGGCGCCTGGTGCTTCGAGGTGTTGGACGGTTGGACCTCGCACCTTTACTTACAAACGGTGGATATTTCGCAAGTTATGTGTTTGATTGCCAGCACCAACTCTAATCGAATTATCCCAGTTCGTCTTTCACCAGTGAGCAGAAGACACAGCTTTCGTCCCTTATTCAGGCTGTTTCTTGCAGCTACGGGGCATTTTATTATGCATCAACTGTCGCCGTCGATGTTGACACACTGATGCGATATTTGAATAGTGGTTTGTCCTCTCAAAGCCTCCAGAACCTTGCAGTAATAATGAAAACACTCGTCTTTGGCTACGAAAATATTGTGGAATCCCGTAAGATCTATGGAGAGGTGAAAACGGCGCTAGACACAGTGAGTACACCAAATCACCTATCCCCTGGCCAATATAAAGCATTTTTCAGCTGTTTGCGCCACTGTTACAAAATCTTAGTTCGACAACTTTGTAAGTCTCGTCATCCAAAAACTGTATGCCCCAATATTATTATTTTGTGCCACCTTTGTTTCCTAATACAGTGGAGAAGCGACGGTCAGCTATGTTTCTGTTCAAACTCTGGCTTCGAATATTTTTCGTAGCTTAGAGGAGTGCGTGCTGACGTCCGACTTATTCACAACCTGGTTTCCTACATTTCGTTCATTATTGGAAACGGAGGGTGTTGATTTATCCCAGGAGGTCCAGAAAACAAATGTCCGTTGCTGGATTAACGCTACAGGCACTTTTCATGATCGTGGAAAAAATGTAACCTTCTCCTTCTTCTCTATTGACAATCCCGTTAACATATCCGTTGGTACATCACAGCTTCGTCGTATTGAACAACAGCACAAGGGCACCTTTCCCGAAGGCTCGAGTTTGGAAGTTGTAACGCGCGATTTGATAAAGGATATGAACGCCCGACGCCCGCATATTCAAGTGCCAAGCCCGAAGGTTCATATACCGTGTGATGATGAACGACGGGACGGTGGCTACGCATGGAAGCAACATCCATTTTATCGCCTCCCAAATCACGAGTGGATTGAAATGAATGCTATCTTGCTAATCTGAGCCTCGTCACCGAAAAGACACCAAACATATCCTAATGTGTGTTCGCCATTGGTCTCACCTCCCCTGCGTCTCTCCAGCTTCACCATCCGAGTTGAATACATCCCAGACATGACGAAGACAGGTCGTCACCCATCCACATTATGGAGACCCTAACAAGGAACGGCGATGGGCTTGTTGAACATGGTTTTGGTTTGAAAGTGAGGAGTCAGTCAACCATCAACATCTCCTTACCTGCGCCAGATGTCGTGGCATGGCGATTTGGACGAAAATGGTCTCACTTATTCTCGAGTTATGGACTACCGAGGGACTTCGACCTTGAGCTGAAGCTCGAACACACAGTGGATATCGCCTTGGACATTGAACTGATTGTAATGCACCGCGACTGGCTTCAGCGACAAGTCCAAGGTTCCTCGTCCGATTTCCCCGTCATCATACCCGGACCAGATTCACCGTAACCTGATTGCACTGAGCGATTCACAGTGACAATGACACCCATTTAAATCTTCTTATTAGGCAAAAGGAATGCACATTAGAATTTATTCTGAATCGATGTTGTTCCACTACCTAATTCTCACCTTGAGTTTGTCTGGATTTTTACAATTTCTTGGTCATCTCCGCGATGGTCGACTAAAAATGACAAACAGATATTGGTCCCACTAACACGTGTGCTTGATTAGGACAAAGCTTGTGTCGAGCGAGCCAATGGCCTCTAACGGTTCACTCAACATATAACACCATTCAACGTCATGCCTGACTCAACAGGCTCTTCATACGAGTCCACCGATGATGCAGCATCTCAAGAAAGCACAGACCCGTCGACCTCAAAAAAGCAGTACAAAACAATTGAGATTTCAGGTCATGTATGCATGAAATATGTGGCGGACGATGACGAAGGTCTCAACGATACCGATAGCTGCGTAATTCTGTGTGGTGTTTCATCATCTTACATCCAGAAATCGAGCTGATTCTAATGAATTAGACTCATGGGTCCTACAGGAGTAGGAAAGAGCAATGTGAGCTTTTAGATACCCTAATTTAGCCGAGAGGAATGTTAAATAAATTTCATAACTTATAGTTCATTGAGAGGCTTCCCGGTGGTAATTCCTTAGGCATATCCAAGGATCAACTGGAAGGTGTTACCCAACAAATTGTCTCGTATCATCTTGATGGCCTGGAGGATGTCAACTTTGAGGGAAACATCTACATTGTCGACACGCCTGGCTTTGCAGATCGCAAAATATCCGAGATGAAGATAACAAAGATGCTGTATAAGTGGTTGGAAGACCGGTACGCCTGTCGGTTGGGATATGTTCTGAATCTTATCTAGGCATTCAGGAGGAAATCTGCCTTCGACCGTATCCTTTACTTTGACAGAATCACAGACATCAGGATGTCAGGGAGCAAGACACAAAACCTTGACATTTTCAAGACATTAATTGGCGAACAAGCGGCTAAAAATATTGCCGTCGTAACCACTATGTGGGACCTTCTTTGGACTGAAGAGCAGAAAGAGAAAGCCGAGAAACGATATCGGCAGCTTCAAGACGAACATTGGAAGGTTGGGGCCTGATCAATGCATGATCCTTGACCTGAGCTCATTCTATATCCGAACAGAAATTCATCGACGAAGGTACTCGTGTCGTGAAATTCGAAAACACGGAATCGTCCGCCCTGAGCATTGTGGATGATTCTCTGGCAACATGGGCGTATGACGCTTCAAGATTTGAAAGGAACAAATACAAGAGGAATTTCCACCAGGCCCCATTTGTGCCCCCGCTGTACAGGAACCTTCTCCATCGAATCGGACAAATGCAGCTTCGACTGAATTTCATAGAGGAGGATCTCAGAGACCCCTTCACTCAGCGGAATGTAACCCTTAGAAACATACTTTTACAGGATAAAGCGGAGGCAGAAAAGGACCTTAGGGTTGCATTGGATGAAGTGGAAGAATTTGGTGCTCCTCCACCCGGGGTGAGTACCTCGGAGGCCAAAGAGATGCCATCTCTTAGATCAAGCAGTGTGGTGTCCTTTCATTATTTATTTGATACGCCCGAGCCTGGGCCTGAGGTACGCAAAGGCAAGGTGCGGCAGATGGTCGACAAGACAAAACAGAAGGCAAAGAGGCTTATCAAGTTTCAGAAGTAGAGTACAAGTACCAGAACCCTTGTGACCTTGTCGACTTGTAAATAGTAATGGCTCATTCAAGATACTTGAATATGAGCACGTTTGTATAAACATGTTAATCTTGGAATTTATCTTCAGGGCTTACAGTTGAAACGTTGAAGGATGGGTCTTACTTCGCCACTAGGTCCTTGGGAAATCATGGCCTTCGGAGACTTGTCGGAGCTGTAAAAAATGCTATCTATGTACTTAAGTATACATAAGGTCGTGAACCTCCTCCTTCAGTCCACAGATAGCGCCCTGCCGCCACCACTGACTAGCTTTTGGGATACACACAAAAGCAAACGAAAGCGATATATGGGATGTCACAACAAACCCACCTCGCCATCCTTCCAGTTGAGCTGGAGAGGGAGATATTTATTTTAGCATTCGATCCCCTTGATAACGTATCGAACGCTAGGATGATGCTCGTCGCTCAGCGAGTTCGTACATGGTGAGCATTGGGGCTATTTGACTAGGCCAAACTTGCGACTAGCGCCCATCACAGGACTGACAGACGTTTTGCTTCCTGCTACACAGGATTCGTCCACTGATTTACCGGATTATGTATCAATCCACATGCTGCGAGCGAAACTTCTTTCCAGATCTTTACAAGTACCCCAATCTCAAGCTTGAAGACATTGGACCTTTTGCACACCACCTGTACTTATGCGAGGCCTGGGATGAGTTTTATGTTGATGAAAAGACCGTCATCTTCTTCCTCAATAACTGTCCCAATATTCAGAATCTGGTCCTTCAGCTTAATTTAAGCAAAGGCAGGGATTTAATTCAACACATTCAAAGTATGCCCAACCTACGAAAGCTATCTACGTCTTTGCGACTACCACAACTTTCGAAAAACACCCTACTTTCATCTAACATCACAAAACTTACCCATCTCCACCTCATGGAAAAGCCGGATAGCACATGGGCTGTCACCTTTCTTCCTGAAGTTGTCAATCTGACACACTTTGCCTCCGACAACTCGCACGAATGGATAGATTCTGAGGTACAGGATGTTTTGAGAGCTTGCCCTCAATTACTCGCACTTGTTCTATTCGAGCAAGAAATGTATACAGCACATATGGGCATTCTATCTATGCACGAAGAAGATCCCCGAGTCGTGCTTTTTGCAGGGGAATTTTTTCCAGATCCAGACGAGCCGTTTATGTGGGCTGATGGGTTGCGAGATGGGTATGACTTTTGGGATCTTGCAGATCTCTTTGTGACTGCATGGCGCGGTATGTGTTTGCATTTCACTGGCAGTAGCTTGTCCTTCCATCTGATATGTCCCTTGTATTCAAAATGTGCTGCCCCAACAGATGGATACTTTAACACACGATCGCTTCAACAATATAGCTCTGAGGCTATACGTTTCGATTTTGACTGGGAAGCAAATTTGAACGAAAAGGGCAAGGGTTGGTTCGAGACCATTCGCTTTGAGAAATTCCCATTTGTCTCTTTTTTGGGGTACTATAGATAGTGTACATCATATTTATGTAACATACAATTACAAAATATTTTTCCAACATTACCACATTTTTAGATTATATCCTCGAGTCCGCTGCCAAGTTCTAGGACTGCCTCCATCCTCTCCACCAAATCCAAAAGCGTCTGCTCATCCGAACCATGCACAGTTCTCTCTGCGAAGCCTCTAAACGCAGATACCACCGAGCGCCAAATCGTCTCATCAGGTCTCGCCTCACAGACCAGCACCAGTGCGGGCATCCATACCTCCACAACCTCAGGTAACGGCCACCGTCTTCCTCCAATGATCGAGAGGAGAGTCGGGAAGAAGTCCGATTTGAAAAGTTGATCCAGTTGCTCGGTAACCACGACGGAATCAGGCGACGAAGACGATGATTTTGAGGATTTGGAGTCATTACTGATGTCTTTCATGCTCTCGAGTGTCCATGGCGCAACGCTGTACCGTTTGGAGCTTTTCACCATCAGCCTTCGCAGGAATACGCAGAGCGTTCGGATAGCAGCAAACTGGAAGACGCGACTGTCCGTTTCTCCTGTATGGGCTCTTCGAAGGAGGACAGATGCACCGTTGTTCGTAATACAGATTTCAAGGACCTCTGTCCCGCCTCCCTCTAGTAGGTGTTCGAGCAGCTGTAGAGCTCTGATTCCAACGGCTGTATCAGAGCAGCATGAAATGGTCCTAAGGAGTGCTTTCACAAGCTGAGGATGCTGATTCGAAGGGATGCTTGCAGGTGGGTGCAAGATTTGTAGAATCTCACACAACATCGACTCGGAGACCCGAGGAGTACGAAGATGTCCGTCAAGATAGAGCTTACACAGCGCATGACGCGCGCCTCTGCGTACACCCTGCGGAAGCCGCTCAGAACGACGTGTGCTCATGTTGGCGATCTTGACGAATTCCAGTACCACGAATTGAAGCTGAGATGGAGGGACGTCGAATGCGTCTGGGTGTTCAATTAAAATGGAGAGCGCTGGGACGAGTGTTTTATGGTGCGAGTCTGGGGTGACGACCGAATCTTCAGAGTGGAGGAGGTTTTGAAGGCCGTTGTTGTCGCCCGTGGTGAGCACGTAGAGGAGGTTTGATACTGTATCTCGGACAGAGTGGGATACTGGATCAGGCTTGGTGGGTTGCTGTAGCAGTTTGAGTAGTACAGGCACGGCTGTCCTGGCGACGTCCTTGGTCGAAAGCGCGTGAAGCTCCCAGCTTAGTGAGCACTCTAGGAATGTATCCAGAAGCCAGCGTTCCGTCGTCCGGTTCACAGGTAAGACAGAGGAATCTTTGTTGGTAATAGCTGCGAGCTTGTTGACAAGCTCGACCTGCGCCGTCCATGAATCAAGGGAGTCAAAAGCAGCGACACAAGTGACAATAGCGTTGACATGTTGGTTCCCTTCCATGGTCATTAACTTGGTGAGTGGGCCCAAGAGACGTTTTGGTAGCGCCTCGGAGGTACCGCTAGTAAGGCGCATCCACGCCCGGCAATACCTCTCTGCACCTTGGGCGTCTACGATCTGACATTCCTTTTCGAAGGAGGAGTCGTGATGAAAGCAGGAATTCAGCCGATCGAGGACACGCGGAATTGCACCAGCATCTCGGAGGATATCGAATGCAGTAAATGATTGAGGAAGCCCTCCGATGGCTTGAAGACTTGCGACGAGGATGTCATCATGCGAACACTGTCGGAGGAGCCAGACAATCGCATGTGCATCGAGAACGTCGTCTGGATCTTGGGTTTTCGATGCAAGGCTAACACGACTATAACCAAGATTAAAATTAGGCTAATGCGAGATGAACAATATCGATCGCACTTACGCTGGAAGTTGCCTTTCCTCTAAATTTTTCTCTAAATCAGAGATGGAAGAAACAGGTGGTCGACGTTGTTCGATATAAGCTCGTAACTGCCCCGAAATGGGGTGCTGATACGGACATTCGGGGTAAATCAATGAAACCCACATCGAGCCCATGTAGAAGAGATAGGCGAGGGCGACAATGATGAAAGTAGCAAGTGTAATGGCAAGGTCGCCTGACCACAGAAGTACGATGAGTCCGGCGAAGAAAAGAAGCAGGGCGGCGTGGAGAAGGATGGGGAGACTGTTGATGAGGGTAAAAACGTGCCACTTTCGGAGCTGCATGTGTCGACGTTGACGTTGACGGGCCCGGTATCGAGGTGAACCAGAGTAGTTGGGTATCATTTGTAGCCATTGTTTTGCGAGCATGGATATTAGGGCCGCGGAGAGGCTGCATGAAAGAGCTGCGAACCAGAGGCCGTTAACCCATCTAATGTCATTTGAACTGGGTTCGGAGCCGTTCGATAAGTGTAATGCCTGAGTTACGGCCGACATTGCAGAGGTGCTGTTAGCATCAGGTCCAGAAGCAAGAACAAGGAGGACTTGAGAAAGTAAGAGATTAGTGGTATCGGTGGAGTCGGGGAGCATTTGTTGGTAGGATTGGATGATAAAGGTTGTTAACACAGCGGAAAACAGACCGGTCTTTGACATGAATTAGGCTCAGTCAAGAAAGTCACAAATTCAGAACTCACGAAGACTAGCAGCACGTCAATATTCCGATTACAACCCTCCATCAACGCAGCATCCACTTTCGATGACTCTTCGTTGTACAAATGCCAGACCCGGGCATGTTCTTCGGCTTCGAATCCAGGTTCATCATATCCTACATGGTATCGTCGTGTTATGAAAACACGCTTGCATTATTGGCCTTGACAATGTAACGCACGCGTATAGGATTCTGGTTCTAGGACATGCTGAGCGTCACTGAGAAAAGTCTTGGAACAAATCAGCAAAATGTTCCAGAAAACGACAACAGTACCTACATCTGCTTTGGAGAGCTGCCGTGTTGGTAGGGTGCTACGAGACATAATTGAAATGCATGGAAGTTGGTTCCAAATAGCAAGTCCAATATAAAGTGCGGTGCATGAGCATGGATCAATTTGTGGGAATCATGAGAGATGACTCTAACCACATCATCTGGTCACCCCACGACCAGTTTCATCGGGTCGGTCCGAATATAGCATGTCGGGAGCATGAGACCGTATCAGGGTTAGGAACTATGGAAGCACAGATACACAAGGACAATTCAGTACTGCAGTGCCAACGTTGTACTTCTTGATAAATTTCACACTCATTTTCAAAGAAAGCACAGGTGAGTCGGGATGGTTTGGGGCAAGGCTGTGCGCTGTCACGACGAGCAGTCATTGGAAGAGAGACAAAATAGGTAAAATAATTATAGGTATACTAATAACGAGCATCAAAAAGTTCCAAGGTCTGAATTAAAAAAATACAAAATGATCATAACAATAGTCGTGAATGAAGAACCAAGATAGGAAGTATGATGGCAAGATTTAAGCGCAAAGGCCTTCGTTGAGGACAGCGCCGCACCGCCTGCACTTGACATGTCGGTCAAGAAGGCAGAGACCAATCCCTAATGGGAACCAAAATACTGCTGCCAGAATACCTGAGGAGAAGAGATGTTACAGTGATCGCAGCACCTGCGGAACTGTGCTTACCTAGGATACCATAGTTTGTCTCTGTAACGTGTCCTCCAGCCTGAAGACAAACCATTTCAGGATGATTTGGAGGAAGCAAGGAGACAATCTGTTCTCCATTCAAAGGGTTCACATAGTTGTAGACGGTGGGAGCTGGCGTAGGTATTGGTTGCGATGTGTATGATGGTCCAGCTGCTTGTGGGTTAACATAGACCTGCTGGGCTTCTACCGCGTTAACTTTGATGAATGCTGGCTGGTGATGCTGTCCCTGGGGTGAATCTAAGAGCACATTAATCCTCTAATATTCCCTAAATTGGATGAGATCACTTACAGGAACTTCCACTATCTGTCGCAACATCGTATGAAGGCGGGCAGTCCTGAGGTGTCTCTGGTGCAAGGAGAGGTTGTTTCTGTTATTTTCCATTAGAAATAGCGATCCGCTTTGTAAGGTATGGGCTTACCATTGAATCGTCGTGGTTAGAATGAGAGTGCATTGTAGAAGTAAGAGGCAAGCTGTTGATTTTATAAAAACGCTGCGGAGGGAGGCGCAGTTACGGAGTAAGAGTCAGGAAAGCTCTGGTAGATCGACAGCATCAATTAGGGGCCGATGGCTGTGCAAATGATCAGGTCACGTGGATGATAGTCGCGTCTGTTGGATTTTTTTGGACACTGCTAAATTTTGAAAAGGCCTATCTCTATTTCTCACTACCAACATCGATCTCATCCTTCCTCTACAACAACAATTATGGACGTTGATAACGCTTCTTCTTCAGCTGGTCCTAAGGATGCTTTCGATATGACCTCGAAAGACTAGTGCGTACTTTTTTTTCTATCGAGACGCGTGAGGACGCGATCACTAACGCTTCATGTTTTGATTTTCAACAGTTACGCAGATTCATATGCCCACTTTGGTACATTTGAACGATATTTTATTACACTTATATTCTAAGTGCGAAACAATAGGTATTCACGAGGAGATGTTGAAAGATTCCGTTCGAACGGGTTCTTATCGCTCAGCTATTGTCAACAACCCCCATCTTTTCAAGGGCAAGACAGTCCTCGACGTTGGATGCGGAACTGGTATTCTGAGCATGTTTGCCGCAAAAGCTGGCGCTAAGCATGTCGTTGGTGTATGTCGATCTCTTATTTTAGTGATCGTTGAATCCATCTAATCCAAAAGTTCAGATTGACATGTCAAACATCATCGATCAAGCACAAAAGATCATCGAAGCTAATGGCTTCAAGGACAGTCAGTATAGCGCCTGTTATGGTCTTGTTTCTTGTTTTGAAACTTCGTCTAGCTATCACACTCGTCAAGGGTAAACTAGAAGACGTTGAACTACCCATCAAGGAATTCGACATCATCATCTCAGAATGGATGGGTTACTTTCTTCTCTACGAATCCATGCTTGACACCGTCCTCATCGCCCGTGACAAGTACCTGAAGAAGGGAGGTCTTATTTTCCCCGATACCGCAACTCTCTTCCTTGCCGCGATTGAGGATCAGGATTACAAAGAGGAGAAGATCAACTGTATGTGAGCTAACTATTAATTCACTCAACCGCGTATTAATTTAAAACATCAAGTCTGGGAGAACGTTTACGGCTTTGACTACTCGTGCATCAAAGACATCGCCCTGCGCGAGCCTTTGGTCGACACTGTTGAGCTCAAGTCTGTTGTCACCGATCCTTGCTTGATTAAGGTAAGTTTTTACCTTTGCTGCGATTTTATGTTTGTCGTGACGTCAAATTCCATAGCACATCGATCTCCTTACCTGCACCAAGGAGGACCTCACATTCGAGGTGCCTTTTAACCTTACATCAACACGCGACGATTGTGTGTTCCAGTTATTTAGTCTGATCTTACGCAAGAATAACCTTGCTCACCTATTTTACTATAGACATCCACGCCTTCCTCGCCTGGTTCGACATCTCATTCGAATGCACCCACAAAAGAGTTAAATTCTCAACGGGTCCTCATGCTCAATATACCCACTGGAAGTAAGCAGATTTTCCCTTTATGTGCATGTCAGGTCGAGAGCTGATCATCTTCCTTACCAGACAAACTGTATTTTACACCCCCACAACACTTACCGTCAGCAAAGGTGACGAGGTCAGCGGTACCCTGACCTGCGCACCCAACGCCCGCAACAACCGCGACCTCGATATCGAGATTAAGTACAAAGTGAATGACGTAGAAGAGGGCATGCGCTACAAAATGTTTGTGTCCTCTTCTTCCCCACACTCTGACCCATCATCTTTTATTATTATTTGGGGAATATACGCTAATCAGTTGTCAGGTCTTAATTGTACTCCCTTCACCGACACGATGGTTTCGTTGTTGTCATCGTGATGCCCTATCCTCATCTATCTCTTGACACGCACTCATAATCAACTTCGACTCCACAAAACTCGACTCGCAACCAACTCACTCTTCCACTCATCTTACATTTACCCTATTTCGGTCTTGTGTCCTGTACTCCAACCTCACTACATTAAACTCGACAATCTCATGATTCACTACTCTACACGACTCTACATGTGCTTCATCTCCACAACCACATCCTCACCCTTATACTTCCCCCCTACATCTCCATTTTTGTTCATGTTCTTATATCTCGGGTGCATCTGTATACTTATAGGTATTAAAATCTCTGAGCGAAAAAAACGGCGGATTCCGTTAGCGCGTCGAATCCTTCGCATTTTCCAGCTCTTGATGTAATCTAGTCCCAACCCTTTTTTCGCTCTGTGTTGTCACTATTTTTCTACACCTACTTACTTACTCACTGCTTATCCATCCATTGTCCGTTCCTTTTTTGCTTCTTGCAAACAACTTCACCATCCACACCACCAGCCCATACAAATTGTAGATTGTTGTACCCTTTTTGCGCCGGGCATCTGGGCATGTTTGCCCCTCGTTACATTTATCTATGTAGAAAAAATACATCGCGGAGATCATTCAAACCTTGAGAAGAAGGCGCGGAGCTGTTTCAAATTTGCATCATGAATGAAGTAAGGGGATAAAAATAACAGTTAAATATTCAAGAAAGAGGTAGTACAAGTTTTTTTCTCTATGTGGATAGATGTACACAGGGTAGCAAAATGTCGTGTCAATGATGAGATAGATAAGAGTACAAATGGTTAGAGTGGATGATGATGATAGTTGTAGTTTGTGACGATCTAGGATGTAAAGGGTCGTGGCGAGAGCAGGAGAACAAGTTGTAAAAGCAAGAGCAGAAAAACAAGAGCGGGGTGTAGATGATGGTGATAGATACGTGGTTGTGGACACTGAATAACTGTGCAATGAAAACGAGAGAAAGGGTGCGTATACAAGAAAGCAAGAGTCTTGACGTAAGAGGGCATAAACAATAACAATAGGCTGGAAGAGTGTGAAGATGGGTTGTGCAAATTGCAAGGAAAACAAATCAATGCAAGATGTCAAAAAGCCAAGTCTAGCAGCAATGCGTGCAATCGTTGAAGATGTGATAAATAAATGGAAATAGATGAAGCAAGGCGCAAGTTCCTGAAAAGCACAAACCTGGTGTCTTTCTAGCATGCTGCTGCTCCACCAGTGGCCCGAAAAAAACACCAAGATGAAAACGCCACACGATACGGCGGGTGACAAAATATATAGAAAAATGAATGAATGACGCAGGGCTGGCAGGGCGATTCACTGCATCACAGCGCGCGTGATCATTAAACCATCCCAATAAGTCCAGTCCTGAATACATGCCAACCACGGCTCGGGATTCAGCCCTACGGCTAAGCCACGCAGGGATGCGGTGATAACGACCCCTTGCAACGTTTAAACGTTATCAAAGTTCCAACCCTTGGTGCATAATAACACCAGAACACAAGGCAGATGAATTGATGCCGACCGGATAGATGGGATGAAAAAGGCACAAATCGCCAAACGATAATGCTTAACCTCCCTCAAACAGCGGGGAGCGGAAATCAAGCAAGCGAAGTCGGCAGCGTCGATAGCACAACCTCTTTCGTCGCAGATGCTGCTGCGGCACTCGCTACAGCCTTTGCGCTCCCGCTGTTCGCCACGATCCCACACGCTGCAAGCACCGCCAAGAACGTGCAGAAAAGCAGCATTCTGATCTCCTCGCCGGCTGACGATTTCTCGAAAAGTAGCGATCCCAGAGCGCGCAACCCTGTCTTTTGACGAGCAAGGTAACCGGCTGGTCGGAGATCTTTCACATATCGCCATGTATGTGTAGATACGCCCAATTTCCATGGCCATACAAACTTGGACTGTTCAACGGCCTTTAGTGATAACGGTAAACCGTGTGTATCACAAGAGACTTCAAACAAGCCCGAGGCGCATGATGGGAATGGGAGGAAGCCAAAGAAGGGTCTGTAAGGGATGGCGAATGGAAGAGGGACTGGATACACAGGGGGTATGAAGGTAAGTGAAAATGTGTGCAGTCGCGGATTGCTGCTGGCGATGCGTGTGGCACCTTCGGCTAGCGTCTCATCTCCTGGGTATCTGACGATGGTCAGATGCAACGTCCGAAGTTTGGGGAAGCCTCGGATCGTTTTAGCGAAGGTGTCCTGATGATGGATAATATGTGGTCAGTAAATTTCCGAAGAATAATTAAAAAGTAGATGATAGGGATCGCCTATAAGCATGACGGTCAACGCACCAACTGAAACGAGGGTTTGTGACCGCACGTTAGTTCCAGATATCGTAACTTTGGGCAAGATTGGATGAGAGAGCGGAGGAGATTGCCACTGTCGTACATGGAATGAAGGGTAAAGTTGATCATGAGGCTGGTAAGGTTTGGAAGGTCTCTCAGAAGTCCCGTCACGGTCGGTGCAGCTACTTCTCTCGTTTCGACCGCATCCCGAAATGCCACGGACGTAACGGATCGGTGGATATGAGGCAAAGCTTGCAATTGTTGATGTGTGCCCGAAAAGGAGGTCACTTGACTCAGAGATGAAAGTTCGAGAGAGGTAAAATGAACAGGTTGAATGGTATGCCTCGACAAGTTGATTGTCTCAAGGTTTGGGTGCGCGTCTAGGAAGGCGATGAAAGGTCGCTTTTCGCCTGGATTGAGTGACCTTGGGAACCAATCAATGCAAACGTCGCCCAAGTCGAGCTTTCGCAGCCTGGGCCAGCGAGCCTCGGCAAGGATGTGAAGATCGGTGGGTACGGAAGACGAGCCTAGAATGGCAATCTCCTCGAGATTCGGACACTTGTGGATGAGCATGTCCCAGAATCTTTTAAATACAGGGTCGTCCTCTGAAGGGATGCTTGAGCAGCGGAAATAGTACGCAGGGAACATATGCTACATACCGTCTAGAAATAGGTCAATATGATTTTCATAAAACCTAGGCTTCAGATGCAATGTGAATCCATGAAGGTCTGTAAAGTCGAAAATCTACGAGTCGTTGGTGTTAGTTTAGTTGATGGTTGTGAATAGGAGTGTTTTGACATACATGGTTGTTGACCCTGGGCAGGATCGAGCCCAATGACGTGCCTATATATCGCAATTGTGGGCAGCTGGGGAAAAGAGATTAAACCCCTGTGCTTAACGTTGAAAGGAATGCGTATATGCGTACCCAACCCGCAAAGCGAACCACATGTCCTCATAATACGGCAACTCCTCCGAATCCCAATTGAAGCGCACGAGGGCATCCAGGTTCTTGGACGCGGCCAGGGTTCGTACACACGCCGACGCGGTTGCACTATCCAGCAGGGTAAATTTAGGGCTGTTCTTTGGAGTGGGTCTGATTATCAGCTCTCTGACATGTCTTGCAATATCTGATCGCTTTTCCAGCATGGTCAGGGTGCGGCGACATTGTTCCGCCGTCTTCAGAACTACGGTTTCATAGAGAACTGAAGAGACATTTTCAAAAACATAACCAGACTGCGAAATGTGTCAGACCTCTTGTTCATAAAATATGAGCCTGAGACCATGGATACGCACACTTAGACAGAAATTAAGCAGATCCAGACGCGTTTCCAAGAACAAGGCAATTTCGATCAAGAGGTCCCCTGGAGTTCTAGCAAGGGGTGACAACTGCGTCTGCTGGGGAACAATGTCACCAGGACGAGAGGTCAATGCGGAGGACATTGTGGTGGTTGTGGAGAAGAAGACAGTATGGGCATGTATTAGCTGAAACCCTAATGGCCGGAGGTTATAATAAATCGAAAAGTCATTTATTATTTTTCTCCCACACTCCTTTAGCACCTTCTTTTGCTGGCTTGGTCACACTGTGACTTCCACTTATGTTCAATGTCACAAGCCTTTCTCCGCCTTCCCCAATTTTCACTCTAACTGCTCCGGTAACCTCGTCTATCAATTATTTCATGTTTTTAATCATTTTATCGCGCTAATTGTGTCTCTCACTGGTAGAGCCCTCATAAATTTATTGTATTAGCCTCGGAGGATGTCCGGAGTTAGTGCTCACCATTGACCGACATGCTGTGTCTCATGGTTCAACGCACAACTTTAACAAGCATCGACATCTTGGCCACACACTTCTTGGGAAATATCCCTGCATCTCTATGGTACATTTCTCGTGTACAGTGGCCGCTGTGCCATACTTAAATTGGTGCACACCTGTCTCGTTGGCGTTTGAATAGATCCATCAAGATACGCCATGAAGGTGCATGGTCTACTGTCATTAATAGGTCGATACGTTGCCATACACCACACCCGCAGCACAATATGCTCGTTATGACCATTGCTGCTGTATCTTGCCAGTGACGAATCGACTGCAATCGACATCAGCATTCTCTGATTTGATGGACTTGGATATACTGGGGCATCTTTTCTTCTCTGAAATCGTCATCTTCTTTATTTTCGGTCATGCTGTCATGCGATTCAGCACGAGTTTCCTTGTCCATTCCAAGAACCACGATGCATTGAATCACCGGATCACTATTTTTAGCCGCCTCACCGAAGCGGAAACGGACACTGTTTTCTATTCCATAACTGCCTTGATCTCTCACCACAACGGTACGCGACATGTCGACCAACTGCTTCAACGCCTTGCGTACACCGTATTTTTTACACCCTCTACAAACGTTCAACTTTGACGTTCACGGAATGTGTGTATCATTGCATCATGGTTGTCAGCACAAAAGTAGTGTCACTAACTATAAGTCCAAATGGCAAGTGAAGCAAAATAAAAACATGTTCGGTCCGTATATACGAATGGCCGAATGGCCGAATTACACATCCATTTCTGTCTCATGATCATCCCCGACTATCTAGGAGGAGTCCTAGCTCATCAACACAATGGATGAGCAATCACCGAGGATGGCGTCTGGAATAACTGAACTTCCTGTGCTCGTCGTCTCACAAGGCCGCTTAATACTTTGCCCTTTGAGAGCCTGAACTTGGGAAGCTCCTGTGCAGCGACGGTGTTAGGGTCCTCTCCAGCCTTCAACCTCTGGAGGAGTGTCGATTTTTGGAAGGTACCGCAACCAGCATTGAACGCGAACGAGGATAGAGCGCCGAATTGGTTATCATTGAGCTTGACACTGTTTGGGATGAGCTTGTGCAAGCAGTTCACTGCGATCATAGCGTCATTGGCGAGAAGCTGGGAAGCCGTGGACTGGGTCATTGGGATGGGGAAGGTGACTTCTTTGCAGTTTGATTGCTGACACTTGTGGCCGAAGCCGATGGTGAGAAGACCAACAGGGTCTGGTTTGGGGGATGGTACGAAGGACTCGAAGCCTTTGATCAGGTTGACTGTAGCATCGTTGGGCAAGGTCGCAGACGGCGCGCAGGTACCGCTCGAGGAAGACGCAGGGGTACTTGAAGGCTTGGGAGATGATGCACCGGAGCCGTTATTGCTGGAACTGGCAGGTGTTTGGCTGGCAGCGGGTGCAGCACTTGCTGCGCTGCTGCTAGCAGCATCAGAATCGTCCGAATCATCCGATGAGGGAGTCTGGCTTGCGTCAGGCGCGGCACTCGAGGCAGTAGTTGTGGCATCCGAGTCGTCTGAATCGTCTGAATCATCCGAGGAAGGTGCCTGGCTAGCATCTGGAAGGGTACCTGAGGCGGTACTGGTGGCAGCATCCGAATCTGAGTCGTCAGAATTATCGGTTCCGTCAGAGTTGCTGGTGTCTGTGTTATCTGCGGTGCTATCGCTGGGATCTGTATCGTCGTTGGGGCTGTCTGTGTCCGTGTTGTCCCCACTGTCCGTGTTGTCACCGTTGTCTGTGTTGCCGTCATCCCCGCCATCTGTGTTGCTGTCGTCTCCGCTGTCTGTGTTGTCGTCACCAGTGTCATCCCCGCCGTCTACGTTGTCAGAGTTGTCACCAGAATTGTCGTCCCCGGTGCCATCAGAGTCGTCTCCCAGGCCTAAGTCATCGAGGGAGGGGTCGCCGTCGCCTGAGTCCCCAGTACTGTCTGAATCGTCACCCGCGGCGTCGACACCAGTAACATCAGTAAGATTGGTGGAGTTGTCGTCATCTGCGGATGTATCATCACCAGCGGAATCATCTCCACCATCGTCGCCACCATTGTCGTCTCCGGAATCATCAGTGCCAAAGTTGAAGTCGCCATTGTCGCCTGAATCATCCCCACCACTGGTATCGTCTCCGCTAGTATCGACGTCGTCCCCAGAGTTATCGTCACCACCAGAGTTGTCGTCGTCTCCGGTGTCATCGTCACCGGAGTTGTCGTCACCTCCAGAGTCGTCGCCCGAGTCGTCGAATCCGCCGTCATCACCACCAAAGTCGTCGTCGTCTTGTCGAGACTGAACGTTGATGCTGAATTCTGGCTCTCGGCGAGCGATCGAGGTTGGAATGATGGAGCGAAGCCATTTTCTGCCAGTCCAGGAGGCGTCTGATTGGCGCACTTGAACAGAAGCTAATAGGGGTCGAAGGGTATATATAAGACACAATGAGCCTTATGAGTGCCGAAGAGTGCACTTACCGACAGCTCTTTTGGTAGGTCTGGATTCGATAGAAGGGGTCAAGGGCACGGCATGTGCGAGTAATGCTGCGAGAAGCAGAAATTGTACGTGGATAACTGGCCGCATGTTGGAATGCTATTAAGCAGTTTGCTTGTGTGAGGATGTTAAATGAATGTAGATCCTCCTCGAGAGGAAAAAGTATGTATAGAGCAACGAAGGAAAGACCCAAAAAAGAGGGAAAACACAAAACCCAGAGAAAGAGAGAGAGAAAAACAGTCACTAATGAGGATTCGAAGCCATTATTTTCGATGATTTTATACTCCAGTACGAACCCGATGGTAGTTAGTGAGGTCACTTCCTCGGTGAATTACCATGACGGTTGTTGAGCAAGACGACAGTGACTGATTGACTATGGATTGATCGACAGATGGGCGCTGCCAAGTTAAATGACGTTTGTAGGAGTCCGTAAGCTCAAATAGGGATTTTTGCGCATATGCTCAGTCTATAAATACTATTTCAAAGGCACAGGTTTGAAGGGGTTCATTTACCTTGACAGACGTGCGAGAGGAACCTAGCTATCAGCGAGCTCGAGAGTCGAATGTATACGACAAGGTGTTACAGATTTCGAACTAACGCTGGATCCTGCAGGAGGCTTGCGATGCGTGCGAGTAGGTTTCCTCTGCATCCTTCAACTCTTTGTATTTTATGAATAGAATTATCTGCATAAATACGTAACCTGCTACTCTATGATGGATTATCTTAATTCACACTCTTCGAAAGCCTTCGATGGAGTGTTGCAACCCCAGGCAAGGCAAAATGGTTAAAAATAGGAAATTTCCCAGTGTTGATTGTAAGCTGTGCACAGGTCACTATTAAAAAACTGAAAGCTTATGCTCATAGGGGATTTATAAATAAAATTAGTTCTCTGTTTCTCTGAGGCCTGGTTACGGACAGGTGCCATTTACACAATGTTGCAACCATCGAAACCGACTGATGGAAAAGGTGGAGGTATAAATAGAACTCGAAGGACTTGAGATACACAGAAAATTACAGGGCCTAGAGGCATACAAGCTTACCCATGGTACAAGGTGCTGTTCCTGGTGAAAGGGACTTCCACATGGTGCCTCGACCGTGGAGAGTCTCAGCTTGACTCTGACGCTGTGTCCGATGCACTGTCAGTTACCTTCAGGGGTGGTTAATTTTAAAAAAAAATATACCTGTTTGAATATTCCCATAGAGTTATATTCTCTTCTGGGTTATTCCAACATTTTTAGGAATCAAAAGCCCCAACAATGTGCGCTGTACTAAGCTTTTATGGGCGTCTACTTTTGAACCCAGTTCGTCGGACTTTAAAATAGGTCCCAGGAACCACGTGAATTGTACTAGCACCGAAAATCAATGCGACTGGCAACTGTCCATATGGTTTTCAAGCTTCCACCTTCTCCCAATCAATTCATGTCCACCTGGTCTTCTACGATCATATGCTCGACACACAAAATGGATATCCTGAACCTCTTGTTTTCCCTTTGCCAAGCGTTTAAATTCCCTGCTAAACGAAACAAATGACGTTAAATCGGCCGATTCTGCCTTATATGACGAGGAGAGCTGAATGGAAGACCTGCATGGGCCAAATTGCGCCAGGAAGCACGAATTGCTCGAGTTCTGGGGAAGAGCAATTATCTTGTGTAAATGAAGGAAGGCTAGGGAAGACCTGGGTAACAACATCCTGCAGTACTTGTCATGGCTTGACCTGTTCTCCAACCCCCATTGCGCCTAACGAAGCCTACGGTTCGGAGTGGAGTCATGAGGCTCACTCGACGATCTCCCAGCGTCTGGTGTTAATCTCACCTCTAAACTCTCATGCTCTGGGCTTGAACATACGCTCGCTGGTTTAACTCGACCGCGACCATTTCTAATAGCCTGTGAAGTGCAAAGTATGTTCCGAAGGGACAACAGAAGCGCATGGATGCTTTACCAACACAACGACAGATCCTCGTGCAACGTGATAACACCATGTCGGCTAAGCATCGTTGTCCTAGCGTTCCCCCCTATTTCCTCCTTGCAGCCTCTCAATATCCGTTGCAACTTGACGCAATATGCTGACTCGCGTTTTTCCATCTGAAATTCTGCCAGTCAGTGCTTCATCTAGACGCGTCATCCCATGTGGAGAATCGCAAAGGCGGCTTCGGACGAATTCAGTTTGTGTCAATTACATACAACGACAGCGGTTGTGTATAAAAGCATGGAGAGCCTGCACAATGGACCCAAGCTTTTGCCTCGTCCCCCTTTCGCTCTTGGTTCATCATGAGAAACGTCGCGCTCTCAGCGCTTTTCTCGTCCTTGTTGGTAAGCGTTGCGCTTGCCGTTGTCCCTCTTTCAGCAGTCAAAAAGACAACCACCCTCTCTGGCACCGTTCCCAACAAATACATTATTGAAGTTGAGGATCTTGCCAGCATACCCAACTTGAAACGTTCCTTTACTCGTGTTAGTATTTAGTATTTTCTTTTAGTGTTGAAACATTCTCATGCGTGGAATTGTATAGTCACTCGACGCCGTCTATTCTGAAATCGCAGCTCGTGATGTTGCCTTTGAAGTGACCAAGGAGTTCGATGTCGAAGGTTTGTTTGTTGGAGCGTCTCTCGTCTTGAATGTTTGTATTTCACGTTCTACTTTGCAACAATTCGAGTCTGACAATTACCCCAGGATGCTGAAGATGCCGCCGCTATCGCAAACACCCCTGGTATCAAGGCCATCCGACCCCTCCGTATCTTTTCCATCCCCACGTAAGTCTCAAATTCGCGTTTCCGTTATTGTCTACTTATTCACTCAACCGTTTCAGTCTTGCTAAAGACCATGTCATCACTGGCTTGGACGATCCTGAACTCCCTCCCACTCCTTTCTCAACCCACGTCATGACTGGTGTTGACAAGCTTCATCGCGAGGGTATCACGGGAAAGGGTATCAAGATCGGAGTGTACGTTTTTTGGTTCCTTATTTTTATCTCTCCTTTCTGACAGTATTCCAGTATCGACACTGGTATTGACTACACTCATCCCACTCTCGGAGGAGGCATCGGCCCCGGAAAACTCGTTTTCACCGGTTACGATTTTGCTGGAGACGCCTATGACGGTACCAATGAGCCCATTCCCGATGACGATCCTCAGGACTGTAACGGCCACGGAACCCACGTCGCTGGAACTATCGCTGCTCAGGCGGGCAATCCCTATGGCGTGCTTGGTGTTGCTCCTGACGCCCTTTTGTCTGGTTACCGTGTTTTCGGTTGCGATGGCTCCGCTACTGAAGAGAGTAAGCATTTCAAATTGACTTTTTTGCTTAAGATGCTCAGATTTTCTTTCACGCACAGTTATCGTTGATGCTCTCCTCCGTGGGGTCAAGGACGGAAACGATATCCTCACTCTTTCCCTTGGCGGTGCCGATGGCTGGTCTACTTCCTCCAGTGCTGTTGTTGCAAGCCGTATTGCTAACCAAGGAATAATCGTTACCATTGCCGCCGGTAACGACGGTGCTTCTGGATCATGGTACTCCTCTGCCCCAGGAAACGCTGTCGACGTTATCTCTGTTGCCAGTGTCAACAAGTATGTACCTCCCCTACTCTGGAAGATATTGCAACTGTTGACCAAAATTTTAGCATTGTCATTCCTTTGCAAAACGCAACTGTCGTGGGCGCTGATCGTCATCCGGTCACTTACTTCTCTCCCGACCCTTGGCCCGTTCTTGAGACTCTCCCCGTCTACGCTGTTTCCCATGATATCACCGTCTCCAACGATGCTTGCGACCCTCTCCCTGCCAGCACTCCTGATTTGGCCAACTACGTTGTGGTGATCAGGCGCGGAACTTGCCCCTTCGTAAGTGACTTATCCAAGTTGTGGTGGTTTTGCCATTTATTAAATTCGTTCTGCAGACTCAGAAGATCGACAACATCGCTGCTAAGGGCGCAAAGATTGCATTCATCTATGAGTGAGTCCAGTGGATCCAGGTGTTACTTACAATTATTCTGACTCTATATTATAGCAACGGCAGTGGCTTTGGTGGTATCAGCGTTGGAAGCTTCAGAGCCTCTTTGATTCAGGCTGCTGATGGTGAATTCGTGAGTGATCTAAATCCCGATGGCTTGAATTCTTTCTCATACGTTTATGTGAACAGCTCGTCAAGCAAGTCGCTGCTGGCGTCAATGTGTCCATCGCCTTCCCCCAGACTGGTGCATCCTTCAACTACCCTGACCCCGCTGGTGGTTTGATGTCCTCGTTCTCTTCGTACGTGAATTGCCCTCTATTTTCCTATGAATCATTTTCTTATCAACTTGTACACACCTTAGTTATGGCCCATCCAACCAACTTTTGTTCAAGCCTGCCGTCGCTGCTCCCGGTGGAAACATCATGTCCACCATCCCTCTCAACCTTGGAGGCTTCGGAGTCAAGTCTGGAACCTCAATGGCTTGCCCCTTCGTTGCCGGCAGCGCAGCTCTTCTCCTCCAGGCCAAAGGCAAGGGTGTCGCTGCTAGGCATGTTGCCCGTGACCTCTTTGAGACTACTGCCAACAAGATCCAGTCAAGCAAGAACGACGATGCTCCCCTCCAGACTCTCACTCAGGCTGGTGCTGGATTGGTTGATGTGTACAGGGCTCTCCATGCTGAGACTATCATCTCCCCTGGACAATTGGTGTTGAATGATACTGCCAACTTCAAGCCTCTGTGCGTCCTCTGTTTCATTATTCCTTGTTGTTTACTTTTTCTTACTGGTGATGTTCATAGCCAAACCTTCACCGTTCGCAACACTGGCACTGCCGTCAAGAGGTTCAAGCTCACCCACGTCCCCGCTGGAACAGCTCAAACCGTCAAGCCAGGCTCCATCTTCCCCGCTCTCGGCCCTGTGCCTCTCACCTCCGCCCCCGCCGGCGTCACCATCGTCCCCAGCTCTATCACCCTCCGCCCCGGTCAATCCATCACCGTCGCTGCACTCTTCACCTCTCCTAGGGTTGACAAGGCTACTTTCCCTGTCTACAGCGGCTTCATCCAAGTCGACGAGTCCTCGGGTGGGGAGAGGTACCATGTGTCGTACCTCGGCTTGCATGGAAGTTTGAAGGATAAGAAGGTCGTCGATGATACGGATACCTACTTTGGATACAAGCTTCCCACTTTGCTCGATAGCACTGGTTCAGCGCAGACTGCGCCTACCAACTATACTTTCCAGGGCGACGACTACCCCGCTCTCCTCTGGCGCTTGGTGTTCGGTACCCGATCCCTCCAGATTGATGTCGTTGACCCCAACATCAAGTTCACGCCTACGATTGCCCCTCGTGGATTGTTTGGATTGGCTCCAATCTTCACTTTCCCCATCTTCCATCCTTCGAAAGGATCTTCATTCGCGAATGTGAAGATTATGGGCACGCTGTCGTCGCTTTCTTATCTTACCCGCCAGAACGAGGTTAGTATTTTCCCAGTCTACATCATTTGATGAATTGGAATACTGATGCTTTTCTTAATAGAACTCCGGTGGAGGAAACGCATGGAGCGTCCTCGATCTCACTGCTCCCACTTTCGCCAACGGCACCGTCATTCCCAACGGCCAATACAGGTTCCTCCTTCGCGCACTCAAGCCATTCGGAGATCCCTCAAGACAGGAGGATTACGAGTCTTGGTTGAGCCCTATCGTCGGTGTTCAGACTTGATTAGCCAGTACAGTGGTCGATGTAATGGGACAGAGTGAAATCCAAAATTAACTAATTGTTGAGATTGTAACCATTAGATGTAATTTAAATTTATTTTCGTTGATGCTTTGAATTCTGTGAACTGCGTTTTCGAGAAAGAGTAAGACCTCTGGTGAGTTGTTATCATAGGGGTACTTATTTCCATATCAGGGATTTATTTCCGTTTTGGGGTGATCAAAAATTTGTGTGTTCCATGAGTGTTCAAATTCCTGCGTCGTATCCCAAAGATAAGAGAGGATAGTAGTGTTATTATATTACGTATTTTAAGCGAGGGTCTTAGGGAATCCATCTACACCCAAGAGAGAGTCGGATGCCTCCAACTTCCTGGGTCCATCTCCTACCTTGGTGTGAATGAATCCCTTGACAGCTCCGACTTCCCAAGTTGCTGCGACGTCCTTGTTGAATCCTTCAGGGATCGCAGCGTGGACGTTAATATCCTGCACGTTTCCTCCGAACACGTTGAGAAGATCCTTGAATTCACCAGCAGGTTGAGGGAAGTAAGCCAACACGAGCTGGAACACCCTCTTGAGGTCCTTCTCGCGGACATAGATAACAGCATTAGGGCCAGCATCGTAAGTGTACGCAGCAACGTATCCATTCCCAGCTTCCACCGACACCCTGTTTAGCTCGACGATCAACGCGATAATGGCCCTCGACACGTCGTTCATGTAAAAGATAGGAGGCTCCGTGTCCAACGCCACTGCATGGAACTGATTCGAATCCGCCATCGTGATCTGCGCAAAGCTGTCGAAATCCTTCTCTTGAATGGCGCGGATCATATTTTTCATACGCTCGGGGACGACGTGTTTGATGCGGTGTTGGAGGAGGGGACTGGTGGCGACGCTGCGCTGCATGCCGCTGGTGGAGGATGTGCCCTTCTTAGCGGATGAGACGACGCAGATGAGGGCGTGGAGGTCGGGCCAGTGGGTCTCTGGAGCGACTTGTACGGCGAGCGAGTCGGTGCCGTTGGGGGATGTGCCCATCTCCCATGCGACGAATCCGCCGAAGAGGGAGCGGCATGCGGAGCCCGAGCCTTGACGGGAGATGAGGGAGAGCTCGGAGGGGGTTGCGGGAAGTTGGTAGAGAAGTGCGAGGGAGGAGACGAGAGCTGCAAAGCCGGATGCGGAGGAAGCGAGTCCGGCGGCGGTGGGGAAGTTGTTGTATGAAGCGATGTGGACGTGGAATGTTGATAACTAGATTCGATTTTAGTTGGAACTATCTTGAATTTGTTCTAGAATTAATATATACCTTTGGAAGAGATGCGTCCTTATCCTCGAGTTCCTTGCGGAGACGCTTCATCTCTTTGATACACGTCGACAGACGTCCTTCTGGTTTGATCTCATCTTCGACACCGTTAAGCCAGAGCGTGTCACTGGTGAATGATGGATCGGCGCGCGATGTTGTGGTAGATCGCAGATTGTCTTGATCGAGAGTGACAGAGAGCGACGAGTTGGTGGGCAAGATGAGCTTGGTGTCGCGTTTACCCCAGTATCTGCAACAATTTAAATTAATACATGGGTTTATATGTTTTTAATGAGCAACATACTTGATTACTGCGATGTTGACTGGAGCAGTAGCAGTTGCCTGGTAAGTGGACATGATGGAACAGAGGAAGGAGTGATGAAAACAAAATGAGATGGTTAGCTTTTAATCTCGTACGAGATCATTAAACGACGTTAATTAGCGCGTTTTTCAACATTCTTGCGCATTGACCGGATCGTTATATTGTCCGTGGTTTATATTTTATTAAACATGACCGGTATAAGACGGAAGAATGTCAAGAATAAATATAATTTGGGTGTTTTATAGCAGTTGTCGGATGACATAAGGTTCCGGCTGGATCAAATGCTGTCGAAGGATGAGTAGAGCGTCTCTGTCGTAGGTAAATGTCTGTGGAGAGTTGACTGTCAAGAACAACGGCCGAATGATATCTCGGGTTTGCGTATTGCCGAAATTGCGACAACAATGGCAGTGCTGTTCGAGTTGTTATTCATTCTCAGCGCTTATAATAATAAAAAGTAAAACTACCAGTAGTGCTTGAAGGCGGATAAGATTGAATATAAAGTCAAGCAAGGTTAATATGTAAATAAATGGCTTCTTTCATTTTCGGTAGCTCCACGCGCCTCGTTGCATCAGGAACTAGCGGTTGGTTATTGACGGACCTGAAATAACCCTGAAGACTTTGAACAATTGAAAAGTTTTCAAGATAACAACGATCAGAAATATAAGAAAGACATAAAGAAAGAAAATAGATTCAAAAAGGTGAATATTCGATGAACTCTAAAGCAATTGCGTGGACCTTTGAAGATCTGAATGATTGGTAAGCTGATTCTCACGTTGTATTGCTGTCGAGGTCTCTAGAGTGCCAGTGTTTCCTTGGACCAACAACAAAGGCAGTGACCACCACCATCTCTCCGTTATCAACAGCGACGACAACCCTTTTTTCTTGACTTTTTCTTTATAATTAATAGCTTGAGAGCCAGCTTGGACTTATACATCGGCTCGCAAATGCGATGTATTACCCACAACAATCACCAGGCATCTCGCACAAGCTTTCAACTCAGCACGACAACAGCCCATGGCGCATGCAAATGTTCCACCAGCAGCAGCAGCAGTCTGCTCAGCAATCTTCAGTTGGACCTCCTCCAGCTTCACCAGGATATGCTTTGTACACTAATGGAGCACTGCAACATCCACCACCACATCATCCTCTAAACCACCCGCCAATGCATCATCACCAGAATTCTTTATCCCACTTTAATTCACCTCCTACCGCTCATAATCACCAGCAGCACATGTTAACTAGCTCTCCACATACTCCCGCCATGACCCATCATTGGCAGCAGCAGCTTATGAAGTGTGAGGTATGTTATCATTCATCATATTATTTAACTCGAATATTCTTAATATTTTTATACCTATTTTTTATATTAGATGTCTCGTCAAGCTAGATCTCCTTTTCATAGAGCAAGAGCTAGTGCAATGGCCGCTCGTACCGTCAGATCCGCTATTCCCATCACAAACCCCAATCTTGTCCGACCACCTCCAGAGGAGAATGGAAACTCGTCCAAATCACCAGACTCATCACCCAATGCTCCAAATAGTGCCCTAAATCATCCTTCATCAACAGTGGGTCCTATTCAGGAACAAGAGAATTCATCAGACTCGAAGCCACCAGCGAGTACATGGAACTCTCTCGATATGGGAGGTCTGCGTCTCAAGAATCTCCCCTCAACCTCCGGTCTCTTCTCCTTCACATTCCTCACACAACTCTACCTAAATCACAACGACCTTGGAAATGTCCCTCCAGAAATCTCAAAGCTGCGACACCTGGAACTTCTTGATCTCTCCGCCAATAATCTCAGCTCCCTCCCCGCTGAGGTGGGTCTACTCACACAGCTCAAGGAGTTTTACATTTTCGACAACAACCTCGTAACACTCCCTAATGAACTAGGGAATATGCACCAGCTACAAACACTTGGAGTTGAGGGTAACCCCTTGTCACAACAACTCAAGTCCATGGTGCAGAAGGAGGGTACAGCAGCCCTCGTTCGTTACCTACGGGATACAGCAGGGCCGGGTATAACGCCCCCACCCCGTCCATGGAAGACTCTGATGAAGCCTGCAGAGCTAGAAGCGCTGGAGCAGGACCCTTACGCGGAGACCTTTAAGGTTCTTTGCTTCAACATCCTCTGTGAGAAGTACGCCACCGAGAAGCTGTATGGCTATACGCCATCCTGGGCTCTGGCATGGTTATATCGCAGGGATAAGATTCTTGAAGAAATCAAGAGTTACGACGCAGAGTTCCTCTGCTTGCAGGAAGTCGACAAGACGCAATACGAGACCTTCTTCCTCACCAGCCTCGCGCCAGAAGGTTATGATGGAGTTTTCCACCCCAAGTCGCGGTTCAAGACCATGTCAGGACCAGAGAAGATGCAGGTAGATGGCTGTGCCATCTTCTACAAGAAGGACAGGTGCGTCATCTCCCCCACATACTTATTTTGGGAATTGATTCGCTGATATGTTTTTTGTTTTATTATAGGTACAAGCTCGTGGAGTTCAACGAGATCGAGTTTAGCTCCGTGGCCATGCAACGTCAGGACTTCAAGAAGACAGACGACATGTTCAACCGTGTGCTTCAGAAGGACAACATTGCGATTGTCTGTCTGCTGGAGGATGTCAACACTGGCACCCGTCTAATTGTGGCTAACGTCCACATCACTTGGGATCACGCTTACCGCGACGTCAAGCTTGTCCAGGTGGCGCTGTTGGTGGATGAAATCGAGAAGCAAGCAGACCATTTCGCCCGCTATCCTCCACCTCCTACCTTGCGCAATGGCAATTCCGAGAGCAAGGATGGGTCAGACGGTACCAATGGTGACTCATCAACACCACCCCGACCCATCCCCACGTACTCGGATGGTACGAAGATCCCGCTGATCATTTGCGGTGATTTCAACTCTGTGCCCAATTCCGGTGTTTATGAGTTCTTGAGCACGGGTTCGTTACCGTCTGACCACGGTGACTTTATGTCTCATATTTATGGGCGGTACACGAGTGAAGGAATTCGACACCGGTTAGGATTGAAGAGTGCCTATGCGGATCTGCAGGCAGCTGCGACTAACCCGAATGCGCCTGCTGGTGAGCTGTTGTCGATGACAAATTATACCCCAGGTTTCCAGGGTGTTCTCGACTACGTCTGGTATTCGAATGCGACACTGGGTGTCAAGGCTGTGCTGGGAGATGTGGATAAGGGTTACTTGGAGAAAGTGGTCGGGTTCCCCAATCCTCATTACCCCTCCGAGTGAGCATTATATTTTTGTTGTGTTTTGTTAGGTTGCTGAAGGTGCTCTTGCTTTTGCCTTTCTCTTCACAGCCACGTGTCAATCGTCAGCGAGTTCCGCATCAAGCCACCTCGTCCTGCGCTTCCCAAGACAACATCATCTTCGTCATCATCGTAGATGGGTTTATTGGGCAAGCAGCAAGAAAGCAGGATGATTTGGTTTTGAGACTGGTTCTTGGGTCGATCACGCACACTAACATGGGTTAACGGACGGAAATCGACGGAATGAAGGTGGTTATTCGACGAACTTTATAGACCCCTCTTTACAGGTCGAGAGAATTCCCCTCAAACCCTTCACATACACGCACCACATTCTTTTTTCGTATTTCTTCTATTCTCCTCCCCCTCCTCCTTCCCCCTGGCCCCTTTTTACGCTCTCCTTTTTCTTCTCCAATGTAGTACTCGACATGCAGTTAGCAAGGGTTTTTTCACGGCATATTCTCTCACGCACACACTTTTCATGGTTTATGATATTTGATTTTTTTTGGTTTTGATTTTGGTTTGACCGTTGGCCCACACTCTCTGCATTTTTCGCCATTTGTGGCATTGTCTACGACTTTGCCTCGTCATGATTAAACCCTCACACTCTTTCGACTTGCCCTACTGCTAGTCGCTCATTTATTGTCATCCTCTCCCTCTCCTCTTCATACATAATCGACGCATGCATTGACGCTCATCATTCAGACCGCAAACATACCTGTCATTCAAATCTCTCGCTCACCTTATATCAACATCGGCATTATCATCTCCATCATCTGTCATTATATCATTGTGTTATTCTTAGAATCATCGTTAGCAATTTCCCCCTTCTCTTCCCTTTTCATGTCACCCGGTCACTCACTCAACTTCATCCCATGTCGCTGTCTCTTTGCTCTGTACTTGTCATTTTACATTGGCATTTCGTGTTGTTGTCACAGTCTGGTTTTTTACTCTTCCTTCCCCTTTTTTTAATTTATGTTGGAGGTCGTTTCGCTCGTCATTCTCCCCGCACCATCCTACTTCTGTCGCTTTTTCACTTCACTCCGCCCCATCCGTGTCCTTCGCGTGGTCATCACTACCGGTCATTCTGCTATCACTCCTACTGCAACCCAATCTCAACCCAGCAATTCATATCTACGTGTCACTCGCTTGTCTTTCTTTCCATTCATTTTTAACGACTGTTTCCATGATCATGACTTCCTTTCCCTCGTCCCTTTCGCACGTCCCTTTCAAACCACCACCACCACTCAGATGCCTATATCTGCCTCTTCCCCTCCCTCCTGTCGCACCTTCGTCCATGGTTTGATTCTCACCTCGAACATTAGTAGTATCATCTGTGCTTGTTGTTGTGTTTTGGCTTTACTCTTTACTCTTTCCTTTTTCTCTTTTTCCCTGTGTTGTCTCCTTGGTCTATTTCTGTGTTTACTTTTAACCTTTCAATTCATTGTCGCTTTTGCGTGTTTTTTCTCTCCCCTTTCATTCTATTTTCACCCCCCTCTTCTTTTCTTCTCCAATTTGTACTTTTTCATCGCCGCATTTTTCCTTCCCTCCCCCCTTTTTTTCAGTTCTTGTTGCATACCTTTTTACGTCATTTTTTCTTTTACAATTTTCTCTCGTCCTGTTAGTGTCCTAGTGCTCGCTGTCAATTCTATACTATTTTATATCTCCAAACGAACTCCAAGCTGTTAGGCCCCTAATTAGACGACTCGCTTATGATGTCATTTCTCACGTGCATAACGGAGCACCGTACGTAAGTACCAAGTCTGCTAAACTGGGTTGGTCTATTTAGACGGCTTGCATGTTGCACTGATACCGCCCGCTTCCTCCTTACCGGGACCTCAAATAGATTTACCCCAACGCCGGACATCTCGCCGAGTCCCCAGATTGACAGAAAGTATTAATACTCTGGTCCCAAGACCCCTGACAAGAAAGTTGCTTGACACCCCTCACACCAACCAGCCCAGCCTAGATCGACGTCTCGCCTACATAACCTTCACCTCGTCTGCGCCCTTATCTATGAACTCGCCCACCAGTACCACTGGCTTGCTTCCTGAAATATGGCTCCTCATTCTCTCTTATCTCAAACCCAACGACCTTCGATCACTCACACTCGTCGACAAGCGGTTCCTTCGTCTCGCCCAGCCATCGCTCTTCACAGTGCTCGATGTCTCGCCTTTCCTTCGGACGTATAATGAACACCCGATTAACCGACCCCAGCATTATTTTACGAGGTTCATGCATCGACTCGAATATTATAAACAACCCCATATTGTGCACGCTGTTGAGCAGTGTTGGATTTCGCCGTATACTCGAGCGGGCTTTCCCCCACGAGACGAAAATGATGATTTGGATCCGGGCTTGATCATTGATGCGGCGCTGCAGGTGTTGCCCGAGTTTCCGAATTTGAGGTCGGTGTCGTGGCATTGTATTGATTTGACCCCGAGGTGGTGGAGTGCGCTGTCAAAGTTGAGGCTGACGAGGTTGTGGATTAATTCGAGTGCTTTTGTGGGGTTTGGCGAGGAAGGTGATGAAGTTGCACCTAAAGCATTACGATACGTGGAACGATTAGATTTGGATCAGTGGCCTTGGGAGGGCAATATCACCAATCAGGTCTCGATTCATGAATCGAATTCAGCAGGAGTTGATCTCGACGTGCTCAACAAAATCATTCAGCCTGACGTCATTCAAACCATCACTGTACCCCGCATGAATACCGCTGTGCGCCTCTTTGAGGTTCTGGCCAACTACGTGCCTCCAGAAGTATTCGGTGTTCTCCCCGCTGCGATGGAGCAGACAGGCACTCAACTGCGTGCGCTCAAGATTCCCTACTCAGTCATTCGCGATGTCAATTTGCTGCCTGCACTCAGAGCGTGTGCGGCCCTGCATACCTTGTGCATCTTTCCTCCGACGTCTGAGGACAGGTTCAAGGTTCGAAAAACGGATTCTGCCATTGCGACGCTTCTTCCCAACCTTCGAGCGTACGAAGGACCTTACCATCTCCTCCCATTCTTTGCTACGAGACGGAAGAGGTTCATCGAAAGGTTGTCACTTTGGGGATTGGACGAACGACCGGCTTTTGCCAATCCTGATACTATTGCTGATGCGTTGTCTTCTCTTGTTCCGAACGCCTATGGCAGATATGGCTTGAAGGAGCTGAGGCTTCTTGTTACGCGTATTACATCGGGGTTGCTTGATGTTTTACACCACTTCGAGGAGTTGGAGACTCTGGAAATTCACTCCCAGGATTCGCCGACGAATAGGGAGTTGTTCTTGTCCCACCCCATGCGAACGAAAGCACCGATATTGGTATGTTATTTCTCTCCAGTATTTTTTGATAGTCAGTTAAGCAAATTCGTAAAGACGCTATATGCCTTGATGCTTCGTACCAAGTTCCCTCAGTCACTCAAGTACCTCACACTACACACACGACTCAGCAGTACCCCCTACTCATCTCGACACACGCCACCTCCTCACACATCAACCAATGACAACGACAGTACATCCTCGCAATCCAATAGTAAACTCTGCGTCGCCTCCTCACAAGAGCACACGGCAGCCGAGTTTATGGAAGGGCTAGCCGACTTGTGTCCTAACCTTCGACGAGCCGAGGTGAACTACGGGATCTATTGGACCGGCATGTGTACAGCCGTGTGGGGACGCATTCGAAATAATGAGGGCTGTCATCGTAAAGGCTGGAAGGTGCTGAGAAAGGAGTGCTCCCGTCGGGATAGGAGGAAGCAACTGATAAGCGGAGACTTTGAGGCATGGGATCCCGCCAATGCAGACGCACTGCCTAAGCAACGACCAGAGTCGCTTCGAACGCCTTCATCAGCCTCGGTTGCCAATAGTATTGCTAGCGATTCGGATGATGACTCGGATGACGACTTCAATATTAGCCGTCCGGTGACACCGCATAAGATTAAAGAGGGCTATTCGTCGAAGTCATCTTCGAAGGATTACATTCTCTCTACAGTTGTATCGAGCGTGCACCCGTTGCCCCTCGGGAAGCTTACGTTCACGGAGCATCGAAGGACCATCTTGTTGCAAGAGGAGAACCCTGGTGCTGCGATGGGAGGGTTGGGTGGTGGATGGGCTCCGTTTGTCCATTCGAGTGCGAATGGAGAACATGAGGGGAGGTTCGGGCTTGATTGGACGACGAACCTTTGGATGAGGGTGAGGAGGTTTGTTGGGCTGCATTGAGACATTGGTTGTTCATTATTTATGATCTATGGGACAATTTTCATTTAATTTGGATACATTTGTATGATATAAGTAGTTGGTATCTAGAGTATGAAGAGAGTTTGAACTGTTACAATGTTGGGTAAATGTAGTGTTGATAATCTTAACCTCGAAGTAGGCGCCCACGTACTCGTGACCGACTCATTGATTGTGGAACCAAACCTTTCATCATAACAAGTTACAACAACCTTACCTCGTGTTCTTTTCCTTCAGCCACTCATCTTGAATCAGAACATACTATAAACACTTCCTCACTCCCTGAAAGGCAACATCTTCTTTGACTCACCTTGCCCAAACTGCTGTTGCAACGTTTTCATGTCACGCTTAGGCATTGTTTCGGAAGCATCTACTCGAGAATCCAGTATTAATCTATCGTACTCCGATATCGACCCCAGTCAACTTGAGATGGATATGGACCCCACCAACACCTCATATGAACTGCATCCGAACACCGCGAACTCGGAGCCCAAGGATCAAGAAATGCGGAAGGAGGCTGCGATTGAACGAGACCCAATCTATTTCTGCGAGAATGTGGTGCTCATGGTGCGTTATCACACGTTTTGTCCTGGATCTGAGGGAGTAATAATGTTGATTTGAAGGTCGAGGACAGAGTGTTCTCCGTTCCTAAAGGAGGACTACTCGACAATGGGACCTATTTCCAATCGCTTTTTGGTTGTCAGATACGCAAAGACACCGACTCGAAAATACCGGCTGCAGGGAGCTCTGAGCAGCACCCTATCGTCCTGAAGGGCGTTTCAAAGGTCCATTTCCACAACTTCCTGAGGGTGATATACCCGTTGTATGTGTTTGAGCCCACTTCGCGTTTGAAAGTCACTTAGCTGACCTCGCTGCTCTAGCCAAGGCATCGATGTCCCATCGGGTGACGAGCACTGGCTCGGTATACTCGACCTCGCCACGAAATGGGGTTTCCAAGAGGTGTGTGAGCCTTCTAAAATTCTGCCACGAAGTAGTCTCGTTTATTCAACATTTCCTGCAATACTCTTAGGCCCGAGAAACAGCCCTCCTTCACCTTGGACATATTTTCACATCCAATTCACCTCATCACGACCCCATTCACGCTCTTTATCTTTGCCAGAAATACAACATCCAGAAGTACATAAAACAACAATTCGAGGCACTTATTGTCTCCATCACGCCTCTCGATCACGCGACGATGCTGGCTCGGGGTCTCGACACGGAAACTGTGCTGCTGTTGACGCATCTGAGGGATAGGTGGACATGTGGCATGCTTTGGGGAGATAAAGGAATCAGGGCCTCCACCACTTTTCCTCGTAGGCTGTCTGCGAGGAGGATCGTTGAAGACCACTTCGCTGGACTTGATCCCCGACAGATGTCGCAGGAGGAGAAGGATACGGACGCGCATTGGAAACAAGATGAGGTGAAACGATTGGATAATGAAGTTCGGCGCATGGAGGAAGCTGAAAAGGAGGAGTGTGCAGCTGAAGAGGACTCCGAAGGGTCGAACGAAACACCAGAAGCACAAGACAACGAAGCTACTTCCGAAGAACCTGAACCCTCCTGTTCTGAAGACCGATTGGAAGACACTAATAGCGAAATCGACATGGATATCCCTGCTGATACTGAAGCGCGTATTGGGAAGCTTATTCGTCTCCACGCCGAAAAGAGTCGGGCTGACTTGCTGATACAAGAGTTGAAGGCGAATGGCGTCAGCGAGGCAGACTCGAGGATTCAGGAACTAATGGGCATCGCGGAAAAAAACGACCAGAAACTCTGCAAATACTGGGAAAAAGGTGCAGTCCTATTGAATGCTATTTAAAATGATCTTGTCTGAAGCCTGGATATGACGCTGTTTTACGCCAACAGTAACTGGGCTACCGTCATCGCATTCACTCGAAGACATAGCCAATAATAATAAGAGTATTGATCTTGTTGGCCACCATGAACTGGGCTCTAGTCAGATGATTGAACAGGCCATCCAGAGCCTGTTACATCCGCATGCGAAATCCTTAAAACTTTCCATCAAGATTGGTAAAAGCGACAGCAAGGTCAATGTACAGATACGGGAAGCCACTATAGTTCGCATTCTGGGGCAGTGAGTTTCGTTCATCTTCCATTCCTTCGCCATGTCATTGCTTCTCATCTTCGGGTCCCATGTGCTTTACTTTCTTCTAACATTTATTTCCCTGCTTTGGCTCGCTAGGTATGGTTTGCCTTCAGATGTATTTATCAACGATCAACGTTGTGGGTCGGTCAACAGCGCAACTGGGAGAGTTGAACGCAAAATCGCGCTCGAGGGACAGGGGTTTAGAAATTGGTTGGAGAGTGTCCGATTGCGGTTTTGAGTCTGGAAAAGCCTTTCACACCAGATACAGACATTATCTGATCGACGCTGGGTATTGCAGTGTCATCAGGGTTAGTAGTGCCCTCTGTTGAACCAACTCCAACCAAGTCATGGTGAACAGTGGGTTTTGAGACCCTGAGTTAGGCTGATCGCTTGTGTCGTTTAGAGCTCTATCCGTTATCAAGTCCTTCCATGTCTTGTTACTTACAATACTCCTGTTTCTCTCTGTTGCCTGTATTTTGTTTCTCAATCCCATTCTGCAATCATCAAGGAAGCTTCAGGAGGTGTTGGTAAAGGTTAGTCAGACGTTGGTAAACGGTGCCCTGCTGCCCCTTGCATTAATTAAGTATAACGCAGTCTGTACCCAAACAGAGTTATTGAAAAACACATAAACCACAAATGGTAGCAGAAATGTTATTTCTTTTTCAGTCTTTTTCATCCCTGGTCGGATTAATACTCGTAGTTGCCACCAAATCTACTGATGTCTATAGTCACGGTGGCAATCTTCGTAGACTCTTTTAGTCCCAGCAGCTTGTCGAAGACAAATAGCTACACTATGTAGACTCGGTAGCACAACGTAGGTGGATCAGTGTACCAGGTAGTGCTACATAGTCGGGATGCATAACACATATCATCCGTATACATGATTGAAACAGAACCTTGGGCCTTGGCATAGCTAATACAGTCAAAAAATGAATGACAGAGTGTTGATCTATCATGATGGTGTGTTATTTCTGTGGTGTCCAAGGTGCGATTGGGAGAGACTTGGATAATCGAGATTCGAAAGCAAATTGAAAGGCTCGAATTTCGGGCGATGACGCGATCACGTGGTATCCGAACGCCCCACACGCCAATTTTCCATTGCGCTCCGTGACCCGTCTCTTCCAGAATCCATTTCTTCACTAATTGCATCATGATCACTTCTTGTCTCTCAATTCTGCATTTTGCTTTGGCTGCAGTGTCCCCACCAGTACTCCCAAAAGCTTTATGTAAGTTAATCAAACTAACACTTATACCTTCTATCCCGACTCACAAGGTGATTCAGGGATATCTTTACGCAATTGAAAGGGTGTTTTCATTGTCATTCAGCAATGGTGTGCCCCTTGTCCTTGTTTTTTTTTTTTTTTGGTTTCTGTTAACGTACTACTGGTTTAACATTTGACCAAGGTTGCACAGTCCCAACTGTAGTCCGTGAGGGTGACGTGTGTATGGGCTCAGGTGGATGAAGACCTTGCATGCAGATTAAGGTGAACTGTGATCTGGAGTGGAGGGGTTTGGAAAGAAGGAAGGTGATCTGAATTGTATTTAGGACTCGCATTGTAGTACTTGTCGTTTATGTATATTATCCATTATATTCAATTAATTGTTTTTCTTGCATTATCAAGGGTGTCCATGATGACTGAGAGCATTGACCCCGTAGAAGGGAAATTATGTTGACTACATCAAGTTATGTAGTCATGGTAGGCCGGGTAGAGCGGCCTAGTATCATTTACCCCGTAGCACAGCCTCGATCTATTGTGGCTACAATAGACGAAGTAGACTGGCGCACAGCTACTACGTCTACATTGAAGAGACTATCCTACCAGCCTACCATCACAACTGGGCACCAGTAGTGCTAATGATGATGTCATTTTTTCCTGATAAGTTCACAGAACATCGACGAACGATATTACTACAAGAGGAGACTCCTAATACTGTTATGGGGGGGTTAGGCTGTGGATGGGCTCCAGTTGCACATTCAAGTGGGAATGGAGAGCATAAAGGAAGGTTCGGGCTCGATTGGATGACGAATCCTTGGATGAGTTAGACGCCCACGTACTCGTGACTGCCTCATTGATATCACACCTTTCACAACAAGTTACAACAACCTCGCGTCATGTTCTTTTCCTCAGGCACTCATCTTGAACCCGCAAATACTGTAAACACTTCCTCACTCCCTGAAAGGCAACAACTTCGTTGACTCACCTTACCCAAACTGCTGTTGCAACGTTTTCATGTCACGCTTAGGCATTGTTTCGGAAGCATCTACTCGAGAATCCAGTATTAATCTATCGTACTCCGATATCGACCCCAGTCAACTTGAGATGGATATGGACCCCACCAACACCTCATATGAACTGCATCCGAACACCGCGAACTCGGAGCCCAAGGATCAAGAAATGCGGAAGGAGGCTGCGATTGAACGAGACCCAATCTATTTCTGCGAGAATGTAGTGCTCATGGTACGTTATCACACATTTTGTCCTGGATCTGAGGGAGTAACAATGTTGATTTGAAGGTTGAAGACAGAGTATTCTCCGTTCCAAAAGGAGGACTACTCGACAATGGGACCTATTTCGAATCGCTTTTTGGTCCTCAGATACCCAAAGACACCGAGTCGACGATACCCGCTGCAGGAAGCTCTGAGCAGCACCCTATCATCCTGAAGGGCGTTTCAAAGATCCATTTCCACAACTTCCTGAGGGTGATATACCCGTTGTACGTGTTTGAGCCCAGTTGGCGTTTGAAAGTCACTCACCTGGTCTTTCTGTAATAGCCAAGGTATCGACTTTCCATCGGGCGACGAGCACTGGCTTGGTATACTTGACCTTGCCACAAAGTGGGGCTTCCAAGAGGTGTGTTAGCCTCCCAAAATCCTACCACGAAGTAATATCGTTCATTCAACGACGCTTCAGGCCCGAGAAACCGCTCTCCTTCATCTCGAGCATATTTTCACATCCGATTCACCTCATCACGACCCCATCCACGCTCTATTTCTCTGCCAGAAATACAACATTCAGAAATATATGAAACAACAATTCGAGGCACTTATTATCTCAATCACGCCTCTCGATCACACGACGATGCTGGCTCGGGGTATCGACACTGAAACAGTGCTTCTGTTAACGCATCTGAGGGACAAGTGGACGTGTGGCATGCTTTGGGGGCTTTGGGGAGATAAATCGTTAGGAAATGAGGCTTCCAGCATTTTTCCTCGTAGGCTGTCTGCGCGGAAGATCATTGAAGACCACTTCACTGGGCTCAGTCCTCGACCAATGTCGCAGAAGGAGAAGTATGCGGACGCATATTGCAAACAAGAGGAGGCGAAACGACTGGATAATGAAGTGAGACGCATGGAGGAAGCTGAGAAGGAGAAGCGTGCAGCGGAAGAGGGTGTCGAATGGTCAAACGACAAAGAGGTGGCTCAAGAGAACGAAGCCTCAACTGAAGAACTCCAGCCCCCTTGTGGCGAGGACCCACCGGACAACACGCGCTCCGATATCAGCGAGGTCGACGTGGATATCCCTGCTGATACTGAAGCGCGTATTGGGAAGCTTATCCTTCTTCACAGTGATAAATATCAGACCGCCATGCTTATACAAGACTTGAAATTGCAAGGCGTTGATGAGACCGATTCAAGGTTGCAGGCTTTAATGGACCTTGCGGAAAAGAATGAACGAAAACTTTGCAAATACTGGGAAAAAGGTGTCATTTTCTTTTAGTCCCGTTTAAGACTGGAGCATTGACTGTTATGCTTGTAGCCACTGGTCTGTCGTCGTATTCGCTGGACGACATAGTCAAAAATTATAAGAGGATCAACCTAGTTGGTGACGATGGGCAGATTTCTCGTCAGAAGGTTGAACAGGCAATCGAAAGATTGTTGCATCCCGGTGCAAAATCGTTGGAGTTTTCTATTGGCATGGGTGCTGGCGAATACTATCAACCCGTAAAGATACGACTTTCCGTGATTGCTGATATTGACAAACGGTGAGTTATATAATTAAATTCATATTCATTCTACATTTCCACTGGCATGTTTCTCAATATTCATATTAAACTTGCTGTGTTCCACCATCGTTTTTAACATTCATTTAATTGCTTCTCTTCACTAGGTTTTGCTTATATTCTCGGACATTTGCCAATCGTAAACCGCTAACCCCATATGCTACCGATATATCCTTTTATGACCGCTTTAATGGGAAAATTGAACACCAAATCGAGATACCGGAGGCGTCGTTTGGAGATTGGTTGGAAGGCTTTAGATCGCGTTAATCCTCCTTTGAGTCGGACATGGGATGGAGACCTGACAAGTTGGACCAATTGCTCGCGTTGTTAATAGTTCTATGTGAAATATTTCCATATCTTGTTGAATCCAATGCTGCTGTTGTCTATATGTTATGACCTAATTGCAATCAGAAACCATTGAAGAAGCTGTATACTAAATTCGGGTTTTATAATTCTCAGACCCGCCATGATTATGAGACAGTAATCGCAACACGACTCTGCTCTTCATTGGACAGCTAATCCCAAAGTAGGCGCCCACATACCTGTGACCACCACATTGAGATCACACCTTTCATACTCAACAAGCTACAACAACGTGCTCGCCTCTTGTAACTGGTTCTTTCTTTACTCCCGCGTTTTCATGTCGCGCTCGGGTATTATCTCTGAAGCATCTACCAGGGGACCCAGTATTGACTTATCATACTCCGAAATCGACTCGAGTCAACTCGAGATGGATATAGACTCCGCCAATGCTTCATCTGAAGTGCATCCGGACACCACAAACTCGAAGCCCAAGGATCAAGAAACGCGGAAGGAGGCTGCGATTGAACGAGACCCAATCTATTTCTGCGAGAATGTAGTCCTCATGGTGCGTTGATACACGTTTTGCACTTGATCTGAGGTGTATTCACGGTGGTTTGAAGGCTGAAGACAGAGTATTCTCCGTTCCTAAAGGGGGACTGCTCAATAACGGGACCTACTTTCACTCGCTTTTTGGTCCTCAGATACTCAAAGACACCGACTTGAGAATACCTGCTGCAGGAAGCTCTGAGCAGCACCCTATCGTTTTAAAGGGCATTTCCAAGGTCGATTTCCACAACCTTTTGAGGGTAATATATCCGTTGTACGTGTTTGAGCCCAGTTGGTGTTTGAAAGTCACTCACCTGGTCTTTCTGCACTAGCCAAGGTATCGACTTTCCATCGGGCGACGAGCATTGGCTTGGTATACTCGACCTTGCCACGAAATGGGGTTTCCAAGAGGTGTGTGAGCCTTCTAAAATTCTGCCACGAAATAGTCTCATTTATCCAATGTTTCCTTCAATACTCTTAGGCCCGAGAAACCGCTCTCCTTCACCTTGACCACATTTTTACATCCAATTCGCCTTGTCATGACCCCATCCATGCTCTTTATCTCTGCCAGAAATACAACATCCAGAAATACATGAAACAACAATTCGAGGCACTTATTATCTCAATCACACCTCTCGATCACGCGACGATGCTGGCTCGGGGTATCGACACAGAAACGGTGTTGCTGTTAACACATCTGAGGGACAAATGGACGTGTGGCATGCTTTGGGGAGATAAAGGGTCAGGAAATGGGGTTTCCAGCATTTTCCCTCGTAGGTTGTCTGCGAAGAAGATCATTGAAGACCACTTCGCTGGGCCTGGTCCCAAAACAATGTCCCAGGAGGAGACGGACATGGACGCACATTGGAAACAAGATGAGGCGAAACGTTTGGACAATGAAGTGAGGCTCATGGAGGAAGCTGAAAAGGATGAGTGTGCAGCACAGGGGCATGTTGAAGGATCAACACAAGAAGACGAGATGCCAGAAAATCAAGCTGTATCTGAAGAATCCGAAGCGCATGGTGGTGAAGGCTCATCTGATTACACCTGTTCCGACTCCAGCGAAATCGACGTGGACCCCCCAGCTGATGCTGCGGCGCGTACCGAAAAGCTTATCCTTCTCCATGCTGAAAAGACTCGGACTAACCTGCTGATAGAAGAGTTAAAAACGAATGGAGTCAGTGAGGCAGACTCGAGGATGCAGGAACTAACGGTCATTGCAGAAGAAAACAATCGCAAGCTTTGCAAATACTGGGGAAAAGGTGCAGTTCCATTGAATGCTGTTTAAACCGTATTGTCTGAAGCGTTAATGTTATGTTGCCTTGCGCTCACAGCAACTGGACTGCTATCATCGCATTCACCGGAAGACATAGCCAATAAATATAGCAATGTTGATCTCGCTGGGCATCATGAACTAGGTTCTCGTCAGATTCTTGAACAAGCTATCCAAAACCTGTTGCATCCACACACACGATCTTTGTTCCTTTCTATCAAGATGGGCAGAGGCGAGTACAGCACTAATGTACGGATAAGGGAAACCACACTACGCGTGATTATGGGGCGGTGAGTTGAAATCGGTGTTTTCGCATTCGCACTGTCGTCAATTTTCTGAATGTCTTTCGAACATAATCTTGGGCTTTACTGCATTCTAACACACATTGCTCTGTTTTAATTTCATAGATATAACTTTTCATCGCAAATGTTTGTCAACGACAGGCTTCGGGATTCATGGACGCCCCAGTCTGACCGCGAAACTGGGAAAGTGGTACATAAAATTACAATATCGAAGGAGGAATTTGGAAACTGGCTGGAAGGCCTCCGACCCCGGTTTTGATCCATAGAAAGCCTGCTGCTCCAAATACGGACATTTTCTGATCGACGCTGGAGGGTTAGTAGTGCCCTCTTTCTAACCGAATCCAAGGGAGAAGCTTAAGGGTGATGATACAGCAGGGTTGGCGAACCCGACGTAGCTCATTCGTAGCTATATAGTCTGTGTATCAAGTCCTTCCACATTTTGTTAATTCCAATACTCCTATTGCTTGCTGTTGTCTATATTTCGTGTCTCTATGCCATTCAGCAATCGTCCAGGAAGCCTCAGCAGGCATTGGTATTGGTTGGTAACCAGTGCCCGAGCTCCCCGAGGTATGAATTATGTCACAACATGTCCCCAAACGGAGTTATTGAAAAAGACATAAATCACGAGTGGTAGCAGAACTGTCTTTCTCTTCAAGTCTTTTTATCCCTGGTTGGATTAATACTCGAGGTAAGTGCCGACGGGGCTTTTCCCGCCGAGTACCTCTGCTTACTGACCCTCTACTTCTGCAATATACTAGGTGCTGGTCGCCATCGAGGTCTAATAGGAAGATCACTTTTAATCATCACCTTTCCATCATGAAATTCGCCGCTTTCCTTGCTCAACTAGGTCTCGGTCTATATATATGTTAGTCGCTCATCATAGAATTTTTTTTCTACAAACGGATGCACTCGTCTTAACAAGAAGCCTCTTGTAGCTCTACCTGCTTTGGCCGACTTTAAACTGGATATTCCTCCGGAACTGAGTGCATCTACACAAGATTTTGATGCCCTCGTGACCGAGGTAAAGATGATTGAAAGAGATGGTGCGTTGCTCCTGTTGTATGCACTATACTTTGCCTCATGCTACTCTTGCAATCCTCCATAGTCAACGACATGCTCGAGTTCTTTGTACATGTCTTTACAGAGTACAACACAAACCCGCTCCATCAAGAGGCTCTCTACAACAACTTTGGACGAGATCTTGGTACCAAAGATGTCAAGGAGTTGGAGATGATGACGAAGAAGGTTCAAGGGTCGACAATTACTGTGAAGAATCTCTACATCCAAACTCCCGACAACCAGATGTCAACAAGCGACATAGGTCAACCCAGTTCCAATGGTCAAACCCCGCTGGGAGCGACGCTCACAAGGGGTTCGGTGTATGCCATTAACAGAGCCGCCAAAGCTATCGCCTTCTATCCTGCCTTCTTTGATCCCATAAGAGCACCCCCACGTCGCGCAGGTCTCGTCATTGCAGCTGCGTTTAAAATCATATGCGACGCCCAGGACACGTTTATGAAGAACAAATTCGGACGGTGGCACCCTGTCCCGCGGAGTCAAACCATTGGGAAAGACAAGGTCGACGTTATTGACACTTTGACGGATGATGGGTTTCTTCGTTTGGGGAGTGAGGCTTACTGGGCAACCATTCACGACGCTGAGGCGTTTAAATGGCTTGCATTAGAGTTCCACGGGATTTCTCGATACCGTGCGGAAGGGGGCCAGAACTCCACGGTAAAGAGGTGATTTGAACATTAGGTTATCCTGTACTCAAGAGACTTTCAAGGTGTTGTAGGTAGCTCCTGGACCAGATGAAGCATTCGTAAATTGTTGATGATATGGCCCTCAAGAGTCTTCAATTGTCGGCGCTAAACCGAGAAACATATGAGCAAATACAATTGGAAGAAAGGGAATGCAAGTCTACAAACATGTTGAACGATACGAGATGTTTTCTCTAACAATATTGTCTTCGATGATCAGTCTGCGACCCTGAACTGGACCTGAAATCCTGAAACGCTGTTATGTCGAGTTTACGGACATTTGATGCCAAGTCGTTGTCAGCATATCCTAAGCGAACGGATATAAGTCAGCCTCTTCGACACCAGTTGTTTCTTGTCTGGTACAACATCCCTGGTTGGATTTTTACTCGAGGTGAGTCCATAGCACGACGAATTCGTCCACTGTTTCACCCTTTTCTAATTATGCGCGACAAACATAGGTGCTGGTCGTCATCGGTTATATTGGACTCTACGTATTGCATATTACCCCGTCCAAAACGTCGAAATGAAGTTTTCTGCTACAATTACTCATCTAAGTCTTTTCTTCTGTCTTGGTGAGTATTCCAGTCGGAGACTATCGACTATGGTTCTGATTACAATGTTCGCAGCGCTACCAGTGACCTCATTTAAACTTGTTCTTGGAGATGAGTTGAAACATAGCACAACGGATTATGTTGATCTCGCGCAAGAGGTCACTATGGTGGCGAGGGATGGTCAGTCAATTTTCTACAACTAAATGTTTCAATGACCTATAACTAAGCATCTCGCACTGTAGTCGATGTCATGCTTGACTACTTTATATTTACCTTTACGGATCCCAGCTCGAAGAGACACAGTGACTTAATCCGCCATAACTTTGGGTTCCTCCACCCAGACGAAATTAAAGAAATCATCAGCATGACACAGAAAGTCCAGGAAGCTTCACTTAATGTCAAGAGCCTTCTTTTGGATCCCGGCGCTGACAATGCTCCCATCGACTCTGTCGCTTACACCAGTGAAGATGGCCCCAACCCCGCTGGTCATGCTGTGCTATCGTTTGATAGGCAGAACAGGACCATTTCCCTATATCCCGCCTTCTACGACCCAGCAAGGTCACCTGCGCATCGAGCAGGCCTTATCGTGTCGGTCGCTTACAAGATTATATGCGGCGCTCAGGACACGTTCATGAAGACAGGTCTATTCGGCCGGTGGGAACCAGTAGGACGGAATAACATACGGGGGAGAGACAAGGGCGAATACATCGACACGTTGACCATGGACGGTTTCCAACAGTTGGGAAAACAGGCGTACTACACCACCATACGTGACGCTGAAGCGTGGAAGTGGCTCGCGTTGGAATTCCGCGGGTTTCCTCGATTTGGAAACATGACAGCATAACCGCTTGTGTTATTTCGTTAAAAGATAATATGATGTATATGTAGAATGAAGTGTTACCCGCTGAGTTACCATCATGATATGTTAGCGGATGGATACCTCTAAGCCGCATTGTCCTCGTCTGCAAACTGAGACTGTGCAGAGCAGATTGTATGTGGCGGAAAGAATGAATCTTCTGCTCCCTCATTAATATTCCCCCCAACACGGTGTAAGGTTACATTTTCCAGGAGAACTGAAGGGAAGAATTCACGTTCGAGTGATGGTTCGCAGATCAGAGTTGAGATTTAAACGGGTCATTAAATTAGCAAAATTGAGAGGTGAAGTTGCTGCATGTGGCTTTAGCGGCAATGCATGTTACTTCGTGGTCTCGCGCACAGTAAATATGAGTACAATCTAGGATCGGTAAGAAGGTGAAAAGGCATCTGGGTCACCAAATCTCCCAGCAGAAAAAACTTGTACAGTCTATGCGTTCCGTGGCGCCAAAAAGATATCCATAGGATTCACTGTGTCATATGGAGGCGGAACAAACCCTAGTCCCAGGATATTTGTGTTTGGGTTCGCTTCCACTGGCGGACGCACTGGCAAGAGATGCAATTTATCAGTAAGACTACATCGATTTGCCCATGGTGTGCTGCAGCACCAAACAGCGTTTTCTGGCAGTGGTTCACACTTCGCGTTGGGGTTTACTGCATTATTCAGCCACTTCATGCACCACAGCTGATTGCATTGGGCGTTGACACCAGTAGGATCGATATTGGCCGGAGAATTCTGCCAATAGCTAGCTTTCTTCGAATGTGGCTGCAAACGGTGCCCAGGTGGTAGACTTATGGACCCATCAATTTCAAGGTCCTCCATCCTTATACCTGAGTACCGAGACGTGGGCGTTTATCGAGGGGAGACCATTCCGTGCTTCCCTTTTCCGGCAAAACGTAGTCGCCATTAATGTAACTGTCAAATACCGCCTCCAAGTTCAGGCCATTCTGAGGTGGATTCATTGTGTTATTGATGGTGGAAGAAGACGAAGGCATATCGTTATTTTTAATCTGGAATCGTCGTTGTTCGCCTCGAGCTCTGAAGCGGTTGAGAACTTATTGGAGTGCAGGATGGAAAAGAAGGGGGTTTGTTTGACTTGAAGGTAGCAGGCCAAATTTGCGGATTAAATCCCAGTGAAACTCGCATCTGAGTGCAAGGTACTCTAACTGAGTCCGTCTGAGCATAGATGCGAAGATGTGAGAAAATCCGTGCATAGCTGAGCACTACGTTCGTAATTGAACTAAATCAAACTAATCTGAGTATTACTGCGCGCACATGAGGATGTCTGAGTAACAACACTTTCATCTTGCCAAAGGTTATTGAATGAAATTCTCAAGAACCTTCCATAAATAAAATTCGTTACCCCATGAACGATCACATGATACCGACCGCTTCAATCCCTTTGTGGGGAGCAGCAACGCCCGCAAACAAACGCGGCCGCTTACTAAGCAAAAAGTTCCTCAAAAAGTGGTTTTCGACTCATCAAACATCGGACGGTGCGTTTGAGGCTATCCTGAGCCATAAAACATCAGGAATATAATTAAATTAAGTTGTATTGATTAGTAGTATGCTAATACACCTAAATTAAACCATATCATCATCATAATCGGACTTGTATGTATTCATCATCTTTCTGGGTTTTACTGACTTTCAGTCTCATGTGTCGTCGGTCTAGATTCTTGTAGTTGCACTCCAGTTCTTCGTATATTTTCTTTGGTGGCTTTATCAACTTTTTAATCTTCGCTTCTAGTGTGTTTTGTGCCTTGGCCATTGCGCACTTGGTGCTGGGAGTCTTGACCATCCCGCAGGGTTCTGATGCCTTCAAAGTGATCAATTGTCGTGCTAGTGATCACCTTTTGGTCAGTTTTTCCTTCTTTGCACCCATTTGTGTTTGGAGTAGTGTATAAAATAAAAATAAAAATTCTTTGCAAGGTATATTGGGCCTGGGGAGGCCAGGGAGTGATTTTGCGTGAGGTTTTGATGCAGACGCGATGACGCGACGGATTAATTTAGTGATTACTTAATCAATCAAAGCGTGTCTCCTGCTTCAGCACCGTTTCCCGACTGTAGCTATTTCCACATACTCTCTTCCCTTCGTTATACCGCTGTTAGCCTTATAAAATATCTGTCTTTGAATTCTTGACATGAAATTTATTCTCGCAGCTCTCAACGCTTCAATCCTTGGTCGAACCTATCCAGACAGCGCGTTTTTTCTACATTTAAGGTCAAGGATTTATTTATTTACCTAAAAACCATATTTTTAATACTTAACCCAGATGCTAAGTCTCCTTAACTGTACCAAAAACGGGCATCCATTTCTTGAGCCGTTTGGTGCTTAGTCATGCTTACAAAGCAGTTTTTTCCTTTGCAGGCGTTGCTGCTCCCCACCCTTTGTGCAGAATAATTCAAAGTCCCCACTCTTTCCTTCTTACCACCAGAAAGCTTCGCCCCATCACTACCACCCTATGTCCTCTCGATTGCCATGCCCCATGCCCCCCGCTAAGCCTTCGGTCACATCGATAAGTACATCGCTTATGCCATAGGTGTGTTAATTCAAAAGGATGTGCTGAAAAAATGCGCATATATGCGCCTGTTTTAATGTATTTTCGCCTCACTCATCAACACGAGGTATGTATGCAATTCTCTTTTCATCAAATGATGTCAATCGCACTCCAGAGTCCTTCTCTCTACACCAATTACCTCAAAGACCCTGGATATCGCATCGTTTCCGAGTTCTACACGACATTGGGGGCCCTCAACTCCGTTACACTTAGGGTGAGTATTGTATTCATTGTGCATCATGCTCCTCTACAGTCATTTATTGATACCCCCGTTTCTCCAGAGATACAAAGCATGAGCGTGAAAGAAAAAGAGGGAAGTGTCCGACCCAATGTCCAAGTCAGGGTGCAGGAAGGCAAGGATCGGGAGACATAGGGGAGGTTATGTGGAACGGTTCTTCGTTATGCAGATATAGTGTATATACTCAGATGTGCTCGGATATGCTCAGAGGATATCAGATATAAAATATATATTTTGCGTTATCTCATCATATGTGGCTCTCAGTCCAAGTCAGAACCTGTCAGACGTACTCAGATTCTGTCAGATTTCAGCAATGGTGCGTGAAGAAATGTGCACTCGATCTCCTCAGATGCGCTCATTTGAGGGGGAAATTGGGTGAGCACCAATGATTACATCTGAGGAATAAGTTCACTCAGGTCTTCTCAGCTCTGCTCAGTGATGCTCAGATGGACTCAGATGTGAGTTTCACTGGGATTAAATACCTATCCTATGCCCTGGACGATAGACACGATAAGCAACGCGCCTGTCGAGGTTCTCTCAGGACGACGCGCTTTAGCCGCCACTTCAGGCGCCCGCCGTAACACAATTACCGTATCCGGAAGCTTACACCCGTTCTTGGCATTCTTGCAACAATAATGGTGAGCGTTCCTAACTCAGCCTAAAAATGAGCGAGCAAAGGTTGAGCAGTGCCAACATCTATTCCATGAACATGTCGTTGTCGCTCCAATCTACATCACTATTGAGGTCTGTTTCGATATCGCAATCTCCTTCTGAATCCCAGATCAAGTCTTGTTCGAAGAGTTCATCGCAGGCACTGTCCGGTCTGGAAGGGGTGACCACGAGTCCCATACCCCCTAACGACGGCTGTAATTCAGCGTCCTCCCTTTGTTCCTTACACCTGTCAATTAAATGCCCGAGGCGCTGTGATATATACTCCAGGAGCAATGCATAGCAGCCCCTTGAAGATGGTGTTCTGTCCTCAACAGCTTGAAAGGGTTCTGAAACTGCGGCCCCTTGAGAATTTCCGGCCCCTGGAAGTACATTGGAGCAAAGGACCTCAATCTCGGCTTTACGGCGAATATAAAGCATGTGTTGGAGTTCCTTCCTGCATCAAATCATTGTTCACTGGCGAAGTGTGGGTGTCAAAGAGGTCACCTACTTCCACTTCTTTGGGAGGGGGGCATCTGAACGCTTGAGAAGGGATATGATCTAATCGGGTGGTCGATTAGTCAAAGGGTCAAAGGGACGACAATAAGCTCTACATATTCCAGGAAAGGACACACCTTTCTTTGGTCACGTTGCGATAATGGCAACAGCGCATCCCGGTCAACATTATACCTATGCAGCAACACGAGCCAATTGAGCGACATGTTCAAAAGGGAATACCAGACGATGCAGAATTCCTACGCAGCAAGATCGCTGGCGCAGACACCTAGCCATCGAATTCGCCTCGTCGCCAGCCGGTCGTTCTCATGACGCATTGCCCTACTCCCAAATTTGTAAACAGAAAGAATGTCTATACCATACGGATCTGCGTCTACAAGACCACAGATCGGAATTCTGTTGCGCGGCTGTCAGCACTGGGCGGCGACATATCGGCATGCCTGATTACACAACCTTCGAGGTAAGGCATCCGCCAAAGACTTTACTAGATGGCGGGTAGACACATCAGGGTAACCTTTTCCCTAGCGAAACATTAGATGAGAGGTACGGGGACAACATGGGCGCATCAAACCGTGATGATAATCCCTTCTCCGGGCATTATCTCACTCGATGTCACTCCGAGCTTAACCAGTGTTGTGAAGACTGCTTCCTTTTCGACGACGAGAACCCAAGCCAGCCTCTCATCGATACTAAATGTCTCTACATCTTCGCCAGCCGGTATCAATGTACTCTAATTATAGGTGTTGCGTCAGGTTTGCGGTTTGAGTCTTTCTCATAAATACATACCTCTGAATCTTTACCTTCGATTTCTTCGCCGCTGAGAAGCTTGATTCGAATACTTGACCCACAGACCAATCCTTTGGACGAGGATCGCTTTGAAGGAAAGCAAAAGTAAGTGTGGGGTGTTCACGAGAGACAATGATTGCTTACAATATGCAGTTCCGACCTTTCGACGTCGAAGGTAGCGGCCAAGTCGTCGACAAACTACAACGTTGCAGCACAGGAAGATACTTGTATTGATGCGTGAAACTTACTGTATCGACCACTTTTTGGGATCCGAAAAGAGACACGTCTTGATAGAAAACATCTCTTTTTGTGGTTGGCATCCTCGCTATCGTGGCACGATGTGAGATTTCCAGCAGTCGAAACACTTGTGCTGATGGTGGCGAGCCATGAGTGAGAAATGGCGCATATAGCTGCAAATTTCCTAGGTAACGCATACCGAATGGTTTGAGGCTTCCGTGTGTAGACTTCCGAGGGAAGTGCAAGTACTTCAGGCTGTAAGGACATACCGATGAGCCATTAGCATGATTGTGAAAAGGTTTCTTCGATGGAAGATTTTTGACAAAGGAATGAACCTTTGTGCATCTTCCTGAGATGTCTCTCTTCGACGGTCTGCCAAAGCGAGCTCAATTTTCTTTCGTCTAGGTTCTAACAATTTCCCCTCTTCGTTTGGTGACGAGTGCAACGAAGCATCACTTTCTGAACTGGATCTGCTCGCATGACGAGGAAGCGCGTCGAGGACCCCCTGAAGAAATCCAAGCACATAGTTCTCAATGTGATCTACGACTTCTGGTGTTCTAAAAAAATATCGTACGGATAAGGGCACTGCTTTCCACATAACATGAGACTACTAACATGGATTCCTGTGAGCTTTGTGATGGGAAGTGGTGTGAAAGAATTTGCAAATTGTCTTCGAGCAACGTCTGAGACTCGCTAAACGGGCTCTGATTCATCCGATCAAAGATTCCTCCGGTATCTGGAGACGAATGTTCTGATAAGTAATCGATGTCAAGAAATTCCTCAGTTTCAGGTTGGAAGATTGAGGAATGAGAGAAAGTGGTAGCGTCTGATGGTTCAACAGAGATATCAACAAAATCCTCATCTTTTTCAGAGTCCTTGAATGTTCCCGGCTCAAATAGCAAGTCACCAGTGTCTAGTTGAAGAGGTAAGTCCCTGGATGTCTCCATAAATCCTCTGATGGCAGGGAAAGGTAAACTCGAGCACACTCCAGTTGTCGGACATATGCGTGTTACGTAAGTGTTTCCCATGTTACAATTGTTACAAAGTGATATCTATCTATGCCTACAGGAGACTAAGGTTTGTACACGACTAACCTCGATAGACCGTTGGGTATGAAATTATGTGAAATGAATGTAAATGGCAGTGATAACGTGTGCATCAAAACCCCTGTGGGGAAAGCTAACGTATCCTGGTGCGAAGTCTGTCCTATTTGAAAGTTAAACCCCTTCGCGGGCATCCGTTGGCAACAGCCATTCGTTTCTGAAAGTCTCCAAAGATTCTGCCGGTTAGTCGTATTGCTGATGTATGCCAATCCGATGAGATGTGGGCTTTGATCCGTAGTTTCTTCATGTGTGTGAGCGGTTCCGATTCATCGCCAGTCAGAAGCGAGTCGATGTTTGGGATCTGTCCTAAGTAATAGAGGGAAACATGTAGTGGCCATATAAGTTCGTTATCTCGGAAGAGTGACTCAGCTGCATGTATGAGGTTCTGCGCTAATATTTCCGGGATCTCCATCGTTTCCGCCTTCAACTTCGTTTGTTTGACTACCTCATTTGTTGCATCGGTCCTCCATGTTTCGTATTTCGAGCAGATCACGAAAATATGCCTCGGCGTTTCCGTGTAGTTGCCACACTCCATTCTGCAGATATCATCCTCCATGATGTTTCTCTTTTTGAGTATATTTGCAGTTGGTAGTTGTCCTGATCTTGCATACAGTTGGACCGCTGCCGAATGTGCTGAGGTCGCTTTGAGATAAGGGTACTCGGGCGGTGGGCAGTGGCTATCACGTGTTGATTTGGCCATGCGGTGATCGTTTCGCGCATGGACTTCGTTCATCCTCTTCTCATTTAGTCGCGCATCGATGTAGCTGGGGATGTTTGACTCTATCCATCCGTCATTCAAGTGGTGTAGGGTAAAGTCATTCATGTGGAAGGTAGGGGCAGGGATTTCCGCTTGGTTCATGAAGTTTTTTCTGAGCTGTTGATGCAAGCATGTCTGCCTCATCGTTCATTCTGGCTGCCATCGTATTTTCTTTGGAGTGTCCAGGGGTGTATTGGACATCTGTCATGTTTGGTTTCGTTCTCTCAAGGAGGGTAATGATCCATCTGTAGTAGGATCGGCCATTCATGTATCGCAGTCGCGGTATTTGGGAAACTAGGGTTTGGCTGTCCTTTATGAGCCTTACAGAGTTGAGGTGGTCGGTGAAAATTTTATGTTCCTGGTTAAAGTGGTGAGCATTGTGTTTTATTATTTCGTTCAGTCCGATGATTAAACCCGTCTGTTCTCCTTGTAAGATAGAGATGTTTCGCCCTGGTACACGGAGTACAATGTAAGGGCACCTCAGACACACACAAGTCCTGGGGGAGATCCAAAGATATATATCAGCTCTACATAAATACAGGAAGTAGGCTCACCTGGGGGAGATCCAAAGAGAAAGAGGTAAAGGATCAAACCCAGGTGAAACAGCTATTTAAGTGATGAGCTGGCATTGGCATCAGCCTTGATGCCAAACAATGCCTTTGGAAACAAACAAAGGGAAACACAAAGGAATGACTATGTAACAGTGGAAACAAGTGAATAACAAATGAGTGACAACTAAAGGAGAGTGTAATATAATATATATGAGTCCATGGTATGTCCAGATAATGAAATAGAGCAAAGGGAAATAGGGGAAAGGAGAGACAAGAGAGACAAGAATAAGGAAAGGAATAGGAGGTAGCAGGAGATCCCCTGACATTACCCCCCTCTAGGATTGCTTCGCCCTCGAAGCATGAAGTCCAGCCTGTTTGTAAGGAGTATGAGCATAAGTGGTCCTGATAACCTTTGGAGCCTTAGGATTCTCTGCATAGAAGTCCTTGATGAGGTCAGGAGCATGGACATCGTCAGCTGGTTCCCAAGAATTCCAACCAGCATCGTATCCTTCCCATTTGATCAGGTATCGAAGTTTGCCTCTGATGAACTTGCTGTTCAAAATCTTCTCCACAACAAACTCTTCAACATTGTCAACAAGCACAGGAGGTGGGGGTAGCTTGGCTCTTCGACCAGAGATGGGGTCATAAGGAGCAGGAGTGAGTCTGACAACATGGAAGACTGGATGGATGCGGGAGAGGGATTTAGGAAGTTGAAGACGATAGGCATTCTTTCCAACACTAGAGATGACTGGGTAAGGACCGACTCGCTTGTGAGAGAGCTTCTTGGATGGCCGAGTGGTTTGGATGTCTGAAGCATCAAGGTAGACACGATCTCCAGGCTTGATCTCAGGAGCCTTGGTGCGACGCCGGTTGTAGTACCTAGCCATGTCCTCCTTAGCAGCTGCTAAGGCAGCACGAGCTTCCTCAAGAGCAGTCTTCATCCTATCAGTGAACTCATTCACAGTTTCCATCCGGGATGGAGGAAGAGGTTCAAAGCCCATGCGAGGATGTTGACCAGAGTCTAGAAGGAAGGGAGTCTGCTGGGTGGAGGAGTGGACATGGTTGTTGTAGGCAAACTCAGTCATGGAAAGGATGTCGTACCAGTCGTCCTGTCGCTCAGAGATGTAGAGCCTGAGGTATTGTTCCAACTCCTGGTTGACACGCTCAGTCTGCCCATCAGTTTGAGGGTGATAGGCAGTGCTACGAGCTGGCTCAATCCCAAGCAGCCTGTAGAGTTCAGTAGTGAACTCTGCAATGAACTGTGGACCGCGATCAGAGACTACCTTGGATGGGAGGCCATGGAGTTTCCAGATATGGTCACGATACATGCGGGCAGTGCCTAGGGCAGAGACAGTGGTAGTGGTAGCAGTGAAGTGGGCGCGTTTGGAAAGGGAGTCAACAACAACCATGATGGCATCATAACCATTGGACTCAGGAAGCTCGACAATGAAGTCCACACTGATATGGTCCCAACGGCGGTCAGGAACGGCAAGGGGCTCAAGCTCTCCAAGGGGTCGCTGCCTGATGGTCTTGGTCCTAAGACACATGTCACAGGTGCTGGTGTAGAGTCCAATGAACTTAGACATGCGTGGCCACCAGTAGTTCCTAGACACAAGCTCCAAGGTCTTCCAATGTCCAGGGTGTCCAGCAAGAGTGGAATCATGACAGAGAGCCACAATGCGACGACGAAGATCACCACCTGGTGGAACATAGAGCTTTCCACAGAAGTAGATAAGACCATCAGCTTCATCCCACTCTGAGGAGCGAAGAGACTGAGATCCAGTCTTTCTGAGCGCCTTGACTGCCTTGGCGACAGTGTCCTCAAGATCAGAGGCCTCCTTGGAATGTCGACGGATCTCACGAACCAGAGAGCGTTCCTGTCCAACAAATTCCAGACCTTCTAGTGCACGAACTGCAAACATCCCTGGGGTGAGGAGGGTGATGTTCTGGTTGTCACGTTCACTAGAACCATGGTCAGACCGACGTGAGAGAGCATCTGCTTTTCCCATAGTAGCTCCTGCCTTGTGCTGCATGACAAAGTCAAAGCGGGCCAGAGTGAGAGACCAGCGGGCTTGCCTGCGGTTGAGGTTCTGAGACGACATGAAGTATTCCAAGTTCTTGTGGTCAGTCCAGATCTCAAACTTGTGGCGGGCACCCTCAAGGAAGTGTCTCCATTCCTGTAAGGCTCGAATGATTGCAAGCATTTCCTTGTCATGAATCTCATAATTCCTTTCGACAGGAGAGAGTGACTTGGAAAAGAAAGCGATTGGATGCCACTTTCCATCTTCTGGAGACTGCTGAGAGAGTACAGCACCAGTGGCGAAGTCTGAAGAGTCAGCTTCAAGCCGGAAAGGGAGATCATCATTGGGAGCAGCAAGGACAGGGGAGGAGGTGACAGCATCCTTGATGGACTGGAAGGCAGTAGCAGCAGCAGGAGACCAGGAAAACTCAGTGGAGCTCTTGGTAAGATCAAAGAGGGGACGTGCATGATGAGAGAAGTCCTTGATGAACCGTCGATAGAAGTTGGCAAAACCCAGGAAAGATTGGACTTCTTTCCTATTGGTGGGGGTGGGCCATTGAGCAACTCCAGCAACTTTGACAGGATCCATCTCGACTCGGTTCTCAGCAACGATAAGCCCAAGGTACTCAATGCGTGTCTTTTCAAACTCGCATTTCTCCAGGCGGAGGCAGAGACCATGTTCCTCTAGACGCTTCAGGACCCTATGAGTGACCTCTCGATGCTCAGGAATATCCTTGGTGAAGATCAGGATGTCATCCAGATATACCACAACCACACCTTCAGAGATCATGTCTTGGAAGATCTCGTTCATCATGGTTTGGAAGGTGGCAGGACTGTTGGTGAGACCAAAGAACATGACAAGAGGTTCGAAGAGACCTCTGTGAGTGCGAAAAGCAGCCTTCCACTCATCTCCTTCTTTGATGCGGACATTGTTGAAACCCCAACGAATGTCAAGCTTGGTGAAGTAGCGCGCACCACGAAGTTGGTTGATAAGGTCAGAGATGAGAGGGAGAGGGTACTTGTTCTTCACAGTCATATCGTTGAGCATGCGATAGTCCTGGACCAGACGAAGGGAGCCATCCTTTTTCTTCACAAAGAAGACTGGTGATGCCATGGGGGACTTGGAGCGGCGAATCTTTCCCTGAGCCTCGTTCTCAGCAAGGAAGCGCTCAGCCTCTTCACGTTCTGCAGGGTTTAATGGGTAAACCTTGCATCCCTTGGGTTGAGCTCCAGGAATGAGCTCAATCGCATGATCCCAAGGCCTTCTCTCAGGAAGCTTAAGAAACTCAGCTTCAGAGAAGACGCGATGGAAGAGACTCTGATAGTCAGGGACTGGACCATGAGGTGAGGAAGGGAGAGTGGTCTGTTCTGGTTGAGGAGCAGAGTTACGCAAGAAACCTTCAGCCAGGCGTTGACTGATGGTTGAAGTAGCGTTGATATGCTCTTCAGCTTCCTCAGGGAGTAAGCCAGAAACCCAGACACGATCGCCTTCCTCAAGATCAAATGGCAGATCAGAGGACTCGAGATCATCAGAATCTTCAGGGGAAGACTCTTCAGGGGTGAGAGAGGGGGCAGGACCAGAGCGGCAGGCATTCACCTTGGCTTCTTCCTTACGAGCAGCCTTCTTTTCCTCATTGAGTTCCTTCTTGCAACCAAAGCATCGACTGCTAGGCTTGCAACGAGACATCTTGACTTCTCCAGTTTCCCAATTGACTTCAGGATTGTGATCCCTGAACCAAGTGTATCCAATGATCAGCTTCTGCTTCCCTAAGCCCGTGACACAGAAGAGTGCGCGTTCTGTGTGGCCGTTGTACCGGAGGATCAAGTCAACCACCTCAGTAATTGAACCAGACTCGTTGAGCGTTCCATCCACGTTATGAACAGGGATGGGGCGGCTGAGCTTCCTGGTGGCAATTCGGTTGGACTTGACGTACTCTCGATCGATGAACAGACCAGTAGCGCCAGTGTCAAGCAAGGCCTTAACAGATCGAGCTTCATGGGAGTCAGTGGTCTCTATCTCAACCTTCAGGTGAAGGGAGCTAGGTCCAGGTGCAAGAGAAGAGATGGTGCACAAGGATGGAAGGCGACGACATTCCCATTTGGAGCGACGAGGTAGGCGGGGCGGAGCAGAAGGATCATGGAGGGAGGATGGAGAGGAGGGAACCTTGTCTTCATCTGGGAGAGATAGAGTCTCGTCAACCAGAGGGGCATACCGATTACGAGAGTCAAGAACGACTTTAGGACAAGGTAGAGGTGGAGCTTGTGCAGGCGTTTGCACAGAGACTTCACTTGTCACAGGCTTTCGTAAGGGGGCGTGAGTGGTGCGAATAGACAAAGGACCAGGGGAGGGGTCAAGGAAATGTGAGAAGGAAGGAGGAAGAGAAGAGAGTGGGCTAGGCACAGGAGGAGGAGGCTGCGGATGGAAGGTGTCATTAGCAGCCAAGTTGAGAGCAACAAGGCGAGCCAATTCGTACCAGCCAGAGGGATCGTTATGAGCTGGATGTGAAGCTACCCGTTTACTGAGATGATCAGTGATGGAGGGGTGGAGGCCACGACGAAACTTGACCACAATGTAGGAGGGGTCAGAGTAGCCAGCTTCAGCAACAAGGTCACGGAAGGAGTCGACATAATCGTCAACAGAACGATCTCCTTGGAAGTAGGAGGTACCTTCCAAGATGAGGGCAGCAGTTTCCTGCTCACGCAAGGGGAAGAACTCTTTGCGAAAGTCTTCAGCAAAGTGGTCCCAAGTTGCGTAAGGAGAGGAACCTTCCTCAATGAGCTCAAAGATCCTGCAGGACCATAGAGCAGCTCGACCAGCAGACATGAACGTGAGGGCCCAACTAATCATGGTGGACTGTCTGGAAAAAGATCTGGACGAAGTCTGAAGTAACCCATGAGAGAGTTGTAGAAGGCTTTGCCCTTGAGACGATCACCATCGTACCGGGGAGGAGGAGCTGGCCTAACCTTTTCTGCAATCATCAAAGGAGTCCCAAGACGATGAGAAGAAGGGGCAGAGGGATGCACTACTCCACTAGGATAACCAGAAGAGGCAGTGAGGAGAAGGGAAGACACTATTCCACTGGGGCAACCAGAAGAGACAGTGGGGAGGGGAGGATCCACTCTATTGGATGACCGAATAGAAGTGGGGGGAAGAGGAAGACTACTACTAGAAGAAAGAGAAGAAGAAGAATGTTCCATAGGTACACTAATAAAATGAGAAGACGAAGGAAGAGGGTGAGGAGAAGAAGAAGATTGTTCCATGTTTACACTAGGTAAAGGAAAAGAAGAAGGGGGAGAAAAGTTTCTGTCTACAGTTCCATGGTTTAAAGAGTGTAGTATCCCATCTGTCAGCTGTCCAACAGAGTGGGAAGGGAGTGGGGGAAAAGTAGAAGAAACAAGGGAGGGAGAAGAAGAAGGGGAAGAAGAAAGAGAAAGGGAAGAGGGATTGAAAGTGGAAGAAAAATAATGAAGCAAGGAAAGAACAGAAGACCTCAAGTGGGAGATAGCTACCTGTTGGGATTCCTGCTGAGCAAGCATGGAGGATACCTGGTCTTCCAGGGAAGGCAACTGAGACAGAGAGACAGAAGCAGCTGGAGGTGGTGAAGTATGGGGATCCATGGTTGCCAGACAGGGAGAAGAGAGGAGAGGGAGAAAGCACAGAGTCTATAATGCAGCTGAACAGAAGAAGCAGAACAGAGGATGTAACAGACTGTATGCAGTCTCAGTCTCCAAGGTGACCTCTTTCTACTGTAAGGGCACCTCAGACACACACAAGTCCTGGGGGAGATCCAAAGATATATATCAGCTCTACATAAATACAGGAAGTAGGCTCACCTGGGGGAGATCCAAAGAGAAAGAGGTAAAGGATCAAACCCAGGTGAAACAGCTATTTAAGTGATGAGCTGGCATTGGCATCAGCCTTGATGCCAAACAATGCCTTTGGAAACAAACAAAGGGAAACACAAAGGAATGACTATGTAACAGTGGAAACAAGTGAATAACAAATGAGTGACAACTAAAGGAGAGTGTAATATAATATATATGAGTCCATGGTATGTCCAGATAATGAAATAGAGCAAAGGGAAATAGGGGAAAGGAGAGACAAGAGAGACAAGAATAAGGAAAGGAATAGGAGGTAGCAGGAGATCCCCTGACATACAAGGGATGTTGGACCAATTGCGGCACCAGTGACTTGCTTTGTCTCGAGGAGTTTCGCCGCTGCAGGAATCGCTGATCCATCTGTTGCCCATGTTCTTCCATCTGTGTGCATTGATTTGCCTGCCGATCCGATTTTTGCCAGTATGTGAACATACTGTTCAGCGCGGTTTTCTCTCTGGGGCTTTGCGATTGTGAGATCAGGCATCGTTGCTAAGTCGGTCATTTCCAGCTGTTCTTCAATCATTTTTCTGACTTTTGTCCAGTTATCGCGCGCTGCATGGGTCCATTTCCTGTTGTCCGTTCCTAGTTCTGATACCTTCATCCTTATTCTTCCTTCATCGGTTATTTTCCATTTTCCTATGTCACGAAGGTGCTTTATTCCCATCCGTTTGAGGGACAGTAGGGTTGTCCCGTTAACTTTCCTGTCGGTTTGTTCAAGTTTGTGATTGCAGATGTTCACAGCATGGGAGATGGAGACTTCACCTCGTAGTATGTCTGATTGATCTGTTCTTCTCAGGGATAGCCCTGTTGCTGACATGGTTTTCTGCGCTGTTATCCAGCTCGCAGGTATCTGCTTCATTTGTTTTGCGAAGTCTTTTGTGAGTCCTCCGTCCTCCAGCGGGTTTCGACATCCTGATTTATCGCATGTCCAGTCTGCCAGTGTGATGAGGGCCATATTGCGGTACGCCGGTATGTGATGGTTTAGGTCTCTGTTCAGACCTTCAACTGCTAGGCTTGCATTGATGTTTGTTATTGAGGGGAATGCGAAGCCGTGTTCAGATATCGGCATGAGTGCGATGTCGGTGGAGGGTAGGAATGGGAAACCGAGTGCATCATGCACTTTCTTGATGATCATTTTGTCCAGTGTCGTCGCATCTGTCTTCGAAATCGGTTGGAGAGATAGGAGGGCTCGGCATTTTGATACAACATTTTGGGCTACGATCTTTCGTAGCACCGTGATGGGAAGCCGGCCTATCACAGTCGGGAATTGGAAGGTATCAATTATATTTTTCATTTCAATGAAACGCTCACCAGGGTTATCAACCTTTGTTCGTAGGAAGTCCATGTCATCCTTTATAAGGGTTATAGTCCTGTTTGTGATGGTAAGGGGGTTTTCCCTTGGTCCTACTGTTACAGAGTCAAATGTCAACGTTAGCGGGTATGTGATGGCTGGGTTTGGTGCAAGCACGTATGCATTCGACTTTATCCAGTTTGTAAGCCATCCATATGCATATTGAAATCGTTCCATAGTCAAAGTGTGTTGTCGGAGCGATTCAGCTGTCTTCGAGAAGATGTAGGAGTCGTCTGTTGCTTCAACCATGGCTACCATAAGTTCTAGACTTGCATCTGTCGTATGCGGGTCATTTCTTTTATTGCTTGTTGTGGTGATTCTAAGGGCATCAGAGTCGTTCTCTAGTATGTCGCGCAGGTAGTAGTGGCCCATGCTAGTTGTGTACGTTGATTTGAGCGGTGATGCTGGGCCTCCTTGTTTACTAACTCCTGATACGGTTATTGGATCTGTTGCTCCATAAGCTGTTTGTATATAGCATTTTACTTCATGTTGTGCGGCTCTGTCCAGATCTATTATTTCAGAGGGAAGTCCGTAAGCATTCACTGCATCATAGAAGCCATCTGGAGAGAGGTAGTCAAATCCTTTCATCTGATCCCTCTTTATTGCGTATATAGGTTGTTTGTGGCGGTGTGCCCAACATTTGATTGCTGATAGATAGCTCATTAAGTCGCGCGTTTGTACTCCTGGTTGTGCTGCTACCTGCGTATCTGGTAAAATATTTTTCTCCGAGGAGTATTTGATCAGGCATTGGTTTAGCCATGTCATTGGTGAGTTAGCAAGAAAATTCGAAAAGCAGAGGCCTCTCCAATTTCGGAGATCTGTTCGTAATCCCTTTTTGTATATGGTTGTCAGCCACATATCTTTCACATTTCCTGGAAATGTCGAGTTCATGACTTCGTAGTTGTGAAGGTCAAGTACCAGTGACAGTGCCGAATCAGAAAGTGCCTTGATGGTCCATTTCTCACATCTATCAGGCCCAGGCGATGGGCTGTGATTTCCGCGTCGAATCATAGCACGAAAGTCATCAAGGCTTGTTTTTCGCGGCCACTGAAATGGGTTCAAGGTCACCCTTGCTTTGACTTCCACAACAGATTTACTGGTAAGCCATGGCTTCGGCATTACTGGTATTCTGGTGTGGTCATAGAGGCGATTAAAATATTCACGTGTTGTGGCTTTGATCCCTTCAGGATCGCTCACAATCTTTTCAGGATCATCCACATCGTTTAGAGCGAGCGGGAGTGGTATGAATAGTGTAGATTGCAGCATCTTTTTGGTTGAGCCATTCAGGCCTGTCCAAATACGATGTTTATCTGCTTTCTTTGCGCGCGTCATGATTTCTTTTGCACGCTCAGCATAGAGAGCTTTGTGAAATTTTTGGCGCTCATGATGTAAGAATCGCGCAAGCATCCAAGGTGTGTTCATGATCCCCACATCAGAGGTAGGCCTGCGATTCTCGAATACGACCTTTGATGTGGCATGGTATCTTTCAGCACGCATTGATATATGATGCGTCTGGTGTGATCTCTCATAGAGAATGGCAGCTCCTGCTGTGCGTATCTGACACATGAGATTTTGAATCGTACCATTTGTTATTGTGGTCGTTGATGGTTTGAATGATTTTCGGTGTCCAAACACTTGTGACCCGGTTTCGTTTATGACATTGATGAGATCGGTGTACTGTTGAATAAAGGAGTCATCATCATGGATTGTACGTGAGTCAAGAGACTTCTCTTTAATAGCTTTGTCCACCGCTTCTTGGAATAAGCCATATTTTTCCTTTTCCTTCTTTGTTGGTATCTTCAACCGTGGTTTGCTGGATGGGATGCGGGTGTATTCCTGGTACAAATGTTCATCAGTTGTACTTGTACTATTAGAGTTAAATATATAATTAATCCTTGACATGATCCCTCGGTGGTCCGTTGAGGGTATCCAGTCAGTATATTTGTCAGTTACATAGATTTCGGCACTGTAAACATTATTGGAGGACGACACTACCCGATCAATGATATTTCCATCTGTGGCTGCACTCGTTTTGCATGTCCAGTCCATTCTGCGTGTGCGATCTTCGTTGTCGCTCCAGAGATCACGGCCATTTGTGTCCTGTAGAAATTTAGTGAATTGCCTTCTGGCATCCTGTCCACCTGATTTTCTTTCCGTATTTGATACAGTTGCATTGAGGTCCCCTGCTAGTGTCCATGACTGGGTGGTTGAGCTACATATATCAGTCATATCTCCCCAGAAGGCTCTTGTTTTTACGTCGTCATCAGGGTTCCATGGGGCATATGCTCCGATTAAGCGATGTGTCCTGCCTGATCGACCAAGAATAATGTCAATTGCAATAACTCTGCCTTTGAACGATAGCTGTTTAAGCTCAAGTCTCTGAGTAATCTGGAGATCCTTTCGGATTCCCATCACTATTCCCCATTTAAAAATGTGGTGTCCATCACATTGTTCGCCAGGCTCTTCGTAGATATCATAGTCATGGTATGGTAGTGATTTGCTTAGCTTAGATTGTGTCTTCGTTTCACCAATAACAAAGACATGGGGCTTATGCGCATTGATGACATTGTTGATATGATTTAGTTTGACTGGCTGTATAAGCCCATTGGCATTGAGAGCGTAGATTGACAGTAGTGGGGTGGTTGTGTGTACCGATGCTGTTGGGGTCGCTTTCGCCATCGGGAGCATTCCAAATACAGTCGCAATGAGGATTAGCATCAAACATATTTTGCATGTATTGATAATAGTGCTATTATTTGACACATGGATTCTAGAAACGGGGGCAAAAAGGCTCGAGCGGTATTCATTCATATCTTTCAGGTTATCCAACACTCCAAAGAACGCGCGCAATGTACGAGGACGGCGTGAGATGGGTTGGGGGCATGCGGCCGTCACAAAGACTGGAGTACCGCCATGAGCCATGTTTAATTTGTTTGAGAGAATGTTAATATAATGACGTACCATTGCTGCATCATTTGCGAGATTTATAAGTGCTGGTTCTGGGGAGTCGGTACCACCTTCTTCCACACGCTTTCTTTTTCCAGCACTCCCAGTGAGCTCCTTGTTGATGGACATCTGTTCCTGTGGAGGAGTTGCGTCAGCATGCATTGAAACATTGGAGGAGGATGCAAGTGGGTTAGTCTGTTGCTGGTGCTGAGCTGGTATACTCGGCGGTGCTGTGATACAGGTCAATGGCCCTTGATTGATGATGGCGGCGAAGTCGTCAGACGAGTCTTTGATTGCTGCCCCAAGTATGATGTTTTGAGCTTCCATCGCACAGAGCAGGTTTTGCAGTTCGTTCTTTTTGTCTGTGTCTCGCTCGAGAAGGATTTGCATCTTGAGGTTGAGGATGTTGGTGGAGTTGTCAGTGAGGTTGCGATTGAGACCGAGCTCGCGTGATTGCGCGAGGATGGCGTATTGGGTCTTCGTGACACGGTCCTCCAAGCTGTGCACAGATCTTGCAACTTCATTGAGAGACGCTGATACGGAGCTAATCTGGAGCTGAGTAGCGAGATGCTGCTGTTTATTCTGCTGTTCAAAATCGTCAAAGCGACGGGACATGGTGAGGAGATTCTTGTTCATCGTCTCAGCACCTTTGGAGAAGTCGTCGCGGATAGATCCACGGATGCGGAATGTTGATGTTGTGTTGGCTGTGTGGAGCAATTGCGGGGGAAGGATTTGGTATTTGTTGAATGACTCTCTGAAGGACTGCTGGTGGTTGGGGGCTAGTACGTTGGCCGTTGCGGCCCACGTTGTCATATTGAAGACAAATGTGTCATGCTCACCTGGAGGATTTCGAGTGCCTGCGAGAGTCGATTCTCCGCTGTCGGTAAACTCATCCTCAAGCCATTGCGTGATGAGGTCGTCGAGGCCATCGTACTCGGATAAGGGTCCTAGGACTATCAGTTCAAAGGGTTGGAGGATTTCGATCTGTCGTCCTGCTGATACCCGTTGTAGTCTGTCCTTGGCTACGAGTCCACTGATGTTGACACGATCTTTGCTGATAATCTGGTCGACATCTTTGGGGAACGCCATCGTGAGGGTAATGCCACCTTTATGATGGTAGGAGCTACACACCGTATATTTCTGGGCTGCAGCCCATTCAAGAACCTTCATTCTGGCCTCCTCCTGGTTGATTGGGTCGTTAAGGTCTGGGAAGCGAACCCACATGCGTTTGTCTTGACCGTTCTTTGCAGGGGTCCACGCCACGTCCCACGTTGAGTTGTGCGATGCTAACTTGACCTTCCATTGCTCGAGGAGGTCGGTACGGGGTTCGCTATCAGCGCAGGTGCGTGAAAGGATGCTGGGATCTATATGTACATAGCAGGTGGTGGTCCAGTCGTTTGCATTGCGCAGTGAGAACGGCTTGATGATTATGGGTATGAGGGAAGGGTCGGTTATGCGTATTTGAGAGACAATGTTGGTCAGGATTTCGACTGGGTTGGAGTTCTTCTTGTTGGCGCCGATACCACGAATTATGAGATTTGTACCAGTAGGAAGATTTACGTCCTGGATCTGCATATTGTCAGCTGCTTGTGGCTCTCCTTGGGGTCGGGCACGGGGGCGCATAGGGGTACGTGGAGTGAAAGGTGTGAGTAGGATATGATTACCTGGTCGGGTGGGAGTGGAGGGGTTGGGTGGGACGTTCATGATGCCCTGATGTTGGCCGTTTATTGGGACTGCGGGCTCCAATTCTTTGATTTTCTTTTTAGAAATTTCAGATATGTTCTTAGCGTCAATCTAGAGTTGTTTTAATCTAATTTATTTAAAGAGGTGTGTCTGGTTTATTGACGTGCGAGCGAATTTTCGGAATTTGGGGGTGGGTGGTGGTGGTGGTTGTTGTTGTTGTTGTTGTTGTTGTTGACCGCGCTGAATCCTGAAGGCGGAAGACACACTGTTGTCCACGGATGATGTTGTGCAATGAGGCTTGCAGTCATCCTTTTTCATAGGCCTACCACACGAGGTCACTCGCTTTCTACTATTAATTATATTCGTATCATGGCGATGTCTAACTCATGGCGTCAGGCCAAACAGATCCTGGGACGGTTTTGCCTGTCGTGATAGAAGACTTTATGCGCCGAGCTTCCAAGGAGGGTGGAAACCTTCGGCTGTACACCAGCACAGAGTTTGATGCTGTGATATTGGACTTCCAAGACAATACTCAGCTGGATTTGCACCATCTGGTTGATGAAGAGACATTCTCTGACACAGAGTTGATCAGCTGGGCGCTATACGACTCGATCGAGCCCATGACTGTTGGAAACAACGACCCACTCCCACAGCCTCATATCATGATATACAACGCCATGACACCTAGTTCAGAGAATGAACGAGACTTCAACGAGTGGTATCTTCGAGAGCACATCCCGTTGTTGAGTCGTGCAGCAACATGGTTGTCATCAAGAAGGTATAAGTTGGTGGAATCCAATTTTTCAACACCCTCATACCTCGCTCTGCATTTTTGGGGTGAAGAATTGGCTTTTAATACGCTAGAATATAAAACAGCGATTGACACCCCTTGGAAATGGAATGTGGTTAATAAGGTGCTTGACAGACGGCGTTACGCCTTTCGATTTCTCTCCTCACCCGGTATTGATTATCAGTGATAGTTAAAACCCATCCGAAAATCCGTTATTATACAGGTGAGCACCCTTTTTTTTCGCGCTCGATAATAACCAAATTAACTTACTGGAAACATTTCATTATACTTAGACATGATCGTTCACTAGTCAACATTTTTGTGAACTACCATAACTCTTCCTTCATTGACCTATACATAGCCTTTCACACTGCCTCTAGGCGTGCATCGGATTTCGGGATGAGAACGTGCACTGTTAAGAGTTCTGTGATATTGGAAAGGAGACTGTCAGCGCTTCAGTGTGATGAGCACGTTTTCCTGGTTGATTCCTCACCAAATCATGCCAGCAGCCTTGCGAGACGACAAGCAGCGTAATCCAGTATTCCCCGTTATGCTGGAACGAATTATCTTTGAAATGGCCGTTGAAGACATCGTTCTGCCTCCTTCACGCTTTGCAACCAATTTACAACTTACAGCAAGACGCGTGCGCCTATGGTTCGTCACCGGTTATTCTATTCCCATAGTATCTGCTAACATCGAGAACTGACCAGGATTCGGCCACTACTCTATCGAGTTTTTGAATATACACACTCTCCCTTTTCTTTCCCCGACTTCGAAGCGCGTGGGTCTATCAAGCTGGAGGATGTTGGGATCTATGCTAGGCATTTAGCATACGGCCTGCGTCCAACACACGACATCGACTTCCTCAGAGACCTCTTGTATAATTGCTCCAGAATCAGCAACTTAGCTGTCTGGTACGACCCGGGGATACTTGTGCAGGTGTACCCTGCGCTGCAGTCCCTTTCCAGACTCAGGCGCCTATCAGCAGGCTTCAGGGGATTGACTCGAGATCAAATCCTTTCCCCCATCTTTCTTAACTTGACCCACCTCGACCTTCTGGGGCACGTCAATTGGGAACTCGTACCAGAGTTCAAGAACCTTACTCATCTTTCAATCGCAGAGCGGCCTCATGAAGTTGAGAGGGTTTTAGATGCAATCTGTGATCCAGCCGGTTGTTCCTCCCTTCGAGTTATTGTCATGTTCGAGAGCCCAGTAGTAAATTTCTACGATATCCGTTTAGTTGTGCTTCGTGGGTATTATGATCACCTCACGGATTGGATGAACGGGGCCAATGGAAAGATGGATTCTTGGTCATTTGCAGAGCGTATTGTGATTGCTCGTGAGAGTGAGTAGTGAAAAAAATTTCAGTTTTTTTGTCATAATAGTGAGCTAATTTTATGTGACTTTTAGGAGGATATATGGCCTATTCCACACACCAAACGCTCGACTTCTGGCGCTTCAACGTGCAGAAGGCCCTGAACGTAGAGGGCCAGATCTGGTGGCAGGAGATGCATTGATCATTTTACAAGCTTTCTCGTATCCCTCAGTAGATTCAATAGCATTTTGTGTACCTATTCTCTTTATAATACTAGCGCTCAATGTTGCTTTGAATAATTTAAAGTTAGCCCCTGAATGTTCAAAGGTGTTCTTGTGAGGAGGTCGGGGTTTAGACTGGGTTTGAAATGGAGCCATCAACAACCGTGACATGCACACACATCCGACTCTCCTGTCTTGACTCTTGATCTTATCCCCCATCACAACTACGCCTATGGCTACTAAATCCATTGTAGAACCAAGTATCCCATTTCTTCCACCGGAACTAGAGAGGAAAATATTCGAAGTGGCAGTTGAAAGCCTTTCTATCAACCTTCCTCCATGTCGTTCCGCCCTCGACCTCCAGCTTGTGGCGAAACGCGTCCAACTTTGGTATGCAACCTACAGTAAACTGATATTTGTTTTAGTCTCAAGAGGTTTACACGAATTAGGCTTCGCCCATTGCTTTATAGTGTTTATAAATGTACCAATCAAAGAGACGTCCCTTTTCCAAACTTCGAAGCAAATCCAGCTCTGAAGGTAGAGGAGATCGGCCCATTAATCAAACATCTACTCTATGCATATGACCCTCAAGATGATGTCGAGAGTGCTGTAGAGGTGTTATATTACTGTCCATTCGTAGAAAATGTGGCAATTTGGATCGACCCGACTGCCTGTGGAAACATCAACAGTATAAAGCATTCGTTTCAACATCTCAAGCGTCTTTCTGCTCGTTTCTCAAGTTTCAGCCACAGCCAACTCCGTTCCCCCTTTATGCTGGGTCTAACTCATCTTGAAATTGTGGGGCACCTCACCTGGGACAAATGGGACGCCATATCAGAGTTGAAAAATCTTACTCATCTTTCTACAAGCACAGCGGGTTACGACTCGGCCGACTCGCTCTCTACGACGCGACTTTTAACTAAAATTTGCGCACCTGATGGATGCTCCAAACTCCAGGTTTTTAGAATCCACGGGCCGCTCACGCTAAATTTTGACGATGTCAGGATTGTTCTCCTTCCTGTGGAGATATACAGCGTCGAAGAGTCTGTGGTGGATTGGTTGAATTGGGCCAATGGAAAACCAGATTACTGGGATTTTGCCAATAAAATCGTCCATGCTCGAAAAAGTATGTAACAGATTTTTTACCTGACTCTATCTAACGAATTGAATGCAGAAGGTTACATGTTGCACTTGCCGGTGCCCAACGAAATTATCGACCCCGCTTCGTTCAATTATTTGAATCAATTGAGCGTGGACGGCCAGGTGTGGTGGAAGAATTGTGAGCTGTAATAAGCAAGTAGATTGCGACTATGTACGTTCCAATTTTACAGACCAAGCGAGAGAATACTAATATCACCAATTTTCAGTGTAGATGCTTCTGGTGATGGTGTTCCCTCATGTCCCCGTCGTCCCCATATACCTGTTTGTTCTCATGGTCTGCATAGTATGCCATCTTGACGGATTCGTTTTGGACAAGCCATGCTCACAAAGTGTGCTAGATCTAACATCTATGAAAAGGCTTAATAAAGCACGGACTCTGGGTGGATTCCGCGGTGGCATAATAATGCGGGCGGTTGTTTTTACTCTTGCCGTTTGATCTTCACAATTCTTCACAGTTGCACGTATTTTTTTTCGGTCTTTTCAATTATTAATAAGGCAGCTACCTCTCTTTATTTATTCGAAAGGAATATTTCTTCGGGGAAGGAGGTGAGTGCTTTTGCATAACAGACTGCGTAGTCCTGTTCCAACTTGTCATGCTCACCAGACGCGTGTTTACTCATTGGCAGGATAAATGTTGAGAATTCATCTCTGCCCTCCTTGAGGTAAAGGCGTGTATTGGATAGAGGGTATAAACTATGACGACCGGACAACTTAGGGTGTTAATTTAGTCTGTATTTCGCTTCACCTGCTTCTTGACGCTTCATCGCCAATTTCACTTCCACTTGCCCCTTGGCATTTTTTCTCCAAGCTCCATGGCAAGCGCTAGCTCAGACACTGTTTCTATGGGATGCGAGCGTACAGTGGTCAACATAGTCTGGAGTTGTATGGCTGTTATATTTGCATGCACTTGGGTGTCAGTTCATCCCAACATACCAGGGCTTGATGAGAAAGCCTTCAACGTCGTTCGTCGGAAGATTTCCATTATGATTGACGCCCTAATCGCCCCAGAGCTTGTCCTCTTTTGGGCAATGCGGCAGTGGAATGGCTCGAGGATCATTGAGGAGCGCTATAAAAGTGAGTATATGATTGAAGGATGTCCTCAATATAACTGACTATTGGAACTGGATAGAGCAAGGCTGGACGAAAACGCATGGATTCTTTCTTATAATGGGAGGCTTCGTTCTGGAAGAGCCGGGAAAGCCGTTGACCACTCTTCATCCTCAACGCTTTCACGATCTACTTGTCGAGGGTCAGATTGACTTTCTTAATATACTGGAAGCGGATATTCAAGACCACAGCAAGGCGGACTGGCTATCAAAGCTTGTGGTTGTTTTGCAGGTTTCCTGGTTCATTGTGCAGTGCATCGCAAGGGGAGTATCCCCGGGGCTCAAACTTACCGAATTGGAGGTCGTAACGTTGGCATTTGGCTCACTAAACGCGGCGATGTATTTCTTTTGGTGGTACAAACCCTTGGACGTCAAGCGCCCATTCCGTATTCCGCTCAAGCCACCAAGCTACGGCAGCCAGATCTGTAGCTGCAAGGGCAAGGAAAACGTCGAACAACGTTCTATCCCCAGCTTTGAGCGACTACCCCCTAACGAGAGTGCCATTAATGTCCTTCGTGTCTGGAATTTGGTCCAAAAAGTCAACAAGATACCCCTTTTAAATATTTTCACAAAACCCGTTACATCCACCATCTGGTGTCAGGACCATATGATCCCGGAAGGAGCGGCGCATGCCGACGTTCTACGCCCCTACGCAGCCAAACCCTATGGTTGGAACCCTCTCCATGATGACCATATCGATTGCAGGTGTGCTGTTCGGTGCGCTGCATTTTATAGGATGGAATATCTCTACACCCACAAAGATAGAGCGAGACGTATGGCGCTTCTTTACGGTTGCCATCACCCTCACCTTTTTTGCTACCCTCCTTAACACACTCGTCCTCGTTTATAAGCTCAGCCGCCAAACTGGGTACACGCAGTCCTCGGTTAGCAATCCTGCGAAAATACCGTTTCCTATCCGAGTCCTTGAGGTGTTGTTTGGCGCGCTCCAGCTCTCTACTGTTCCGTTCTATATTGTTGGTCGGGTGTGCCTTTTTGGGTTGGCTTTTGCTACTCTTCGCAACCTTCCTATGGATGCCCGTAAAGAAATTGTATGGACCTCTTATATCCCCCATATTTGACGGTTCTATGTGCTTCGAATAGTATTTAGCTATTAATTAGTGCACACGTAGATATATCTGGGCTGAGAAACTGGGCTTCCTTTGAACTATTTCGAATGAATGAGGCCACACACGTTCAACAAGAAATCAATTCGAAGCAGACTGGTCCCAATCATCTCTACAAAACTTATCAATGCTCGTCCAATGACCACAATTTGATAAAGGAAATATAGAGTTTTAGTGCGTGCTGTCCTTCGAAAAGACTCAGGGGACTCGATGTGAAGCTCATGTAAACGCAGGATCTAGCTAGACTCTCGCGTAGGCCCGCTTCTCCGTTTAACCTCCGTTTGTATACTTCATCTTAATATAGTCTGTCCAACGGACAAACGCAAGATAAACTTGATTCTCGGCCACATTGGCCGAAGTATTGTTCAGCTTCCTAACAAGAGGTGTAACCGTGGCAAAAAGGCTATTGCACCACGTCGAGCGAGGTTGAATTTAAACTGACCACTTCGGTGATTGACCTGTCGATGACATCCACGCATCTTATGGTCGGAATGTATACTGTAATACCCTGTACTTATGGGGTACATCAAACTCGAGTAAGGTGTATGTAAGTTAGTTGGCCGTATATTGGATGATACGATCGAGATATCCCAATCGAGTCAATTCCGCTTGACCCAGGGTAGACCAGGGTAATGAGGTCACAGTTCAGCATTATGATTGTCGGTTAGACCATCCCCCTATAAATATGGTTGAGCTTATTAACTTCTTAGCTCTTATCCATAACTCCAGTTTGCTGTCAAGCAAAGGACTCAACAACGTCGAGCTCGACATATTTTCTCTCTACTATTTCAAATCTCTGTTCGCGAAGTTTATTGAATTCTGCGCCACCCCTACCAAGTTAAGCGCGCCTATCAATTCTCCCAGAATGGCCATCAAGTTACACACACTTCGAATAGAGCGAGACGATCGCCCTATACTTCCTCCAGAGCTAGAGAGGATGATATTTGAAATAGCTGTCGGCGATATTGCCAATAACCTTCCACCAACTCGCTGTGCGCTCAATTTCCAACTCACAGCAAAGCGGGTTCGATACTGGTGAGTCTGACACGAAGTTCAATGCATCGGACATCGTTCTTATTCACTGACTCCCATGGGAACCAGGATTCGGCCCTTGCTCTATCGCATGTTCAAACAAACGAATAAGCGTGTCGATCCTTTCCCAAACTTCAAAGGGAGCCCTGACCTCGATATGAGTGAAATAGGGTCTTTCATCAAACACTTCCTCTACGGATCCAGTCCTTTGCAAGACTACGAATCGATGGCCAAGCTGATACGACACTGTCCCAACATCGAGAACATGTCCATTTGGTGCGACTCCGATGCTCTAGCTACCTTGTATCCTGCCATTTCGTCACTCCAACAACTCAAACGACTGTCAGCTCGCTTTGGGGGTCTAAACAGGAATCAGATTCTCTCCCCATTTATGCTTCATCTGACACACCTCGAAATAGTCGGGAATCTCAGCTGGGACATCGTTATCGAGCTGAAGAACATTGCACACCTTTCCACCAGCGTTATCGTTTACAATCCGCATGGGCTCATGTCCGACCCACTCGTGCATGTCGAACAGCTCCTGGCGAGAGTCTGTGCACCCGATGGATGTCTAAACCTTCAGGTCATCAAAATATACACGGGGTCAGCACTCGATTTCGATGACATTCGTCTAGTCCTCCTACCTCTGGGCCTATTCAGTTACGAAGCGTCGGTTTGGGACTGGTTGAACGGAGCGAATGGTAAATTCGACAGTTGGGAATTCGCGGATCGGATAGTGCACGCGCGCCAAAGTAAGTCTACTCCACCCCTGTCTTGATAGACCTTCGGTAACGCTTGGCGTATAGATGGCTACACGTCTCCGAAATCGGATGTGGTGCTTGACCCATTTTCATTTGATTATGAGAAGGTGTTAAGTGCCGAAGGCCAGGTTTGGTGGAAAGGTCTGCCTCATATCTACCATCCTATGGACAAAAATCAACTAAAGATGCTATAATTACACCGTGGTGGGATAGCACGCTTTCTATGATACCCTGGTCCCGAGCTAGATCAAGCATGTTATAAGTAGCAGTGTATACCCAGTGCTCGAGTACTAATATTGTGCACTCAGATTCAGATTTCGATACTCGAGCTTGAATATGAATTAGTGTTTTCTCTCCATATCGATCAAGAAAAAAACTAAGAAAAAAAAACCGTGTATTGTATTGGGTATTATCAAATGTGAAGTCAGACGTACAAGCGTGTATACAATTTATCTGTTTCGTATATCCGTTAACAAGTCGGGGGATGTGCAATTGTGCTCGAAGGACGTTTGAAAAACTCAACCTCCGCTTTCCTTCGATTAACAAGACCAGGAAGGACCTGCCCCCCACCCTTTCTCCATTTTGGTAGCTCATCAGATGCGACGGTGTTGGGATCCTCTCCTGCGTTTAGTCTGGAGATCATAGCGGATGATTTGCTATTGCCACAACCAACGTTGAAGGCCCATGAAACGAGAGCTCCATATTGGTTTTCGTTGAGCTGGATTGTATCGTTAATGTCGTTGGAGATACAGCTCTCTGTGCCTGCAAGGTCGGATTGAAGTAGCGTGGTTGCCTGGGCTTCGGTCATGGGGAATGAAAACGGAACCTCTGTGCATCCGGGGTGACGGCAGAGATGTCCATATCCGACAGTTTCGAGGCCTACAGGATCTAAGTAGGGCTTTCCGACGAAACCCTCAAAACCTTTGAGCATAGCGATGGTGGCAGAGTTGACTTTGGAGGGAGAGCAGCCCGCTTTCGGTGGAGTGGAACCAGAGGGAGTAGTTGCGCCTCCTGGTAAACAGCATTTGAAATCTGCAGGACCTGGGCATAATCCTGTCATAATTGCATCTCATAAGTAATCGATCCAATGTGTATAGAAGTATATAAAATTTACCTGTAACAGTCTTCCCACTAGCGCATGTATTTGCAAATTGGCACTTGCCGCCATTATTGCCGCATGAAGGCTTGGTGCAGCATTTGACGTCGGCGGGATCGTTAGGACAGAAGCCAGTGTGGGATGTTCCTCCTGAGGATGAGCATGAAGATGTCTTGATACACACACCGGGTGTGCCTGAGACGGTGCAAGGACCATTGAGGGCTGCGTTGGCTGCAACAGCACCGAGCAGAATCAGGTAGACTGACAACATCGTGTATGAGTGATTTGGGGAATAACGACCAGCGTTAGCGAGTAGAAGAGGCACATTGGTCGGATTTTATAGTGGTGGACAAGGGCCCAAAATAGTCGGTAGCGTCAGAGGAATTGCCATGGTAATAGTATAGGCCGCAGGTGTATGCATAAGGTTACCTAGTGAATTAATGAGGGTATAACTGTGTTCATTCTGTCCCATGACACAAGAAGTGCACCGTTGATCATTCAAAGAGGTAAATGGTTTGCAGCGGCCTGTCATCAATCGAGAGCGTGTCCACTGCGACTATATTATCCGCTGGGCATATTTTCCTCGTGCACACTTTCCAAGATCCTTATTGATACTGTATTCATGAGAGACGGAGTGCTGCCAGAGCTTGCGAGAGATAACCAATCGGAGATGCTGCCAGTGAGAAAATTCCAGGATTCAAATGCAGAGCACCAAGCGGCAACTGCTCATAAAGTTCAAGTAAAAGTTTTAGAGATATAAAAAAGTAGCCTATCATCCAGATTGAACGCAGAAACATAAAAACATGATGGTTGTGGTTGAAGGTAGAGAAAAAAAGCTGAGGACGACAGTGATCAGGTTAAACGGCAATTGCCGTGATGATGTAATGCCTGTGCGTCCCTGCTGAGTTAGGCTGCAATCGACGTCGGCTCAATGCTTCTTGGGCTGACTCTAACTCGACTTTGAACATCGGACCATACCCTCGGATTAAGATGTTCGACGAGTGTACTCCAGTATGTTATTGTATGTCTTATTATTATAACTATCATTGACCTCTGCTTTCAAGGAACATGACTGGTTCAACACGTTCCTAACCTATGGGCTCTGTGTTGGGCTCGTCATATCATATCTACCGCAGCACTTGCGGATCATCCTCAAGAAGTCGTCGGAAGGGTTGAGCCCCGTCTATCTTCTGCTTGGGACAGGCTCTGCCATAGCTGCCTTCTTCAACATGTGTGTGATGTTCCGAACCCGACCCGCGATATGATGTTGAGGAGTTGCTCATGTGCGTTTCAAATGCAGGATTACTCTTCAAGCCCCTCTCGTTAAATGCTGTAGCAAAGTGGTACGTACTGCTGTATTATTCTTGTGGATGTGTGCTGACACGAAGACATCCAGTCATTAGGTGAATGTGCCGAAATGACGGCTGGAGTACTTCAACTAGGCATTCAATGGTTTTGTTTCAGCCTTGTGTATGTTCCTTTGACGGTTATGAAGAGGGTTCCATTCAAACTGACTGGCAATGCTAGATTTGTGCTTTACATGAAGTACTATCCGGAGCGACTCAAGACCGTTGAAATTGACATTGACGAAGATGGGGGTGAACCTCCCATTCACCTCAGGATTCCTATCCAAAGCGAGGAATGGAGACTCTCAATCATCTTAGCATGGATCACGATTGCGTCCTTGTAAGTTTCCCCCTTTACTTCTAAGATGTTATATGTTCATTTCATTCTATCCCCAGCTGTGTCACCGCACTCACTACTGCTTATCTGCTCTGGGGAGCCATTCCAACACCTCATCAAGAGACGCCACCCAAACAAGCAGCATGGGCAACCTTTCTAGGGGTGAGCGCCGCGTTGATGGCCACTGTTCAATATGCACCGCAGATTATGCACACATACAAGACGAAGCTGGTTGGCGCCCTTAGCATCCCCATGATGCTTATCCAGACGCCTGGTGGCATTTTGATGGTAACGAGCATCGCACTTAGACCTGGTACTAACTGGACTAGTAAGTTGTCTGCTATTTCCTACCCTCGAATGGTTTATTGATTCATGACAGGCTGGATAACATTTTTGATGGCGGCGATCCTTCAGGGAGTCCTGCTCGTAATGTGTTTGGCTTGGAAGGTCCGGCAACGCAAGCTCCACATTGACGATTTCGGAAACCCATTAGACGGCGAACCTCAACGTGTAGAAATACGCGTCGATACAGAGTCTGTGGAGACTGTCACCCCACATCACCATTCTATCACAGTCCACCGTATGTACCATTTCACTGCCTCCGTTCCTGGGCGACTTCATGACACAATTGACCTCATTTTAATTCATCGTCTACAGTATCCGAACCCCAGCCACATGCAAACGAGGCTACACCCCTCCTTGCCAAGTCAACGTCGTCAACAGCAGACGGAGGATCGCGTTCCTGGTTTGGTTGATGACGTCACCTCTGCTTTCCGACTTTACAAGGGTTTTTCGTGTTTTTCACTCACATTAGTGGTTTTTTTGCATTATATATACCCTAATATCATTTCAGAACATGTTGATCGCTTTCTGGAGACCGTTGAAGATCTTGAGAAAGATGGTGCCTGGCGCTTTTAGTTGGTCTTTCGTCCCGCTCCACTATGAAATCAGTTTCCACTTGCAAGCACTATAAGTTCTCGACATTGCCCTGATCTAAAACAAGATACCCACCCCCTCAACATAATGACGCGTTCTCCTTTTTCTTTTTTCTTTCACTTTCTTTTCCTAACTGCCAAAACGGCTGCTTATGCTTCGCCCTACCCATCATCACTTCAAGTTAGAGAGGTCACTAACACTAGCAAAGCTGGTCTAGCATGGCCCAATGGCAACACCGTCGACATCGGGCAGTATGCGGGCAGTGATAAGGTGTCGTGGTACGTATTGTGTATGTATCCGTGTCAGTTCGCCATTAATCACTTATCTTAAAAGGTATTACACTTGGTCAGCTTGGCCTGTCCAGTCCGAGACAGAGCTAGAGTTTGTACCAATGCTATGGGGTGAACGCTCTGTTGAAGAATTCAATAATACCATTTTGCAAACGCTTCGTCAGGCGAAACCCAACGTAACAGCTATTCTTGGGATGAACGAGTATGTCCATTTTACCTGCAGATAGATGGGGATTCTGATTATATTCCTTGACATCGCAGGCCAGATCAAGGTGGTCAGTCAAGCATGACACCTGAAGAAGCGGCTCAGATGTGGCAGACGTATTTGCAGCCTTTGAAGCCTTATGGCGTAAGACTGGGAAGTCCTGCAACGTCTAGCGCGCCTGCTGGAAAGAAGTGGCTACAGGACTTTTTCACTGCTTGTGGCGCTAATTGCACTGTTGATTTTATTGCTACACGTGCGTTTCTTTGATCATGCTATTAAGCAAAGACGCTGATTGTGAACCACAGACTGGTATGGTACGGATGCTCAGGCGTTTATCAACTACGTCACCGACTACAACACTACATTTGCGAAGCCCATTTGGATTACCGAGTGGGCATGCCAAAACTTTGTCAACATGACTGATCAATGTAGCGACGACGAAGTGCGAGTATTTATGAATATTACTCAGAGCTTCATGGACGAAGCGGAATTCGTGGAGAGGTATAGCTGGTTTGGCGCGATGAAAACCTTCACGGGTGTCAATGCTGTGAGTGATTCGTTAGAGAATGATGTGCATGATCTCATGGGTTTAATTTAGGATAACGCACTTATGGATCCAAATGGCCGTATCAACGCTCTTGGACACCAATACATTAACGACAACAGTACTTTCGTTTCAGCGGCCCTCGGTGGAGCACCTTCATTTGATATTGCGGCTACGATGCGTCTTCTTGCGGTCCTGTGGACCTCGTTTGCCTTGTTTTTCTCTCTTTAAGCTGACTGCTCCCACATCACTTGGACTACGGACACTTGTTTCATAGATTTGGAAATACGATATTACTGAACATTACCATTACGATATTAGATGCCACTAATGACCATGCAATGTATTCGATAATGTACTTACTTTCCTATCTCCTGGCCCCAATGTTATGGCCCCTATCTCTGTGAGCGTGAGATTCATGATGACCATCAAACAATTTCAAGTTCATCCATCTGGATGATGCTCCGAGCCTTTCAACACTCCTCCAGTTCCTCATCTCCAAGTCTGTTTCTACTTACTTTGTTCCCGTTATCTGCCGAGACGTAACAACGACTAGAAACACGCTTTATTTGATCATGTCATTTTCTCGGTGCTTAAGTACTATTTTTCGTTCCCAGTTACAAATTCGACCGGGGAGACTGCTCCGCATTAGCACTCCTGGTATGCTTGCATTACCACCAAGGGTGTGTCGCTTTCTAACTCCATAAGCACGATGTGCTAATATAATTTAAAGACAATGAGCACGAAACCATTGTCTGAACCCGACACCAATGCAGGACTCGCGCCTCTCCTCCTCCTAGACATGCCAAAAAGCAAAGTCATGCCGGCTCTAAACAAAGAAGAACTGGGCCAGCTCTTGGAACCACTGAGGCAAAGGACGTGGAAGATAGATCATATTACGCCCAATGACGGCTTTAATCAAACGGTAGGTAATAGTCGTCTTTCTCTCTCCGAGTGTCAAATTCTGACCATGTCTGCATAGGACGAGGAATCCCCTTTCCTGACGCGTAAAATTCGTTTCAAAGGCCCAGTCTCTGCTCGAAAATTTGTCACGGAATTGATGAGGATCGAGGACGAAGAACAGGTATGAAAAATACCCCATTTGTTTCTCCAGGGCTTGGCTCATCCCACACAACAGCACCACATATCTTTCAACCTCTGGTCAGGCAAACGTCCCATAGTCACGATATTCACACAAACACACTGTGCTCAAGTTGGAGGTGAAACCCGACCTGCCATCACATCGCGTGATATTCGTCTGGCTGCGAGGCTGGAATCGTTTTTGGGCGAAAGCCAACTTACGTTTAAGGGTGGACGTGTTGAAGAGTCACAGTAGGGTCCACTCACCTTGTAATGCTTGTCGGACTTCTAAGCTGGGACCCAAAAACCGATAGCAGCACACTCATTCAGAGTCATTCTACCCACGTTACTATCAAACAGGTACTTATTAGTCGTCGCAACATAGTGCTTGACTGCTCCACCACTCTTCTGGTTTCAAACTCTTTCTTCACATGGCATCAGCCACGGAACTGATTACCTCTGTCACAGAGGACGAATCACCTCGTCTCCCTCCCGAGCTGGAAAGGATAATATTCGAGATGGCCGCGTACGACATTGTCTCAAAGTACCCCGCAGCAAACAGCGCAATTAACCTGCAGTTGATAGCGAAGCATGTGCAGTGTTGGTGCGTCATCATGCACGATATATTACACATGCAAGTGAGGATACCATTCCTAATTTAAAATAATTAGGGTACAACCTATCGTCTATCGGGTGTTTGCAGAAATGCTGGACCATGACGATATGATCCCTGGCTTCCGAACATACAGAAAATATCCAACACTCAAGCAGAAGGCTGGGCCGCTCATAAAAGTCTTCTTATGTTCCACTATGCAACCTGGCGTTGGGCTTTGGTCTCTGAAAGACTTGCTGCAGCATTGCCCGAACATAGAGAACCTGGCTATGTGGTGCAACTCTGGAGCACTGCCAGCTTTGCACACCATCATATCATCTTTCCAGCATCTCAAGCGCTTTTCTGCTAACTTTGAGAAAATGACCAGAGAGCAGATGCTTGACCCAGTATTCCACCGCTTGACCCACTTGGAAATTTTTGGTGACATTTGCTGGGACATTCTTCTGGAGCTGAAGAATCTAACACATCTCTCGGTCGACGTGACGATCAATTCCCGGCAGGCGGCAAAGGCCATGGGCGTTAAAAGCGTCTTGGGTTTGTTGTGTCAATCTGAGGAAAACCTGCTCCAGGTCGTCAAGATTATTGCGTATGATACAATAAAGCTGGTTGAAGATTTCAGGATTGTATTTTTGGACTCGGGCCTGCAGTATACCAGCGAGCTTCAGCGGGACTGGATTCGGGGAGTGAATGGAGAGCTGGACTCTTGGGAAATTGCAAATCGCGTCGTGTATGCACGGAAACGTACGCCTTTTACTCTAGGTCTCGACTCATCCAATCAACCTAACCAATCTTTAGATCACTACATGGATTATGTGCCGCGTGAAGTCTTCCGACCAGACACATTCGAATACAAGAGAAGTTTAAATGAGGAGGGTCAGAATTGGTGGCAGAGTCTGCCTTGAAGAGCACGGGCAATATTGCCCGTGCCTTCTGCTCCTGCTAGTTAATCTACCAGCAGAATTCCTAGTCTATATTATTTGCTTGCAGCGCTTAGCCCTAAATAACATTTCTATTGATACGCGTCTCTACGCGTTCAGTGACCATCACTGAGAGCTTGTTTTCGTTCCACCACAATTCCCCTTGTGTCAGGTTTCGAATCGAAATCACCCTGTATATCATGATTGGAACGGTTCAGTCACAAGGCCTCATTGATGTCAACTCTGTCTGCTACTGTCCTAAATATCAACCTCACCAGCGACGATGCTGCTTTCAATTGTTCGATGCCTCGATTCACGCTGTAGACCCACATGCAGCTCGGCTTTCCTTTTTGCAAACAATTCTGCATTCAATACCACCGGGTACAAATTGTCATACCGCTTAAGAGACACCAGTTATTGCCACTATGGTACCAAATGCGCACAGACAGCATAAAAGCTAGCCACTCATCTCAAATGGGTTGGCCCTCCGAATGAGCAGGTTGCAAAGATTTAGACGGGTATCCGAAATACCCTCCTCGAAAGTAAGTGTGCATTCACCGACCACAAGCTCGGAACAAAGGGATGTACGAGAATGACAGAGTACCGCTCGGATCAGAACCCGTTACAATTGGGCACCTAAACAGTGAACAGTGAAACACGGGGGACAATCTGATGTCCGATTGCACGCCGTGCTGGTGATGGCTCTCATGCGTCCGTTGCATGTCCATTGACTGTCCACTGCAGAAATTTAAACTCAGATTGCTTGAGGGTTGGTTCGTTTCAAGGGATGGGTCAGTTCATGTAGGTAATCCAAACTGTAAATATCTTATCTTATCTATATTACACAATGTCATTCAATGATAATTAGCACTAAGTAGTTAATTAACGTGTGTGCTGTCCTGGGTCGTGCAACAGCTCATAAAATGCGGAGGAAGAAGTTCAAAAGAATAAAATATGATATTTTTTGAATTTAACTTAATTTAGGACGCTAATTTTCCGTTGCTGGACGTTCAACACGGTGATGAGTGAACGAAACCACGCTACGTCAATTAAGCTCACCCACTGTTCTTTCTTCCCCACTGTTGTCGTCCTGCATCCCCACGGACATGGATGCCATGTAGTGAATAGAAATTGCTTACTGTGTGAACCAGTTCGTCACTCGAGCCATTAGGTTCAATTTTCGTCATCAGCTCATGATTCCTTAGCCTCATGCTCAGCCTGAGTTTGAAATCGGTAATGGGACAGTCAATGGACTCTCGAGAGCCATCACAAAGGTTTTGTGCAACCGGACATCAAATTGTCCCCCGTGAAATGATTTACAAATCACAGAACTGTTCCCAAAGAAGATGTTGGAGCGAATAATAAGCGCCGCGTTTCCACACCAAATCAAGAACTGACATTCGACATCGACTCGACAACGTCACACTAAATACAAATGTAAAAGTAATGCCTCGAGGTCCGAACACAGCTCCGAGTAAAGCAGGCTTGAGCAACACACCAATCATTCAGCTGTTCTCATTTGAATTCTCCGCGCTTTTGGCGGTATATGGCAGCGAATACCAGAATTGGGCTTGACCAAAACTTGACAATACGGTGCTCAAGAGCTGAGTGTGGATAAAGACTCGACATTTTATTTACTGCAGACTTACCTGCACATGGCGGCGGCATCATGCAGAGTTGTTCGCAAAAGGGAAAGCCGAGCTGCATGTGGGTCTACAGCGTGAATCGAAGCATCGAACAATTGAATGCAGCATTGTCACTGTCAGTCAATTGTCAGAGTAAGGAATCAAAGGTAACAAGATGTGCTACCAACTCAATTGAATGTGAAGAAGCGAAATTACCAAAACTTGCTCAAGCGCTGATCAAAACCCGACATTGCTTTCTGCAGACTCGGAAGGTCTGACGTTCTCTCTCTATAGTCGGTCAGTGCCACGCGACGAGTGGTTCTTTGGGTGATGTATCATAACCATATTACAGCACAACGCCATATCTTTCGTTGCTAATTCGAGTCCGGGAGCAGCGAGAATATGTGACCGAAATTCATTGGTTAATCTGAGTAAAGCTGGTTGAATAGCTGTTACGAAAATGTGCAGCAGCATGATCCGAGCTTCGAAGCTACAAATTTAGATAACTGAAACTACCTAGAAAGAGCGCTAGTGCTATCGTAAGCTAGCGCCGCATTTCCAGGCCGATGCAAGAAGCCGTATCGAGAATCGGGTCATATTCATCCCAAAAGAGATAGAAATGAGCTGCACGAAACATATAAAAGCACGAACGAAATACCTAACTTAGCAGACTCGAAGCAACCTCCTTCAGAAGTAAGTCCTCTCTCGCACATCTACCACCACACTCAAACTAACAGCGATCGGACTCAGTCTACAGACTACATTTGCTACCATGTCATATCAAATCACTGCTCGTGTCTACCAGACCAACCCCAATGCCTTCTTCAGCGCTGTTGAGAGTACCGCCTGGTACTTCGCCAACGGAGCGAAATGGAACAAGTCGAATGATGTGCATGTTCTCACCTTGGGCGGCAGTGGTACCTCTGGCACGCTCCGCCTTGCCTCCGATAGCGAAGCCTTCCTCATCGCTCTCGGAGTCCACAACTACAAATCATGGATCGACATCCAGCCCAACTTGAGCAACACCCAAACTGGTGTTGCCCTCCACCCCGATTACTACAAGGCAGGGACGGCAAGCGCAGCACAGCGCGAGAAGGTGCTCACGCAATACAGCGTCAAGAACAGCCAAGGTCGTTCGGTTTCTGTCAACTGCGCAGGTTCTGGCACGCAGAACATCAACTGCGATATCATTATTGGATAGGGTGTGTGCTTTTTTTACCATTTAGTGTTTCATTTGGCGTCGAGACTGATTTACATTTCGTTCTAAAGGGGTTTTCGAATGTCGAAAATATTCGTATGAGGGGCGACGCTGGATCATGAGAGAATTTCAGAAACTACCTACGTACAAATCATATCGAACCTGTGTAATATATCTAAGTATCTGGTTTCAAGCATCAGTCCTTATGTGGTCCTATTCGTCAGAACTACTCAGTGTTACAGTGACTGAAGCATATAAACAGAACTGGCTTCGTTAAAGAAGCTCCCTCTTTTTTTTAGTAACATATGGAGTATGTGAAGACGCAAGAGGCCAGTTATACATACATTGAAGCAGGGTATTCGAGTGGCCTCGATGACAATAGATAACAACTTGAACTTGACTCGAACTTGTCGATTCGGCGATCTATTCGAAATAAGTAGTTCGAAAAAATTAAGTAAGGGTGGCGAACGGATGGCCTTGATTTCAAGATCAGCCATATAACCTATGATCCTTTGTTGCATAGCCCGCGTGCCGTTGTTCATCATCAGGTGGTATACGAACCCAGAGTTGGTACTTCAACATAAGGCGCAATGTGCAGGACTGACAAGCTCCTTTTATGTAAATTAGCAGTTATGTTCAACCCATATCTACCTCATTTGACATCATGTATTCAGCTATTTTTGGACTTTCAGGTGACTTACAGCACCATCCATCTTATCTTAGGAAATCGACTCGCCGGGGTGTGTGCCAGTGGAGGTGTGAAAAAGGGTGAAACTGCTGACCATGCCATCACACTCAAAAGGGTGTTTGAATATGTCTCGTTGTATCATGATTTCCACCTGCAGTAATCCGACAAGGACACCCGGTTTTAAACCTTTCGCTATCTGGTCTTCATCCTCGCGAGTCTGAACCTACCCTCCCTCGAAACCTCGATTACGAACCCACTGATGGAAAACGAACTCTCACCAGTCCTTCCGCTTGAGCTGGAAAGGATCATCTTCGAGATGGCCGCAGAAGAGATCGTTGGCGATTTTCCATCCGCTCGATGTGCTCTTAATTTGCAATTAACGGCAACACGGGTACGAACTTGGTACGGCTCTTTCGCTGGGACGAATGACACAATATACATAAGTGTTTGCTGATAATTTGCGAACCTTCAGGGTTCGACCCCTGATCTATCATGTCTTTAGATGGTCGTGGCCTCAGGATATCTTTCATGCAGTTTCCAGACCCACCCCGACGTTCAGACCTGAGGAGGGCAATGGGCCATTCGTTAAACACCTTTTTCTCCGCCATACCTCATATTCGCATCACATCGAGTCGATGAAGAAGGTCATCCAGCACTGTCCAAACACACAAGACATGGCGGTGTGGTGTGGTGCAGATAATCTCCCAAAGCTTTATCCCATCTTTTCATACCTAACACACCTCAAACGTTTCTCTGGATGCTTTGAAGACCTGAGCAGAGAACAAATGCTTTCTCCCGTCTTCCAAGGATTGACCCACTTGCAAATCAACAGCGAGGTTCCACTGGACGTCCTCATAGAGCTCAAAGCTCTGACCCATCTCCGCTCTTGTATACCCGAGGGCCCCTACGAGCACAGTAGGAAGGCCTTCTTAAGCAGGGTGTGCAGTGACGATGGGTGTCCTTGGCTGCAGGTTATCAAGGTTTTTGCGAAACATGCCGAACTCGTCCATGATGTCCGCATCGTGATCATGCCTTCGTGGATGCAAATCTTCATGATAGCTGATGCAGACTGGCTGGCTGGAGCCAATGGGAGACTTGACTCTTGGAAGTTCGCAAGTCGAATCGTTCATGCTCGAAAAAGTGAGCAGTTGGGGCTTAGTTCCATTTTTTGCTTTGATTTTGACGAAGCGTTACAGGTGGTTACATGGAATACGTCCCGAATAGGATTTTCGACATGAACGAGTTTGATTATGAGGTGGAATTAAACGAGGCTGGTCAAGCCTGGTGGAGAAGCTTTCCTTGAATGCAATTCAAACAGTGCTATCAATCCCCGCGTTGTCGAATACAAAGGATTTGACTTCTTTAAGCCGTGTCTCCATCCCCTCAGCGAAGGTGCTGTTCTCTACAGCGACGTCCTCGATCATGTGTTGTTGATTTGTGGTCCCGGAAAGAGGAGTGACGTCTGCTTCTTGTGATAGCTTGTACACAACTTGAGCTGGTGTCATGTTGGAAGCACTCGCGATGCGGATAAGAGAAGGATGAGAGAGCAAGGATGGCGAGCCAGTCAGTGTCCAGAAAGATCTATCCATGTTCATGAGCACAGATATCAGCCTAATCAATATGTGAAGGGTTACGCACTGATACATAATATCATGCTCTCGACAATAATTTAAGACAGCATGATCCCATCCGTTACCTTCGTACCACCTATTCTGCACAACCTGCACCTTGCGCGCCTTCTGCAGCGCAGCTAATATCCTGACGTCATATGTATTGCTGACGCCGATCATCCTTACTTTACCCTCATCTTGCAATTTCATGAGCGTATGCCATGCTTCCAGCGTTTGTTCAATCGTGGGAAGGGGTGAGTGTAGGAGGTAGCTGTCGATGTAGGTGGTGTGGAGGTTGGAAAGGGAGGTCTGATGTGATGTGAGGATTTGTGTGCTTATGGGGTCGGAGGGGTTGTAGGGTAGTGGTTTGGATGCATCTTGACCGCCGATGGGGGTGTACTTGGTTTGGAGAAATATATCTTCTCGTTTGATGTTGTGCTTGGCTTTGAGCTCTAGCAGAGCAGCACCCACAAGATCTTCCCTGAACACGTAACCTATCAGTTGGCGATGATACTGGAATGTCAGCGTGGCAAAAAGTACCGATAATGTTTGGGTTGGCAAGCTAGAGTTTAAACAGGTGTTACAACATAATCTCAAGTAAAAGCTAGGCCTGTACCCGTGTCAATCGCTTTGAAGCCATTGCAGATAGCAGCTACGACGAGCGCTGTGGTTTGTTCCTTCTTCCTATTTGTCAGTCAGCAATCGACAACATATCCAGAACTGAATAGAGGTGTACCAGGCAGTCCCGTAGATAATTTTGGTGCTCAGAGACATCGTAGGCGCGCTTAGATATCCTAATAGTAAAGAATGAAGTCGAGATCAAACGACAGGCAGAAATAGCACAAAGCATGATTTCATCAACTCCGATGCACGTGTGGCAAGTTCCACATGTCACCGATACAACCGTGCTAAATCTTGGTTTTCGTAATAATCTTCTCTCACTTGCGAGACAGGCTTAAAGGTCACCTAATATAGAAGACGAAAGACGAAAGGATACACGCTGTGCTGCAAGAGGAAGAAAAACAGCAGCTCATTTGAATACAACGACCTTTTTCGGTGCAGGCTGAGCAGCAACCGATCCGAAAGCTTTCACTACGCCAGAGTGAACGCCCGTCTTGATCTCTAGAAGGTTCTTGAGCTTATCGGCTTGCTTAATCTCCTGCTCGACTTCATTCGTTCTACGTTTGAGGGTGTGGAAATCGTCTTCGTCCGGCCCTGCTTCACGTCCTGTCCCAAAGACCGTCGTTGGGTCGACGCCTGAAGGAATTATTTTAATGAAATCGAAAAGCTGAAAGACGATATGTGACACATACCCTTCTTCCTGACATCGCAGTCCCGAGCCAGATGTGTCGTCTGCCCACAGAGTTTACAAGAGCCGCCATTGGGATATACACCTCTCTCTTTATTTTGAGGACACGCAGATGCGAGATGGCCTCTGCCATTGCATACGAAACACGACGCATACGGGAATGGGCTGTTGGGATTGTTTGGTTTTTTGCACCGCGATAAACTGTGCTTGTCAGATCCACACCTTTGACAAGAATTAATCAGAGGTATGGGAAAGTGTTAGGCTGACGCACCGATAGCAGATTCCAACACCCTTTTGGACTTCGTATCCCAGTTGGCTGTCTTCAGCCTTTTGTGTAGTTGGACAATCTTTAGCTGCATGTCCCTTCTCTCGACAAGCAAAACATGTCGTATGATTCAGCTTTTCCTTTATCCGACTTAAGCGCCTAGCTTCAGATGCTGGTGACAAAATTGTAGGTCAGCATTTACAAAACTAGAGAGGCTCATTAAAATAATCACCCTTCTCCTTCCTTTCCACAAAGTCCTTAAACTTTTTCTTCTTCTTTTCTGCCTTGGTCAGGGCAGGCTTATCAGCAGCTGCCTCTCCTCCTCCACCATCCTCTGCGCCTCCCTCCCCATCTTCGGCTTTTCCCTTCCCTTTTGGTTTTGTTGGTTCCTTGGGTACATAATAATCTCTCTGTGACTTTGGTGTACGTTTTCTTTTTTTCTTGGCAGGTGGATTTGGTGCCGACTCCGTTGAGGCGTCAGCCTCATTATTTTGAAGTGTTGAAGGTCCAGCTTGTTGTTGTAACTCCTCTTCTTGACCAAACCCTGCCTGAACATACTTGCGCTTTATGCCAAAATTTGTTACACGAGTCATGATGAAGTAGAAGATCTGTAGGATATTGAAAAAGTAAAAATAGAAATGACTGATAGGCTAATGCGTGAGAATAAATTCGTGTTTGTCATCTTGTGGCATCCACATTGTTGGACAACGAGGACTCCAACCACCCATGGTGATATTGACTCTGTCAAGGCGAGACCCATGGCACCCACTCGTTCGTCTACTCGTCGCGCTGCTCATCATGCACAACAACCTCCACCTCCACCTCCACCACCGCCGGTCCAGGAGCAGCAGCCAGAGGATGCAAGTGTCAATACAGAACTCTTTCTGGACCCGATGTTGGGTCAACCATTGAACCTCTACATTGAGAAGGACGTCGAAGACAAGGAAGAGCTCACAGAACTCATTATCGTACGTTTTGGATGTTTCAAAGTCAAGTAGCGTAGGCTGATTGAATTTACGCGCCTTTTTCGTGTCTGGTTTTTGACTCATAGAAACATGGCGGCACAGTCTCGCCAGGGTACAGTGGCCTAAACTATATTCTAGGTAAAGCACTTGGCACTCGACGGAACGGGATGCTTAAATAATTTGTGCAGTGGACCCATACAAACCATCTGGCCAGAATTTGTATCGCCAGTATGCTAACAAGAAGGGCAAAGTCGTTTTAAGTGCTCGTTGGGTTCACGAGTGTATCAAGTCTAATCAACTTCATACTTTCCGCACCAACTGGTCAGGCTGTAAAGTGACAGGAAATGAACAGTAAATTACCCCCTTATACGTACTGCGATTGCCTCTAATTCATCTCCTAGGACCCAAGCACCTCCACCAGAATCTAGCACTCGTTCTCTACCATCTGTGCCGCCACTCCCACCACAGCCAATTCAAGCGCCCATCCCCCAAGTGGCCCCAATGCATCCATACCAATTTGTCTATACCAACGGTATGACTGCATCGAGGACAGTTCCAGGAGGACCTCCTCAACAGTGGGTTACATCCATGCCCTCTCATATTCAACCTCCCCCACCACCTCATCCCCCGGGCCCTGCTACCGATCTGGTACACCGGCCCCCTCCAGGAGCTCCAGGGTACAGAGATGAAGCCTGGGATGGATATACTCCCCCCGAGGATATCCCTCCTCCCCCACCTACCTATGATTATCGGTATAGGACGGATCAGAACTGGGTTCCACCTCCAGGGCCGTATTATGACACAGCCAATGTAAACCTGAATTCCGCTGGTCATCATTTTAGAGGTATACTGACGACGATGTGTTTATCTAGTATGATCATGCATACCATCAGCCTCCCTACATGGAAGAGCAAGTGGACCAGCCCCCTGGAGCTGCGTCTGGTGCTGGGGGTTCAATGCCTGCTGAAAGTTCTGCTGCTGCTGCTGACCGAGAAGAACGGCCCAGGGGTCGTAAACGTACGAGGACGCAGGTTTGTGAGATTCAATATCATCCATGACCCACTAGCTAACCTGATTCAATTCAAAGCCCCCACCAGCGGCTCCAGCTACGACCCTTGTTGTGAACCGCAACCCTCCTGCTCGATCTCCTACACCTCCCACTCGGGTAATCAAAAGCACCTATGGCGGAAATTTATTCACTGCGGACGATGTTATCTATCTCAAGCGTTACATTGATTATTGTCAAGAGCAGTGCTTGGTATTGAGGTTGGTGTGCCGTTGAAAGTTAAATATGTCCAGCAGCTGATTAGATTTTAGTTTACGTGAGATTTGTGAACGGATCGCCGTCAAGGTTTGTCTTGATGCTTATGTCGAGTGCGTTTATCATTGAAATTCATTTGTCTCATTAGGCACCCCACCACACGTATGCGCACATCATACCACACATTTTCTACTTTATTGACCTATCAACGACAGGTTCTACTCATGGCGCCGGTACTGCAATAAGCATCAAATAAGGCTCAGCGGTTACACCATGAATCACGATCGATCAGAGTCCCCTGGTATGGATGACGATGTGAATATGGAGGTCGAAGAAGCCGGGCCCTCTCAACCAAGCACCAGCAATATGCCTAGAGAACCGCCTGCTCCTCACCTAAGGTTAGATTTAGCAGCAGCCACCGCTGCCGCTGCCGCTGCACCCGCAAGGAACAGGTCCCCAACCCCACCTAGGGCGTTGTTCAGGAGTACCACGGGCAAGGGTGTGGCTTTCACGCAAGAGGACGTGACGTTCTTGATTCGGTTCATGGAATACAGGAGGTGATACATTTTATTCATCTATGATTTTTCACTCTCTGAGTACCAAGTGTAGATCACAAGGCGCATTGGATATGATTGCCTTTTGGAAAGAGGTTGCGATCAAAGTACGTTTCGTTTCTCATAATTTTTCAGCCCATGCTCATCTATGCATAGGCGCCTCACCACTCTCGGGCATCCTGGATGAAATTCTGGAGAAGGCACAAGCACGAACTAGAGAGACAGGAAGGAGACGAACCACTTCCTCTCCCACCGGACAAGAAAATGCGCTACAGCAAATCCGATGATATTTTACTTGCCAAGTTTTTCTTTAATAAACCTGAAGGCACTTCAGATAAGATCTTCCAGCACTTTGGCCGCCTGGTACGTATTCACATATGCAACCTATGCAATTGAGCTGACAATTAAGTGTGCAGAACCCTCACCACCCATGGAAAGGCTGGCAAGAGCACCACCGAATCCATAAAGCGAGGATTGAGCACCTTATCTCGCAGTTGGCTGCCGGACAAAACATCGACCTTTTGGAGGGTGACAATAGTTGATTTTCTGAGCTTTTAGGGTGTATACAAGTACCCTCATGGACTCGTCCTTGTGCTACCCTTCTCCCTGCTTTCTCCTTGCATCGCTTCTCTTTTTGGTCTCTTGCAATGAAATTTCTTTTTTGGAGATTTTTACCTACGCGTGTGGAGCCATGTGGGCAGTGTAGGTTATCGATGTGGGGCCCTGTGGGGTCCCCACATGCAATTGAGCCTCTCTGGACCGAAGTGATGCGACTTGCAGACCTACACCAATAAAATTCGAACTATTTCATATCCTTGGACTTTCGTTGTCCTTCGGGTTCTTTTGGTTATCTATTTTCTATCCATTCCCCCCCATTCCCCTTATATCTTTTTCTTCGTGCCGCAAACCCATTCCATATAGTTATTGCGTCGCGCGAAAATCCCGCATCTAAATGGGACTGGAGGTGCAATTGACTGACCTTCCAAGCCATACACTCAGGGGCTTGACCTGATCCTACCTGATCATGTGCGGTTTTAGGCTTCCCGTCTCCCCGCATTTTCTTGGTTCTGGGGTTCCGATGTCTGTTGATTTCAAACTGCTCGCAGCTCTTCGCGAGCGATTGCACGAATCACACGAATATACATATGGACCATGGAATCGAAGTTCTTGAATGGTTTGAATTAGAAGCTTGCTCGTTAGACTAACAGCCTCCACTTTATCGGTTTCGGTCCCGAAGTTGAACGCTAAATTTGTGAAGGTGAGTATTGTTTACTTTTGGGATCGCAACGGCCATCTTTCTGATAATTATACTAGGCGATAATGTTTGATATGAAAAATACCCCACTGGCCATTGTTGCATTATTTTTCCACATGTCGCTCCGCTCCCGTCTTTGTCGAATGCCTTAGACGTCTGGTAATGCTGCCAAGAAGAGTAGGCTCTGTTTTTGCCATTCGTGCAAGAAACACGTGGACTTCGATGTCGGGTGACCCCATGGGGGCTGGCGCTAATTTCCGAGCAAGGTTTAAGCACTCGACTGCATGAACATTACCCAAAATAATAACCGAACTAGTTCTTCGACTCAATGATCAAAAGAACCGAGCTATGTGACGGTTGGCTTACTTTCTTTCAAGTGGAAACCCAGCAGCTGCTAGATTGCTGCCAATTCCCGCTGCGTCGGCCTTCCGAGGCAATTAGAGCATGGCGATGGTACTGAGGGACCACCCAAACGCCCTAATTATAGCGAAGTTGGCCCTATTCTCCCATGCCATCATCCAGGTGCAATTGATTCGGGAAATTACAAGGCCATCTGAGGAAGATCTACGCCACCTGAATTTGTGTTCTAAGAGCGGCTTTGACCTCCCGTCTGTTGCCTTACAGGTACTCTGAACCGCTCGTTGAGGGACTGACAGTTATCGTGGCTGGCTTCGTGGCATAACACATGTGGAAATGGCAATTGGCGACATGTGCATCTAAACCTTGTCGCAACCGAAGGTGCATGGCTCGTTGATGATGATAAAACACCGGCGCAGCTCGAGCTCCCAAGCTCAACTGTCGAATTCGAATCCAATTCAGTTGTGTGGGTTTGTGTGTCCATATGGCTCTCAAAAATCAAAGATTGATATTGGAGTTATTTTTGGGACGGAATCATGTCTGTCAAAAGGAGAAAACGCCATGATCTTGTCAATGTCAGACTTGGGTTAGCTGTCCGTCATTAGGATCCGAAGCTTAGACTCAGGGAACTGGCACTGATAATTAAGCAGTGAGCATATAACCATGTTCCCTTGTCAGTGTCTATTAAATGTCGTTTATCGGAAAACGCCGTGTCTATAGATATAGCATGTTAGTGATGAAATTGGTGCGTGGTGTATAATCATTCGAATTACCAGCTTCCAATCTTGGGAAGGGATCCTATTCGGTGCTTAAAAGTGCTGCGCATATACCAATCTCGCCATACCTCTAGCAAAATGTTCTATTCGATCCCTTTATGGTGCGCAGTGTAAGACTGCAATAATCTCCCTGAGAATCAGCCTGTGGCCCTGTGGGGCCCCGGTTCGAAGGCTCGAAAACACCCTCTTCTACCGTGATGCCCACGACGTATAAGCGATGTGGCAACACAGGAATAACGTTATATACTTGACTTTGACCGTGGTGTGAATTCTAAAATACGGGATTCGAGTTCAAAATACTCTGAGGTCGATTCCTTGGCTCTCACAGAATAGTATTACGCTTTGACGAGGCAATTGCCGCAGCGACGGCGGGAAATAATACAGATACCGAAATACAAGCGTCTATTTCCTACAATCGAAGAACCACCGTTCTCCATCCGGCGCTGTAAGTTTTTACCTCCTTATTCGGGGATAATAGCACTTCTCGTTTTAAGTAATGATGCTACATGGTTCTACACCATAAAGGGTTTGGGCGTCTTAATCGCATGTTGCGAGCCCAATGGAAACAGAGGTGTCACTTCTAGCTCGAACGACATGCTCTAATAAAGGCATGAATAAGGTTACATACGCCATGGCTTTTGTCTGAAGCCTGTTGCGACTGCCGTATTGAAGCGGTTTATTTGGCGCCACCAGCTGCTAGCTGGAACCTTAATTAGATTGTAACCACTGCGTGAAATGAACAAACTTGTTGGGCAGGCATTGAGTCATATCCGGTGGAAAGGCGCGTATAACATTAAGACATCCTTCATATGCTGTATATGGCGTATCGTTTCTCCAATGAATTGAAAGCTCAGCGCCCGGTTCCGTGTAGCTCGCTGAAGCTATTAGGGAGACCCCCCTATATAATTACAGTGTATTATTCTAACCCCACAGTCCACTGAAGCCCGGAGAGCACGCAACGGCAAAAGATCACATCTCAGGCGAACCGATAGGATGGGACTGCGTTTCTGCGATTTGGTAGCAAATGAGAAGTATGAGGTATGGATCGTCCAATTGGAATACACAAACAGCACTCATGCAGAGCTTTCCTTGATTGATCCGATAGGTCAGCGGTCGCTTTATTTACATAGAGGGTGATTACGAGGCCCCCTAGGGTCTCGTTCTTATGTCACTGACTTAAGGCCTTTTGTGCGCTTTTTTCCCATTGCATGGCTCTGTTTGCCTTGGACTTCGATGGCACAGCCTCTTTAGCTGTCTTCTTTCATTCTGCGGCCATTTTTGTGGTTCACTATCCCATTGCATGGTTATGTTTGTCTAAGACATCGATGGCACTGCGGTTTTTCGTCTGCTCCTGTTCAACTATACCACTACCTCCGTACGTCTTGTCTATTTTAAACCAGGTCGCTTTCTTTTTTTTTGTTTACATTTTTTTCTCGCAAAAAAAATCAGTTACAATTACTTATACTTACCGATATTACTTACCGATATCATCTAGAAATTTTCTGCACCCTGCGTTTACAGGTATGTTCTGGACTTTTTTTGTGCGGTTTTTCCCCATCGTCTGCTTCTGTTTGGCTACAGCTTCTGATAGCACAGCCTCCAGCTAGCCCGACTCGTTTGTGCAAAGTCTTCCCCACTGCGTACGTCTGTTTGGCTAGGGCTCTTGATGGTGCAGCCATTTTTATTTTTATCTTCCTCGTTCGTCATCACCGCCACTGGTACGTGCACCAGTATTGTACCGTAGAGTACTAGCTTGACAGGCAAACATCACTTGTGTATCCTCGAAGCCAATTAAATTGGAAGCTATAAGTTGGTCTTCAAGTTGTTCTCAATATGAGGCTTGCTTTGTGACTGATTTGATATAAAGGGTGGCACGAAATACCATATACTAGTGGTCATCACTGGTATATATTTGCAGCGTCGGCCCTTCCATGTAAAACAAACTATGGTATTTTTCGATAATATCAAATGTCACACTGATGATGATGCATAGTGCCCTGTTGCTCGATTGACCTAGCTGCTGCAAATACATTTCAAATTCCCGGTGCTGACAATTCTTGTAGCAATTTGTTATAATGCAGAACTCAATTCAAAGGGCCTCGTAAAATGCCAGGACTGCATCGCAGGTCATGGCCCTCATCCAAGTACTATTACCCATGGATGGTCAAGCACTACGATCCTAAGTTTCACTGCTCAAACATCATTAGATGGTGTATTCATCATGATTCTGATGAAGGGGTGTGGTATAAACGCCTCCACAATCATACTCCGGTTAGTCATGTTCCGACCCAAGGTCATGATATCATCGAGTGTGTATTTGATATGTGTATAATGAATCCAAGTTCGTCATCCGAAGTAACATCGACATAATGTTCCGTTCACAAGTATCTGCTCGAGTGCGTGGACCACCCACTGAGAATGGATTTCTGCGAGGTTTCTTCTTTTTCATCACTATACTTCGGTAATGCTCAATTAAACTTCCACGATTTTAAGCCTATGCAGTATGTCATAACATATCCTTCGGCAAGAAGGGCAGCCCATCGAGCCACTTGGTGTCATCCATATCATTTTCGTGCTCAGATGTCTGCACAAACACGAAAGTATTTATTGAAAGAAGCATCGGTAAAACTTTATTTGAATCATCGTGAGCGTCGTCATTATGCTACACATACAGAGTTCCAACTGTAACATACAAATAAGACGATCGACACAGGAAATTGGGTGCACGTTGGCATGAAGCATTGGTGGAAGGCTGACGGAACACATGAACACAATTTGATATTCAGCCTGACCGTTCAAGGGTACTACGAGTCATTGGTCTGGAAGCAGAAGTATTAATACATTTTCATCTAAATACATCGCTCTAACGACTGTACCGTGTAAGTTTACGTTGTCGGTGTGTCGGATAGCTCAGAAATGCACCTTCGCTTACCCAGCATTGGCATTTGCACTCGAATGATTTTTGCGGTGGTCGGTAACGAAGTTATCCATGTCTGACAAACATGGGATGGGGGGCGGCGACATGCCTTCGCCGTCATTCCATAGTCTTCAGGTACCCGACATATTGTGTGCACTGTTAAACCTGAAATTGACACAGAATGGGCAGAATGAATTGAAATGAGATGAGGACGTGGGTAATGTACCCCTATCTATTCGCCTCCACAGATAACGCTCGAGCTCCCCTTCACTGGTATGGGAAACTTTAAAGATGGGAATGCGGAATGCGGGGTATGGGGAACGCCGAACCTGCATCTGGGCGCTCATAATGAATGCGTTGCTCCTTATAGCGATCAGGATCAGAAGGGTCCAGAATGACGGGTTCGAGCGGCCTGTGTCAGGCTACACTTATCAATCAGCCCTTCTAAATGTAATAACTCACGGAGAGCAAAGTGCAGGATTAGATATCAAGCATCACAGAAGAAACATCGTATGGTTTCGTGTCGCCCTCTCTCGAAAACCCATCCGATCAAGCGCTGGTGCGGTTTGGACGGGCTCATTCTATAGCCCGCTGAAGCGCTTGGGTCAAGAGTGATCGAGCCTTTGGAAACCGCACCGGTTCACCATCTGCCCCTATCCAGCTGCTTTTCTAGAATACCTTAATTTCAACTTGGTGAATGCCTTTACGAACAACCACAGAAACCGCTACAACTGCTGTCTCGATATGTACTAATTCTGCTACAATGACGTGTTTATTCCGCACAAACTGAAAAAAGGCAACGGATATTCGAATCAAACGAAGGTTAGTAGGCGCAAGTACCCTCAAGTACCCCGCGCACGTCATATTTACGAACTCTGGATAGGAACAGTATGTTGCAAATAAGCGCTAAGGTTTAATCTGCGAGTTCAGCAATGATTTAAGGCCACCAAAATCATCCATGCTTCGGTTGTGTGGTCCGGAAGATAAATAAAAGAAAAACTTACAATCGGAGCCCCGAGTGTCTACTTCAAGCGTCGAGTCTTCAAGTCAGTTCATTCCTCGTTCCTTTATTTTCAAGGAATCTTATTTCGGTGGTCATGTTCTCGTCTCGATAGAAATGCAGTTATGGATCCCCCTGAGCATTGTGGGGAAAGTCGCTACATACTCCTGTCGGATCATCAAATTTGAAAGTGATGCCGAGCGACGGGTGCTCTCCCGGCCGTGTGGTGGCGGCGAAAGCTGTGCTACTTCACCAAGACGGACATTTTGTCGATCGTCTCCCTCATTGAGGTTTAACTCTGGTGCACCCAAGCTTGATAACTGAAGCGCTCATCGACCTGGAGCCACCGTATTTCACTGTGGAACCTTTCATGAGGGTCCAGCCGAAAAATAGGTTCTCGAGGTCCAAAAGGGATCGACTTATTTCAGATTCAGAAACCCGGCTCGAACTTTGCGCAAATTTGGACGCACCACTCTGAAGGCTGAAGCCCTATTTACGAACGAGGCGAGATTAAACACGACATCATAGACAAACTTTTAGCTTATTTTATCGATGAAAACCCTCTTGATGATCCACGCGCTTGTTAACCATCGAAGAAAAAAAATCTCTCGATAAGGTTTGATGAACCGATAAGATTCACGAAAGAAGGCTTCTTCGCGAGGTCTCAATTAGAGGGATCAAGCGGTTCAGCGTCTCTTGTTAAGCACTCCTGAAAGAAGTGCACACGGGTTGAAACTCTAATTCATGAGAACCAAGCGGTTCGGGCTTGTTACATAGATCGTATACTTGTGAGCTCTTGCAGGTCGAAGCAACATCTACTCCCAAGCCCGGTTGACCTTTCAAAATGTCGAGGCTCGTGCGTATATCCATATGTAAGAAATGATGTTCCCTGTCTCGGTGAAAGAGTTTACTCAATTCTACAGCATGAAAAACGCGGCTTATGAATCATAGTGAGTCTATTGGGCAGTTATTAAAGTATATGCCAACACTTTGACGAAAGAGAAGTTAATAGCAGCGTTCAGGGGTGTCCCCATGGTAGGCTGCCATGGAATGTCATCAAAAAAATTGCAACACGCTGATTGATACTTCATTTTTGAAAGTTGTTACACACGTAGATGGACGGGTGTACCAAGCATGTAGTCTTATGTAGTACTACGCAACACATACTTGACTTCAGTCTAAGAACCATTTACTGACATTTCCATACTGGTGTTACTGTAACCGAATCGTCCGTCCATCGCGCTGACTACTTGTCCAGACTGTCGCTTCGAAGCCAATCGCGTGCGCCAATGATAGGAACGCATGGCCTTGGCGCGTGCACCCCTCATATCTGAGCTCGCTAACCGAGCACACTCCAATTCTGAATCTTTGGTCGAGATTCTGGGTCCGCAACCGAACTCCCCGATTGATATAATAGGGAGTGAAAAATATTCGAGCCTTTTGAAAAAAGGGATGTAAAATTTTCCGAAGGATAGGATGCTGTTACGGCGCGACTGCGACTGGGAGGGTCAGGGTGATCTGTATTGGAGCGCTTTGGTTTATCGTTTACCCATGCATGATGATGTACTTTTTTGTTACTGTATGTAACACTCCGTAAACATGGAACGAGGAAAGTAATCACGCGTACAGCGCTTATTTCTGGTGGGACCTTACACTGATGGTACCTCCGTTCTTGCATGTTCTCATGGAAAAATAGCTGGGGTGTGGTAGGTAAGCTACCCAATACAATTATGTACACAGGAAGTGAGCAGAACCGGTTCGAATCGACCCTTAAAATTATGCATAGCGATGACGTCGACACGGTTACGTTGGACGGGGTATATGCGAGCGGGAATGATGTAGCGAAGTGTCACTTACAATTGAAAGACACTAGGCTACGGTGTTTACATACAAAGACATCTGTACGCGTCTATGTCATTACTCACTACACGCGTTGCAACGCGTAATTCGAATAGACATATTAGACAAGCATCTGATAAGGCCTCGAGTAAGTAGGGTGTCATCCATCGGTTGGTGATGATATCATAGATGTCGGTATCGACGCTAGTGCAGTATTGCGTGGTTCCCATTGGGATTCTGGGCTTGTTGGTTCGCTTAGGAAGTGGACAGGTTGAATAAAATAAAAACAAAAAAAGGATCTTTAGCTCATGATGGACCGGCGCTGTCTTCAATGCGCGCTGAAGGCTTGTCAGCTGAGCAGGCGCGATCAGAACATATTCAATATAATCAGGAATTCTATTCGTCACCGCACATAAGTAAAACGTATCACTGGAATCCACTTTCAATCACCAGACTGCGAAATGGCTCGAATATCAGCGAATAAAATACAAAACGAGTATCTAGAAAGAAAGAAAAAAATCAAGACAAAGCTCGTTCGAACCCTTATCAAGTCGACTGTCAATTTCGCAGATAAGCACCTTAATCGTACTAGCCTATCAGCACACCACCACCACACCATCATCATCTTGACCTTCCCGAAGCCCGAATAATACGCACCACGCGTTCATTCGTGCGAGGTGCAGTATCGCTACTGTGCCTCGAGGCGTCGTGTTGCGTTAGGTTTGATGAGATGAACTTCAACGGGCGTACGATGGCCCTGGTGGCAGGTGCATCGTGTTTCGACACGCGCTACCCCTAACTTGCAGTAGCTCATGGGAGTGATCATAGGTTATCAGGTTTATGGCTGGTAATGTAAATGAATGGGTTGGGCATGTAATGACATTGACAATGACAGGGACGGTCATAACCTAAAGTTGCGGCTTAAATTTCAATGGCGATCAGAGCCTCAAAGGGATGGAAAAGCTTGAAAGATGGAGTTGCATTGACCATTGAATTTAATGTTGAACGTTGATCAGTACTGTGCTCGCAAGGTTCGAGCTTTGATCGTGATACAATAATATCATTTGAGGTATAAATTATTACTCACCGTGACCAAAGAGAAGATCTAGAACACAAACAGCATATTTTACATTGTGCACTGCAGTACCGCCCACAGAACTGTAAATCGAAGCACATATAATCTAGTGGTGATTATGCTCTATTTAAAATCCGAGTTAGCCACTACTGCACCTTGCAGTTTAAATCCCACTCAAATACATATGGGGGCAAAGCACACCTCATGGCCCAAACGAACGACTGCCAACTTCAAAACGAACTGATCAGCCAGCGCACCGTCCGACATACTCGCTCGTTCGTTCTTTACTGCAAATCTTTACATATGTAACTCGTTTGAGACTGAAATAGAACCGCACGTTTGAGCGAGTGGCTGTAGTTCTCTGATTAAGTAGAAGCACAACAACACGCTGTGTCGTGGATACCTATTCTAACTCGAGTCTACATAGTGTCTTCCTAGAGCTGTAGACTAGTATTTATATCATACATCCGACGCGGGTCGGAGGGGATGAGATTAGATGTGTTAGCACTAATAGTGATCATGATGGGTAAACATAACTTGAACTTGGACGTCTTAGGTACACCACTGATACGATATATACGTAGATAAGAACGACATCTCAGCCCGACGGCGACACTCGGGGATGAGATAATAATACTTATTTGCTGACATTCTCACTCAAGGATTAGATTGTCGAGCCCGAGACGGAGGATTATCATATTAATCATAATCCAAAGCTGTGCAGTGCTGCAGTGCTTCGGTGGCGCCGTCGAATTCCATAGAATGTACACCGAAACCGAAACCGATGCAGTGAAACGCACGAAACATCTCTCAGCCATTAATATTGCTCAGCCAAGCCCGTTCAGTGAATGTCGATGTTAGTCATTGGCAGTCGGTGTGGGCGTTCTGTTGGGGTCCGGCGGTGAGCTCCGAGTTCGGATGGTCAGCGGGCACAGCTTCGTCCCGAGCGTTGAAGAATCGACGATTCTTTTGGTGCCTGATGTTCGAGGATAAGATAATGCTGGATCGTTCACCGGAGCTATAGAGTCGGGTTGGAAGGTTCAGGTACTTTCCTTTGTAAGTTCGGAGCTGGAGGTTGAGGGTGAGCCCCGGTAGGCTTTCGTTTGTTCGAATCCGTCGTAAATCTTATGCTCATGAGGCCATCATCGTCCATTGTGTTGTATAGAGACTCGGAACTCAAACGGCGGTTGCTACCTTTTTCAATGTAAATTTAGGTAGTTCACGTAGGTATGATGTCAGATTGAATTAAGCAAAAAGGACAATGGGTCGTCTGGATCATAGAACGCCAACGCAACACGGTGCGATCGCCAACCTGTGCCAGTCTGGTAACCTCAAAGGCTCGTTGAATCGAAAACCAACACACCGCAAGCAAGGACGGAGTCACGGTCTATACAGCGGTGCATGCAATTGCCTATAAAAGCCTATTCGTTTGTTGACCACCCGGGGATTTATAAATAAAGAGAACAAGGGCGTGGTCGAGTGACCTTCAGTGAGCGCGCGGTTGTTGGAGAACAATAAGATATGTGTGATTACATTTAACATTACAATAAGAAGTAAGGGTAATTATACTAGTAAGGACTTAAAGGGTGCTTGTCTAACCTGATAAGATGTAGACATCAGAATGTTAGATATCATATCGATATCAATTGTGCTCAGTAAGTGATAGTAATGAAAATGCATCGAATAGCTGGCTGACGGGTGTAGCTCCGGTGTCGTGTGTGTGATCATGCGTGATAGGCAGCGAGTGTGATAGTACAATAAGCAAGGGAATAAAGTAAAAAACAAGACCCAGGCTCTCAACGAATCGTTATTATTCGGCCTCTCAAGTGGACCTCGTCATGATCTTCGTCTGCGCCTCGCGCTGACGTGTGCATAATCGAGGGATTTACACCGGGCACGCGGGGTTCGTGCAAAGTGTGAGGATTTGAGGTGCAAAGGGACACCTAAAGAAAGAACAAGAACGGGGGTTGGTAAATTCAAGGGATTTATTTATGCGCAGGAGACTGAGCAAAAGGAAAAGAATATTTAGAGAATTAGGTTCGTCAATTTGTGGTGCTGCTGCTGAAGAAGACGTGATGAAGAGCTAGGAAGGAGAGAAAATATGCCTCGATTCGGAGAATGGAGCGGAGAATGGAGGGTGTTTCCTTGACCCTCTGTGTATGTTTTTTTGGGCGTCTTGCTTCGATGGTCTCGACCATTTTAGCAGACAAGGGAAAAGGAAATGAATGGAAGAAATTGAGGGTTAATACAATCCTTGCTATTTTTCTCGTTTGACAGAAAAGGGTGATTTGAGAGCTTTGCATTTCGGGGATGCTGGGTAAGTAAGCGAGACAGCCAAACATATACTCCCGTAGATAGGCCAGCAGGGAGGATATGCCGCGGCTGGGTGTTTCGAATGTCAGGCTCTGTCAGGGTGGATGCTTGGGAATCAACATAAGAGCACTGAGTGTGGTTTGATACATCATACATGGGCAGAGTGATCAGAAATAGCACAGAAGCGAGTGTTTGTTCGTCAACATGCATGGTCCTGAATTCAAGGAGATATTACTTGGGTTGGTACAAAAATAGAAAGGTATTAGTTGGAACACTAAGCTACTACTCTGTGATTTCGGGTGAGCGTTTGAGACGCGCTGAGGGATGTATTTGTATGTTCGGGTTCGGGGATGTCGCTTGATACATAGAGTTGGCGCAGGCTTGGGCTACCCCAGAAAAGCGATGTGATCTGTATACTTGTGTTCGAGGGACAGTGGGCGGAAGGTTGAATCGCCGGACAGAGGGTACTTTCCCAGCCGAGATAAGTGTGAGAGGTTGGGCGGTTAAGGTGAGTTTTATGGGTGGTTGAGGACTCTAACTGCAGTACTCAGAGGAAATGAAGAATAAATTAGAGTGTATATATCGAGTATTGGATAGGATTAGTAGGGGATATCATTGAAGTCGTTGAAAAGATCAGAAAAGAATATGGGCGGAATGATGTACGGAGGCTTTCGGTGTAAGCCGTCAACGGCGTGAAGATATAAATAAGCGTGATTGGATCGGGAAGGAATAGAGATTTGCGGAGATCGATCGAATAACAACAACAACAATTTTATTATTATTATTAGAGGGGAGAGAGAGCATTATAGAGGGAGAAAGGGAGAGTACTTGGGTATAGGTATAATAGAATAGAGAGACAGAGACAGAGACAAGAAGAAAAATAGATTAAAATAATAAAAACAATAAAATAATAAATATAATAATCAGGGGTGGTTGTTGATTTTATTATTTGATTTGTACAGTCGGAGATTGAAAAGTTGTTGAGTTTAGTTGCCAAGTTTGAAATGGTGATATTGACCAAACAAGTTAAACTGGCTGAATCCCCTTGACCCCTTCCGACTGAACCTCACCTTGCCTTCACCCTTCCTCATCCCTTCCCTTTCGATAATATGGCCTCTGCTGGCCGCAAAAAGTCTATAGTCTCAACACAAGGCCTTCAAATCGACACTAATCCAAATAACACTCTGCTCAACAAGGCAGCCTCCCAGTCCACTTCTTTATATCAACAATGTTCTTCTCTTAGGGCTCGTCTACTCCGCATTCGCGGTTTCTCTCATTATTTCTCAATAGCTTCATCTGCTGATTCAAGACAATCGACGGATCCTGTTACTCAATTATGGGATCTATTCTCGACGGGGACTCCCCTTTGCTATATATTTGACCAGCTACCAACAGAAGCAGGCTTCAACAAAATAAATAATTCCTCATTTAACCAGGAGCAGTACGAACAGAACCCAGATCGTGCAAAGAAACACGCAATCGCCCTCTTCGCTATGCAGATTAGGACAGAAAAGGTTTCACAAAACATTCCAGGTTGTGAACTATTCACCGTCACAGACTTGTGGGATCGTAATTCAACGGATGGTCTGGTCAAGGTATGTATCCATTCAACCTTACATTTGACTCGCCATAATCCTTATTACTTTCAACTTAAATTAGGTTATCAACACTGTTACTGCTATTGTCAATCATCTACCACCCGATGCCTTCGAAGACGACATTCCGGCATCTCCTCCTTCAATGTCCGCCAATGGTTCATACGACGCCCAAGAGAATGCAAGGAATAACGTCATTAAAGAGATGGTAGAGACAGAACGCAAGTATGTGCAGGATCTAGAGATCATGCAGGTAAGCTTATCCTATTGCCTTGACCATTTCATCACCGCTCAACTTCTCTATGTAATTAACTCAGAAATATTCAAATGCTCTCTCGCAAGCAAACATCATGGACCAAGATACCATTCACCTCTTATTCCCCAATCTCAACAAACTACTCAACTTCCAGCGCAAGTTCCTTATCCGCCTAGAGAGCGCTGCAGAATTGCCTTGGCAAGAACAGCGATGGGGGCAGCTTTTCCTCGATAGTGTGAGTCCTCGAATTCAACCTTCCTTCCCATTGTTGTTGTTCACACCGCCTTTCTCTCTGTCCCTTTTTAGGAAGACGAATTCGTTGTATACGAACCCTACTGCGCTAATTATACCAATGCGACTGAAATCATGCTTGCCAACGAACAGAACCTAACGGTGTGTATTTCAAACTTGATGCCTTATTTCGAACCACGACCCCCCTTCTCTTTCCTCTGAACCCCCCTAATCGTGCGGCCTGAGACGAGTTTCACACCAACTGCCACAATCATCTCCCTGACAACTCATCTTGCGGACAATACCGATTGCTGACAAACACTCCCAAACAGCCTTTGAACCACCTCATCAACGTCAAAGGCGAACTGCCCGGTTTGCTCATCAAACCAGTTCAGCGGATCTGTAAATACCCACTGCTGCTTGACGTATGTCCTCCAGTCTTGTTTTTCGTTTGACATGGAAATAATTCATTTTTTGTTTAACAGCAACTTCTTAAAGCATGTTCAGCAGAGACGTATAGACATCACGACGAACTGAAACGGGGTTCTGAAGCTTCCAAGCGCATCACCGATAAGATCAATGAAGCGCAGCGGAGAGCCGAGAACGAGCAGACCGTCAAGAGTCTGCATGCGCGCATCGATAACTGGAAGGGCCATCACCTAGAGAACTTTGGCGAACTGTTATTGGACGACGTCTTTGTGGTCACCAAGTCCGACATCGACCGCGAGTACCACGTCTTTTTGTTTGAGAAGATTGTGCTCTGTTGCAAGGAGGCGCTCCCACAGCCCGCCAAGGGTTCCAGGAAAGGCGACAAGACACTCAGGAAGCCAGTAGCACCCCCTCCCCTTAACCTCCCAGGCGGTCCCGGATCGCAACAGAAAAACACCCCCCTTCTTTTGAAGGGTCGTATATTCCTGAGCAATGTCACTCAGGCAGTGCCTGTGCCGGCTCGTGCTTCTCCCAGTAAGCGATTATTTCCACTTGGCTTGATATATCAACATCATGATCTCAAGCACGCTCGAAAAAAATTTGAATGGTCTTTGCTAACTCTTTGATTCTGCCTTTCTTTAGCTATTGGAATTCCCACTTGCTATCCGCTTGCTGTTTGGTGGAAGGGGGATGATGATCTCGAGTTCTTCACGCTGCGATGCAAACGGGAGGACCAGATGCGGCTTTGGGAGTCAACAATTAACCGACTAATCAGAGAATCGGCACAACGACGGGCTCAGGACCGCATGCAGCCAAACTCTGGCATGTCCCGTATTGTCAACGCGAACACCAGCCTTTCGTCATCACGCATCTCGTCATCCCAATATGGATCCTCTAACACCACTCCCACCTCGAGCTACCCTCAATCAGCTTCGGGCTCTTCCTTCCGAGTTCGCGGCCAAAGCAATGCGACATTCAGCAGCCACTACGACGAATACCCTTCCAATGTTTCATCTTACAGCAGTGGACCTCAGGGATACCCACCACACGACGGATTTGACGTGGATGCGGATGAGGAGGACCTAGAAGATTACCCTATTTCAACGTCATCTTATTCAGCGTCAGGACGGGGCACACCAGTATCCCGCCGAAATCCCAATTCACTCAGTATGCCTCCGGAACGGGAAAATCAGGGCTACGACAGGTCAACAAGGGCACATACGGAGGGAACCGATGGTCAGGTTATGCAGCAGTGGAGAACTAATGGTTTACCACCGATGCCGTCTAGCTCTGTGCAGTCACCCGCACTACGCCCCATTACACCGCGTCTGCATTCAAATGCGTCATCGGTAAACGGGTACTCCGAGCCCACATTCGCACAACCTGCACCACCTAAATCGTCATCGCGGCCTGGGTTGAGAAGCCACCCCAGTCAGTCGAGATTACGGAATGGATATGATGGTGCGTCGAGTGCGAATAGTAGTATGACTTCTGCGGCTGCTGATCATTTACTTTTACGATCAGCGACGACGTTGGAGTCGAAGGAGTTTGGAAGAATGGATGGGAGGGATAGTAGGAGCGGCATGATGGATCCTAGGAGTATGGATGGAAGAGGGAGTGTGTTGCAAGCACCCCAGCCAAGCAGGTCGAGGAGCTTGAGCCAGCCGAGCGCGTATGTTCCACCACCGAGGGCTATGCCTCCGCCGCCCCTGCCGAATGGTATTCCAACGTCTGGTGGCCCCCATTGGTCTCGGGATAGAGAGCATCGTATTGCGAATGGAATCCCAAGCAATATCCCTAGTGGCAAGCGAGGGAGCGGGTCAAGTCAGTCGACGGGAGAGAGCTCGGATTATTCACCCAACAGTTCGTCACCGATTACGCCTTACGGTTCAAGCGAATCGTCACTTGCGGGTGTTGGCGTGCGTGGTTCGCGTTCGCAGACCTTTGATCATATGGGCAATGGCCATGCTTATGATGGGCACCCGCCGATGCCACCTGTCAAGGTTAAGGTGCACTTCCATGAGGATATCTTTGTGATCCAGGTACCGAGGGCGACAGAGTATGGAAATTTGGTTGAGAAGGTCGGAAGGAAGATTAGGTTGTGCGGACCAAGAAGGGATGATGGGCCGTTGAGAGTCAAGTACAGGGACGAAGATGGGGATATGATTTCGTTGGGATCAACAGAGGATGTGCAGATGGCGTTTGAGCAATATCGACCAGGCGGGCAGGTAACACTGTTCGTCACGTAATTATGCTCTTTTCTGCTTTTCGTCTCTGCTTCCTCTCCCTCACCCATCTTCATTTTCATCTTGATTGGCTTTCATCATTCATTGCATTGGTCTTCCACTTCCGAAAATTTTCATTCTCTTCGTTTTTTGGCCACACACATTGAACATGTCCTTCAACCACCCATCTTATCTATTCTACTCCCCATCTTTCATCTACAATTCATGACTTGCAAATACACTCAGTCAGCTATCCCCCTCACCCATTCTCTGCACCGTATCCTACTATATTGTCGCATCTTTTTCTTTTCCTCTTTTTGGTTTCATTATCTATTTTATAGGCCTGGGGACCCCTAAATCTCACCACTCCCCCCCTTCACATTCGCTTTCCTTCTAGGTTTCCATTCGCCTTTTTCTCATCATCTCCACTTCTGCCTTTTAGTTCTTACACTTGTACTACTGGTCTTGCCTATGCCCTCTCTGTTTCATATAACATCATATTTTTTTCGATTCAAACTTTGATTTCTTCGCCCTCTCCGATTCTGACAAACTGTATTCCACCAGTCGTTCGTTCACACACTCTCGTAACCAACACCAACACCCCCACTGAATCTCCTAAATGAATCACGCTAAAAAATTTAGGAGCTTTATAATTTGCCTACCTATCAGTTATTCGTTCACTACCTTTCTTCTTCCTTTGCCGTGTACATTTGTATGTGTTCGGTTCTCCTCACTCTCCCTCTATGCCAAACTCTTCATCCTCTCCTTTCTCTTCGAGTGTTGTGTTAATCTACGCCTCTCCCACCCTCCTTTTACTCTCTCTCTCTCTTCCTCCCCATCTATTGACTGTTATATTTGTGTCTCTACCAATTCGTGGAATTCATCTAGTCTGTTTCATCTCATCAACCCCCCTCCTTTCTTGGGCAAGGTCCGGACATAGTAGTAGTCGTGGTACCCCTCCCCCCCTTTTTCTGGCTCATCAAAGTTCCCTTTCTCGTACTCTTTCTATCTCGTTCTCTGTTTTTCTGTCTCTATACCTATTCCGATGTTTCTTTGTAATATCAATAGAGGAATGCTATATATTGAAAACATCCACATCCGCATCATTCATTGTTCTGTTCTGCCTTGCCCTGATGAGATTCAAATATTTTCGTGATCCAACATCTTTTTTTAAAAGTTTTATTCGCACACAGAGGGATGGCGGGTTGCTTGTCATGATTTGTGATTCAGATGAACAAATGAATGCAACTGGCCGGTGACTGAATCAAGAATACGGATGTCCAAATGTGATCTTTTCTTTCAAAGACGCATACATGCGAGCTATGTATGCACATCGGCTATTCAAGCGACATGATATCATTACAAAATGGTATTCTTACGCAGCTTTGATAATGACGACGATTCCGAACCCAGTTTGTAAGTATTCGCACATCTAGCCGAGGAATTCGTGACATCGTGCGGTGCATTAGAACAATGGAAGAAAATGATCATAATATCATATTGACGCTCACACTCTTGGTACTAAGTACTGGATAATAATAAATACACATGGTCTTCCCGGACCGCCCAACCTCCCCTCCTCAAACACCCCGAGCTGCCCCAGTCGGTTATGTGGCTATATCTGGCGGAGTTGGTAGTCCTCACTTACCCCGAGAGGAGATTACGCGGACTGCTTGAACCCTGTAATACCGCTGAAGTTGTTGATGGGGCCTGAAAGGTGTCGAATCCGCAGTCGTGATAAGTCATGATTGTGAGTACACCACGAGATGGAGTGAATTATTATTATTATCATTGTCCAGGGCGCATCATACGGAGGAGTCGGAATGAAGGACCCAATATCCGAGATGGTTATGTTTCAGGGAAATGGGTGATACCGAATGATATTCGAGGCATAAGAAGAGGGGAAGAGACATTGAGTATCTGGATTAAAGCCAAAAAATCGGGGTGGGAGAGCGCACCTGCTTTTCCACCTGTGACCTTAAGATTGGACCAATTCCAAGAACCTGGATGAGCAAAAGATAATCAGACCCGGTCCGCTGTGGTTGTTTATCTGAACTGAGATACTAGTTCAAGATGATGCGCACCTTCGCATGAACCTGAGCCGCAATTGACGGCTACTTGTTGGGCGCCACTGACTACCCCGATGTTAGACACGGGCGAAATAAAGTTGACGCCCTGCAAATTTGAATCAGGCGGATGTTAGCACGTTCATTGACCCTGTGTCTAGATACAAGGCAGCCCTAGCATAGCCATGTGTAACTCACAGAGATGGTAACACCGTTTCCAGGCGTCTTTAGTGTGTCTGGGTAACTCTTAATTTCACGGAGAAAGGACGGTTATTTAAGGGTGGTGGTGGGTATTAAGTCAACACTTACTTGATCGATAATGACCCCAAACTTTTTGGTTCCAGTCGCCGTATTACCCTAGAGGATGTGAGACGGAACCGAGAAAATTCGTGTATTCGTGGACCTACAGCGTAAGTAATATTCCTGACAGAACTGCCAGTGGCAGCAGCTTTTGTCTTGATACGGAGGGCCTGATCGCTGTTCAAAACTTCAGTAGGGGGAAACTTTATCGTAGAGCTTCGCAATTACTTGTTGGTAATCGTGTTACCGGAAATCAAAATATTCGAAACCGCAACGTTCGAGTCAATAGACCCCTAAACTCAAATGGGTCAACGAAGTTGGAAGAGTTTGCAGCAGTAAACGTACGATAGATATTCCGTGGCCACCGATACAGGTGTTGCCTTTGAATATGATGTTGGAACCTTTGTTGATGGCAAGGCAGTCATCCTTTTCAAGTACAAGTCGAAGGGTCAGTTACTTTTTTTGTAACAAGAAATGAAAGCGACGAACTTGATTGTGAATCATGCTGAAAGGAGAATCAATTAGACGATATTAAATGAAAATATTCACTTTGAAATACCTGTTCTGAATCGTGAGGTCGGTGGTGCTGCAATCGAAACCGTCGGTATTGTGACCTGTTGGAGAGTTATATTGGCCGAAAAGAAACGACAAGTGATATATGCTACGTACCAGCAGGTATCCCATTACTCTGTGAGTTCGGAGAATCGCCCAGGGCTATAATATATCAGTTGTCAGAGAGTTTTCCTAAAATTTATCGAGTATAACCAACAGTTATCAATAACCAGGTTGGTCATTACCAACGGTGCCGGATTCGAGACGGAATACGTTCGAGCAGGTGAGTTGAGAACTTTGACGTTCTAAAGGCAATTCTAGTACAGGTCTGACTGCTCTAGGATTTGAACTTACAGAGTAAGTGCCTGAGATTTTAATCCTAGATAGCTAGGTGTTAGAGTAGTACTACCGGAGTGAGCAACAACGCGCGCACTTCATCATGGGGGCTGGTTTCACAACGCCTCCATTTCCACCGAGCCCATCCTGTAAAGCGAGTCGGTAATGGAGGGTGTGTATTTAGACTTGGATGCTTACCCAGTAGAATGGTCCGTTGCCATTGAAGGTGTGTCCATTACCGTTGACTTGAAAGCAAGTTCGATTACAGAAAGTTCGATTTTAAAGTGGCAAATACGCACAAGTAACATCCTTTCCACTTCAGACCAGGTTCGTCAGTTGTTTGCATAGAATACAGCAAAATGATATCTTTACCTGACAGTGAACAGTGGACCAGCCCAATTCGCGCCTCCAAATGTAATGTCACCATCTAGATTCCAATCGAGATGTCAAGGAATGCTATTATGTTATGATGGGTTTCACGTACTCATGTTGACAGTAGTACCAGTTTGCAGATCAAGCGTTAATGCCTGACCTCCTGGAACAGAAAAGCCGTTCAGATTGACAGTGGTGCATTTGACAGCAGCAACGACGTCTACAATAGAACAAATGTGAGTTGGTACATATTCAAGGCCCTTAGAATAGGCTACTAACCGTTTAACGAATTGATTGTGCCGACGCAAGCCGCGTTCGAGAGACGTGTAAGGACAAGCGCGGTAAAAACAAATGTAGAGAACGAGATCATGGCTGCGGAGAGTTAATAAACCTAGTGAAAGATGGACGAGATGAGAGTACGAGTATGCATCCTCGAAGTCATGGTGTTTATATGTGCTCTTTGGTGATGGAGGGCACAATTTCTCGGTGAATCGTATAGCTTCCATGCATGTTTTTCATGACTATTTTCAGAGTTTAGGCATTGAGCCTCTCTTTCATTCTTCCTGTGGTCCTAAAGATAGAGGGACGAGGTATAAATAGTGTTTTTGAGAGCAGCAATCACCGAGAAGAGTGAGGCCCTGTTTCGTGGCAGGCTCAGGACCATACAGCCACGTACTATTTATCGATGGTAGAAAGTCAAGTGCCAATTTAGCGTTATAATTTTAGAACAAGCGCTGCTGGATCCCCCAATTTTGGATTCGCGGGCCGCTGAACGGCAAGACTACCCGTCAATTCCACGACGAAGAGCAAAAGATGCAATCTTCGAGGGTTTCTGTCCTCGGAGCGAGCTTGGTGTTGCGATTATGTCATTAGGAAAGAAGGCGTCAGCTGCATAAAATTCGCGAGAATGTAGATGACGAAAAGCATATTTCCGAACAGTGAAACTTGTGATTCCACTAGAGCACACCTTTTGGGGAGCTTCGTGTGCAGTCGCTGCCGTGGATAATAGACTAGACTTGTAATGCGAGCGGTCGGGTTGACTGACTTGATTGGCCTGTCAAAGTTGCCTCGTGGATATGCAGATGCTGGAATTGCACCCTATCGAATGTGAAAAGACTGTTGAAAAAGTCAGACGACCACTGCCAGCAACGTTCGATTTAGTTATTCAGGAACGTTTGAGCTCCGAGATTGGAAAGAAGAAAACTTCATGAGCGCACCAAGCAACTTGAACCAAGGCAAATGCCAAAATCGGAGGTGTCCGCTCCATCGTCAGCAAATGAGTACCAAATGGGGACACGCTCCAACCTGGAGCCCTAAGTTGAACGAGAATTTAGAAAACAAATACATAGCGCATATCTGCTGTATCTGCTGCATTTATGCATCGGCAGAGTGAAAGCAACTCGTTTTTAGTGATGCAACGCTGTCCCGCTGGTTTATATATTCACATCTTGTTCCCGAAATTTAACATTCGTCTTATACGACAATGATTGGCGCTCAAGATTAAATTTTATCGCGCGCTTTGCAGACTACAGTATACACTAAAAAATGCGCAGAAGAGAAACACCAGGTAGAGGAATATCAGGACAAAAAGGCAAGATAAGGAATATTTGGACAAACTGCTACTATCAGGTCTCCTGGAATCCCAGTATGCCTGTAAAGTTGTTGATGGGCCCTGTGAACCAATCGTGACCATGATTGATAATACCAATAACCAATACAATATGGGCAGGGAAGAAAGCGAACCCATATGCCATACCCAGGGGTGATATGCAAGAACAGGGTCAGACAAATCAAAGTCATGTCAGAGAAACTCACCTATAACCCCGCCAATGACTTGCAAATTGGACCAATCCCAAGTTCCTGGATGGTGCAAGACAAAGAAATCAATGAACAAACCTCCGCGCTGGCGAACTGAGTCGAAACACACCTGTACATGAACCAACCCCGCAGTTAACTGCAATTTGATCTGCGTCACTATTTACAGTGATTACTGACTGAGGAGGAGCAAAATTAACATCCTGTGAGGAAGAACACCGAAAGATCGGAAACCCAAGTCAGTTCACTTGATTTTGTACAGGCCTACCACATGGCCATGGTCGAGCAAGCAGATGATAACAGCTTACAGAAATAACAACCCCTGTTCCAGGTGTATTTAGTGTGTCTGGGTAGCTCTGTTGACAATGCGAGGAGTGAACATGTGCACAATTGTATCAATGTAAATCAAGCTTTACCTGATCGATGATTATTCCGAATTGCCGAATACCAGTTGCGACGTTTCCCTGTGCAATTGGGACAATCATGAGGCAGCAATCCCACAAGACTGAATCGACGGAGAAAACTTGAAACATACAGAGTAGGTGATATTCGTTACAGTGCTGTTAGTAGCGACTGCTTTGGTCTTGATTCGAAGTGCTTGATCACTGTACAATGCAATTGAGGAAACTTCTCTTTACCTAGGGTAGATGTCGATAATCTTACTTGTTGATGATATTGTTTCCCGAAATTAGAATACCGGACACCACAACGTTGGAGTCAATTGATCCCTGATCATGAAGCAACATTTGAGCCAAAACCGAGGCCTAGGACCTGGATCAGTACTGACGACAGATATGCCATGCCCGTTGATGCAAGTGTTATTTTGGAAAACTATATTGGAGCCTTTATTAATAGCAAGGCAGTCGTCCTGTGGGCATCACTGTAAGTGAGCCACCATCTAACATGATAAGATGAATCATGACATACTTGGTTATGAATCACGCTGGAAGAAGAAATTAAAAGAGTCCATTCACACACGAGATATGGGATATCACCTGTTCTGTATAACAAGATTTGTAGTACTGCAGTCGAACCCGTCGGTATTGTGGCCTAATGGGCGAAGTTACGACATCAATCAATCCACGGTAGATTGTAGGCAGAGAGACAAACCTGCTGCAAGACCATTACTCTGAGCGTTTGGCAGGTCCCCTTGGGCTAGTTAATAGCGTTGCCAGATGTGAGGGCATGTCTTTATTAAGATGTGTGGTAACGAACAGTTATCAATGATGAGGTCCGTCATCACAAGTGGGGCAGGATTTGACACAGAGTACACCCGTGCCGGCGAATTGATAACTTTGACATCCTACGAAAATCAGTTTCAGTCGAGACTCGAGAACGACCGAACGACTTGATATAAAAAGGGATTTAACTTACGGAATAGATGCCCGATATTTTGATTCTGTTGTAAAAAAAATTAGGAGGGAGTATGGGGCAGCGCAAATGCCTCTTACTTCATCATGGGGTCGGGTTTCTGCACACCACCATTGTCACCGAGACCGTCCTGAAGTTTCTTTAGACAGGCAAAAATCTGGTAAACACAGGGAATTACCCAGTAGAAAGGGCCTCCGCCATCGAAAAAACGACCATTTCCATTGACTGAGATTCCCTTTCATGAGACGATTTGCATTCAAACTGAAGGAGTGACCAAGGTACTTGCACGTAATATTTTTGCCACTGAGCCATATTTTGCATTCAGCTGTCTTGAACCGGTGACAAGTCCAGAAAAAAAACCGACCTGACAGTAAACAACGGCCCAGCCCAGCTCATATTTCCAAATGCAATGTCACCATCTGATCACAATCATCAACTTCAGAACCCAACGAAAGGGCAAAAAATAGACGCAAAAAATGCACGTACTCATGTTAACCGTCGTTCCTGTGACCAGACTGAGAGTCAGGCCTTGCCCAGCTGGTACAACGAAGCTGTTGAGATTCACAGTGGTACATTTGACAGCATCAGCGACGTCTAGAGGGAAGATGAAGAATAGGAGATTAGACGGGGACTGCGATACACATCATCCCTTGAGGCACTCTTACCATCTAACGAACTGATTGTCCCCACACATGGAGCGCTTGCTGAGCTAGCAAACTCTATCAAGGCAAGCGCCGAAAGTATGGAAAAAAGAGAGATCTTCGTCATCTTACTTAGACTGTGCTTGTTGACCCTGGTGCTAGGTGGATTGACCCAAGGGGAAATAAGAATGTCAATTCAATTATTAATAGTCGAGTCAGCAACCTTTAAGCCCGCAATTCCATGTCGATGACGAAGTAAAGAAAGCGCGTATTCTGCCTGTGGCTGCACAGCCTGCACGTTCGTCATACTCATCCTTATTCTCGTTCTCACAAAATGTCAGAACTTGAGGGTAACTTGATTCTCATCCTGCTACAGGAATAGGTCGTCAGCATAGGCAGTAAGTAAATAGATAGATAGCGAAGTGGAGCATGTGAACGAAAGCGAGGCATACACATACCTTCATGCGAAACTCTGAGTATAGTGCGTACTTGCGGCAATTATTATTTTGGGTCAAGTTACTTGTACTCATCACCTGATATAGAGGAATACACTCTGAGTCTTCACGGAGTCCCGCACAGGCGATCGCGAGGAAACATTTAAATGATTGGTGGCCAAAAAAACTGCGCACATTTAGTTCAAGCCTCGGGTCATGTAGAAGCAGGGTATGTATATCGTTTCAAATATGAACTAGAAGCAGTTATCGTGGTGATCCTTGGAGCGACATTACCGACGTGGCCCGTGGGTGTTGCAAGCTGTGGAGCTACATACATCCCGAGACGAAGAAACCCCAAGAAAAACATCTCTAGCGACGTTCAGACACGGCATAAACCAGTTCATAAGAGCCCATAATCCAATGAACGCTCAGCCTACGCTCGACGGCCTCCGGTTCAGCTTGAGTGAGATACCCGTGCATCCAATGCCCCCCTCAGGCTCATGTGCATTCCAAGTTGTCAAGTGAGCTATATATCGCTTGCATGGAGCTAGATATAGAAATTCCAAGAGATTTCTGAACAGCCTCATACTCTGGAACGCTAGAAGTGAGGGTGTTGGAGACGCACAAGTCAAGCAGAAACAGCGGTTGTCGGCCGTTGCCAACAAAGCACATCAACACCTGTGATTGACTAGGATTCAATTGATCTCCGCCTGATGTCGATCTTTATCTTATCATTGGTTCCTTTGTAACGATCACGAACCAACAAAAATAAAATTCTATGCATCTACAATTCAAACTCAACTAGATTTTCTTCTATGCAATAATACACGAAACACAATTAAAACAAACCCCAAAGTGCAAAGAAAATAGAAACAAGTCCCCGGAAATGCGTACGGATTACAATGCATCAGGCGACAGATCCCCAAGAGTATTCTTATCCCAATTATCAAAGTTGCTAACAGCGCTAAAGGCGCTTGCAGACCTCACTTCATCAGCATACTCCGAGCGCGAATCAATCGACTCCTGCAAAGGATGGTCAGAAAACTCTAACACATGAGAGGAGGGAGAAAGACTTACATCGAAATAGTGACGCAAAATACTCTTGGGCGTCCTTGGTGTCTTGGGAAGGCGACAAGTAACACCACTTTGGAGGATATGATATGCCACCAGACCCGACCAGCCAGTCTGATGAGAAGCTCCGAGACCCTTGCCAGAATCAGCGTGGAAGAACTAAATCACAAACGCACAATGTCAGTATCAACTCGGTGCCCGACAATAAAATATGGAGCGCACCTCGTAGAACCATACATAATCTCTGAAATGCGGGTCATAGTTCAACTTGGGGTCGCCTCCATTAGTCGCACGACGGCCTTCCATATCACGTCCAAAGATATGAATAATACGATGCTGAATCTCCTCTGCAACACCAACGAGATTCATATAGTCGCCGCTACCCGTGGGGCATTCAACCTGAAGTTCGTCACCATAGTATTGGTAGAACCTCTGCAAGCTTTCAATGAGAAGGAAGTTGGTGGCGAGCCCTATCATAATCACTGGTTAGTTCTACTCCGAAGTTAACTAAAACAATTCCTCACAGATAGGTCCTCTCCAGTTCGAATTTCCACCAAACATGCCAGATTTCGAATCACCAGGCCAGTACCCAACTTCGTACCTCTGCCCATGAACATCCATACCCCACGGGAAATCCTTATGGAGCTTCGACAACCTACAAAACCATCGTCAACCAACTAAGTCCAACACCAAATGGATGATGTGCTTACGACCGAATTCCATGCTCACTCAAAAACTCATCCTCATCCAACATCTTCTCCAAAATCTTGACCAACCTCTCCTTACTAGCCAAGGCCAAGAGTCGTCTCTGCTCTTTACCTCCAGCCTTCATGTTGGCCATATTCCTAGCAGAAACATTAGGACGATTATCGATGAACCATTCCATGCGTTTCTTGAATCCAGGGAACCTGTTGATCACAGAAGGCTCAAGAACAAGGGTGGCGTACAGCGGGATGAGTCCAACAAGACTGCGAACTGGCAGCTGTACCGAGTGGCCAGGTCCGAACACGATAGCATCATAGTACATTCCATCGGCTTCGTTCCATAATGAGGCTTCTTGGTCACCTTCCTGGTAGGTCATGGCGTCGGCGATGAAGATGAAGTGCTAATCAACAAAAAGGTATGTCAGTTTCTGCGATTGCAAGATGGAAAATGAAATCCACCTCGAAGAACTTCGATGCAATATCCTCATATACAGGATTGTGCTTGGCAAGCTCGAGGGCTATGTTCAACCTACAAACAAGAGCGATAAGCGTCTAGACTCGGATGTGAGAAACAAACGGGACAAAATGCATACATATTCAAGCAGTAGAACGCCATCCAAGCAGTGCCATCGGCTTGTCGCAAAGAGCCTCCAGTAGGTAAGGGTTCCGAGCGGTTAAAGGCTCCGATATTATCGAGCCCCAAGAAGCCTCCTTCGAAGACGTTGTGGCCACCTTGATCCTTTCGGTTAACCCACCTGAGTAAATATGACCAGTTAAAATCAAGCGTTATAAAATAAAGGAGCTAACATACCAGGTGAAGTTCAACAACAATTTTTGGAAGACTCGTTCGAGGAAACCAAGATCCTCTCGCCCGTGCATCTTCCTCTCAATCTTGAACACGCGGAAGGTCGCCCTGTGTAAATGATTGGTTTTACAGAGAAATAAATAGAGGTCTTCAACGTGTACTTACCATGCATGGACAGGAGGGTTAACATCGCTGAAATTCCATTCGTAGGCGGGAATTTGGCCATCAGGTTTCATATACCACTCCCTCGTTAGTAAGTCAAGTTGCTTTTTAGCAAACGAGGGGTCCACTACGGCCAACGGAATACAATGGAATGCGGTATCCCAAGCAGCAAAGAAGGGGTATTCCCATCTATGAGTTCATATCAGATCCGTTCACATAAAATATTAGAAGAGGCGTACTTGTCAGGCATCGAAAGGATATCTTCGATGTGCATATGCCTCCATTCCTGGAGGTAAACGAGATCAGAGGCGTTCAAAGCCGAAAAAGGAAGACTTACCCTATTTCTTATAAACTTCCTGTTGGGAGGAGGAGGAGGTTGAGCAGGGTCACCCTCCAACCACTCCTTTTGGATGAACCTATAATACTGCTTGGTCCATAACATCCCACCAAACGCCTGTCGCATAATCTGCTTCAAATCGTCACTGATGGGACCAAACACCAACGAGTTATAAAACTCGTCCGCCTCCTGCCTCCTCTCCTCAACCGCGTCATCAAACGCGATTTCGTCTTCAAGACTTACATCTCTACCCAAACGCGCAGGAGTGAGCTTGAGACGAACCACAGCACAACCACCATGCCCTGGGACATCCTTGAAAGTGTATTGAGCGCCGAACTTCGTGCCCTTCAGATCAGGGTTGACAAACGAAGGGGTAGCAGGGAACGGTGTGCAGGGGCCTTCTTCAGGAACATCAGGCTCTACATCTCCAAAGGAGGATGCAGTTCTAGAGCGAATCCTGGTGGAGAAGAATCCCTCTGGCTGAGATTCCGAGGCAGGAGGACGGTGAGATGGAATAATGTGGTCATGGAACGCGTCCTTCACGTAAAGTGTCTCGTTCGTTCCTCCATACAAACGCGAAAAATTGGAGTTATTTTCCGTAAACATCATATCGGGCTGGACAACATCGATCTCAGGATCGACCTCGAAATCATCAGTGGGTCCAACAGGAGGAGGCGAAGGAAGACAATAAAGGTGGGTCTTCCCAAGACTCGGATGGCGAACGCTGACACAGCGGATATTGTCGTTTCCTCGAATGGAACCATTGAGACTGGGCATGGGAGGCTTTTCCAGAGGCCAGGACCATGTGTTGGGGAACCAGAGCTGAGGGATGACATGGAGAGTCGCAGGATCGGGTCCACGGTTGTAGGAGGTGATACGGATATACAGGTTATCTGGATTCTCTTCATCTTTCGCGTACTTGGCGGGGGTCAGCAGATCTTTGACACAGAGGGGCTACGATGTACGAACCTCGACAAAGACGTCCCAGTAACGATCATCAGCAAACGCGTCACTATCCATAATCTCGTATTCTGGAACCTCGCGATTGCGGCATTGGTTCTCCCTGACGAGTTGTTCATAGGGGTATGGGCGTTGAGGATATTTGTACAAAAACTTCATGTAGGAGTGTGTAGGGGTCGAGTCAAGATAATAATAGAGCTCTTTGACGTCCTCTCCATGATTACCCTGGTGTCCGGTGACACCAAAAAGGCGTTCCTTGAGAATGGGATCTTCGCCATTCCACAGTGAGAGTCCAAAGCACAGGCGTTGGTGATTGTCAGAAATGCCAGCAATACCGTCTTCACCCCAGCGATAAGCTCTGGATCTCGCATGGGCATGAGGGAAGTGACTCCATGCATCACCGTCAGCAGAGTAGTCTTCCCTGACTGTCGCCTAAAAACAAGGCCGGTTCAGCATGAATGACGTACATGAATACGACATGATGAGCTCACCCATTGCCTGTCGCTCAGATAAGGTCCCCATCGTTTCCAATGCGATGTCCGTTTGTCGTCCTGTTCAAGACGATATTTTTCTGCACCCTTGTATTCCTCTCCGAGCCTCTCAGCAAGTCGTTCGCGATAAGGACGCGCCGGATAAGGCGGCATCGCGTTGGCGTCACCATCGTCTTTGGATGACTCGGACGATTTTTTCGCAGCTTGAGTAGGGGTAGTCTGTGTTTGTGGTATTTGAATAGATAACGGCGTAGGCGGGTCGACGCGATCCACAGACTGGGAAGGGTCTTGACTGTCGCCCTCGGATCGGGGGGTGGGCGTTGAGCTACGGCCAAAAAGCTTCTCTTGGACCTTTTTGACGGTGTTGGACGCCATTAGATCGCTGTTGGCGACGATGAAGAGCTTATCGATGGATGTGGAAAGAGAGGAAGTTGAAAAGTAGGGGATCGTTCAATTATATGGGTTGAACAGTCAAGCCTGAAAATGACGTCAAATGTGAACCCCTCTTTTTGATTGGTCTTCAATTGGTACCGATGATAATCTTAACCCCCATTCTACTCAAAATATAAATCAGAATTCAGGGTATCATATTAAACTTTTGACATTATCTATGGCCGAACTCGAGGCAGGGTACATTATGTATCACGGCCAAGCAAGGGGATGAATTCCAAACCACATCGGCAATTTCCTCCACATTTCCTCGCGAGCAGCGTCCACAGACGCCGTAAAGTCCAGCCTACAAGGCTCACATGCACGATGCAACAGTCCGAGTCGCCCATTGGGAGAATCACTACGCGATTGCATCAGATCTGCATCCATGATTGCAAAGAGGGGGTCGGAGCTGCGATGAAAAACGACGCCGTTTACGTCACGTAAAATTTCGAAGGTCGTTGCTTCAAATGTTGCCTGACAGATACGTTTCCTAAAAGGCTCTGTATCATTCCGGTACAAGCACCCAGCCGACGCTTCACGTCCTTCGAGTTCATTCACGACGAATGTGGAGAGAAAGCGGGATGCATGTTCGCGACCTTTGAGAGCCTTCATAAGGTCTTCATCAGAGAGATATTGCATATCAGACCGATCTGTCGATCCTGGCGGAAGGTAACCTGAAGCAATCTCGCTCGCAGCACAGCGGGAAAGGTCATAAAATGCAGAAGGGAGGAGTTCCAGCGTGTTTGTCTCTCTTGCAAGGTTGATAACACATCTGTGATAAATAAATTAGGAATACACGAGGCGTAGGACGATGAAGGAACACACATTGGATGTGGATATATTGTGCGTGGTTTGTAAACTCCGGTTGGGTCTGTGGCGTTGGCTTCCCTGAACTCCCAAGCAGAGAGTGTGCGCGGCCAAAATACAGTCAGCCCCCGAACTATGTCTCTTCGGATGTGTTCAATGCAATATTTTGTCGAGAGACGCAGGAGTGCAGAAACACGGTCAAAATCTTGAAGATCGTATGTGAGATCAGAACTGAGAGAACAAAAGCAGCAATTAGATTTGGAAGGACTTGATGACAATGAACTCACACTCCGTCGTATAGTGCCAGCAGGAGAAAGCACACGTCCTTGGGTTGATCGTCCAGCTCCAAAAGCATACTACCCTCGATCAAACGAGTCGGCGTCTCCGCGAGCAGAGCCCCAATGGCATCCGACAAAGGTGTAGAATGACGAGAGAGAATGCCCCTATGCACGTTGAAATAATATCCACCTGCCACGAGAGCAATATTACCATCACTAAACCAGAGGTCAGGATGACGATCTGGGTGGGTAGCGGCTACCTCGAACTTAATCGAGCTGCGGTTAGTGCTGAAATCGTCCATGTGACAAGGTGTTCTCGTTTCGGGGATTTCTTTACCATTGGTTTAAATACTTTGGATGAGGATGACAAAATGTTGGAGTTGGTGCTTTCAGGAGTCCAGGCCTTGTGGATCGTTATGCATGGCTGAGGCGTAGTGGAAGTCATCTTTGAAACTGGCCCAAAGTGAAAACGTGCCGGGGAGATGAATAGGTTTTCCGACCCAGAAGGGTTTGTCGTGAAGATATGCGGCAAGTATAAGCAGCACCCTCATCATCATCATCATCATCATCATGGACATTGGCACACACTCAAAATAACGGGTTCTCATCGCTAATGAGAAGCCTCTAGGGGATGCCGGCATTCAAAGTTGGAGAGAGGGGCTAGTGGATGTGCCTCAAAGTGCGCCACCTAATGGACTAAAATTCCAGCCAAAGGAAACACAGAAAGCAGAGATTTTGTGCGTCGCCAGATTCAAGTCAAGCGGCCATTATGGCTATCCCGGTCGATTTTGCCAGCCATAAAGTATATAAATATCTATAATGAAAATATATCGCATAGGTTAGCCGCAGAAACCACATGCATGATAGGTGTTCTCAAGAATTCCATCGATTACCAAGTCATGGGGACCTTAAAGGCTTCATTAATATTGCAAGTGTAGGATAGAAGGACTCGTTGGCACATGATGGCAGTGGGAGGAACAAAGTTTGCAGCGGTCGTGAGAAACAACGCGTCCCATTTTTTGCTCTTCGCCACATCAACAACCCTTACACAACAACACCCAAAAAAACCTTTTTTTCTTCTTAAAAACACCTTTTCAACAAAAATGTCAGAGACAGTAGCTCAACGTATCATTCCTGGCGCACCACCACCGGCACCTCTTTCAAAAAGCCAAAAGAAGAAGCGAAGAGCCAAAGGCAAATCCGAGCAGGGTGATGCTCCAAACGGCCCCGAGGTCCCTGCAGTTCATTCAGACAAAGACCAACCCGAGCAGGAGGCCGAGGAATCGACACCTGCTCCTGAACCTATCGTAAAAACAGAGTCTTTGGCCACCCCTATTCCTGAAGATGAGCTGCTTAAACCAAGCCCTATTGTGGATTTGGTCCATAAGCGCCTAAAAGCAACAAACAAGAAAATCGTATGTGTCACCCTTAAGCCTCGTGTTTCTTCAATCTTGCTAATATTACATCAAAGACTAAAGTATCTGCGTATGCTTCCATGGATCCAGAGAAGCTGAACGAGGACCAAAGGCGAACTGTCAAACTTTTGCCTGGGTATGAAGCGGCTCAGAGGGAGTTGACAGAAGTGAAAAAAGCTATTGAGGTGAGCTCCACATCTAGACGCGTTTTTACAGTGCATTACAGCATATTTATCTTGACACATCAAATTAGGTCCACGAGGCGGAATTGGTTCAAGAAGTTCAAGCTAAGCGTCTTGAGGCTGA